>CM042800.1:5913846-7227034 GCA_018691245.2 Ips nitidus | reverse complement strand
CGNCTNGNGANGGNGCNGANNNAATGANCTTTACACCTAAACTTGCTCCNTTTGNNTNGCGNCATAGNCTGCNTTTNTCGATANNNCTCTACGNCTAGGCNGTATNAATGGGATCCTACTGGTNGNNGGAAGGAGGCNNANTGCCCTNANGCTTATACCGTGAGCCNCGCGNCTTNNTTNAGTTGNNANNGTTNGTAGGTAATTNGCGCAGTGCAGNNTTGTAGATGNGGTACAACGATCCCATTCAAGGGCAGGACATTAAAATTCACGACGATTTGGCTGTCAGCGAAAGTGACGACGATAACGACCGACCGCAGGAAATGCAAAAGGATTACGAGAATATGCCGGAAGACGAGGATGGGGTCTGGTTTTAGTTAGTTCCCAGTTTCAGTAAATATAACCTTACTTACTAATTTTTTTCAACAATAATTGCGTACATGTTTACTTGGTTATTGAATTTTCTCTTAAGGAATAACTTAACAGAATATTGATGACTAAAGTCCACGCCCTGAAAACTGTCAAATTATGCCAAAAACTGTAAATTTTCAAGGTTACTTACAAAACGGTGGTACCTAGAACGATTTGGACACCGGATTCGAGTTTCTGAGGTCCAAATTGCTATAAAAACTAATAAGTTTCAGGTAATATTAGGTTAATGTTTACTTGGTTATTGAATTTTCTCTTAAGGAATAACTTAACAGAATATTGATGACTAGAGTCCGGACATTTTGCTTTTTGTGTTAATAATAAAAGCAACCCATTTTTTGGCATCGAATGTGAACGATTTATGCAAAAACACTGTCATTTGACAGATTTTTATTTTTTTTTGCTTTTTTTTGTGCTTATTTGCCGCTATTTTTTGTTTAATTTAAAGTTGCAATAGCTCTATAATTTACTGGGTAATTCAAATTGGACCCCTCACCATCGGGATCTCGGGGAAAGTATAAGAGATACGAGAAAGTTTAATTTGGCACAGAGTTGCTCAATTTAAAGTTAAACCAAATACCGTGTTAAAAATTTTTTGAGTACTTCCGAAGATATCCGAAAAAAACTGAAATTTTGATTTTTTTGTTTTTATTTATTTCTAACCTTATTTTCAGAGATATTCCAAAACCGAAAAAACATTTTCATTGCCCCTTTTTCCCAGCTATACGATCAGAGATGTAAAAGCGGTAATTTTCGAGTCGGAAAGTTTTAATTTTTGGAAATTTACCGGAAAATTACTTTATGCGAAAATTTTCCTTGCTAGGGAAAATCACTGTCAAACTTGTCGTGCATTCTAATGTTTTTGTTGTTTTCGCTCTAACAGCCTTACTTTGACCACCCTCCTCGAAAGCAGAAATTCTCAATTTGAGCGAAATTTTGGTGCACTTTTCCAGAAAATCGTCCATAACTCGCTTATTTGAAACACCTTGTATACAACCACCGTATAAGAAAAGAAAGCTAATAAACGGGGTTATCGCGTGACGTTGAGCGGGCACGGCTAAGTTGTCCCGTTTAGCCGCTAGAGGGCGTCAAAGTTGACTCACGTTTTTTGCTCAATATCTCAGGAACGTTTCAGGTTAGAGGTCTGAAATTTTTACCACAAAATGCACCTCGATGGGATGCAACTTTTACCTTCTATACACTTTTTTGGTACCACGCACCGTTTTACCTTGAAAAATGAAAAACTAGAATTGTCAAGAATTTCCAAGGGTGATACCACCTTCTGACTTTTTTCAGAAAATTTTTTATTTTCAAAATTAACCTCAACTACTTAAATACCTTCAGGTTAATAGTCCAAAAATGACGTAAAGTGTCATTTGTCAAAATGTCATTTTGCAAGGGTGCCACACCCTAAACTGTCAAAATTGACATTATTTCAAGGTCATCTCCGAAACGGTGCCAGTTAGAGCAAAATGGACGTCAGATTTGTGTTCCCCAGGTTCAAATTAGTAAAAAAAATCACTTTGATTAAGGAAAATCCAAAATGGTCGCCGTTAGTATAGTAGGGCCAAAAACTCTCTAATTTAGATTAAAATTCCGTGCACTTTTCCGGAAAATCGTCCATAACTTGCTTATTTTAAACACCCTGTATAAAATCACCGTATAACAAAAGAAAGCTAATGAACGGGGCTATCACGTGACGTAGAGCAGGCACGGCTAAGTTGTCCCATTTAGTCGCTAGAGGGCGTCAAAGTTGACTCTCGTTTTTTGCAGTTTTTGCTCAATATCTCAGGAACGTTTCAGGGTAGAGGTCTGAAATTTTTACCACAAAATGCACCTCGATGGGATGCAACTTTTACCTTCTATACACTTTTTTGGTACCACGCACCGTTTGACTTTGAAAAATGAAAAACTATAATTGTCAAGAATTTCTAAGGGTGATACATTCTGATTTGTTTCAGAAAATTTTTTATTTTCAAAATTAACCTCAACTGCTTAAATACCTTCAGGTTAATAGTACAAAAATGACGTAAAGTGTCATTTGTCAAAATGTCATTTTGCAAGGGTGCCACACCCTAAAGTGTCAAAATTGACATAATTTCAAGGTCATCTCCGAAACGGTGCCAGTTAGAGCAAAATGGACGTCAGATTTGTGTTCCCCAGGTTCAAATTAGATAAAAAAATCACTTTGATTAAGGAAAATCCAAAATAGTCGCCATTAGTATAGTAGGTCCAAAAACTCTCTAATTTAGATTAAATTTCCGTGCACTTTTCCGGAAAATCGTCCATAACTCGCTTATTTTAAACACCCTGTATAAAATCACCGTATAACAAAAGAAAGCTAATGAACGGGGCTATCACGTGACGTAGAGCAGGCACGGCTAAGTTGTCCCATTTAGTCGCTAGAGGGCGTCAAAGTTGACTCTCGTTTTTTGCAGTTTTTGCTTAATATCTCAGGAACGTTTCAGGGTAGAGGTCTGAAATTTTTACCACAAAATGCACCTCGATGGGATGCAACTTTTACCTTCTATACACTTTTTTGGTACCACGCACCGTTTGACTTTGAAAAATGAAAAACTAGAATTGTCAAGAATTTTCAAGGGTGATACCTTCTGACTTTTTTCAGAAAATTTTTTATTTTCAAAATTAACCTCAACTACTTAAATACCTTCAGGTTAATAGTCCAAAAATGACGTAAAGTGTCATTTGTCAAAATGTCATTTTGCAAGGGTGCCACACCCTAAACTGTCAAAATTGACATTATTTCAAGGTCATCTCCGAAACGGTGCCAGTTAAAGCAAAATGGACGTCAGATTTATGTTCCCCAGGTTCAAATTAGTAAAAAAAATCACTTTGATTAAAGAAAATCCAAAATGGTCGCCGTTAGTATAGTAGGTCCAAAAACTCTCTAATTTAGATTAAATTTCCGTGCACTTTTCCGGAAAATCGTCCATAACTCGCTTATTTTAAACACCCTGTATAAAATCACCGTATAACAAAAGAAAGCTAATGAACGGGGCTATCACGTGACGTAGAGCAGGCACGGCTAAGTTGTCCCATTTAGTCGCTAGAGGGCGTCAAAGTTGACTCTCGTTTTTTGCAGTTTTTGCTTAATATCTCAGGAACGTTTCAGGTTAGAGGTCTGAAGCTTTTACCACAAATGCACATCGATGGGATACAACTTTTACCTTCTATACACTTTTTCGGTACCATGCACCGTTTGACTTTGAAAAATTAAAAACTAGAATTGTCAAGAATTTTCAAGGGTGATACCTTCTGACTTTTTTCAGAAAATTTTTTATTTTCAAAATTAACCTCAACTACTTAAATACCTTCAGGTTAATAGTCCAAAAATGACGTAAAGTGTCATTTGTCAAAATGTCATTTTGCAAGGGTGCCACACCCTAAACTGTCAAAATTGACATTATTTCAAGGTCATCTCCGAAACGGTGCCAGTTAGAGCAAAATGGACGTCAGATTTGTGTTCCCCAGGTTCAAATTAGTTAAAAAAATCACTTTGATTAAGGAAAATCCAAAATAGTCGCCATTAGTATAGTAGGTCCAAAAACTCTCTAATTTAGATTAAAATTCCGTGCACTTTTCCGGAAAATCGTCCATAACTCGCTTATTTTAAACACCCTGTATAAAATCACCGTATAACAAAAGAAAGCTAATGAACGGGGCTATCACGTGACGTAGAGCAGGCACGGCTAAGTTGTCCCATTTAGTCGCTAGAGGGCGTCAAAGTTGACTCTCGTTTTTTGCAGTTTTGTTTTTTGCTAGATCGCTTTATTTTGACCCCTCAACTAACTGCGGCAGAGCGTTGAAAAGACCTTTCAGGGACACCCAGTATAATTAAATTCAATTTAATTTAAAGTTTAAAAAAATTTGTTTTTTTTTTCTACAAATTTTTATGCTTTTTTGGTGAAAATTATTTTGCTTTTTAATCGCTTTTTTTCCACGATTTTAGTAGTTTTTTAATCTGGACTCTATTCAGTAAAACCCAACTACAGTAAAACACAATTTAAAATTCTCTATAATTATGTAATTTTCACATTACATAACCTGCTATATTCCGATTTAATTCAAAAAAAAACAAGTTGTCATGAAAATTTGTACTTTTCCTTAAAACTACTATTTAGTGGGCGCGCATCCTTTGCAACTCATGCTGCTTCCTTTCAATCATATACTTTTGATAGTTGTAATCCTCTCCGTCTGTATTCCACGCCAAATACATGTAAGTGGTCAAAATGGAGGCAAGCAACAGTCTGTCCAACCTACAACTTGTAAATTAGCCCGTGCCTTTGGGTAAAAACCAGGGTTGGGCTGATTTTTTTAAATAAAAATCATGATTTAAATCAAAAATAATATTTTTAAAAATGAGCAGAAAAATCAAATTTCCTGATTTTACGCAATAAACAACCGATTTTTATACAACATTTTTTTATTTTTACCGATTTGGCCCCCAGACGTTCGGCAATCCTAGTATTTTTAATCACTTAAAATAATTGAGTGTTTTAAATGAAAAGCGAATACGTGTTTGTTTTATTTAGTATGATATTTAAATTTGTAACTACATGTAAAAAACCTACATTTCTTTTTAGAATACTATGATTGTCAGATAATTTGCAATGTTAGAAACAAAAGTTATGTAAGGGTTATTCACATTATTCCACACAGAAGATTGTGGCCAAAATATGAGACTTTTACTTTTTTTGCTGAATGGGAAAATATTTTTGCCACTTTTAAAATAATTTTTATTTTATACAGAGAGTCTTAAAATCTCTGAAAGTATAAAAGTTATGATTTTTAAATTAAACACCTTGTATATTATTGCATTTTTAGATTTTCCTTTTGATTATAAAAAAGTGTGGTTAAATGCATAGCACATCTATCGTACATTGTTTTCGCGTAAATGACCACCATACACCATAAAAATTAATTTGAAACGCTAAAATTTGACAGGAAAATCACTTTTCAAGTAATTCAGACACTTGTGGACTTGAAAATTGACTTGAAACTACAAAAGTTTATTGCAAAGTCAATTTAGACATTTCAAATACTTTTTGACTTGAAAGTTGGCTTAAAACTTCAAAATTCGATTGACAATTCAATTTTCAAGTATTTCAGACGTATTTAGTTTTCCAGTGATTCATACACTTTTGGGCTTTAAAATTGGCTGCAAAATTTAACTGGAATGTCGATTTTCAAGTAATTCAGACACTTTTGCGTCCGAAAATTGATTTTAGGCTCCAAAATTTGACAGGGAAGTCAATTTTTAAGTAATTCAGATACTATTGGACTTGAAAATTGAATTGAAACTTTCAAATTTGATTGGAAAGTCAATTTTCCAGTAATCAGATACTTTTGGACCTAAAAATTTCCTTGAAACTCTAAAATTTTACTGGTAAGTCAATTTTCAAGTAATTTAAACACTTTTGCGTTTAAAAATTAATTTGAAACGCTAAAATTTGACTGACAAACCAATTTTTAAGTAATTCAGACTTGAAAATTGACTTGAAACTACAAAAGTTTATTGCAGAGTCAATTTAAACATTTCAAATACTTTTTGGCTTGAAAGTTGGCTTAAAACTTCAAAATTCGATTGAAAATTCAATTTTCAAGTATTTCAGACGTATTTAGTTTTCAAGTGATTCATACACTTTTGGGCTTTAAAATTGGCTCCAAAATTTAACTGGAATGTCGATTTTCAAGTAATTCAGACACTTTTGCGTCCGAAAATTGATTTTAGGCTCCAAAATTTGACAGGGAAGTCAATTTTTAAGTAATTCAGATACTATTGGACTTGAAAATTGAATTGAAACTTTCAAATTTGATTGGAAAGTCAATTTTCCAGTAATCAGATACTTTTGGACCTAAAAATTTCCTTGAAACTCTAAAATTTTACTGGTAAGTCAATTTTCAAGTAATTTAAACACTTTTGCGTTTAAAAATTAATTTGAAACGCTAAAATTTGACTGACAAACCAATTTTTAAGTAATTCAGACTTGAAAATTGACTTGAAACTACAAAAGTTTATTGCAAAGTCAATTTAGACATTTCAAATACTTTTTGGCTTGAAAGTTGGCTTAAAACTTCAAAATTCGATTGAAAATTCAATTTTCAAGTATTTCAGACGTATTTAGTTTTCAAGTGATTCATACACTTTTGGGCTTTAAAATTGGCTCCAAAATTTAACTGGAATGTCGATTTTCAAGTAATTCAGACACTTTTGCGTCCGAAAATTGATTTTAGGCTATGATTTTTAAATTAAACACCTTGTATATTATTGCATTTTTAGATTTTCCTTTTGATTATAAAAAAGTGTGGTTAAATGCATAGCACATCTATCGTACATTGTTTTCGCGTAAATGACAACCATACCTCAAAAAATTTTCACTTAAAATTCCGTATAAAGTATTAAACTTATAAAACAAGGAAAATGACTTACACATTCCTATTTTAGTTTTTTCAGTAAGCTATTTGGCAATGTCATTCTTTGGTTTGAATTAGATAATTTTTTGTTATTTCATTCAGTTTTAAATGTTATCTCTAAATAAAAAAAACTTAAAAAAATATGTTGCAGCAACAAAACCATGTTCACAGTGATTTTAATTCTTCAGAAATTCGGTAAATATACGTGAAAGTAGATTTTAGAAAGTAGAAAATGAAGAATTAAAAAAATATCAAAAAAATCATGATTTTTTTAAAAAAATCAGTGATTTTTGAAGGAAAATACAGTCCTTCAAATTTCTGTTTAAAAAATTGTTTTTTTTTGTCATAACTGTCAGACCGTTGGAGCAATATTGATCAAATTTGGAACAAGCACTTTATTACACGTTATTACGGTCAAAGACCCAAAACTAACCCAACCCAATTTAAAAATGGTCTTGGAAACGGAAAATTCACTTAGGAAGTTTAAAAAATATTATTGTAGCCAGTTTTCATAGTTTCCAGACAAACTAAAAGACTTTAGTTTTGAAAATTGAATTAGAAAAGATAAAAATTTCAGAACCTTAAAAATTGTGTTTGTAACCAGTTTTCATGCAAATTGAGAGACTTTAATACTGAAAATTGACTTGTAGACATAAAAACTACTTTTTCAAGAATTTGTTACAACAAATTCATACATTTAAACCTTAAAAATTGACTTGAACCCCAAAATGTGACTGAACTAATGAAAAGTGTCATCAGAAGCTTAAAATTTGCATTTGAAGTAAGTTTTCATAATTTTAAGACAAATTTCAATATTTTAGTCTTGAAAATAGTCTTAGATGCAGGACATTGACATTAGATTCATGAAAATTGCCTTGAAAACGAACTTTTCGTGCTTTTTACTTTGCTTTTCATTTTCTTCGAATTCTGGACTATTTTTAGTGCTTCAAAACTGCTTTCAGCTTGGAAAATCGAGTTTCAAGACTATCTTCACCAAGTTATTGACATAGCAAACTTAAAAAACAATTTTTACATTCTTCATAGACTTAAAATAGCATTCCAAGCTTTGTCACTATTAAATCGACTTCTAGACACCTCAGTGCTAAAAATTCGGGTATTTCTTAATAAACTAGACTGTTTTTAGTGTTTTAAGGCTGTTTTCAGTGCCTCAAATCGAGTTTCAAGACTATCTTTACAAAGTTTTTGACTTATCAGGCTTAAAAGCCAGTTTGTCCACTGACCATAGTTTTGAAAATGTTATTTCAAGCTTCTTCACTATTAAATTGACTTCTACACTCATAGGTGCAATAAATTGTAGCATCTCTAAGAAATTCAGACTGTTTTTAGTGCTTTTTAAGACTGAAAAATCGAGTTTAAGACTATTTCCAAAAGTCAAGTTTCTTCGGTAATAAAAGTAAAAAATTTTGGTACCAAATGCTATAATAATAGTCTTGAGAACTAATTTTTAGAAATAAAATAGTCCAAAAATTTAATTTTTTTTTTTTTTAATTTTTTAAATCATGATTTTTGATTTTTTTAATAAAAATCAAAATTTGCCCAACCCTGGTAAAAACACTACATATTACGTCATTAAGGGGTAGAACCAGAAAACCAATAAAAACCCTAAAAAACTTGGGTGTCTCATGTGGGAATTAAGTTTTTGTAGCTGGTAGGACTTTCGGCTATTTGGACTCGGCAGGTTCATTACACTGTAATAAACCTGTGAAACTCCATTTAATAACACTCTAGCTGGGTGGTTTATTAGAAAAACCTACTTGTTTTAACCCCAATAACTCTGTAACATCAGTGCAAATATTAGCCACATAAATTATAGTCCAGGCGGTCACATGAATCCCTATATACAAGTAAAACAGAGGCTTGTAACTGAAATTTAAATCCCAGAGTACAAACTGGGTTGCAGTTTGCCAATATGTAATCAAGATCTGTAACAAACTGGATTTACACTGGATTACCATCTTAAAAGACTCACCCAAAGTACTGAGGCAGTTCCAGTGACATAAATACTGCGTTCAACATCAGACAGCTTCAGCCTAATTACCGCTTTCCTGAAAGTGTCTGAAGCCATAGCAGAGTGCTGAATAACAAACAAAGACAGCAGCACCATGTCCCATAGTAAGGCCCTTGAACAGTCCACCCAGAATCCTGATTCTGAGGCTAGTTTAGGGTGTGCTGAGAGGAAAATTGTGTAAACTTACCCCGTTCGGGCTGGAGGGCTGGTTTGAGGTAGGACAGGAAGTAGGTGAATTCCAAAATGACGTAAAACACGCTGACGAAACTGGTTAGGGCTAAAAGCACCTTGAAAAGGTTTAAAACTCCTCCAGCCATGGTGTTTGTAATCAAAAACCCCACTTCCAAATAAGAATACATAAATATGGGGGAAAATTAGGTTATAATTTTTTGACAGATGACCGAATTTTGTGGTCTTTCACGTGACTCCATTGTTTATCGTGGCATGTAACGGCACGTGATCTGCGCAAAGGTTTAAAATTCCTCCAGCCATAGTTGTGTTGTTTGTAATCAAAACCAGAAAGAGATGTAAAAGGGGAAATTTGGACCATTTTTGGAAATTTACCGGAAAATTACTTCAGGCATTTACGAATATTCTACCGGTAGATACCTGTTTAACTTAGAGCGTTTGAAAATTGTTTTTGGTAACTACCATTGCCGTTCTGAAATTTTACCCATATACCGAATATATGTACCCGGTTTATGATTTATGGATCGAGAAGTTCCGTCGGTAAATTAAGAAAAAAGTGACTTTTGACAGGTTTTCCCTTAAAATTTAGAATCATAACCTCAAAAATTAGTTTATGGTTGACAGTTTGGCGGTTTGTTCCACAGTTTAGCAAGCTTATGAGAGTGACATGTTAAATTAAAATGGATTTTAGAATATGTTCTGTGTGTGAGATGGAGGAAGAGTATGCCGATATTGTGTCAAAGACATATCAGGAATAGGAATACCAATCGCGTTCTAAAATTCATTCGACCGTAATGAACCAGATCCTTAAAAGTTACACCGATTGTGGTAAACGGTGTAATTAGCAGGTAAAATTTTCGTAAATGCCTTTCGTTTAAATGAAAATTTACCTTGATAGGAAAAACAACTGTCAAACTTGTCATTGTTATTGTCAAATTTATCATGCATTCTAATGAGATCATAAATGATTAAAATGGATTGTTGTACAATTAATTAAAAAACAAATTATTCTTGAATTATCAGATTTTCCTGAAAATTACCGGAAACTTTCTGAAAAATGTTGTATACCTAACCTCAACGTTTTCAAAATAATATGAATTTTTAACAAAAATATTATTTAAGTATAAATTTCTCCCTTCTGGACAACACATTCCCGGTATAAAAGCTTTAATCTTTCGGTAGCGTGACGTTTCTACTATATTTGGTATACGGGGTGATCAAAAGACAATTCCAAGGGCTACAAATTGGTATATTGAACCACCCTGTAACTGTCAAAATAACAGAGTTATGGGCTGTCACAGTAAAAACTGTCAAAATCAAACAACTCAGTTTTAACAGTAAATAACTCAGTTATTCGACGTTTTAGGTAAAAACGCTATACAGGGTGGTCAAAAGAGAATTTCAAGGGCTACAAATTGGTATATTGAACCACCCTATAATTGTCAAAATAACCGAGTTATTGACAATACAATGAAGTAGTTTACAGGGTGATTCAAAGAATTTTAACATTCTTGTAACTTGTTTAATTTTCATTTTATAAAAAAATATCAAATATGAATCTTGTAGATATTTGCATGTACTTTATTCTTAGAAAATCCATCAGCATACAGGGTGTCCCAAATTTGAGCAACAAACCAAACTTCTAATTTTTTATTCGATTTTTGGAATCTACGTCAAATTCTAGACCTACTTGATGTAAAATATTTGTATCGATATTCAATTGTTTTTGCTCTAGCAGCCTTGCTTTGACCACCCTCCTCGAAGCAGAAATTCCCAATTTGAGCGAAATTTTGGTGCACTTTTCCAGAAAATCGTCTATAACTCACTTATTTGAAACACCCTGTATAACAAAAGAAAGCTAATGAACGGGGCTATCACGTGACATTGAGCGGGCACGGCTAAGTTGTCCCGTTTAGCAGCTAGAGGGCGTCAAAGTTAACTCTCGTTTTTTGCAGTTTTTGCTCAATATCTCAGGAACGTTTCAGGTTAGAGGCATGAAGCTTTTACCACAAATGCACCTCGATGGGTGGCAACTTTTACCTTCTATACACTTTTTTGCGTACCATGCACTGTTTTACCTTGAAAAATTAAAAACTGGAATTGTCAAGAATTTTCAAGGGTGATACCTTCTGATTTTTTTAGAAAATTTTTTATTTTCAAAATTAACCTTAACTGCTTAAATACCTTCAGGTTAATAGTACAAAAATGACGTAAAGTGTCATTTGTCAAAATGTCATTTTGCAAGGGTGCCACGACCTAAACTGTCAAAATTGACATAATTTCAAGGACATCTCCGAAACGGTGCCAGTTAGAGCAAAATGGACGTCAGATTTGTGTTCCCCAGGTTCAAATTAGTTAAAAAAATCACTTTGATTGAGGAAAATCCAAAATGGTCGCCGTTAGTAAAGTAGGCCCAAAAAATCCCTAATTTAGATTAAAATTCCGTGCACTTTTCCAGAAAATCGTCCATAACTCGCTTATTTGAAACACCCTGTATAAACACACCGTATAACAAAAGAAAGCTAATGAACGGGGCTATCACGTGACATTGAGCGGGCACGGCTTAGTTGCCCTGTTTAGCCGCTAGGGGGCGTCAAAATTGACTCTCGTTTTTTGCAGTTTTTGCTCAATATCTCAGGAACGTTTCAGGTTGAAGGTCTGAAGCTTTTACCACAAATGCACTACGATGGGTTGCAACTTTTACCTTTTATACACTTTTTTGCTATCTGGCATCGTTTGACCTTGAAAAATTAAAAACTGGAATTGTCAAGAATTTTCAAGGGTGTGATACCTTCTGATTTTTTTCAGAAAATTTTTTATTTTCAAAATTAACCTCAACTGCTTAAATACCTTCAGGTTAATAGTACAAAAATGACGTAAAGTGTCATTTGTCAAAATGTCATTTTCCAAGGGTGCCACGCCCTAAAGTGTCAAAATTGACATAATTTCAAGGACATCTCCGAAACGGTGCCAGTTAGAGCAAAATGGACGTCAGATTTGTGTTCCCCAGGTTCAAATTAGTTAAAAAAATTACTTTGATTGAAGAAAATCCAAAATGGTCGCCGTTACTATAGTAGGCCCAAAAAATCCCTAAGTTAGATTAAATTTTTGTGTACTTTTCCAGAAAATCGTCCATAACTCGCTTATTTGAAACACCCTGTATAAACACACCGTATAACAAAAGAAAGCTAATGAATGGGGCTATCACGTGACGTTGAGTGAGCACGGCTAAGTTATCCCGTTTAGCCGCTAGAGGGCGTCAAAGTTAACTCTCGTTTTTTGCAGTTTTTGCTCAATATCTTAGGAACGTTTCAGGTTAGAGGTCTGAAATTTTTACCACAAAATGTACCCCGATGGGATGCAACTTTTACCTTCTATACAATTTTTTGGTCCCATGCACCGTTTGACCTTGAAAAATTAAAAACTAGAATTGTCAAGAATTTTCAAGGGTAATTAATACCTTTTCTGATTTTTTTAAGAAAATTTTTTATTTTCAAAATTAACCTCAACTGCTTAAATACCTTCAGGTTAATAGTACAAAAATGACGTAAAGTGTCATTTGTCAAAATGTCATTTTGCAAGGGTGCCACGCCCTAAAGTGTCAAAATTGACATGATTTCAAGGTCATCTCCGAAACGGTGCCAGTTGGAGCAAAATGGACGTCAGATTTGTGTTTCCCAGGTTCAAATTAGTTAAAAAAATCACTTTAATTGAGGAAAATCCAAAATGGTCGCCGTCAGTATAGTAGGCCCAAAAAATCCCTAATTTAGATTAAAATTTCGTGCACTTTTCCAGAAAATCGTCCATAACCCACTTATTTGAAACACCCTGTATAAACACACCGTATAACAAAAGAAAGCTAATGAACGGGGCTATCACGTGACGTGGAGCGGGCACGGCTAAGTTGCCCCGTTTAGCCGCTAGAGGGCGTCAAAGTTGACTCTCGTTTTTTGCAGTTTTTGCTCAATATCTTAGGAACGTTTCAGGTTAGAGGTCTGAAATTTTTACCAAAAAATGCACCTCGATGGGATGCAACTTTTACCTTCTATACACTTTTTTGGTACCATGCACCGTTTGACCTTGAAAAATTAAAAACTAGAATTGTCAAGAATTTTCAAGGTGATTTTTTTCAGAAAATTTTTTATTTTCAAAATTAACCTCAACTGCTTAAATACCTTCAGGTTAGAAGTACAAAAATGACGTAAAGTGTCATTTGTCAAAAATTTTGCAAGGGTGTCACGCCCTAAAGTGTCAAAAATTGACATTATTTCAAGATCATTTCCGAAACGGTGCCAGTTAGAGCAAAATGGACGTTAGATTTGTGTTCCCCAGGTTCAAATTAGTTAAAAAAATCACTTTGATTAAGGAAAATCCAAAATAGTCGCCGTTAGTATAGTAGGTCCAGAAACTACCTAATTTAGATTAAAATTCCGTTAATTCCGTCCTTCAAGTTAATAGTACAAAAATGTAAAAAACGAATTATTTTGGAATTTTCAAATTTTTCCGGAAAATTTTCCATAAATTTAATTTTCTGGAAATGTCACATCCCAGGATCAAAACCCCACTTCCAAATAAGAACACAAAAATTTGTGTCTTTCACGTGACACCACTATTTATCATGGCATCTAACAGCACGTGATCTGCGTTTACTGAAGGAAATTTGCTAAACACAAAAAAGCAAAAAATTATATTAATATTCCAATAATATACACAAACAAAATATTACACTGCAGCTACAACCACTATACTAATAAACAAAAGGATAATAACAATCCAGTAGCCGCACGTATTATCTTTACGATCCACTTGGCCTATTCGTTCCGTTTCCACCCTAACACGCTGGTCAGTTTGATCTATTCCAGTACCGATATCATCGAGAATTTCTTAAATTCCCACAATTATCAGTACTAACACTACCAATGATACACTTATACGAACCATTGTGAAATTCCACTTCATCTGATATGGTATTGGCAATGTCTTTTTGCCTGGATATGATTTTAGATAAATGGTCCAGTCCTTTTTCCTGTTCTATTTTTTAAAAAACAAATTAATTACTTGAATTCCAGTTTTTTTTGGTGGATGTACCTCCGAGCATTTGTTTCTGCCTTAACCTGGCCTGTTCTAAAGTCAAATCTGTCGAAGGTCCTTGATTTACTTCCCAATCATCCCCTAGAAGACTACCCCTCTCCTCCATACGTTTCCTGGACAATTGTTCGTCAAACAATTTTTGCATTTGCATTGCTTTGGTCATTAAAACTTCAATTTGTCTTACGCGTCTTTCCCGCTCTGCTGTTGTGCTACATTCAACTTAAGTACTTAATACTTTTTTTTCCTACTCCTACAGGGATATTGGTTCATTTCTTAACAGTTTAGGGAACGGATAAGTAGAAAATTGCCAACTGCAATTGCATTCTGTGCGATATGAAATAGACCAATCACAGGCAATCTTCAGGGTGCGTAATGAAATAGACCAATTACAGCTAATCTTGAACGTAAACAAAATGATTCTTCTGATTGTCATTCTCACTGACAGTTGGCATCAAAACATTGCATTTTGGCTTATGTTTTGAGGTAATGAAAGAGCCGTTCCAGTTTCAGTTAGTGTTCAATTAAAGAGTAAAAACATCTACTTTATTATATGATAAAGCAAATGTTACAAACTTACAATTTACAATGAATCAAATCCCGCCCTCTATACTAGAAAGCCTGAACAATGTTGCCAAGTCGAAATATTTAATGGCGGTAGAATAATCAGTCAAAAAACGGTAGGTCAAAACAAATTCATTCATTTTACATTATTATACAGGGTGTCTTTTAATAGATGTCAAAAATTTGAATCATTGACATTTTTTCATTACTAATTGTTTTTTAAGTTTTGGCATTAGTGACAGATATCACGTGGTTTTAAAGGATAATTTAGCTAGGCAGTCGCGTGACAATTGTCAAAAATCATAAATCTCAAAACCACACTTTATATCGAATACTGCAGGAAAACGTTTCTAAACGGTGATTTTTGCAACTTTAGAGCATGGTTTGACAGTTTGACAAATTGTGTTTCTGGCATTTCAAACTTTGACACTGCTTTTCTTTCTGACTATACCAAATTTTGTAGTGTTTTTTCAGGTTTTTAAATAGGAAATTTAATGAGGATTCCAAAAATGTGCTTAAAACTGTCATTTTGTCACTCCAAGTGTGTTTTACTCGATTTTGTCCCTGACTGTTGTTTCAAATTGTGTTTCTAGCATTTCAAACTTTGACACTGCTTTTCTTTCTGACTGTACCAAATTTTGTACTGTTTTTTTAGGTTACCGAATAGGAAATTTAATGAGGATTCCAAAAATGTGCTTAAAACTGTCATTTTGTCACTCCAAGTGTGTTTTACAAGCGATTTTGTCCCTGACTGTCGTTTCAAATTGTGTTTCTAGCATTTCAAACTTTGACACTGCTTTTCTTTCTGACTGTACCAAATTTTGTACTGTTTTTTCAGGTTATTTAATAGGAAATTTAATGAGGATTCCAAAAATGTGCTTAAAACTGTCATTTTGTCACTTCAAGTGTGTTTTTTCAGCGATTTTGTCCATGACTGTCCTTTCAAATTGTGTTTCTGGCATTTCAAACTTTGACACTGCTTTTCTTTCTGACTGTACCAAATTTTGTACTGATTTTTCAAGTTATTTAATAGGAAATTTAATGAGGATTTCAAAAATGTGCTTCAAACTGTCATTTTGTCACTTCAAGTGTGTTTTTTCAGCGATCTTATCCTGACTGTGCTTTCAAATTGTGTTTTTGGCATTTCAAACTTTGACGCTGCTTTTCTTTCTGACTTTACCAAATTTTGTAGTGTTTTTTAGGTTATTGAATGGGAAATTTAATGAGGATTCCAAAAATGTGCTTAAAACTGTCATTTTGTTACTCCAAGTGGGTTTTACAAGCGATTTGGTCCCTGACTGTCCTTTCAAATTGTGTTTCTGGCATGTCAGATCACAAAAGGCGGCGGCCGAGACGAATCTCCGGTTTAACGCGTTTATTGCTTCAGACAAAAGGTCGAACATTGCGTCTGTTCGACTGAAAACCATACTGATTAGTAGAAAACAAATTATTTAGTGACAGATAAAAAAAAGTTCTGCGTTTAACCAATTTCTCAATCAGATTAGAGAGAAAAATACGCAAATAACTGTCGTAAGGCTAGAGACTTCTCCAGCCTTACGAGAAGTTAGTTTTTGCCATTTCCTCGAAGTTATTTTAATTTTTTAGTTTATAGACTGTTTTAGGCCAGAAGCGTATAGGGTAGGTAAAATAGGTGTAACCGGTGACGGCAGTAAGTTTTTGTTTTAAAAAAAAAAATGTTTAGAATTAATCAAAAAAAAAATGTCAAAAGACTAATACGTTTAGAAAGGCGATTTTATCAAAAAGTGAAATAACTAAGAAGACGATTTATTTGGGTGTTTAAGTGCCTCTCATTTTGTACCGTTACAATGTTTGACCAGCATCAGTTCCCGTTTTTTTTGTGGATTTTATCTAATTATTAGTTTGATTTAGTCATAAGTTTAGAAATTTTCCTCTAAAAATTTCTTGGCATCCCTTGTTTAATTTAATAAAGAATGTCTAACCTTGAAAAGGACTTGATTGACTTACAAAATAATAATAACGTTTTAAGGGTAACCTTAGGGCCTTCACCTTTGGATACAGAGACTCATATAAATCGAGGTTCCATTAATGAGAATAATGGGGATCACGATAATAACCTCAAGTGTTGATTTTAAACCCTAAAAATGCATCTAATCCTCAAAAAACTCAATTTCCCCAATACAAACAAACGCAAACTGTCACCACTATTTCCGTCATATTGGAATTTTTGACAAGCACCTTCTATAGGCTTTCTAGTATAGTAGGCGGTGATTTAACACCTTAAAGACGAAGTTAATCAGCTGTCACACAGTGACAATCCGGGACACGCGTCAAAGTCAAAAGTGACTTCAAAAGTGGTTATTTGTGTGAAATTTGGTAAGTAATTTCAATTAGTCGTAGAAAAAATAGCCTGTAAAACTCGGGCGAATTGTCCTTATTGTCCTCGTGCAATAGGGACATTGGGACATCACCATCATTCTACAATATACTATTATTTTTTAGTTCTAAATTTAGTGGTTTATGTTGTAGTAGAGTAGCAATGGTAATCCAGTTGTAGGGTTAATTAGTTTAGTTGGTTAATTACGGGTCATACCCTGTCTGTCATGTAAGAGTCACATAAGTCAAGTTGTAACTAACCTGGATAAACAACAACAACAAGTTTGAGATAGTTGTAAAAAGACATGCTGTTTTTGTTAATATTATATAAAACACAAAAGGCGTATTTTGGCGAAAGTATTAACCTGAGTTTTAAGCTGTAGTAACATAGGCCATCTTGTTTTATTAGAATGAGTTAAAATGAGATAGACATTGTAAACACTGACCCCAAAATACGTCTAAACTTTCTGGTGTTTGAATTACCCTACTGCATATCTGCATTAGTTTATCATTAAAAAGCAAAGGATACATAAAGTTAGTTCCCGAAACGTCGAGTTTCTGTTTTAGCTGTTCCACCTCATTGTTAAACTGCTTGAGTCTCAGACGGATGTCTGCAGATATTTGAGCGTATCGCGAACTGGTTCGGGGATATTTGTCCCGCTCCGTTAACTGTCCCATTACTTCTCTTTGTAGTTTTTCGCAGGATTCATGCTCCAGAATCCTAAATTTTCATAGATAATCTAATTGTAACTATCAAGCCTAAATAGGTGCAAGTACCAAGGATCCTCCTCCAGAAATAGCAACGCCATATCCAGACACAATGTTCTTAAACGGTTTAATGAGCTTGAATACTAACTAGGACAATAGGATAATAATAAAAACATTCCCAGTAACACAACAATGGACATGACATAACCTCACTTTATATTGGAGACTGTCATTAGAAACTGTCATCCAGTGTTGCCAAGTCAAAATATTTGATGGGGGTAGAATAATCACTCGAAAAACGGTAGATCAAACCAAATTCATTCACTTTAAATTTTATTATACAGAGTGTCTTTTAATAGTTGTCAAAAATTGTAATCATTGATTCTTGCTATAAAAACCGTCTTTTAAAAATACAGATTTTTTCATTAATAATTATTTTGACATTAGTGACAGATATCACGTGGATAATTTAGCTAGGCAGTCACGTGACCATTGTCAAAAAGCATAAAGCTCAAAAACACTTTTCATATCGAATAATGCAAAGAAAACGTTTCTAGACCCTGATTTTTGCAACTTTTGAGCACAGTTTGACGTTACTGACAGTTGTCACGTGATTGTAAAACACTATTTACTTAGACGGACACGTGACAATTGTCAAAATAACTGTCATAAATCTCAGAAACATGTTTTATATGAAATACTCCAAGATAACGTTTCTAAATTCTGATTTTTGCAACTTTTGAGAACAGTTTGACAGTTTTGACATTAGTGGCAGTTGTCACATGATTTTAGAAGACTATTTAGTTAGACTATGAATTGACAATTGGCAAAATAATTATCCTAAATCTCAGAAACACGTTTAATATCAAATATTGCAAGAAAACGTTTTTAAATCCTAACTTTTGCAACTTTTGAGCATGGTTTGACGGTTTTGACGTTAGTGACAGTTGTCACGTGATTGTAGAACACTCTTTAGCTGGACGGTCACGTGACAATTGGCAAAATAACTGACATAAATTTCAGAAATTCGTTTTATAACAAATACTGCAAAAAAACGTTCTTACACTCTGATTTTTGCATCTTTTGAGCATGGTTTGACAGTTTTGACGTTAGTGACAGTTGTCACGTGATTGTAGAACACTATTTAGCTAGACGGTCACTTGACAATTGGTAGAATAATTGTCATAAATCATAAATCTCAGAAACACGTTTCATATCAAATACTGCAAGAAAACGTTCCTAAACCCTGATTTTTGCATCTTGTGAGAATGGTTTGACAGTTTTGACGTTATTGACAGTTGTCACGTGATTTCAGAAGACTATTTACCTACACTATGAAGTGACAATTGTCAAAATAACTGTTAAATCTCAGTAAATCGTCCAGTTTCGAAAACTGTGTTAAAATGTAATTCTTGCAAATTCTAGTAAAATTTGGACAAAACTGACAATACTGATAGACATCACGTGGTTTTAGAAAATAATTTGGAGTAAGAAAATGACTGTTTTAAGCGCATTTTTAGAATCCTTATTAAATTTCCTATTCAATAAACTGACAACGTAATTAAAAACGGTAGATTGTATACAAAAAACAGGAGAACGGTAAAAGAACTACAAAAACGGTAGATATACCGTTTTAACGATTGACCTGGCAACATTCCTGTCATCGTCAGCTGTTGGTCGGACAAACTTAGATAAGTATCAGAAGGTAGCAAATACCCCTTTTGTGCATTAAGCGACCGAGACGGAAGTCGCCATCATTGTCCCCCACATTCGTCTACTGCGCAATTGAATGAAACTTCCGAAGTTAGCTAAAAAGCGCAAAGATTTGTTGTTTTGCTTTTCGGACCGTTAAAGGTTGTTTTTTGCAAACTTAAATTAGTTGAATTATTATTGACGAGCGGATTTGTGAATAGTGGGCAACAGCAGATTGACTATCGTCACCGATTTTCTGACAGTTTACGGCCGCCATACTGAACGATTTTTGTCACCTTCTTTGATTGCTCCTTCCTGCTATATTTTTTTATTCATTGTGATTACCTACTCCAAACCTCAGCTCAACCATCACACTAGGCCATAATTAAATTTGAACAGGTTTTTGTAATGTTTTGATATTAAAATTGGTTGTCACGTGTAATTTGCTAACTTCTTCATTAACAAAGCTTTCTTCTTGTGCAGTAGTTAGTTTAATTGTAGAAAGCCATATAATGACAGATTGTCCTACGTAGACATCGAACCCTTAGTCTTGAAAAAGCCACTCCAATAAAATGTCAAAAACAGCTGATTGAACTATTGGAAGGACAAACACGGCCATTAAAACATACTTTCTCATGAGTTTGGCAGGCATTTTATGAAATATCAACTGAAAGTCTTTAGAAAATCGTTAAATTTAAGCTAAAACTCTATCAGTATTCATAAGAAAGTGCTTTAATAGCCGTGTTTGTCCTTGCAAAAGTTTCAATCAGCTGTCTTTGACATTGGAGTGCCTAAAGGGAGAAAAACTACTTTAACCTAAAACGATCTTTATTGAAATTTTCAATGGATTACACATATAACAAAAAAATAATATTATAAATACATTAGACAGTTGACTTTACTATAGATCGGCGGCATAGGGAACATTAGACAAATTCCCAACAGATGCAATGCTCAGCTTCTTTCCAGCTTTTTGTAAGGCCTGGAAAACTCTTGTTGCAGTAAAATGTACGTAAGTAACCAAAAGAAAATATTTACGTTGCGCACGTCACCAGTTGAAACTGAATCGACGGCAGCAGCAATGTCTTTTGGTGTCTGCGCAGCCCCGGTGAGAACAGCTTGCGTTCCCAACCATTCGACTGCTTTACGACCACTTTCAAGTTCCAGCAAAAGGGCGGCTTTCAATTGGGTTTTTCCTTTAGAAGAAAAAAAACTGAAAACACTCAAGTTTGGACACAACCGACTTACCCCGAGTGACATCAGCGTCAGACACGTTACCACTCTTTAAAACCTTTACAGCGCCCTCTATGAGTTTACCAGCGGACCTTGCAGGTGCAGCAAGAAGCACTCCAACCAATCCAGTGTCTGCGTAGTTGGCGTTAATGGCTGAGGAGGCAAAAGATTCATTGGAAGCTCCCGCGATGGCTTTGCTGAGCACTCCGTTGTCGTTGGTGCTCCACTTAATCTAAGACCCTTCCAGTTTTGAAACTCTCAAATTAGAGTAAAGTGAAAACTCACTTGGGGGCCAACACCTAAAGCGCGCTGAAGGACAGCGGTGGCCAAAGCTTCTTTGGGGTTCTTAATGGAGGCCCCCTCTCCGGCGATGGCGACAAAAGCAAAGTCCCCACCCTTGTCAGACCTGGTGGTGTTGTAACTCCAAATTTATACGAAACCGATAAACTCGGAGCAATAACACTAACCTGACCTCGCCACCTTTGTAGGGGCTGGGGGTGGTGGTACCGTCGCTGTCTGCGATGTTGAGCGATTGCGCAAATTGCGCCACTTTGCCGGGCTCGAGGCCTAAGCCGACTACAGCGCCACGTCCCGAAGTAAAGTTGCTCGTGACGTAATGCTGCAGCGTTTCAGGGGAGATTTTGCCGATTTGGAATTTGGGTACGTAGAGGGAATTGCCGAGACCGGTGCGGAAGGCTGCTTTGTGAAGTAGGTCCACTGCCCTTAACTAAATCATTAAATTAACATTGAACTAGCTGCACAGTGCACAATATGGCAACTATGCCATTCCGCGCCATCTATTATTAACTTTTATAGATAATAGATTGCAGCAGTGCACCAGGAATGTAAAATTTCCGGAAAATTAAATTTATAGAAATTTTTTCAGAAAATTTTCCGAAAAATATGAAAATTCAAAAATAATTCGTTTTTTACGTTTTTGTACTATTATCTTGAAAGAATTTAGGGAGTTGAGGTTAATTTTGAAAATTCTGAAAAAAATCAGTTTTTGACAATTCTAGTTTGTAATTTTTCAAGGTCAAACGGTGCATGGCACCAAAAAAGTGTATAGAAAGTAAAAGTTGCATCCCATCAAGGTGCATTTTGTGGTAAAAATTTCAGACCTCTAACCCGAAACGTTTCTGAGATATTGAGCAAAAACTGCAAAAAACGAGAGTCAATTTTGACGCCCTCTAGCGGCTAAACGGGACAACTTAGCCGTGCCCGCTCAACGTCACGTGATAGCCCCGTTCATTAGCTTTCTTTTGTTATACGGTGTGTTTATACAGGGTGTTTCAAATAAGTGAGTTATGGAAGATTTTCTGGAAAAGTGCACAAAAATTTAATCTAAATTAGGAATTTTTTGGGCCTACTATACTAACGGCAACCATTTTGGATTTTCCTTAATCAAAGTAATTTTTTTAACTAATTTAAATCTGGGGAACACAAATCTGACGTCCATTTTGCTTTAACTGGCACCGTTTCGGAGATGTCCTTGAAATTATGTCAATTTTGACACTTTAGGGCGTGGCATCCTTGCAAAATGACATTTTGACAAATGACACTTTACGTCATTTTTGTACTATTAACCTGAAGGTATTTAAGCAGTTGAGGTTAATTTTGAAAATAAAAAATTTTCTGAAAAAAATCAAAAGGTATCACCCTTGAAAATTCTTGACAATTCCAGTTTTTAATTTTTCAAGGTCAAACGGTGCATGGTACCAAAAAAGTGTATAGAAGGTAAAAGTTGCATCCCATAAAGGTGCATTTGTGGTAAAAACTTCAGACCTCTAACCTGAAACGTTTCTGAGATATTGAGCAAAAACTGCAAAAAACGAGAGTCAACTTTGACGCCCTCTAGCGGCTAAACGGGACAACTTAGCCGTGCCCACTCAACGTCACGTGATAGCCCCGTTCATTAGCCTTCTTTTGTTATACGGTGTGTTTATACAGGGTGTTTCAAATAAGTGAGGTATGGAGGATTTTCTGGAAAAGTGCACAAAAATTTAATCTAAATTAGGAATTTTTTGAACCTACTATACTAACGGCGACCATTTTGGATTTTCTTCAATTAAAGTGATTTTTTTAGATAACTTGAACCTGGGGAACACAAATCTGACGTCCATTTTGCTCTAACTGTCACCGTTTCGGAGATGTCCTTGAAATTATGTCAATTTTGACACTTTAGGGCGTGGCATCCTTGCAAAATGACATTTTGACAAATGACACTTTACGTCATTTTTGTACTATTAATCTGAAGGTATTTAAGCAGTTGAGGCTAATTTTGAAAATAAAAAATTTTCTGAAAAAAACCAGAAGATATCACCCTTGAAAATTCTTGACAATTCCAGTTTTTAATTTTTCAAGGTCAAACGGTGCATGGTACCAAAAAAGTGTATAGAAGGTAAAAGTTGCATCCCATCAAGGTGCATTTTGTGGTAAAAATTTCAGACCTCTAACCTGAAACGTTTCTGAGATATTGAGCAAAAACTGTAAAAAACGAGAGTCAACTTTGACGCCCTCTAGCGGCTAAACGGGACAACTTAGCCGTGCCCGCTCAACGTCACGTGATAGCCAAGTTCATTAGCTTTCTTTTGTTATACGGTGTGTTTATACAGGGTGTTTCAAATAAGCGAGGTATGGAGGATTTTCTGGAAAAGTGCACAAAAATTTAATCTGAATTAGGAATTTTTTGGGCCTACTATACTAACGGAAACCATTTTGGATTTTCCTTAATCAAAGTGATTTTTTTAACTAATTTGAACCTGGGGAACACAAATCTGCCGTCCATTTTGCTTTAACTGGCATCGTTTCGGAGATGTCCTTGAAATTATGTCAATTTTGACACATTAGGGCGTGGCACCCTTGCAAAATGACATTTTGACAAATGACACTTTACGTCATTTTTGAACCATTAACCTGAAGGTATTTAAGCAGTTGAGGTTAATTTTAAAAATAAAAAAAATTCTAAAAAATATCGGAAGGTATCACCCTTGAAATTTCTTGACAATTCCAGTTTTTAATTTTTCAAGGTCAAACGGTGCATGGTACCAAAAAAGTGTATAGAAGGTAAAAGTTGCATCCCATCAAGGTGCATTTATGGTAAAAACTTCAAACCTCTAACCTGAAACATTCCTGAGATATTTAGTAAAAACTGCAAAAAACGAGAGTCAACTTTGACGCCCTCTAGCGGCTAAACGGGACAACTTAGCCATGCCCGCTCAACGTCACGTGATAGCCCCGTTCATTAGCTTTAGTTTGTTATACGGTGGTTTTATACAGGGTGTTTCAAATAAGCGAGTTATGGACGATTTTCTGGAAAAGTGCACCAAAATTTCACTCAAATTAGGAATTTCTGCTATCAAGGAAGGCTGTTAGAGCAAAAACAATTGAATATCGATACAAACATTTTACATCAAGTAGGCCTAGAATTTGACGTAGATTCCAAAAATCGAATAAAAAAATTATAAGTTTGGTTTGTTGCTCAAATTTGGGACACCCTGTATACTGATGTATTATCTAGGAATAAAGTATATGCAAATATCTACAAGATTCATATTTGGTATTTTTTTATAAAATGAAAATTAAACAAGTTACAGGGATGTTAAAAATTCATTGAATCACCCTGTAAACTACTCCATTGTATTGACAATAACTCGGTTATTTTGACAATTATAGGGTGGCTCAATATACCAATTTGTAGCCCTTGAAATTCTCTTTTGACCACCCTGTATAGCATTTTTACCTAAAACCTCGAATAACCGAGTTATTTATTGTTTTAGCTGAGTTGCTTGTTGTAAAGTTTGATTTTGGCAATTTCTACTGTGACAGCCCATAACTCTGTTATTTTGACAGTTACAGGGCAGTTCAATATACCAATTTGTAGCCCTTGAAATTGTCTTTTGATCACCCTGTATACCATATACCGAAAGATTGAAGCTTCTAAACCAAAAGAGAAAAAAGACTGCATACCTGTAAAGGGCGCACAGCAATTTCAAGCTTCAATCTGTCGCCCAGCTCGGCCACTTCCCAAGGTTTGAAAACTTGCTGAGTGGCCACTTCAGCCAAAAACGGCAACGCCTGCTCTACCGCCTGTCTGGTACCCTCCAAAGTGTAGGAAATCGTCTCCCGGTCTGAGGTGGCCGTCAAACTAGCCCCAACTTGCTGAATGTTGCGCGTAATCGCAAATTGAGACTGGTTTCTGGTGGACAACCCTGCGGCTACGCGCACTACGTGCGCCGCCCCCAAATTTTCTGAGGTTTCGTTACGGGCTCCAGCTCTACAAAATAACCTGTTTTTTCATCTGTGTAGGATTAACTGGGAAAGTACCTAAAAACGATGGAAACTCTGGCTATGGGAGACTCATTATCGGCGGCCACCACCACTAATTTATTAGGCAGGGTAGCGATGTTCAGGTCGTAGTTGGAGGTGCCACTAACAGGGGCCAGTTGGGCATAGCCCCGGGTCTATACACAAGAATATTACGTAATAACAGCACCAAGTCCTGAATTCGGGTGGCAGACTTACCCCAAAACTGCGAAATAACGCTTTTCTGGCTACATTTGAAGCCATAATTGATAACTTTAATATTATTATGTAATTATCTGGGATTTTAGGGGGCTCAACCCTGAATGACAGTTTTGACTGACAACTGAAAGTTAGTAGTACAGTGTTGACGTTTTTGCTTGCAGTGTTGCCGCGATTTCAAAAACTGTGGTGTAATGTGTGTTGCATACATGCGTGTAATTAAAAAAAAATTTAATAATTAAGACCTAGGTTTTCAATCTTGGATGACTAAGTAACATTTTGATAATAACAGGGGTTGAGGTCAAGTTGAATTAAAAATCTGGCCTATTATGTGTAAATGTGCCTACAATACCGCACGTAATGTATAACTAAAAGTGTCTGTTACGGTGGTTTAAGCTAAAAATAAAAAATGAAGGGTTTCAGGGCATTGCATCAGTGTAATATGCCTAAATGTGACTTCACCCCTAAGAATTACACCGTAAGTTGTCCATTTTTGCTTATATCATTTTCTCACTTTTTGCATTAGGGACCATCACTGGCAAAAATGACTGAAACTCGAAAAACCTACTTAAGCCCTGCCTTGACCACTTACTACAGCAAACCTTTGGCCCTTCACCAAGGCTACAAGCAGTGGCTGTTTGACGTGGATGGTAAAAGGTACCTGGACATGTTTGGAGGGATTTGCACCGTTTCGGTGGGTCACTGCCATCCGTAAGGGCTTGTTTTCACACCTTAGCTACATGATTTCATAACGACTTTTTAGTAAAATAACCGAAGCTGTTAGGGAGCAAATGGACACTTTAGGGCACTGTTCTAACGTCTATTTCCATCCGAAAATCCAGGAGTACGCTCGGAAGTTGGCTGAAAAGTTGCCAAATAAATTAAAAGTAATCTATTTAGTAAATAGCGGCTCAGAAGCCAATGATTTGGCAGTACTGATGGCTCGCGGTTATACTGGAAACCATGAAGTACTCTCCTTGCAAAACTGCTACCACGGCATGACTTACCAAACCATGGCTTTGACGTGCAACACCCATTACAAGTACCCGGTACTACCTAATCCAGGCTTTACCAAGGTACCACCAACTGGTGCAGAAATCATTTTAAAATCATTGTGCGTTTAGGTTTTGAACCCTGACGTGTACAAAGGACTTTGGGGAGGCCAAAACTGTCGGGATAGTCCGGTGCAAGTTCAAACAAGTTGCACCTGCACCAATGAGTGTCAAGCGGGGGTTCAGTACCTGAAACAAGTCCAGGACACTCTGGAATATCAGTTTGTTAAGTCGGGAATAGCCGCTTTTTTCGCTGAAAGCATCCAAGGAGTGGGGGGCACGATTACTCACCCCGNGCANCACGACNGGCCGNTTGACTCACTGCCGACCTGGCGNCGNNTCCNCGACATGNAGAGTGCGNGNATCGTNGNNCCTCATAGAGCNCTCTNATAANTGNGGGNGGNANANGATGCATCCNGNCGTTCTCNNNCCCNGGAGGTTNTACTAGNACNTNGNCTACCACNNTTGGTCCTCNGAGTNACAGCGGCNNCTGGCGCAGNTNTAGGNCTNACGGGCAANAAGGACCGANNGNANCGCNTCCAATTNTNCGATTTNNCTGNTATCTGATACNTNNGTGTGCCGNCCCACTCNNTATGANNNACGGAGCNCTGGGATACNANANAATACTTGANACACTGGAACATNCTGTNTGAGTTAGGTANGGNGCTCACTNANGNANGTAATNCGTNTCAAGGACNTNTAANCAGNGGGAGTAGNCATTTTGACAGCNCCTGACGNAAGTCNTNCGGTGNNCCNTAANAGTNCGACTATGCGNGTNNNCATCCTGGTTGAGTGTCTGAAACTGGCATTCAAAAACTAAAAAAAGTCCGGAAATCAAGACAAAGATTGTATTGTGCTTGAAACTCATTTTTTACTACTAAAAATAGTATAAAAGTTGACTTTTAATGCTAGAACTGACTTTACTAGGACTAAAGAGAGTCCAAAAGTATATTTTCAAGACTTTAATTGGTGTACAACTCAATTTTCTGGACTGGACAGCAAGTCTAGAAGTAAATTAAATTTTCGGACTATTTTATTTCTAAAAATTAGTTCTCAAGACTTATTGTAGCATTTGGTACCAAAATTTTTTACTTTTATTACTGAAGAAACTTGACTTTTGGAAATAGTCTTAAACTCAATTTTTCAGTCTTAAAAAGCATTAAAAACAGTCTGAATTTCTTAGAGATGCTACAATTTATTGCACCTATGAGTGTAGAAGTCAATTTAATAGTGAAGAAGCTTGAAATAACATTTTCAAGATTATGGTCAGTGGACATACTGGCTTTTAGGCCTGATAAGTCAAAAACTTTGTAAAGATAGTCTTGAAACTCGATTTGAGGCACTGAAAACAGCCTTAAAACACTAAAAACAGTCTAGTTTATTAAGAAATACACGAATTTTTAGCACTGGGGTGTCTAGAAGTCGATTTAATAGTGACAAAGCTTGGAATGCTATGAAGAATGTAAAAATGGTTTTTTAAGTTTGCTATGTCAATAACTTGGTGAAGATAGTCTTGAAACTCGATTTTCCAAGCTGAAAGCAGTTCTGAAGCACTAAAAATAGTCCAGAATTCGAAGAAAATGAAAAGCAAAGTAAAAAGCACGAAAAGTTAGTTTTTAAGACAATTTTTATGAATCTAATTTCAATGTCCTGCGTCTAAAACTATTTTCAAGACTAAAATATTGAAATTTGTCTTCAAATTATGAAAACTTACTTCACATGCAAATTTTAAGCTTCTGATGTCACTTTTCATTAGTTCAGTCACATTTTGGGGTTCAAGTCAATTTTTAAGGGTTAAATGTATGAATTTGTAGTAACAAATTCTTGAAAAAGTAGTTTTTATGTCTACAAGTCAATTTTTAGTATTAAAGTCTCTCGATTTGCATGAAAACTAGTTACAAACACAACTTTTAAGCTTCTGAAATTTGTATCTTTTCTAATTCAATTTTCAAAACTAAAGTCTTTTAGTTTGCCTGGAAACTATGAAAACTGGCTACAATAATATTTTTTAAACTTCTTAAGTGAATTTTCCGTTTCCAAGACAATTTTTAAGTTGGGTTGGGTTAGTTTTGGGTCTTTGACCGTAATAACGTGTAATAAAGTGCTTGTTCCAAATTTCATCAATATTGCTCCAACGGTCTGACAGTTATGACAAAAAAAAAAACGATTTTTTAAACAGAAATTTGAAGGACTGTATTTTCCTTAGGAAGCACTTTTCAGAAAAATGACACAATGCAAGTCAACTTATTTTTTAATTGGCTATGGATTGGTGAATTATTGACATTTAAAACTGGACCACCCTGTATAAAGTCGTACTCAAAGCATTTCTTCATCAGTACCGTTTTACACGACCGTCATAATCTCTTATTCGGATTGGTATCCAACGGAGAGATTAAATGGACCGGTACGGTCCTGATAAATTACCCTTCTTAACAAAAATTCAGTTTGGCTGCAATGTTGCCATTTTGAATGACGTTTCTATAGAATTAACAAGATGTTATGGAAAATGTCATTTGTCTTGCTCATCAGGAGAACTGAAATATTCAAACTTAAAATGACACTGACGTTTACAATGTCAAGCACATCATCTAGAGGTTGGAAAATGTCAAAATGTTCACTCAACTCTGCCTTCTACGAGAATCTGACTTACAGGAATATAACACAATGATACCATCACATTATCGTACAACAAATACTGCGCGTTAAATTAAGAAAACGTACCAACAAAGCGCGACCGACCCGCAGATAAAACTGACTCACCATCATCAACGGGTACCGCGGCCGCCGCCGCGGAAGGTGTCTTGGTATAACTGGTGGTACTGTGGGGGGTACCGTCCCAATTCTAACTACACACCCGATATCAAAGCAAATGTTTACCCGTTCAAAAGATGGTACCTCCATAAATCTAGCGAGAGAAACAAACAAACAGAGACTTACGTTTGCATTCGTTGGCGTTTATGGTGGTGGCCCGGGCCCAGGGTGCGTCGTTGTAAAAAGGCAAACATTCGCCGCAGTCCGGTCCTGCCGTGTTGTGCTCGCATCGGCACACCCTCGTCCTTTGTCCGGATTGGCCGTAACTGGTGACGCATTCGGAGGCGTGGCCGTTGCATTTACACCGCGCCCCCACGGCTATATCGGCGATGGCATAGAAATAGGAACGCAACACTTGGGGATCGCCGAAAACCTCATCTCCAAAGGTGTTGAGTCGGTCTAGGGTGATCATGATTTCGGTGGCTGTCACCCATTCCTATATAAGACAGCTTAAAGGTATTTTCAGCCCTAACTAGTGACACCCCAGGGTGTGTATTCTTGAAATGAGGGAAGAGCGTTATCAAGAAAGGTCTATAGAATGTGTGTCTAGGAGATTTTCAACTTATTATTCGTATTGTTACTGTTAGTATACAAGGGCAATGTTGCCAGGTCTACCGTTAAAGCGGTATATCTACCGTTTCCTCACTTCAAGTGGGTTTTACCAGCGATTTTGTCATTGACTGTTCTTTCAAACTGTGTTTTTAGCAGTTCAAATTTTGACACCGCTTTTCTCACTGACTGTACCAAATTTTGTAGTGTTTTTTTAGGTTATTGAATAGGAAACTTAATAAGGATTCCAAAAATGTTGCTAAAACAGTCATTTTCACACTCCAAGTGAGTTTTGCAAGCCATTTTGTCTTTGACTGTTTTTTCAAACTGTGTTTCTGACAGTTCAAACTTTGACACCGCTTTTCTCGGACTGTACCAAATTTTTTAGTGTTTTTTTTAGGTTACTGGATAGGAAATTTAATGAGAATTTCAAAATTGTGCTTAAAACAGTCATTTTCTCACTCCAAGTGGGTTTTGACCGCGATTTTGTCCTTGACTGTTCTTTCAAACTGTGTTTTTAGCAGTTCAAATTTTGACACCGCTTTTCTCACGGACTGTACCAAATTTTGTAGTGTTTTTTTAGTTTATTGAATAGGAAACTTAATGAGGATTCCAAAAATGCTGCTAAAACAGTCATTTTCTCACTCCAAGTAGGTTTTACCAGCGATTTTGTCGTTGACTGTTCCTTCAAACTGTGTTTCTGGCAGTTCAAATTTTGACACCGCTTTTCTTTTTGACTATACCAAACTTTTTAATGTTTTTTCAGGTTACTGGATAAGGAATTTACTGAAGATCCCAAAAATGTCCTTAAAACAGTCATTTTTACTCCAAGAGGGTTTTACCAGCGATTTTGTCCTTGACTGTTCTTTCAAACTGTGTTTCTGACAGTTCAAACTTTAACACCGCTTTTCTCCCTGACTGTACCAAATTTGTAGTGTTTTTTCAGGTTATTGGATAGTAAACTTAAAGAGAATATCAAAATTATGCTTAAAACAGTCATTTTCTCACTTCAAGTGCATTTGGCCAGCAATTTTGTTCAAATTGTGTTTATAGCAGTTCAAATTTTGACACCGCTTTTCTCACTGACTGTAACAAATTTTTTTTAGTGTCTTTTTAGGTTATTGTATAGGATATTTAATGAGGATTCCAAAAATGTTGCTAAAACTGTCATTTTCTCACTCCAAGTGGGTTTTGCAAGCCATTTTGTCGTTGACTGTTCTTTCAAACTGTGTTTTTAGCAGTTCAAACTTTGACACCGCTTTTCTTTCTGACTGTACCAAATTTTGTAGTGTTTTTTAGGTTATTGAATAGAAAACTTAATGAGGATTCCAAAAATGTTGCTAAAACAGTCATTTTCTCACTCCAAGTGAGTTTTGCAAGCCATTTTGTCTTTGACTGTTCTTTCAAACTGTGTTTCTGACAGTTCAAACTTTGACACCGCTTTTCTCGGACTGTACCAAATTTTTTAGTGTTTTTTTTAGGTTACTGGATAGGAAATTTAATGAGAATTTCAAAATTGTGCTTAAAACAGTCATTTTCTCACTCCAAGTGGGTTTTGACCGCGATTTTGTCCTTGACTGTTCTTTCAAACTGTGTTTCTGGCAGTTCAAACTTTGACACCGCTTATCTCCGACTGTACCAAATTTTTTAGTGTTTTTTCAGGTTATTGAATAAGAAACTTAATGAGGATTCCAAAAATGTTGCTAAAACAGTCATTTTCTCACTCCAAGTGGGTTTTGACCGCGATTTTGTCCTTGACTGTTCTTCCAAACTGTGTTTCTGCCAGTTCAAACTTTGACACCGCTTTTCTCCCTAACTGTACCAAATTTTGTAGTGTTTTTTTAGGTTATTGAATAGGAAATTTAATAAGGATTCCAAAAATGTTGCTAAAACAGTCATTTTCTCACTCCAAGTGAGTTTTGCAAGCCATTTTGTCTTTGACTGTTCTTTCAAACTGTGTTTCTGACAGTTCAAACTTTGACACCGCTTTTCTCGGACTGTACCAAATTTTTTAGTGTTTTTTTAGGTCACTGGATAGGAAATTTAATGAGAATTTCAAAATTGTGCTTAAAACAGTAATTTTCTCACTCCAAGAGGGATTTACCAGCGATTTTGTCCTTGATTGTTCTTTCAAACTGTGTTTCTGGCAGATCAAACTTTGAAACCGCTTTTCTCACTGACTGTAGCAAATTATGTAGTGTTTTTTAGGTTATTGAATAGGAAACTTAATGAGGATTCCAAAAATGTTGCTAAAACAGTCATTTTCTCAGTCCAAGTGGGTTTTGACCGCGATTTTGTCCTTGACTGTTCTTCCAAACTGTGTTTCTGCCAGTTCAAACTTTGACACCGCTTTTCTCCCTAACTGTACCAAATTTTGTAGTGTTTTTTTAGGTTATTGAATAGGAAATTTAATAAAGATTCCAAAAATGTTGCTAAAACAGTCATTTTCTCACTCCAAGTGGGTTTGCTAGCGATTTTGTCCTTTACTGTTCTTCCAAACTGTGTTTCTGCCAGTTCAAACTTTGACACCGATTTTCTCCGACTGTATCAAACTTTTTAGTGTTTTTTTTAGGTTACTGGATGGATGGAAGATATTTTCATTTATCCTTGTTTCCAAGGCGACAAGAATGAAGAATACACTTCTGCTAAAACATGCTGAATTAGCTGAATAGCAGAATACCTATTTAAAACTGTAACAGTTAAGTTACCAAAATAAACAAAATATTAACAAATTGTGGTAACTGATTTAAAATATCGTGTTTGGAGACACACAACAACAGGGAAAAAAGTTTCGGCAATTTCGTCAGCGCCATCAACACTGAAAATCACCGTGGAATCGGTATTTTCCTTGATATACTTGGACAACAGAAACATGGCAACACTGGCGCGAATCGTAGTGACATCGGGCGTTTCCAGGGTGACGATGACGTCATCCAGCGCTGTGGCAACGTCGCTTTCACTAAAAATCACCTGGTCGGCCACCAACTGAGCTTTTCCAGGTCGGGGCTGCCCTCCATACCGATTGCAAACGACTGGAATCACATCTTTGACGCCCTCTAGCGGCCAAACCAATCAACCAACTCAAAAGTGGACATTTTTCGACCAAATTAATATTATTATTATTTTTGGACGATATCGACCAAATTATCGATATTGGTTGATATTTGAATTTACCATACAGTCAAATAAGTTTAGGGACATTTTGGATTGTGGCACCTATTGCTTTGACATTGAATAATTCCGTTATTTGACAACTGACGTCAAAATGTCATAGAACAAAAAAGATAGCCGAGATTCTAAGCTTTCCAAAAATGTTGACGACTAAGTTGATTGGTTGCACCGTTTGGCCGCTAGAGAGCGTCAAACTTGCACTACCAACTTTCCTTAAACTTTCAGTGCACCAACTCCCTTAACCGTAAATAACTCCTTTATCTGACAAGTTACGTCAAAAAGTCACTGAAGCGAAAAGTGTTGATCGGTTGTACCGTTTGGCCACTAGAGGGCGTCAAAGATGTGATTCCAGTCGTTTGCAATCAGTATGGAGGGAGCCCCGACCTGGAAAAAGCTCGGTGGCCGATTTTTTGGAAACCAAAACCAGGTGATTCTCAGTGAAAGCGACGTTGCCACAACGCTGGATGACGTCATCGTCACCCTGGAAACGCCCGATGTCACTACGATTCGCGCCAGTGTTGCCATGTTTCTGTGGTTAAGGAAAATACTGATTCCACGGTGATTTCCAGTGATGAGCGCGCTGACGAAATTGCCCAGTGGTGAGTACCACGTGATCACTTCCCCTCAAGATGCAACATCGATTATTGACGAAAAATTTAAAATGGCAGACGTGGACGCCATTTTGTGGATCAAATTTTAAATATACGCGAAATTCCCTTTAAAATAAGGTGTAACATCGTTTTTTGACAGAAAATTCAAAATAGCGGATGTGGACGCCATTATGTTCATTTCTTTAATTACCGGAAATTTTCTTTAAAATGAGGTGCAATGTCCGACATGTAATTGCACCTCCGACATGCAATTGTAGGTTAAAATTGCACCAAACAAAAACAGTTTACGTTTACGTAACGTAGAAAATGTACTGTTGACCAATAGGAAATAAGTGACGTCAGACGCAAAACGCGTTTATGAGAAATAAGCTTATAGCATATTTAAGAATCTTCAATAAATGTCCTATTCTGTAGCTTGAAAAAACAGTAAAAAATTTGGTACAGTCAGGGAAAAAAGCGGTGTCAAAATTTGAACTGTCAGAAACACAGTTTGAAAGAACAGTCAAAGACAAAATCGCTGGTAAAACCCACTTGGAGTGAGAAAATGACTGTTTTAAGCACAATTTTGAAATTCTCATGAAATTTCCCATCCAGTCACCTAAAACAAACACTACAAAATTTGTTAATGTTGGAGAAAAGCGGTGTCAAAGTTTGAACTGTCAGAAACACAGTTTGAAAGAACAGTCAAAGACAAAATCGCTGGCAAACCCACTTGGAGTGAGAAAATGACTGTTTTAAGCACAATTTTGAAATTCTCATTAAATTTCCTATCCAGTAACTTAAAAAAAACACTAAAAAAATTTGGTACAGTCCGAGAAAAGCGGTGTCAAAGTTTGAACTGCCAGAAACACAGTTTGAAAGAACAGTCAACCACAAAATTGCTGGCAAAACCCTCTTGGAGTGAGAAAATTTCTGTTTTAAGCACAATTTTGAATTTCTCATTAAATTTCCTATCCAGTAACCTGAAAAAACACTAAAAAATTTGGTACAGTCGGAGAAAAGCGGTGTCAAAGTTTGAACTGCTAAAAACACAGTTTGAAAGAACAGTCAGTGACAAAATCACTGTCAAAACCCTCTTGGAGTGAGAGAATGACTGTTTTAAGCACAATTTTGAAATTCTCATTAAATTTCCTATCTAACAACCTAAAAAAAACACTAAAAAAATTGGTACAGTCGGAGAAAAGCGGTGTCAAAGTTTGAACTGCCAGAAACACAGTTTGAAAGAACAGTCAACCACAAAATTGCTGGCAAAACCCTCTTGGAGTGAGAAAATTTCTGTTTTAAGCACAATTTTGAAATTCTCATTAAATTTCCTATCCATTAACCTAAAAAAAACCACTAAAAAATTTGGTACAGTCGGAGAAAAGCGGTGTCAAAGTTTGAACTGTCAGAAACACAGTTTGAAAGAACAGTGACTAACAAAATCGCTTGTAAAACCCACTTGAAGTGAGAAAATTACTATTTTAAGCACAATTTTGAAATTCTCATTAAATTTCCTATCTAACAACCTAAAAAAACACTAAAAAATTTGGTCCAGTCGGAGAAAAGCGGTGTCAAAGTTTGAACTGCTAAAAACACAGTTTGAAAGAACAGTCAACCACAAAATTGCTGGCAAAACCCTCTTGGAGTGAGAAAATTTCTGTTTTAAGCACAATTTTGAATTTCTCATTAAATTTCCCATCCAGTAACCTAAAAAAACACTAAAAAAATTGGTACAGTCGGAGAAAAGCGGTGTCAAAGTTTGAACTGCTAAAAACACAGTTTGAAAGAACAGTCAGTGACAAAATCGCTGTCAAAACCCACTTGGAGTGGGAAAATGACTGTTTTAGCAACATTTTTGAAATTGTCATGAAATTTCCTATCCATTAACCTAAAAAAAACCACTAAAAAATTTGGTACAGTCGGAGAAAAGCGGTGTCAAAGTTTGAACTGTCAGAAACACAGTTTGAAAGAACAGTGACTAACAAAATCGCTTGTAAAACCCACTTGAAGTGAGAAAATTACTATTTTAAGCACAATTTTGAAATTCTCATTAAATTTCCTATCTAACAACCTAAAAAAAACACTAAAAAATTTGGTACAGTCGGAGAAAAGCGGTGTCAAAGTTTGAACTGCTAAAAACACAGTTTGAAAGAACAGTCAACCACAAAATTGCTGGCAAAACCCTCTTGGAGTGAAAAAATTTCTGTTTTAAGCACAATTTTGAATTTCTCATTAAATTTCCCATCCAGTAACCTAAAAAAACACTAAAAAAATTGGTACAGTCGGAGAAAAGCGGTGTCAAAGTTTGAACTGCTAAAAACACAGTTTGAAAGAACAGTCAGTGACAAAATCGCTGTCAAAACCCACTTGGAGTGGGAAAATGACTGTTTTAGCAACATTTTTGAAATTGTCATGAAATTTCCTATCCATTAACCTAAAAAAAACCACTAAAAAATTTGGTACAGTCGGAGAAAAGCGGTGTCAAAGTTTGAACTGTCAGAAACACAGTTTGAAAGAACAGTGACTAACAAAATCGCTTGTAAAACCCACTTGAAGTGAGAAAATTACTATTTTAAGCACAATTTTGAAATTCTCATTAAATTTCCTATCTAACAACCTAAAAAAACACTAAAAAATTTGGTCCAGTCGGAGAAAAGCGGTGTCAAAGTTTGAACTATCAGAAACACAGTTTGAAAGAACAGTCAGTGACAAAATCACTGTCAAAACCCTCTTGGAGTGAGAGAATGACTGTTTTAGCAACATTTTTGAAATTGTCATGAAATTTCCTATCCAGTAACCTAAAAAAAACCACTAAAAAATTTGGTACAGTCGGAGAAAAGCGGTGTCAAAGTTTGAACTGTCAGAAACACAGTTTGAAAGAACAGTCAACAAAATTTTTGGTAAAACCCTCTTGGAGTTTTAACGGTAGATCTGGCAACATTGTTCTTGTACACCAAAACCATCAAAACTAACAATAGGAATAACAAGTTGAAAATCTTCTAGACAATGGCGAATTCGCCTTTAACTTGGGCTTATTAATTACAGTTTTCTGTACCTTCCAGCAGTTGACAGCGCCACCTGCCATCGATAATCTGTTAAAAATTTCCAGGGCCGTCTTTAACTAAATAATTTATTTTATATAGAGGTGGACTCTAATAATTTTTTTGTGTCTTATTATCAAACGTAGAGAGTGGTCGGATTTAGTGTGTTTTGACGGAAAAACCCCATTTCACCCTGTACAGGGTGCTGCATTTTCGATGGTTTTACGGGGTACAGAGAAAACGGTAATAGATAGAAAAAAAAGTAGCATACGTGTTCTGATCTCTTTTTCTGAGCTGAGATAACTGGCGAAAAGTGGGCTGCGCAAACTTCTTTTGTTTCAAAGATACGGGGGGTTTTCGAAAATTGGTAATTTTTGAACCTCTTCAGTATTTCAGTTGCTCTTAAAGTTATCAAAAAAGGAAGAACGGTTTCCGGTAGTATTTTTCATGTAGAATCCAATGGCGAAGTCAGTTTTTTTCTATTCCGTTTAGTTTCTGACATATGACAGTATTTTTACGTCATTTTATTCTGTTGATTTTTACCTTTTCAACGGTGTATTACAACATATAAGTTTGTAGAGGTTAATCCTGTTATTTAAAAAAAAAGCCTTTGCTAAGCTAAAAAAAGGCCAATATCTAAAATACCAAACAAAATCGGAAATCATATAAACTAACACATCAGAAAATTAAATATTTTTAATAAATCTTATTAAAAATTTAAGTTACAAACAGTTCTACCGTCACTTTAATGAGAAAAGAGGCCATTTCTATTTTCTACTATTTTTAAGGTAGAAGTTGAAAAAATTGTTTATAAACGACATGTAACATGTTAATATGAACATAGCCAAATTTTGTTTCGACTGTGGGTATTTTTATACATATTATTTAGCACTTTTTTGTAAAGGAAACACTTTTTTTCTAATTACCAAGAATAACGTTTACAAACTGATATGTTTTAATACACCGTTGAAAAAGTAAAAATCAACAGAATTAAATGAACTAAAAATATATAGGGTGTTCCATTTAAAAAAATATAACTTACTGTCATATGTCAGAAACTAAACGGAATAGAAAAAAACTGACTACCCCATTGGATTCTACATAAAAACTTCTACTGGGAACCGTTTTTCCTTTTTTGATAACTTTAAGAGCAAATGAAATACAGAAGAGGTTTAAAAATTACCAATTTTCGAAAACCCCCCGTATCTTTGAAACAAAAGAAGTTTGCGTCATCTCAGCTCAGAAAAAGAGATCAGAACACGTATGCTACTGTTTTTCTATCTATTACCGTTTTCTCTGTACCCCGTAAAACCATCGAAAATGCAGCACCCTGTACAGTTACACAACAAAAAAGCAAGAAATCAATTTTTCACTGCACTTATTGTTTGTTACCTGTAAAGCAGGACTGCTGTCAAAATTATAAGCCGATGGTCTGCCCTCCAAGGTACCAAAAGCGACATTACCGCCGCGTAGTGGCGAAATATCCGAATACTCCGAAGTGCACAGTGCTCGGGTCTCCTCGCCTCGTTTCGTGTGAGTGGATTCGGGTAGTCCGTAAGTGTCTCGACAGGTGGCGCTATTATATATATAATTTTTCAAATTATATTACATTAACGGTAATTATCAAAACCTGTAATATTGATAAGGTATCCATTCTCCTCCCTCCTCCGTTTTTTTCGAGATTGAGAAACTTTCCGGCCTGGGCGAGTTAAACCAGAGGCGTACGTAAGTGATATCGAAGGCCTTCCCTATCAAAATAACGGATTCTATTAATAATCGATTGAAAAAAATTAGTGGGCGGCCGTATGGTTGTTAACCCCCCACAATAACGACATTTTGTGATAATAATGATAAGACTGCAGACGACCTTTTGTCGTTTTGAAGGTGCTTGAACTTGACTATGATAAGGGCAATCACATCCTTAGTTCCAGGGGTCAGTGACGTAGTTTAAACTGTTTTTACATTTTAAATATTTATATTGAGTTACACAAAGATGTATAAAACAAAAATTAAATGAAATGACGTCACAAAAACATTACCCACACAAAAAAGAACTACCCCAATCTTATGTGCCTAACTAAAATAATCCTGAAGACTATATGGTTCGAGATCTATAAGAAACGTTTTTAATTTTCTTTTAAACATTTTTTCTACAGTAATCTTCTTAATATCAACATTTAATTTATTATAACATTTGATGCCCATATAATATACACCTTTTTCAAACATGTTTCGGATAAGGAATGTCACTTGTGCGAGTAGGATAATTGTGATTGATACAAATTCAGCTTGGTTTTTAAAAACGAACATAACTATTTCATATATGTATAAAGCGTAAACAGTAAGCAGTCTTTTAGACTTAAATACTCCTCGGCAAGATTGTAATGGTGACATTTTATAAATTATTCTTAATATTCGCTTTTGAGTAACGAAAATGTTTTGAGCTTTAAAGTTTATTCCCCAAAAAATAATACCATATTTCATTGCTCCTTAATATATATAGAATACAGTAGCAAACTTTATTAAGGGGTTAAAGCACAAATTAATAAAAATCTAGTGGTTGAAAGAAATTACAGGTAATTTTTTACAAAATTGTGCTGTAAGCAGTGAAACAGTATCAGGCCAAAAGTTCAAGCCTTTTACTAAACTAGAGAGTGAGTTATGCGTATTTTTTCCGCTCCTTTTAAGGAGGGCGCCCTATTAGGTCAACTGATCGAGTTGAAACGAGTATTGTGCGATTTATACGGAACGTAACAATCTTGACTTTAAATTCACTTCGGTCGTTTGAGTTGAATGAGACTTACCAAATTTCAAAGTCAAATTGACCTGATTGGGAAACTGGATACCTTCGAGCATCGTCTCGGACTGCCACCAGGTCAAATTATCCACGTTGTGGATGTCAGTCAGGTATCTGGCGTGATAGTCACCCGGATTACATAAGGAACATTGTGATTTTTTCACTCCAGCTTGAGCTATTCCGGTCTGAACGCAGTATTCTTGGGGTCGGTCCTCTCCACAGGTATTCGTGACCTCCACCAGGAGATTGAAGGCTGCATTCTCGAATTCCGGGATACATCTCTAATATTGATTTGTTTAGTTAGTTATAGTTGAGCGAAACTCACTGACCTGAGGTATATTAAATCTATCATAGCACCGGCTCGGTTCTTTGGAGCCTGTGACTGGTGTTTGCTCATATTCCACTTGGGCTTGAACGGTCACAGTCAAAACAGCTAAACACAACAGTTTTGAGCACATTTTGCACTACAAGTGTTCAAGTTTCGGTTCGCAGAACGTGCATTGTTCGATAGTATTGAGTCAGCGCGAATTTACAACTGGAAATTGAAGGAAAAATGCTGATTGGCTCAAAATGCACCGAGGAGACCACCGATCATTTTTTTGTACACCAAAACGCGTTTTTACATACAAAATACCTTGCAATGCTTTTATTATTGCTCAAAATGCCTTAAATTCCAATGTTAAGACATTTGTGGCATTCTTAAATTTAGTTATAAGGTATTGGAATAATGATAAACTTTGATAAAATACCTACACCTTTGTGAATAATTTTTGATGGTCACGTGACGGTTTTTAGGTTAGATTAATTAAGGGCATGTCCGCTTTTGCAATTTGTACATGACATTTAGACCCTGGTCAAAACAGTCACGTGACCATCAAAACGCAGTTTAAACTTTGCAAAATTGATAAATTCCTATTTAGACAGTTGTAAAAACTGCAATTACAAAATACACGTCACGTGACTTTGATAATTCAATTTTTGAGCATGCAACACTGTAAAAGCCAGTTGACATTGTCAAAAACAGTCACGTGACCTTCAGAACACAGTTCGAATTTTGAAAAATTGATAAATTCCCATTTAGACAGTTGTAAAAACTGAAATTGCAAAATACACGTCACGTGACTTGGATAATTCAATTTTTGAGCATGCAACACTGTAAAGGCCAATTGACATTGTATAAACAATTGACCTTCATTCGTTTGAAAAATTGATAAATTCCTATTTAGACAGTTGTAAAAACTGAAATTGCAAAATACACGTCACGTGACTTGGATAATTCAGTTTTTGAGCATGCAACACTGTAAAGGCCAATTGACATTGTCAAAAACAGTCACGTGACCTTCAAAATGCAATTCAAACTTTGAAAAATTGATAAATTCCTATTTAGACAGTTGTAAAAACTGAAATTGCAAAATACACGTCACGTGACTTAGATAATTCAATTTTTGAGCATGCAACACTGTAAAGGCCAATTGACATTGTCAAAAACGGTCACGTGACCTTCAAAATGCAATTCAAACTTTGCAAAATTGATAAATTCCTATTTAGACAGTTGTAAAAACTGAAATTGCAAAATACACGTCACGTGACTTAGATAATTCAATTTTTGAGCATGCAACACTGTAAAGGCCAGTTGACATTGTCAAAAACAGTCACGTGACCTTCACGTGACCTTCAAAAAATTGAAATTGGAAAATACACGCACGTGACTTGGAAACTTTGAGCAAAATTGATAAACATTCAAAAAACAATCACGTTAGACAGTTGATAAAAACTGAAATTGCAAAATACACGTCACGTGACTTTGATAATTCAGTTTTTGAGCATGCAACACTGTAAAGGCCAATTGACATTGTCAAAAACAGTCACGTGACCTTCAAAACGCAATTCAAACTTTGAAAAATTGATAAATTCCTATTTAGACAGTTGTAAAAATTGAAATTGCAAAATACACGTCACGTGACTTAAATAATTCAATTTTTGAGCATGCAACACTGTAAAGGCCAGTTGACATCTGTCAAAATTAATCACATGACCTTTAAAATGTAGTTTAAATTTTAAAAACTTGGTAAATTAAATTTATAGTCCCTTAGGCAGTTGTAAAAGCTGAAATTGTAAGAGACACATCACATAACTTTGATTATGCAATTTTAGAGCTTGCAACACTGTAAAGTCCAGTTGACACTATCTAAAACAGTCACGTGACCTTCAAATCGCAGTTTGAACTTTGTAAAATTGATGAATTTAATTTAGACAGTTGTAAAAACTGAAATTGCAAAATACACGTCACGTGACTTGGATAATTCAGTTTTTGAGCATGCAACACTGTAAAGGCCAATTGACATTGTCAAAAACGGTCACGTGACCTTCAAAACGCAATTCAAACTTTGAAAAATTGATAAATTCCTATTTAGACAGTTGTAAAAACTTAAATTGCAAAATGCACGTCATGTGACTTGGATAATTCAGTTTTTGAGCATGCAACACTGTAAAGGCCAATTGACATTGTCAAAAACAGTCACGTGACCTTCAAAATGCAATTCAAACTTTGAAAAATTGATAAATTAAATTAAGACAGTTGCAAAAACTGAAATTGCAAAATACACGTCACGACACTTTATAAAATGCAATTTTTGAGCTTGCAACGCTGTAAAAGCCAGTTGACACCTGTCAAAAACAGTCATGTGACCTTAAAAATGTAGTTATTATTATAATAATTTGTAATGAATGTTAACAAAGATTTTACCTTAATAGTTGCATGTGCTTATGCTGTTCTGTTTAATTTTCAGTCAATTTAGTTATTTTGATACACTGTACTGTCTGCTGCAAAGTATTCCTTAAAATATCGCAAATTTTCCTTGAAAGAGGGCATTATTTTGCTCAAAATTCCAATCAAAATATCACAAAACATTTTGTAAATAATGCCTCAGAATACTCTCGATTATCTTAGAAATACCTCAAAATGCTTCGTAATACTTCGGCAATCTACCCCTTGAAATGTACAGAATGGACTTATAGACACAAAAAAGAGTCCAATTAACTAGAATTTTGACTATTTTCTAGGCAAAAGTCAGTTAAAGTTTTAAGGCTTAATTTCAAATTGAAAGAAACCAAAAACATGTTAATTGATACGCCCTGTATACAGGGTGCCACAAATTCGTGTCTAAGTATGGGAATCTCGAAAACGATAAGAGATACAGAGTTGGAACAATCAAAACGATTTTACTTCCGGAAATCCGAAAAAAAAAACAAAATTTCGGATAATTTAGTTTTTATTTTATTGTAAGCTTATTTGATCCGACGTTTTGGTTTCTGCCAGCCATCATCAATTTTTTATGCGACCCTGTTTTTTTTAAAGTGCTTTGTTTTCCTTTGAATTTTAGGTTAGAAAACTATAAGTGTTTTTTCGGCTATTAATACAAAATTAGTGACAGTACAGCATACAGAGATAGGTACATGTTTTGAATAGAAATTCTGTGTAAATTTTAAATTTGATGAAATCCATTATGATTTCCATGAAAACTTCAAAAATTTTTCTCATTAAACAAGCTTAAATAAGAAAATAAAAATATTTTTCGAAAATTTCGTATTTTTCGGATATTTCCAATTTTTTTTTTTAATGTTAAAATGTCATAATATTGGAGTCCAAATTCCGCATCTTTGCCTCCATTTAACCAACTCTGTATCTCTTAGCGTTTTCGAGATCTCCATACTTAGACACGAATTTGTGGCACCCTGTATTTACAGAAAAAAGTGACAGATTAGATATTAACAAAACTGATATGTTTACCCCGAATTTTGAGCCAATCAGACAACTCTTCTTCAGTTATTTTATATAAAAAAAAAACAAATACACACACACACAGACACTTTCACTCGTCCAATTTTCACACCATTCTAAACTTAGCCAACACCAAAGGGGTGCTATTTTCGACTGGAAAACAATGTAAAATCAAGGTCAACCTTATACAGAGGGTCTTCTAGCACATGACCGGTGCGGTACTAAAAAATGTCGACTTGCTGGTACCGCGATGCACCATCGAGTGAGTTCCAGATGCGCGCTGCTGCAGGCGAGAATGAACGTCCACTGTGTGAAGATTAGAATGGTACTCTGCGGCTTTTTTGATCGAACAGTGGCGTAGGCCAAAGATAAGCACCCAAAAAGGGTGTAAGTGAGGCAGTGCCTTGTACTACTTAAGACTGTGGTAGTTGAACTTAGTATCTGTAAGGTCAAAGTTTACTATTATGAGTAATTAAAAGTCTGGGGAGTTGTGTTACAAAAAAAGTACGCCACTGGTTTGTTTGGAGGAGCATGTGGTCAGAGGGCCCCCCCGAAACACACCATAATCATCTAATTAGCTTGTACGACGTGTAAAGGTCATTTTTAAGCCCATGATCTTGTCTGGAGGCTGGTAGAGACGAAAAATACCATCACAAAAAGATAAAAAGGGATCAACCTAAAGAAAAAACACAGTTATTAAGCAAAGTTGGTTGTTTTTCATATTTGAGCTGTTAAATGTTTTAAAAAATTTGATTTTTTAAATATTTAAAATAGCGGATATATGGCAACTCCAAAAATGAGGGACCAGTGAAATTTACGAGCACGTGACCTAAACACTACATGCGACTTTAGGGTCACATGATGTTGCTAAAAATGCTTGTAATAACAATCATTATCAAAAATTTTATATCTAAAAAAAGCGCTTTAAATAGTTAAATAGCGAATTGTGGTAAGTTTAACATTTTATAATGGACTTTCATGGATTATTTACAAATATAAGATAACATACCTTAAATTAGCAATCCTTCCAACAAGAGTTGCAATTTTCTTCGGAAAAGAGTTGCCTATTAAACCCATTATCACCACAGTTTTCACTCTAAACACAGTATAACAGAAAATCATATATTTTAAAGGATAAACAGCACTAAATTCAATAAAAACAAGAATTAGCGAATAAACAAACCCAAATTTATAATGATGGCAGACATGTTGGAAAATTAAATGTCAAAGATCAAATTGAAAACGTCAACTTTGTGGCGGCGTTGCCGGCTTGTGCCATATTTGTCGAAGTGGACATCAATCAAGATATTTAACTAATTTAATTTTAAATTAAACTCCTGGAGCAAAATCTCTGTTTTTACATATTTTAGAAGCGATTTTTTTACTCAAAAACATACATTTCCAAACAAACCACCTTTACCGACAATCAAGCCCTGATCCAAACATTGTTCCCATAATTTCATGAATTTTAAAGGTTCTAAAGGTTTTTTAGTGTCTTTGTTTTTCAAATTTGAACTATTAAGGCCCAGTTGTACAATAGTGGTTCAATCTTTGAACCTGGTTTATGTCAGAAATGTCACTTTGACAGCAATGCATTTCTTATGGAAAAGTTCAACTATCAGTTGCAGTTCAACTGAACCGGTCTTTGAACTGCGATTGTACAACTGGGCCTAAATGTTTTAAAAAAATAGATTTTTAAAATATTTAAAATAGCGGATATATGGCAACGTCGCACAACTCCAAAAATGAGGGACCAGTGAAATTTACGAGCACGTGACCTAAACACTACAGGCGACTTTAGGGTCACATGATGTTGCTAAAAATGCTTGTAATAACAATCATTATCAAACATTTTATATCTAAAAAAAGCGTTTTAAATAGTTAAATAGCGAATTGTGGTAAGTTTAACATTATATAATGGACTTTCATGGATTATTTACAAATATAAGATAACGTACCTTAAATTAGCAATCCTTCCAACAAGAGTTGCAATTTTCTTCGGAAAAGAGTTGCCTATTAAACCCATTATCACCACAGTTTCCACTCTAAACACAGTATAACAGAAAATCATATATTTTAAAGGATAAACAGCACTAAATTCAATAAAAACGAGAATTAACAAATAAACAAACCACAATTTATAATGATGGCAGACATGTTGGAAAATTAAATGTCAAAGATCAAATTGAAAACGTCAACTTTGTGGCAGCGTTGCCGGCTTGTGCCATATTTGCCGGTGGACATCAATCAAGATATTTAACAAATTTAATTTTAAATTAAACTCCTGGAGCAAAATCTCTGTCTTTACATATTTTAGAAGCGATATTTTTATACAAAAACATAACTCTTTTCTCAGTAGTACATAAAAGAACTAACATTTCCAAACAAACCACCTTTACCCACAATCAAGCCCTGATCCAAACATTGTTCCCATAATTTCATGAATTTTAAAGGTTCTAAAGGTTTTTTAGTGTCTTTGTTTTTCAAATTTGAACTATTAAGGCCCAGTTGTACAATAGTGGTTCAATCTTTGAACCTGGTTTATGTCAGAAATGTCACTTTGACAGCAATGCATTTCTTATGGAAAAATTAAACTACCAGTTGCAGTTCAACTGAACCGGTCTTTGTACTGCGATTGTACAACTGGGCCTAAATGTTTTAAAAAAATAGATTTTTAAAATATTTAAAATAGCGGATATATGGCAACGTCGCACAACTCCGAAAATGAGGGACCAGTGAAATTTACGAGCACGTGACCTAAACACTACAGGCGACTTTAGGGTCACATGATGTTGCTAAAAATGCTTGTAATAACAATCATTATCAAACATTTTATATCTAAAAAAAGCGCTTTAAATAGTTAAATAGCGAATTGTGGTAAGTTTAACATTTTATAATGGACTTTCATGGATTATTTACAAATATAAGATAACATACCTTAAATTAGCAATCCTTCCAACAAGAGTTGCAATTTTCTTCGGAAAAGAGTTGCCTATTAAACCCATTATCACCACAGTTTTCACTCTAAACACAGTATAACAGAAAATCATATATTTTAAAGGATAAACAGCACTAAATTCAATAAAAACAAGAATTAACGAATAAACAAACCAAAATTTATAATGATGGCAGACATGTTGGAAAATTAAATGTCAAAGATCAAATTGAAAACGTCAACTTTGTGGCAGCGTTGCCGGCTTGTGCCATATTTGCCGGTGGACATCAATCAAGATATTTAACAAATTTAATTTTAAATCAAACTTCTGGTGCAAAATCTCTGTCTTTATTTATTATAAATCCTTCAAAGCTTGTCGTATAACATCCACAGTAAATTCGGCATCATCTTTGGTAACACACATGGGTGGTTTGATTCGCAGTACCTAAAAAATCACCCTTTAACTGTTTCCTCAGCGGTACCACATAAAAGAACTAACATTTCCAAACAAACCACCTTTACCCACAATTAATCCTTGATCCAAACATTTTTCCCAAAATTTCGTGAATTTTAAAGGTTCTAAAGGTTTTTTAGTGTCTTTGTCCGCAACCAACTCAACTCCAATCATCAACCCTTTCCCCCTCACATCCCCTACATACTGGGATTCATCCCTTAATTTTGCCAGTTGTTCTAGTAAATAGGTACCCACTGTTTTTGAGTTTTCTTGTAAACCTTCTTCTTCAATAATCTGTGTAAATTCAAAAATCATTTAAGGACAAAGTGCGCAAAATACATACATCCAGGACTGTTATTCCAACTGTACAAGACACTGGATTGCCACCGAAAGTGTTAAAATGCGTTGCTTTGGTCAAACTAAGGGCGATTTCTTCGGTAGTTGCTACCGCAGCTAGAGGAAAACCATTTCCTATTCCTTTTGCCATGGTAACGATATCGGGAATAATCCCGTGGGACTCAAAGCCCCAGAAGTGGTCTCCAGTCCTACCAAAACCGGTTTGAACCTCATCAGAGACGAAAACGCCCCCGAACGATTTAACCAGATCGAACACCCCTTTAAGGTAGTTTCGGGGGAACTGGACGGTGCCCCCCACTCCTTGGATGCTTTCAGCGAAAAAAGCCGCTATTCCCGACTTAACAAACTGATATTCCAGAGTGTCCTGGACTTGTTTCAGGTACTGAACCCCCGCTTGACACTCATTGGTGCACGTGCAACTTGTTTGAACTTGCACCGGACTGTCTCGACAGTTTTGGCCTCCCCAAAGTCCTTTGTACACGTCAGGATTCAAAACCTAAACGCACAATGATTTTAAAATGATTTCTGCACCAGTTGGTGGTACCTTGGTAAAGCCTGGATTAGGTAGTACCGGGTACTTGTAATGGGTGTTGCACGTCAAAGCCATGGTTTGGTAAGTCATGCCGTGGTAGCAGTTTTGCAAGGAGAGTACTTCATGGTTTCCGGTATAACCGCGAGCCATTAGTACTGCCAAATCATTGGCTTCTGAGCCGCTATTTACTAAATAGATTACTTTTAATTTATTTGGCAACTTTTCAGCCAACTTCCGAGCGTACTCCTGGATTTTCGGATGGAAATAGACGTTAGAACAGTGCCCTAAAGTGTCCATTTGCTCCCTAACAGCTTCAGTTATTTTACTAAAAAGTCGTTATGAAATCATGTAGCTAAGGTGTGAAAACAAGCCCTTACGGATGGCAGTGACCCACCGAAACGGTGCAAATCCCCCCAAACATGTCCAGGTACCGTTTACCATCCACGTCAAACAGCCACTGCTTGTAGCCTTGGTGAAGGGCCAAAGGTTTGCTGTAGTAAGTGGTCAAGGCAGGGCTTAAGTAGGTTTTTCGAGTTTCAGTCATTTTTGCCAGTGATGGTCCCTATAATGCAAAAAGTGAGAAAATGATATAAGCAAAAATGGACAACTTACGGTGTAATTCTTGGGGGTGAAGTCACATTTAGGCATATTACACTGATGCAATGCCCTGAAACCCTTCATTTTTCTATATTTTTTATTTTTAGCTTAAACCACCGTAACAGAGACACTTTTAGTTATACATTACGTGCGGTATTGTAGGCACATTTACACATAATAGGCCAGATTTTTAATTCAACTTGACCTCAACCCCTGTTATTATCAAAATGTTACTTAGTCATCCAAGATTGAAAAATTAGGTCTTAATTATTAAATTTTTTTTTAATAACACGCATGTATGCAACACACATTACACCACAACGTGTTTGAAAATCGCGGCAACACTGCAAGCAAAAACGTCAACACTGTACTACTAACTTTCAGTTGTCAGTCAACTGTCATTCAGAGTTGAGCCCCCTAAAATCCCAGATAATTACATAATAATATTAAAGTTATCAATTATGGCTTCAAATGTAGCCAGAAAAGCGCTATTTCGCAGTTTTGGGGTAAGTCTGCCACCCGAATTCAGGACTTGGTGCTGTTATTACGTAATTTCTTGTGTGTAGACCCGGGGCTATGCCCAACTGGCCCCTGTTAGTGGCACCTCCAACTACGACCTGAACATCGCTACCCTGCCTAATAAATTAGTGGTGGTGGCCGCCGATAATGAGTCTCCCATAGCCAGAGTTTCCATCGTTTTCAGGTACTTTCCCAGTTAATCCTACACAGATGAAAAACAGGGTCATTTTGTAGAGCTGGAGCCCGTAACGAAACCTCAGAAAATTTGGGGGCGGCGCACGTAGTGCGCGTAGCCGCAGGTTTGTCCACCAGAAACCAGTCTCAATTTGCGATTACGCGCAACATTCAGCAAGTTGGGGCTAGTTTGACGGCCACCTCAGACCGGGAGACTGTTTCCTACACTTTGGAGGGTACCAGACAGGCAGTAGAGCAGGCGTTGCCGTTTTTGGCTGAAGTGGCCACTCAGCAAGTTTTCAAACCTTGGGAAGTGGCCGAGCTGGGCGACAGATTGAAGCTTGAAATTGCTGTGCGCCCTTTACAGGTATGCAGTCTTTTTTCTTATTTTGGTTTAGAAGCTTCAATCTTTCGGTATATGGTATACAGGGTGATCAAAAGACAATTTCAAGGGCTACAAATTGGTATATTGAACCACCCTGTAACTGTCAAAATAACAGAGTTATGGGCTGTCACAGTAAAAACTTGTCAAAATCAAACTTTACAACAAGCAACTCAGCTAAAACAGTAAATAACTCGGTTATTCAAGGTTTTAGGTAAAAATGCTATACAGGGTGGTCAAAAGAGAATTTCAAGGGCTACAAATTGGTATATTGAGCCACCCTATAATTGTCAAAATAACCGAGTTATTGTCAATACAATGGAGTAGTTTACAGGGTGATTCAATGAATTTTTAACATCCCTGTAACTTGTTTAATTTTCATTTTATAAAAAAAATACCAAATATGAATCTTGTAGATATTTGCCTCTACTTTATTCCTAGATAATACCATCAGTATACAGGGTGTCCCAAATTTGAGCAACAAACAAATTATAATTTTTTATTTGATTTTTGGAATCTACGTCAAATTCTAGGCCTACTTGATGTAAAATGTTTGTATCAATATTCAATTGTTTTTGCTCTAACAGCCTTCCTTGATAGCAGAAATTCCTAATTTGAGCGAAATTTTGGTGCACTTTTCCGAAAATCGTCCATAACTCGCTTATTTGAAACACCCTGTATAAAACCACCGTATAACAAACTAAAGCTAATGAACGGGGCTATCACGTGACGTTGAGCGGGCACGGCTAAGTTGTCCCGTTTAGCCGCTAGAGGGCGTCAAAGTTGACTCTCGTTTTTTGCAGTTTTTACTAAATATCTCAGGAACGTTTCAGGTTAGAGGTCTGAAATTTTTACCACAAATGCACCTCGATGGGGTGCAACTTTTACCTTCTATACACTTTTTTGGTACCATGCACTGTTTGACCTTGAAAAATTAAAAACTGGAATTGTCAAGAATTTTCAATGGTGATACCTTCTGATTTTTTTCAGAAAATTTTTTATTTTCAAAATTAACCTCAACTGCTTAAATACCTTCAGGTTAATAGTACAAAAATGACGTAAAGTGTCATTTGTCAAAATGTCATTTTGCAAGGGTGCCACGCCCTAAAGTGTCAAAATTGACATAATTTCAAGGACATCTCCGAAACGGTGCCAGTTAGAGCAAAATGGACGTCAGATTTGTGTTCCCCAGGTTCAAATTAGTTAAAAAAATCACTTTGATTAAGGAAAATCCAAAATGGTTGCCGTTAGTATAGTAGGCCCAAAAAATTCCTAATTTAGATTAAATTTTTGTGCACTTTTCCAGAAAATCCTCCATAACTCACTTATTTGAAACACCCTGTATAAAACCACCGTATAACAAACTAAAGCTAATGAACGGGGCTATCACGTGACGTTGAGTGGGCACGGCTAAGTTGTCCCGTTTAGCCGCTAGAGGGCGTCAAAGTTGACTCTCGCTTTTTGCAGTTTTTGCTCAATATCTCAGAAACGTTTCAGGTTAGAGGTCTGAAGTTTTTACCACAAAATGCACCTTGATGGGATGCAACTTTTACCTTCTATACACTTTTTTGGTACCATGCACCGTTTGACCTTGAAAAATTAAAAACTGGAATTGTCAAGAATTTTCAAGGGTGATACCTTCTGATTTTTTTCAGAAAATTTTTTATTTTCAAAATTAACCTCAACTGCTTAAATACCTTCAGGTTAATAGTACAAAAATGACGTAAAGTGTCATTTGTCAAAATGTCATTTTGCAAGGGTGCCACGCCCTAAAGTGTCAAAATTGACATAATTTCAAGGACATCTCCGAAACGGTGCCAGTTAAAGCAAAATGGACGTCAGATTTGTGTTCCCCAGGTTCAAATTAGTTAAAAAAATCACTTTGATTAAGGAAAATCCAAAATGGTTGCCGTTAGTATAGTAGGCCCAAAAAATTCCTAATTCAGATTAAATTTTTGTGCACTTTTCCAGAAAATCCTCCATAACTCACTTATTTGAAACACCCTGTATAAACACACCGTATAACAAAAGAAAGCTAATAAACGGGGCTATCACGTGACGTTGAGCGGGCACGGCTAAGTTGCTCCGTTTAGCCGCTAGAGGGCGTCAAAGTTGACTCTCGTTTTTTGCAGTTTTTGCTCAATATCTCAGGAATGTTTCAGGTTAGAGGTCTGAAATTTTTACCACAAAATGCACCTTGATGGGATGCAACTTTTACCTTCTATACACTTTTTTGGTACCATGTACCGTTTGATCTTGAAAAATTACAAACTAGAATTGTCAAAAACTGATTTTTTTCAGAATTTTCAAAATTAACCTCAACTCCCTAAATTCTTTCAAGATACAGTAAAAAACGTAAAAAACTTATTTTTGAATTTTTTTTCATTTTTTCAAAATAATAGTAAAAAACGTAAAAAACGAATTTTCATAAATTTAAAATTTTCCGGAAATTTTACATTCCTGGTGCACTGCTGCAATCTATTATTTATAAAAGTTAATAATAGATGGCGCGGAATGGCATGGTTGCCATATTGTGCACTGTGCAGCTAGTTCAATGTGAATTTGATGATTTAGTTAAGGGCAGTGGACCTACTTCACAAAGCAGCCTTCCGCACCGGTCTCGGCAATTCCCTCTACGTTCCCAAATTCCAAATCGGCAAAATCTCCCCTGAAACGCTGCAGCATTACGTCGCAAGCAACTTTACGTCGGGACGTGGCGCTGTAGTCGGCTTAGGCCTCGAGCCCGGCAAAGTGGCGCAGTTTGCGCAATCGCTCAACATCACAGACAGCGACGGTACCACCACCCCCAGCCCCTACAAAGGTGGCGAGGTTAGGTTAGTGTTATTGCTCCGAGTTTATCGGTTTCGTATAAATTTGGAGTTACAACACCACCAGGTCTGACAAGGGTGGGGACTTTGCTTTTGTCGCCATCGCCGGAGAGGGGGCCTCCATTAAGAACCCCAAAGAAGCTTTGGCCACCGCTGTCCTTCAGCGCGCTTTAGGTGTTGGCCCCAAGTGAGTTTTCACTTTACTCTAATTTGAGAGAGTTTCAAAACTGGAAGGGTCTTAGATTAAGTGGAGCACCAACGACAACGGAGTGCTCAGCAAAGCCATCGCGGGAGCTTCCAATGAATCTTTTGCCTCCTCCGCCATTAACGCCAACTACGCAGACACTGGATTGGTTGGAGTGCTTCTTGCTGCACCTGCAAGGTCCGCTGGTAAACTCATAGAGGGCGCTGTAAAGGTTTTAAAGAGTGGTAACGTGTCTGACGCTGATGTCACTCGGGGTAAGTCGGTTGTGTCCAAACTTGAGTGTTTTCAGTTTTTTTTCTTCTAAAGGAAAAACCCAATTGAAAGCCGCTCTTTTGCTGGAACTTGAAAGTGGTCGTAAAGCGGTTGAATGGTTGGGAACGCAAGCTGTTCTCACCGGGGCTGCGCAAACCCCAAAAGACATTGCTGCTGCCGTCGATTCAGTTTCAACTGGTGACGTGCGCAACGTAAATACTTTCTTTTGGTTACTTGTACGTTTTATTGCAACAAGAGTTTTCCAGGCCTTACAAAAAGCTGGAAAGAAGCTGAGCATTGCATCTGTTGGGAATTTGTCCAATGTTCCCTATGCCGCCGATCTATAGTAAAGTCAACTGTCTAATGTATTTATAATATTTTTTTTTTGTTACATGTGTAATCCATTGAAAATTTCAATAAAGATCGTTTTAGGTTAAAGTAGTTTTTCTCCCTTTAGGCACTCCAATATAATGTCAAAAACAGCGTCACACAAAACACGTCTATTAAAACTCACTGTCTTGAAAAAGGATTTTTTTTTTCATTGCCGAGTCGAAGACGAGGCCATGAAGAAAGATGAGGCAGTAAATGTGCATTTTCGCCGAGTCAAACACATAATTTTTTCGCCGATTATTGTCAATCAGAATATCTTTTTATATTTAAGTAGTAATACACCTCTCCTATTTCTAATAATGAAAACTGTCCACTGATTCTTCATGATGGAGACTATGGAGAGTGACGACGATGTACCACTAACGCCTCCGGAGGTGCGAGAAGCAGCCAGAAATGTAGAAATTAATCTCCTACCGGAAAAATCGAAAAAAATATATGAAGAAGACACATACTGCCGATTTATGGATTACCGGAAGAACAAGAACATCGGTTCGTTTTCAGAAAACGTGTTAATCCACCGCCCTCTGTACAAGAAAGCCTAGAATGTCACTTTTAATGGCGGCGTTAGCAGTTTTCGTTTTGTACACAAACTTATGCAGATGCAGTAGAAAATATGTTTTTTTTTTATTTTTTCGTGTAGTTGATTAGAAGTTGTGAGTGAAAAATCAAAGAACGCTTCATTCCTGATCCAGATATGTATTTTTATACCCAATAAAGTCCAGCCAAAGCAAGTTTGGTTAGAACCCTTTGTCCTGGAAAGTACAACAAACTAATGTGAAAACTGCTCAATCAAAGAAAATTTGGAAATCCTTGAAGCTAGGTAAGCAAAACTGGTAAATGGGTTTTATATTATTACCAAGACCTTTCTTTTAAAATGTAAATGTGCCAATGGAACTTCTAAAAGCTGTCCTGTTTCTTCAGTGTAAACCTTTGTTGCTCTCAAAATGCAAGCGGCCTCAAAATGTAACTCACATATGTATGTAAGAGGCAATAAGTTTACTGAATGAGAAAGCATATTGTACTTACCACTGAGTATTGTGTTGGAGTAAAATCATTCCAGTTCAAAGCTTTCAACCACTGTTGGGTTCGAGCAGGATCTTTTGGAAAGTAAAAGACTGACACTTTTGGGCCTTTCACCAAATTGCTTTTACAATTTGGCAAACAACAAGTGGACGGCATATTGTAGAGGCAATAGAATTTAAGTTAAAAAACCAACAACAAATTATAGAACAATGAAGGAACAATAACAATAGTGATAACACAATAAAATGAACACAAACTACACTTTCACTAGAACAATAAACATATAAACAACAATATATAATAGCAAACAAAAATTACTTTGGCAAGTAATCCCAAGTCTTGACTTTAAACCTTAAAAATTAATTTAATCATCGAAAAACTCAATTTCCACAATACAAACTGTCAACCACTATTTCGGCCATATTGGAATTTTTGGCACCTTCTTGGCTTTCTTGTACAGAGGGCGGTGGTTAATCGCATATTTTGCTGAGCTGTCTCAAAAACTAAAGTCTTCTACATTGTGGAGTGCATATTCTATGCTCAAATCCACCTTAAGCACTCATCATAATGTAGATTTGGCAAAGTATTTGAAACTAAGGGCTTTTTTAAAAAGGCAGAAAGATGGATACCAACCCAGAAAATCTAAGGAAGAAGCTGAGAAGGAAGAAGTTATTACATTTTTATCGGAAGCTCCAGATGCCAACTATTTATCAACCAAAGTAAGTTTCAGAACTTTGGATCGAATTTTAAGTGAATAAGCAAGTATTTTTGTCATTTTTGTGACGAACTTGTGCGAATGCAATTAGATGATATTGAAGAAATGGGCAATAAGCTATTAGTTTCCCTTCCTGATACCAAAACGAAGAGACCGAGATCTTTTGTGGTATCAGAACACCTGGACATGTATAGAAAATATGCTTCTTATCGTCCTTCTGGATTTGAAAGCCGAAGATTTTTCTTCAGATATTGGAGGGGTAAAGCATTAAAACAAGTTATTGGAATTCATAAATTTGGTGCTATGCCACAAGAGATAGCAACTTATTTAAAACTACCAAATGCTCAGAAGTACACTGGACATTGCTCTTTAGAAGGACGTCTGCTACTTGGCTTGTTAATTCTGGAACTGACATCACAATGCTAAAAAGACATGGAGGATGGAAGTCCACAAGTGTTGCTGAAGGCTACATAGAGAATTCAGTCGAAAGCAAAAGTGTGATTAGTGAAAAAATTCTAGCGAATATTCCCACCTGCAGTGACAGTGGGAAGAGAAAAGATGAAACTTCTAGTTCATCGGTGTATTTGAAAAATAGTTCTAACGAAGTGAACGACAAATCAATAATAATAGAAGGATGTTCTCATTTTACTGTTAATGTTTATAAATAATTATACAGGTGTCGTAAATCCAAAACCGACCATAGGCAGATCGATTTTATATGACTTTAAAAATGACCCAGAATCAGTTTTCACAAAAACTCGTTTTCAAAAAAATTTTCAAAATTCATAAAAATTAAAGGAAGTTTAAAAAAAGCAGTTTGGTGCACTTAGTTACATTTTGCCTTGTAACTCCTTAAAAAGTTCCTGGTGGTTGTTGGTGGAACTTTTTAAGGAGTTACAAGGCAAAATGTAACTAAGTGCACCAAACTGCTTTTTTTAAACTTCCTTTAATTTTTATGAATTTTGAAAACGAGTTTTTGTGAAAACTGATTCTGGGTCATTTTTAAAGTCATATAAAATCGATCTGCCTCATCCAAACTGATTGTTTTCTCGTTTTCATTGATTTTGAAAAAATTGCTTAAATTTTTTGCAATTTTTAAGTATCTAAAGCTGATTTGCAACATGAAAACTATCATTTTCACTCGGTTTTTCCTTAAACTTAAAAATCTTTTCTTTAAATGATCAAAAAGTACAATTTGGTATAACAAAAGCTCGTATTGTTTTCAAAAATTACTAAATCCGATTTTTGACGAGAAAAACAGTATTTTTGCTTTATTTTAATTTTTCAAACATTTTTAAATCCAATATCAGGCTAGACAGGGTTTACATAATTAAAATTTTGTACAAATCACCTTCAAAACAATTTGCATTCTCAAAACTGGCATTTGGACTCTTAGTTTTCCGCGAAGTCACCAAAAATTTATTTTCATCATTTAAATTGTCATTTTTACAACTTTTTTTTTAACATTTATTTGTCTGAATTTTTCAAGTCAACTGAAAACAATTTTGATCATCAGAACAGCGATTTTAACCGATATTAGCAATTTTTAAAATTTTGCAAAAACTCCAAAATCGTTTTTCAATGGAAATCCACCTTTTTTAATCACAAAACCGTGTAACTGACAGAGAAACGTAGATAATTGCATGCGTGGGACAAAGACAGAAAACGAAAAAAAACACCAAGTAGGCCATATTTTCAGTATACATGGCCTACTAATACTGATGCCGTATATTTTAATGGCCGTGTTTGTCCTTCCAATAGTTTCAATCAGCTGTTTTTGACATTTTATTGGAGTGGCTTTTTCAAGACTGGTTCGATGTTTACGTAGGACAATCTGTCATATTGGCTTTCTGCAATTAAACTAACTACTGCACAAGAAGATAGCTTTGTTAATGAAGGTCTTAGCGAATTACACGTGACAACCAATTTTAAATACCTTCAGGGTAATAGTACAAAAATGACGTAAAGTGTCATTTGTCAAAATGTCATTTTGCAAGGATGCCACGCCCTAAAGTGTCAAAATTGACATAATTTCAAGGACATCTCCGAAACGGTGCCAGTTAGAGCAAAATGGACGTCAGATTTGTGTTCCCCAGGTTCAAATTAGTTAAAAAATCACTTTAATTGAGGAAAATCCAAAATGGTCGCCGTTAGTATAGTAGGCCCAAAAAATCCCTAATTTAGATTAAAATTCCGTGCACTTTTCCAGAAAATCGTCCATAACTCGCTTATTTGAAACACCCTGTATAAACACACCGTATAACAAAAGAAAGTTAATGAACGGGGCTATCACGTGACGTTGAGCGGGCACGGCTAAGTTGTCCCGTTTAGCCGCTAGAGGGCATCAAAGTTGACTCTCGTTTTTTGCAGTTTTTACTAAATATCTCAGGAACGTTTCAGGTTAGAGGTCTGAAGTTTTTACCACAAAATGCACCTCGATGGATGCAACTTTTACCTTCTATACACTTTTTTGGTACCATGCACCGTTTGACCTTGAAAAATTAAAAACAGTAATTGTCAAGAATTTTCAAGGGTGATACCTTCTGATTTTTTTCAGAAAATTTTTCATTTTTAAAATTAACCTCAACTGCTTAAATACCTCCAGGTTAATAGTACAAAAATGACGTAAAGTGTCATTTGTCAAAATGTCATTTTGCAAGGATGCCACGCCCTAAAGTGTCAAAATTGACATAATTTCAAGGACATCTCCGAAACGGTGCCAGTTAAAGCAAAATGGACGTCAGATTTGTGTTCCCCAGGTTCAAATTAGTTAAAAAAAATACTTTGATTAAGGAAAATCCAAAATGGTTGCCGTTAGTATAGTAGGCCCAAAAAATTCCTAATTCAGATTAAATTTTTGTGCACTTTTCCAGAAAGTCCTCCATAACTCAGTTAGTTGAAACACCCTGTATAAACACACCGTATAAGAAAAGAAAGCTAATGAACGGGGCTATCACGTGACGTTGAGCGGGCATGGCTAAGTTGTCCCGTTTAGCCGCTAGAGGGCGTCAAAGTTGACTTTCGCTTTTTGCAGTTTTTACTAAATATCTCAGAAACGTTTCAGGTTAGAGGTCTGAAGTTTTTACCATAAAATGCACCACGATGGGATGCAACTTTTACCTTCTATACACTTTTTTGGTACCATGCACCGTTTGACCTTGAAACATTAAAAAGTAGAATTGTCAAGAATTTTCAAGGGTGATACCTTCAGATTTTTTCAAAAAATTTTTTATTTTCAAAATTAACCTCTACTGCTTAAATACCTTCAGGTTAATAATACAAAAATGACGTAAAATGTCATTTGTCAAAATATCATTTTTCAAGAGTGCCACGCCCTAAAGTGTCAAAATTGACATAATTTCAAGGACATCTCCGAAACGGTGCCAGTTAAAGCAAAATGGACGTCAGATTTGTGTTCCCCAGGTTCAAATTAGTTAAAAAAAATACTTTGATTAAGGAAAATCCAAAATGGTTGCCGTTAGTATAGTAGGCCCAAAAAATTCCTAATTCAGATTAAATTTTTGTGCACTTTTCCAGAAAGTCCTCCATAACTCAGTTAGTTGAAACACCCTGTATAAACACACCGTATAAGAAAAGAAAGCTAATGAACGGGGCTATCACGTGACGTTGAGCGGGCATGGCTAAGTTGTCCCGTTTAGCCGCTAGAGGGCGTCAAAGTTGACTTTCGCTTTTTGCAGTTTTTACTAAATATCTCAGGAACGTTTCAGGTTAGAGGTCTGAAGTTTTTACCACAAAATGCACCTCGATGGGATGCAACTTTTACCTTCTATACACTTTTTTGGTACCATGCACCGTTTGACCTTGAAAAATTAAAAACAGTAATTGTCAAGAATTTTCAAGGGTGATACCTTCTGATTTTTTTCAGAAAATTTTTCATTTTTAAAATTAACCTCAACTGCTTAAATACCTCCAGGTTAATAGTACAAAAATGACGTAAAGTGTCATTTGTCAAAATGTCATTTTGCAAGGATGCCACGCCCTAAAGTGTCAAAATTGACATAATTTCAAGGACATCTCCGAAACGGTGCCAGTTAAAGCAAAATGGACGTCAGATTTGTGTTCCCCAGGTTCAAATTAGTTAAAAAATCACTTTAATTGAGGAAAATCCAAAATGGTCGCCGTTAGTATAGTAGGCCCAAAAAATCCCTAATTTAGATTAAATTTTTGTGCACTTTTCCAGAAAGTCCCTAATTTAGATTTAAATTTTTATCACGTGCACTTTTCCAGAAGGGCGTCAAAGTTGACTCGCTCCATAACTCACTTATTTGAAACACCCTGTATAAACACACCGTATAAGAAAAGAATAGCTAATAAACGGGGCTATCACGTGACGTTTAGAGCAAAATGGGCACGGCTAAGTTGGAAAATCCCCGTTTAGCCGCTAGAGGGCGTCAAAGTTGACTCTCGTTTTTAAGTTGCCCCGTTTAGCCGCTAGAGGGCGTCAAAAATGACTCTCGTTTTTAGAATTGTCAAATTTGAAAATTAACCTCAACTGCCCAAATACATTCAAGTTAATAGTACAAAAATGTAAAAAATCTTTGAATTTTATGATTTTTTAATTTTTCCGGAAAATCACCGAAAATTTTCCATAAATTTAATTTTCGGGAAATTTCACATCCCAAAACCCCACTTCCAAATAAGAATACAAAAATGGGGAAAAATTAGATTATAACGTTTGACAGATGACCGAACTTTGTGGTCTTTCACGTGACACCACTATTTACCATCGCATCTAACAGCACGTGATCTGCGTTTACTGAAGGAAATTTGCTAAACACAAAAAAGCACAAAAATTATATTAATATTCCAATAATATACACAAACAAAATATTACACTGCGGCTACAACCACTATACTAATAAACAAAAGGATAATAACAATCCAGTAGCCGCACGTATTATCTTTACGATCCACTTGGCCTATTCGTTCCGTTTCCACCCTAACACGCTGGTCAGTTTGATCAATTCCAGTACCGATATCATCGAGAATTTCTTAAATTCCCACAATTATCAGTACTAACACTACCCATGATACACTTATACGAACCATTGTGAAATTCCACTTCATCTGATATGGTATTGGCAATGTCTTTTTTTGCCTGGATATGATTTTAGATAAATGGTCCAGTCCTTTTTCCTGTTCTATTTTTTAAAATGAATTACTTGAATTCCAGTTTTTTTTTTGGTGATATGTACCTCCGAGCATTTGTTTCTGCCTTAACCTGGCCTGTTCTAAAGTCAAATCTGTCGAAGGTCCTTGAATTTACTTCCCACTCATCCCCTAGAAGACTACCCTCTCTTCCATACGTTTCCTGGACAATTGTTCGTCGAACAATTTTTGCATTTGCATTGCTTTTGGTCATTAAAACTTCAATTTGTCTTACGCGTCTTTCCCGCTCTGCTGTTGTGCTACATTCAATTTAAGTACTTAATCCTTTTTTTTTCCTACTGTTTACCCTCCAAGCTGTGCGATATGAAATAGACCAATCACAGGCAATCTTCAGGAGTGCGTAATGAAATAAACCAATTACAGCTAATCTTGAACGTAAACAAAATAGTTCTTCTGATTGTCATTCCTAATCCTACAGGGATATTGGTTCATTACTTAACAGTTTAGGGGAACGGATAAGTAGGCAATTGCCAACGGTTGAACGAATGCAACTGTGCGATATGAAATAGACCAATCACAGGCAATCTTCAGGGTGCGTAATGAAATAAACCAATTACAGCTAATCTTGAACGTAAACAAAATAGTTCTTCTGATTGTCATTCCTACTCCTACAGGGATATTGGTTCATTCCTTAACAGTTTAGGGAACGGATAAGTAGGCAATTGACAACGGGTGAACGAATGCAACTGTGCGATATGAAATAGACCAATCACAGGCAATCTTCAGGGTGCGTAATGAAATAGACCAATTACAGCTAATCTTGAACGTAAACAAAATAGTTCTTCTGATTGTCATTCCTACTCCTACAGGGATATTGGTTCATTCCTTAACAGTTTAGGGAACGGATAAGTAGGCAATTGCCAACGGTTGAACGAATACAACTGTGCGATATGAAATAGACCAATCACAGGCAATCTTCAGGGTGCGTAATGAAATAGACCAATTACAGCTAATCTTGAACGTAAACAAAATAGTTCTTCTGATTGTCATTCTCACTGACAGTTGGCATCAAAACATTGCATTTTGGCTTACGTTTGGAGGCAATGAAAAANGGNGNGGCGTGNANGCGGTACAACTACNNTCCGTCNCNATTAANCTANNCAAAGGGANTCAGACGNAANATAGTAACGAGAGGACANGNNCTNGNGGTNANCAAGGNCACNNCCGGANACNCTCGNTCCGGTGTNATCCACTTTAGTCCATANNATGCCGTNCNTGAATGTCGCTGCGCGGCAANCAGNNANGNATTGNTNTNGNCANCNGGTAANTTTNTTAACTGCTTTCGGNCNATCCNACGTANAAGCATGGANGGTGANAATNGTGGAAGTCAACNGGAAACACGTCGTCCTGCAAACTNAANCTAGGAGATGANNANAGACCTTAACTTAATGGNCCGCGACCGCNGATNTNTCTCATCNAGNTNGTCCCGNTANTNGCAANGCGTTNATTGCNNGGGCGTTACAGCNGCNNGGAACCTNGTATGANACGGCTGCTATNATGNTACTCNATTACGANANATCTNCTTCGTTCGCCGCCTGATCNTGTACTACTATTTTTGACAAGGCAGTCTCGTGACTAGCCTAGCTAAATTATCCTTTAAAACCACGTGATATCTGTCACTAATGTCAAAACTTATTAATGAAAAAATGAAAAATCTGTATTTTTGAAGATGGGTTTTATAGCAAGAATTAATGATTCAAATTTTTGACAACTATTAAAAGACACCCTGTATAATAATGTAAAATGAATGAATTTGTTTTGACCTACCGTTTTTTGACTGATTATTCTACCGCCATTAAATATTTCGACTTGGCAACACTGTTTAGGCTTTCCAGTATAGAGGGCGGGATTTGATTCATTGTAAATTGTAAGTTTGTATCGTTTTCTTTATTATACAGGGTGATTCCAAAGTTGGTGCTTTCCTTTCACCTGCGAATAGGGCTTCAAAAAATAAAGTTTTTTTTCCTTTGACGCTTTTTCGAAATATGAACAATAACGAAGATACAGGGTGTCAAAGTTTTGCTGAAAAAATTTTATGATTTTGGTCAAACCACTTGAAGTAATTAAACAAAATTTTGTAGGTGTCAGTAGCTACGTGGAAAGAAAATTTTCCAAGAAACAACAATTTTTTTGCGTATAATTTTTTAAAAACATTTTCGAAAAAAAATATTACCCTACTAGTTTTTTTTTAACATAAAATTTATTATTAAATTCCTTGTTCAATTCTAAAAATAAAACCCCTTTTGTTATTTTTTGCTACGACGCACCGCTTTCGAGTAAAAAAATAAAAACCATCTTAATGCGTGCCTAAAATTAAATGTTGTGTTGTGTTTTTTTTCAGTAAAATTTTGACACCCTGTATCTTCGTTATTGTTCATATTTCGAAAAAGCGTCAAAGGAAAAAAAAACTTATTTTTTGAAGCCCTATTCGTAGGTGATAGGAAAGCACCAACTTTGGAATCACCCTGTATAATAAAGTAGATGTTTTTACTCTTTAATTCAACACTAACCGAAACTTGAACGGCTTTTTCATTGCCTCCAAACGTAAGCCAAAATGCAATGTTTTGATGCCAACTGTCAGTGAGAATGACAATCAGAAGAACTATTTTGTTTACGTTCAAGATTAGCTGTAATTGGTTTATTTCATTACGCACCCTGAAGATTGCCTGTGATTGGTCTATTTCATATCGCACAGTTGCATTCGTTCACCCGTTGGCAATTGCCTACTTATCCGTTCCCTAAACTGTTAAGGAATGAACCAATATCCCTGTAGGAGTAGGAATGACAATCAGAAGAACTATTTTGTTTACGTTCAAGATTAGCTGTAATTGGTTTATTTCATTACGCACCCTGAAGATTGCCTGTGATTGGTCTATTTCATATCGCACAGTTGCATTCGTTCACCCGTTGGCAATTGCCTACTTATCCGTTCCCTAAACTGTTAGGGAATGAACCAATATCCCTGTAGGAGTAGGAATGACAATCAGAAGAACTATTTTGTTTACGTTCAAGATTAGCTGTAATTGGTTTATTTCATTACGCACCCTGAAGATTGCCTGTGATTGGTCTATTTCATATCGCACAGTTGCATTCGTTCACCCGTTGGCAATTGCCTACTTATTCGTTCCCTAAACTGTTAAGGAATGAACCAATATCCCTGTAGGAGTAGGAATGACAATCAGAAGAACTATTTTGTTTACGTTCAAGATTAGCTGTAATTGGTCTATTTCATTACGCACCCTGAAGATTGCCTGTGATTGGTCTATTTCATATCGCACAGTTGCATTCGTTCACAGTTGCATTCGTTCTACCGTTGGCAATTGCCTACTTATCCGTTCCCTAAACTGTTAAGGAATGAACCAATATCCCTGTAGGAGTAGGAATGACAATCAGAAGAACTATTTTGTTTACGTTCAAGATTAGCTGTAATTGGTTTATTTCATTACGCACCCTGAAGATTGCCTGTGATTGGTCTATTTCATATCGCACAGTTGCATTCGTTCACCCGTTGGCAATTGCCTACTTATCCGTTCCCTAAACTGTTAAGGAATGAACCAATATCCCTGTAGGAGTAGGAATGACAATCAGAAGAACTATTTTGTTTACGTTCAAGATTAGCTGTAATTGGTCTATTTCATTACGCACCCTGAAGATTGCCTGTGATTGGTCTATTTCATATCGCACAGTTGGAGGGTAAACAGTAGGAAAAAAAAGGATTAAGTACTTAAATTGAATGTAGCACAACAGCAGAGCGGGAAAGACGCGTAAGACAAATTGAAGTTTTAATGACCAAAGCAATGCAAATGCAAAAATTGTTTGACGAACAATTGTCCAGGAAACGTATGGAAGAGAGGGGTAGTCTTCTGGGGGATGAGTGGGAAGTAAATCAAGGACCTTCGACAGATTTGACTTTAGAACAGGCCAGGTTAAGGCAGAAACAAATGCTCGGAGGTACATCCACCAAAAAAAAAACTGTAATTCAAGTAATTAATTTTAAAAAAATAGAACAGGAAAAAGGACTGGACCATTTATCTAAAATCATATCCAGGCAAAAAGACATTGCCAATACCATATCAGATGAAGTGGAATTTCACAATGGTTCGTATAAGTGTATCATTGGTAGTGTTAGTACTGATAATTGGGGGGATTTAAGAAATTCTCGATGATATCGGTACTGGAATAGATCAAACAGACCAGCGTGTTAGGGTGGAAACGGAACGAATAGGCCAAGTGGATCGTAAAGATAATACGTGCGGCTACTGGATTGTTATTATCCTTTTGTTTATTAGTATAGTGGTTGTAGCTGCAGTGTAATATTTTGTTTGTGTATATTATTGGAATATTAATATAATTTTTGTGCTTTTTTGTGTTTAGCAAATTTCCTTCAGTTAGTGCGACGTGAAAGACCACAAAGTTCGGTCATCTGTCAAACGTTATAATCTAATTTTTCCCCATTTTTGTATTCTTATTTGGAAGTGGGGTTTTGATTCTGGGATGTGAAATTTCCCGAAAATTTAATTTATGGAAAATTTTCGGTGATTTTCCGGAAAAATTAAAAAATCATAAAATTCAAAGATTTTTTACATTTTTGTACTATTAACTTGAATGTATTTAGGCAGTTGAGGTTAATTTTCAAATTTGACAATTCTAAAAACGAGAGTCATTTTTGACGCCCTCTAGCGGCTAAACGGGGCAACTTAGCCGTGCCCACCGCCCCCAAACGTCACGTGATTTTAGTTCATTAGCTTTCTTTTGTTATAGGGTGTGTTTATACAGGGTGTTTCAAATAAGCGAGTTTCTGGAAAAGTGCACGGAATTTTAATCTAAATTAGGGATTTTTTGGGCCTACTATACTAACGGCGACCATTTTGGATTTTCCTCAATTAAAGTGATTTTTTAACTAATTTGAACCTGGGGAACACAAATCTGACGTCCATTTTGCTCTAACTGGCACCGTTTCGGAGATGTCCTTGAAATTATGTCAATTTTGACAGTTTAGGTCGTGGCACCCTTGCAAAATGACATTTTGACAAATGACACTTTACGTCATTTTTGTACTATTAACCTGAAGGTATTTAAGCAGTTGAGGTTAATTTTGAAAATAAAAAATTTTCTGAAAAAAACCAGAAGTTATCATCACCCTTGAAAATTCTTGACAATTCCAGTTTTTAATTTTTCAAGGTCAAACGGTGCTCGGTACCAAAAAAGTGTATAGAAGGTAAAAGTTGCATCCCATCGTGGTGCATTTTATGGTAAAAACTTCAGACCTTTAACCTGAAACGTTCCTGAGATATTTAGTAAAAACTGCAAAAAGCGAAAGTCAACTTTGACGCCCTCTAGCGGCTAAACGGGACAACTTAGCCATGCCCGCTCAACGTCACGTGATAGCCCCGTTCATTAGCTTTCTTTTCTTATACGGTGTGTTTATACAGGGTGTTTCAACTAACTGAGTTATGGAGGACTTTCTGGAAAAGTGCACAAAAATTTAATCTGAATTAGGAATTTTTTGGGCCTACTATACTAACGGCAACCATTTTGGATTTTCCTTAATCAAAGTATTTTTTTTAACTAATTTGAACCTGGGGAACACAAATCTGACGTCCATTTTGCTTTAACTGGCACCGTTTCGGAGATGTCCTTGAAATTATGTCAATTTTGACACTTTAGGGCGTGGCATCCTTGCAAAATGACATTTTGACAAATGACACTTTACGTCATTTTTGTACTATTAACCTGAAGGTATTTAAGCAGTTGAGGTTAATTTTAAAAATAAAAAATTTTCTGAAAAAAATCAGAAGGTATCACCCTTGAAAATTCTTGACAATTCTAGTTTTTAATTTTTCAAGGTCAAACGGTGCATGGTACCAAAAAAGTGTATAGAAGGTAAAAGTTGCATCCCATCGAGGTGCATTTTGTGGTAAAAATTTCAGACCTCTAACCTGAAACGTTCCTGAGATATTGAGCAAAAACTGCAAAAAACGAGAGTCAACTTTGACGCCCTCTAGCGGCTAAACGGGACAACTTAGCCGTGCCCGCTCAACGTCACGTGATAGCCCCGTTCATTAGCTTTCTTTTCTTATACGGTGTGTTTATACAGGGTGTTTCAAATAACTGAGTTATGGAGGACTTTCTGGAAAAGTGCACAAAAATTTAATCTGAATTAGGAATTTTTTGGGCCTACTATACTAACGGCAACCATTTTGGATTTTCCTTAATCAAAGTGATTATTTTAACTAATTTGAACGTGGGGAACACAAATCTGACGTCCATTTTGCTCTAACTGGCACCGTTTCGGAGATGATCTTGAAATTATGTCAATTTTGACAGTTTAGGGCGTGGCACCCTTGCAAAATGACATTTTGACAAATGACACTTTACGTCATTTTTGTACTATTAACCTGAAGGTATTTAAGCAGTTGAGGTTAATTTTGAAAATAAAAAATTTTCTGAAAAAAATCAGAAGGTATCACCCTTGAAAATTCTTGACAATTCCAGTTTTTAATTTTTCAAGGTCAAACGGTGCATGGTACCAAAAAAGTGTATAGAAGGTAAAAGTTGCATCCCATCGAGGTGCATTTTGTGGTAAAAACTTCAGACCTCTAACCTGAAACGTTCCTGAGATATTTAGTAAAAACTGCAAAAAGCGAAAGTCAACTTTGACGCCCTCTAGCGGCTAAACGGGACAACTTAGCCATGCCCGCTCAACGTCACGTGATAGCCCCGTTCATTAGCTTTCTTTTCTTATACGGTGTGTTTATACAGGGTGTTTCAACTAACTGAGTTATGGAGGACTTTCTGGAAAAGTGCACAAAAATTTAATCTGAATTAGGAATTTTTTGGGCCTACTATACTAACGGCAACCATTTTGGATTTTCCTTAATCAAAGTATTTTTTTTTAACTAATTTGAACCTGGGGAACACAAATCTGACGTCCATTTTGCTTTAACTGGCACCGTTTCGGAGATGTCCTTGAAATTATGTCAATTTTGACACTTTAGGGCGTGGCACCCTTGCAAAATGACATTTTGACAAATGACACTTTACGTCATTTTTGTACTATTAACCTGAAGGTATTTAAGCAGTTGAGGTTAATTTTGAAAATAAAAAATTTTCTGAAAAAATCAGAAGGTATCACCCTTGAAAATTCTTGACAATTCTACTTTTTAATGTTTCAAGGTCAAACGGTGCATGGTACCAAAAAAGTGTATAGAAGGTAAAAGTTGCATCCCATCGTGGTGCATTTTATGGTAAAAACTTCAGACCTCTAACCTGAAACGTTCCTGAGATATTTAGTAAAAACTGCAAAAAGCGAAAGTCAACTTTGACGCCCTCTAGCGGCTAAACGGGACAACTTAGCCATGCCCGCTCAACGTCACGTGATAGCCCCGTTCATTAGCTTTCTTTTCTTATACGGTGTGTTTATACAGGGTGTTTCAACTAACTGAGTTATGGAGGACTTTCTGGAAAAGTGCACAAAAATTTAATCTAAATTAGGGATTTTTTGGGCCTACTATACTAACGGCGACCATTTTGGATTTTCCTCAATTAAAGTGATTTTTTAACTAATTTGAACCTGGGGAACACAAATCTGACGTCCATTTTGCTCTAACTGGCACCGTTTCGGAGATGTCCTTGAAATTATGTCAATTTTGACAGTTTAGGTCGTGGCACCCTTGCAAAATGACATTTTGACAAATGACACTTTACGTCATTTTTGTACTATTAACCTGAAGGTATTTAAGCAGTTGAGGTTAATTTTAAAAATAAAAAAATTTCTGAAAAAACCAGAAGTATCACCCTTGAAAATTCTTGACAATTCCAGTTTTTAATTTTTCAAGGTCAAACGGTGCATGGTACCAAAAAAGTGTATAGAAGGTAAAAGTTGCATCCCATCGAGGTGCATTTTATGGTAAAAACTTCAGACCTCTAACCTGAAACGTTCCTGAGATATTTAGTAAAAACTGCAAAAAGCGAGAGTCAACTTTGACGCCCTCTAGCGGCTAAACGGGACAACTTAGCCGTGCCCGCTCAACGTCACGTGATAGCCCCGTTCATTAACTTTCTTTTGTTATACGGTGTGTTTATACAGGGTGTTTCAAATAAGCGAGTTATGGACGATTTTCTGGAAAAGTGCACGGAATTTTAATCTAAATTAGGGATTTTTTGGGCCTACTATACTAACGGCGACCATTTTGGATTTTCCTCAATTAAAGTGATTTTTTAACTAATTTGAACCTGGGGAACACAAATCTGACGTCCATTTTGCTCTAACTGGCACCGTTTCGGAGATGTCCTTGAAATTATGTCAATTTTGACAGTTTAGGTCGTGGCACCCTTGCAAAATGACACTTTACGTCATTTTTGTACTATTACCCTGAAGGTATTTAAGACCTTCATTAACAAAGCTATCTTCTTGTGCAGTAGTTAGTTCAATTGCAGAAAGCCAATATGACAGATTGTCCTACGTAAACATCAAACCAGTCTTGAAAAAGCCACTCCAATAAAATGTCAAAAACAGCTGATTGAAACTATTGGAAGGACAAACACGGCCATTAAAATATACGGCATCAGTATTAGTAGGCCATGTATACTGAAAATATGGCCTACTTGGTGTTTTTTTTCGTTTTCTGTCTTTGTCCCACGCATGCAATTATCTACGTTTCTCTGTCAGTTACACGGTTTTGTGATTAAAAAAGGTGGATTTCCATTGAAAAACGATTTTGGAGTTTTTGCAAAATTTTAAAAATTGCTAATATCGGTTAAAATCGCTGTTCTGATGATCAAAATTGTTTTCAGTTGACTTGAAAAATTCAGACAAATAAATGTTAAAAAAAAAGTTGTAAAAATGACAATTTAAATGATGAAAATAAATTTTTGGTGACTTCGCGGAAAACTAAAGAGTCCAAATGCCAGTTTTGAGAATGCAAATTGTTTTGAAGGTGATTTGTACAAAATTTTAATTATGTAAACCCTGTCTAGCCTGATATTGGATTTAAAAATGTTTGAAAAATTAAAATAAAGCAAAAATACTGTTTTTCTCGTCAAAAATCGGATTTAGTAATTTTTGAAAACAATACGAGCTTTTGTTATACCAAATTGTACTTTTTGATCATTTAAAGAAAATATTTTTAAGTTTAAGGAAAAACCGAGTGAAAATGATAGTTTTCATGTTGCAAATCAGCTTTAGATACTTAAAAATTGCAAAAAATTTAAGCAATTTTTTCAAAATCAATGAAAACGAGAAAACAGTCAGTTTGGATGAGGCAGATCGATTTTATATGACTTTAAAAATGACCCAGAATCAGTTTTCACAAAAACTCGTTTTCAAAAAAATTTTCAAAATTCATAAAAATTAAAGGAAGTTTAAAAAAAGCAGTTTGGTGCACTTAGTTACATTTTGCCTTGTAACTCCTTAAAAAGTTCCACCAACAACCACCAGGAACTTTTTAAGGAGTTACAAGGCAAAATGTAAACTAAGTGCACCAAACTGCTTTTTTTAAAACTACCTTTAATTTTTATGAATTTTGAAAATTTTTTTGAAAACGAGTTTTTGTGAAAACTGATTCTGGGTCATTTTTAAAGTCATATAAAATCGATCTGCCTATGGTCGGTTTTGGATTTACGACACCTGTATAATTATTTATAAACATTAACAGTAAAATGAGAACATCCTTCTATTATTATTGATTTGTCGTTCACTTCGTTAGAACTATTTTTCAAATACACCGATGAACTAGAAGTTTCATCATTTCTCTTCCCACTGTCACTGCAGGTGGGAATATTCGCTAGAATTTTTTCACTAATCACACTTTTGCTTTCGACTGAATTCTCTATGTAGCCTTCAGCAACACTTGTGGACTTCCATCCTCCATGTCTTTTTAGCATTGTGATGTCAGCTCCAGAATTAACAAGCCAAGTAGCAGACGTCCTTCTAAAGAGCAATGTCCAGTGTACTTCTGAGCATTTGGTAGTTTTAAATAAGTTGCTATCTCTTGTGGCATAGCACCAAATTTATGAATTCCAATAACTTGTTTTAATGCTTTACCCCTCCAATATCTGAAGAAAAATCTTCGGCTTTCAAATCCAGAAGGACGATAAGAAGCATATTTTCTATACATGTCCAGGTGTTCTGATACCACAAAAGATCTCGGTCTCTTCGTTTTGGTATCAGGAAGGGAAACTAATAGCTTATTGCCCATTTCTTCAATATCATCTAATTGCATTCGCACAAGTTCGTCACAAAAATACAAAAATGACAAAAATACTTGCTTATTCACTTAAAATTCGATCCAAAGTTCTGAAACTTACTTTGGTTGATAAATAGTTGGCATCTGGGGAAGCTCCAGATAAACATTTAATTTAACTTCTTCCTTCTCAAATACCTTAGATTTTTTGGGTTGGTATCCATCTTTCTGCCTTTTTAAAAAAGCCCTTAGTTTCAAATACTTTGCCAAATCTACATTATGACTCCACAATGTAGAAGACTTTAGTTTTTGAGACAGCTCAGCAAAATATGCTAACCACCGCCTTCTGTACAAGAAAGCCAAGAAGGTGCCAAAAATTCCAATATGGCCGAAATAGTGGTTGACAGTTTGTATTGTAGAAATTGAGTTTTTCGATGATTAAATTAATTTTTAAGGTTTAAAGTCAAGACTTGGGATTACTTGCCAAAGTAATTTTTGTTTGCTATTATATATTGTTGTTTATATGTTTATTGTTCTAGTGAAAGTGTAGTTTGTGTTATCACTATTGTTATTGTTCCTTCATTGTTCTATAATTTGTTGTTGGTTTTTTAACTTAAATTCTATTGCCTCTACAATATGCCGTCCACTTGTTGTTTGCCAAATTGTAAAAGCAATTTGGTGAAAGGCCCAAAAGGGTAAGTCTTTTACTTTCCAAAAGACTCTGCTCGAACCCAACAATGGTTGAAAGCTTTGAACTGGAATGATTTTACTCCAACACAATACTCACTGGTAAGTACAATATGCTTTCTCATTCAGTAAACTTATTGCCTCTTACATACATATGTGAGTTACATTTTGAGGCCGCCTGCATTTTGAGAGCAACAAAGGTTTACTCTGAAGAAACAGGACAGCTTTTAGAAGTTTCATTGGCACATTTACATTTTAAAAGAAAGGTCTTGGTAATAATATAAAACCCATTTACCAGTTTTGCTTACCTAGATTCAAGGATTTCCAAATTTTGTTTGATTGAGCAGTTTTCACATTAGTTTGTTGTACTTTCCAGGACAAAGGGTTCTAACCAAACTTGCTTTGGCTGGACTTTATTGGTTATAAAAAGCCATATTTATACATATCTGGATCAGGAATGAAGCGTTCTTTGATTTTTCACTCACAACTTCTAATCAACTACACGAAAAAATAAAAAAAAAACATATTTTCTACTGCATCTGCATAAGTTTGTGTACAAAACGAAAACTGCTAACGCCGCCATTAAAAGTGACATTCTAGGCTTTCTTGTACAGAGGGCGGTGGATTAACACGTTTTCTGAAAACGAACCGATGTTCTTGTTCTTCCGGTAATCCATAAATCGGCAGTATGTGTCTTCTTCATATATTTTTTTCGATTTTTCCGGTACGAGATTAATTTCTAATTAAATTAAACTAAACTAAATAACTAAAAACTTTCTTCATGGCCTCGTCTTCGACTCGGCAATGAATAGCGCTGCGGCAGTAAATGTGCTACTTTTTCGCCTTGTAAAACAAATAACTCTTATTTCCTTGAAAAAAAAATCCTTTTTCAAGACAGTGGGTTTTAATAGACGTGTTTTGTGTGACGCTGTTTTTGACATTATATTGGAGTGCCTAAAGGAAGAAAAACTACTTTAACCTAAAACGATCTTTATTGAAATTTTCAATGGATTACACATATAACAAAAAAATAATATTATAAATACATTAGACAGTTGACTTTACTATAGATCGGCGGCATAGGGAACATTGGACAAATTCCCAACAGATGCAATGCTCAGCTTCTTTCCAGCTTTTTGTAAGGCCTGGAAAACTCTTGTTGCAGTAAAACGTACAAGTAACCAAAAGAAAGTATTTACGTTGCGCACGTCACCAGTTGAAACTGAATCGACGGCAGCAGCAATGTCTTTTGGGGTTTGCGCAGCCCCGGTGAGAACAGCTTGCGTTCCCAACCATTCAACCGCTTTACGACCACTTTCAAGTTCCAGCAAAAGAGCGGCTTTCAATTGGGTTTTTCCTTTAGAAGAAAAAAAACTGAAAACACTCAAGTTTGGACACAACCGACTTACCCCGAGTGACATCAGCGTCAGACACGTTACCACTCTTTAAAACCTTTACAGCGCCCTCTATGAGTTTACCAGCAGACCTTGCAGGTGCAGCAAGAAGCACTCCAACCAATCCAGTGTCTGCATAGTTGGCGTTAATGGCGGAGGAGGCAAAAGATTCATTGGAAGCTCCCGCGATGGCTTTGCTTAGCACTCCGTTGTCATTGGTGCTCCACTTAATCTAAGACCCTTCCAGTTTTGAAACTCTCAAATTAGAGTAAAGTGAAAACTCACTTGGGGGCCAACACCTAAAGCGCGTTGAAGGACAGCGGTGGCCAAAGCTTCTTTGGGGTTCTTAATGGAGGCCCCCTCTCCGGCAATGGCAACAAAAGCAAAGTCCCCACCCTTGTCAGACCTGGTGGTGTTGTAACTCCAAATTTATACGAAACCGATAAACTCGGAGCAATAACACTAACCTAACCTCGCCACCTTTGTAGGGGCTGGGGGTGGTGGTACCGTCGCTGTCTGTGATGTTGAGCGATTGCGCAAACTGCGCCACTTTGCCGGGCTCGAGGCCTAAGCCGACTACAGCGCCACGTCCCGACGTAAAGTTGCTCGTGACGTAATGCTGCAGCGTTTCAGGGGAGATTTTGCCGATTTGGAATTTGGGTACGTAGAGGGAATTGCCGAGACCGGTGCGGAAGGCTGCTTTGTGAAGTAGGTCCACTGCCCTTAACTAAATTATCAAATTGACATTGAACTAGCTGCACAGTGCACAATATGGCAACCATGCCATTCCGCGCCATCTATTATTAACTTTTATAAATAATAGATTGCAGCAGTGCACCAGGAATGTAAAATTTCCGGAAAATTAAATTTATAGAAATTTTTTCAGAAAATTTTCCGAAAAATATGAAAATTCAAAAATAATTCGTTTTTTACGTTTTTGTACTATTATCTTGAAAGAATTTAGGGAGTTGAGGTTAATTTTGAAAATTCTGAAAAAAATCAGTTTTTGACAATTCTAGTTTGTAATTTTTCAAGGTCAAACGGTGCATGGTACCAAAAAAGTGTATAGAAGGTAAAAGTTGCATCCCATCGAGGTGCATTTGTGGAAAAAACTTCAGACCTCTAACCTGAAACGTTTCTGAAATATTGAGCAAAAACTGCAAAAAGCGAGAGTCAACTTTGACGCCCTCTAGCGGCTAAACGGGACAACTTAGAAGTGCCCGCTCAACGTCACATGATAGCCCCGTTCATTAACTTTAGTTTGTTATACGGTGGTTTTATACAGGGTGTTTCAACTAAGTGAGTTATGGAGGACTTTCTGGAAAAGTGCACAAAAATTTTATCTGAATTAGGAATTTTTTGGGCCTACTATACTAACGGCAACCATTTTGGATTTTCCTTAATCAAAGTGATTTTTTTAACTAATTTGAACCTGGGGAACACAAATCTGACGTCCATTTTGCTCTAACTGGCACCGTTTCGGAGATAACCTTGAAATTATGTCAATTTTGACACATTAGGGCGTGGCACCCTTGCAAAATGACATTTTGACAAATGACACTTTACGTCATTTTTGTACTATTAACCTGAAGGTATTTAAGCAGTTGAGGTTAATTTTGAAAATAAAAAATTTTCTGAAAAAAATATCGGAAGGTATCACCCTTGAAAATTCTTGACAATTCCAGTTTTTAATTTTTCAAGGTCAAACAGTGCATGGTACCAAAAAAGTGTATAGAAGGTAAAAGTTGCATCCCATCGAGGTGCATTTTGTGGTAAAAACTTCAGACCTCTAACCTGAAACGTTCCTGAGATATTTAGTAAAAACTGCAAAAAACGAGAGTCAACTTTGACGCCCTCTAGCGGCTAAACGGGACAACTTAGCCGTGCCCGCTCAACGTCACGTGAGAGCCCCGTTTATTAGCTTTCTTTTGTTATACGGTGTGTTTATACAGGGTGTTTCAAATAAGTGAGTTATGGAGGATTTTCTGGAAAAGTGCACAAAAATTTAATCTGAATTAGGAATTTTTTGGACCTACTATACTAACGGCAACCATTTTGGATTTTCCTTAATCAAAGTGATTTTTTTAACTAACTTGAACCTGGGGAACACAAATCTGACGTCCATTTTGCTCTAACTGGCACCGTTTCGGAGATAACCTTGAAATTATGTCAATTTTGACACTTTAGGGCGTGGCATCCTTGCAAAATGACATTTTGACAAATGACACTTTAAGTCATTTTTGTACTATTAACCTGAAGGTATTTAAGCAGTTGAGGTTAATTTTGAAAATAAAAAATTTTCTGAAAAAAATCCGAAGGTATCACCCTTGAAAATTCTTGACAATTCCAGTTTTTAATTTTTCAAGGTCAAACGGTGCATGGTACCAAAAAAGAGTATAGAAGGTAAAAGTTGCATCCCCTCAAGGTGCATTTTGTGGTAAAAACTTCAGACCTCTAACCTGAAACGTTCCTGAGATATTTAGTAAAAACTGCAAAAAACGAGAGTCAACTTTGACGCCCTCTAGCGGCTAAACGGGACAACTTAGCCGTGCCCGCTCAACGTCACGTGATAGCCAAGTTCATTAGCTTTCTTTTGTTATACGGTGTGTTTATACAGGGTGTTTCAAATAAGCGAGGTATGGAGGATTTTCTGGAAAAGTGCACAAAAATTTAATCTAAATTAGGAATTTTTTGGGCCTACTATACTAACGGCAACCATTTTGGATTTTCCTCAATGAAAGTGATTTTTTAACTAATTTGAACCTGGGGAACACAAATTTGGCGTCCATTTTGCTCTAACTGGCACCGTTTCAGAGATGTCCTTGAAATTATGTCAATTTTGACACTTTAGGGCGTGGCACCCTTGCAAAATGACATTTTGACAAATGACACTTTACGTCATTTTTGTACTATTAACCTGAAGGTATTTAAGCAGTTGAGGTTAATTTTGAAAATGAAAAATTTTCTGAAAAAAATCAGAAGGTATCACCATTAAAAATTCTTGACAATTCCAGTTTTTAATTTTTCAAGGTCAAACAGTGCATGGTACCAAAAAAGTGTATAGAAGGTAAAAGTTGCACCCCATCGAGGTGCATTTGTGGTAAAAACTTCAGACTTCTAACCTAAAACATGCCTGAGATATTTAGTAAAAACTGCAAAAAACGAGAGTCAACTTTGACGCCCTCTAGCGCCTAAACGGGACAACTTAGCCATGCCGCTCAACGTCACGTGATAGCCCCGTTCATTAGCTTTAGTTTGTTATACGGTGGTTTTATACAGGGTGTTTCAAATAAGCGAGTTATGGACGATTTTCTGGAAAAGTGCACCAAAATTTCACTCAAATTAGGAATTTCTGCTATCAAGGAAGGCTGTTAGAGCAAAAACAATTGAATATCAATACAAGCATTTTACATCAAGTAGGCCTAGAATTTGACGTAGATTCCAAAAATTGAATAAAAAATTATAAGTTTGGTTTGTTGCTAAAATTTGGGACACCCTGTATACTGATGGATTATCTAGGAATAAAGTATATGCAAATATCTACAAGATTCATATTTGGTATTTTTTTATAAAATGAAAATTAAACAAGTTACAGGGATGTTAAAAATTCATTGAATCACCCTGTAAACTACTCCATTGTATTGACAATAACTCGGTTATTTTGACAATTATAGGGTGGTTCAATATACCAATTTGTAGCCCTTGAAATTCTCTTTTGACCACCCGGTATAGCATTTTTACCTAAAACCTTGAATAACCGAGTTATTTACTGTTTTAACTGAGTTGCTTGTTGTAAAGTTTGATTTTGACAGTTTTTACTGTGACAGCCCATAACTCTGTTATTTTAACAGTTACAGGGTGGTTCAATATACCAATTTGTAGCCCTTGAAATTGTCTTTTGATCACACTGTATACCATATACCGAAAGATTGAAGCTTCTAAACCAAAAGAGAAAAAAGACTGCATACCTGTAAAGGGCGCACAGCAATTTCAAGCTTCAATCTGTCACCCAGCTCGGCCACTTCCCAAGGTTTGAAAACTTGCTGAGTGGCCACTTCAGCCAAAAACGGCAACGCCTGTTCTACTGCCTGTCTGGTACCCTCCAAAGTGTAGGAAATAGTCTCCCGGTCTGAGGTGGCCGTCAAACTAGCCCCAACTTGCTGAATGTTGCGCGTAATCGCAAATTGAGACTGGTTTCTGGTGGACAAACCTGCGGCCACGCGCACTACGTGCGCCGCCCCCAAATTTTCTGAGGTTTCGTTACGGGCTCCAGCTCTACAAAATGACCCTTTTTTCATCTGTGTAGGATTAACTGGGAAAGTACCTAAAAACGATGGAAACTCTGGCTATGGGAGACTCATTATCGGCGGCCACCACCACTAATTTATTAGGCAGGGTAGCGATGTTCAGGTCGTAGTTGGAGGTGCCACTAACAGGGGCCAGTTGGGCATAGCCCCGGGTCTACACACAAGAAATTACGTAATAACAGCACAACGTCTTGAATTCGGGTGGCAGACTTACCCCAAAACTGCGAAATAACGCTTTTCTGGCTACATTTGAAGCCATAATTGATAACTTTAATATTATTATGTAATTATCTGGGATTTTAGGGGGCTCAACCCTGAATGACAGTTTTGACTGACAACTGAAAGTTTGTAGTACAGGGTTGACATTTTTGCTTTGCAGTGTTGCCGCGATTTTAAAACACGTTATGGTGTAATGTGTGTTGCATACATGCGTGTAATTAAAAAAAACTTTATAATTAAGACCTAGGTTTTCAATCTTGGATGACTAAGTAACATTTTGATAATAACAGGGGTTGAGGTCAAGTTGAATTAAAAATCTGGCCTATTATGTGTAAATGTGCCTACAATACCGCACGTAATGTATAACTAAAAGTGTCTCTGTTACGGTGGTTTAAGCTAAAAATATAGAAAAATGAAGGGTTTCAGGGCATTGCATCAGTGTAATATGCCTAAATGTGACTTCACCCCCAAGAATTACACCGTAAGTTGTCCATTTTTGCTTATATCATTTTCTCACTTTTTGCATTATAGGGACCATCACTGGCAAAAATGACTGAAACTCGAAAAACCTACTTAAGCCCTGCCTTGACCACTTACTACAGCAAACCTTTGGCCCTTCACCAAGGCTACAAGCAGTGGCTGTTTGACGTGGATGGTAAAAGGTACCTGGACATGTTTGGAGGGATTTGCACCGTTTCGGTGGGTCACTGCCATCCGTAAGGGCTTGTTTTCACACCTTAGCTACATGATTTCATAACGACTTTTTAGTAAAATAACTGAAGCTGTTAGGGAGCAAATGGACACTTTAGGGCACTGTTTCTAACGTCTATTTCCATCCGAAAATCCAGGAGTACGCTCGGAAGTTGGCTGAAAAGTTGCCAAATAAATTAAAAGTAATCTATTTAGTAAATAGCGGCTCAGAAGCCAATGATTTGGCAGTACTAATGGCTCGCGGTTATACCGGAAACCATGAAGTACTCTCCTTGCAAAACTGCTACCACGGCATGACTTACCAAACCATGGCTTTGACGTGCAACACCCATTACAAGTACCCGGTACTACCTAATCCAGGCTTTACCAAGGTACCACCAACTGGTGCAGAAATCATTTTAAAATCATTGTGCGTTTAGGTTTTGAATCCTGACGTGTACAAAGGACTTTGGGGAGGCCAAAACTGTCGAGATAGTCCGGTGCAAGTTCAAACAAGTTGCACCTGCACCAACGAATGTCAAGCGGGGTTTCAGTACCTGAAACAAGTCCAGGACACTCTGGAATATCAGTTTGTTAAGTCTGGAATAGCGGCTTTTTTCGCTGAAAGCATCCAAGGAGTGGGGGGCACCGTCCAGTTCCCCGAAACTACCTCAAAGGTGGTGTTCGATCTGGTTAAATCGTTCGGGGGCGTTTTCGTCTCTGATGAGGTTCAAACCGGTTTTGGTAGGACTGGAGACCACTTCTGGGGCTTTGAGTCCCACGGGATTGTTCCCGATATCGTTACCATGGCAAAAGGGATAGGAAATGGTTTTCCTCTAGCTGCGGTAGCAACTACCGAAGAAATCGCCCTTAGTTTGACCAAAGCAACGCATTTTAACACTTTCGGTGGCAATCCAGTGTCTTGTACAGTTGGAATAACAGTCCTGGATGTATGTATTTTGCGCACTTTGTCCTTAAATGATTTTTGAATTTACACAGATTATTGAAGAAGAAGGTTTACAAGAAAACTCAAAAACAGTGGGTACCTATTTACTAGAACAACTGGCAAAATTGAGGTTAGTTTTAAAAAATAAAAAAATTTCTGAAAAAAATTAAAGGTATCACTCTTGAAATTTCTTGACAATTCTAGTTTTTCATTTTTCAAAGTCAAACGGTGCATGGTACCAAAAAAGCGTATAGAAGGTAAAAGTTGCATCCCATCGAGGTGCATTTGTGGTAAAATCTTTTAGACCTCTAACCTGAAACGTTCTTGAGATATTGAGTAAAAACTGAAAAAAACGAGAATCAAATTTGACGCCCTCTAGAGGCGAAACGGAGTAACTTAACCATGCCCACTCAACGTCACGTGATAGCCTCATTCATGGGCTTTCTTTTGTTATACGGTAGTTTTATACAGGGTGTTTCAAATAAGCGAGTTATTGACGATTTTCTGGAAAAGTGCACCAAAATTTCACTCAAATTGGGAATTTCTGCTTTCGAGGAGGGTGGTCAAAGTAAGGCTGCTAGAGCAAAAAGAATTGAATATCGGTACAAACATTTTACATCAAGTTGGCCTAGAATTTGACGGAGATTCCAAAAATCGAAAAAAAATGGGTCATCCCATTTGAAAAATTATAAGTTTGGTTTGTTGCTCAAATTTGGGACACCCTGTATATTGATGGATTATCTAGGAATAAAGTAGATGCAAATATCTACAAAATCTATATTTGGTAATTTTTTGATAAAATGAAAATTAAACAAGTTACGAGGAAGTTAAAAATTCAATGAATCACCCTGTAAGCTACTCCATTGTATTGTCAATAACTCGATTATTTTGACAGTTATAGGGTGGTTCAATATACCAATTTGTAGCTCTTGAAATTCTCTTTTGACCACCTTGTATAATAGTTTTTCCTAAAATGTCGAGAAACTGAGTTATTTACTGTTAAAACTGAGTTGTTTGCTGTAACGTTTGAATTTGACAGTTTTAACTTTGACAGCCCATAACTCTGTTATTTTGACAGTTACAAGGTGGTTCATTATACCAATTTGTAGCCCTTGAAATCGTCTTTTGACCACCTTGTATAGCTTATATAGTAGAAATGTCACGCTACCGAAAGATTGAAGGTTTTTAACATTAAATATGGAAAATATTGCAGATGTAATAGTCGGAATCAGAATATTAAATAATATGATGGGGTATTCATTTAGAAACAAAAAAACTTTGTGTCATATAGTTTTTTTGATCCACCCGGTATATTAAAAAGTAAATCCTGCAAAACCTTCAGGTCTAAGCACCATTTGCGCCGTCGTACTTTAAGTCAAGCTTAAGTTCAGTGTGGTTCAGACTGTGTAGAATATAGTTGAAAAAAGTTACAGTCTGAACCACGCTTAAGTTAAGCTTGGCTTGAAGTTCGACGGTGCAAATGGCGGTAAATAGTAAACTATTTGATGCTGAGGAGACATTTCAGAATACCAGGCAGATTCTGATTAAATTTACGAACGCACTCCTAAGAGTGACTGTATTGACAAACGACATTGACGGTTTCCGTCCACGTTGCCGGTTCTACCTAAAAGTACTTCAAGGACATTTAGGATTAATATTTCTTCTACTAACAACTATACAGTATGCAATACTGTCAGAACTACAATTAGGGAATGTAACACTACTGTAAAGTACCTATATGTGTTAAAATAAAGCTGGCAAAGACAACAGGGCATAGAGTCAATTCATAACGTTTGGCAACAGCGCAATAAAGCTGCAAGACGATGTAAATAAAGAAGCTAAAATGGTTGCCGGTCAGTGAAACGTTTATGGTTTCTTTTCAATTGTTCAAAGAAAACTACAGGAAAAGTAGCGAAAATGATGGCGATAGGCCCCAAAATGGACGGCGGTCCCAACACCAAATATTTCGAGAGCCCCGAAGCGTTAAATAGTCTGGAAATTGTGAAAAACTGGCTTCAAAAAAATGCCAAGAAGGTAACATATTATTCTGTGTAACTTGTATTTAACTGTGTAATTTCCTACTAGTGCCTCAATAATCCTGTTAATTTCAGTTAAAAGTTTAGTAAAATTACCACTGTACTTTCTTTCTGATGTTGGTGTGTGTTTTTTTTAGTATATCAACAATGAACCAATTACCAATAAGGGCATAGGCCAAACTGTGGTTCAGTTTATGCAGTTCCAGGAGGATTTTTTGGGGAAAAAGGCGGACAAACCACGAATGACACGAATTCCAGTAAGTTTCATTTGTTAATAGTTTTATTAAACTGCTCTCGGGTTAGTTTACAATATGGGATTAAAGACACCCATGTAATTGATTAACAAAGTAAGGTTATACTCATTTAAGGTTGTGCATTAACCTTCTGCATGGACATTGTAACTTGTAGCTATTTTATGGGTTCGAATTGAGCAGGCAAGAGGTTACTAAAGGTCACCTAAAGCTAGATTAGTCTCTTTTTATTTAGGATTAAAATTTTTGGGTTTCCTATTTAGAAAAAAATGATGTGCATTTAGTTGTTATTTGACTAAAAAAGGAAAAAATGTCTTAAAAGTTACAAGTTGTAAAATTAAATGATTACAATGTACCTCCCTTGTTGGGCCAAGTAGTAAGACCGAAGGTCTCTGTAAATTGACAAAACCAGCGCCATCTGTAGTTTCAAAATTAAAATAGAAAATTTTCAGGACTGCCACATTATGAATTTAGGGTATTTGACAGTCTAATGTAGGTAAAAACAAAACATAACCACAAATCACATTACACAAAATAATGAAAAAACTCTTGAAAGTCGCAATTTTAGGAGGATTAAGGGATGAAGTTTTAGGAAGCCATATTTGGCAATTATGACGTACAATGACAGATTGACACATTGCATACTGTCACCTGACCCCGTTACAATTGTCAAAATTGACTTGATAGTACTATGAAGCTATAAAACACCAAAATGGTGTATCGTTTTGATTAATTGCAGTTCATGTTGTATTTACCACTTCAGGAGGGCATATTTGACAATTATGACGTTTATTGACAGTTTCAGATCGGTCCTAAAATCACGTGACACCTGTCACAATTGTCAAAAATTGACTGGGTAGTACTATAAAGCTATAAAACACCAAAATAGTGTATTGTTTTGATTAATTACAGTTCAAGTTGCATTTACATCTCCACGACCCAATATTTGACAGTTGAGACGATTAATGACAGATAAAGATATGACACGCAGTCACCTGACACCTGTCATAACTGTCAAAAATGACTTGGTAGTACTATGAAACTATAAAACACCAAAAAGTCTCATTTTGGTTAGTTGCAATTCTAGAGGTATTTAATGCTTTACGAAATCGTATTTGACAATTATGACAGTTCAAGATTGGCCATGCAGTTACGTGACATCTATAATAGCTGTCAAAATTGACTAGGTAGTACTATGAAACTATAAAACACCAAAATGTCTCATTTAAAACACCAAATCGGAGGCCTACTTCAGGAGGCCATATTTGACAATTATGATGTTTATTGACAGTTTCAGACCAGTCCTGAAATGACGTGACACCTGTCACAACTGTCAAAATTGACTGGGGTAACCACTTATATCATGTTAGAGATTTTGTTAAGAGCTTTTAGAGTAAAACCCATGTGTTAAGTAGTAAAACCCACTTAAAGTGAGAAAATTACAGTTTTAAGCACATTTTTGGAATCCTCATTAACTTTCCTATTTAATAACCTGAAAAAACAATACAAATTAAGTACACTCAGGGAGGAAAACGCTGTCAAAGTTTGAATTGCCAAAAACACAGTTTGAAAGGACAGTCATGAACAAAATTGCCTGTAAAACCCACTTGTAGTGAGAATATGACAGTTTTAGGAACATTTTGGGAATCCTCATTAAATTTCCTATCTAATAACCTGAAAAAACACTACAAAATTAAGTACAGTCAGAGAGAAAAACGCTGTCAAAGTTTGAATTGCCAAAAACACAGTTTAAAAGGACAGTCAGGGACAAAATCGCCTGTAAAACCCACTTGAAGTGAGAAAATGACAGTTTTAAGCACATTTTTGGAATCCTCATTAAATTTCCTATTTAATAACCTCAAAAACACTACAAAATTAAGTACAGTCAGAGAGAAAAACGCTGTCAAATTTGAATTGCCAACAAAACAGTTTGAAATGACAGTCAGGAACAAAATCGCCTGTAAAACCCACTTGAAGTAAGAAAATGACAGTTTTAAGAACATTTTGGGAATCCTCATTAAATTTCCTATCTAATAACCTGAAAAAATACTACAAAATTAAGTACAGTCAGAGAGAAAAACGCTGTCAAAGTTTGAATTGCAAAAACACAGTTTAAAAGGACAGTCAGGGACAAAATCGCCTGTAAAACCCACTTGAAGTGAGAAAATGACAGTTTTAAGAACATTTTTGGAATCCTCATTAAATTTCCTATCTAATAACCTGAAAAAATACTACAAAATTAAGTACAGTCAGAGAGAAAAACGCTGTCAAAATTTGAATTTCCAAAAACACAGTTTAAAAGGACAGTCAGGGACAAAATCGCCTGTAAAACCCACTTGAAGTGAGAAAATGACAGTTTTAAGAACATTTTTGGAATCCTCATTAAATTTCCTATCTAATAACCTGAAAAACACTACAAAATTAAGTACAGTCAGGGAGAAAAACGCTGTCAAAGTTTGAATTTCCAAAAACACAGTTTAAAAGGACAGTCAGGGACAAAATCGCCTGTAAAACCCACTTGAAGTGAGAAAATGACAGTTTTAAGCACATTTTTGGAATGCTCATTAAATTTCCTATCTAATAACCTGAAAAAACACTACAAAATTAAGTACAGTCAGGGAGAAAAACGCTGTCAAAATTTGAATTTCCAAAAACACAGTTTAAAATGACAGTCAGGGACCAAATGGTCTGTAAAACCCACTTGAAGTGAGAAAATGACAGTTTTAAGAACATTTTGGGAATCCTCATTAAATTTCCTATCTAATAACCTGAAAAAACAATACAAAGTTAAGTACAGTCAGAGAGAAAAACGCTGTCAAAGTTTGAATTGCCAAAAACACAGTTTAAAATGACAGTCAGGGACAAAATCGCCTGTAAAACCCACTTGAAGTGAGAAAATGACAGTTTTAAGAACATTTTGGGAATCCTCATTAAATTTCCTATCTAATAACCTGAAAAAATACTACAAAATTAAGTACAGTCAGAGAGAAAAACGCTGTCAAAGTTTGAATTGCCAAAAACACAGTTTAAAATGACAGTCAGGGACCAAATGGTCTGTAAAACCCACTTGAAGTGAGAAAATGTCAGTTTTAAGAACATTTTGGGAATCCTCATTAAATTTCCTATCTAATAACCTGAAAAAACAATACAAAGTTAAGTACAGTCAGAGAGAAAAACGCTGTCAAAGTTTGAATTGCCAGAAACACAGTTTAAAATAACAGTCAGGGACAAAATCGCCTGTAAAACCCACTTGGAGTGAGAAAATGACTAATTAATGTGGTGTTTTGTAAATTTGTGATGGCAAATGGCAAATCAGATGTTTTTTGACCAACTTTCTGTTCTTTTTATGTCATAGTTGTCAAATATCGTGTACGGTAAAAGGCCCCGTTAAAACCCGATCCCGATAACGGGATCCGCTATACATTAAATCAATCGGGTATTTTGGTTTTCAATAGCTCATCCGTAACTATGTAAGGAATTAGAAAAGAAATTTCTTTCTTCGTCTCACTTTGACTTGCATGTCGTACTATAAGTCTGCCTTGTCCAAATGCAGTCCCGAGAACTCTAATAAATTTGCTAATGCCCTAGGACCGGTGGCTCAGTTTTTAAAACCAAAAATTTGTTTATTTAAAAACAAAAACGCAGAAAGCAACAATCAATTTGGTAAGACTTTTTTTTTAGTCCATGGGAGGGTTAAGCAAATAAACCTACAACTACATTAAAAAGTGTATTTCAATAAGTGGTATTTAAAGACAACTTGGGTTTTGTTTTGACTGTGCTAATATCTGTCAAATTCAAATTCAACTATCTTGGTGAGACATTATTAAATCAATTTTTTCTGGTCAGGTAAAATATTTTATGGACTTTAAACCTGGAGGCGGTTTATGTCAAATGTTGTTAGCGGCTTACAAATTCAAATCTGATCATGGATGGAGACGATTTGAATTACCTTCCGGCAAGGTAAATCCTCATTTACATTAACCTCACTTTGTTTAATTTCAATTTATTTTAGAGCACATCAAAAATCGATAAAGTGTTTGAAATGTTTCAAGTTATGGAAAAAGCTCTAATTCACAACAAATTCTACACTCCCCCGATAGTTTACATCGATTCCGGTGTAGAAAAGTCCGTAGCACAAAACATTAAAGAGATCATACGTAATCGTAACGGTCAAGTTGTGGACAGCGAAGACAACGCCACTCACATTATTTATAATGCAACGGACGCCCCTGTTGAAGAATACGGTCGACCAGTGTTGAAACGTGATAAAATGGTACTGATGCACTGGTACTACTTCCCTGACTCCTTTGACACGTGGAACAGTGTCGAGTCTGTTGGGCTCGACAATATGTCGCTAGATAGTCCAAGTCCCAGATCAGAACCGTGGAGAGTCACCTACACTTGGATATACGACACTGACGTGTACAACGAATGGATGTCTGAGGAGGATTACGAAGTGGACGAAACGGGCAAAAAGAAAATCCATCCCAGACTGATGTCGGTCGAAGACCTGATGAACTCCTCTGAGGAAGCCAACAGCAAGAAAAAGGATCGCAAACGAAAGAGGTCGCCGTCGCCGCGCAGGGAGAAGAGGAAAAGCGGCAGAAACGCTCCCATGAGCAAAAAGAGCAGCAAAGAAGACGAGGATGACGCTACCAAGGATATGGACGATCCTCTACCCGAACCGAACGTTGTCGAAGTGAATCCCTCCCCCAACAGTCAAACAATAAAGAAAGACCACGAGTTGCAACCTTTAAAAGGGGGTACGATAACGGAATTGGACGAACCTGATGACAAAACGGATGACAACTCTCAGCTGGGGAAAATGGAAACGAAAACCGAACCGGACGGTCAGGAGGACAACGTGACGGAACAAACTCACCATATCATTATTCCCTCGTATTCGGCCTGGTTTGACTACAATGCTATTCATGAGATCGAAAAGAGAGCGATGCCCGAGTTTTTCAACGGGAAAAACAAGTCAAAAACGCCGGAAATCTATTTAGCTTACAGGTGAGTTTTTGTTTGGATTGAGGCGCGGGGTAGATTGCCGATAATTTTTTTTACACCTTGAAATGCCTTTAAAATACCTCACAATGCTTCTATTATTGCTCGAAATGCCTTTCAATTATTTAAACTGGCTCAGGATACCTTCAAATGTTAGGTGACGTTGAAAATGCAATTCTGCTTGTCTTGCAACACTGTAAAGGCCAGTTGACATCTGTCAAAATTGGTCACGTGACCTTAAAAATGTGGTTTGAAATTTAAAAACTTGGTAAATTAAATTTAGACTATTTTGGACAGTTGTGAAAGCTGAAATTGCAAGAGACACATTACGTGACTTTGATTATGCAATTTTAGAGCTTGCAACACTGTCAAAAGCCAACTGACACCTGTCAAAAACAGTCACGTGACCTTAAAAATGTAATTTAAACGTTGAAAATTAGGTAAATTAAATTTAGACAGTTGTAAAAGCTGAAATTGTAAAATACACGTTACGTCACGTTAATAATACAATTTTGAGCTTGCAACACTGTCAAAACCAGTTGACACCTGTCAAAAAACAGTCACGTGACCTTAAAAATGTAATTTAAACGTTGAAAATTAGGTAAATTAAATTTAGACAGTTGTAAAAGCTGAAATTGTAAAATACACGTTACGTGACGTTAATAATACAATTTTGAGCTTGCAACACTGTCAAAGCCAACTGACACCTGTCAAAAAACAGTCACGTGATCTTAAAAATGTAATTTAAACGTTGAAAATTAGGTAAATTAAATTTAGACAGTTGTAAAAGCTGAAATTGTAAAATACACGTTACGTGACGTTAATAATACAATTTTAGAGCTTGCAACACTGTAAAAGCCAGTTGACACCTGTCAAAAACAGTCACGTGACCTTAAAAATGTAATTTAAACGTTGAAAATTAGGTAAATTAAATTTAGACAGTTGTAAAAGCTGAAATTATAAAATACACGTTACGTGACGTTAATAATACAATTTTGAGCTTGCAACACTGTAAAAGCCAGTTGACACCTGTCAAAAACAGTCACGTGACCTTAAAAATGTAATTTAAACGTTGAAAATTAGGTAAATTAAATTTAGACAGTTGTAAAAGCTGAAATTGTAAAATACACGTTACGTGACGTTAATAATACAATTTTGAGCTTGCAACACTGTCAAAACCAGTTGACACCTGTCAAAAACAGTCACGTGACCTTAAAAATGTAATTTAAACGTTGAAAATTAGGTAAATTAAATTTAGACAGTTGTAAAAGCTGAAATTGTAAAATACACGTTACGTGACGTTAATAATACAATTTTGAGCTTGCAACACTGTAAAAGCCAGTTGACACCTGTCAAAAACAGTCACGTGACCTTAAAAATGTAATTTAAACGTTGAAAATTAGGTAAATTAAATTTAGACAGTTGTAAAAGCTGAAATTGTAAAATACACGTTACGTCACGTTAATAATACAATTTTGAGCTTGCAACACTGTAAAAGCCAGTTGACACCTGTCAAAAACAGTCACGTGACCTTAAAAATGTAATTTAAACGTTGAAAATTAGGTAAATTAAATTTAGACAGTTGTAAAAGCTGAAATTGTAAAATACACGTTACGTCACGTTAATAATACAATTTTGAGCTTGCAACACTGTAAAAGCCAGTTGGCACCTGTCAAAAACAGTCACGTGACCTTAAAAATGTAATTTAAACGTTGATCATTTGGTAAATTAAATTTAGACAGTTGTAAAAGCTGAAATTGCAAAATACACGTTACGTGACGTTAATAATACAATTTTGAGCTTGCAACACTGTAAAACCAGTTGACACCTGTCAAAAACAGTCACGTGACCTTAAAAATGTAATTTAAACGTTGAAAATTAGGTAAATTAAATTTAGACAGTTGTAAAAGCTGAAATTGTAAAATACACGTTACGTGACGTTAATAATACAATTTTAGAGCTTGCAACACTGTAAAAGCTAGTTGGCACCTGTCAAAAACAGTCACGTGATCTTCAAAACGCAGTTTAAACTTTGGAAAATGGTTATTTCAATTTAGATAGTTGTAAAAACTTAAATTGCAGATACACGTTATGTGTAACGTTGAAAATGCAATTCTGCATATCTTGCAACACTGTAAAGGCCAGTTGACATCTGTCAAAATTAGTCACGTGACCTTTAAAATGTTTTTAAAAATTTGGTAAATTCAATTTAGATTATTTTGGACAGTTGACAGTTGTAAAAGCTGAAATTGCAAGAGACACATTACGTGACGTTAATAATACAATTTTGAGCTTGCAACACTGTAAAGGCCAGTTGACACCTGTCAAAAACAGTCACGTGACCTTTAAAATGTAATTTAAACATTGAAAAATTGGTAAATTATTATAATAATTTGTAATGAATATTGTTTCAACTCAATATCATGTAACAAAGATTTTACCATAATAATTACATGTGCCTATGAGCTGTTCTGTTCAATTTTCAGTCAATTTTGTTACATTGATACACTACATTGTTTACTGCAACGTATTCGCTCAAAATTCCAATAAAAATATCACAAAACATTTTGAAATACACAGACAATAGAGTGAAGTAGTAGTCCATTTTCACAAAGTGTAGTTGAAGTAAGTCATCTCCACAGTTGTTTGGGTTTTTTAAACCATAAAATGCCCTACATGTTTCGAGCGCAGAAGCAGCTCATCTTCAGGGGCTAGAAGAACAATAATGTTACATAACCAATTTCAGAAAGAAGCATACCTTGTTTAGTGGACTTATCAGCTAGCTGTCTCTCTATAAAAAGGGACAGCAAGCCTACTGTTACAAAAAATTCAAAAACGTACAGTTTTTCAGTATAAAACGTTTCAAAAAACTAAATTATGTAAAAATATAGAGTTTAAAAGTGAAATAAGATAATCAGTATACAGAAATCAAAATACTCTCAAATGCCTTACAAATACCTCGTAATAATGGGAAAGTGCCTCGAGTCATCATCACAGTCATAACATCTTTTGACAGATGTGTTGTGAACTCATTCTATTGTCAGTTGTTGCTGGTATTGGTCGAGGTATTACTTATAGTTAGGCATTATTCTTAGTTTGTCGATTGCTTCCCTTGGATTACCAATTTCGTTGTTTAGAATTGAGACGTTTGTTCCATTTGCCGTGCACAGAGTCCGCAGCATTCTCCTCCAGCTCCACATCTCGATGGCGATCGGCCTGTTTGGCAGTCAGATATTTTAGTTGTTTTGAGTCATGCCATTATCGTGAATTCTGTTATCATATAAGGGATGCCAAGAAGATTTTTACGGACTAAATTTCTAAATCGTTACTATTCAAAATAAGATGGACTAGACAATCTTCTAGTCTAACTTATTTACAAAACTTAAAACTAATAATCCACAGTCCACAGTTCCGATCACCAGTGCAGATCACCTCTTAGTAGAAAATCGCTCCAAACAATCAGGCGACTGATCAGAACAAACACCCCGAACTTCTTCTTTTTCGAAAATAGCTCAAACGTAAGCTGTTTCCAAAAGTCTGCTAACCAAACAACGCCCTTCCAGTCTCTTTAAAGGTTTCGGTCCAAATGTCTGAATTACTTGGGGAAGTACAAACTTGGAGACAGACACCATCAGTCGAACACGTTTCCCAACTTCTACAGAGCTTCTGACAAGTTTTTTCCTTTCCTTGTACTATTTTTTCTCTTGACAAGTATTTTGAAGTTTTTTTTTCAATCTGATTGATTTTTAACAATTTTTTTTGGTGCTACCTATGGCACTTTTAATTAGTTTCGCTCCTGGTCTAAAACTATTTAGAAAATAAAATTTAAAACTAAAAAACCTCGAGGACCTAGAGAAGGGAACAACAAAAATAAATACTCATAAGGCTGGACAAGTCTCTAGCCTTACGACCACATTCTACTGAGTTTTGTCATGTTGAATGCGTTGACGGATTTCTCTTCTTTTCACTCCTGCCTGTGTTTTCGATCAGCGATCCGAGGTTTACAAAGTTTTGCACCGCCTGACAGCTTCCAACTTGGGATTTTGGAGTATGGTCGTTACGTTCTCTGTCGATACTGGGGAGGGTGCCTCTGCACCCCGGACAGCACGCTTACAGAGCGGGAAGATCAACAGAAACCGCTCTTTTCGTGTTCATCCAAGAATCACTTGAGCACAAAGAAATGGCTATATGCGCCTTCTTAGACATAGAGGGAGCATTCGATAACATCTCTCACGAGGCAATCAAAAGGGCCCTGACAAGCAAGGGAATAGACAGAACCACATCCAGGTGGATGTGCTAAATTCTGACTACAAGAACCGCTGAAACAAACGTGGGCGGGAATAACTTTCACATCAGCACAAATCGAGGATGTCCACCAGGAGGGTCCTGTCACCCTTAATGTGGAGTCTGGTAGTAGACGAACTTCTCGGAATTCTTACCGGGAACGGAGTAACTTGTCTTGGCTATGCTGACGACATAGTCATTATGGCCAAAGGCAAATTCGAAGAACCCTCTGTGTCTCGTAGAAAGAGACCACCAGAAGATGGTGTTTATCAGTGGGATTGAGAATCAACTCACCAAAAACCACAGTGGTACCTTTCACCAGGAGAACAAAATACTTCAGCACTTGAGAAATATCCGCTTCAACGACGAAAACTTATCTGGAACCGCCACGTAGAAAAGATTGCCAGGTCATCAATGATGGTGTGCAGGAACATTGCGGGAAAGACGTGGGGTTGTAACCCATCAATTCTGCGATGGATGTATACCATGATAGTGAGACCTATGATCACATATGGTGTAGTAGTGTGGCACAGAAAAACCGAACATGCCACAACAAGGAAAACATTAGAGAAGCTGCAGAGACTTTGCATAAAGGGAGTAATGAGATCGACCCCCACGGCAGCACTAGAGGTAATTCTCGACCTCACACCGCTCCACATCATGGTGAAAAGAACTGCTTGGGGAGCACATCTCAGGTTGGATTTAAAAGGAAAGCACACAGTGCAAGGGACTCACTGCCTACTGGCAGTGCACACCTCGCCGATCTCCCAAGGGACGAAATCATCAGGAAGTTTAGTTTCGAAAAACAATTTCGAACGGAACTGAGCACCAAGAGAGATTGTGGCAGAGAATCCATTCAAACACTGGGAAAAAATACCATAATATGGTATACGGACGGATCTAAAACTCCCGAGGGGACTGGAGCAGAAGTCTACGGGCCTCGCACCAAATACTCCAAACCCATGGGCCAGTTTCCTAGTATTTTTCGAGTGGAAATTCACGCCATAGAAAGGTGTATTCAGTTTAACCTCGACAGGAAATACCGGAACAAGGAAATTGCGATCCTTTCCGATAGCCAAGCAGCCATCAAAGCGTTGAGTTCATCTAACATCAACTCGATGATGGTTTTGGAGTGTCTAGGAAAGCTCAATAATCTAGGAAGGAACAAGGTAACCCTCCTCTGGGTTCCAAGCAGATACTCTGGCACGAAAAGGAGCATCAGCGCCACTGATCGGGCCAGAACCATTCAGCAGCCTTGGAAAGTATATGTCCAGGAAGTACTTAATAAAGCTGAAGAAGAGCTGAGAGCAACACACTGGCAGGACTGAGGCAGGCCAAAGATCTCCTCGGCAATTTTAACCGAGCAAGATCGAAGACACTGATTAACCTCAGCAAAATTAGTCTCAAGGCATTAACGGAGTTTCTAACGGGTCATTAGAGAACACTTAAGCCTAGAAGAGGACAGTACCTGTAGGTTTTGCGGAGAAGAACCAGAAACACCCCCACCACATCTTGCTGGAGTGTTATGCTGTACGCCACAGAAGATTAAACACACTGGGATCACCCCAGCTGGCTGTGGAAGAAATACCTCGAACAGACCCACTCAAGATTCTGAAATTCCTAAAGGAACTAAATCTTGAGGGGCTGCTATGAACAAGGAAACCTTGAGATAGCAGAAGAAGATGGGGTACAATAGATCTAATCAGGTAGCAGTACATCTGTTACCATCCACATCTTCCATTACCATTATGTTCTCTGTCTATAATCATCGCTTTGGTCTTGTTGTAGTTAATTTTAAGGCCCTAACCCTCGCTAGTTTGTTCTAAGGAGAGCCAGTAGCTCAGCTTCTGTGGTTGTTAGGAGAATCTCAAGTTAGATATCCTAGTTCCTCCAATGGTTACTACTACTAACCTCGAGTCTCTTCTCTTCTTTTTCTTCAGCCACTTCCTGTCCACTCCTGGACGTAGGCCTCTTTCATGTTTTTCCATGCCGTCCTGTCCTGTGCCATCTGGAACCACCTATTTCCCGCTTGCTTTTTGATGTCATCAAGCCATCTTGTCTGTGGTCTTCCTGTGCTGCGCTTTGTTTCCCTTGGTCGCCAGTGTGTTAATCTATTTGACCATTTAATTTGGTCTTGTCGGGCCACATGTCCTACCCATTGCCATTTCAGTTCTGCAATACGTTCTATTATATCTACGACCTTAGTTCTTTCTCGGATTTCTTCGTTTCTCTTTCTGTCCCTGAGACTAATACCCAGCATCGCCCGCTCCATCGCTCTTTGCATTATTCTGAGCCGATTTGCGGTTTTTTTGGTCATTGCCATCGTCTCAAGGCCATAGGTCGCCACCGGCATTATACAGGTGTCGAAAACTTTTCTTTTGAGGTTAATAGGGATGGTACTATTTCTAAGTATATGCTTCATTTTTCCGAACGCTGCCCAAGTTAGTCTTATTCTTCGTCTTATCTCCGCCGACTGGTTTTCTTTGCCTATTTTTATTGTGTGTCCCAAATATATATACTCTTCCACGTTTTCCAATTCTATCCCATCTATAAGTATGTGTTCTTCGTTGTTACTTATTATTTTGGTTTTTGAGATGTTCATTTTTAAGCCAACCTTTTTTGAAGCATCATTCAGTTGTTTTACCATGTCACTCAATTCATGTATGTTATTACTTATCAGGACGATGTCGTCGGCAAATCGGAGATGATTTAGGTAGGACCCGTCGATGTTAATGCCTTTTGTTTCCCACTGTAATGATTTGAAGATGTTCTCTAGCGCCAGGGTAAATAATTTCCCTAAAAAACCTCGAGTGTGTCCACCAAAATACCTCGGCGATCTACCCTTCGGTTTTTATTGGGTTGAGGTTGGTTTTTTTTACTGATAACGGCACTTTTCTTGCAGGAATTTAATGCTGGACACCTACAGATTAAACCCTACAGAGTACATAACCAGCACTGCGTGCAGAAGAAACTTAGCCGGTGACGTTTGTGCCATAATGCGAGTACACGCGTTCCTAGAACAGTGGGGCTTAATCAACTACCAAGTGGACACGGATTCGAGACCGTCACCTTTAGGCCCACCACCCACGTCGCATTTTCACATTTTGTCGGACACACCGTCCGGTTTGCAACCGATCAATCCGCCAAAAACGCCCCAACCCAGCGCGGCCAAAACCTTACTCGACTTGGACAGACCGCACGACTCGAAGAAAATTGATGGGTCGGAGCCTTTGGCCAGTTTTGGACTAAAGTTGGATCAGTATTCGAAGAAACCGGCAGTTTTACGAAATAAAACAGCCGCTTCTTTGAGCCGAGAATGGACTGAACAGGAAACTTTGCTTCTATTAGAAGGTAAGTTAGATTATTTTACATAATATCGTAATATCGAAAATTGTCTTGAAAACAGTGAAAATTTACTTAAGAAGCTTAAAAAATGTCTTTGTAGCCAGTTTTCATAGTTTCCAGACAAATTGAAAGACTTTAGTTTTGAAAATTGACTTAGAAACGAGTAAATTTACTTTGAAACGGTCAAAATTAACTTGAGAGGCTTAAAAATTGTCTTTTGACCAGTTTTAAGAAATTGTACGATTTTAGCCTTTGCAGTTGACTTGAAAACTGTGAAAATTGACTTGAAAGGCTAAAAACTGTCATTGTAGTCAGTCGTTATACTTTTCAGATAAGTTGAATAACTTTAGTAGTGAAAATTAGGTTGTAGTCATGAAAAACTACTTTATCTACAATTTTTTACTACAAATTCACACATTTCAGTCTTGAAAATTGACTTGGACACCAAAAAGTAACTCTAAACCAATGAAAAGTGACATCAAAAGCTTAAAATTTCCATTTGAAGTAAGTTTTCATAGATTGAAAATACGTTTTAATATTTTAGTCTTGAAAATAGTCTTAAATACAGGATATTGACATTAGATTCATAAAAATTGACTTGAAGACTAACTTTCCAGGTTTGATTATTTTGCTTTTCATTTTCTTAGAACTCTGGACTATTTTTAGGGCTTTGAAACTGCTTTCATCTAGGAAAATCGAGTTTTAGGGTTATCTTCACCAAGTTTTTGACATAGCAGACTTAAAAAACTATTTTTACAGTTTCCATAATCTTAAACATGTCATTTCGCGCTTTGTCAGTATTAAATTGACTTCTATACGCTTCACTTGCTTTAAGACTGAAAAATCGAATTTCAAACAATTTTTTCTAGTAAAAGTTAAGTTTCAGACTCTTCATTGATGAAAGTAAACAATTTTGGCATTAAATGCTACGATATTAGTCTTAAACACTAATTTTTAGAATTAAATTAGTCCAAAAATTCGGACTGTTACCAGTGTTTAATTGAATAAAAAAGTCCAAAAATCCTGATTTTTGACTATTTTCCTCAAAACTTCCCTTTTCCTTTAAACCTCACAGATGACCAGATTTGAATCGTTTTGAACCATTTTAAAGTAAAAAATACAATAACCCAAGTAGACATTTTTGTCAATTTTGAATAATATCCAGTGAGCGTAAAAAATAAAGATTATCCCCTATATCGACGCATTTAAACAATTTTGAAGGTCTGTGTCTTCCTTAGGAAGCGTTTCTTCAGGAAATTGACATAATGCATGTCAACTTATTTTTTGATTGGCTATCCATTGGTGGATTATTGACATTTAAAACTGGACCACCCTGTATGTAACGTGTAATGCTACAGATATTTGTTTTTCAACTGACAATAGTTCTCTTAAGTGTAAAAATAAAAGTCTTGGTGCCAATTCATCTTGCAACCTCTTGTGCAGAGAGAACTGTTTTTTTGACATTCTGGAATTTTCAGTGCACATCACTTGTATGCTCCCATAACAATTCTCTCCCAATGGTCTTGATTTCTTTATTTCATCCAAATTCTTTTATATCGTATTGCATCTCCAACTAGTTGTAGGGGTATATCTTCCTTCTTCCCTTCATAAACGATTTATTAAGAATATGACGTGAATGCAGTATTTGTTGGCGTTTCCTCCTGAGTGAATGGTTTCCAGGTTTGGAAATGTACAAGGACGACTGGAATAAAGTGTGCGAACACGTGGGTTCACGTACCCAAGACGAGTGTATTTTACACTTTTTGCGACTCCCCATAGAAGATCCGTACCTTGAAGATCCAGAAGCTGGCGGTGCTTTAGGACCGTTAGCCTACCAGCCTATACCATTTAGCAAAGCAGGCAATCCCATCATGTCCACCGTTGCATTTTTGGCTTCTATCGTCGATCCTAGAGTAGCAGCAGCCGCTGCCAAGTCTGCAATGAACGAATTCGCGAGCATTAAAGATGAAGGTAAAAAATATTAGGTGCCAAAAATGGTTTTTTTTTTGAGAAAGTTATTTAGTTCCGGCAGCCGTAATGGACGCTCACTTAAAAAGCGTGGAAGCGTCATCAGCTTCGGGTAAATACGACCCGGCCGCTAATTTAGCGTTAACTGGAATCGCGGGAACCGCTCCTGAAAAGGAAGACGAGCCCACTAAAAAAGAGAAAGAAGACGAACCGTCCCAGGAAACTAAGGAGGAGAAAGAACCCATAAAACAGGATCCGGAAGACGTGGAAATGCCAACTGTCACGACTGAAATCAAAGTGAAAGACAGTGAAATGCAAAGCGCTGCCGCGGCCGCTTTAGCGGCGGCTGCGGTCAAAGCAAAACACTTGGCAGCCGTCGAAGAACGAAAAATCAAGTCGTTGGTCGCTTTGCTGGTCGAGACGCAAATGAAAAAGTTGGAAATCAAACTGCGCCACTTTGAAGAACTGGAAACGACCATGGAACGGGAACGCGAAGGGCTCGAGTACCAAAGGCAGCAGCTGATCACTGAACGGCAACAGTTTCACTTGGAACAACTGAAAGCGGCCGAATTTCGGGCTAGACAGCAGGCTCATCAAAGGTTTTTGCTGTTTTTACAATTAAATTAATTGTACTTAACACTCGCTTGGTAGGTTACAGTCTGAACACGGTCAGTGGTCTGCGCAGCACCAATCTTCGGTGGCTTCAAATTCGAGCGATACAGGACCAAGTACAACGCCCACACCTCCATCACCTCAAGCCACTCCTCATCACCATGTCGGGTAGGTCATTCGTTTGTTACAAAGTTTGGAAAATAATTAAACTTAATTCACAGAGACAGCCAGGACAGTGAATAATCTAAGAAGCGGCAACAGATTTTATATAATTAAGCTCATTTTTTCCCATGACCACTGGATAGCACCAGGTAAGGGAATAGTTTCACCATCCTACTTTTTTTTTTTTTAAACCTAATACTTGAGCTACAGTCTAATTGAGTGTTATACCATATTCAGATTCTCTTACAAGTATCAAGCAGGTCGGTGATTATATATTTTCCTGTATAAGCTTCTAAAATTCGAGGGATATTGGTTGTTTGATAGCTTTTTAGCTTCATGGTAACGTTTAATTTTGAAATAACAAATTTTACTGCACATCCCAATAAAATCGTGTAATACTAATTATTTTTTATTAGTAAACATAGAAAGTCAATAAAGTAATTTTATAATTTTTTTTTTTTCGTTGTATTGACCCTTGTCCAAAAATACTCCATTTAAAAACTATAGTTGGCAAGGTTAGATGAATATTAAGTTCCTCACTTTACCTATTAAACCAATATAAATTATCAATCTATGTTGCTTATGGCGACATTGATCCACTGTGCAGTGATATACGCAATTGCTGTGTTGCCAAATCAACAATTAAACTGCCAGAAGCCTCTAGGACTATTTTGAATGTGTCAAGGGATCTCTAGTGTCTTAAGCCTTTCCATATTTTTTCTTGCCAGAAGCTTCTAGGACCATTTTGATAGTCTCATAGACCTGTAAATGCTATTGAAAACATTTTAGAAAGTGCCAAAGGCTTCTAGGACCATTTTGAAAGTTCCATAAACCTCTAAATTCTATCAAAAAGTTCCAGAGGTCTCTAGGATCATTTTGAATGTGTTAACTTTGCAATGTTTAAAATCATAGTAATGGGAAAAAAATAATAAAAAAAGAAACACCAAAATTCTTACTTACATAATATAAAAGTCTATTAACATACAGAAACGTAGCTTAATTTTTTAAAATTGCGCAAAAACTACCCTCGTTATTATCAAAACAATTGCACGTCACTACTTTACACCGTCTAAAGTGTAAAGTAGCGACGCGCAGAACAGTAACCTGATAAAACTGGGCGCAGACCGAACAAAATCAAATCAAATTCTACGCGTTTTTCGGTTCCGGCCTGAAACTGCCCACAACCACTGCGTGATCCCTCTCGTACGGTTCCAACGTGAGCTGTTCCTGAGGTTTCAATTTGTCCGCCTGCAGTTTCTTCACTTCGGAAGCGAAAACCGCCTCGGGCTGCGCCGTCGAATCGATACAGCTCGCCTTAATCGAAATCACAAAATGTCCGCCATTTTTCAAGAAATATTGGGCGTTTAACGCGACTATTCTGGCCTGGTCGGGCTGCGCCACGTCCGCGAATATCGTATCGACCATGCCTACCAGCATTCGGTATTTGTGCGGATGACGCGCGTCCTCAATGATGGGAATGATGTTGGTACGTTTTTTCGCCACGTTTATCAGGTCTCTGCCGCTTCTGTGCGAAAATTCGACGGCGTAAACTAAACCTTCGGGGCCTACTATGTCTGACACGTGGGACACTGTAGTACCGGAAGCAGCGCCTAAGTAGAGTACTTTACTACCTGGTGGCATGTAAATGTTGTCCACGCCACCTAAAATGGCCGCTGCCAGTTTACTTCTGAAGGGATTCCATACTCTGTATTCGGTTTTAAGACCTTCATTCTGCCAAATTGATTATTCTTCCATTATTGCATAACTGAAATTGTCACTATATTTACCTCCACAGATATCCGCTTCTCTCCATAAACTTCCGATCCAGGAACGAAATTTAACGTCACTAGCGCGTCTTCTTTTCCTCTTGCAATGAAAACACCTTCATGCCTATGCGGTTCAATGACAACCTGGAAAATTTCTTACGTTAAACGACTGAAATGAGAGAAAACTGTCGTACTAACAGTTTTGCCTCCTTTGAATCCACCCCCGCCGCCACCGCGGCCTCCCCTGCCTCCACCACCTCGACCGCCACCTCCACGGCCTCCAAAACCACGTCCTGTAAAAGATCAATGTCAAACTTTGCAGAAATTGATAAATTTTTGTACTTACCACCACCTCCTCGTCCTCCACGGTCTCCAAAACCGCCGCGGTCTCCAAAACCTCCGCGGCCGCCACCTCGGCCTCCTCCAAAACCTCCACGTCCGCCGCCTCCGCCGCGGCCTCTACCACCAAAACCGCCTCCCTCACCTCCGCCCCCACGTCCGCGACCTCCAAATCCACCACGGCCGCCGCCGCCTCCTCTACCACCCGGTGAAAATCCTGAAAACCATAATTTAGCACTACCCAGTGGATACAAAAAAATTTGTTGTTTCACAGCTTAAATCACAGCACTGGTGGTAGTAAGTGATTGGTCAAAAAAATCAGCTTGACCAATCACAAACTAACCATCTGGCCTGTCACAGAGTTTATTTCTCTCTTTGTCCAGAGCATTGAGTTTTGCAATTTTCGTCTCATTCTTGTTATTCCTATGTATCATTTTAAAATTTCTTGTATATTTGCTCTTCTTAGGAACAGTTATTAATTGTAATGCTGCTATATGCCACTTGCTATATTGTGTAAAATTGAGGTATTTTTAGAAAGCTCATTTCATTGGCTGTCCATTGACGTATAAAACTCTACCAAAAATAACCAAGTTTTTGAGGATTAAACAAGATAATGCACCAAAAAAGTCAAGAAAAAATGAGTCCAATTTGACGCCCTCTAGTGGCGAATCCGTCCAACCTATTAACCCAAGTTGGGTATTTTTAGAAAGCTCATTTCATTGGCTATCCATTGACGTATAAAACTCTACCAAAAATAGTGAAAATAACCGAGTTTTTGAGGATTAAACAAGAAGATGCACCAAAAAAGTCAAGAAAAATTGAGTCAACTTTGACGCCCTCTAGTGGCCAAACCGTCCAACCTATTAACCCAAGTTGGGTATTTTTAGAAAGCTCATTTCATTGGCTATCCATTGACGTATAAAACTCTACCAAAAATAGTGAAAATAACCGAGTTTTTGAGGATTAAACAAGAGGATGCACCAAAAAAGTTATGAAAAATTGAGTCAACTTTGACGCCCTCTAGTGGCCAATCCGTCCAACCTATTTGCTCAAGTTGGGATATTTTTAGAAAGCTCATTTCATTGGCTGTCCATTGACGTATAAAACTCTACCAAAAATAATGAAAATAACCGAGTTTTTGAGGATTAAACAAGAGGATGCACCAAAAAAGTTTTGAAAAATTGAGTCAACTTTGACGCCCTCTAGTGGCCAAACCGAGGGGTGTGACACTCTCTTAAATTTGGGCCCATATTATATAATACGAGGATTATCATAGATTATTCAATATTATGCGATATTATTGATAATATTGGTATTATACCCGTATTATTGTATTATTCCAAATAATATTGATATTATATGGTAATATGAGGATTATTATGGATTATTCAATATTATTGAATAATCCAATATTATTGATATTATGTCAGTATTATTGTATTATTCCAAATAATACTGATATTATACGTATTATTGCTTGATTAGCGTATTATTAAGGATTATTCTTTACTACTTGGATTATTACATATTATATTGATGCAATATTATTGCAAAAGCGCAAATGAGTAAGTTAAAAATTGTTTAGATTATAATTTAGAATACAAAAATGGTATCAGTAAATAAAGCTGTCATAACAAAATCCGAGTTTACTACTGGTTTCACGTAGATGTGCGAACCAATTACTTCAATATTTTGAATGTGTTTTGATGGAGGTTTTTATGGTCATATTTTTTTATTTCATTTTTGTTTCGAACATGTATCAGTTTCAATTTCCTCAATACTGCCCATGTTGTTTCTTATTTAATCACCCGCTAGTAATTTAATATGTAATGCATAAATTATTAATTTAAAGACGATAAATACATTTTGGCAAAATACTTAGGGAATAAATAAATAAAATAAAAAAATTTGTCAGTTTATTATTGTCACAAGCCGAGCAAAAAGCTCCTTATAATAACCAAGCAAAAAAAACATACCTGCATAATTATTTCTACACTTTTCAATCTTCAGTTGGTTTAGTTGGTTTAAAATGTTTATATTTATTCTTAATAACCAACAATTCCCACCGCTTTATGATTTTTCATATTATGCCGTATTATTCGTATTATTCAGATTATTTACTATATTATTGGATTATGTGGTATTATCAAGATTATGCTGCATTATTTATATTATGGGGTATTATTCGTATTATTCAGATTATTATTAGTATTATTGCATTATGTACTATATTATTGGATTATGTCGTATTATCAAGATTAGTAAGATTATTGCATATTATTAATATTATTTGGTGAGTGACCCAAATATTATTGAAGTGTCACACCCCTCGGGCCAAACCGTCCAACCTATTAACCCAAGTTGGTATATTTTTAGAAAGCTCATTTCATTGGCTGTCCATTGACGTATAAAACTCTACCAAAAATAGTGCAAATAACCGAGTTTTTGAGGATTAAACAAGAGGATGCACCAAAAAGTCATGAAAAAATGAGTCAACTTTGACGCCCTCTAGTGGCCAAACCGTCCAACCTATTAACCCAAGTTGGTATATTTTTAGAAAGCTCATTTCATTGGCTGTCCATTGACGTATAAAACTCTACCAAAAATAATGAAAATAACCAAGTTTTTGAGGATTCAACAAGAGGATGCACCAAAAACGTCATACAAAAATGAGTCAACTTTGACGCCCTCTAACGGCCAAACCGTCCAACCTATTAACCCAAGTTGGTATATTTTTAGAAAGCTCATTTCATTGGCTGTCCATTGACGTATAAAACTCTACCAAAAATAGTGAAAATAACCGAGTTTTTGAGGATTAAACAAGAGGATGCACCAAAAAAGTCATGAAAAATTGAGTCAACTTTGACGCCCTCTAGTGGCCAAACCGTCCAACCTATTAACCCAAGTTGGTATATTTTTAGAAAGCTCATTTCATTGGCTGTCCATTGACGTATAAAACTCTACCAAAAATAGTGCAAATAACCGAGTTTTTGAGGATTAAACAAGAGGATGCACCAAAAAAGTCATGAAAAAATTAGTCAAATTTGACGCCCTCTAGTGGCCAATCCGTCCAACCTATTAACCCAAGTTGGGTATTTTTAGAAAGCTCATTTCATTGGCTGTCCATTGACGTATAAAACTCTACCAAAAATAGTGAAAATAACCGACTTTTTGAGGATTAAACAAGAGGATGCACCAAAAAAGTCATGAAAAAATTGAAAGCAAAAATTAAGTTTCAGTTCAAACTATAAACTTTGTTTTGGTGCAGTCACTTGGTTAACACTCTGTAGCTTCTAAGATTAAGGAGGGAGATTTATGACAATTTTACCTAATATTCTAGACACTTTGGGCTATATTGTGTAAAAAAATGAAGCTTGTAACTTAAAAACTGAATTTGTGGTGAATTTTCAAAGTTTCAGTTCAAACTATAAACTTTGACTGACTGGTTAATCAAGCACACACAAGTCACACTCACTCAGTACTTCCCATTAGTGTTCATTTAGATGCTTAATTGCCAAATACACTAGCTTTAGGCTTTTCAAGACTTTTTAGACTACTCAACACTTTGATTAGACAGTAAATCAGACTCTCTCTGAAGCTTACAGCTATTTTACCGAGTTCCTCTAACATCACATTCTTAGCAGGGCTCTCAAGAGAAACAACTTCTAGATAGAATGTGACAGAAGTAGCTGACAATGGCAGCTTTCTGTCACATTCTTCTTGGTAACTCCCCCCATTTCAAGAATATGCACCCTGATAGAATAATAAATGATCACTTGATCAACTGTTGAATATTTCCATTTTTGTCTAGAGCATTGACAATGTGAAGCTTCTAACTTAAAAATGTAAACTTTGTTTTGGTGCAGTCACTTGGTAAACACTCTGTAACTTCCAAGATTAGTGAGGGAGATTTATAACAATTTTACATAATATTCTAGACACTTTGGGCTTTACTGTGTAAAAAAATGAATCTTCTAACAGAAAAACTGAATTTGTGGTAAATTTTCAAACTTTCAGTTTAAACTGTAAGCTTTGTTTTGGTGCAGTCACTTGGTTGAAGCCACAAAAGCAACCAAATAACACACACCCATTGCACAGGCTTTATCAGTGAGATTTGGGCCCCTAAAGTGCTCAGCCTTTAAGAGCCTTTTAGGGCTAAACTCAATGTTTCTGGTGGACTGAGACCAGCGTCATACTGACTGTACTTTAATAAAAACTAAACTAAAAGAAGCATTTCGTGGTATAGAACCACCATCTAATAACATTTTTGGCCAGTAGGTACTACCTCTGGTTCTAAAGTATGGAAAACTCTTTGGTTTGCGATATTTACTAACTTTTTAGTTGTAACGTGATTATAGTCAAATAAGAAACTTACCTGGCCTTCCCATAACTGTTGTGTATACACTGAATGTAGTTTATAAACCGAGAAAAACCGTAAAAACTTTAATTAAAACACCACGTGCCGGGAAATGTTTCAAATTCGACTGAGAAATGATGAATGGAGAGTAGCGTGCAACACGGCGTCCATTTGGTAACAGAAATCTAACCTTAAAATTTCTTCCTCTCTTCTCTACATCACGTGACGTCACGTAAGATATTTTCATTGTAGTATCATAGATGGCCATCTAATTTGTCACGTGATCTAGTACGTTAAAGTGTCAATGCTGTCACGTGATTGTGGCAGTGTTATTTGGAGGTTATGTAAAATCTTTTTGTGTCTTTTTCTAATCTTGGTCTAAAAAGAGAAAAGAGAATTATTTTCTGTAATAATTGTCAAATGACGACGTGACGCGATGTGAAATTCCAGAAAAATAGATTTCACAACAACAAAAATATTGGATTATTAGTCATAATGTGAATACGTTTTATGTGGTATATAAGAAGTAAGTACCTACCCTTTTTGTTGAAATGTTTTTTAGTCCCTTTCAGGTTTTTCCCCATAAGGGGTTTTCTTAGTCCCCATTGTAATAATAAACTTTGCCACATTGCCAAGTCACTACATATAAAGCAAATTTACCCTTTAAACCACTACAAACTGGTGTAATTACGTTTTTGATTTAAGAATGCCCATCCAGGCGCCCCAATGGACCGAATTTCTATCGTGTCAAGTTTGCTGCAATTTGTTTGACGACCAGCTACGCAGCCCCATTAGTTTGGGCTGTGGCCACACAATATGCAAAGGTTGCTTGTCGAATTTACAGCGCAAACAGTGCCCCTTTGATCAGACCTCCATCAATGTGGACATTGAACACTTACCAGTCAACTCGGCCTTACTGCAACTGGTTGGTTCGAATGTAAAGCCTCAGGAGCCCGGCGAGGCTCTAGACCATTCAATAGTACCCAAAGAACACTTAAGTAATTACGAAAAATGCGTAAAATACGTGGAGGAGTTGGCACTGTACTTAAAGCCTCACTCGAATGGCACTGGAAGTATTTTGTCCAGACCCATGCAGAGAAAGTTGGTCACTTTGATTAACTGCCAGTTGGTGGAGGATGAAGGGCGTACAAGGGCTATGAGAGCTGCCAGATCATTGGGGGAAAGGACAGTTACTGAATTGATATTGCAGCATCAGAATCCTCAGCAACTTTCTGCTAATTTATGGGCTGCAGTACGTGCTAGAGGATGTCAATTTTTAGGACCAGGTATGTTGTATTTTATTTTTTTATGATGTAGGGGTAATAACGATATTGAATGTTACTAAACTGTCAAAACTGTAGATGGAAATTCCATGTTTAGAGGAGAGAATAACTGCAAATCAATGCTCTAGACAGAGATGGGGAAATATTCAACAGTTGATCAAGTGATCATTTATTATTCTATCAGGGTGCATATTCTTGAAATGGGGGAAGGGAGTTACCAAGAAGAATGTGACAGAAAGCTGCCATTGTCAGCTTATTCTGTCACATTCTGTCAAAATTTCTCTTAAAAGCCTTGCTCCCCGCTTTCAACAATTAGGATCCAGGAAGTGTGATTGAAACTGTCAAATGACGTTACATCCAGACACACTGACAGATGTCACTTAGACAGTTTGTCTACATCTTTGTCTAGAGCATTGTTTTGCAGTAGTTCTCTCTTTTTAGCAGGGGATTTCTATGCATAATTTTGATACCAATTAGTTAAATTGGTTAAGAATGTGGTGCTAGATGAAGTAGAACTCTGTAAAATAGCCTGTAAGCTTCAAAGAGAGTCTGAAGAGGACATTTACTGTCTTAAATGTCTAATCAAGTTTTTGAAAGTTGAAAAGTGATTAACCAGAATTAAAAGCTAATTAGTCTTAATATGACAGCTATCACTTTGACAGCATGTAACTCGGTTATTTTGACAGTTAGCAAATTGATTTTTTTACCAAATTGTAGCCCAGAGTGTCTTCTACAAACTGTCAGATGACAAGTTTGTCCGAAAAACGTCAACTAACCGAGTTATTGACAGTTGAAAGGTGACTTGACCAAATTGAGAATATTCACTTTGAAAGCCTGTAACTCGGTTGTTATAGCACCTACAGGGTGGTTCAAAATAGCAATTTAAAGCTCTTTTAATCCTCTTTCGATCACTTTCTATAGTAAATTTTCGAAAAATGTCAAATAACCCAGTTTTTGACAGTTGAAAACTGATTAGTTTAAATATGACAGTTGCCACTTTGACAGCTTGTTACGCGGTTATTTTGACGGTTAGCGAATTGATTTTTTTACCAAATTGTAGCCCAGAGTGTCTTCTACAAACTGTCAGATGACAAGTTTGTCCGAAAAACGTCAACTAACCGAGTTATTGACAGTGAAATGGTGATTTGACAAAATTGACACTTGTCACTTTGATAGCCTGTAACTCCCTTATTCTAGCACCTACAGGGTGGTTCAAAATAGCAATTTAAAGCTCTTTCAATCCTCTTTCTGTCACTTTCTATAGTAAATTTCCGAAAAATGTTAAATAGCCGAGTTTTTGACAGTTGAAAAGTGATTAACCAGAATTAAAAACTAATTAGTCTTAATATGACAGCTATCACTTTGACAGCATGTAACTCGGTTATTTTGACAGTTAGCGAATTGATTTTTTTACCAAATTGTAGCCCAGAGTGTCTTCTACAAACTGTCAGATGACAAGTTTGTCCGAAAAACGTCAACTAACCGAGTTATTGACAGTGAAATGGTGATTTGACAAAATTGACACTTGTCACTTTGATAGCCTGTAACTCCGTTATTCTAGCACCTACAGGGTGGTTCAAAATAGCAATTTAAAGCTCTTTTAATCCTCTTTCAATCACTTTCTATAGTAAATTTCTGAAAAATGTCAAATAACCCAGTTTTTGACAGTTGAAAACTGATTAGTTTAAATATGACAGTTGCCACTTTGACAGCTTGTTACGCGGTTATTTTGACGGTTAGCGAATTGATTTTTTTACCAAATTGTAGCCCAGAGTATCTTCTACCAACTGTCAGATGACAAGTTTGTCCGAAAAACGTCAACTAACCGAGTTACTGACAGTAAAATAGTAATTTGACCAAATTAACACTTGTCACTTTGATAGCCTGTAATACCTTTATTCTAGCACCGACAGGGTGGTTCAATATAGCAATTTAAAGCTCTTTTAATCTTCTTTCGACCACTTTCTCTAAGAAATTTCCGAAAAATGTCAAATAACTGAGTTTTTGACAGTTGAAAACTAATTAGTCTTAATATGACAGCTATCACTTTGACAGCATGCAACTCGGTTATTTTGGCAGTTAGCGAATTGATTTTTTTACCAAATTGTAGCCCAGAGTGTCGTCTACAAACTGTCAGATGACAAGTTTGTCCGAAAAACGTCAACTAACCGAGTTATTGATAGTGAAATGGTGATTTGACCAAATTGACACTTGTCACTTTAACAGCCGGTAACTCCATTATTCTAGCACCTATAGGGTGGTTCAAAACAGCAATTTAAAGCTCTTTTAATCTTCTTTCGATCACTTTCTATAGGAAATTTCCGAAAAACGTCAAATAACCCAGTTTTTGACAGTTGAAAACTGATTAGTTTAAATATGACAGTTGCCCCTTTGACAGCTGGTAACTCGGTTATTTTGGCAGTTAGCGAATTGATTTTTTTACCAAATTGTAGCCCAGAGTGTCTTCTACAAACTGTCAGATGACAAGTTTGTCCGAAAAACGTCAACTAACCGAGTTATTGATAGTGAAATGGTGATTTGACAAAATTGACACTTGTCACTTTGATAGCTTGTAACTCCATTATTCTAGCACCTATAGGGTGGTTTAAAACAGCAATTTAAAGCTCTTTTAATCTTCTTTCGATCACTTTCTCTAAGAAATTTCCGAAAAATGTCAAATAACCCAGTTTTTGACAGTTGAAAACTGATTAGTTTAAATATGATAGTTGCCCCTTTGACAGCTGGTAACTCGGTTATTTTGGCAGTTAGCGAATTGATTTTTTTACCAAATTGTAGCCCAGAGTGTCTTCTACAAACTGTCAGATGACAAGTTTGTCCGAAAAACGTCAACTAACCGAGTTATTGACAGTGAAATGGTGATTTGACAAAATTGACACTTGTCACTTTGATAGCCTGTAACTCCGTTATTCTAGCACCTACAGGGTGGTTCAAAATAGTAATTTAAAGCTCTTTTAATCCTCTTTCGATCACTTTCTATAGGAAATTTTCGAAAAATGTCAAATAACCCAGTTTTTGACAGTTAAAAACTGATTCGTTTTTTCACTGCAGCAATGCAGGAAGAGGTGTTGAAACTAGTGCTGTTGGCCTTGGAGGATGGTTCGGCGTTGTCCAGAAAAGTACTGGTGATGTTCGTCGTACAAAGATTGGAATCGCATTTTCCTCAAGCATCCAAGACTAGTATAGGTCACGTGGTGCAGCTGCTGTACCGCGCTTCGTGTTTTAAAGTAATTGAACTGTTGCATAGAAACCAGAACGGTGCAGTAAAGTTTGCTTTCTCTAAAAGGTGACAAAACGTGACGGAGATTCGTCTCTGATGCAATTAAAGGACGAATTTAGGACTTACGACGCTTTACGTAGAGAACACGACGCTCAAATCGTTCAGATAGCAACGGAGGCCGGTTTGAGGATAGCTCCGGATCAATGGTCGGCCCTACTTTATGGGGACACGGCCCATAAATCGCACATGCAGAGTATAATCGACAAATTACAAACTCCCCAGTCATTTGCACAGTCTGTGCAAGAATTAGTGATTGCTTTGCAACGAACCGGAGATCCGGGAAAGTTGTCAGTCTTGAGAAATCCCTTGGAGTTGTTGGCTGGGATCGATCCTAGTCCTGGTAAGTTTCTAACAGGGTTTGAAAATATCATGATATTTATATAAATATCATATCACATGATATATATCGGATATATATCAGATATATATCCGATATACAGGGTGTCTAAAAAGTCTGGAATATTGCAAATATCTCGAAAACTTGCGTCTTGTTAAAGTAAATAACAGCGCATGACGTGAGGGTGAAATGAGGTTCACAAGTATACAGGGTCAGTCACAAAGTATACCAACTTTCTTAATTCAAACCTAACACACTGTATATTACTTCAGATTTTAAGAGTACTCATAAAGGCCAATTCAACGATATACGATTTTTTTTTTTTTTTGTACCTACCTATAACAATGATAGGTGTAACAATGACAGCTAACGTCAATATAATGTTAAATTAATTGGCAAATTTTCCTATTACTTAAAATGGTGTTTTTGAGTGAGAAGGATACTTAAGATGTCAGTCTTTTCCTTCTCAAAAAATGCAATTTTTTTTTTAGTTCAAGTTCTAGAAATGTTTTAAAGCCTTAGACTGTTTTAAAATCCTTTTCAACTACTTAAGGAGCATTTTGAAGGTTATGGAATGCTTTAGAGGCATTTGGAAATTTTTAGATGCTTCTAGAATTTTTTTTAAGCGTTTAGACTGTTTTCATATCCTTTGGAAGCATCTAAATTAGTTGAAGAGCATTTGGAATCTTTTAAACTGTTCTAAAAGCTTTTGGAAACTTCTAGATTGTTTTGAAAAGCTTACGACTGTTTCAGAGGCATTTTGGAGTTTCTGTAGTGTTTTTTTTTGTAAATCTAACAGTTTTGGAGATATTTTCCAAAAACTACTTTAATGCACTTTTTACTGAAAATTAGTCCAAAACTTGGTACCACCCTGTCTTTCTAAACAGGGTGTTTGAAAAGTGTTTCGTTGACGTTCAAAGCTAGATTTTTGCATTTTTTTAAATAGGACACCCAGTATATTATTAGATTTTCCGATTCCTCATTTCGAAACCTACATTTTGAGTTAAATATGTATATGCAAAAGTGTTACAGTTTTTGAGATATTTAGCTTTAAAAGTGCGCTTGTCTTCCTAAACTGGGTGAGGAAAAAGTGTTTCCTTGGCGTTCAAAGCTAGAAATTCGCATTTTTTTAAATAGGACACCCAGTATATTATTAGATTTTCCGATTCCTCATTTCGAAACCTACATTTTGAGTTAAATATGTATATGCAAAAGTGTTACAGTTTTTGAGATATTTAGCTTTAAAGGTGCGCTTGTCTTCCTAAACTGGGTGAGGAAAAAGTGTTTTCTTGGCGTTCAAAGCTAGAAATTCGCATTTTTTTAAATGGGACACCCTGTATATTATTACATTTTCCAATTCCTCATTTCGAGACCTACATTTTGAGCTAAATATGTATATGCAAAAGTGTTACAGTTTTTGAGATATTTAGCTTTAAAGGTGCGCTTGTCTTCCTAAACTGGGTGAGGAAAAAGTGTTTTCTTGGCGTTCAAAGCTAGAAATTCGCATTTTTTTAAATGGGACACCCTGTATATTATTACATTTTCCGATTCCTCATTTCGAGACCTACATTTTGAGTTAAATATGTATATGCAAAAGTGTTACAGTTTTTTGAGATATTTAGCTTTAAAGGTGCACTTGTCTTCCTAAACTGGGTGAGGAAAAAGTGTTTCCTTGGCGTTCAAAGCGATTCTTCATTTCGAAAGCAGTTTTTGAGATATTTAGCTTTAAAAGTCTTCCTAAACTTGGTAAAATTCGCATTTTTTTTAAATGGGACACCCTGTATATTATTACATTTTCCGATTCCTCATTTCGAAACCTACATTTTGAGTTAAATATGTATATGCAAAAGTGTTACGGTTTTTGAGATATTTAGCTTTAAAAGTGCGCTTGTCTTCCTAAACTGGGTGAGGAAAAAGTGTTTCCTTGGCGTTCAAAGCTAGAAATTCGCATTTTTTTAAATAGGACACCCAGTATATTATTAGATTTTCCGATTCCTCATTTCGAAACCTACATTTTGAGTTAAATATGTATATGCAAAAGTGTTACAGTTTTTGAGATATTTAGCTTTAAAGGTGCACTTGTCTTCCTAAACTGGGTGAGGAAAAAGTGTTTTCTTGGCGTTCAAAGCTAGAAATTCGCATTTTTTTAAATGGGACACCCTGTATATTATTACATTTTCCGATTCCTCATTTCGAGACCTACATTTTGAGCTAAATATGTATATGCAAAAGTGTTACAGTTTTTGAGATATTTAGCTTTAAAAGTGCGCTTGTCTTCCTAAACTGGGTGAGGAAAAAGTGTTTTCTTGGCGTTCAAAGCTAGAAATTCGCGTTTATTTAAATAGGACACCCAGTATATTATTACATTTTCCGATTCCTCATTTCGAAACCTACATTTTGAGCTAAATATGTATCTGCAAAAGTGTTACAGTTTTTGAGATATTTAGCTTTAAAGGTGCACTTGTCTTCCTAAACTGGGTGAGGAAAAAGTGTTTCCTTGGCGTTCAAAGCTAGAAATTCGCGTTTATTTAAATAGGACACCCAGTATATTATTAGATTTTCCGATTCCTCATTTCGAGACCTACATTTTGAGTTAAATATGTATATGCAAAAGTGTTACAGTTTTTGAGATATTTAGCTTTAAAGGTGCACTTGTCTTCCTAAACTGGGTGAGGAAAAAGTGTTTCCTTGGCGTTCGAAGCTAGAAATTCGCGTTTATTTAAATGGGACACCCTGTATATTATTACATTTTCCAATTCCTCGTTTCGAAACCTACATTTTGAGTTAAATATGTATATGCAAAAGTGTTACAGTTTTTGAGATATTTAGCTTTAAAGGTGCACTTGTCTTCCTAAACTGGGTGAGGAAAAAGTGTTTCCTTGGCGTTCAAAGCTAGAAATTCGCATTTTTTTAAATGGGACACCCTGTATATTATTACATTTTCCGATTCCTCATTTCGAGACCTACATTTTGAGCTAAATATGTATATGCAAAAGTGTTACAGTTTTTGAGATATTTAGCTTTAAAAGTGCGCTTGTCTTCCTAAACTTGGTAAGGAAAACGTGTTTCCTTGGCGTTCAAAGCTAGAAATTCGCGTTTATTTAAATAGGACACCCAGTATATTATTAGATTTTCCGATTCCTCATTTCGAAACCTACATTTTGAGTTAAATATGTATATGCAAAAGTGTTACAGTTTTTGAGATATTTAGCTTTAAAGGTGCACTTGTCTTCCTAAACTGGGTGAGGAAAAAGTGTTTTCTTGGCGTTCAAAGCTAGAAATTCGCATTTTTTTAAATAGGACACCCAGTATATTATTAGATTTTCCGATTCCTCATTTCGAAACCTACATTTTGAGTTAAATATGTATATGCAAAAGTGTTACAGTTTTTGAGATATTTAGCTTTAAAAGTGCGCTTGTCTTCCTAAACTTGGTAAGGAAAACGTGTTTCCTTGGCGTTCAAAGCTAGAAATTCGCGTTTATTTAAATAGGACACCCAGTATATTATTAGATTTTCCGATTCCTCATTTCGAGACCTACATTTTGAGCTAAATATGTATAGGCAAAAGTGTTACAGTTTTTGAGATATTTAGCTTTAAAGGTGCACTTGTCTTCCTAAACTGGGCGAGGAAAAAGTGTTTCCTTTGCGTTCGAAGCTAGAAATTCGCGTTTATTTAAATGGGACACTCTGTATATTATTAATTTTCAGATTCTGCATTTCCAGACCTACATTCTGAGATAAATATGTATGGTGTTTAGTTTCGGATTTAAAGTCAATTTTTAAGTGTAAAAGTGGTTAATTGACTTGAAACTTGCTTTGACAGTCAAATTAACATTTTTCTTAAAAAAATTGGGGAAAATTGTGGTCGCTAAAGTCAAATTTTAAAAAGAAAGACAATTTTGACATTTCCTATAAAAATTTAAGGAAAAATTGTGGTCTCTCAAATCAAATCCCAAAAAGAAAGACAATTTTCATGGTTGAAGAGTCAAAAAGTGCATTTAACCAATCATATCTCTGTTATTTGGAAAGATATCAAAAAATTGTAAAGAGAGAAAGTTGTAGGGAATTTTATTCTCTACAACATTTTTTTAGTGCATTTTTTCTCTAAAGAGTCGCTTAAAGGCGATATTTGCTTAAAACCGCCTATCAAGCATCTTTGTAAACAGTTTTCGTCATAACCTTACTAAACGGTTCTTAGGGACAAACTTGCTCCTAAGTAATAGGAAAATTTGCCAATTAATTTAACATTATATTGACGTTAGCTGTCATTGTTACACCTATCATTGTTATAGGTAGGTACAGAAAAAAAAAAAATCAAAAAAAAAAAAAAAAAAAAAACGTATATCGTTGAATTGGCCTTTATGAGTACTCTTAAAATCTGAAGTAATATACAGTGTGTTAGGTTTGAATTAAGAAAGTTGGTATACTTTGTGACTGACCCTGTATACTTGCGAACCTCATTTCACCCTCACGTCATGCGCTGTTATTTATTTTAACAAGACGCAAATTTTGAGAAAAATAAAATCAGCAGTTTTCGAGATATTTGCAATATTCCAGACTTTTTACACACCCTATATATCATTTTCAATCTTTATATACTTAGCTATAAAAAACTAAAAAAATTGTTTTGTTTTGTGCTTACTTAAGCTATATTTTGTTTTAACACAAATCCTTTTATAATAACTTATATTATTTCTATACAAAAAAAATAAACTTTTTATTATGCAACTCTGAAAACTGAATCTATTTCTTGACTGATTCATTGTCGAGAAAATGTACCTTTTCTGTGCATCTCGAACAGTAACAGCTTTACTAATCTCAGACAAATGAGAAAACCAAACTTTGTCATCCTTCAGTAAAGCTTACTTAATATTCTTGATACTTAATGTACTATACAGGGTCTTGTCGAATAATTTTTTGATGCTTTGAATAACTGAAACCAGTTTTTATTCAATTAATAAAAATATCGAATATATCGGTTATATATCAAGCTGTAAATATCAAGATATATATGATATTTATCATGATATACAGGGTGTCCCACGACGAAAGACATCGATTGATATTGGGAAAAGTATAAATAGGAGAGTTTTGAAAATTTGGCAAGATACTGATGTCGGCATGCCCAATCCAACTAAAATATTTTCAAGATGGTTGCACTTCCGTTTATACCGGAAGTCGATCACAACTTTCTTATTTTAAATAGAACACCCTATATATTATTACATATTTGGATTCCTCACAAAATTCTGACCAACTTTTGTATAGAAAGCCCTATGCCTATCTCTAGCCGTTTTCGAAATATTTGATGTTTTTCCAAAAAAGTGACAGTTGCAAAGCTCAACATATTTTTGTACTATGTTAAAACCGTATTTCATTTTGCAATGAAACCTTGGGTTATTGTAAATAAATGATCGTTTTATTAAACTGAGGGTGCGTAATGACTCATTTGTATACAGGGTCGTCAAAAAAAAATCATAAACTTGCCACTAAAAAAAATGAAAAATTTCAAGTTTTTTAAATAGAAACCCACATTTTTCACAAAAGTTGGTCAGAATTTTGTGAGGAATCCAAATATGTAATAATATATAGGGTGTTCTATTTAAAATAAGAAAGTTGTGATCGACTTCCGGTATAAACGGAAGTGCAACCATCCTGAAAATATTTTAGTTGGATTGGGCATGCCCACATCAGTATCCTGCCAAATTTTCAAAACTCTCCTATTTATACTTTTTCCAATATCAATCGATGTCTTTCGTCGTGGGACACCCTGTATATCACTGGATATACAGGGTAATTCAAATTCGACCCTCACCATTGGGATCTCAGAAACCATAAGAGATACGAGAAAGTTTAAATTAGGGCAGAGTTGCGCAATTTAAAGCTCAACCAAATGCTGTTTTAAAAATTTTGATTTTCCGAGTACTTCCAAAGATATTCGAAAAAAACTGAAAATTTGATTTTTTGTTTTTATTTATTTCTCTCCTTATTTGAAGAGATATCCCAAAACTAAAAGCATCTTTTCATTGCCACTTTTTCCTAGCTATTCGATGATGGATTCAAATTTGCCACACGACGTTTCGTTTTCTGTCAGTCATCATCAAGCGCCATATTGAATTTTTAGCCCACCAAATAGTACGTTTTATTCTGATTTTAGTGATGTATAATAACTTATGATTTGCTTCATAAATAACAAAATAATTCAATAAAAACTATTTTTACTTTAGTTATTGGCTTTGAGTTAATGGGTCGTTTTAAAAAATGTCATTATTTGACAGTACTTGTCAAACACGATAATTCAGACGATCATTAGAGCGTCAATCATAGTTAAAAATGTATCTAGAAAAAAAAACCCCGCAGAAAATGTTATTATTATACAAGCATTTCTGAACTATTTAGGTTAATCAGAAAAAGAGATTTGTTAGCATTATCTCTAACTTAAAAGGCTTATTTATGTTTCCAAGAGAAAGATCATCATTTTAGGAACTTAATTTTTTGCCAAATTTCAATTTTTTATAATGTTAAGTGCAAGTTTATAATTATTTATACAGTAAGTGACAAACCATTTTTTATTCATTCATATTTATTCGAGTGAATAAACCGGTTTAAGTCACGTGTCTTATACAGTATTTTATTAAATTTCGACTTCTTATATTAAAAAATAAAACTAAAATTACAGTTCTATTAAATTTGCACCGCGCCCCGTAGATTATCACCTCATCATAAGTTATTATACATCACTAAAATCAGAATAAAACGTACTATTTGGTGGGCTAAAAATCCAATATGGCACCCATAAGAAAAAAAAGACATCCATCATCAAATAGCTGAGAAAAAGTGGCAATGAAAAGGTGCTTTTAGTTTTGGAATATCTCTTCAAATAAGGTTAGAAATAAATAAAAACAAAAAATCAAATTTTCAGTTTTTTTCGGATATCTTCGGAAGTACTCGGAAAATCAAAAATTTTAAAACAGCATTTGGTTGAGCTTTAAATTGCGCAACTTTGCCCCAATTTAAACTTTCTCGTATCTCTTATGGTTTCTGAGATCCCAATGGTGAGGGTCGAATTTGAATTACCCTGTATATGATATTTATCATGATATATATCACTGGATATATATCCTCTGAACCCCTGGTTTCTAACCTCAATTTTTGACTCGGAGACTATTTTAAACTACGCAGAATCCACGACACCGCTATGGAAAGAGTGCACTGATTGTCTGGAGGCTGTCAAACAAGTTGTGGCAGGTCTGGTCGAGTTTATCCAGCAACACGGCAGTAGGCGTGTACAGGACACGTCGCACTCGCAACACGCAAAGTACAAAATCAGCATGTGCCGCGACTTGACCCTTAGAGGGAGCTGCCCCAGGGGCACCAATTGTACGTTCGCCCACTCGAACGAGGAACTCGACAAGTATCGCGCCAAAAATCGAAAAACCACAAACCGCACCAATAAAGAGCACCGGATCGAGTGTCAATCGCCGGTCGCTAAAAAAGTATTTCCCCAACCGGAGGAGTATTACACGGTGACCAGTAGTGCGGTCAGTCCCGTCCCTATTCAAACCCGTATCGGTTACGACGTTCCGTTCACGCCGAATTACGCCCCCGTGCAGTTTGGCCCGCCTTTGTACCAACCCGCTTACGCTTCCCCTGAACTTCCCCACGGAGGTAACGTGGTGCTGGCTAACGGTGCCATGTACCAAATGAGACAGCCCAGGGAGGTTCAGTCGCATCCGCAATGGCCAGATCATATGGTAAGTTGTTTTGAAATTGTTTATGTGTTTTACAATATCTCGGGACGTTTTTGGGGGTTTCCCAATTAACGTCCCATGTCTCAAGAAATATTGATTTATCCGAAAATTGATTGCCACTTTGACAGCTTGTTACGCGGTTATTTTGACAGTTAGTGAATTGATTTTTTTACCAAATTGTAGCCCAGAGTGTCTTCTACAAACTGTCAGATGACAAGTTTGTCCAAAAACCGTCAACTAACCGAGTTATTGACAGTAAAATGGTGATTTGACAAAATTGACACTTGTCACTTTGATAGCCTGTAACTCCGTTATTCTAGCATCTACAGGGTGGTTCAAAATAGCAATTTAAAGCTCTTTTAATCCTCTTTCGGTCACTTTCTATAGGAAACTTCTGAAAAATGTCAAATAACCCAGTTTTTGACAGTTGAAAACTGATTAGTTTAAATATGATTGTTTGCCACTTTGACAGCTTGTTACGCGGTTATTTTGACAGTTAGTGAATTGATGTTTTTAGCAAATTGTAGCCCAGAGTGTCTTCTACAAACTGTCAGATGACAAGTTTGTCCGAAAAACGTCAACTAACCGAGTTATTGACAGTAAAATGGTAATTTGACCAAATTAACACTTGTCACTTTGATAGCCTGTAATTCCTTTATTCTAGCACCTACAGGGTGGTTCAAAATAGCAATTTAAAGCTCTTTTAATCCTTTTTCAATCACTTTCTATAGAAAATTTCCGAAAAATGTCAAATAACTGAGTTTTTGACCGTTGAAAAGTGATTAACCAGAATTAAAAACTAATTAGGGTTAATATGACAGCTATCACTTTGACAGCTTGTTACTCGGTTATTTTGACAGCTAGCGACTTGATTTTTTTACCAAATTGTAGACTAGAGTGTCTTCTACAAACTGTCAGATGACAAGTTTGTCCGAAAAACGTCAACTAACCGAGTTATTGACAGTAAAATGGTAATTTGACAAAATTGACACTTGTCGCTTTGATAGCCTGTAACTCCGTTATTCTAGCACCTACAGGGTGGTTCAAAATAGCAATTTAAAGCTCTTTTAATCCTCTTTCGATCACTTTCTATAGTAATTTTCTGAAGAATGTCAAATAACCCAGTTTTTGACAGTTGAAAACTGATTAGTTTAAATATGACATGNTGNAANTGCTCAGGCTTNTAGGCAATNAGNCGGTNAGCAGCAAAGGTCAATCANGNCGANNNACACANNTCGCAAACTGAGNTCCAGCNNNNATAGNCGGNNTTCTNCCAGNTGAGNANCNNGGGNGNNTCTCGGTGCGATNNANGTNTNGCATGCNNATCCGGNANCCNATTNTCGANANGNACNNNACGATCAAGACNCGTCAGGGGNGANNTNTTTTGGGGNGCTAGNTGGCCAGNTGACAGCNNCTTAAANGGNGTAANCNGAAGATNNNGACTCANCAACCTGCNTCNNAGACCACCNTCNTGTCCANTNNNNGCCTGCCTNCTCATANAAGNGGNGNGNACATANTAGNCGTCAAAGCTNTGNCANACATCGTCGACACCAGCCGNATTACATGATCNATGGTNNNGGTGCGNGGCTACTCCGCTAAAATGAACTCTTGGTANGCGGGCTGGTCTNGNACGCCAGTNCNGNNTCATCNAAGAAATTTNACGGTTGCCTCGTTTAGCCGCTAGAGGGCGCGAAAATTGACTCTCGTTTTTTGCAGTTTTTGCTCAATATCTCAGGAACGTTTCAGGTTAGAGGTCTGAAATTTTTACCACAAATGCACCTCGATGGAATGCAACTTTTACCTTCTATACACTTTTTTGGTACCATGCACTGTTTTACCTTGAAAAATTAAAAACTATAATTGTCAAGAATTTTCAAGGGTGGTACCTTCTGATTTTTTCAGAATTTTTTTTATTTTCAAAAATAACCTAAACTGCTTAAATACCTTCAGGTTAATAGTACAAAAATGACGTAAAGTGTCTTTTGTCAAAATGTCATTTTGCAAGGGTGCCACGCCCTAAAGTGTCAAAATTGACATAATTTAAAGGTCATCTCAGAAACGGTGCCAGTTAGAGTAAAATGGACGTCAGATTTGTGTTCCGCAGGTTCAAATTAGTTAAAAAAATCACTTTGATTGAGCAAATCCAAAATAGTCGCCGTCAGTATAGTAGGCCCAAAAAATCCCTAATTTAGATTAAATTTTAGTGCACTTTTCCAGAAAATCATCCATAACTCGCTTATTTGAAACACTCTGTATAAAACCACCCTATAACCAAAGAAAGCTAATGAATGGAGCTATCACGTGACGTTGAGCGGGCACGGTTAAGTTGCTCCGTTTAGCCGCTAGAGGGCGTCAAAGTTGACTCACGTTTTTTGCTCAATATCTCAGAAACGTTTCAGGTTAAGCTGCTTAAATACCTTCAGGTTAATAGTACAAAAATGTAAAAAACGAATTATTTTAGAATTTTCAGATTTTTATCAGAAAATTTTACATCCCTGATAAGTTAGTTCTATACGAAAAATCAACGTAAACTTGAATGACGTAATCAGCTTTATGTACGCATTGGATTGGGGTGAAAAAGTACACAAAACTGGAAATTGGCCTTCCACAAAATGCCAGCTTTGTTCTCAACGCCAATATTTACAAAATAATAAATTCTGGAGCTATTCCAAAAATAAAATGGCCGCTCACCTGTATCAATATGACGTCGCTGTGATGCAGCTAAATCCAAAAATAAATTCTGACGAAGCCAGACAACGAAAATAAACGGGTTTTCCGCTTTGAAAATGTCCAATCAGAACGGTATGTAATAACGTTGTTTCTTATGTGTAAACCAGGTGGAAAGATGGAAATTACCTGCTTTTACTTTCCACCCGGGCGGAAAGTACTCACTTTCCACCACCGATCCAATGCGTACATAAAGCTGATTACGTCATTCAAGTTTACGTTGATTTTTCGTATAGAACTTATCAGGGATGTAAAATTTTCGGAAATATTCCGGAAAAATTGGAAAATCTGAGAATTCAAAAATTATTAGTTTTTTACATTTTTGTGCTATTAATTCAAACAAAAATACAAAAATTTCACTTACATTTTTTTAATTTTTCAAGGTCCATGCATGGTACCAAAGAAGTGTATTGACGCACTCTAGCGGCTAAACAGGGCAACTTAGCCGTGCCCACTCAACGTCACGTGATAGCCCCGTCCATTAGCTTTTTTTTGTTATACGGTGTGTTTCTACAGAGTGTTTCAAATAAGCGAGTTATGGACGATTTTCTGGAAAAGTGCACGAAAATTTAATCTAAATTAGGAATTTTTTGGGCCTACTATACTAACGGCGACCATTTTGGATTTTGCTCAATCAAAGTGACTTTTTTAACTAATTTGCACCTGGGGAACACAAATCTGACGTCCATTTTGCTCTAACTGGCACCGTTTCGGAGATTGCCTTGAAATTATGTCAATTTTGACACTTTAGGGCGTGGCACCCTTTTAAAAAGAAATTTTGACAAATGACACTTTACGTCATTTTTGTACTATTAATCTGAAGGTATTTAGGCAGTTGAGGTTAATTTTGAAAATTAAAAATTTTCTGAAAAAAATCAGAAGGTATGACCCTTGAAAATTCTTGACAATTCTAGTTTTTTATTTTTCAAAGTCAAACGTTGCGTGGTACCAAAAAAGTGTATAGATGGTAAAAGTTGCATCCCATCGAGGTGCATTTGTAGTAAAATACTGCAGACCTCTAACCTGAAACGTTCCTGAGATATTGAGCAAAAACTGCAAAAAACGAGAGCCAACTATTACGCCCTCTAGCGGCTAAACGGGACAACTTAGCCGTGCCCGCTCAACGTCACGTGATAGCCCCGTTCATTAGCTTTCTTTTGTTATACGGTGCGTTTATACAGGGTGTTTCAAATAAGCGAGTTATGGACGATTTTCTGGGTGAATGTCAATATGCGTTTTGTCATATCTGAATGATTTATTAAAAGTTGGATGAGATTTTGATATTTGGTTGAAAATAAAATAGTATACAAACCACGGTAGAAAGTTTAATTTCTGTCTGAAATCAAACACTTTCCACCTGAGTATGTAATATACTATTTATAGTTTTTTTATTAATTTGTTAAAAAATCGGCAATGAAATTATATTTCAAATCGAGAGGAGAATTATAAATATTTTTTTAACTTTCCCAATGTTGGACGACTGATTTCGGGTCGGCTATTTTTAAACCGCGCCTAATTTTTCATTTTCCAATTGATCCGGACCAGAGAAACCTTTATTTTAAAATTGCGGACAGCGTTGCCACATTTGACGCAATTTATCGCGTCACAGACGTTTTAGATAGAATTGCTGACAAAATGGTGTCAGTAATTCCTAATAACTAACCTAACCTACCCACTAACTTCCTGATTTACTACCACAAATCGAGAGTCGAAGTGGATATCAACTGCGCTGCTTATTTTAAATGGGACACCCTGTATATTTTTTCGTTTTTGTATTCTACGTCAAATTCTAGACATATTTCCTGTATTAATGTCATATACCTATCTGTATCCGTTTCCGAGATATTTACCATTTTATGTCTTCGAAACATTTTTAATTTAGTATGGACATCAGGAAAGGTTTTTTCTTGGTTTTTGTATTTGGTCATGTTAGACAAGGTTTCTTCTAGAAATGGGTGCAGAAAAACATCAAAATATATAATACAGTGTGGTCAAAATATCAGTTCTAAAAACCACCACCCTGTAACTGTCAAAATAACCGAATTAATGACGGTTACTGTAGTAATTGTCAAATTCAGTCAAAACTGTCTTTATTGTCACACACAACACTTTGTATAGAGACTTTTATATGTCGATGGATGGAAAATAAAATGGGCTTTCAAAAAATATGGCCATAGGTTGCTTAGTTTTACCGCCAGAGGGCTCCAAAGTTAACTAAACGTTTTCCTTGACTGTTAGGGCTCTAATTTCTTTAAACGATTTTTTCCCGGTACGGCCCTGATATTTGCCACAAACCTAGCACAATGATTGCCAAATCTAGGGTAGTAGCAAAACTGTAGAAATTCAATTATTAAGGTCGATTTTCGCTTGCACTAACTGGCCAACATAACGCAAAACCCATTAGGATAGTGGCTGGGTTTCAGGCAAATTTGACCCTTACGAAAATTGTCATTTGCGAAAACAGTTTTTCCAGAAATTTCCAAGCATTACGTCGTGGTATACCTAGTAAGTCACGTGACCGTGTTTTCCTAATTTTTTAAGGTCAAATTAACCTTTAACGAGTCAAAGAATGTTTGTGGTCACCCTGTAACTAAACCGTGAATATCACGTGTATTTGTAGAACTTTGTATATACTTTTATATGTCGATGGACAGTCAATGAAATGAGCTTCTCATTGACGTAAAAAAATCGATTGGTTAGTGGTACCGTTTGACCGCTAGAGGGCGTCAACGTTAACCAATTTTTTTGGGGTATACTTTTGTTTAATCCTCAAAAACTCGCTTATTTGCACTATTTTTGGTAGAGTTTTATACGTCAATGGACAGCCAATGAAATGAGCTTTCTAAAAATATCTAACTTGGGTTAATAGGTTGGACGGTTTGGCCGCTAGAGGGCTTCAAAGTTGACTCATTTTTCATAACTTTTTTAGTGCATCCTCATGTTTAATCCTCAAAAACTCGCTTATTTGCACTATTTTTGGTAGAGTTTTATACGTCAATGGACAGCCAATGAAATGAGCTTTCTAAAAATATCCCAACTTGGGTTAATAGGTTGGACGGTTTGGCCACTAGAGGGCGTCAAAGTTGAGTAATTTTTTCATGACTTTTTTGGTGCATCCTCTTGTTTAATCCTCAAAAACTCGTTTATTTGCACTATTTTTGGTAGAGTTTTATACGTCAATAGACAGCCAATGAAATGAGCTTTCTAAAAACACCCAACTTGGGTTAATAGGTTGGACAATTTGGCCACTAGAGGGCGTCAAAGTTGACTCAATTTTTCATGACTTTTTTAGTGCATCCTCCTGTTTAATCCTCAAAAACTCGTTTATTTGCACTAGTTTTGGTAGAGTTTTATACGTCAATGGACAGCCAATGAAATGAGCTTTCTAAAAATATCCAACTTGGGTTAATAGGTTGGACGGATTGGCCACTAGAGGGCGTCAAAGTTGACTCAATTTTTTCATGACTTTTTTGGTGCATCCTCTTGTTTAATCCTCAAAAACTCGTTTATTTGCACTATTTTTGGTAGAGTTTTATACGTCAATGGACAGCCAATGAAATGAGCTTTCTAAAAACACTCAACTTGGGTTAATAGGTTGAACGGTTTCGCCGCTAGAGGGCGTCAAAATTTTTGAAATTAAAATTAAAAAATTCATAATTCTTCCTTGTTTTTCAACGGATTTCATTGAAATTACCAAACTTTATTTATTTTCTTTATATTTAAATGAGAAATGTATAGAAAATATTATTTTATGATATTTTTTTTATAATACACATAATTGGGACTTTTTCAATTTTATTATTAGTTTCCATAATACTAATGTAATGCCCAGTACTATTCTTAGTAACGTTGCCAATTCCCAAGTAATGCCCCCTAATTCCTACAGTTTGTTCACTATAATGCCCCACTGGTTTACCCCTCAAAACCCATAACCCAACTACTTTTAGGTTGTTTACCTTGGTTTGAAAAGTGATGCCATGATGGAATGCTTCTTCAGGATGCAACGGTATCCTGGTATCGTAATCGTCGTTTTGCACCAGGTCGTACTGCCTTTTCGAAGGCATTTTCCTACCGCTTTTCACTTGCACCAAAAAAAATTACATAACAACCCACTTCTAGTCTGGAAATTAAAAATCGAAAACGGCAAACAAAGCGAACGTTCAGTTAACTAGAAAGAGCAAACGGCGTAGCGCTTCGGGCCACCGCGACCACCAGACTTGTGTCCCATCGACTTCCTCGTGTGGTTTCAGTACCACTTTGAATTACGTTTTGCCCGTCGCGGTACTCTCTGGGTCTGTTCTGTTGACGTCCATTATGCACTGGGTACCATGGGTTAGCGTTTGATGTGGGTAGGGGCGCCGTGATTCATTTTTTGGTTTCATTCACCTGAAACAAAAAAAAAAATTAATAGAAGTATACATTTTAACAGCTACAGGGTGGTTCTTATTATTTAAACCTAATTTCCTGTACTACAACTTTTTGGTTCACTAAGTTTTCCTCTATAAAGCGGCAAATATTGCAGGTTAGGTGAAAAATAATTGTCTTGAGACAATAATTTCTAATATACCGGGCATATTTGGCGATAAATCTCAATAAATCCGTATCCAGCAGATAATAAATGGGGTGTTACCATAATGCCCACAAGGCCCGTTTCGCATTTGCCTTCATACAAAATATAAGCGAGATAGGAGGAAATGGGCGAAACACCGCAATTTACTTGTTTATTTACCATACATATTATACAGGATGGTCCAGTTTTAAATGTCAATAATTCACCAATCCATAGCCATTTAAAAAATAAGTTGACATTCATTATGCCATTTTCCTAAAAAGTGCTTCCTAATGAAAATATAATCCTTCAAATTTCTGTTTAAAAAATCGTTTTTTTTTTGTCATAACTGTCAGACCGTTGGAGCAATATTGATCAAATTTGGAACAAGCACTTTATTACACGTTATTACGGTCAAAGACCCAAAACTAACCCAACCCAACTTAAAAATTGTCTTGGAAACGGAAAATTCACTTAAAAAGTTTAAAAAATATTATTGTAGCCAGTTTTCATAGTTTCCAGACAAACTAAAAGACTTTAGTTTTGAAAATTGAATTAGAAAAGATAAAAATTTCAGAAGCTTAAAAATTGTGTTTGTAACCAGTTTTCATGCAAATCGAGAGACTTTAATACTGAAAATTGATTTGTAGACATAAAAACTATTTTTTCAAGAATTTGTTACAACAAATTCATACATTTAAACCTTAAAAATTGACTTGAACCCCAAAATGTGACTGAACTAATGAAAAGTGACATCAGAAGCTTAAAATTTGCATTTGAAGTAAGTTTTCATAATTTGAAGACAAATTTCAATATTTTAGTCTTGAAAATAGTCTTAGATGCAGGACATTAACATTAGATTCATGAAAATTGTCTTGAAAACTAACTTTTCGTGCTTTTTACTTTTAATTTTCTTCGAATTCTGGACTATTTTTAGTGCTTCAAAACTGCTTTCAGCTTGTAAAATCGAGTTTCAAGACTATCTTCACCAAGTTATTGACATAGCAAACTTAAAAAAAAAATCCAAAAATTCAATCCTCTGTAACTCAGTTAATTGGCAAATTTCAAGGAAATGTCAAGAAATAAAAATTGTAGGAAATTTAATTTCCTACCAAATCATCAGAATGGGATTTTGCCCTAAAGGGCCTCAGAAGAAAGATTTTGGCCTGGGAACGTTTAGTAGGGACAAAATGTCCTGATGTTGATTTACAAAAATTCAATCCTCTGTAACTCGGTTAATTGGCAAATTTCAAGGAAATGTCAAGAAATAAAAATTGTAGGAAATTTAATTTACCACCAAATCATCAGAATGGGATTTTGCCCTAAAGGGCCTCAGAAGATAGATATTTGCTTGGGAACGTTTAGCAGGAACAAAATGTCCTGATGTTGATTTACAAAAATTCAACCCTCTGTAACTCGGTTAATTAGCAAATTTCAAGGAAATGTCAAGAAATAAAAATTGTAGGAAATTTAATTTCCTACCAAATCATCAGAATGGGATTTTGCCCTAAAGGGCCTCAGAAGATAGATATTTGCTTGGGAACGTTTAGTAGGGACAAAATGTCCTGATAATGATTTACAAAAATTCAATCCTCTGTAACTCGGTTAATTGGCAAATTTCAAGGAAATGTCAAGAAATAAAAATTGTAGGAAATTTAATTTACCACCAAATCATCAGAATGGGATTTTGCCCTAAAGGGCCTCAGAAGATAGATATTTGCTTGGGAACGTTTAGTAGGGACAAAATGTCCTGATAATGATTTACAAAAATTCAACCCTCTGTAACTCGGTTAATTGGCAAATTTCAAAGAAATGTCAAGAAATAAAAATTGTAGGAAATTTAATTTTTAAACGGTAATTAATTTAAAAAAAAAATTATTCTCCTTTGTCCCACCTGAGACCCACGCAAACGACTCGTTTAACGTCAGATGGCAGCACTGATTTGAACTGTCAAACTGACAACTGTCCAAATTGAATTTATCAATTTTTCCAAAGTTTAAATTGCGTTTTGAAGGTCACGTGACTGTTTTTGACAATGTCAACTGGCCTTTACAGTGTTGCAAGCTCAAAAATTGAATTATCAAAGTCACGTGACGTGTTTTTTGCAATTTAAGTTTGTACAACTGTCCAAATTGAATATATCAATTTTCCAAAGTTTGAACAGCGTTTTGAAGGTCACATGACTGTTTTTGACAGGTTTCAACTGGCTTTTACAGTGTTGCAAGCTCAAAAATTGAATTATTACACTCACGTGACGTGTATTTTGCAATTTAAGTTTGTACAACTGTCCAAATTGAATTTATCAATTTTCCAAAGTTTGAACAGCGTTTTGAAGGTCACGTGACTGTTTTTGACAATGTCAACTACCCTTTACAGTGTTGCCAGCTCAAAAATTGAATTATTACAGTCACGTGATACGTATCACATATAAACGACTGGCGCAATCTGATTGAGACCGCGCTGTTGACAGATTGTCCAAATTATCCTTAAATTAACAGAACTTTTCGTCCCGGTGTCGAATGTCAAGGACACGAACCGTTTACGGGACTTTCTCCCAAGTCCAATGGTACCAAGATGGGTTCCAAACGTGTTTGGTCGAGAGTAGGCAGTACCCGAAGGTGGTGCGGTGCAAGGAAACCTATGCACACTTAAAAATATGGCGTAATTGTCGGATGGTGCATCGAACCATCTAAACGCAAACGAGATCCGAGTTAAGGAGTTTTGTAATATTTTCTTAACCAGGTTCCATTCTCTCATCAAACAATTCAAACGTGTTGGGTGCTCGTTGGTATATGGTTCGTTCAACTCTGATAAAAAGCGAGGCCATTCCATGAAAAATGATGGTCAAGGCCGGTCCTGGCTAGTCTGATACTAGTTGAACCAAAAAAAATACAATTGAAAGCGTTTTAAACTTGTTAGGAAAGCTACAGGACCGGACTAGGGTTTTGAATTGTTTTTTTCCCTAAATTACATCAATTTTATTGATTATTTCCCTCATTGTACTAGCAGCCAATAAAATTCAATGAACCTTTCTAGTTCGACCAATGAGAGCCGTTATATACTGAATAAATCCCTAGTTGCTAAAATTTTACACTGAATAAACACCTCCTACCTTTTTCGAATACGTTTTTTTGAAGAACATTTGATATTAAACGAAACGGGATTTGGACACATATAAAATTTAAGCTATTTTCTTCAATATTAACAATTAATAAATCACTATAACGTAGTTTCCATTAAAAAATTACATAAATTAAAATATTATGACGTCTGATTGTCAATCTGAAATGTAAACAAAAATATACATGGCTGAACGAAAATCTGTCTTCTGCTGGGGTGAGTTCAATATTATCATTAATTTCATCACGTTTAGTTTAGTATTTGTGTTCTAACTAAGGTGTTTTCTTGTTAATAAACTAAAATGTGAGTTTTCAGGAAATAATCTTGACATATACCCCTCGGCGTTCACGTTTTATCACGTAAAATGTGCATTGGTAGGTTTTTTGCAAAATTTTTCTTTTAGGCAAATGGTTTCGACTAAATAATTCTTTGGAAAAAATCTGAATTTTAAAAAAATTTTATCTTCGAATTATTTAGTAAGTAAGTAAGTATTTATTTAGCATCAATGCTACAAAAGATACATGTTACAAAAAGGTCACTTAACTATAAGAATAAACTAAAAGTTTTGAGTCTTATCTAAATGGGAACACTAATGTCTAAAACTAAACAAGCAATGTAAAAATAAAATAAAACACACACTCACAAATTAAAACTAAATAAAATGAACAAATCCTACAACCTATCTATAATAAATTTTTTTAAAAGCCTCCTGAACTGTGTCAAATTATCGCAGGTTTTAATAATCACAGGTAGTTTATTAAATTCTAATAAAATCTGTACGATTTCTTGTACCATAATTGTGTACATCTTCAAAAACTGTTAACTTATCGCAGATATAGTCAGGTAAAAAACGTTTCTTTAATTTAAAAATAAACAAATAAACACTAAACATAATTCTTTGGTTGACAGACAGCATATTTAGGACACTCAACATAGACTTCACAGGAGTATAATGATTACATTTTAAAATCAGTCTCATTGCTCTGTTTTGGATTATTTCCAATTGATTTATCTTGTATTGGGGTAAATTGAACAGCAATGTTGAGCAGAATTGCAAATGTGGAACCGCAATGGCATTATACAACATTAATTTTGTACTCATTGACAAATTTTTCCCAATCCTTGTTAAGAATCCAACTTTTTTTGCGAATTTTCTCATTATATAATCGACATGAAAATGGAAATTTAAGTTGGCATCCAAAATTACACCCAGATAATTTAATCTCAATCATTTTTTAAGCAAAATTTTGCGAAAAAATCACCTATGCACAATTTATCCGATAAAACTTGAATGTTTCGGGATATAACCTATGAGCAATTTAGCATTCTTGATAAATTCCTACTAAACTTTTCCCAGGCCGGGTGACCTAATTGCACACTTGGACCGTAAACGCATTACACAATGGTGCAATTAATCGAAACAGGCAAAAATTGCCCATCTGGCTTTATGCGATATTGCACAAATACAATGGAACCACCTGCATCCTATTTGGTCATATACAAAAAGGGAAGCATGTTTGTATTTCCCCAGGAGTAAACCACCATTAGGGGCATTATGGTGTACAAACTGTAGGAATTACTTGGGAATAGGAATTACTGGACGTTACATTAGTATACTTTACCAAAAATAGTGCAATTAAGCGAGTTTTTGAGGGTTAAACAAGAGGATGTACCAAAAAAGTCATGAAAAAATGAGTTAACTTTGACGCCCTCTAGAGGCCAAACCGTCCAACCTATTAACCCAAGTTGGGTATTTTTAGAAAGCTCTTTTCATTGGCTATCCATTGACGTATAAAACTCTAGCAAAAATAGTGCGATTAAGCGAGTTTTTGAGGATTAAACAAGAGGATGCACCAAAAAAGTCATGAAAACATGAGTCAACTTTGACGCCCTCTAGTGGCTAAACCGTCCAACCTATCAACCCAAATAAGAACATTTTCAGAAAGCTCATTTCATTGGCTGTCGATTGACGTATAAAACTCTACCAAAAATAGTGCAATTAAGCGAGTTTTTGAGGGTTAGATAAGAGGATGCACCAAAAAAGCCATGAAAACATGAGTTAACTTTGACGCCCTCTAGTGGCCAAACCGTTCAACCGATTAACCCAAGTTGGGTATTTTTAGAAAGCTCATTTCATTGGCTATCCATTGACGTATAAAACTCTACCAAAAATAGTGCGGTTAAGCGAGTTTTTGAGGATTAAACAAGAGGATGCACCAAAAAAGTCATGAAAAAATGAGTCAACTTTGATGCCCTCTAGTGGCCAATCTGTCCAACCTATTAACCCAAGTTGGGATATTTTTAGAAAGCCCATTTCATTGGCTATCCATTGACGTATAAAATTCTACCAAAAATAGTGCAAATAAACGAGTTTTTGAGGATTAAACAAGAGGATGTACCAAAAAAGTCAAGAAAAAATGAGTCAAATTTGACGCCCTCTAGTGGCCAAACCGTCCAACCTATTAACCCAAGCTGGGTGTTTTTAGAAAGCTCATTTCATTGGCTGTCCATTGACGTATAAAACTCTACCAAAAATAGTGCAAATAAACGAGTTTTTGAGGATTAAACAAGAGGATGCACCAAAAAAGTCATGAAAAAATGAGTCAACTTTGACGCCCTCTAGTGGCCAAACCGTCCAACCTATTAACCCAAGTTGGGTATTTTTAGAAAGCTCATTTCATTGGCTGTCCATTGACGTATAAAACTCTACCAAAAATAGTGCAATTAAGCGAGTTTTTGAGGATTAAACAAGAGGATGTACCAAAAAAGTCAAGAAAAAATGAGTCAAATTTGACGCCCTCTAGTGGCCAAACCGTCCAACCTATTAACCCAAGCTGGGTGTTTTTAGAAAGCTCATTTCATTGGCTGTCCATTGACGTATAAAACTCTACCAAAAATAGTGCAAATAAACGAGTTTTTGAGGATTAAACAAGAGGATGAACCAAAAAAGTAATGAAAAATTGAGTCAACTTTGACGCCCTCTAACGACCAAACCGTCTAACCTATTAACCCAAGTTGGGTATTTTTAGAAAGCTCATTTCATTGGCTATCCATTGACGTATAAAACTCTACCAAAAATAGTGCAATTAAGCGAGTTTTTGAGGATTAAACAAGAGGATGCACCAAAAAAGTCATGAAAAATTGAGTCAAATTTGACGCCCTCTAGCGGTCAAACCGTCCAACCTATTAACGCAAGTTGGGATATTTTTAGAAAGCTCACTTCATTGGCTATCCATTGACGTATAAAACTCTACCAAAAATAGTGAAATTAAGCGAGTTTTTGAGGATTAAACAAGAGGATGCACCAAAAAAGTCATGAAAAATTGAGTCCTTTTGTTTTTTTGGTTAACTCTGTGATATTTTTTAATTTTTTTCCGATTGAGGGGGGGAATGTTTTCAACCTAACCCAACAACTAAGTCAAGATGTGCAGGGTGTCAAGAATTAGTAAATGTGGCCTAGAGAAAAATCTTCAGCTTTCTAAATCCATCAAAAACTCTGAAAATTTAAATGGAAAGGTATAGTACAAATCTCATAAGAGTAATCCCCTATTCTCTAAGAAGAATTTTCCTATTCAACTTTTTTTCTATCCCTTCAAATAAAGTGGTGGGAGTAATCCAAAGTTTGCTTTGAAAAAAATGAAACATCTCGAAAACGGCCAATCGTAGAAACTTCCTTTTTGCGGCATTTTAAAGAGCATTTCCTGTCCTAGAGTGTGTCCCAAAACAATGTTTCATTTAGTTTCCAGTCTTTTCAGTAGAGGGCGTTTTAGAGGACACCCTGTACAGCTCAAGTCTGAATACAGTGGGGTGATTGATCAAAAACGCAGTGAAACCTTCACAAATATTGCACGTGATAGCCGCTTTCCTTTTCACTCTCTCCATGGAGCTAGCAGACGTCACGATGACGTAATTTAGGGAAACCTTAATTTAACCAACTGTCAAATTACGTAATTGTGACGTCAAACACGCTCTGCTCATTCCATGGAGCGTGAAATGCGGCCAATGTGACATTAGGATAATAGACAGGGTGTCCAGAGACAAAACGTCACTATACATGTTCTTTAGGTGAAAAATCCTGTTTATAATTTTACAAAAATTTAGTCCCTTACCTCGCGGGACACCCTGTATAGAGTGGGCCAAACAAAAACTCTCAATACTAAGTTAATTTTTTACTTTAAAAGTTAAAAGTACAAACTGAACCTACCCAACTGATCCTAAGGTCACGTGACGTGTGCAGCGTAGATCACAGCTCTACTGTTGGGTTTTATAATCGCATTCTGACGCTAGTTCTGACAACACTGCTTTCTAATTAAACCCAATAACCGACAATAAATCAGCATTTTATCGAGAAAATTAAATTACACATTATTAGCATTGAAACTTCGATAATATCGATCGTTACGCAGCCACAGCCCTAAGTACTCGACGCTCATTGGTTGGCGCCGGTCAAGGCCTACGCGTTTTCAACCCCTGCGGCCATATTGTTGTTGTTAATGTGTTTTCACACTTCGTCTTCAATTTTTTTGGGTTAAATTTAGTGTTTTTGAGGCCAAAATGGATATTAAACCTCCTGATTGAGGTGTTTCGGTCAGTGATTTAGTTGCTGGTTCACGAGAAACGAGACTATGGTTTTTACAAAACCACAGAACACCTCCAGGTTAGTGCCAGAGTTTGTTTACTTTCTGGTAACAGTTTATTTGATCGTTTAACTGCTTTTTGACCACTGAAAAGGTTTAAATTGATTATATTTTGCTCAAGTAAAGCTGCAAGAAGGGTTTTATATTAAAAATTATTTAACATTTCGAATTTGATGTCAAATGGCGAATTGCTGTCATGTTACGGTGTTGCCACTTTTTGTGGATTTTAATACAAAGCAGTGTTGCTCAGAAATGTCTTTTTGACCACTTTTGCTTGATTTTAGGTAACACACCATGCATTTAGATAGACCACTCACTCATATAAAATAACAACTGTGATAAGTTTTGTTGCATTTAAGTAATAACATTTTTTTTTTAACCAAAGTTTTGTTTGTGTGTATATTTTTTGTATTATTACTGCTATTTATTCCACTCCCCCCTGTATAAGTTACACACACAACTGATATTTGGTAGCTTTAAAAAAACATATAAAATACCAGCCTCGTTCCTAATACTTTTATAAATAAATTATATTAGTTTTCTTTATAATAAAACCAAACGGATAATCTTCAATATTTCGGGTCCAAAAACTATATTATATTATTGTATATTCACTACTTTATATATTTACTCAAAAGTAGTGGCTTTTTAAAGCTAATAACAATAATCTTTTAGATATTACATTGCAAACACCAAAAGTTACCGTATTTTGTTGTAAATATTATTATAATTAATTTAAAAATGTTGCGTTGTATATATTTATATAGGAAATGTTATTTGTTGCTTTAAAAACTATTTTTTGTTGTTGTTGCGCCTTTGTTAATTTTACAACAATCAAGTGCCTTCTGATTTGAATTTTTCCTTCAAAATATCGAAAATATACATGAAACGAAAGCGCACCGTCCTGTACTGTAATTTGATCAATAAAATATTAATTTATTACTAATTGCAGGATTGTTTTGTGCGTCACTGTTTTTGTCCCATCCAACCAGTCTTTTGTTGTTATAGTTTGTGCTGCAGAAAAGGGTCAGTGGCGTGCCTAATTTGAAAAGTACGACCAAACTCATCAGGTAAGTGACTGTTTTTCACCTTTTATTTCCTTTCTTTGGGACACCACTGTTACTACAATAAAAATATACTAAACTCAGTAAAATCAAAAAAAATATATTTCATAAAACACGATTATACATATTGTGTGTAGTCCTCTGGGATTGCCAGACCTGAATCTGGTGTACTTATTTCCACGTGAAAATACTATTCAAAAGACCGTTTTAAAGGTTGTTCTTGTTATATATACACCGCTTTTCTCCCTGATTGTACTGTTTTTTTTTTAGGTTATTGAATAGGAAATTTAATGAGAATTCCAAAAATGTGCTTAAAACAGTCATTTTACCACTCCAAGTGGGCTTTAAGGTCGATTTTGTCCCTGACTGTCTTTTCAAACTGTGTTTCTGGCAGTTCAAACTTTGACGCCCTCTAGCGGGCAATCCGTTCAACCTATTAACTCAAGGTGGGATATTTTTAGAAAGCTCATTTCATTGGCTATCCATTGACGTATAAAACTCTACCAAAAATAGTGCAAATAACCGAGTTTTTGAGGGTTAAACAAGAGGATGCACCAAAAAAGTCATGAAAAAATTAATCAACTTTGACGCGATATTTTCTTAAAAAGTGCCTCAAAAGTATAATTGTCAATATTTCGGTTAGTTTTTGGCATACGGTGACGTTGAACCACTCAAAAAATCCCATTTTTCCTCCTCTTTCCAGTGGTGTGCTCCAAAATCACTTTCGTAGCCTCTGGCGCACAGGGTGAGCCAAAATACTGCAAAATAGTAAGTTGGGCTACCCTGTATACAGTTCCAGTGGGAAATTGACCGTTCAAAGTTCGGATTCGGTGTATTTGACCTTTTTTACCTAATTTTTACTCTTTGAAGTTTTTCCGTAATTTTACTAGTTTAGCAGATATTCTACAAAACTCATTTTGAGGACTAGAAACTCGATATTTTCTTAAAAAGTGCCTCAAAACTTGAATTGGCAATATTTCGGTTAGTTTTTGGCCTACAGGGACGTTGAACCACCCAAAAAATCCCATTTTTCCTCCTCTTTCCTGTGGTGTGCTCTAAAATCACTTTCGTAGCCTCTGACGCACAAGGTGAGTCAAAATAATGTAAAATAGTAAGTTGGGCTACCCTGTATACAGTTCTAGTGGGAAATTGACCATTCAAAGTCCGGATTCAGTTTTATTGATCTTTTTTACGCTTTTTTTACTCTTTTAACTTTTTCTGTATCTTTACTAGTTTAGCAGATATTCCATAAAACTCATTTTGAAAAATGAGTCAAATTTGACGCCCTCTAGCGGCCAAACCGTCCAACCTATTAACTCAAGTTGGGATATTTTTAGAAAGCTCATTTCATTGGCTGTCCATTGACGTATAAAACTCTACTAAAAATAGTGCAATTAAGCGAGTTTTTGAGGATTAAACAAGAGGATGCACCAAAAAAGTCATGAAAAATTGAGTTAACTTTGACGCCCTCTAGTGGCCAAACCGTCCAACCTATTAACTCAAGTTGGGATATTTTTAGAAAGCTCATTTCATTGGCTGTCCATTGACGTATAAAACTCTACTAAAAATAGTGCAATTAAGCGAGTTTTTGAGGATTAAACAAGAGGATGCACCAAAAAAGTCAGGAAAAAATTAGTCAAATTTGACGCCCTCTAGTGGCCAATCCGTCCAACCTATTAACACAAGTTGGGATATTTTTAGAAAGCTCATTTCATTGGCTGTCTATTGACGTATAAAACTGTACCAAAAATAGTGCAATTAAGCGAGTTTTTGAAGATTAAACAAGAGAATGCTTCAAAAAAGTCATGAAAAATTGAGTTAATTTTGACGCCCTCTAACGGCCAAACCATTCAACCTATTAACCCAAGTTGGGCATTTTTAGAAAGCTCATTTCATTGGCTGTCCATTGACGTATAAAAATCTACCAAAAATAGTGCGATTAAGCGAGTTTTTGAGGATTAAACAAGAGAATGCTTCAAAAAAGTCATGAAAAATTGAGTTAATTTTGACGCCCTCTAACGGCCAAACCATTCAACCTATTAACCCAAGTTGGGTATTTTTAGAAAGCTCATTTCATTGGCTGTCCATTGACGTATAAAAATCTACCAAAAATAGTGCGATTAAGCGAGTTTTTGAGGATTAAACAAGAGGATGCACCAAAAAAGTCATGAAAAAATGAGTCAACTTTGACGCCCTCTAGCGGCCAAACCGTTCAACCTATTAACCCAAGTTGGGCATTTTTAGAAAGCTCATTTCATTGGCTGTCCATTGACGTATAAAACTCTACCAAAAATAGTGCGATTAAGCGAGTTTTTGAGGATTAAACAAGAGGATGCACCAAAAAAGTCATAAAAAATGAGTCAAATTTGACGCCCTCTAGTGGCCAAACCGTCCAACCTATTAACCCAAGTTGGGATATTTTTAGAAAGCTCATTTCATTGGCTGTCCATTGACGTATAAAACTCTACTAAAAATAGTGCAATTAAGCGAGTTTTTGAGGATTAAACAAGAGGATGCACCAAAAAAGTCAAGAAAAAATGAGTCAAATTTGACGCCCTCTAGTGGCCAATCCGTCCAACCTATTAACCTAAGTTGGGATATTTTTAGAAAGCTCATTTCATTGGCTTTCCATTGACGTATAAAACTCTGCTAAAAATGTTACAAATAATTGCGTTATTCAAGAATGAACAAAAAGATGCAACAAAAACGTCATACAAAAATGAGTCAACTTTGACGCCCTCTAGCGGGCAAACGGCACCACTAACCAACCGATTTTTATACGTCAATGGGAAGCTCATTTCATTGGCTGTCCATCGACATATAAAAGTATATACAAAGTGCTACAAATACACGTGTTATTTACAGTTTAGCTACAGGGTGCTCCACAAACATTTTTTGACCGGTTAAAAGCTGATTTGACCTTAGAAAATTGGGAAAACACGGTCACGTGACTTAGTAGGTCTACCACGACGTAATGCTTGGAAATTTCTGGAAAAACTGTTTTTGCAAATGACAATTTTCGTAAGGGTCAAATTTGCCTGAAACCCAGCCACTATCCTAATGGGTTTTGCGTTATGTTGGCCAGTTAGTGCAAGCGAAAATCGACCTTAATAATTCTATTTCTACAGTGTTGCTACTACCTTTCACGTAAAATGGTAAATATCTCAGAATGAGGATATGACATTAATATGTCTAGAATTTCAGGTAGAAAACAAAAATAAAAATAAAATACAGGGTGTCCCATTTAAAATCTACTTATTTTTATTTTTTTATTTAATTTAAAAAGCTTTGTTAAACTCTTTAGTTGTGGTTTATTCAGGAAGTTAGTGGGTATTGTTAGGTTAGGTTGGTAATTGAGAGTTATTAGGAATTACTGGGCATTTTACTCCAAGTTGAGGGTTTAAACTCAACAAACCAATCGATACTTTACCTCATCCCTAGTTATTTACCGTACAATTTTAAATACGTATTTTATCAGTTTTCTTTAGAAGAAATCTCAACTAATTTACATAACAAAATTGACATTCATAGAACTAATATATAGGAAACGCCTACATTTCTATATTAAGTTGATAAAACTTTAAAAAGGACTTGCATAAGTGAATGTTAATGCAACAAAGTGGATGACGGTTATAAAATCGTACAAACGATACGGTTAGTCGACTTTATTAAACGTGGGGATTATAAATAACCCAAAAACTGTACCGTTCTAGGCGTGGGTAGATTCGATATTAGTGTTCAATAAACAATAATCAAGACCTTTTAGAAGTTTAGGCTTGTTTCGCAATGATTTTCTTTGAATCACACCATTTTGATGACGGGGCAACGGCCATATTATGAATTACCTCAAGTTTGATCAAGTATTCAAATTACCCAATCGACTTTACGGCTTGAATAACAATAAGAAGGCAGGAAACGTTCAGTTTCCTGTTGACTTGTTTGCATAATCGTGTTTTGGTGTTTGTACGTGAAATAACACTCCTTGATTACTGGAAACTTCCATAATATACTTGAATATGTATTTTTACGCATTTTTTACTCTTTGAACTTTTTCCGTATCTTTACTAGTTTAGTAGATATTCCATAAAACTCATTTTGAGGACTAGAAACTCGATATTTTCTTAAAAAGTGCCTCAAAACTTTAATTGTCAATATTTCGGTTGGTTTTTGGCCTACGGTGACGTTGAACCACTCAAAAAATCCCATTTTTCCTTCTCTTTTCCGTGCAGTGGTCAAAAATTGCTTTCGTAGCCTCTGACGTACAGGGTGAGCCAAAATAGTGCAATGGGTTGAGTTGAGCCACCCTGTATACAGTTCCAGGGGGAAATTTGCGTTCAAAGTCTGGATTCAGTTTCATTGACCTTTTTTACGCATTTTTTACTCTTTGAACTTTTTCCGTATCTTTACTAGTTTAGTAGATATTCCACAAAACTCATTTTGAGGACTAGAAACTCGATATTTTCTTAAAAAGTGCCTCAAAACTTTAATTGTCAATATTTCGGTTAGTTTTTGGCCTACGGTGACGTTGAACCACTCAAAAAATCCCATTTTTCCTTCTCTTTTCCGTGCAGTGGTCAAAAATTGCTTTCGTAGCCTCTGACGTACAGGGTGAGCCAAAATAGTGCAATGGGTTGAGTTGAGCCACCCTGTATACAGTTCCAGTAGGAAAGTTGCGGTTCAAAGTCTGGATGCAGTTTCATTGAAGTATTTTACGCATTTTTTACTCTTTGAACTTTTTCCGTATCTTTACTAGTTTAGTAGATATTCCACAAAACTCATTTTGAGGACTAGAAACTCGATATTTTCTTAAAAAGTGCCTCAAAACTTTAATTGTCAATATTTCGGTTAGTTTTTGGCTTACGGTGACGTTGAACCACTCAAAAAATCCCATTTTTCCTTCTCTTTTCCGTGCAGTGGTCAAAAATTGCTTTCGTAGCCTCTGACGTACAGGGTGAGCCAAAATAGTGCAACGGGTTGAGTTGAGCCACCCTGTATACAGTTCCAGTGGGAAATTGACCGTTCAAAGTCCGGATTCAGTTTCATTGACCTTTTTTACGCATTTTTTACTCTTTGAACTTTTTCCGTATCTTTACTAGTTTAGCAGATATTCCATAAAACTCATTTTGAGGACTAGAAACTCGATATTTTCTTAAAAAGTGCCTCAAAACTTTAATTGTCAATATTTCGGTTGGTTTTTGGCCTACGGTGACGTTGAACCACTCAAAAAATCCCATTTTTCCTTCTCTTTTCCGTGCAGTGGTCAAAAATTGCTTTCGTAGCCTCTGACGTACAGGGTGAGCCAAAATAGTGCAACGGGTTGAGTTGAGCCACCCTGTATACAGTTCCAGGGGGAAATTTGCTGTTCAAAGTCCGGATTCAGTTTCATTGAAGTATTTTACGCATTTTTTACTCTTTGAACTTTTTCCGTATCTTTACTAGTTTAGTAGATATTCCACAAAACTCATTTTGAGGACTAGAAACTCGATATTTTCTTAAAAAGTGCCTCAAAACTTTAATTGTCAATATTTCGGTTAGTTTTTGGCCTACGGTGACGTTGAACCACTCAAAAAATCCCATTTTTCCTTCTCTTTTCCGTGCAGTGGTCAAAAATTGCTTTCGTAGCCTCTGACGTACAGGGTGAGCCAAAATAGTGCAACGGGTTGAGTTGAGCCACTCTGTATACAGTTCCAGGGAAATTTGCGGTTCAAAGTCTGGATTCAGTTTCTATTGACCTTTTTTACGCATTTTTTACTCTTTGAACTTTTTCCGTATCTTTACTAGTTTAGCAGATATTCCACAAAACTCATTTTGAGGACTAGAAACTCGATATTTTCTTAAAAAGTGCCTCAAAACTTGAATTGTCAATATTTCGGTTAGTTTTTGGCCTACGGTGACGTTGAACCACTCAAAAAATCCCATTTTTCCTCCTCTTTCCAGTGGTGTGCTTCAAAATCACTTTCGTAGCCTCTGACGTACAGGGCGAGCCAAAATAGTGCAATGGGTTGAGTTGAGCCACCCTGTATACAGTTCCAGGCGGAAATTTGCGGTTCAAAGTCTGGATTCAGTTTCATTGAAGTATTTTACGCATTTTTTACTCTTTGAACTTTTTCCGTATCTTTACTAGTTTAGTAGATATTCCACAAAACTCATTTTGAGGACTAGAAACTCGATATTTTCTTAAAAAGTGCCTCAAAACTTTAATTGTCAATATTTCGGTTAGTTTTTGGCCTACGGTGACGTTGAACCACTCAAAAAATCCCATTTTTCCTCCTCTTTCCAGTGGTGTGCTCCAAAATCACTTTCGTAGCCTCTGACGTACAGGGTGAGCCAAAATAGTGCAACGGGTTGAGTTGAGCCACCCTGTATACAGTTCCAGGGGGAAATTTGCGGTTCAAAGTCTGGATTCAGTTTCATTGACCTTTTTTACGCATTTTTTACTCTTTGAACTTTTTCCGTATCTTTACTAGTTTAGTAGATATTCCACAACACTCATTTTGAGGACTAGAAACTCGATATTTTCTTAAAAAGTGCCTCAAAATTTGAATTGTCAATATTTCGGTTAGTTTTTGGCCTACGGGGTGACGTTGAACCACTCAAAAAAAGTCCCATTTTTTTTTCCTTCTCTTTTACCGTGCAGTGGTCAAAAATTGCTTTCGTAGCCTCTGACGTACAGGGTGAGCCAAAATAGTGCAATGGGTTGAGTTGAGCCACCCTGTATACAGTTCCAGTAGGAAAGTTGCGGTTCAAAGTCTGGATTCAGTTTTATTGACCTCTTTTACTCATTTTTTACTCTTTTAACTTTTTCTGTATCTTTACTAGTTTAGTAGATATTCCACAAAACTCATTTTGAGGACTAGAAACTCGATATTTTCTTAAAAAGTGCCTCAAAACTTTAATTGTCAATATTTCGGTTGGTTTTTGGCCTACGGTGACGTTGAACCACTCAAAAAATCCCATTTTTCCTTCTCTTTTCCGTGCAGTGGTCAAAAATTGCTTTCATAGCCTCTGACGTACAGGGTGAGCCAAAATAGTGCAATGGGTTGAGTTGAGCCACCCTGTATACAGTTCCAGTAGGAAATTGACCGTTCAAAGTCCGGATTCGGTGTCTTTGACCTTTTTTACGCATTTTTTACTCTTTGAACTTTTTCCGTATCTTTACTAGTTTAGCAGATATTCCACAAAACTCATTTTGAGGACTAGAAACTCGATATTTTCTTAAAAAGTGCCTCAAAATTTGAATTGTCAATATTTCGGTTAGTTTTTGGCCTACGGTGACGTTGAACCACTCAAAAAATCCCATTTTTCCTCCTCTTTCCAGTGGTGTACTCCAAAATCACTTTCGTAGCCTCTGACGTACAGGGTGAGCCAAAATAGTGCAATGGGTTGAGTTGAGCCACCCTGTATACAGTTCCAGTGGGAAATTGACCGTTCAAAGTCCGGATTCGGTGTCTTTGACCTTTTTTACGCATTTTTTACTTTTTGAACTTTTTCCGTATCTTTACTAGTTTAGTAGATATTCCACAAAACTCATTTTGAGTTGTGCCTCAAAACTTTAATTGGCGTACCCTGTAGTGGTCACAGTTCCAGTGAGGAAAGTTGAGCCACCCTGTATACAGTTCAAAATTGACCGTTCAAAGTCTGGATTCAGTTTCATTGACCTTTTTTACGCATTTTTTACTCTTTGAACTTTTTCCGTATCTTTACTAGTTTAGCAGATATTCCACAAAACTCATTTTGAGGACTAGAAACTCGATATTTTCTTAAAAAGTGCCTCAAAAACTTTAATTGTCAATATTTCGGTTAGTTTTTGGCCTACGGTGACGTTGAACCACTCAAAAAATCCCATTTTTCCTCCTCTTTCCAGTGGTGTGCTCCAAAATCACTTTCGCCCTAACATAAAATTTGTTAAATCAAATTTAGACGAAAAAGCTGAAATATTGTAAAATACACCTCACAATGGATCAAATCCATTTTGGAGAAAAACTATAATGCTGCAGAAAGGGGAAAGAGTACAGAAAGGCAATTTCCCCCCTTTTATTGTGTTTTCGGCGATAAATCGCGAAAGAAAAAAGTTCTACGGTTACCACCGCGGGCGATAATAAGAAAACACGAAATCGGGGAGAAAAACACCGTTTTCAAACCTCAAGACGAGCGTTTTTATGCCCGTTTTTGCCCTATTGCATCGTAGCTGCGAAAATCAAATCTTCAGGCTAGCAATTACGTTATACTTACTTTTTTACTGTTTTAGGGTAGGAACAGTTTTCTAGAGAACCCACACAAATTTTTTCAAAATTTTCTGACTTAAACTGCCGCCAATCCAAGACGAAAACCGTTTTTGGGGAAGGGGTGGTACTGTTTTTTGCTCTATCTCCCTAACGGTTTAAGTGATTTACTTCAAATTTGGGCTGTAGGGTTATAATGGGACGGCAAACAAACCTGACCACTTCCTTCCACCCCCGGAGGCGGTAGAAGGGCGGCAAAATTTCAATTTTTAAAATTTTCAAATTTTGATTAGTTCAGGGTAGGAACAGTTTTCTAGAGAACCCACACAAATTTTTTCAAAATTTTCTGACTTAAACTGCCGCCAATCCAAGAGGAAAACCGTTTTTGGGGAAGGGGTGGTACAGTTTTTTGCTCTATCTTCCTAACGGTTTAAGTGATTTACTTCAAATAAAATAATGTGCGTCTATTTCTCTCTGTTTAATATAAAAAAATAAGAAAAGCACTATCTTTGTCTAGGATGTGGGAAAAAAAGATCAGAAACGGAACCTTGAATGGTCGCGCAAAGGGCAAAGAACTGCAGATGGGTAAACTCGACGGGCAGCTGTGGTACACACATGGTATCCTTTGGCCAATAATAGTGATGGTAGGACTGATTTTGCGGTCATTATCATCGTCACGGGGTCAGGTGTTCTGGTGCAGTTTGGGTGCAACGCACCCGAAGATGACGCAGAAAAAATTGGTACTCGACCGACCAGAAACCATCATCTTCACGGTCCGGTTCCGTCATTTTTCCAAGTTTCGAATAATAATTGTTTTGAAACTTGTATCACTTGACAGAAAGTGTATTAAGGAGCTACAAAAAAGTGTAGAGAATCACATTTGTAGGGAATTTGATCCTCTACAAGATTGTATTAAAGTGTTTTTGCCCTTAAGGGCCTCCTTAAGGAGTTGCAAGGCCAAAAAGTGACTGGATGCACCAAACTGTGCTTTTTTTAAATAACTCCGTTTTGACTGAGCGTAACTCGGTTATTTAAGGAGCTACAAGAAAAGTGTAAAGAATGGAAGTTGTAGTAAATTGTATCCTCTACAAGATTGTATTAAGGTATTTTTGCCCTTAAGGGAGTCCTTATGGAAATACAAGGCCAAAAAGTGACTGGATGCACCAAACTGTGCTTTTTTTACATAACTCCATTTTGACTGAGCGTAACTCCGTTATTTAAAGAGCTACAAAAAAGTGTAGAGAATGAAAGTTGTAGGGAATTTCATCCTTTACAAGATTGTATTAAGGGGGTTTTGCCCTTAAGGGTTTGCCTAAGCACTTAGAAGGCCAGAAAGGTACTGGATGCACCAAACTATAAATAAACAAACCGAGACGCAAAAGGGTGTAGCAAAGCGGAAATACTCGTCTGACGACGTCAAATACCTTACCCAGTTAACTTAGAAGTGGAAAATGCATTCCGTTCGTTTATAAGAATGAAGATTGTTGATTGGATTTACCGTTAGACCGGAAAATTGGAAAATAAGTGGCACGCCGGTACTTTCTCTTGTTTTCTTACAGTTTCCCACATAACTTTGAAGCCCAAATAAAAGTTCAAGAACCTCACAAACAGGCTGAAATTTAATAAATTCAAAAACTCAATTTTAAAACGGCAACCGCCGCCATTTTTGACGTAACAAATGACAGTTGACAGACAGGCTTAGTGTGTGATTGGTCCAAAATGCTGCATTTTCTTGACAAGAAGACAGAAAACAAAAAAAAAGCGTTTAAAGCGGCAACCGCCGCCATTTTTGACGTAACAAATGACAGTTGACAGACAGGCTTAGTGTGTGATTGGTCCAAAATGCAGCATTTTCTTGACAAGAAGACAGAAAACAAAAAAAAAGCGTTTTTTTGGGGTAATTGAGATGAAAAAATTACTTGAAATTGGGTCTTGAAGCCGTTTTTACTTTAATCAAACGTCACTTTGACAAACACCCGCCATGTTGGTTTGTTTACTGTAAAACACATATAGAGGGCACTCTTCAATTCAATGGTATTATAAGGAAGAAGACAGAAAACAAAAAATATAGAGGGCACTCTTCAATTCAATGGTATTATAAGGAAGAAGACAGAAAACAAAAAAAAGCGTTTTTTTGGGGTAATTGAGATGAAAAAATTACTTGAAATTGGGTCTTGAAGCCGTTTTTACTTTAATCAAACGTCACTTTGACAAACACCCGCCATGTTGGTTTGTTTGCTGTAGGACACATATAGAGGGCGTTCTTCAATTCAATGGTATTATAACATAACAATGAACAGGTAAAGCTGTTCTAGCATGTCAATTTAGATGAATTGTAAACTTACCTCGTTTCTGTTTGTTCTACCTTCATCAGGACCTTCAGAATTTTGCTTGTTTATTGTGAACTAAAATAGACTTTGTTTGCTGCCATTAATACACCAAATTTTGTCCTGAAAAAGTACGTTTTTACTACTTGAACGACCATTTTAAACCCTGATTTACCTGTTAATTGAAACCGAATTCACCAAATTGTACTACACGAGTTTTTGGGGTTATGTTAGCGGCTTACGATCCCGTTTTCGGTGGGGCCCCGCACCAAACCGAACCGAAGTTCAGAGCAAACTCCACATTTGGGCCCCGGCCTTTTGTCAAGTTGCCAACAATTCGCGAAATTCAAACAGGTTTGCTTCGGCTAAACGACGAGAAGTGGAGGCGACATCTGACGGTGGCGTTAGCAAAGTGCAGCAGTCGGTAAAGTAGCGCTCTCACCCACAACGTACACAGTTGCCCGTATTGTCCGCTAGAGGATGCAATCTATTAAAATAAAGTGCCATCAGACTTAATTGACAATTTTTGCATTTTTATAGTTTCATTCAAATTTGAAACACTCTGTATACAGGGTTAGCCACCGTACACAAACTAGAAAAATATTTTCATCTTTCTGTCACTTATTTTAATTGGAACACCCTGTATATTATTGTATTTTTGTAGGATACCTCTACAACGGTTTTTAAGATATTGACATTTGAAAAATGACACTTTCCAGTTTTCAAGTGTCATAACTCCTATTTTGAGATCCATCGTATGGTAATATTTTTAATTTTGACAGGTGTCATAAATTTTATGTCAGTTAAAAAATTGACACCTGTCAAATTTTATGCTAAGACCACGCAGCAATATATCTCAATAAGTTAAGATAAGAACATGCAAGCCCTTTTGCTCTATCTTATTCAGATTAGGAGGTATGACCACCAAATTAACATTTTGGACTTAATTAATGCCAGAATAGTCATCTAGAGCCTAGAATCTAGTTATTCAGACTCTTCTCTTAAGTCTTCTAGGATCTAGAATGACTAAAAACTCGAAAAGTGCTTAGATTAGCAGTTTTGCCCAACCAGAATAATTTTCCTGACAAATTTGCTTGAAATTGACATTTTGATCTTAAATAATTCTAGAATAGTCATCTAAGGCGTAAAATCTATTTATTCAGACTGTCTTCTAGTATGTAGAATGACTGAAAACTCGAAAAGTGCTTAGATTAGCAGTTTTGCCCAACCAGAATAATTTTCCTGACAAATTTGCTTGAAATTGACATTTTGATCTTAAATAATTCTAGAATAGTCATCTAAGGCACAAAATCTATTTATTTAGACTGTCTTCTAGTATGTAGAATGACTGAAAACTCGAAAAGTGCTTAGATTAGCAGTTTTGCGCAACCAGAATAATTTTCCTGAGAAATTTGCTTGAAATTGACATTTTGATCTTAAATAATTCTAGAATAGTCATCTAAGGCGTAAAATCTATTTATTCAGACTGTCTTCTAGTATGTAGAATGACTGAAAACTCGAAAAGTGCTTAGATTAGCAGTTTTGCGCAACCAGAATAATTTTCCTGACAAATTTGCTTGAAATTGACATTTTGATCTTAAATAATTCTAGAATAGTCATCTAAGGCACAAAATCTATTTATTTAGACTGTCTTCTAGTATGTAGAATGACTGAAAACTCGAAAAGTACTTAGATTAGCAGTTTTGTCCAACCAGAATAAGTTTCATGACAAATCTGTAAGAAATTAACATTTTGATCTTAAATAATTCTAGAATAGTCATCTAAAGCACAAAATCTATTTATTTAGACTGTCTTCTAGTATGTAGAATGACTGAAAACTCGAAAAGTGCTTAGATTAGCAGTTTTGCGCAACCAGAATAATTTTCCTGACAAATTTGCTTGAAATTGACATTTTGATCTTAAATAATTCTAGAATAGTCATCTAAGGCACAAAATCTATTTATTTAGACTGTCTTCTAGTATGTAGAATGACTGAAAACTCGAAAAGTGCTTAGATTAGCAGTTTTGTCCAACCAGAATAAGTTTCATGACAAATCTGTAAGAAATTAACATTTTGATCTTAAATAATTCTAGAATAGTCATCTAAAGCACAAAATCTATTTATTCAGACTGTCTTCTAGTATGTAGAATGACTGAAAACTCGAAAAGTGCTTAGATTAGCAGTTTTGTCCAACCAGAATAATTTTTCTGACAAATTTGCTTGAAATTAACATTTTGATCTTAAATAATTCTAGAATAGTCATCTAAGGCACAAAATCTATTTATATAGACTGTCTTCTAGTATGTAGAATGACTGAAAACTCGAAAAGTACTTAGATTAGCAGTTTTGTCCAACCAGAATAAGTTTCATGACAAATCTGTAAGAAATTAACATTTTGATCTTAAATAATTCTAGAATAGTCATCTAAAGCACAAAATCTATTTATTCAGACTGTCTTCTAGTATGTAGAATGACTGAAAACTCGAAAAGTGCTTAGATTAGCAGTTTTGTCCAACCAGAATAATTTTCCTGACAAATTTGCTTGAAATTGACATTTTGATCTTAAATAATTCTAGAATAGTCATCTAAGGCACAAAATCTATTTATTTAGACTGTCTTCTAGTATGTAGAATGACTGAAAACTCGAAAAGTACTTAGATTAGCAGGTTTGTCCAACCAGAATAATTTTTCTGACAAATTTGCTTGAAATTAACATTTTGATCTTAAATAATTCTAGAATAGTCATCTAAAGCACAAAATCTATTTATTCAGACTGTCTTCTAGTATGTAGAATGACTGAAAACTCGAAAAGTGCTTAGATTAGCAGTTTTGTCCAACCAGAATAATTTTCCTGACAAATTTGCTTGAAATTGACATTTTGATCTTAAATAATTCTAGAATAGTCATCTAAGGCACAAAATCTATTTATTTAGACTGTCTTCTAGTATGTAGAATGACTGAAAACTCGAAAAGTACTTAGATTAGCAGGTTTGTCCAACCAGAATAATTTTTCTGACAAATTTGCTTGAAATTAACATTTTGATCTTAAATAATTCTAGAATAGTCATCTAAGGCGCAAAATCTATTTATTCAGACTGTCTTCTAGTATGTAGAATGACTGAAAACTCGAAAAGTGCTTAGATTAGCAGTTTTGCGCAACCAGAATAATTTTCCTGAGAAATTTGCTTGAAATTGACATTTTGATCTTAAATAATTCTAGAATAGTCATCTAAGGCGCAAAATCTATTTATTCAAACTGTCTTCTAGTATGTAGAATGACTGAAAACTCGAAAAGTGCTTAGATTAGCAGTTTTGCGCAACCAGAATAATTTTCCTGAGAAATTTGCTTGAAATTGACATTTTGATCTTAAATAATTCTAGAATAGTCATCTAAGGCGTAAAATCTATTTATTCAGACTGTCTTCTAGTATGTAGAATGACTGAAAACTCGAAAAGTGCTTAGATTAGCAGTTTTGCGCAACCAGAATAATTTTCCTGACAAATTTGCTTGAAATTGACATTTTGATCTTAAATAATTCTAGAATAGTCATCTAAGGCACAAAATCTATTTATTTAGACTGTCTTCTACTATGTAGAATGACTGAAAACTCGAAAAGTGCTTAGATTAGCAGTTTTGTCCAACCAGAATAAGTTTCATGACAAATCTGTAAGAAATTAACATTTTGATCTTAAATAATTCTAGAATAGTCATCTAAAGCACAAAATCTATTTATTCAGACTGTCTTCTAGTATGTAGAATGACTCAAAACTCGAAAAGTGCTTAGATTAGCAGTTTTGTCCAACCAGAATAATTTTTCTGACAAATTTGCTTGAAATTAACATTTTGATCTTAAATAATTCTAGAATAGTCATCTAAGGCACAAAATCTATTTATTTAGACTGTCTTCTAGTATGTAGAATGACTGAAAACTCGAAAAGTGCTTAGATTAGCAGTTTTGTCCAACCAGAATAATTTTTCTGACAAATTTGCTTGAAATTAACATTTTGATCTTAAATAATTCTAGAATAGTCATCTAAGGCACAAAATCTATTTATATAGACTGTCTTCTAGTATGTAGAATGACTGAAAACTCGAAAAGTACTTAGATTAGCAGTTTTGTCCAACCAGAATAAGTTTCATGACAAATCTGTAAGAAATTAACATTTTGATCTTAAATAATTCTAGAATAGTCATCTAAAGCACAAAATCTATTTATTCAGACTGTCTTCTAGTATGTAGAATGACTGAAAACTCGAAAAGTGCTTAGATTAGCAGTTTTGTCCAACCAGAATAATTTTTCTGACAAATTTGCTTGAAATTAACATTTTGATCTTAAATAATTCTAGAATAGTCATCTAAGGCACAAAATCTATTTATATAGACTGTCTTCTAGTATGTAGAATGACTGAAAACTCGAAAAGTACTTAGATTAGCAGTTTTGTCCAACCAGAATAAGTTTCATGACAAATCTGTAAGAAATTAACATTTTGATCTTAAATAATTCTAGAATAGTCATCTAAAGCACAAAATCTATTTATTCAGACTGTCTTCTAGTATGTAGAATGACTGAAAACTCGAAAAGTGCTTAGATTAGCAGTTTTGTCCAACCAGAATAATTTTCTGACAAATTTGCTTGAAATTGACATTTTGATCTTAAATAATTCTAGAATAGTCATCTAAGGCACAAAATCTATTTATTTAGACTGTCTTCTAGTATGTAGAATGACTGAAAACTCGAAAAGTACTTAGATTAGCAGGTTTGTCCAACCAGAATAATTTTTCTGACAAATTTGCCTGAAATTAACATTTTGATCTTAAATAATTCTAGAATAGTCATCTAAAGCACAAAATCTATTTATTCAGACTGTCTTCTAGTATGTAGAATGACTGAAAACTCGAAAAGTGCTTAGATTAGCAGTTTTGTCCAACCAGAATAATTTTCCTGACAAATTTGCTTGAAATTGACATTTTGATCTTAAATAATTCTAGAATAGTCATCTAAGGCACAAAATCTATTTATTTAGACTGTCTTCTAGTATGTAGAATGACTGAAAACTCGAAAAGTACTTAGATTAGCAGGTTTGTCCAACCAGAATAATTTTTCTGACAAATTTGCTTGAAATTAACATTTTGATCTTAAATAATTCTAGAATAGTCATCTAAGGCGCAAAATCTATTTATTCAAACTGTCTTCTAGTATGTAGAATGACTGAAAACTCGAAAAGTGCTTAGATTAGCAGTTTTGCGCAACCAGAATAATTTTCCTGAGAAATTTGCTTGAAATTGACATTTTGATCTTAAATAATTCTAGAATAGTCATCTAAGGCGCAAAATCTATTTATTCAAACTGTCTTCTAGTATGTAGAATGACTGAAAACTCGAAAAGTGCTTAGATTAGCAGTTTTGCGCAACCAGAATAATTTTCCTGAGAAATTTGCTTGAAATTGACATTTTGATCTTAAATAATTCTAGAATAGTCATCTAAGGCGTAAAATCTATTTATTCAGACTGTCTTCTAGTATGTAGAATGACTGAAAACTCGAAAAGTGCTTAGATTAGCAGTTTTGCGCAACCAGAATAATTTTCCTGACAAATTTGCTTGAAATTGACATTTTGATCTTAAATAATTCTAGAATAGTCATCTAAGGCACAAAATCTATTTATTTAGACTGTCTTCTACTATGTAGAATGACTGAAAACTCGAAAAGTGCTTAGATTAGCAGTTTTGTCCAACCAGAATAAGTTTCATGACAAATCTGTAAGAAATTAACATTTTGATCTTAAATAATTCTAGAATAGTCATCTAAAGCACAAAATCTATTTATTCAGACTGTCTTCTAGTATGTAGAATGACTGAAAACTCGAAAAGTGCTTAGATTAGCAGTTTTGTCCAACCAGAATAATTTTTCTGACAAATTTGCTTGAAATTAACATTTTGATCTTAAATAATTCTAGAATAGTCATCTAAGGCACAAAATCTATTTATATAGACTGTCTTCTAGTATGTAGAATGACTGAAAACTCGAAAAGTGCTTAGATTAGCAGTTTTGTCCAACCAGAATAATTTTTCTGACAAATTTGCTTGAAATTAACATTTTGATCTTAAATAATTCTAGAATAGTCATCTAAGGCACAAAATCTATTTATTTAGACTGTCTTCTAGTATGTAGAATGACTGAAAACTCGAAAAGTACTTAGATTAGCAGTTTTGTCCAACCAGAATAAGTTTCATGACAAATCTGTAAGAAATTAACATTTTGATCTTAAATAATTCTAGAATAGTCATCTAAAGCACAAAATCTATTTATTCAGACTGTCTTCTAGTATGTAGAATGACTGAAAACTCGAAAAGTGCTTAGATTAGCAGTTTTGTCCAACCAGAATAATTTTCCTGACAAATTTGCTTGAAATTGACATTTTGATCTTAAATAATTCTAGAATAGTCATCTAAGGCACAAAATCTATTTATTTAGACTGTCTTCTAGTATGTAGAATGACTGAAAACTCGAAAAGTACTTAGATTAGCAGGTTTGTCCAACCAGAATAATTTTTCTGACAAATTTGCCTGAAATTAACATTTTGATCTTAAATAATTCTAGAATAGTCATCTAAAGCACAAAATCTATTTATTCAGACTGTCTTCTAGTATGTAGAATGACTGAAAACTCGAAAAGTGCTTAGATTAGCAGTTTTGTCCAACCAGAATAATTTTCCTGACAAATTTGCTTGAAATTGACATTTTGATCTTAAATAATTCTAGAATAGTCATCTAAGGCACAAAATCTATTTATTTAGACTGTCTTCTAGTATGTAGAATGACTGAAAACTCGAAAAGTACTTAGATTAGCAGGTTTGTCCAACCAGAATAATTTTTCTGACAAATTTGCTTGAAATTAACATTTTGATCTTAAATAATTCTAGAATAGTCATCTAAGGCGCAAAATCTATTTATTCAAACTGTCTTCTAGTATGTAGAATGACTGAAAACTCGAAAAGTGCTTAGATTAGCAGTTTTGCGCAACCAGAATAATTTTTCTGAGAAATTTGCTTGAAATTGACATTTTGATCTTAAATAATTCTAGAATAGTCATCTAAGGCGCAAAATCTATTTATTCAAACTGTCTTCTAGTATGTAGAATGACTGAAAACTCGAAAAGTACTTAGATTAGCAGGTTTGTCCAACCAGAATAATTTTCCTGACAAATTTGCTTGAAATTAACATTTTGATCTTAAATAATTCTAGAATAGTCATCTAAGGCGCAAAATCTATTTATTCAAACTGTCTTCTAGTATGTAGAATGACTGAAAACTCGAAAAGTGCTTAGATTAGCAGTTTTGCGCAACCAGAATAATTTTCCTGAGAAATTTGCTTGAAATTGACATTTTGATCTTAAATAATTCTAGAATAGTCATCTAAGGCGTAAAATCTATTTATTCAGACTGTCTTCTAGTATGTAGAATGACTGAAAACTCGAAAAGTGCTTAGATTAGCAGTTTTGCGCAACCAGAATAATTTTCCTGACAAATTTGCTTGAAATTGACATTTTGATCTTAAATAATTCTAGAATAGTCATCTAAGGCACAAAATCTATTTATTTAGACTGTCTTCTAGTATGTAGAATGACTGAAAACTCGAAAAGTACTTAGATTAGCAGGTTTGTCCAACCAGAATAATTTTTCTGACAAATTTGCTTGAAATTAACATTTTGATCTTAAATAATTCTAGAATAGTCATCTAAGGCGCAAAATCTATTTATTCAGACTGTCTTCTAGTATGTATAATGACTGAAAACTCGAGTACTTATAGATTAGCAGTTTTGTCCAACCAGAATAATTTTCATGACAAATCTGTTTAAAATTAACATTTTGGAGCTAATTAATACCAGAATAGTCAACTTAGAGCTTAAAATCTAGTTATTCAGACTGTCTTCTAGGATCTAGAATAGCTGAAAACTCGAGAAGTACTTATAGATTAGCAGTTTTGCCCAACTAGAATAATTTTCATGGTAAATATGCTTGAAACTGACATTTTAGATTTAAATAGTTCTAGAATAGTCATCTAAGGCGTAAAATCTATTTATTCAGACTGTCTTCTAGTATGTAGAATGACTGAAAACTCGAAAAGTGCTTAGATTAGCAGTTTTGTCCAACCAGAATAAGTTTCATGACAAATCTGTAAGAAATTAACATTTTGATCTTAAATAATTCTAGAATAGTCATCTAAAGCACAAAATCTATTTATTCAGACTGTCTTCTAGTATGCAGAATGACTCAAAACTCGAAAAGTGCTTAGATTAGCAGTTTTGTCCAACCAGAATAAGTTTCATGACAAATCTGTTTGAAATTAACATTTTGGAGCTAATTAGTACCAGAATAGTCATCTTAGAGCCTAGAATCTAGTTATTCAGACTGTCTTCTAAGATCTAGAATAACTGAAAACTCGAGAAGTACTTATAGATTAGCAGTTTTGCCCAGCCAGAATAATTTTCATGGTAAATATGCTTGAAACTGACATTTTAGATTTAAATAGTTCTAGAATAGTCATCTAAGGCACAAAATCTATTTATTCAGACTGTCTTCTAGTATGTATAATGACTGAAAACTCGAGTACTTATAGATTAGCAGTTTTGTCCAACCAGAATAATTTTCATGACAAATCTGTTTAAAATTAACATTTTGGAGCTAATTAATACCAGAATAGTCAACTTAGAGCTTAAAATCTAGTTATTCAGACTGTCTTCTAGGATCTAGAATAGCTGAAAACTCAAGAAGTACTTATAGATTAGCAGTTTTGCCCAACTAGAATAATTTTCATGCTGAATTTGCTTGAAATTGACATTTTGGAGCTAATTAATACCAGAACATTCATCTAGAGCTTCTAGAGTAGTTGAAGATCATTTGGAAGCCTTTAGAGTGTTCTAAAAGCTTTTGGAAGCTTCCAGACTGTTTTGGAAGGCTTTCGACTGATTGAGAAGCATTTTTTAAGCTTCTCTAGTGTTTTAAAACCTTTTTACACTACTTTAGGAGCTTTTGGAATGTATTTGAACAGTTTAAAGAGCATTGAAGGTTCTGGAATGCTTTTAAGACATTTGAAACCTGGCAGACGGTTCTAGAAACTTTTGGAAGCTGTTAAACTGCTCTAGAAGCATACGGAAACTTTTAAACTGTCTTGAAAGGTTTTGAGGGCTTCTAGACTAGATGAAGAGCATTTGGAAGCTTTTAGACTATCTTGAAATGTTTTGAAAACTTCTATAGATAAGTTGAAAAGCATTTGGAAGCTTCTAGGCTGTTTTGCAAGCTTTTGCAAGGGNCGGTGATTCTGAGCNNTCNNCNCATAANGCNGACNCCGATGTACTCCAGTAAGATNTGGCNNANGCNTCCGATNTTGTGAGGGGTGAGTGGTATGTNCGTTGATAACACCTGACTAGGTTAACNNNTCTNACGACATAGGNTGGGNANAAGACAGGCANNCATTAACCNTTGCCNTGGGAAACTGAGGGCCATNAGTNTGTCCCNCANAGTATAGTCACCCGANGGTNNNCACACNTGNTGTANNNAGAGAGAAGTNCCANGCNCNTNGAATTTAACCAGNTNAGACNCGTNANAGTATANCNNGTAGTNTGCCCTGGATTANACACGAATCGNCGAGTCNGNNNCTNTNNCCCGGGGCGGGAGCAANGAAGNNAGNACANCGGANNNGCGAAGNTCGNCTNATGCCTACANGACATGGCTCNGCGCTGCAAGGGCTCNATCNCNNCANATNCANNTGNNAATCNTAGATTCATCTTTCTGNAAACTCCCCCTATNCAAATGCACCTCGATGGGATGCAACTTTTACCTTCTATACACTTTTTTGGTACCATGTACCGTTTGACCTTGAAAAATTAAAAACTAGAATTGTCAAGAAATTTCAAGGGTGATACCCTTCTGATTTTTTTTAGAAAATTTTTATTTTTAAAATTATCCTCAACTGCCTAAATACCTTCAGGTTAATAGTAGAAAAATGACGTAAAGTGTCATTTGTCAAAATGTCATTTTGCATGGGTGCCACGCCCTAAAAAGTGTCAAAATTGACATAATTTCAAGGTCATCTCCGAAACGGTGCCAGTTAGAGCAAAATGGACGTCAGATTTGTGTTCCCCAGGTTCAAATTAGTTAAAAAAGTCACTTTGATTGAGCAAAATCCAAAATGGTCGCCGTTAGTATAGTAGGCCCAAAAAATCCCTAATTTTTACTAAATTTCCGTGCACTTTTCCAGAAAATCGTTTATAACTCGCTTATTTGAAACACCCTGTATAAAACCACCGTATAACAAAATAAAGTTAATGAATCAGGCTATCACGTGACGTTAAGTTGACACTTAAAAGTTGTCCCATTTAGCCGCTAGAAGGCGTCAAAGTTGTCTCTCGTTTTTTGCAGTTTTTCCTCAATATCTCAGGAACGTATCAGTCGTATCACCTTTAATAATCAAACATCACACTGTTAGTTAGGTTTCCCTTAGGGTGGCATATGTTTTTCAAAACCATTTCGCACAATATTCCGCAACCAAGTCAATTAGGGTGGTTAATTAACAGGAAACGGGGAAAATGGCCATTGCGAGCCATTAATAAAAGGGTGCACACATTCCGACAGGTGCGGCTTTTTAACCAGTCTCATCCCGTTAACGACCTCGTTGTAAGTTTTGTGGATAATTGCCGCTTTTGTTCATTTCAAACCCGACGACATAATTATCAAAACACACCACCGCAGTTAGGTATGATCAGAATTTTTCACCTTAAAATTACTACAGAAAGCACGTTCACCATTTGTCAAGAATTCTCTTTTTTAGGCTTCAAAACTGGGATGGATCAACCAGAACCAAATCAGGGAGTCAGGGAGGGCATTTCAGGGATTCTCCGCTCCGACATGCCCAAATTTTTACTGCCAGATTGTCAGCCCAATCAGGTGGGGGATTTGATGATTTATATGTATTTTACAATAACATGCACACGCTTTTTATTAAATAAATCCAACAAGATTAAAAAATCTCCGGATAATTTACGGTCACGCCACCATTCACATTAATAATAATTATCTTTGTTGAGCTTTCTAACGGATTGGTGCGGTCCAATTAGTCCCTTTGCACCCTTTAATTAATTTTTTTTTTTTGGTTTTTCAATCCCTTCAGGACAAATTCGTATGGATATTGCAGTTATGAATTCAGAGTATGATTGGGTTTTGCCTCAGTGTGGTTTTGTTTCTATTTTGTACAAGGTGAGCCAAAAAGTGTGTTTGACCAACCCTGTAAGTGCATGCACCCGCTAATAACACAATTTGTCTTAATTTAACGCTTCCACTCTACAGGGTGCAATCAATTTCTATGTGTGTGTGTGTGTTTCGTCTCGATAGTTAATTAAGATGAAAACTTAATCTTACTCTTGCAGTATTTGCTATAAAACGTTATTTTGACAATTGTCACGTGACCGTCTAGCTAAATAGTGTTTTACAATCACGTGACAACTGTCACTAACGTCAAAATTGTCAAACTATGCTCTAAAGTTGCAAAAATCAAGGATTAGAAACGTTTTCTTGTAGTATTTGATATAAAACGTGTTTTTGAGATTGTATGACAGTTATTTTGACAATTGTCACGTGACCGTCTAGCTAAATAGTGTTTTACAATCACGTGACAACTGTCACTAACGTCAAAATTGTCAAACTATGCTCTAAAGTTGCAAAAATCAGGTTTAGAAACGTTTTCTTGTAGTATTTGATACAAAACGTGTTTTTGAGATTTATGACATTTGTTTTGACAATTGTCACGTGACCGTCTAGCTAAATAGTGTTTTACAATCACGTGACAACTTGTCAAACTAAAAGTTGCAAAAATCTAGTCAAAATAAAGCGTGTTTTTGAGATGTATGACAGTTATTTTGACAATACGTGCTATAGCTAATAGTTGTGATAACTGTCACTAAAAAATTGTCAAACTATGGAAAGTTGCAAAATCTAGGATTAGAAACGTTTTCTTGCAGTATTTGATATAAAACGTGTTTTTGAGATGTATGACAGTTATTTTGACAATTGTCACGTGACCGTCTAGCTAATAGTATACAATCACGTGTTTTCCAAATAGTGTTCAATCACGTGACAACTGTCACTAACGTCAAAATTGTCAAACTATGCTCTAAATTTGCAAAAATCAAGGATTAGAAACGTTTTCTTGTAGTATTTGATACAAAACGTGTTTTTGAGATTTATGACAGTTATTTTGACAATTGTCACGTGACCGTCTAGCTAAATAGTGTTCTACAATCACGTGACAACTGTCACTAACGTCAAAATTGTCAAACTATGCTCTAAAGTTGCAAAAATCAAGGATTAGAAACGTTTTCTTGTAGTATTTGATACAAAACGTGTTTTTGAAATGTATGACAGCTATTTTGACAATTGTCACGTGACCGTCTAGCTAAATAGTATTCTACAATCACGTGACAACTGTCACTAACGTCAAAATTGTCAAACTATGCTAAAAAGTTGCAAAAATCAGGATTAGAAACGTTTTCTTGCAGTATTTGATATAAAACGTGTTTTTGAGATTTATGACAGTTGTTTTGACAATTGTCACGTGACCGTCTAGCTAAATAGTGTTCTACAATCACGTGACAACTGTCACTAACGTCAAAATTGTCAAACTATGCTCTAAAGTTGCAAAAATCAGGGATTAGAAACGTTTTCTTGCAGTATTTGATATAAAACGTGTTTTTGAGATGTATGACAGTTATTTTGACAATTGTCACGTGACCGTCTAGCTAAATAGTGTTCTACAATCACGTGACAACTGTCACTAACGTCAAAATTGTCAAACTATGCTCTAAAGTTGCAAAAATCAGGATTAGAAACGTTTTCTTGCAGTATTTGATATAAAACGTGTTTTTGAGATGTATGACAGTTATTTTGACAATTGTCACGTGACCGTCTAGCTAAATAGTGTTATACAATCACGTGACAACTGTCACTAACGTGAAAATTGTCAAAGTATGCTCTAAAGTTGCAAAAATCAAGGATTAGAAACGTTTTCTTGTAGTATTTGATACAAAACGTGTTTTTGAGATTTATGACAGTTGTTTTGACAATTGTCACGTGACCGTCTAGCTAAATAGTGTTATACAATCACGTGACAACTGTCACTAACGTCAAAATTGTCAAACTATGCTCTAAAGTTGCAAAAATCAAGGATTAGAAACGTTTTCTTGCAGTATTTGATATAAAACGTGTTTTTGAGATGTATGACAGTTATTTTGACAATTGTCACGTGACCGTCTAGCTAAATAGTGTTCTACAATCACGTGACAACTGTCACTAATGTCAAAATTGTCAAACTATGCTCGAAAGTTGCAAAAATCAAGGATTAGAAACGTTTTCTTGCAGTATTTGATACAAAACGTGTTTTTGAGATGTATGACAGTTATTTTGACAATTGTCACGTGACCGTCTAGCTAAATAGTGTTCTACAATCACGTGACAACTGTCACTAACGTCAAAATTGTCAAACTATGCTCTAAAGTTGCAAAAATCAAGGATTAGAAACGTTTTCTTGCAGTATTTGATATAAAACGTGTTTTTGAGATGTATGACAGTTATTTTGACAATTTCCACGTGACCGTCTAGCTAAATAGTGTTTTACAATCACGTGACAACTGTCACTAATGTCAAAATTGTCAAACTATGCTCTAAAGTTGCAAAAATCAGGATTAGAAACGTTTTCTTGCAGTATTTGATATAAAACGTGTTTTTGAGATGTATGACAGTTATTTTGACAATTGTCACGTGACCGTCTAGCTAAATAGTGTTTTACAATCACGTGACAACTGTCACTAACGTCAAAATTGTCAAACTATGCTCTAAAGTTGCAAAAATCAGGGTTTAGAAACGTTTTCTTGCAGTATTTGATTTAAAACGTGTTTTTGAGATGTATGAGTTATTTTGAGAATTGTCACGTGACTGTCTAGCTAAATAGTGTTACACAATTACGTCACAACTGTCATTAACGTCAAAATTGTCAAACTATGCTCTAAAGTTGCAAAAATTAGGATTTAGAAACTTTTCTTGCAGTATTTGATACAAAACTTGTTTTTGAAATGTATGACAGTTATTTTGACAATTGTCACGTGACCGTCTAGCTAAATAGTATTCTAAAATCACGTGACTAACAAAAAAATGTGTTTGACCAACCCTTTAAGAACAAGTGCATGCACCCGCTAACTTGTAACACAATTTGTCTTAATTTAACGCTTCCACTCTACAGGGTGCAATCAATTTCTATGTGTGTGTGTGTGTTCCTCTCTCTATTTAATTAAGATGAAAACAGAAGAATTATTAGGAGAGAAAAAATGAAGGGTGCGTCCCAAGATGCGTGTTCAAAGTCTTTCTGATTAAATTACAACCCTTCATTTTGTATTTACACCCTTTTCCAACTTTGACGCCTGCCGTGATATAAGAAATATATGATTGCGTTACTATAATCCAGCTTTCTGTCTAGTAATGTTCGTGATCATGTTATAGTGTGTTGTTTGGCATTTCTCCACCTTGCAGGTGGTTTTCAGTGATTTTTTGAGGTGGACGTGTCGCGGAAATTTGAATTAACGACTGTTTGTGGTATTGTAGCAAAATTTTTTGAAAATTTCAGAAAAAATTGGTATCCCCTCAACCCTCGGTTGATCGATTATCGGTAAAGTTTGCCCACGAATCACCTAAAATGGACCTAAATAGGAGTCAACCTGAAAAACCCAAAGGTAAATCATCAAATACAGAGGGTGGTCCAAATTGATTGTAGGATACCAGAAAGTACATGAAAAATAACCGACAAAGTGTCATATAAACTATCTATAGTTGAAAAGTGCCCCCTTTCGGAGATAACAGGCCCTAATTAGCATTGATATCTCAGAAACTATAGTTGATAGAGTTAAATGGAACTGAAGGTAAAATATAGTGCAGACCAAAGGCGCATTCAAAAAAGGTCATTGTTGTGATAGTTTGACCGCTAGGGGGCCTCAAAATCAAGCTTTTTGACAGTTTTGACAATTTTTTTCTTTTACACAGTTTTTGGTGATATTTCCTGAAAACTAAAAACTGTTTTTCACTTTTTTGGGACACCCTGTATTACCCTGACATCCGTTTTGGGCATGAGCTGGAAATTATGTCAATTTTGACGGTTATCAGTGACACCCTTAAATAATGACATTTTTACAAATGACACTTTACGTCACTTTTGTATCACTAACCTGGAGGAATCTTAATCAATCGAAGTTTATTTTAAAAATTCAAAAATAAATTCTCCCTTTAAATTTTTAACTTGAAGCGTTCCTGAGATATTTAGTAAAAACTACACAAAAGCAACTTTGACGTCCTCTAGCGGCCGAACCGGGAAACTTAGCCGTGTTCGCTCAACGTCACATGAAAGCACCATTCAATAGCTTTCTTTCGTTATACGGCTCGTATATACAGGATGGTTCAAATAAGCGAGTTATACACGATTTTCTCGATGAGTGCACGAAAATTATGCTCAAATTTCTGCTCGATTTCAGGTCTGAATTTGACTGAAAACTGACAACCACTTTAACGACCCATAACGAAGGTTTGTAGTAAATTGTCAGATCACGTGACCAGTTTTGTGACAGTTTGAAAACCCAAAATGGCCGATTGAGTTTTGCACTAATGTCAAATTAGAATACTGTCAATGATTGAAAAGTTACAAACTTTTGAATGGCCACTAACATTTTTCGACTTGTCACGTGACCAATTTGTGACAGTTTGATAATCCAAAATGGCCGATTGACATGTAGCGCCATCTTTGATTTTTCAACCGACAGCAATTCGCCAAATTTTAACTTGGACAATCTAGAATTTTAAAATAACGGTTTTTGACTTGTAGCGCCCTCATACAGTTTTTGATTGCAGACAAACACGGGTCACGTGACGCTCTGGCACTAATCGGCCATATTGGATTATTAAATGTCAAAATTGTCGTGTCTTGTCCTAGTTATTGTGATGGTTTCCATGGAGAATTTCCTTGGAAAAGAGGTAAAGAACGAGCTCCAGAAGGGTTCTAACTAATTCCGCCATTTTGAATTTGAAAATTGTCACGTGACTGAAATTTTATGGAAAAAATGTCTTAGAAAATCACGGCCATCTTGAACTGTCATCAAAATTGGTCCCGTGACTGATATTTAAAAAAAAATTGGGAATATTTCCTATTTAGTGACGTTTTGTGCAAATAATTGTTTTTAAATCAAAACTTTCATTGTTTGTAAAAAGTTGATGAAGTAATGAAAAACTAAGATGGCGCTACAAGTCAAAAACCGTTATTTCCAAAGTCCAAAATGGCTGATTGATATGTAGCGCCATCTTTGATTTTTCTTCCAACAGCAATTGGCCAAATTTTAACTTTGACAATCTAGAATTTTAAAATAACGGTTTTTGACTTGTAGCGCCATCTTAGTTTTTCATTACTTTATCAACGTGACCCGTGTTTGTCATATTGATACCAAAATATTGTAGCTGCAAGGTTTTGACAGGTTTCGAGTTAGTTTTTGGTTACGTTAGTCACGTGACTAACGTAACCACGTGGTCAACACAATAGCGCCATCTTAAAAAAGTTAAACTAACCACGAGTTTTAGAAAATTGGACAAATTCAATCAAAGTGTATTACAGTTGTTTGTGTGTTTTCTGTCAAAATTACCATCCAAGATGGTTGCCTGACTGACATATAGCGCCATCTTTTGGTTTCTAAGAGGTGGTGGTTTTCAACGGCTAACAAGCTTGGAAATGTCATTTGCAAATAAATACAATTTCACAAGTGAATTGCCGCGCAATTCAGCTGTCACACGTGACCACAAGATGGCCGACCAACATTTAGCGCCATCTTGATTTTTGATTTGACATCAGCTTTGTCCGTGTGTCAATTTTGGCTGTTCAATGCAATCAATTCTTGTGGAACAACACTAAATTTCAAAGAATCCCATTTGAATGTATCATTTGTGTTTTTTGCCATTATCAGTCACGTGTTCACTTTTAGAAATTCAAGATGGCTGACTAGACAGTAATTAGTGACGAGTAGCGTCATTTTGATTTTTTTTCTAAATACCATGCAAACTATTCAAATTTGACGCTTTGTTGGTAAAATCTGTCACGTGACCAAAAAAATTGACAGTTGTACAGTTGTGTATTTCCTAAAAGTCGAGCTGTCACGTGACTGGTTTTCTGTCAAAATGAACATCCAAGATGGCTGCTTGACATACAATAGCGCCGCCATTTTTTGGATTTTGACGTGGTGGTTTTCAATGTGGAAATTCAATTTTTAAGTGAATTGCCGCGCAATCCAGCTGTCACGTGACCAGTTGGAGAACTCAAGATGGCCGACCAACCGAATTATCTGACAATTGTCTATATATAGTCACGTGATCGGTTTTATAATTGTGTTGGACTGCACTATAATTGCATAATGGAATGCCCCAGTAACCTTATAAGCGGGGATGTAAAATTTCCAGAAAATTAAATTGGAAAATTTGAAAATTAAAAAATAATTTGTGTAGTCTGTGTACTTTCCACTCTTGAATTATCCTACAATCAATTTGAACCACCCTGTACAGGATAGTCCAGTTTTGAATGTCATTAATCCACTCTCCGATAGTCTATTAAAAAATAAGTTGACATGGAGTCATTTTGACATTGACAAGAACAGTCAGGAACAAAATCGCCTGTAAAACCCACTTGAAGTGAGAAAATGACAGTTTTAAGAACATTTTTGGAATCCTCATTAAATTTCCTATCCAATAACCTAAAAAAACACTACAAAATTTGGTACAGTCAGTGAGAAAAGCGGTGTCAAAGTTTGAACTGCCAGAAACACAGTTTGAAAGAACAGTCAATGACAAAATCGCTGGTAAAACCCACTTGGAGTGAGAAAATGACAGTTTTAAGAACATTTTGGGAATCCTCATTAAATTTCCTATCCAATAACCTGAAAAAACACTACAAAATTTGGTACAGTCAGTGAGGAAAGCGGTGTCAAAGTTTGAACTGCTAGAAACACAGTTTGAAAGAACAGTCAGGAACAAAATCGCTGTAAAACCCACTTGAGTGAGAAAATTACAGTTTTAAGAACATTTTGGGAATCCTCATTAAATTTCCTATCCAATAACCTGAAAAAACACTACAAAATTTAGTACAGTCAGGAAAAAAGCGGTGTCAAAGTTTGAACTGCCAGAAACACAGTTTGAAAGGACAGTCAGGAACAAAATCGCTTGTAAAACCCACTTGGAGTGAGAAAATGACAGTTTTAAGAACATTTTTGGAATCCTCATTAAATTTCCTATCCAATAACCTGAAAAATACTTCAGAATTTAGTACAGTCAGAAAGAAAAGCAGTGTCAAAGTTTGAAATGCCAGAAACACAGTTTGAAAGGACAGTCAGGAAGAAAATCGCTTGTAAAACCCACTTGGAGTGAGAAAATGACAGTTTTAAGAACATTTTGGGAATCCTCATTAAATTTCCTATCCAATAACCTGAAAAATACTTACAAAATTTAGTACAGTCAGAAAGAAAAGCAGTGTCAAAGTTTGAAATGCCAGAAACACAGTTTGAAAGAACAGTCAGGAACAAAATCGCTTGTAAAACCCACTTGGAGTGAGAAAATGACAGTTTTAAGAACATTTTGGGAATCCTCATTAAATTTCCTATCCAATAACCTGAAAAAACACTACAAAATTTGGTACAGTCAGTGAGGAAAGCGGTGTCAAATTTGAACTGCCAAAAACACAGTTTGAAAGAACAGTCAGGAACAAAATCGCCTGTAAAACCCACTTGAAGTGAGAAAATGACAGTTTTAAGAACATTTTGGGAATCCTCATTAAATTTCCTATCCAATAACCTGAAAAAACACTACAAAATTTGGTACAGTCAGTGAGAAAAACGGTGTCAAAGTTTGAATTGCTAGAAACACAGTTTGAAAGAACAGTCAGGAACAAAATCGCCTGTAAAACCCACTTGAAGTGAGAAAATGACAGTTTTAAGAACATTTTGGGAATCCTCATTAAATTTCCTATCCAATAACGTGAAAAAACGTTAAAAAATTTGGTACAGTCAGTGAGGAAAGCGGTGTCAAAGTTTGAACTGTCAGAAAAACAGTTTGAAAGAACAGTCAATGTCAAAATCGCTGTTAAAACCCACTTGGAGTGAGAAAATGACAGTTTTAAGAAAATTTTGGGAATCCTCTTTAAATTTCCTATCTAATAACCTAAAAAAATACTAAAAAATTTGGTACAGTCAATTTTGGTAGGAATCAAAGTTTGAACTGCCAGAAACACAGTTTGAAAGAACAGTCAATGACAAAATCGCTGGTAAAACCCACTTGGAGTGAGAAAATGACAGTTTTAGCAACATTTTGGGAATCCTCATTAAATTTCCTATCCAATAACCTGAAAAAACACTACAAAATTTGGTACAGTCAGTGAGAAAAGCGGTGTCAAAATTTGAACTACCAGAAAGACAGTTTGAACAGTCAGGGACAAAATGTAAAAAATTATTGACATTTAAAACTGGACCACCCTGTATACAAGGTGTTTTTTGTGAATTTTTTTTTACCGAAAAAAAAGACAATAACATGTCTGACGAGGAAGACTACTCGGCCAGCGTAAACGCCATCATACAACGTCGCGCTTCGACCAAACGCTCAAAGAAGCAAACGAGAAGAACGAGCAGCCCTTTTGGTGCAGAAACCTCAAATCCGGACCGTCGTAGGTCCTCGGTGTTCACCACCAGTTCGGGCGAGTACGTTTTCCTCCTTCTAGGGCTTCATCAGTTCATTTTCAACGTTCATTTCCAGCACCGCAATCACCGTGGATGAGCACGCAGTGAACGAGGTGGCTCAGGAGGAGATTTTCGAGAACATCAGATTGCACAAGGAGGTTCTGAGCAACGTCAAGATGCAACCGTGGAACATGAGAAAAAAATTGAGACTGGTGGTGCAGGCTAAAAGTTACATTAAGAAGCACGAGGGTCAATTGCAAGAACGACTGGCTCAAAGTCATTCCACCAAAGATATGCTGGCCAGATGGAATATTGTGCTGATTAAGGTGAGTGAATGGGATGGTGGGCACGTTTACCACTAAAACCTTCCATTCCAGAAATGGCAGAAATGGAAAAGGGAACTAACCAACATGTCTATGTGGTTCATCCCCTGGGAATTGAAAATCAAGGAAATTGAGTCCCATTTTGGGTCGGTGGTGGCTTCCTATTTCATTTTTTTACGTTGGTTGTTTTGGGTCAACATTGTCATCGCTGTAGCCATTATTTCCTTCGTTACTATACCGGAGGTAAGTTACAATTGATTTATCAAAATATATCAACAAGTTCTAATAATTCAATTAGAATGGAAATTGCTAGGAGAGTCGATGGACTCTCTGTTTGATTAAAAAGGCGTGAGAGGGTGGCTCAATTAACCCTCTTCGGCTTTTACGGGTGTGTTTCCATTTTTAGTTAGGATTTGGAATGTTAAAGTTTAGGCAACCAAACATACACAAGTTACACAGTGTTGCTTACCGAACGTGGTTTGATTTTAAATGTTTTCAACCTACTACTGCAGAGTTTTTTGAAAATTTTCCAAAAATTGAAAACTTGTCATCAAAATGAAATGAAATTTCATATTTCCAAAAAAAAATCAAAAATTCTTTAAATGGCGGACGAAATCACGTAACGTTACTTTAAAAAATAGAAAATCCCTTTAAAAATTTTCAAAAAAAAATTGGAAACTTTGCAATATAACGGAAAGGAACACGTGATCATAAAAAATAGAAAATCCCTTAACCTTGAAAATTTTCAAATTTCAAAAAAATTTCAAAAAGCTGGAAACTTTGCAATATAACGGAAAGGACCAGGTGATCATAAAAAATAAAATCCCTTAACCTTGAAAATTTTCAACAATTTCAAAAAAATTTCAAAAAATTGGAAACTTTGCAATATAACGGAAAGGAACACGTGATCATAAAAAATAGAAAATCCCATAACCTTGAAAATTTTCAACAATTTCAAAAAAATTTCAAAAAATTGGAAACTTGACTTGACGTGAAAAAGAACACGTGATCATAAAAAATTGAAAATTCCTTAACCTTGAAAATTTTCAAATTTCAAAAAAATTTCAAAAAATTGGAAACTTTGCAATATAACGGAAAGGAACACGTGATCATAAAAAATAGAAACATTGACAACCCCCGAAAATGGCAGAAGGTCACGTGACATTAAAATTGCACGAATGTTTTAAAATTTTAAAAATCGTGAGACCGTTGAAAAGTCACGTGATTTCAATTTTTTTTTAAATAAAATTGAATAAAGTCGTCAAAATGGTAAAAAGTCTCATATTTGAAAAGTCACGTGACTTTTACATACTTTAAAATTATTGTGAAATTGAAAAAATTGCGAAATGATGCCAGTCACGTGACCTTAAAATATGACAAAAATTGTAAAAAAAAACAAATTTTTTGATTTCCTAAAACTGTCAAAACGTTGGAAAGTCACGTGACCTTAAAATTGCACACATGTTTGAAATTTTTAAAAATTGTGAAACGGTTGGAAAGTCACGTGATTTCAATTTTTTTTTTAATAAATTAAATTTTAATTTTTATTATTTGTTTTTAATTAATTTTTTTTTAAATTGAGTAAAGTAGTCAAAATGGTAAAAAGTCTCATATTTGACATTTTTTCAACAAACGTCACGTGACTTTAATATACTCTAAAATTTTTGTGAAATTGGAAAAAAACACGAAATGGAGGCTAGTCACGTGACCTTGAGATATGAGAATTATTGGAAGAAAAATAAAATTTTTTGATTTCCTAAAACTGTCAAAACGTTGGAAAGTCACGTGATTTTAAACTTTACTTAATAAAATTGAATAAATTAGTAAAAATTGTGGAAAATCCCATGACCATGAAAATTTTCCAAGAATTGAAAACTTAACCTCAAAATAGAATAAAATTTCATATTTCAAAAAAAAATTCAAAAATCTTTCAAATGGCGGACGAAATCACGTAGCTTTTAGAAACTTTTCAAAATAACGGAAAGGAACACGTGATCACAAAAAATAGAAACATCGACAAACCCCGAAAATGGCAGAAAGTCACGTGACCTTAAAATTGCGCAAATGTTTGAAATTTTTAAAAAAATGGTGAAACGGTTGGAGGGTCACGTGATTTCAATTTTTTTTAAATAAAATTGAATAGAGTCGCCAAAATGGCGAAAAGTCTCATATTTGACATTTTTTCAACAAACTTTCAAAAAACGTCACGTGACTTTGAAATGTTTGAAAAATCATGGTCACGTGACCACTGGGACTAATAGGCAATGTTTATCAAGTAAAGCGGTTCTCAATATAATCCATCGTTTTTCAGATATTGTACTAAAAATTTCACATTTACGGTACAACGAAAGTTACCTAACCTAACCTAGTCACGTGACTGTATGTATTGTCAATTTTGCCATTTGTGGGTGGACGTTGTAATGGCCACGCCTTATTAATTGGACAAGTATCATTTACAGTGGGCGTGTCTGCCGTTAACCACGCCTCCTTGCAATGTTTGACCAATTACGTGGGCGGAACTTGTTATAGCCACGCCTCCTGACTTGTACAAGCCGTTTTTTTGACCAATGCGGCCATATTTTTGAAAAGCTCATTTCATTGACAATCCATCGACATATAAATTTATATAGCTTGTCGGTCAAATAAAGGAGTTATTAAGGTTTAAACAAAACAGTGCACAAAAATTTAACAGGAAAGATTGGTCAACTTTGAAGCCCTCTAGCGGCCAAACCATACAAATTATCAACCAAAGCGGCCATATTTTTGAAAAGCCCATTTCATTGGCAATCCATCGACATATAAATTTATATAGCTTGTCGGTCAAATAAAGGAGTTATTAAGGTTTAAACAAAACAGTGCACAAAAATTTAACAGGAAAGATTGGTCAACTTTGAAGCCCTCTAGCGGCCAAACCATACAAATTATCAACCAAAGGGGCCATATTTTTGAAAATCCCATTTCATTGGAAATCCATCGACATATAAATTTATATAGCTTGTCGATCAAATAAAGGAGTTATTAAGGTTTAAACAAAACAGTGCACAAAAATTTAACAGGAAAGATTGGTCAACTTTGAAGCCCTCTAGCGGCCAAACCATACAAATTATCAACCAAAGGGGCCATATTTTTGGAAAGCCCATTTGATTGGCAATCCATCGACATATAAAAGTTTATACAGTGGCAGTCAAATAAGGCAGTTATTTGAGTTGAAACAAAACAGTGCAAATTAAACAAAATTTGGGTAAAATGGTTAATTTTGTCTATTATAAACATTTTTTTTTGGGCAAACATTTTTTGGGTTTGGGTATAGTCACTGTTGCCAAACTTCCATATTTTAACACTAAAACTCCATATAAATGATAATGAACCAAATTTTTTTGCAGTTTTCATAATTTGTTAGAGTATGATTGTCACTTCTTTTGAAACTTTCAGAAACAGCGTTTTTCGGTAGATTTTTATTATTATTCGAGTTGAATTAGAGATTCTGATGATTTAAGGCATTTTAGGCAACCCATAATACTGGACCAATAAAACACCTAATCACTCCAAGCTGTCTTTGATTGTAGTTTCCTTTTCCAAGTAATTTTTAAACTCTAAATCAACTTCAAGGTAGTAAGTACCATGGGGGAAGCTTTTGTTAGCCGCGATACCCATTGGGTACCACGTGACATTGCGATACAACAGCCAATCAGAATAGAGGAAAGCCCGGAATAGGGAGGGGTTCTTTATCGATACTGTCCAGTATTCAGTCGCTCTGATATGACTACAAGACCCTAAAAAAAACACCGATTTTCCTCCACTTTTGCAGTTTGTTAGTAGAAAACTCACAAGATTCACATCCGGGCTGTATTTCTCCTCCGTTTGGATAAAAGTCCAAGTGTCCCCCAGGTAGTACACTGCCAATTCGGCCAGCGTTAGTGTGAATTACATCGACAAAATCAGCGTCCGTTGGATCCAAAACCTCGTCCAAATATTCCATGTGGGGCCATTCGTAAAGGGGTCCAGCTGGATCCAAACCTGTAATCCTGTTTGCCAGCCCCATAATCCTGAAATATCCATATTTTTTCAAAACTTACCTACCAACCTTTGTCAGGGCGGTTTTCTGGACTTTCAGGCCTACGTACCCCGCTATTTGAGCCCCCATACTGTGTCCAATTAAGTGCACTCTGGACATGTTTATACCTGAAAACCTGTTGTGTTTTTAGGTTAGTATGTGTGGGATAGAGGGGTTAATTTGGGACTGACCTGTTTAAACTGGAAAGTAGTCGGAAAACCTGTTTGGACACGACGGGGGTGTGTACGCGTGCTTCCACGTAAACAGCGTGGGATAATGGGGCCCAATCCACCACTATCACGTTCCACAGTCGGGTTTTGGCCATAACTAAATTTGTTCGATTTTTTTTATTTGAAAAAACACTACAGAAGCTCCAAAATGTCTTGCACAAGCTTACAAAACAGTCTAAAAGCTTCCAAATGCTCTTCATCTAGTCTAGAAGCTCTCAAAACATTTCAAGACAGTCTAAACGCTTCTGTATGCTTCTAAAGCAGTCAGAAACTTTCCAAAAGCTTTTAGAACAGTCCAAAAGCTTCCAAATGCACTTCATCTTGTCTAGAAGCTTTCAAAACATTCCAAGACAGTCTAAACGATTCCGTATGCTTCTAAAACATCGTCGGAAGCCTTTTAAAAGCTTTTAGAACAGTCAATAAGCTTCCAAATGCACTTCATCTAGTCTAGAAGCTCTCAAAACATTTCAAGACAATCTAAAGGCTTCCGTATACTTCTAAAGCAGTCGGAAGCCTTCCAAAAGCTTTTAGAACAGTCCATAAGCTTCCAAATATGCTTTTCATCTAGTCTAGAAGCTTTTAAAACATTTCAAGACAGTCTAAAAGCTTCCGTATGCTTCTAAAGCAGTCAGAAGCATTCCAAAAGCTGTTAGAACAGTCTAAAAGCTTCCAAATGCTCTTCATCTAGTCTAGAAGCTTTCAAAACATTTCAAGACAGTCTAAACGCTTCTGTATGCTTCTAAAGCAGTCAGAAACTTTCCAAAAGCTTTTAGAACAGTCCAAAAGCTTCCAAATGCACTTCATCTTGTCTAGAAGCTTTCAAAACATTCCAAGACAGTCTAAACGATTCCGTATGCTTCTAAAACATCGTCGGAAGCCTTCTAAATGCTTTTAGAACAGTCCATAAGCTTCCAAATGCTTTTCATCTAGTCTAGAAGCTTTTAAAACATTTCAAGACAGTCTAAAAGCTTCCGTATGCTTCTAAAGCAGTCAGAAGCATTCCAAAAGCTGTTAGAACAGTCTAAAAGCTTCCAAATGCTCTTCATCTAGTCTAGAAGCTTTCAAAACATTCCAAGACAGTCTAAACGATTCCGTATGCTTCTAAAACATTGTTGGAAGCCTTCTAAAAGCTTTTAGAACAGTCCATAAGCTTCCAAATGCTCTTCATCTAGTCTAGAAGCTTTCAAAACATTCCAAGACAGTCTAAACGATTCCGTATGCTTCTAAAACATCGTCGGAAGCCTTTTAAAAGCTTTTAGAACAGTCAATAAGCTTCCAAATGCACTTCATCTAGTCTAGAAGCTTTCAAAACATTTTAAGATAGTCTAAACGCTTCTGTATGCTTCTAAAGCAGTCGGAAGCTTTCCAAAAGCTGTTAGAACAGTCTAAAAGCTTCCAAATGCTCCTCATCTAGTCTAGAAGCTCTAAAAACATTTCAAGACAGTCTAAACGATTCCGTATGCTTCTAAAACATCGTCGGAAGCCTTCTAAAAGCTTTTAGAACAGTCCATAAGCTTCCAAATGCGCTTCATCTAGTCTAGAAGCTTTCAAAACATTTCAAGACAGTCTAAACGATTCCGTATGCTTCTAAAGCAGTCAGAAGCTTTCCAAAAGCTTTTAGAACAATCTAAAAGCTTCCAAATGCTCTTCATCTAGTCTAGAAGCTTTAAAAACATTTCAAGACAGTCTAAACGCTTCTGTATGCTTCTAAAGCAGTCAGAAACTTTCCAAAAGCTTTTAGAACAGTCTAAAAGCTTCCAAATGCTCTTCATCTAGTCTAGAAGCTTTAAAAACATTTCAAGACAGTCTAAACGATTCCGTATGCTTCTAAAGCAGTCAGAAGCTTTCCAAAAGCTTTTAGAACAGTCTAAAAGCTTCCAAATGCTCTTCATCTAGTCTAGAAGCTTTCAAAACATTTCAAGACAGTCTAAACGCTTCTGTATGCTTCTAAAGCAGTCAGAAACTTTCCAAAAGCTTTTAGAACAGTCCATAAGCTTCCAAATGCTCTTCATCTAGTCTAGAAGCTTTCAAAACATTTCAAGACAGTCTAAACGCTTCTGTATGCTTCTCAAACAGTCGGAAGCTTTCCAAAAGCTTTTAGAACAGTCCATAAGCTTCCAAATGCTCTTCATCTAGTCTAGAAGCTTTCAAAACATTTCAAGACAGTCTAAACGATTCCGTATGCTTCTAAAACATCGTCGGAAGCCTTCTAAAAGCTTTTAGAACAGTCCATAAGCTTCCAAATGCACTTCATCTAGTCTAGAAGCTTTCAAGACAGTCTAAACGCTTCTGTATGCTTCTCAAACAGTCGGAAGTTTTCCAAAAGCTTTTAGAATCGTCCATAAGCTTCCAAATGCTCTTCATCTAGTCTAGAAGCTTTCAAAACATTTCAAGACAGTCTAAAAGCTTCCGTATGCTTCTAGAGCAGTTTAACAGCTTTCAAAAACTTCTAGAACCGTCTACAAAGGTTTAAAATGCCTTAAAAGCAGTCCAGAACCTTCAATGCTTTTTAAACTGTTCAAGCACCTTTCAGATGCTCCTAAAGTAGTCTAAAAAGGTTTTCAAACACTATAGAAACTTCAAAATGCTTCTCAAACAGTCAGAAAAGCTTTCCAAAAGCTTTTAGAACAGTCTAAAAGCATCCAAATGCTCTTCATCTAGTCTAGAAGCTTTCAAAACAGTCTAAAAGCTTCTGTATGCTTCTAAAACAGTTGGAAGCCTTCCAAAAGCTGTTAGAACAGTCTAAAAGCTTCCAAATGTTCTTCATCTAGTCTAGAAGCTCCCAAAAGATTTCAAAACAGTCTAAATCTTCCATAAAATTCTTGAACCGTTTAAAAGATTCCTCTAAAGCATTCCAGTCCCTTCAATACGATCTTTGAACTCTCCAAAACCTTTCAAATATGCTCCTCAAGTAGTTCAAATAAATTTTGAAAATTTTCTAAAGCAGTTTCAAAAAATTTCGAAAACTTCTCAAAAAAAAGTGAAAAATGTCTGAAAGAGTTTTGTGCTTTTTTGAAGCTTTTTTCCTAATTTTCATGCCAATCAAAACTAACCAAATGTGAAGCATTTGCGCAGATCCCAGCACGATGGATCTAGTTTGTGATTGGTCAGAAAAAGCACTTTTTTTGACCAATCACAAACTGGACGCATATACTGCACATGTGGTGTATGTTTGACTAATTCAATTTTGTTTCTATTGGTAAAGGAAAAAACCTAGGAAAGATCTTGTAACGTATTACCTTCACGCATTTCAACCAACCAGGGCACGTCCCTTTTATGCGACCAACCGTGTATAAGAACTTTAGTGTCCAGGCTGGGGTCCAATTGCTCCAAAGATGCTGGGTCGTCCACCCAAATTTGGATAGGTTGGGACAAGTTGCGGCTGTTGAAAAAAGTAACTTAACTTGTACTAGCACAAAGTTACATAATAACTTACTAGTGGTATAAAAAGAACGTGACGTCACTTTCAGGGGGGTGATAGTTATACAGGGTGGACAAGTCCACGACAGGGTAGAATAACGAATAAGCAGGGCTACACCCTATACAACACAGGAGCAACACAAACCACATATTTGACACTCTGTTTGTTAAGTAAATAGTGTTGATTTGGCAAAAACCTTGCTAATTTGTTGTTTAGATTATAACGGCAGACACTACAAGGTTGGGCAAAATATCGGATGCGATTATCGACCGAAAGTACGTGCTGAGTGAGGAAAAGTACAATTCCACCAATTTCCTCACCCTGTGGAACTTTGAGGGGGTTTTTAAGTACTCTCCCTTGTTCTACGGTTGGTATTCCAATCGTGACTACAACGATTCAGCCATTTTCAACACTTTTAATGGCTCCAGCACTGGATATAGGCTACCTTTCGCCTACTTTATCACCGGACTGATTGTCTACGCCTACAGTTTTGTAGCCACTTTAAGAAAGTTGGTTTTTCCCTCAAAAATCAACCACACAAGCTAAAAAGTTGATTTGTAGAATGGCAGAAAACTCCAGAATGTCAAAACTGTCGGAAAAAGACGACGAGTGTATCTTCAGCTGGAAACTATTCACAGCCTGGGATTATATGATTGGCAACGCCGAAACCGCCCATAATCGGGTGGCTTCTATAGTTATGGGGTTCAAGGAGGCTTTGCTGGAAGAAGCCGAGAAAAAAAGGGAATCGCGCAAGTCTGGTTTTGTTTTTTAAACTTTTTTTTTCGTTTTTCAACTTGAACTTTTTCAGTTGGAAAGTGATTTGCATCAGAGTGCTGGTGAACAGTCTGGTTCTGGCTTTGCACACCTGCTCTGCCTACGCCGTGGTGGTGGTGGTGGCCCGATCAAACGACGAGGAGGCCAACAGTACCATGTGGAGACAGAACGAAATCACCGTGGTGATGACCTTAATCACCTTTTTCTTTCCCATGATGTTTGAAGTGTTGGGATTCGCCGAACAGTTTCATCCCAGAACGCAGTTGATGCTCCAATTGGCTCGGTATAACAGTGTGTCCATAAAGTATGGATTGAAATTCAGGGAATTTCAGACAAATGCTCGGATACCACTTACTTTTACTCCCTAGGGAGTAAAAGTGCTCCCTGGGTCCGACATTCTTGAAACTAGAAAAAGGAACAATCATCATCTATCTCTGTATCTTCAATCTCTTTGACCAGTTCATAAAGGGATAAAGGAAGCTGTAGAAATTAACAAATCAAAGACTCTGTAGAATGTGACAGGAATCCGCCATTTTCAGCTTGTCCAGTCACATTCTATCAACAATTCTCTTGAGAATATCGTTCCCTGCTTTCAAGAATTATAGGTCCCAGAGAGACTGAAAACATTTTCCTCCCTAGGGAGTAAAATAAGTGCCCCCTGGGTGCGTATTCTTGAAACTAGAGAAAGGAATAATCAAAGACCTGTAGAATGTGACAGGAATCCGCCATTTTCAGCTTGTTATGTCACATTCTATCAACAATTCTCTTGAGAATATCGTTCCCTGCTTTCAAGAATTATAGGGCCCAGAGAGACTGAAAACATTTTCCTCCCTAGGGAGTAAAATAAGTGCCCCCTGGGTGCGTATTCTTGAAACTAGAGAAAGGAATAATCAAAGACCTGTAGAATGTGACAGGAATCCACCATTGTCAGCTTGTTCTGTCACATTCTATCAACAATTCTCTTGATAATATCGTTCCCTGCTTTTCCTCCCTAGGGAGTAAGATAAGTGCCCCCTGGATGCGTATTCTTGAAACTAGAGAAAGAAATAATCAAAGACCTGTAGAATGTGACAGGAATCCGCTATTTTCAGCTTGTCCAGTCACATTCTATCAACAATTCTCCCTTGAGAATTTCGTTCCCTGTTTCCAAAAATTATAGGTCCCAGAGAGACTGAAACATCTTTCTCCCTAGGGAGTAAAATAAGTGCCCCCTGGGTGCGTATTCTTGAAACGAGGGAAGGGAATTATCAAGAGGAAGACCTGTAGAATGTGACAGGAATCCACTATTTTCAGCTTGTCCAGTCACATTCTATCCACAATTCTCCTTTGAGAATTTTGTTCCCTGTTTTCAAGAATTAGGGCCCAGAAAGCCTGAAAACATCTTCTTCCCTAGGAAGTAAAATAAGTGCCCCCTGGGTGCATATTCTTGAAACTAGAGAAAGGAATAATCAAAGACCTGTAGAATGTGACAGGAATCCGCTATTTTCAGCTTGTCCAGTCACATTCTATCAACAATTCTCCCTTGAGAATTTCGTTCCCTGCTTTCAAGAATTAGGGCCCAGAAAGATTGAAACAATTTCCTCCCTAGGAAGTAAAATAAGACCTAAAGACAGTTTGTCACTTTCTTGACAAATTGACAAACCCTTTAGTAAAAACACTTTCTTTTTTAGCCAAAACCTAACATTGGCCGTAAAAAAAATTAGATGAGCAACTTTGGAGCAAACTGCTTTTTCCACTCTTGAACATTTCGAACCGACGCGATGCGGAAATAATTGTTTGCGAGAGCAAAAGTTGCACTTTCCTCCCTAGTTGCGCAAATAACTATTAAACGCGCATTTTTTTAAGAAAAAAATTAGATGTACAGGGTGTCCCAAAATTGAGATATGAAGTGAAACCAAACTTATAATTTCTTAAATGGGATGACCCATTTTTTCTTTGATTTTTGGAATCTACGTCAAATTCTAGGCCTACTTAATGTAAAATGTCTGTCAACATCTTCAACTGTTTTTGCTCTAGCAAGATTGGTTCAAATCGAGCAGAAATTCCTAATTTGAGCAAAATTTTCGTGCACTTATCCAGAAAATCGCGAATAACTCGCTTATTTGAACCATCCTGTATATACGAGCCGTATAACAAAAGAAAGCTAATGAATGGTGCTCTCACGTGACGTTGAGCGAACACGGCTAAGTTTCCCGGTTCGGCCGCTAGAGTGCGTCAAAGTTAACTCTCGTTTTTTGTAGTTTTTGCTCAATATCTCAGGAACGTTTCAGGTTAGAGGTGTGAAATTTTATCACAAATGCACCTCGATGGGATGCAACTTTTACCTTCTATACACTTTTTTGGTATCACGCAACGTTTGACTTTGAAAAATTAAAAACTAGAATTGTCAAGAATTTTCAAGGGTGTACATTCTGATTTTTTTCAGAAAATTTTTTTTTTTCAAAATTAACCTCAACTGACTAAATACCTTCAGGTTAATGGTTCAAAAATGACTTAAAGTGTCATTTGTCAAAATGTCATTTTGCAAGGGTGCCACGCCCAAAGTGTCAAAATTGACATAATTTCAAGGCAATCTCCGAAACGGTGTTCTGACAAGTTTTAGACGAAAACAGTCTCTGTGACGTCGTTTGACTACTTTAAGACACCAAAAATGCCTAAAAAGTCAATTTTGACAACTCCAAAACAGAAAAACTGTGATTGACTGTATTTGACGATTTTCGAACATTTTTCAGTCTTTATGACGTCAATTCTGACAATTTTTAGATAAAACTGTCTCTGTGACGTCGTTTGACTACTTTAAGACACCAGAAATTCCTAAAAAGTCAATTTTGACAACTCTAAAACAGAAAAACTGTGATTGACTGTATTTGACGATTTTCGGACATTTTTCAGTCTTTATGACGTCAATTCTGACAATTTTTAGATACAAACTGTCTCTGTGACGTCGTTTGACTACTTAAAGACAGCAGAAATTCCTAAAAAGTCAATTTTGACAACTCCAAAACAGAAAAACTGTGATTGACTGTATTTGACGATTTTCGAACATTTTTCAGTCTTTATGACGTCAATTCTGACAATTTTTAGATACAAACTGTCTCTGTGACGTCGTTTGACTACTTTAAGACACCAGAAATTCCTAAAAAGTCAATTTTGACAACTCTAACACAGAAAAACATTTTTTACTGTATTTGACAATTTTCGGACAATTTTCACTCCTTATGACGCAATTTCTGACAATTTCTAGATACAAACAGTCTCTGTGACGTCGTTTGACTACTTTAAGACAGCAGAAATTCCTAAAAAGTCAATTTTGACAACTCCAAAACAGAAAAACTGTGATTGACTGTATTTGACGATTTTCGGACATTTTTCAGTCTTTATGACGTCAATTCTGACAATTTCTAGAGAAAACAGTCTCTGTGACGTCGTTTGACTACTTTAAGACACCAGAAATGCCTAAAAAGTCAATTTTGACAACTCTAACACAGAAAAACATTTTTTACTGTATTTGACAATTTTCGGACAATTTTCACTCCTTATGACGTCAATTTCTGACAATTTCTAGATACAAACAGTCTCTGTGACGTCGTTTGACTACTTAAAGACAGCAGAAATGCCTAAAAAGTCAATTTTGACAACTCCAAAACAGAAAAACTGTGATTGACTGTATTTGACGATTTTCGGACATTTTTCAGTCTTTATGACGTCAATTCTGACAAGTTTTAGACGTTAACAGTCTCTGTGACGTCGGGGCTATCACGTGACGTTGAGTGGGCACGGCTTAGTTGTCCGGTTTAGCCGCTAGAGGGCGTGAAAAAACGTACCCAGAACATTACGTAGAAACCATATTGAAAATGTCACCTCAAAGGTACTCAAATATCTCAATTTTGGGACAGCCTGTAGTATATCAAATTTCCTGAAATTCCCTGTATTTTAATCGATACTTTATGGAATAAAGTCTCTTTTTTGGACTCTAATTGGGGTTGTTTTGCAGGATAATGTTTTTGAACCTTTTAAACTTGTATTCCTTGATTTTTGCGCTCTTTGACAAGATCAACGACATGGTAATTTCCAGCATTTTTCTTGGTACTTTTTTACCAGTTTAAAGTGGTAATTGTTTAGACTGGCACTCTGCAAAATATCAAGCACAACATCTCCGAACTCATCACCACCGAAAGTCCTGTCCCACCAAGTGAAGTAGGTGAACTAATCCAGTGCGCTTGCGCTGACTTTGTCCATCCCCCCTCAACCACGCCCCTGTCTTCACTAAGTCAACTGGGGGAGAATTTAGTCACCACACTAGTTGAAAGCAACGCCACCTACTGGAACGACACCACACTAGTTGAAAGCAACGCCACCTACTGGAACGACACCACACTAGTTGAAAGCAACGCCACCTACTGGAACGACACCACACCTCCAGACTCATATTTGAGCGACTTTCTCGACCCATTTCAGTCAGAAACAGACTATTTAAACTGGCTCCTGTCATCGTTTGATAACTTAACCACAGAACCACCCATCACCACCACTAGTTGGCCCACTGAAGCCCAGAGATTCGATTCAACAACAAATTACTGTCTGGAATTGTGCAAGAACCTTCTAGAAACCACCACAAGTTCAGAGCTGGAGTTTCGTAACAAACTGAACCGACTCAACTACACTATGAGCTCAAAATTGAGGAATCACTGTTGGGAAACCATGTTCGGACAGGAACTGATCAAGTTAACCGTGATGGACTTGTTTGTTTGCGGTATTTCAGTGTTGGTTATGGATTTTTTCAGGGGAATATTCGTACGGTACATGAACCGGTGCTGGTGCTGGGATTTGGAGAAAAAGTTTCCCCAATATGGAGACTTTAAGGTGGCAGAGAATATTCTGCATTTAGGTAGCAAGTTTCCAAAACCAAATGGGTGTTAGTTAGTTAGTACATTTTTATTGCAGTAAACAACCAAGGTATGGTGTGGATGGGTATGTTCTTCTCGCCTGGTTTGGTGGTGTTAAACGTCATCAAACTGTACCTTCTTATGTATTTAAGAGCCTGGGCTGTTCTAACCTGCAACGTCCCTCACGAAATAATCTTCCGGGCTTCCAGGTAACTGAATTGAAACTAAAAAACTGGAGTAAATCTAGTTTTTTAGGTCCAACAACTTCTACTACGCTCTGTTGCTTCTGATGCTCTTTCTGTGCGTGTTGCCCGTTGGTTATGCGGTGGTGTGGATTGAACCTTCCTGGCATTGTGGTCCTTTTTCCGGCTACAAAAAATCCTGCACATTTTCACTAAAACCATCCGCACCAATTTATCCCCCACCATGCACACGGTGCTTGATGTTATAGTGTCCCCTGCCATTGTTATACCACTCTTACTGTTGTTGGTGCTGATTATCTACTACCTTCTCAGCTTGACAGGAGCCTTAAGGGAGGCTAATAACGACCTTAAGGTGTTGTGCGTTCAAATTTTAGTGTCATTTAGTGAAATAATTTTGTGTGCACTACTTAGATTCAGCTGAGACGTGAACGTACTGAGGAAAGGAGGAAAATGTTTCAATTGGCTGACAGACGACGTCGTGCAGGTTCTGGGGGATCGTGCGACCAAACACCCTTCTCCAAGTGGAAACAACTCTTAGGCAACCTGCCCAACAATCGAAGTTGCGATGACACTAGACTGGAATCCGATGCTGTACAATACGAAGAGGAAGAAAAGGAGAACAAAGGAAAAGGTTTGTACAAAATAACAGTCTAGTTAAACTAAACATGGTTGTGTGCAGTTTTCTTCAGCAAACTGATCAAGAAAGCTTTGGGGAAGCCCCAGTCGACGTCTGAAGAAGAACAGACTGACACTGACCAGCACGAATCGTTACCCTACGACACTAAAGGGCATGGGGAAGCTCTTCAAGCGATTATCCACAAGTGGTCTACACGGAGAAACAGCCAAAAAGAACCCATAACCAAGGAGGTGACGGTGCACCAAGTGCCCAGTCCCCGCCAAGACTCCTCCTCCTCCACCAAGTCTGATAACATTCCCGTAATCACCATCAGTGAAGATTCGCACGAAGACGGTTTAAGGGTGAAGTGCATGCTAAAAAAACAAACAACAGCAATAGACGAGGATGTAATAATACACTTCAGTCGGGACTTGGTTGAGAGGGAAAAGGACAGTGACAAATCAACTTCAGAGGATACAGAAGTTAAAGAAGAAGATAGTGTCCACACTATCCTAAACTTTCCACTTGAAGGGAGTGAGTGAAGAAATAAATATAAAAATTTGTGTTATTTTAATATGTATGACACTCATTTGGAAGTTATAGATTAGTCAGTCACACTATAATAGAAATAAATACTTAAAAGTTTAGTAAGGACTTTACAATTCAGCCTTTGTACCTAACATTACAGGCCCTTTTAAAGGGCTATTGGTCTGTACATTTGGCTACACAATCTCCACGTTTAAACATGATTATAATTAAGTTTCTCAATTATAAAATGTGTACTAAATGGCTCTGAAATGACTGAAAAATCGCTGGAGCCCTTTCGTATACGTCAGAAGGTTGTGACTTTGCCCAGTTTGAGGCCGAGCAGTTTGCGCTGTTTCCGGGCGCTCAGTTTCGATAACAGATTGCGGGTGCCTTCTAAAATGTCTTTTTCGTCGTCGAACTCGTCCTGATCGTTGTCCTGGCAGGACACAAAGCCGCTTTCCGGACGGGATATGGACAAAGGCTCTAGCAGTTCGAACCAACGTTCCACTTTGGCTGTCGAAGAAAGCTGCAATTGAGATTTCCACGATGAGAAAAATGTTTGTACTTATATTGAGGTTGTTTAGGCCCTTAGTTGTACGTCACTTTGACAGCAATGCAATTCATATGGAAAAGTTTAAGTAACACAGTCACAGTTCAACTGAACTAGTGTTTAAACTGTGATTGTACAACCGGACCTTAAGCAACTAAACAGTTCTGTCCTAATCTAACCTCAAAGTCAAGTTTTGACAGATCAGAGAGAACAACAAAACAATATTTTAACCAAATGTCAAAGTACTCGGTTATTTTGACAGTTACAATGGGTGGTTCAATATATCAATTTGTAGTTTTGGAATTTTTTTTTTAATACACTATACAGTGTGTCCCAAATTGGTTCTGCATGTATTGGGATCTCGGTAACCGTAAGAGCTACCGAGTCGGTTGAATGGGGAAAGTTTTAGAGGATTATATGTGAAACTTATTTCCGGTTTCCAAATTGAGTTTGAAAACAGAAAATTGACTAAAAAATGTTGAAAACAAAGTCAAGAACGTGAAAGTTGACTTGAAAAGTTGAAGCAAAGTAAAAAACTTTATTTTCAACATTTATAGTCAGTTTTAAAGTCAAAAACTAGAAATTGGTTAAAAGTGTCGTAAATAAAGTAAAAAACCTGAAAGTTGACTAGAAGTGTTGAAAAAGAAAGTCAAAAACTAGAAAATTGACTAAAAATGTTGAAAACAAAGTCAAGAACATGAGAGTTGATTTGAAAAGTTGAAAGCAAAGTAAAAAACTTCAAAACTGACTAGAAATGTTGAAAATAAAGTCAAAAACTAGAAAATTGACTAAAAATTTTGAAAACAAAGTCAAGAACATGAGAGTTGATTTGAAAAGTTGAAGGCAAAGTAAAAAACTTCAAAACTGACTAGAAATGTTGAAAATAAAGTCAAAAACTAGAAAATTGACTAAAAATTTGAAAACAAAGTCAAGAACAAAGTGAGAGTTGAAAATTGAAAAGTTGAAAGCTAAAGTAAAAAACTTCAAAAACTGACTAGAAATGTTGAAAATAAAGTCAAAAACTAGAAAATTGACTAAAAATGTTGAAAACAAAGTCAAGAACATGAGAGTTGATTTGAAAAGTTGAAAGCAAAGTAAAAAACTTTAAAACTTACTAGAAATATTGAAAACAAAGTCAAAAACTAGAAAATTGACTAAAAATGTTGAAAACAAAGTCAAGAACATAGAAAAGTTGAAAATAAAGTTTGAAAACTAGAAAAGTGTTGAAAACAAAGTAAAAAACTTGAAAACTGACTACAAAATGTTGAAAATCAAAAACTAGAAAATTGACTAAAAATGTTGAAAACAAAGTCAAGAACATGAAAGTTGACTAGAAAAGTGAAAATAAAGTAAAAAATTTGAAATTTTGCCACAAATGATCAAAACAAACTCAAAAACCTGAAAACTGACTAAAAATATTGAAAAGAAAGTCAAAAACTAGAAAATTGACTAAAAATGTTGAAAACAAAGTAAAAAAAGTTGACTAGAAAAGTTGAAAATAAAGAAAAGTTGAAAGCAAAGTAAAAAAACTCAAAAACCTGAAAACTGACTAAAAATGTTGAAAAGAAAGTCAAAAACTAGAAAATTGACTAAAAATGTTGAAAACAAAGTCAAGAACATGAAAGTTGACTAGAAAAGTGAAAATAAAGTAAAAAATTTGAAACTTTGCCACAAATGATCAAAACAAACTCAAAAACCTGAAAACTGACTAAAAATGTTGAAAAGAAAGTCAAAAACTAGAAAATTGACTAAAAATGTTGAAAACAAAGTCAAAAACTGAAAGTTGACTAGAAAAGTTGAAAATAAAGTAAAAAATTTGAAATTTTGCCACAAATGATCAAAACAAACTCAAAAACCTGAAAACTGACTAAAAATGTTGAAAAGAAAGTCAAAAACTAGAAAATTGACTAAAAATGTTGAAAACAAAGTCAAGAACATGAAAGTTGACTAGAAAAGTTGAAAATAAAGTAAAAAATTTGAAATTTTGCCACAAATGATCAAAACAAACTCAAAAACCTGAAAACTGACTAAAAATGTTGAAAAGAAAGTCAAAAACTAGAAAATTGACTAAAAATGTTGAAAACAAAGTCAAGAACATGAAAGTTGACTAGAAAAGTGGAAAATAAAGTAAAACATTTGAAATTTTGCCACAAAATTGCCGTTAAAGATGGTCTAGTCAAAATTTGACAGTCTCTATTTTAAACGTCAATAACTTGGGTTTTTTGACAGCTACAGGGTGGTTCGTTATATATCAATTTGTAGCTCTTAAAATTTTCTTTTGATCATCCTTTATAGTATTTTTAGTAAAAATGTCAAATAATTGAGTTGTTTACTGTTAAAGTGACAGTTTTGATCAGAGTGCCTTGAAAATAGTTTTGGTCGAATATCTCGAAAACGGTTAAAGATACGAAAATGTTGTAAGAGAGCAAACATGTTCTAAATTAAGTGTAGAATGGCACAGTGGTAGAATAAAACAAAAATATTGATTTTTGTCCAAAAAGTATCAATTTTTCAAATAACTTAATACAACATTTGTTAAACTCCACTTTCTGCCCTGTATAGTGCAAACAGAGAGTCTGTTAAGTTTGATTATTCAAAGTACATTGTTTGTCAGCATTGATCTGTCCTGGATTTAATTAACATGCAAATCCCCTTGTACTGCTGTCCAGGGCCGGACACATTAAAGTAAGCTCTTTAAGGTGCAACTGGAATAACAAATGACTACCACAAAAAAAATATATAAGTTTATTAGAAATATATACGCCAATATGCTCGTGACTTACAAGTGTAACCAGATGTTGACAAACTGAGCCTTAGCGTGGACTTAGAAAAAGTTAACAATTACAGCTAAACGAAATTATATTATAATATAAACGCATACAAACAAAAATCTGACCGATTTCTAACCTAACATTATAAATAATATTGTCACTTTATATTTATGAAACCAAAAAACGTAAGCATACGAAGAAATGACAGGTGGAAACCGTGTTTTTAAAACTGATCACCAGAGGGAGTCCACCACACGTCCAAGTTAATAGTTTCGAATATCACGTGATATCTGTCATGTACGTCAAAACTGTCAAACTATGTCAAAACAGGCAGTAGAACTATAAAGTTTAAAGTCTGTAATACGGTGCTTTCTTGAATAAGCTTTATAGCTTAAGGGCGAGTGGATTTGAGAAATGTGACGTAATTATGACAATTCTAAGATGTCTTAGTACCACATGACACCTGTCATCTACCTGAGAACTGTCAAATTTTGGCCAAACAGGCGCTGGAACTATAAAGTTCAAAGTCTACAACTCTTGGTTTTCATAACCAAAACAATATAAAGTTTACAGCTTTACGTCACGTATTTTGACAGTTGTGACGTACATATCCACGCCAGGGTGTTCTAGTTTGATATGGCAACTGTCATATATAAGTCAAAAGTGTCAAACGAAACTGGTTTCTGACGTAGAGCTATAACATTCAGAGCGTGAAACAAATTTTGTGTAGTACAAAGCACAGCACGGTTTGTATAGCTTTGTGCAGCACATGTCCAAGTTAAAAGTTTCTAATATCACGTGATATCTGTCATGTACGTCAAAACTGTCAAACTATGTCAAAACAGGCAGTAGAACTATAAAGTTTAAAGTCTGTAATACGGTGCTTTCTTGAATAAGCTTTAGAGCTTAAGGGCGAGTGGATTTGAGAAATGTGACGTAATTATGACAATTCTAAGATGTCTTAGTACCACATGACACCTGTCATCTAGCTGAGAACTGTCAAATTTTGGCCAAAGTTGACTAGAAAAGTTGAAAATGAAGTAAGAAGTTTGAAACTTTGTCACAAATGATCAAAACAAACTCAAAAACCTGAAAATCGACTAAAAATGTTGAAAAGAAAGTCAAAAACTAGAAAATCGACTAAAAATGTTGAAAACAAAGTCAAGAACATGAAAGTTGACTAGAAAAGTTGAAAATGAAGTAAAAAATTTGAAACTTTGCCACAAATGATCAAAACAAACTCAAAAACCTGAAAACTGACTAAAAATGTTGAAAAGAAAGTCAAAAACTAGAAAATTGACTAAAAATGTTGACAACAAAGTCAAAAATCTGAAAGTTGACTAGAAAAGTTGAAAGCAAAGTAAAAAACTTCAAAACTGACTAGAAATGTTGAAAATAAAGTCAAAAACTAGAAAGTTAACTAGAAATATTGAAAATAAAGTAAAAAATTTGAAATTTTGCCACAAATGATCAAAACAAACTCAAAAACCTGAAAACTGACTAAAAATGTTGAAAAGAAAGTCAAAAACTAGAAAATTGACTAAAAATGTTGAAAACAAAGTCAAGAACATGAAAGTTGACTAGAAAAGTTGAAAATAAAGTAAAAAATTTGAAACTTTGCCACAAATGATCAAAACAAACTCAAAAACCTGAAAACTGACTAAAAATGTTGAAAAGAAAGTCAAAAACTAGAAAATTGACTAAAAATGTTGACAAAAATCTGAAAGTTGACTAGAAAAGTTGAAAATAAAGTAAAAAATTGACTAAAAATGTTGAAAACAAAGTCAAAAATCTGAAAGTTGACTAAAATGTTGAAAACAAAGTCAAGAAAAAAGTTGAAAGCAAAACAAACTAAAAAACTTGAAAACTGACTAAAATGATGAAAACAAACTCAAAAACCTGAAAATTGACTAAAAATGTTGAAAACAAAGTCAAGAACATGAAAGTTGACTAGAAAGGCTGAAAATAAAGTAAAAAATTTGAAATTTTGCCACAAATGATCAAAACAAACTCAAAAACCTGAAAATTGACTAAAAATGTTGAAAACAAAGTCAAGAACATGAAAGTTGACTAGAAAATTGAAAATAAAGTAAAAAATTTGAAATTTTGCCACAAATGATCAAAACAAACTCAAAAACCTGAAAACTGACTAAAAATGTTGAAAAGAAAGTAAAAAACTAGAAAATTGACTAAAAATGTTGAAAAGAAAGTCAAAAACTAGAAAATTGACTAAAAATGTTGAAAACAAAGTCAAGAACATGAGAGTTGACTTGAAAAGTTGAAAGCAAAGTAAAAAACTTAAAAACTGACTATAATAAAAAAAAAGTAAAAAACCTTAAAATTGATGAAAAAAACTATAAAGTTTTAAGTCTACAACTCTTGGTTTTCATAACCAAAACAATATAAACTTTACAGCTTTACGTCACGTAGTTTGACAGTTGTGACGTACATATCCACCCCAGGGTGTTCTAGTTTGATATGGCAACTGTCATATATAAGTCAAAAAGGAACTGATTTCTGACGTAGAGCTACAAAACACATTTCACAAAAAAAATGTCCTGGTTGAGGTGGAGAACAGTTTATTTGGTAAGTTAATCACCCCTTCTTCGATTTAGACCGTTATTTCGTAGTGTGCCTCGCCCACATGGTTCTCTGAACCTGCGACAACAATTCGCTCCTATTTGGCACCCGTTCACTTGCAGACCTGGATATTCCCGGACCGTTCATCAATCTCAGCTCGTCGCTAATCCTCAAATCGGACAGTTTGTCCCCTTCTTCCGAATTTGACGGCACCGGTACAATCACCCTCACCCGCCCTTCTGAATCGGTGGTTGTCAAAGTCCCCACCTGACTCAAGGGCTTGATCAGCCCTTCGGATGGTTTGGGTGAGGCTCTCTGATTGCTCTCCTGGTTGACTTGCAGCGTTCTTTTTTGCGGCTCCTCGTTCAGGTTGAGCAAAGAGTGTCTCCGTTGCATTCCGTATTGCTGATACTCTTGATGTTGATTGTTGTTCGTGTCGTTTTGTTGCATCGAGTAGATTTGTCTCGGTTCGCTGTGCCGGGACCGTTCCACGCTAGGATAGGTTCTGGGCAATGTTGCGTAGGCTTGTAAAGGCATCAAGGTTTGATTGTAGTAAGGCTGGCTTAGGTAGGGCGTGGGCGAAGGGTAACCGTACGGATTCAAAGGTGGGTAACTTCCCATTCTTTGCAACAGTTGAGACTCGAAACTACCGTCCAATTGGGTCGGATAGGAAAAGTTAAACAACCCTCCAGGATTAAAGGTGGTCCTTAATGGCGAGTTATTTAAGGCTTGTAGTGGGTCTGAAGAAGCCTAAAACCACAACTTTAATTAGGACAAACGTTTTTACGGAGCGCAGAAACTTACCTTTAAGAGGTTAGGTTAGGTTAGCTTGCTTCGTTAACAACTCGGTTATTTTGACAAGCGCTATTGTTAGACAGCCGGAACTTCACTTGCATAATTACGCACAAAAGCCCTAACTAACTATTTCCGTTCTGACAACTTTAAATAATTGAAAAATTGACCCAAAATGGAGGAAAAACCCCGGGACTCCTGTTGTAGGAGTAGTTTAAAACACTACAGAAACTTCAAAATGCTTCCAAGCAGACGAAAACCTTCCAAAACAGTCTAGAAGCTTCCAAAAGCTTTTAGAACACTCTAAAAGGCTTCCAAATGATCTTCAACTAGTCTAGAAGCTCTCAAAAAATTTCAAGAGAGTCTAAAAGCTTCCGTATGTTTCTAAAGCAGTTCCATAAGTTTCTAGAACCCTCCATAAGTTTTAAAATGCTTTAAAAGCAGTACAAAACCTTCAATGCTTTGTAAACTCTCCAGAAACCTTCCAAATGTTTCTAAAGTAGTCTAGAAAGTTTTCAAAATACTACAGAAACTCCAAAATGCTTCTCAAGCAGTCGAAAGTCTTCCAAAACAGTCTAGAAGCTTCCAAAAGCTTTTAGAACACTCTAAAAGGCTTCCAAATGATCTTCAACTAGTCTAGAAGCTCTCAAAAAATTTCAAGGGAGTCTAAAAGCTTCCGTATGTTTCTAAAGCAGTTCCATAAGTTTCTTAAACCCTCCATAAGTTTTAAAATGCTTTGTAAACTCTCCAGAAACCTTCCAAATGTTTCTAAAGTAGTCTAAAAAGCTTTCAAAATACTACAGAAACTCCAAAATGCTTCTCAAGCAGTCGAAAGTCTTCCAAAACAGTCTAGAAGCTTCCAACAGCTTTTAGAACACTCTAAAAGGCTTCTAAATGATCTTCAACTAGTCTAGAAGCTCTCAAAAAATTTCAAGGGAGTCTAAAAGCTTCCGTGTGTTTCTAAAGCAGTTCCATAAGTTTCTAGAACCCTCCATAAGTTTTAAAATGCTTTGTAAACTCTCCAGAAACCTTCCAAATGTATCTAAAGTAGTCTAGAAAGTTTTCAAAACACTACAGAAACTCCAAAATGCTTCCCAAGCAGACGAAAACCTTCCAAAACAGTCTAGAAGCTTCCAAAAGCTTTTAGAACTCTCTAGTCTAGAAGCTCTCAAAAAATTTCAAGGGAGTCTAAAATTCCGTATGCTTTAAAAGCAGTCCAAAACCTTCAATGCTTTGTAAACTCTCCAGAAACCTTCCAAATGTTTCTAAAGTAGTCTAGAAAGTTTTCAAAATACTACAGAAACTCCAAAATGCTTCTCAAGCAGTCGAAAGTCTTCCAAAACAGTCTAGAAGCTTCCAAAAGCTTTTAGAACACTCTAAAAGGCTTCCAAATGATCTTCAACTAGTCTAGAAGCTCTCAAAAAATTTCAAGGGAGTCTAAAAGCTTCCGTATGTTTCTAAAGCAGTTCCATAAGTTTCTAGAACCCTCCATAAGTTTTAAAATGCTTTAAAAGCAGTCCAAAACCTTCAATGCTTTGTAAACTCTCCAGAAACCTTCCAAATGTTTCTAAAGTAGTCTAGAAAGTTTTCAAAATACTACAGAAACTCCAAAATGCTTCTCAAGCAGACGAAAGTCTTCCAAAACGGTCTAAAAGTTTCCAAAAGCTTTTAGTCTAGAAGCTCCCAAAAGATATCAAAAAAGTCTAGAAGCTTCCAAAAAATTCTAGAATTAGATGGTTCCGAACTTAGAGCAAAACTCGTTGTAAATTCCTGCATAAAAATTTTCTTATATAAATGTGATCTTTATCAAAAACCAGAGGGCGCAAGCAACAGCCAGTAGGTAATTAAATCAAGCTGGCTACAACATCAATTATTAAAGAAAACCGGCAACAACGCAAAAAAAGACAACTAACCTGAGGCATGGTCACGTGGGGTGGACTGGAAGGTTTCTCCAGCTTGTCGCCACCTTGCAGATGAGCCACTAGAGCGGCAATGTGATCGAGCAGCTCCCGGTTGTGCACCAGGAGTTGATGGGTGCGCGCCTGCGCCTCCATTCTGGCCGTCTAAAACGTCGCAAAAACGGTCAAAGTCAACTAGATCAGATCAGAATCAAGATCAGAATACCTGTTCCGCTTGCATTTGTTCGCGCGCAAGTTGCAGCTGCGCGACCGCAGCCTGAGTTTGTTGGCGTTGTTGCTCGAGTTGTTCGCGGAGCAGCTGGATCTCGTGGTGGGCGGATAGAGCGCCACCAGGTGGTGGCAGGGTGGGCGTGGTCCCCGTTGAGTTGACAAATTGTTCGCTGTGTGGCGCTGCGTACGTCTCGGCGCGCTGTCACATTGATTATAGTTCAGTAAGAAGTTATTGATTGATGACACTAGGAGCAAATTGTGATTGGTCAAGCTGAAAACCAATCACAAACTACCCTTTGTCTGGAAAATAGGATTTTTAACATCCTTGTGACTTGTTTTCATTATTTTATAGAAAAAAAAACGAAATATGAGTCTTGTAGATGTTTGTGTCTACTTTTTTCCTAGATAATCCATCAGTATACCGAGGGTGTCCCAAATTTGAGCAACAAACTTATAATTTTTTATTCGATTTTTGGAATCTACGTCAAATTCTAGGCCTACTTGATGTAAAATGTTTGTATCGATATTCAATTATTTTTGCTCTAGCAGCCTTACTTTGACCCCCCTTCTCTAAAGCAGAAATTCCCAATTTGAGCGAAATTTTGGTGCACTTTTCCAGAAAATCGTCCATAACTCGCTTATTTGAAACACCCTGTATAAACACACCGTATAACAAAAGAAAGCTAATGAACGGGGCTATCACGTGACGTTGAGTGGGCACAGCTAAGTTGTCCCGTTTAGCCGCTAGAGAGCGTCAAATTTGACTCTCGTTTTTTGCAGTTTTTGCTCAATATCTCAGGAACGTTTCAGGTTAGAGGTCTGAAATTTTTACCACAAATGCACCTCGATGGGATGCAACTTTTACTTTATATACACTTTTTTGGTACCACGCACCGTTTTACCATGAAAAATTAAAAACTAGGATTGTCAAGAATTTTTAAGGGTGTGATACCTTCTGATTTTTTGAGAAATTTTTTTATTTTTAAAATTAACCTCAACTGCTTAAATACCTTCAGGTTAATGGTACAAAAATGATGTAAAGTGTCATTTGTCAAAATGTCATTTTACAAGGGTGCCACGCCCTAAATTGTCAAAATTGACATAATTTCAAAGATCGCCGAAACGGTGGCAGTTAGAGCAAAATGGACGTCAGATTTGTGTTCCCCAGGTTCAAATTAGTTCAAAAAATCACTTTGATTGAGGAAAATCCAAAATGGTCGCCGTTAGTATAGTAGGCCCAAAAAATCCCTAATTTAGGTTAAATTTCCGTGCACTTTTCCAGAAAATCGTCCATAACTCAATTATTTGAAACACTCTGTATAAAACCATGGTATAACAAAAGAAAGCTTATTAATGGGGCTATCACGTGACGTTGAGCGGGCACGGCTAAGTTGCCCCGTTTAGCAGCTAGAGGGCGTCAAATTTGACTCTCGTTTATTTCAGTTTTTGCTCAATATCTCAGGAACTTTTCAGGTTAGAGGTCTGAAATTTTTACCACAAAATGCACCTCGAGGGGATGCAACTTTTACCTTCTATACACTTTTTTAGTACCATGCACCGTTTTCCTTGAAAAATTAAAAACTAAAATTGTCAAGAATTTTTACCTTCTGATTTTTTTCAGAAAATTTTCTATTTTCAACATTAACCTCAACTGCTTAAATACCTTCAGGTTAATAGTACAATTAATATAGAGAATAGGATTACTAGTTTTGCACTACATTTGCCTGTAAAATTTTACTATTTACTTGACATGTCAAATAATCTATTTGTGTAAAAGTGGCAACACAGCGACCCTGGCAGACATCTTGTTTAGAGTTAATTATGTTTTAGTGTGAGGTTGTGCAAAAAACGGTAAATAACCCAAGCTACAGCCGGTGAAGAACTGAGTTTAGTGTATAAACACAGCAATTAAACTATTTAGGTGTTGTATTGTAAATTGTAAAACACAGCTTAATCGCAAACGCTGGCATCGTCGCGAAAGTAATGACAGACGACAGACAACCGGTAAAATATAACATAACCTCAACTGTCACCGCAAAATTGTAAATCACAACAAAATCAGTTATTTGTTTTGTTTTTTCGGTGTTATTTACTGTTTCTGTGCGTTTTTAAAGCATTTCCGCATTTGTTAGTTAATAATGCCGTGAAAAACTATTGTATTACTTGTAAAATGAAAAAATCAGTGCTGTTCCACTAGCTGAAGGAAGGGAATTCTATTTGGCTTGATTGGTGGGGTTGAGCCAAGTAAAACTACCAAAATGAGCAAAACCAGCAGGCCCTTTGTCTGGTGTACGGGTGTGGAAAGGAAAAAAAGCAGAAAAACTGTGAGAAAAGTTAAAAAAGCCTTTAAGAGAGACAGCAGAAGAAATATTAATCAAACAAGGACAAGGATTGTTGCAGGTACATAATTTTTCTAGTCTAAACCCTTACAAGTTACTAATATTTTTTGGTTTGTTGGAAAATTGAATGTACCGACTCAGTAATACATAATAAGTTTGGTTTCATTGGTTAACGTTCATGTGATTATGACATTTTCTCACCTCTGGCTGTACAGAGATTTATCTGGTACCAAACCCATTAAAATGTTAAAGAATTCACCCATGGTGAAGAAGAATTGACGTCATGACTGACATCGTCTCAACCTGACCGTAAACAAGAAAAACCTGTTTGATTTCCACCTTTCAAAACATCCAAGTAAACAAACAAAACCAAAACTGTTATAAGACAGGTTGATCTTTTAAGCCACTTTATCATAAATCCGGGCTTTACGTAAGTCCCCATTAACACTATCAAGTTCAAAAGCCTTATTGTTGTTTACGGTCATATATTTTTGTTCTGTCCCTGATAAAAGATTTGTTGTATTGTGGGATTAGTCACATTTGTGTCCCCTATAAATCAATATATGAATTGTTTATTAGATTATTTATAAGGTTTTGAAGTGTATTTGGGTGGGTCCAAATTTTTTGCTACTAACAGGTTCTCGAAACCCACATTTTTTGATCAACAACAAATGACGTCACTACAAAAAAAAGAAAGCCACCCATATAGAGGTGTTATAGGTAAAATTGATATTAAAACCGCACAACTATTTGTCACTTTGACAGTTGATAACTCATCAACTGTTGACGCAAACAACTTAGTCATTCAATCGTGAATAACTCAGTTATTTAAAACATTTACTATAGACACATAATAGGATTATAGATAGCCAATGAATGGGACTATCCATTGGTGAAAACTGCGCACAGCTAAGTTGTACCGTTTGGCCGCTAGAGGGCGTCAAAGTTGACTTAAAATTTTCGGACATTTTCCTAAATATCTGGGAAATGGCTCAATTGATCGAGTTGAAAATTTTATTGGGTGTAGACCTCGATGAGACGCAACTTTTTCCTAATGTACCATTTTTTCGTAAAATGTACTGTTTTTTTGTAAAAAAATAAAACCAAAAATTTAAAAAAATTTCAAAGGGGTCCCTTTCGATTTTTTTGGAAAAAATTTTGAATTTTTAATTTTGACTTTGACTGTGCCAATACCTTTGGATTGGTAGTAGAAAAATAACTTATACTGTCAAAGTGACAGATTGATTTTAATAAGGGAGCTATGACGTAAAATGTGCGTAAAAATGGGTTTTTTTAGGTTAACTCGGAAATGGTACCACTTATTGTCAATCTGACACTTTCCAGAAAATCATCCATAACTCGCTTATTTGAAACACTCTGTATAAAACCACCGTATAACAAATGAAAGCTAATGAATGGGGCTATCACGTGACGTTGAGTGGGCACGGCTAAGTTGTCCCGTTTAGCCGCTAGAGGCCGTCAAAGTTGACTCTCGTTTTTTGCAGTTTTTGCTCAATATCTCAGGAACGTTTCAGGTTAGAGGTCTGAAATTTTTAGCACAAATGCACCTCGATGGGTTGCAACTTTTACTTTATATACACTTTTTTGGTACCACGCACCGTTTTACCTTGAAAAATTAAAAACTGGAATTGTCAAAAATTTTCAAAGGTGCCTTCTGATTTTTTTGAGAAATTTTTTTATTTTCAAAATTAACCTCAACTGCCTAAATACCTTCAGGTTAATAGTACAAAAATGATGTAAAGTGTCACTTGTCAAAATGTCATTTTGCAAAGGTGCCACGCCCTAAATTGTCAAAATTGACATAATTTTAAAGATCGCCGAAACGGTGGCAGTTAGAGCAAAATGGACGTCAGAATTGTGTTCCCCAGGTTCAAATTAGTTAAAAAAATTACTTTGGTTCAGAAAAATCCAAAATGGTCGCCGTTAATATAGTAGGCCCAAAAAATCCCTAATTTAGATTAAATTTCCGTGCACTTTTCCAGAAAATCGTCCATAACTCGCTTATTTGAAACACTCTGTATAAAACCACCGTACAACAAAAGAAAGCTAATGAACGAGGCTATCACGTGACGTTGAGCGGGCACGGCTAAGTTGCTCCGTTTAGCCGCTAGAGAGCGTCAAAGTTGACTCTCGTTTTTTTGCAGCTTTTGCTCAACTTTTACTTTCTATACACTTTTTTGGTTCCATGCACCGTTTGACCGTTTTTTATTTTCAAAATTAACCTCAACTGCCTAAATACCTTCGATTTAATAGTACAAAAATGTAAAAAACAAATTATTTTTGAATTTTCCAATTTTTCCAGAAAATTACCAAAAATTTTCTAAACTAAAAAAAAAGTTATATTATAAGACAGTATAATTGTATTCGGGATATAGTGCACAAAATACGTTTCGTGCATGTAAAATTTTAGAAAATCTTGCATTCAGACTTGTATGCCCTTACAAGAAACAGCTTTCAAGTATTTTATGGTTATTTTCCTAAAAAAAATGGTTTTAGGCTTAGGCAATACACTTAACGTATTACTATTGAAAACAATCATCATCAAAAGATATTTTCGATTACCGTTAAAATTATAATGCAGAACTCTCTATTGAATAAATAAAATAGCCTAGTAGGGCTTAAAAAAAGCAAGCTGGAACGCAGTTGCAAGGTGATACGTCAAATAGCGACGCGCTGATTGGTCTAAAAGGCGATTTCCACCACGACTGCGTTCGAAATTTACTATAAACGTTTTTTTCCAGATAACATGTCTGAATAGTCCACAAGTGCAATAGTTGTGTAAATCAACATGTACTTTGTGATTGACACTTTTAAATATTTTGCCGTGTATAATTACACAAATTTTGATTTTAAGAGCCATCAATTGGAAAGCAATTATTGTAAATGAGTTTTTTGACATTGAATTAGTTGCATTTACACCCATTAACTGGATTTGGGATTGGAAATAGCTCCGAAATGATCGATCGATTTGTTTTCCCAACGTAAATGAATCATTTGTAAAGCCAAATTTTTCCAGTTTGGATCCATTCCAATTTTCTGATTGCAAATTTAACCTCAGACTTACCAATGGCGACGACTTCCGTGCGTTAGGAGGCGGTGGGGGTAGAATATCCAGTTGGGGTGGGGGTTTCCTGCTTTTAATACTGTTGTCCAGGTAAGAGTCTTTTAAACTACATTCGTCTGGTTGTAACGAATCCACCTCTAAAATATTAACAAACATAGTTGAACACCAACTTTACCAATATCTAATTCTAGCTTTAGAAAAAACGTTAAATTCTAATTATTATCCCATTTCGGGATCGTAAAGTATGCAAAGTTTAATGTTTCCTTCTTACGTTTATGGCCGTTTAACGGCCGATTCGTAACAGGCTTTGATCGTAAAACCCGTTAAAAATTCTGGAGCACCTACTTCCGTCTGGATTATGCCAATTAATTAGCTTTGAGCGGCCTAATTTGATGATTAATTTATAAGCCTGAATTTCGTATAAATAAGCTTCGACTAAAGTGATTTGTCAAATGTGAGACTAATCAGCCTCAGGAGTCACACACTGAAGATATTCCTTAAGATCCACTAGAGAATATCAATAAAGTGCGAAAGAAATTGGATTCAGGAGTCCAACATCATAAACTGATCCAAATCCTGAACAGATTGGACCAGAAAGACATCCGCTGCATTCAAAGCCTATACTGGAACCAAAAGTCAGAGATGTTAACGATCTTACAGAAGGAAGACCAATTTGTAGAAGGGTCAGACAAGGGTGTATTCTCTCTCCACTTCTCTTCAATTTATATTCTGAAGCCATCTTTCAGGAAGCTCTAGAAGGTGAATGGTGTATGGGTCAACAATATTCGTTATGCGGACGACACAGTTCTAATTGCAGATAACACGGAGGATTTGCGGGATATGCTTGGGACTGTCGGGGAATGCAGTAAGAATGGGCCTCAATATCAACACCAAGAAGACTAAATTCATGATAATTACTAGGCAGCCACAAGAAGAACATATGAGAATCAAGCAATAGGGCGAGTAAATAAATTTAAATATCTAGGAACGTGGCTGTCAGACACATGAAATTCAAAAAAGTGCTCACCAATACTGATTTTGATCTCGGCATGAGAATTAGATTTGTCAAATGCTTTGTCTGGTCTGCGCTGGTGCTGGAGTGTAAGAAAACCTCTTGTCGCTCACGAGGATGGCCAAGGTACGTCTAACTTGGGTTCCAGGGCACTGCGGTGTTAGGGGAAACGAGGAGGCGGACAGGTTGGCCCTTCGTGGCGGATGTCCAGGGTACGTCGGATCCGCCATTCTGGACCGTATCTTCTGGCAAAGATCCGATATTGCTTGGAAGGAGGCCGGAGGCATGCGGCAGTCGCAATGTCTCATGGGCTTCCTTCCCAGAAACAAGTCCCTGATGGAATTATGCAGAAAGGACCTCAGATGTGTGACAGGACTTGTCAGATGAAAAGACACATGCACATTTTGGGTCTGTCACAGGATCCGGAATGTCGCTTGTGTCTGGAAGACGAGGAAACTCCGATACACGTTCTCACACAGTGTCTGTCACTTGCGACGATCAGAAAAGAGCTTTGGGGTAAGAGTGTAATCAACCCCTTAGATATTCAAGGTACCCGGCCAAGGAGAGCTTTGTCAGGACCACCGAACTGGAGGGGTACTCCAGCTTGTGATGGGTCACAAAGTGTCTTCTCCGAAGGGAGTCTATCTAACAATATCATCAAGTGTTGATTTCTGGCATGGAGGACGAGACACTGAAGGAGAGCACCATGAACAAGCTGGAAGCATTCGAGATGTGGGTCTGTCACCTGACAAGAAGAACTGTTAGACACCATTAAACGTCGAAAAACAGCCTGGGCCACGTAATACGCAACAAGAGGTACCAATTCCTGTAATTGATAATTGAGGGGAAAAGAGGAATCGGCAGGAAAAGATGTCATGGCTCCGCAACGTTAGGCAGTGGACAGGAGGACAATGCAAGAACTAATGCATACTGTCACGTTAAGGGGTAGCCCAGAGGGAAGAATACTCAGGTTTCCACAAGTAACCCACTTTATTTGAGAAGTTAAGTCAGTTGGTATAGTAATCTTATCCCCAGATTGCCAAGATGGCGTATGTGGGAAGCAGGATCGAAAAGACGGAAGGTTCATGGAGGGCAAACGCGTTGTTATGGTACTAGCCTCCCTCTGGGGAAGACCCCCAGAGGGAGGCTAGTACCCAGTTCGGTGATTTGTACGTGCTTTTGGTGCTGTATTTATACCCACATCATGACCTCAATTCGGCGATCTTCTTCGTGTAATTCCTGTGTTACGTAAGAAGGAAGAGTGGACAAATGTGATCGCAAACATCCATTAATGGACACGTAGCAGAAGAAGAAGATGGCTATAATACACACTTTTTTGTCGATCTTGATCTAATGAAATGAGATAAAGGATGTGACGGAAGAGTCAGAAGTCAAACTGCACAGAAAGTATGTACAAAGGAGCATAATTTTTCTAAAGTGAATGAGAAGACTAAGGTAGTTGTTGTGCAACATCTGGTGACATCTGTACTCAACTCTATGAGTTAGAAAGTACAGATGGCGTTCCCAAATCTAGGAACAGCACCATTCGGTAAACACCGATCTGATTGGTTGAAAATGGTGAGGTTTTGTTTTTTGTTTAACAACTATCATTTCTGGCATCCAGTTGACTATACTGGAATGAAGGTTTTGTTCTTTGGTTATCAAGCCCTATAGCCTCTCTGATGAGCCGTAAAGCTTGGTTCACATGAATCCGGAACATTCTAAGCACCCTCAACACAAGGATAATAATGCCTTGAAGAAGGCTTGGCTTCAGATTGCCAATCGAATGAAAACAATAGGTATTCGGTACAGTCAGAGAGAAAAGCGCGGTCAAAGTTTGAACTGCCAGAAACACAGTTTGAAAAGACAGTCAGCGACCAAATCGCCTGTTAAACTCACTTGGAGTGAGAAAATGACAGTTTTAAGCACATTTTTGGAATCCTCATTAAGTTTCCTATCTACTAACCTAAAAAAACACTAAAAAATCGAGTATAGTCAGTTAGAAAAACAGTGTCAAAGTTTGAACTGCCAGAAACACAGTTTGAAAGGACAGTCAGAGACAAAATCGCCTGTAAAACCCCCTTGAAATGAGAAAATGACAGTTTTAAGCACATTTTTGGAATCCTCGTTAAATTTCCAATTCAGTTACTTGGAAAAACCGTATAAAATGTGGTACAGGCTGGGAGAAAAGCAGTGTCAAATTTTGAACTAAAAGAAACACAGTTTGGAAGGACAGTCAGGGACAAAATCGCACTTCTAGTCAGAAAATGTTTGATTTGAGTACATTTTTGGAATCCTCATTAAATTTCCTATTCAATAGCCAAAAAAAACACAAAAAAGATATCGGTACAGTCATGGTGAAAAATGATGTATAAGTTTGAATTGTTAGAAACACAGTTTGAAAGGACAGTCAAGGACAAAATCGCCTGTAAAACCCACTTGTAGTGTGAAAATAACAGTTTTAAGCACATTTTTGGAATCCTCATTAAATTTCCTATCCAATAGTCTAAAAAAACACTAAAAAATCGAGTATAGTCAGTTAGAAAAACAGTGTCAAAGTTTGAACTAACAGAAACACAGTTTGAAAGGACAGTCAAGGACAAAATCGCCTGTAAAACCCACTTGTAGTGTGAAAATGACAGTTTTAAGCACATTTTTGGAATCCTCATTAAATTTCCTATCCAATAGTCTAAAAAAACACTAAAAAATCGAGTATAGTCAGTTAGAAAAACAGTGTCAAAATTTGAACTGCTAGAAACACAGTTTGAAAGGACAGTCAAGGACAAAATCGCCTGTAAAACCCACTTGTAGTGTGAAAATGACAGTTTTAAGCACATTTTTGGAATCCTCATTAAATTTCCTATCTACTAACCTAAAAAAACACTACCAAATTGAGTACAGTCAGAGAGAAAAACAGTGTCAAAATTTCCTATCTACTTGAACTAACAGAAACACAGTTTGAAAAAAGACAGTCAAGGACAAAATCGCCTGTAAAACCCACTTGTAGTGTGAAAATGACAGTTTTAAGCACATTTTTGGAATCCTCATTAAATTTCCTATCCAATAGTCTAAAAAAACACTAAAAAATCGAGTATAGTCAGTTAGAAAAACAGTGTCAAAGTTTGAACTGCTAGAAACACAGTTTGAAAGGACAGTCAAGGACAAAATCGCCTGTAAAACCCACTTGTAGTGTGAAAATGACAGTTTTAAGCACATTTTTGGAATCCTCATTAAATTTCCTATCCAATAGTCTAAAAAAACACTAAAAAAGTACGAGTATAGTCAGTTAGAAAAACAGTGTCAAAATTTGAACTAACAGAAACACAGTTTAAAGAAACACAGTTTGAAAGGACAGTCAAGGACAAAATCGCCTGTAAAACCCACTTGTAGTGTGAAAATGACAGTTTTAAGCACATTTTTGGAATCCTCATTAAATTTCCTATCCAATAGTCTAAAAAAACACTAAAAAATCGAGTATAGTCAGTTAGAAAAACAGTGTCAAAATTTGAACTGCTAGAAACACAGTTTGAAAGGACAGTCAAGGACAAAATCGCCTGTAAAACCCACTTGTAGTGTGAAAATGACAGTTTTAAGCACATTTTTGGAATCCTTATTAAATTTCCTATCCAATAGCCAACTTTTCGTTTACCTTTTTTAGGTTTGTCACTAGCCACATCACTGAGTCGATCACTGAGCAAATCCTGCGTCACCGTAGTGTCCTGTTCGTCGTCGAAATTGTCCTCGGGAGCGCTAATCGACAACTTATGGCACACTTCGAAAGCTTGTCCCACTGTCCGGACGATTCGCATCGCCTGGCTCTGTAACAATACAATTTTCACCCACTTTTACAAGCATTTTTGGGTAATCACTACCTCCAGATCATCGTCTTCACTATTTTGCCCCCCATTAGTTACAACCGTTAAACCTAACCCAGCAATACTTTGGATACCTTTACCCAAAGTAAACGCGCTCTTTGTAGGGACATTCTCACTGTTCGAATTGATTTTCAAAAGTTTTTCGCAAGATTTCAACGTGTTTTGTAGTTTTCCTTTGGATTTTAAAGAGTTTGAGTCGACCTCGGGTTCTTTGAAACTCAATTTCTTCCTGGGACGTTCCAAAGCCAACGCTTCCGCGTCACTTCTACGTTCTACGCTGGGCCGGTCTACGCAAACCGTAGCAGGCCGTAGCCGATTCAAAAAACCACCCTCCACCTGATCCAGGTCGTTTTCAAAAGAAGAAACTCGTATTTGAGGGTGCGATCCTATAGAAGTTTGCTTTTGTAATGGTCGTTTAGAGCCTGGAATTTAACCTGGTTAAAGTCAACCGCAACACTGGGTGGAAAAGTTTACCTTCGTGGTGTTTAGACTGGGAATGTTTGAAGAAATAGTCCAAAGTGCACTGGGTCATACTTTTAGGTAGCGTTTGGTTATCTTCGTTCTTTTTGTGCTTCAAAGCGTCACTTAACAGAAACAGCTTGTTTTTTGCTTTGGATAGCACGTCAGCATTTTGCTTTTTGTTCCAGTCTGGGTCGGCCAAATCCAGACTGGAATGTCGCAGTTTGGTCATTTTTAACTGACCGCGTCGGTTGCTCATTGTTCTATCTTTTAAACATTGAATGACATGACAGTTATGAGGTGTCAAAGTGATTACCAGGCGTCCAACCAATCAATAATTGACCAAAAAGTCTGTATTTTGGGACAAATGTACAGTTTTAAGTCAATAGTTTACCATTTGTTTATTTTCTTGAAAAATGCTTCCTAAGGAAAATACACTCTTTCAAATTTCAGTATAAAAATCGTTTTTTTTTTACTGAACCACCCACCAATTTTGATCAAATTTGGTGTACTTATCAACAAGTACTTATGAAAATTGTTTCTAGTTTAGAGGCGTTGATATAGGGGGATAGTCGTTATTTCCTCGCTCTATTTTCTACACTCACTGGATATTAGTAAAAATTGACAAAAATATCTACTTGGGTTATTGTATTTTTTACTTTAAAATGGTTCAAAAGGATTAAAATCTGGCAGGAATTGAAAATTTCTGGAAAATTAAATTTATGGAAATTTTTCCGGAAAAATTGGAAAATCTGAGAATTCAAAAATAATTAGTTTTTTACATTTTTGTTCTATTAACTTGAAGGTATTCAGGCCGTTGAGGTTAATTTTGAAAATTTTCACTTGAAATTTCTTGACAATTCTAGTTTTTAATTAGGTCAAACGGTGCATGGTACCAAAACAGTGTATTGACGCCCTCTAGCGGCTAAACGGGGCAACTTAGCAGTGCCCGCTCAACGTCACGTGATACTCCCGTTCATTAGCTTTCTTTTGTTATAAGGTAGTTTTATACAGGGTGTTTCAAATAAGCGAGTTATGGACGATTTTCTGGAAAAAGTGCACGAAAATTTAATCTAAATTAGGGATTTTTAGGGCCTACTATACTAACAACCTACAATTTTGGATTTTCCTCAATGAAAGTGATTTTTTAACTAATTTGAACCTGGGGAACACAAATCTGGCGTCCATTTTGCTTTAACTGGCACCGTTTCGGAGATGACCTTGAAATTATGTCAATTTTGACATTTTAGGGCGTGGCACCCTTGCAAAATGACATTTTGACAAATGACACTTTACGTCATTTTTCTTGTACTATTTTTAACAAACAGTGAAGGTATTTAAGCATTTGTGGTAACAATTTCAGACCTGTAACCTGAAACGTTCCTGAGATATTCTTTACGTCATTTTTGTACCATTAACCTGAAGGCATTTAAGCAGTTGAGGTTAATTTTGAAAATAAAAAATGTTGTATACCTAACCTCAACACTTTTCAAAATAATACGAATTTTTAAAAAAATATTATTTATAAATTTATCCCTTCTGGACAACACATTCCCGGTATAAAAGCATTAATCTTTCGCTAGCGTGACATTTCTACTATATATGGTATACAGGGTGATCAAAAGACAATTTCAAAGGCTACAAATTGGTATATTGAACCACCCTGTAACTGTCAAAATAACAAAGTTATGGGCTGTCACAGTAAAAACTGTCAAATTCAAACAACTCAATTTCAACAGTAAATAACTCACTTATTCGACGTTTTAAGTAAAAACGCTATACAGGGTGGTCAAAAGAGAATTTCAAGGGCTACAAATTGGTATATTGAACCACCCTGTAACTGTCAAAATAACCGAGTTATTGACAATACAATGGAGTACTTTACAGGGTGATTCCATGAATTTTTAACATCCTTGTAACTTGATTAATTTTAATTTTATAAAAAAAAATATCAAATATGAATCTTGTAGATATTTGCATATACTTTATTCCTAGATAATCCATCAGTATACAGGGTGTCCCAAATCTATGTGAAATTCTAAGCCTACCTGATGTAAAATGTTTGTTTGTATCGATATTCAATTGTTTTTGCTCTAGCAGCCTTACTTTGACCACCCTCCTCGAAAGCAGAAATTCCCAATTTGAGCGAAATTTTGGTGCACTTTTCCAGAAAATCGTCCATAACTCGCTTATTTGAAACACCTTGTATAAACACACACCGTATAACAAAAGAAAGCTAATGAACGGGGCTCTTACTTGACGTTGAGCGGGCACGGCTAAGTTGCCCCGTTTAGCCGCTAGAGGGTGTCAAAGTTGACTCTCGTTTTTTGCAGTTTTTGCTCAATATCTCAGGAACGTTTCAGGTTAGAGGTCTGAAATTTGTAACACAAATGCACCTAGATGGGATGCAACTTTTACCTTCTATACACTTTTTTGGTACCATGCACCGTTTGACCTTGAAAAATTAAAAACTAGAATTGTCAAGAATTTTCAAGGGTGATATACCTTCGGATTTTTTTGAGAAAATTTTTTATTTTCAAAATTAACCTCAACTGCTTAAATACCTTCAGGTTAATAGTACAAAAATGATTTACAGTGTCATTTGTCAAAATGTCTTTTTACAAGGGTGCCACGCCCTAAAGTGTCAAAATTGACATAATTTCAAGGCAATCTCCGAAACGGTGCCAGTTAGAGCAAAATGGACGTCAGATTTGTGTTCCCCAGGTTCAAATTAGTTAAAAAAATCACTTTGATTGAGGAAAATCCAAAATGGTCGCCGTCAGTATAGTAGGCCCAAAAAATCCCAATTTAGATTAAATTTTCGTGCACTTTTCCAGAAAATCGTCCATAACTCGCTTATTTGAAACACCCTGTATAAAACCACCGTATAACAAAAGAAAGCTAATGAATGGGGCTATCACGTGACGTTGAGCGGGCACGGCTAAGTTGCCCCGTTTAGCCGCTAGAGGGCGTCAAAGTTGACTCTCGTTTTTGCAGTTTTTGCTCAATATCTCAGGAACGTTTCAGGTTAGAGGTCTGAAATTTGTATCACAAATGCACCTCGATGGGATGCAACTTTTACCTTCTATACACTTTTTTGGTACCATGCACCGTTTGGCCTTGAAAAATTAAAAACTGGAATTGTCAAGAATTTTCAAGGGTGATACCTTCAGATTTTTTTCAGAAAATTTTTTATTTTTAAAATTAACCTCAACTGCTTAAATACCTTCAGGTTAATAGTACAAAAATGACGTAAAGTGTCATTTGTCAAAATGTCACTTTGCAAGGGTGCCACGCCCTAAAGTGTCAAAATTGACATAATTTCAAGGCAATCTCCGAAACGGTGCCAGTTAGAGCAAAATGGACGTCAGATTTGCGTTCCCCAGGTTCAAATTAGTTAAAAAAATCACTTTGATTGAGGAAAATCCAAAATGGTCGCCGTCAGTATAGTAGGCCCAAAAATCCCTAATTTAGATTAAATTTTCGTGCACTTTTCCAGAAAATCGTCCATAACTCGCTTATTTGAAACACCTGTATAAAACCGCCGTATAACAAAAGAAAGCTAATGAACGGGGCTATCACGTGACGCTGAGCGGGCACGGCTAAGTTGTCCCGTTTAGCCGCTAGAGGGCGTCAAAGTTGACTCTCGTTTTTTGCAGTTTTTGCTCAATATCTCAGGAACGTTTCAGGTTAGAGGTCTGAAATTTTACCACAAATGCACCTCGATGGGATGCAACTTTTACCTTCTATACACTTTTTTGGTACCATGCACCGTTTGGCCTTGAAAAATTAAAAACTGGAATTGTCAAGAATTTTCAAGGGTGATACCTTCTGATTTTTTCAGAAATTTTTTTATTTTTAAAATTAACCTCAACTGCTTAAATACCTTCAGGTTAATAGTAACAAAAATGACGTAAAGTGTCTTTTGTCAAAATGTCACTTTGCAAGGGTGCCACGCCCTAAAGTGTCAAAATTGACATAATTTCAAGGTCATCTCCGAAACGGTGCCAGTTAGAGCAAAATGGACGTCAGATTTGTGTTCCCCAGGTTCAAATTAGTTAAAAAAATCACTTTGATTGAGAAAATCCAAAATGGTCGCCGTCAGTATAGTAGGCCCAAAAAATCCCTAATTTAGATTAAATTTTCGTGCACTTTTCCAGAAAATCGTCCATAACTCGCTTATTTGAAACACTCTGTATAAAACCACCGTATAACAAAAGAAAGCTAATGAACGGGGCTATCACGTGACGCTGAGCGGGCACGGCTAAGTTGCCCCGTTTAGCCGCTAGAGGGCGTCAAAGTTGACTCTCGTTTTTTGCAGTTTTTGCTCAATATCTCAGAAACGTTTCAGGTTTTCAGGACTGAAATTTTACCACAAATGCACCACAAAGGAATGCAACTTTTACCTTCTATACACTTTTTTGGTACCATGCACCGTTTGACCTTGAAAAATTAAAAACTAGAATTGTCAAGAATTTTCAAGGGTGATTCTGATTTTTTCAGAAATTTTTTTTATTTTTAAAATTAACCTCAATTGTCAAGAAATTTCAAGTAAACATTTTTTATTTTCAAAATTAACCTCAACTGCCTAAATATTTTCAAGTTAATAGTACAAAAATTTAAAAAGAAATATTTTTGAATTTTCAGATTGTCCAATTTTTCCGGAAAATTTTCTGGAAAAATTTCCATAAATTTAATTTTCGAGAAATTTTACATCCCTGGTATTAATTTCACAAGTACTTGCTCTAAATTTGATCAAAATTGTATCATCTGAACTGTGAAGGACTGTATTTTCCTTAGGAAGCATTCTTCAAGGGAAATTTTTTGATGGTGAATTATTGACATTTAAAACTGGACCACCGTGTATATTCGAGTAGGTCCAGGAGGAGCCATACCATACTGGCTCAATCACCTTATAAGACAATGAAGACTACCAGAAAACGTAAGTTTCGACAGAATCCATTCCAGTCCAGTTAGAACACAAAATATTGTTGATAACAAGAGGTAAATGGTGAAGGAAAATATGCTTTCCAAAGAAAATCCAAATTTTGGTGTCAAGCCAAAATCTAACTAATTATAATAATTTTAAACTGTTAATCAGTTGTGCCCGAATTACACAAAACCAACACAAAAAACACTGCAAAGTAATTGAAATTTGAACTTTGGCCAATCACATCAAAAATAGCTCCGCACACAGAAAAAAAAACACGTGATTTGTGTCACTGTCACGCACTACGTCACTATTTCTAGTGTTTAACGCAGCAGCACCACCGTATAATACATAAGAATCGGAGAGCGAATACATTAGAAACGAAGCGTACCGATTAAGCCATGGAAATAACTGTTTGGAAACAAAAAGCGGGAGCGAAAATCGCACCTCCAAAAAACCGAAAATACACACTTTTCGTTCCGATTATTTATAGGATTTGGCGTATTTATGGCTTTATTAGTACGAATGTACGCCACTGACCAACCGGCCCACACAATGATAATTAGAGTCCGGATTAAAAAGCACTAAAATTGTGAAAAAAAGCGCTTAAAAAGCAAAATAATTTTCTTAAAAAAGCATAAAAATCTGTAAAAAGCACAAAACTCTTTCAGAGATGCAAATTTTTTTTAAGTTCAATTTCTAGAAATTTTTTGAAGATTTCAAATTGCTTTAGAAGCGTACGGAAGATTTTAGACTGTTTTGAAAACTTTCAAAAGTTTTTTGAACTACTTGAGAGCATTTGGAAGGTTCTGGAATTCTTTAGAGGCATTTGGAATCTCTTACACGGTTCACAAAATTTTTTGGTAGCTTCTAAACTGCTTTAATATCTTCTGGGAGCTTCTAGACTAGTTGAAAAGCGTTTGGAATCTTTTAGACTGTTCTATGTATATGATTTTGAAAGTTTCTAGACTGTTTTGAAAGACTTCCGACTGCTTTAGAAGGATTTCGGAGTTTCTTTAGTGTGAAATCTTTTTAGACTACTTTAGGAGCATTAAAGGACTGCTAAGGTTCTGAACTGCTTTTAAGACATGTGAATTTGAACTTTTGAAAGCTTTGAAACTACTTTAGAAGCATACCGAAGCTTTTAGACTGCCTTGACATTTTTTGAGAGCTTCTAGACTAGTTGAAGATTATTTGGAATCTTTTAGACTGTTCTAAATGATTTTGGAAGCTTCTAGACTATTTTGAAAGACTTCCGACTGCTTTAGAAGCATTTTGGAGTTTCTGTAGTATTTTGAAATCTTTTTAGACTACTTTAGGAGCATTGAAGGTTCTGAACTGCTTTTAAGACATGTGAATTTGAACTTTTGAAAGCTTTGAAACTGCTTTAGAAGCATACGGAAGCTTTTAGACTGCTTTGAAATTTTTTGAGAGCTTCTAGTCTAGTTGAAGATTATTTGGAAGCCTTTAGAGTGTTCTAAAAGTTTTTGGGAGCTTCTAGACTGTTTTGGAAGGCTTTATACATATTTTGGAGTTTCTGTAGTGTTTTAAAACCTTTTTAGACTACTTTAGGAGCATTTGGAAGGTTTCTGGACAGTTTAAAGTGCCTTGAAGGTTCTGGACTGCCTTTAGAAGCATTTTGGAGTTTCTGTAGTATTTTGAAATCTTTTTAGACTACTTTAGGAGAATTGAAGGTTCTGGACTGCTTTTAAGACATGTGAATTTGAACTTTTGAAAGCTTTGAAACTACTTTAGAAGCATACGGAAGCTTTTAGACTGCTTTGAAATTTTTTGAGAGCTTCTAGACTGTTTTGGAAGGCTTTATACATATTTTGGAGTTTCTGTAGTGTTTTAAAACCTTTTTAGACTACTTTAGGAGCATTTGGAAGGTTTCTGGACAGTTTAAAGTGCCTTGAAGGTTCTGGACTGCTTTTAAGACATGTGAATTTGAACTTTTGAAAGCTTTGAAAACTACTTTAGAAGCATACCGAAGCTTTTAGACTGCCTTGACATTTTTTGAGAGCTTTTAGACTAGTTGAAGATTATTTGGAATCTTTTAGACTGTTCTAAATGATTTTGGAAGCTTCTAGACTATTTTGAAAGACTTCCGACTGCTTTAGAAGCATTTTGGAGTTTCTGTAGTGTTTTAAAACCTTTTTAGACTACTTTAGGAGCATTTGGAAGGTTTCTGGACAGTTTAAAGTGCCTTGAAGGTTCTGGACTGCCTTTAAGACATTTGAAACCTTCTAGACGGTTTGAGAAACTTTTGGAAGCTGTTAAACTGCTTTAGAAGCATACGGAAGGAAGCTTTTGAGAGTTTCTAGATAAATTGAAAAGCATTTGGAAGCTTTTAGAAGCTTCTAGGCTGCTTTGTAAGTGTTGCAAAGCATTTTAAAGGTTTTATAGTGTTTTGGAATGTTTTTATATTTTTTTTAGACTACTTCAGGAGTATTTGGAAATTTTTTGGTCAGTTTAAATTTGTAAATTGATACATTTTGGAACATGTTTTTGTCGTTCAGAAGCCTTCAATATCTCAATATAGCAATTTTTTGTCAAAGCAGTTATTAGTTTAGTTTATTTTTAAAAACTTGAAAAGCTCGTTTTGTAAAAAAACTAGTTAAACCATACAAAAATAGCAGTAAATAAGCACAAAAAACTAAAATAAGCACAAAACGAATAAAAAAGCAAAAAAAGCATCAACAAAATCTGTCAAATGACGCGTTTTTGCATAAATCGTTCACACTAGATGTCAAAGGTTGGTTGCTCTTGATTATTTACAAAAAGCAAAATTTCTAGAAATCCGGACTCTAATGATAATACAGGGGCACGCTAATTGGATAGAATATTAATATCTGCTCAGATAGCAGGGCAGCCATCCAAGGATTCAGTTCCGAGAAGGTGAGCTTCCTCGGTAATCTTTGAGACACAAGAGTTGGAAAATAATATTCGCCTCATCTGGGTGCCAGAACATTCTGATGTTCCTGGGAATCTCAAAGAGTACGACTACACGCTCCATGGGGGCCTTGGCCAGACGACATCCGCCTCATCTGGGTGCCAGAACATTTTGATGTTCCTGGGAATGAGGAAGCCGACCAGTTGGCTAGATTGGGCGCACATGGACGCCCATAGGTCCTGGACCGTTTGTTGGAATCTCAAAGAGTACGACAACACACTCCATGGGGGCCTTGGCCAGGCAATTGTCTCACTTCCGCCTTGGGCATGAGACAGGCCAAGGAACTCACGGGTGGCCCCAGTGCTCTGAAAACTAAACAACTACTGAGATTGACAGAAGCAATTTAAGAACACCTTAGACGACATCAGCCTTTGATAGATGTTGCTGAGGATCCTGAATGTAGGGGATGCTTAGAAGATGAAGAAACTTCGGGACATGTCCTTATGAGCTGTCCTGTCTTCTCTTACGCGCATACTGGGACAGCCAATGCTGTTGCCTCAGGACATAAGGGACTTATGCCCCAGCAACCTCTTCTTCTTCTTCTTGTAGCGCTACAACCCTGGGTGGGTCTTGGCTGACTGTACGACTTTTTTCCAATTTGTTCGGTCTTCCATCAACCTAGGGTCAAATGGAATGTTCATTTTCCGGAGATCTGCTTGGATGTTATCTTTCCATCGCATTCTGGGACGTCCGAGTGGTCTTTTGCCCGTGGGAATCTCCTCCCATACCAGTTTTGCAAGTCTTTCGTTGTGCAGTCCATCTTAGTCGCTGTGATTTAATTTCTTGGACAATATCGGCGTCGTTGTAGAGTGCTTTTAATTCGATATTGGTTCTGATCTTATACTGGTTTGTGGCGATGTCATGGTGAGGTCCGAAAATTTTTCTAAGTATTTTTCGTTCAAAGCGCCTTAGCTTTTCTTCGTTTGCTTTGGTCATGGTCCACGTTTCGCATCCGTACGTTATTACAGGTCTGACGATGGATTTATAGATTTTGATCTTTGAACTTCTTGTGAGAATTTTTGATTTTATGAGCTTATTCAGTGCAAACAGACAGCGGTTTGCAGATTGAAAGCCCCAGCAACCTGGTGGCTTTTATAAAGAACACTGGGCTGCTGTAGCCCTTTTACTGGCGGGACGTGACGGTCCTCTACAGGGGGCCTATACGGTTTTCAAGGGCAGGAGCCCCCCGCAGATATTACACCCTCAGGGTAAATGTAAGGAAGAAAAATATAATCTCTGCAGGACCCTAATCTAATAACAAAAATCTGCAAACCTATCCTAACCCAACCGTTACCATGTGTGTTGTACAAAATTAAACAAATAATTTTTTTCCAAAGTCATTAAACGTCGACAAGTTTAAACTTCTTTATTTTTAATAGGCGTAAATATTTTGACTGCGATTTATTCACTTAATTAGGCTCGGGAAATTAATAGTTTCCACTTTTTTTCGGCCGAGAGAGAGGAATAATTCGGAAATTCCCGTAATTTGCACGTAAAACTACACGCGCAACGCTAAGACTAGCGAATAACGGTTAACTGAACCCATATGACATAAATGACGTAAGTCAGTCTGCGCCACGACATTTGACAGTTGACAACATACCAAAACGCTAACTGTCAAACGAGGGGTGAACCGCTGAATACAATTTTGTACACTAATTCCTAATATGCCAGTAATAGTAAGTAATTCCCGATAACTAACCTAACCTAACCTAACAAAATCAAAAAAATAAATAAAAATAAGAAAATATGCTTGCAACGATTTAACCGGAAGTAGATATCAACTGCAGCTTATTTTAAATGGGACACCCTGTATATTTTTTCATTTTTGTATTCTACGTCAAATTCTTGACATATTTCGTGTTTGACAACTATGCGTATCCGTTTCCGAGATATTTACCATTTTATGTGATATCAGAAAAGTTTTTCTCTTGGTTTTTGTGTTTTGTCATGTTAGACCAGGTTTGTTCTAGGAATGGGTGCAGAAAAACGTCAAAATATATAATACAGTGTGGTCAAAATGATTGTGATGATTGTCTGTTCAAAATTAAAGGAATGGGGTATTACGGTTCATTTTTAAAATTAATACATTGAACCACCCTGTAACTGTCAAAATAACCGAATTAATGAAGGTTACTGTAGTAGTTGTTAAATTCAGTCAAAACTCTCTTTATTGCTACACACAACACTTTGTATAGACTTTTATATGTCGATGGATAGAAAATAAAATGGGCTTTCAAAAAAATATGGCCGCCTGTGTTGATAGGTTGCTTCGTTTGGTCGCCAGAGGGCTCGAAAACTAACTAAATGTTTTCCGTGACTGTTACCGCTCTAATTTCGTTAATCGTGCAGGTACGGCCCTGATATTTGGCACAAACCTAGCACAATGATTGCCAAATCTAGGGTAGTAGCAAAACTGTAGAAATACAATCATTAAGGTCGATTTTTGCTTGCACTAACTGGCCAACATAACGCAAAACCCATTAGGATAGTGGCGGTGTTTCAGGCAAATTTGACCCTTACGAAAATTGTCATTTGCGAAAACAGTTTTTCCTGAAATTTCCAAGCATTACGTCGTGGTAGACTTAGTAAGTCACGTGACCGTGTTTTCCTAATTTTTTAAGGTCAAATTAGCCTTTAACCAGTCAAAAAATGTTTGTGATAAAAACTCGCTTTTTTGCAATATTTTTGGTAGAGTTTTATACGTCAATGGACAGCCAATAAAATGAGCTTTCTAAAAATATACTTATTTGGGTTGATATGTTAGACGGTTTGGCCGCTAGAGGGCGTCAAATTTGACTAATTTTTTCAAACATTTTTTGGTGCATCCTCTAGTTTAATCCTCAAAAACTCGCTGATTTGCACTATTTTTTGTAGAGTTTTATACGTCAATGGACAGCCAATGAAATGAGCTTCCTAAAAATACCCAATTTGGGTTAATAGGTTGGACGGTTTGGCCGCTAGAGGGCGTCAAAGTTGACTCATTTTTTCATGACTTTTTTGGTGCATCCTCTTGTTTAATCCTCAAAAACTCGCTTTATTTGCACTATTTTTGGTAGAGTTTTATACGTCAATGGACAGCCAATAAAATGAACTTTCTAAAAATATACCAACTTGGATTGATATTTGGACCTGGTTTGGCCGCTAGAGGGCGTCAAATTTGACAAATTTTTTTCAAACACTTTCTTGGTGAGGGGATCCTCTGAATCCTGAAAAATGCTGTCTTGGAGGAGGGTTAACGAGGTTGGCAGATTTTATACCTCAATGGACAGCTCAATGAAACGATGCGTTGGAGGGAAAATTGCCTAACTTGGTTAATAGGTTGGACTAGTTTCGCCGCTAGAGTCACGTCCAAATTTGAACCTCCTTTTTGGTCTGTGAGGGGAGTTGTGATTGAAAATGTGTCTTGGAGGAGGGTTAACGAGGTTGGCAGATAAACTCTCCTCAATATCTCAGAAACGGTGCGTTGGAGGGAAAATTGCCTAACTTGGTAAAAGTTGCCTAGTGGCTTGTAGAGTCACGTGACCAAATTTCAACCTCCTCACTGGTCTGTGAGGGGAGTTGTGATTGAAAATGTGTCTTGGAGGAGGGTTAACGAGGTTGGCAGATAAACTCTCCTCAATATCTCAGAAACGGTGCGTTGGAGGGAAAATTGCCTAACTTGGTAAAAGTTGCCTAGTGGCCTGTAGAGTCACGTGACCAAATTTCAACCTCCTCACTGGTCTGTGAGGGGAGTTGTGATTGAAAATGTGTCTTGGAGGAGGGTTAACGAGGTTGGCAGATAAACTCTCCTCAATATCTCAGAAACGGTGCGTTGGAGGGAAAATTGCCTAACTTGGTAAAAGTTGCCTAGTGGCTTGTAGAGTCACGTGACCAAATTTCAACCTCCTCACTATTCTGTAAGAGGAGTTCTGATTGAAAATGTGTCTTGGAGGAGGGTTAACGAAGTTAGCAGATACACTCTCCTCAATATCTCAGAAACGGTGAGACCGAGAGAAAATTGCCTAACTTAGTAAAAGTTACTTAATGACCTGTAGAGTCACGTGACCAAATTTGAACTTCCTTACTGTTCTGTGAGGGGAGTTGTGATTGAAAATGTTGCTTGGAGGAGAGTTACCGAGGTTGAGAAATAAAATTTCCTCAATATCTCAGAGAGTGGATTTAAGAAAAAAATAAATAAATTTTATTTTATAAAGCGTTGTTTTAGCTACATTTTGTAAAGTTGACTCATTTTTTCATGACTTTTTTGGTGAATTTTTTCGTTCAATCGTCAATAACTAGCTTATTGGCTACACTTTGTATAAGTTTTTATATGTCAATAGATAGCCAATGAAATGAGCTTTTTATTGACGTATAAAAGTTGGTTGATTACTGGTACGGCTTCGCCGCTAGAAAAAGTCAAAATTTTTGCAAAAGTAAAATTTTTAAATTCATAATTCTTCCTTGTTTTCCAACGGATTTCAATGAAATTACCAAACTTTATTTATTTTCTTTATATTTAAATGAGAAATGTATAGAAAATATTATTTTATAATATTTTTTTTATAATACACATAATTGAGACTTTTTCAATTTTATTAATTAGTTTCCATAATACTAATGTAATGCCCTCTAATTCCTACAGCTTGTACACTATAATGTACTAGTACTAGTACTACTTGTACTAGGTCAAGGTATCACAGCGCCGTTCTGACTTCACTAAGGCATTTGACAGTAAAAACAAACAAAATCAGTGCGACCTTCAATAATTCAATTATTAAAACAGACTACAACTTCTTAATCCGTTCAGTTTATTATTTTTCGCGGTTCCCATCATAAATAAACGACTCGTCGATCAATTTTTTTCCCGAAAACTTTTTGTTCGGACGCTGTCAAATTAGCGCAAAATAATAAACGAAAGAACGGGCGATGAGTGACCATAATAAACAAACGGTTAAGTTTCGTTTACACTCAATCCACTGAGGCGTTTACGTAATCCGTTTTTAAGAACAATCATCGACAATGACCACGTTTATATCGTAGGCTGTTGATCCGATCCACAAAGCGAAAGATCCGTAAGGATCGAAAAAAGATGACTATTCATAAGCAGAAAGAGATAACAACATATTCGTAACTGTTAAGCAGGTTTTACACCAAAAGTTTTACTTCAAAGAAATTGGACACATTTGATCAAATTTTATGCATCAAATAAATTCATGAATTTCTTGAAGCATAATGTGATTTCGTTTTACACCTATCAAACTTTTATGTCAAAGCTGTCAATGAAAACAGTTTGGCCAACCAAGAAGATTATTCCTACTTTGTTTTCTTATTTTTCTGGTTTTTTGAATATTTTGAAATCTCATAATCGCCTTGAATACTGTATTTATGTATTGAATTCTGCAGCTTCAACTGAATACTAATAGTCAGTCTCTGATTTTAACCTCACTTTACTTTTCGTTTTTATCTGTTGGCAGTTGGCATTACGCAAAACGGCAAGTTTGATCAAATAAGTTGGATGAAAATAGAACCTGTCCTATTTGGTGAAAAATTTGAAGTAAAATTATTTGAAGGTAAATTTGACATAAAATTTTGTTTTACACTGGTAAAATTTGTCCTTGAAGCAGCTTCATGAATTTCTTTGACATCAAAGCGCGGTGTAAAACCTGCTTTATCTAACAGCAGTGTCACAAATGTTACAGAAATGTAGGTATGTACTTTACCTAGGAGGGGTCCTGTCACCCTTAATGTAGAGTCTGGTAGTAGAGGAACTTCTTGGAATTCTTACCGGGAACGGAGTAACTTGTCTTGGCTATGCTGACGACATAGCCAATATGGCCCAAAGGCAAATTTGAAGGAACCTTTGTGATCTCGTAGAAACGGAGCTAGAGACCACCAGAAGATGGTGTTTATCAGTGGAATTGAGAATCAACTCATCAAAAACCACAATGGAACCTTTCACCAGGAGAACAAGACTCCAGCACTTGAGAAATATCATTACCTACTGGCAGTGCACACCTCGCCGATCTCCCAACCGACGAAATCATCAGGAAATTTAGTTTCGAAAAACAATTTCGAACGGAACTGAGCACCAAGAGAGATTGGAGCAGAGAATCCATTCAAACATTGGGAAAAATTCCCACAATATGGTATACGGACGGATCTAAAACTCCCGAAGGGAGTGGAGCAGGAGTCTACGGGCCTCGCACCAAATACTCCAAACCCATGGGCCAGTTCCCTAGCATTTTTCAAGCGGAAATTCACGCCATAGAAAGGTGTATTAAGTGTAACCTCGACAGGAAATACCGGAACAAGGAAATTGCGATCCTTTCCGATAGCCAAGCAGCTATCAAAGCGTTGAGCTAACATCAACTCGATGATGGTTCTGGAGTACCTAGGAAAGCTCAATAATCTAGGAAGGAACAACAAGGTAACCCTCCTCTGGAAGTAGAGGGTAACGAACAAGCAGATACTCTGGAGCATCAGCGCCACTGATCGGGCCAGAACCATTCTGCAGCCTTGGAAAAGCATATGTCCAGGAAGTACTTAATAAAGCTGAAGAAGAACTGAGAGCAACGCACTGGCAAGACTGAGGCAGGCCAAAGATCTCCTAGGCAATTTTAACCGAGCAAAATCGAAGACACTGATTAACCTCAGCAACATTAGTCTCAAGGCATTAACGGGGTCATTGTCGACTCAGAGAACACCTAAGGAAGCTAGGCCTAGAAGAGGACAGTACCTGCAGGTTTTGCGGAGAAGAACCAGAAACACCCCACCACATCTTGCTGGAGTGTTATGCTGTACGTCACAGAAGATTAAACACACTGGGATTACCCCAGCTGGCTGGGGAAGAAATACCTCGAACAGACCCACTCAAGATCCTGAAATTCCTAAAGGAACTAAATCTTGAGGGGCTGCTATGAGGAAACCTTGAGATAGCAGAAGAAGATGGGATACAATAGATCTAATCAGGCAAACAAAACTCAAAAAGAAGAAGCTGACAATGGCGGGTTTTCTGTCACATTCTAATAGGTTTTTGTTGTTCTAGTGAACGTGTAGTTTGTGTTCTTTCTCTTGATAATTCCCTTCTCTCGTTTCAAGAATACGCACCCTGGTCGCAGTACATCTGTCACCATCCACACCTACCATTACCTCTAAAAAAACTTACTATGTCGGCAAATCAAGAAAGCCTGTTTCGCAGTAAAAACAAACAAAACTCAAAAAGTTTGGTAATTTCAATTTGAGATTAATAGTACACACTTCAAATAAAAAATGACAACCGTCCGTCAAATTAATGTGTCAATGTCAAATCAATCCTGTTTACATCGTACATCATCGTCATGGATGTCACCGTTTCAATCCTGTTATTTTTTAGGATTGACCAGTCAATCAGAGGATTTTATGACGCGTTTACATGATCGGCTTGAATAAGCGGATTCAATTTGCTCGATATAAGTACGTAATCAATGTGTCTTACCTTTTTGTGGGCTTTGAACACGGCACATTTGAACACATTAGAGGCGCCATCTCGCGCGATATAACTGAAAATCTTCAGGTCCTGCGAATCGTGCGATACGTAGAATATCCGATAGATGGGGTGGTGGAATAGTACAGACTTGTCGTCTGTCCAATGCCGTCTCTGCAATCAAAATCTGTCGTTAAATAGTTGTCGTGATGGTCAATGTTGCCAGGTCTACCGTTTTTGTAGTTCTTCTACCGTTCTCCTGTTTTTTTTTTGTATATAATCTACCGTTTTTAATTACGTCATTGCCATTATGTTGGTTGTGAAACTTTTTATATACTTTTTCAGTTTATTGAATAGGAAATTTAATTAGGATTCTAAAAATGCGCTTAAAACAGTCATTTTTTTACTCCAAATTATTCTCTAAAATCACGTGATGTCTGTCACTATTGTCAGAATTGACAAAATTTTAGTAGAATTTGAAAGAATTACATTTTAACACAGTTTTCGAAACAAGACGATTTTCTGAGATTTAACAGTTATTTTAACAATTTTCACTTCATATTCTAGCTAAACAGTCTTTCGAAATCACGTGACAACTGTCAATAACGTCAAAACTGTCAAAGCATGCTCTAAAGTTGCAAAAATCAGGATTTAAAAACGTTTTCTTGCAGTATTTGATTTAAAACGTGTTTCTGAGGTTTATGACAGTTATTTTGCCAATTATCACGTGATCGTCAAGCTAAATAGTGTTCTACAATCACGTGACAACTGTCACTAATGTCAAAACTATCAAACCATGTTCAAAAGTTGCAAAAATCAGGATTTAGAAACGTTTTATTGTAGTATTTGATATAAAACGTATTTCTGAGGTTTATGACAGTTATTTTGCAAATTGTCACGTGATCGTCAAGCTAAATAGTGTTCTACAATCACGTGACAACTGTCACTAATGTCAAAACTGTCAAACTGTGTTCAAAAGTTGCAAAAATCAGGATTTAGAAAGGTTTTCTTGCAGTATTTGATTTAAAATGTGTTTCTGAGATTTATGACAGTTATTTTGCCAATTGTCACGTGACCGTCTAGCTAAATAGTGTTCTACAATCACGTGACAACTGTCACTAACGTCAAAACTGTCAAACCATGCTCAAAAGTTGCAAAAATCAGGATTTAGAAACGTTTTCTTGCAGTATTTGATATAAAACGTGTTTCTGAGATTTATGACAGTTATTTTGCCAATTGTCACGTGATCGTCAAGCTAAATAGTGTTCTACAATCACGTGACAACTGTCACTAATGTCAAAACTGTCAAACTGTGTTCAAAGTTGCAAAAATCAGGATTTAGAAAGGTTTTCTTGCAGTATTTGATTTAAAATGTGTTTCTGAGATTTATGACAGTTATTTTGCCAATTGTCACGTGATCGTCAAGCTAAATAGTGTTCTACAATCACGTGACAACTGTCACTAATGTCAAAACTATCAAACCATGTTCAAAATTTGCAAAAATCAGGATTTAAAAACGTTTTCTTGCAGTATTTGATATAAAACGTGTTTTTGAGATTTATGACAGTTATTTTGACAATTGTCACGTGACCGTCAAGCTAAATAGTGTTCTACAATCACGTGACAACTGTCACTAATGTCAAAACTGTCAAACTGTGTCACAACTCAAAGTTGCAAAAATCAGGATTTAGAAACATTTTCTTGCAGTATTTGATTTAAAATGTGTTTCTGAGATTTATGACAGTTATTTTGCCAATTGTCACGTGATCGTCAAGCTAAATAGTGTTCTACAATCACGTGACAACTGTCACTAATGTCAAAACTGTCAAACTGTGTTCAAAAGTTGCAAAAATCAGGATTTAAAAACGTTTTATTGTAGTATTTGATTTAAAACGTGTTTCTGAGATTTATGACAGTTATTTTGCCAATTGTCACGTGATCGTCAAGCTAAATAGTGTTCTACAATCACGTGACAACTGTCACTAATGTCAAAACTATCAAACCATGTTCAAAATTTGCAAAAATCAGGATTTAAAAACGTTTTCTTGCAGTATTTGATTTAAAACGTGTTTCTGAGATTTATGACAGTTATTTTGCCAATTGTCACGTGACCGTCTAGCTAAATAGTGTTCTACAATCACGTGACAACTGTCACTAACGNNACTCAACGGCAANNTAGAAACCNNNNAGNGNGTNCGANCNCATNCTNNNGTGTTGNNGNTATGTATNAAAGAGCNATTTCCCNANCGCCGGGTGNCNGTNGTCNCTNGACNCNGTTTTCNGAACCGGANANTNCNGGACCTNAGCCGCCTTCAAATAACNTCTNNCGATNTCGGATTTCAGGAACACANTNTTNNCAACCNCAAGTCGACTANCCNCCGNGNCANAGAAAACCGCAGCCCCNTANATTATTGAAACTNTTCNGCNCCNCNTNTGTACGTTCTCGANCCATNGGCTNTNCNCGACGNCNNCTCNTCCGCGAGTNTTGTAANGCTCCGTGCCGCANGCNTNTANGCACNCTNCCGGCNCAAGAAACCAGGNTAGCACCCTNANTTCGNNTTCGANNNTNNTGTGTNAGGCGTNTCTAAANCAGTCCNCGCNGAACGTGNNGNCNTCTANNTGANCAGNTANNACNGATCGCGANTANCGCNGCACGNANCATCATACATTCTAAAAGTACATTAAACTTTATTTGGATTAATATTGGATTGTACAATTAATTTAAAAAAACAATTTTCCAATTTTTTCCAAAAAATTATCGGAAACTTTTTGAAAAATGTTTGTATACCTAACCTCAACACTTTTCAAAATAATATGAATTTTTAAAAATTTAGTAATCTGAATCAATTATCATTATTGCGATTTTTTTGATAATAAATTCATGTATACAAGGTGACCCAAAAACAAGTTACAACTGTCAACTTTATTTTTTCAAATGGAAACTAAAAATGGAATTCTTCAGTATTACCTAACCTAACCTAATCTAAATATTAATTGAGTTATTTTTTAACTTATTTTTGGGTCACTCTGTATACATTAATTTATCATCAAAAAAATCGCAATCAAAAATAAATATTGACCGAGCGTTTTCCCAGAAAACAAATTTCTAATTTTTAATAGAATTTATGCGTGACTTTACGGACACAGTGTGTATGGTATACAGGGTGATCAAAAGACAATTTCAAGGGCTACAAATTGGTATATTGAACCACCCTGTAACTGCCAAAATAAGAGAGTTATGGGCTGTCACAGTAAAAACTGTCAAGTTCAAACTGTACAGCAAACAACTCAGTTTTAACAGTAAATAACTTAGTTATTCGACGTTTTAGGTAAAAATGCTATACAGGGTGGTCAAAAGACAATTTCAAGGGCTACAAATTGGTATATTGAACCACCCTGTAACTGCCAAAATAAGAGAGTTATGGGCTGTCACAGTAAAAACTGTCAAGTTCAAACTGTACAGCAAACAACTGAGTTTTAACAGTAAATAACTTAGTTATTAGACGTTTTAGGTAAAAACGCTATACAGGGTGGTCAAAAGACAATTTCAAGGGCTACAAATTGGTATATTGAACCACCCTGTAACTGCCAAAATAAGAGAGTTATGGGCTGTCAGGGTAACTACTGTCAAGTTTCATAATCGAGTTATTGACAATACAAATATGAATTTGTATTTATTTTTTGAATTGGTAATAACAGGGTGTCCCAAATTTGAGTTTGTTGCTCAAATTTGGGACACCCTGTATACTGATGGATTTTTTTATTTGATTTTTCGAATCTACGTCAAATTCTAGGCCTACTTGATGTAAAATGTTCGTATTGATATTCAATTGTTTTTGCTCTAGCAGCCTTACTTTGACCACCCTCCTCGAAAGCAGAATTTCCCAATTTGAACAAAATTTTGGTGCACTTTTCCAGAAAATCGTCCATTACTCGCTTATTTGAAACACTCTGTATAAAACCACCGTATAACAAAAGAAAGATAATGAACGGGGCTATCACGTGACGTTGAGCGGGCACGGCTAAGTTGTCCCGTTTAGCCGCTAGAGGGCGTCAAAGTTGACTCTCGTTTTTTGCAGTTTTTGCTCAATATCTCAGGAACGTTTCAGGTTAGAGGTCTGAAATTTTTACCACAAATGCACCTCGATGGGATGCAACTTTTACCTTCTATACACTTTTTTGGTACCATGCACCGTTTTACCTTGAAAAATTAAAAACTAGAATTGTCAAGAATTTTCAAGGGTGACACCTTCTGATTTTTTTCAGAAAATTTTTTATTTTCAAAATTAACCTCAACTGCTTAAATACTTTCAGGTTAATAGTACAAAAATGACGTAAAGTGTCATTTGTCAAAATATCTTTTTGCAAGGGTGCCACGCCCTAAAATGTCAAAATTGACATAATTTCAAGGTCATCTCCGAAACGGTGCCAGTTAGAGCAAAATGGACGTCAAATTTGTGTTCCCCAGGTTCAAATTAGTTAAAAAAATCATTTTGTTTGAAGAAAATCGAAAATGGTTGCCGTTACTATAGTAGGCCCAAAAAATCCCTAATTTAGATTAAATTTTCGTGCACTTTTCCAGAAAATCGTCAATAACTCGCTTATTTGAAACACCCTGTATAAAACCACCGTATAACAAAAGAAAGATAATGAACGGGGCTATCACGTGACGTTGAGCGGGCACGGCTAAGTTGTCCCGTTTAGCCGCTAGAGGGCGTCAAATTTGACTCTCGTTTTTTGCAGTTTTTGATCAATATCTCAGGAACGTTTTAGGTTAGAGGTCTGAAATTGTTACCACAAATGCACCTCGATGGGATGCAACTTTTACCTTCTATACACTTTTTTGGTACCACGCACCGTTTGACTTTGAAAAATTAAAAACTAGAATTGTCAAGAATTTTCAAGGGTGGTACCTTCTAATTTTTTCAGAATTTTTTTTATTTTCAAAATTAACTTCAACTGCTTAAATACTTTCAGATTAATATTACAAAAATGACGTAAAGTGTCATTTGTGAAAAAGTCATTTTGCAAGGGTGCCACGCCCTAAAGTGTCAAAATTGACATAATTTCAAGGTCATCTCCGAAACGGTGCCAGTTAGAGCAAAATGGACGTCAAATTTGTGTTCCCCAGGTTCAAATTAGTTCAAAAAATCACTTTGATTGAGAAAAATCCAAAATGGTCGCCGTTAGTATAGTAGGCCCAAAAAATCCCTAATTTAGATTAAATTTTCGTGCACTTTTCCAAAAAATTGTCCATAACTCGCTTATTTGAACCACCCTGTATAAAACTACTATATAACAAAAGAATGATAATGAGCGGGGCTCTCACGTGACGTTGAGCGGGCACGGCTAAGTTGCCCCGTTTAGCCGCTAGAGGGTGTCAAAATTGACTCTCGTTTTTTGCAGTTTTTGATATTTTGATATTGACAGTTACAGAGTGGTTCAATATACCAATTTGTGAACCTTCAAATTGTCTTTTGATCACCCTGTATACCATGTATAGTAGAAATGTTACGCTACCGAAAAAAAAATGTATTGCAAAACTAGTAATCATATTCTCCAGTAAAACTCTACAATAAACAAATCAGAAAATCACCAACAATTCACGTGACATTGGTGTTTCAAAAGAATACTGTGGTCACATGACAGTAACTATGAAATATTGGCGCTAAATGGAGATTATACAAATTGGGACGCACTGTATATATGTACTTAAAACGTTGAAAACGATCAAATAATGACTTTTACTAATGACCTGGTACTTTTACCGGCTTATTGTATTCGAACAGTTGGTAACATCAGGATTTTTGTTTTTGCATTCTTTTCCACTCTTTATGCACTATTAACTCGGCTAGTTTTTCGCAACCTAACCGAGTTCTTGTCTATTTTGCAAAATCAAACTTGCCCAACAAGTATGTGCTCGCTCAATTTAATATCAAAACTTTTGGTAGCAAGCGAAATGTGATTGGTAAAAAGTCGCATATAATGGTGAAAGTTTGGTTGCATACAAAATTTTTCCCCACCTTTTTTCTTGCAAATTTTTTGATTAGATAAGAGTGTTATTTAACCTCAATCGGAATAAAAAAATAATCGGAAAGTAATTGTATTTTAATAAAGACCACCATCATTGGTCAAAACCTTGTACTATGAATTCGGATCGCTTTCACCTTGTTTTGGAGGGAAACCTTGTCATATTATCTTTTCCAGTAAACAAATTTTACAGAGTTGATGAAATTGATTTACAGTTTACACTAGTTTTCCGTGGCTTTTCTGCATACAAAGCCGCATGCAAATTAAAAATAACTTTTCACACTTTGTTTACCAACATTACCGACTTTAGATTCGGGTCATCGTTCGATTATTCAATCGAGCGAATCGAATTAATGGTTGGGACATTTTTAAAATGTTTTAGCTGTTTTGTTATCTTTTAAAAATTTAAATTTGAAAAATTAGCTTGGTTGTTTTGGTCGAAATTTGCTTCAAACAAATCAATAGTATAATGGGTTTTGCCATAAGAATTATAACAGTTTGGACAAGCAAAAATGAACCATATTGAAATCTGTATACTTTTTGGATTTGCCATGCCAACCCTTCTTATTTATTATTAATCAGGGATGTAAAATTTCCGGAAAATTAAATTTATGAAAATTTTCAGTAATTTTCCGGAAAAATAGTTTTTTACTTTTTAACTTAAAAAGTATTTAGGCAGTTGAGGTAAATTTTGAAAATAAAAAATTTTCTGCTTAAATATCTTCAGGTTAATAGTACAAAAATGACATAAAGTGTCATTTGTCAAAATGTCTTTTTGCAAGGGTGCCACGCCCTAAAGTGTCAAAATTGACATAATTTCAAGGTCATCTCCGAAACGGTGCCAGTTAGAGCAAAATGGACGTCAGATTTGTGTTCCCCAGGTTCAAATTAGTTAAAAAAAGTCACTTTGATTAAGGAAAATCCAAAATGGTCGCCGTTAGTATAGTAGGCCCAAAAAATCCCTAATTTAGATTAAATTTTCGTGCACTTTTCCAGAAAATCGTCCATAACTCGCTTATTTGAAACACTTTGTATAAAACCACCGTATAACAAAAGAAAGTTAATGAACGGGGCTATCACGTGACGTTGAGCGGGCATGGCTAAGTTGTCCCGTTCAGCCACTAGAGGGCGTCAAAGTTGACTCTCGTTTTTTTCAGCTTTTGCTCAATATCTCAGGAACTTTTCAGGTTAGAGGTCTGAAATTTTTACTACAAAATGCACCTCGAGGGGATGCAACTTTTACCTTCTATACACTTTTTTGGTACCATGCACCGTTTTACCTTGAAAAATTAAAAACTAGAATTGTCAAGAATTTTCAAGGGTGATACCTTCCGAATTTTTTCAGAAATTTTTTATTTTCAAAATTAACCTCAACTGCTCAAAAACCTTCAGGTTAATAGTACAAAAATGACGTAAAATGTCATTTGTCAAAATGTCATTTTGCAAGAGTGCCACGCCCTAAAATGTCAAAATTGACATAATTTCAAGGTCATCTCCGAAACGGTGCCAGTTAGAGCAAAATGGACGTCAGATTTGTGTTCCCCAGGTTCAAATTAGTTAAAAAAGTCACTTTGATTAAGGAAAATCCAAAATGGTAGGCCGTTAGTGTAGTAGGCCCAAAAAATCCCTAATTTAGATTAAATTTTCGTGCACTTTTCCAGAAAATCGTCCATAACTCGCTTATTTGAAACACCCTGTATAAAACCACCGTATAACAAAAGAAAGCTAATAAACGAGGCTATCACGTGACGTTGAGCGGGCACGGCTAAGTTGCCCCGTTTAGCCGCTAGAGGGCGTCAAATTTGACTCTAGTTTTTTGCAGTTTTTGCTCAATATCTCAGGAACGTTTCCGGTTAGAGGTCTGAAACTTTTACCACAAATGCACCTCGAGGGGATGCAACTTTTACCTTCTATACACTTTTTTGGTACCATGCACCGTTTTACCTTGAAAAATTAAAAAATAGAATTGTCAAGAATTTTCAAGGGTATACCTTCCGATTTTTTCAGAAATTTTTATTTTTTTTTCAAAATTAACCTCAACTGCTTAAAAACCTTCAGGTTAATAGTACAAAAATGACGTAAAGTGTCATTTGTCAAAATGTCATTTTGCAAGGGTTCCACGCCCTAAAGTGTCAAAATTGACATAATTTCAAGGTCATCTCCGAAACGGTGCCAGTTAGAGCAAAATGGACGTCAGATTTGCGTTCCCCAGGTTCAAATTAGTTAAAAAAGTCACTTTGATTAAGGAAAATCCAAAATGGTAGGCCGTTAGTGTAGTAGGCCCAAAAAATCCCTAATTTAGATTAAATTTTCGTGCACTTTTCCAGAAAATCGTCCATAACTCGCTTATTTGAAACACCCTGTATAAATACACCGTATAACAAAACAAAGTTAATGAACGGGGCTATCACGTGACGTTGAGCGGGCACGGCTAAGTTGTCCCGTTTAGCCGCTAGGGGGCGTCAAATTTGACTCTCGTTTTTTGCAGTTTTTTCTTAATATCTCAGGAACGTTTCAGGTTAGAGGTCTGAAATTTTTACCACAAATGCACCTCGATGGAATGCAACTTTTACCTTCTATACACTTTTTTGGTACAATGCACCGTTTTTCTTGAAAAATTAAAAACTAAAATTGTCAAGAATTTTTATCTTCTGATTTTTTTCATAAAATTTTTGATTTTCAGCATTAACTTCAACTGCTTAAATACTTTCAGGTTAATAGTACAATTAATATAGAGAATAGAATTACTGGTTTTGCACTACATTTGCCTGTAAAATACGATTTTACTATTTACTTGTCAAATAATCTATTTGTGTAAAAGTGGCAACACAGCGACCCTGGCTGACATCTTGTTTATGTAGAGTTAATTATGTTTCAGTGAGAGAGGTGGTGCAAAAAACGGTAAATAACCCAAGCTACAGCCGGTGAAGAACTGAGTTAAGTGTATAAACACAACAATTAAACTATTTAGGTGTTGTATTGTAAATTGTAAAACACAGCTTAATCGCAAACACTGGCAACGTCGCGAAAATAATGACAGACGACAACCGGAGCCGGTAAAATATAACATAACCTCAACTGTCACCGTAAAATCGTAAATCACAACAAAATCAGTTATTTGTTTTGTTTTTTCGGTGTTATTTACTGTTCCTGTGCGTTTTTAAAGCATTTGTTAGTTAATAATGCCGTGCAAAACTAGTGTATTACTTGCAAAATGAAAAAATCAGTGCTGTTCGACTAGCTGAAAGAAGGGAATTGTATTTGGCTTGATTGGTAGGGTTGAGGCAAGTAAAACTACCAAAATGAGCAAAACCAGCAGGCCCTTTGTCTGGTGTACAGGTGTGGAAAGGAAAAAAAGCAGAAAAACTGTGAGAAAAGTTAAAAAAGCCTTTAAGAGAGAAAACAGAAGAAATATTGACCGAACAAGGACTGTTACAGGTACATAATTTTTCTAGTAAAGCCTTACAAGTTACAAATATTGTTTGTTGGAAAATTGAATGTACCAACTCAGTAATACATAATAAGTTTGGTTTCATTGGTTAACGTTCATGTGATTATGACATTTTCTCACCTCTGGCTGTACAGAGATTTATCTGGTACCAAACCCATTAAAATGTTAAAGAATTCACCCATGGTGAAGAAGAATTGACGTCATGACTGACATGGTCTCAACCTGACCGTAAACAAGAAAAACCTGTTTGATTTCCACCTTTCAAAACATCCAAGTAAACAAACAAAACCAAAACTGTTATAAGACAGGTTGATCTTTTAAGTCACTTTATCATAAATCCGGGCTTTACGTAAGTCCCCATTAACACTATCAAGTTCAAAAGCCTTATTGTTGTTTACGGTCATATGTTTTTGTTCTGTCCCTGATAAAAGATTTGTTGTATTGTGGGATTGGTAGTAGAAAAATATATAAAAATGGGTTTTTATGGGTTAACTCGGAAATGGTACCACTTATTGTCAATCTGACACCAGATTTGGACTCAGCAGGTCCGAATTAGTTTATGATGTGAATTTCATTGAAATAGTACCAACATTATGGGATTCATATATGGAACCCATCGATGGGCCAAAAAAATTCTTTTTTTGACGAAATTTTTGTGCATCGATTCATTCAATCGTGAATAACTCAGTTATTTAAAACATTTACTATAGACACATAATAGGATTATAGATAGCCAATGAATGGGGCTATCCATTGGTGGAAACTGCGCATCGCTAAGTTGTACTGTTTGGCCGCTAGAGGGCGTCAAAGTTTACTGAAAATTTTCGGACATTTTCCTAAATATCTGGGAAATGGTTCAATTGATCGAGTTGAAAATTTTATTGGGTGTAGACCTCGATGAGACGCAACTTTTTCCTAATGTACCATTTTTTCGTAAAATGTACTGTTTTTTTTTATAAAAAAATAAAACCAAAAATTTAAAAAAATTTCAAAGGGGGTCCCTTTCGATTTTTTTGGAAAAAATTTTGAATTTTTAATTTTGACTTTGACTGTGCCAATACCTTTGGATTGGTAGTAGAAAAATAACTTATACTGTCAAAGTGACAGATTGATTTTAATAAGGGAGCTATGACGTAAAATGTGCGTAAAAATGGGTTTTTTTTAGGTTAACTCGGAAATGGTACCACTTATTGTCAATCTGACACCAGATTTGGACTCAGCAGGTCCGAATTAGTTTATGATGTGAATTTCATTGAAATAGTACCAATATTATGGGATTCATATATGGAACCCATCGATGGGCCAAAAAAATTCTTTTTTTGACGAAATTTTTGTGCATCGATTCATTCAATCGTGAATAACTCAGTTATTTAAAACATTTACTATAGACACATAATAGGATTATAGATAGCCAATGAATGGGGCTATCCATTGGTGGAAACTGCGCATCGCTAAGTTGTACTGTTTGGCCGCTAGAGGGCGTCAAAGTTGACTGAAAATTTTCGGACATTTTCTTAAATATCTGGGAAATGGTTCAATTGATCGAGTTGAAAATTTTATTGGGTGTAGACCTCGATGAGACGCAACTTTTTCCTAATGTACCATTTTTTCGTAAAATGTACTGTTTTTTTATAAAAAAATAAAACCAAAAATTTAAAAAAATTTTAAAGGGGTCCCTTTCGATTTTTTTGGAAAAAATTTTGAATTTTCAATTTTGACTTTGACTGTGCCAATACCTTTGGATTGGTCGTAGAAAAATAACTTATACTGTCAAAGTGACAGATTGATTTTAATAAGGGAGCTATGACGTAAAATGTGCGTAAAAATGGTTTTTTTTTAGGTTAACTCGGAAATGGTACCACTTATTGTCAATCTGACACCAGATTTGGACTCAGCAGGTCCGAATTAGTTTATGATGTGAATTTCATTGAAATAGTACCAACATTATGGGATTCATATATGGAACCCATCGATGGGCCAAAAAAATTCTTTTTTTGACGAAATTTTTGTGCATCGATTCATTCAATCGTGAATAACTCAGTTATTTAAAACATTTACTATAGACACATAATAGGATTATAGATAGCCAATGAATGGGGCTATCCATTGGTGGAAACTGCGCATCGCTAAGTTGTACTGTTTGGCCGCTAGAGGGCGTCAAAGTTGACTGAAAATTTTCGGACATTTTCCTAAATATCTCAGAAATGGTTCAATTGATCGAGCTGAAAATTTTATTGAGTGTGGAGCTCGATTATTTTTTTATGTACCATTTTTTTGTAAAACGAACGTCACATTTGTGTCCCCTATAAATCAATATGAATTGTTTATTAGATTATTTATAAGGTTTGAAGTGTATTTGGGTGGGTCCAAATTTTTTGCTACTAACAGGTTCTCGAAACCCACATTTTTCGATCAACAACAAATGACGTCACTACAAAAAAAGAAAGCCACCAATACAGAGGTGTTATACGTAAAATTGATATTAAAACCGCACAACTATTTGTCACTTTGACAGTTGATAACTCATCAACTGTTGACGCAAACAACTTAGTCACGTGGGAATTGCATGGATTGGTGGATTATGTATTTTTAAACACACAACACAATCCCCTCTCCCCCCTTAGCCGCATCTAAACCCATTTGGCAACTGGTTCAGTTAGAACCAGTTCGATCCTAAAAGATCGTTTGATCCAAATTGAACTGAATATTCTCCGTTTCGAGTCCATTTCCCAGTCGACTTTAGCACGAATCACTAGTGTTGTGAATTAGTGCGCGAATTTTTGTCAAATTTCATGCATTTATCTAATATTAGATCGGCCAGAAGGAAAAAACACATCAGACGCGTCAAGTTTCGATTTTTGGAAACGTTCCATCAAGGTATGTCCCTGCTTTTTCCCGGTTATTTGCTAGTGCGTTTTGGCAGACGGCGTTTTAACCGAAAAGAAAAAAATTCTTTAAGGCCAGAGGCCAAAATTAACTTTGGCACAAGTCTTGACGTTCAATTTAAAAGCGCAACAACAAAGTTAAATGGCCTGGCGTTTCAATTTGTTTTAATTTTTTTCAATTCGTTTAAGGCACGCACATCTGCCGGCTAATAAAGCCAATTTTATGTAGTGTAGGTGTCTTCTGTTTGCTGACAATTAATCCTAAAGATTAGTGATTAACCAAAAAATTTATTTTAATCTTAAAAGGAGTTTGTTCACCTAAAAGGTCTAGTTTTGCTTGCAGCCACCACACGATTTTAATGTGTATTATATGGCTTTTCGCGTTCTGCGAAATACTAAAATGACCCTTATTGATCGTTTTCAGGGGAAAAAATAGAAAGCACTTTTTTGTGCTTTAGTACAGTTTTTTTGTAGTAATTCTCTTGGATTAAGCAAAAGTGCCTTGTAGAAGATGAAATTTTCCTTTTACAGTCTTTTGATATGTTTCCAAATACACTTTTTAGTTGTTTAAAAAGCACTTTTTTGTGTTTTAGTACCAAAAAAATTGCAAATTACGAATTATGTACATATTTGTGTCTGTTTTATTTCTAGATTATTCCACTCAACCATAGTAAAGTTATAGAAACAAAAAACTACTTTAACCTAATAAAAATGAGACTTTTTGGTGACATTTCGAGAAATAATTTCACTAAATATCTCATTCACCAGAGAATTTTCATTCTAGCATGTAATAAAAAGCTCTCACTTTGCGGTAGGTGTCACAAAATATGTGATTTGATGGTGAAAGAACTTTGACGCCCTCTAGCGGCCAAACGGTGTGATTAATCAACTCATGTGGGAATAGTTTTGGAAAGCTTGAAATCTGCTCTATCTTTTGTTTTCTATGATATTTTGACGTAACTTGTCAAATAAGGGAGTAATTTAGGGACAAAGCAGCGAGTGTCACAAAATAGGTATGTGATTTTATGGTGAAGGAACTTTGACGCCCTCTAGCGGCCAAACGATGTGATCAATCAACTCTGTTTGTTTTCTATGACATGACGTATCTTGTCAAGTATAAATTTTCGAAAGCTTGAAATCTGCTCTATCTTTTGTTTTCTATAATAATTTGACGTAACTTGTCAAGTAAGGGAGGAATTTAGGGTCAAAGCAACGTGTGTCAAAAAATATGTTATTTTATGGTAAAGGAACTTTGACGCCCTCTAGCGGCCAAACGGTATGATCAATCAACTCATGGGGGATATTTTTGGAAAGCTTGAAATCTGCTCTATCTTTTGTTTTCTATGATATTTTGACGTAACTTGTCAAATAAGGGAGTAATTTAGGGTCAAAGCAACGTGTGTCAAAAAATATGTGATTTTATGGTAAAGGAACTTTGACGCCCTCTAGCGGCCAAACGGTGTGATCAATCAACTCGTGTGGGGATATTTTTGGAAAGCTTGAAATCTGCTCTATCTTTTGGATCTGCTCTATCTTTTGTTTTCTATGATAATTTGACGTAACTTGTCAAATAAGAGAGTAATTTAGGGTCAAAGCAACGTGTCAAAAAATATGTGATTTTATGGTAAACGAACTTTGACGCCCTCTAGCGGCCAAACGGTGTGATCAATCAACTCATGTGGGGATATTTTTGGAAAGCTTGAAATCTGCTCTTTCTTTTGTTTTCTATGATATTTTGACGTAACTTGTCAAATAAGGGAGTAATTTAGGGCCAAAGCAACGAGTGTCAAAAAATATGTGATTTTATGGTAAAGGAACTTTGACGCCCTCTAGCGGCCAAACGGTGTAATCAATCAACTCATGTGGGGATATTTTTGGAAAGCTTGAAATCTGCTCTTTCTTTTGTTTTCTATGATATTTTGACGTAACTTGTCAAATAAGGGAGTAATTTAGGGCCAAAGCAACGAGTGTCAAAAAATATGTGATTTTATGGTGAAGGAACTTTGACGCCCTCTAGCGGCCAAACGGTGTGACCAATCAACTCATGTGGGGATATTTTTGGAAAGCTTGAAATCTGCTCTATCTTTTGTTTTCTATGATAATTTGACGTAACTTGTCAAATAAGGGAGTAATTTAGAGTCAAAGCAACGAGTGTCAAAAAATATGTGATTTTATGGTGAAGGAACTTTGACGCCCTCTAGCGGCCAAACGGTATGACCAATCAACTCATGTGGGGATATTTTTGGAAAGCTTGTAATCTGCACTATCTTTTGTTTTCTATGATATTTTGACGTAACTTGTCAAATAAGGGAGTAATTTAGGGCCAAAGCAACGAGGGTCAAAAATATGTGATTTTATGGTAAAGGAACTTTGACGCCCTCTAGCGGCCAAACGGTGACCAATCAACTCGATTTTTTTTTGAAAGCTTGAAATCTGCTCTATCTTTTGTTTTCTATGATATTTTGACGTAACTTGTCAAATAAGGGAGTAAATTAGGGTCAAAGCAGCGAGTGTCTCAAAAATTAGTGATTTTATGGTGAAGCAACTTTGACGCCCTCTAGCGGCCAAACGGTGTGATCAATCAACTCATGTGGGGATATTTTTGGAAAGCTTGAAATCTGCTCTTTCTTTTGTTTTCTATGATAATTTGACGTAACTTGTCAAATAAGGGAGTAATTTAGGGTCAAAGCAACGTGTGTCAAAAAATATGTGATTTTATGGTAAAGGAACTTTGACGCCCTCTAGCGGCCAAACGGTGTGATCAATCAACTCGTGTGGGGATATTTTTGGAAAGCTTGAAATCTGCTCTTTCTTTTGCTTTCTATGATATTTTGACGTAACTTGTCAAATAAACGAATCATTTAGAGTCAAAGTAACGAGTGTCAAAAACTATGTGATTTTATGGTAAAGGAACTTTGACACCCTCTAACGGTCAAATTACGTCATCCTGACGTCACTTTCATTATTCATGTGTGCAATCAGAAGAAAAAGATCCCCGTCAAACAGTCAGAAAATATACAGGGGGGTGTTCCATTAAAAAAATGTGTTACCTTTTCCATTCAGTATCATTTTCTGGTAATAAAATTTGAATTAACGGTTTTTATTCTTTTTGTACAAAGTATACAGGGAAAAGATTATTTTTTTAAGTTAGTCTAGACGTTAATGCGGTTTTTTCGTACTTTACCGAGTGCAGTAGCCTTGTCCATGTCCAAGCATGCGTGCAGACAGGAATAAGACTATTTGCTGTCCTTTAATGCTTCTTGCATGTAGAGAAAAATTCCATTATATCATAATCGATAATAGCAACAAGGCCATCTTGGTGTGTAAGTGAAGGCGTTTTCTGGGTAATCAAATATGCATTACAAAATTGTCGAAAAATTCCGGTCTAATTGAGTAGTAATCCTTTCTGGTCTAATTTGGTGTAGACTTACCCTTGTTTTGGTAGGATGACTAAAATCAATTAGCAAACAATGTAATATTTAAAATTTGGGTGCTTCATTATCATAACACTAATAGTTTCTTTTTTTTTTTTTTTAGGTGAGTTATTGCTGTCCCAAGAGAGTGAGTATGCTTATATGGAGGTCAAGGAAGCTATCTAACTATAGTTATTTTAGGGTAAAATGGGTTTTAAATTCGTATTTTTATCAGCTCGTTTAGACACCTTCCTGATAACACCACCCTGGTAATGTTCAGTTTCTTGCGAAACCTAAATTGCTTTTACAAAGGAATTTCATTACCGCATTATTATTGAAGTTTTTATCATTTTACCTAATAGTTGCTTAATTACCGTTTATAATGTGCCGTAAAAGCAAGTTGAAAGAGTTTGTTGTGGATTTTAGGTTGTTAATGAAAACATCCTGAATACCAAATTAGCGAAAGCCACATTAGCATACCAACGTCGTCGATGAAAAGTTTGGTATTATTCCAACCAATGGGGTTTTGGCATTTTTTTTTTTAAATAAAAAAAAAACCGAAGTAATCGGTCAAGTGACCGCAGGAATGCCGAATTTTTTTTTAAATAAAAAAAAAATAAAAAAAAACCGAAGTAATCGGTCAAGTGACCGCAGGAATGCCGAATCAGCATTCGCGAATTTCCGAAACCGTTATACAGGTTATGTTTGTCTTATAACATACCAGTACATAAACAGACCAGTCATGTTCAAAACCTTTCGAATTGCGTAACTCGATTTAATCGAGTTTTGCTTCATAATACCGTAACAAAAGCCCCCTAGTGTGATTTTTCTGTACAAAAACTCGCATCGTATGATTGGCTGTAATTGTAGTCAGCTGTAGAGTGACCTAGTGAAACTGTATATGCAAACTGATCTCTTGCTTCATGAAATTATCGGTAAAAACCGTTAAACACAGTTTTGGCACAGTTGACGAATGTACTTTTTAGATTTTTGTTAAATTGTCCAAGTTGGGCCTCCTTAAGGCCAAAAAGTGACTGGATTCACCAAACTGGTTTAAAAAAAAACTCCAATTTGACTGAGCGTAGCTCAGTAATTTAAGGAGCTACAAAAAAGTGTAGAGAATGAATGTTTTAGGGAATTTCATCCTCTACAGGATTGTTTTAAAGTGTTTTTGGCCTTAAGGGCTTTCTTAAGGAGTTACAGCGCCAAAAAGTGACTGGATGCACCAAACTGTTTTTTTTTTAAAATACTGAGCGTTCCGTTATTTAAAGACTGTAGAGTAAAGTTTTAGGGAATTTCATCCTCTACAAGTTGTTTTAAGAAGGCCTTAAGGGCTTTTTAAAAAAAAAAGTGTAGAGAAAGAAATAAACAAGTTTTTTTAGGGAATTTTATTCCCTACAAGATTGTATTAAAGTCTTTTTGGCCTTAATAACCATTTAAGAACAAACAATAGGTTTTCCCATTGATTTGTAATGATTGTCTCTCCTTATCATTAACTTCCTATGTAATTAATACTAATTTGGTTTTGAATTAACGGTCAACTTTGAGGCCCTCTAGAGGCCAAACGGTGAACTCGATCACTTGATTTAATGGTATTTTTGGAAACCTCGTAATGTTCTCTACAATTTTATTTCTAATCACTTTTACTGTCACTTGTTAAATAACCGAGTTATTGACGTTTAATCATTTTCGTATCTTTCACCGTTTTCAAGTTATTTAGCAAAAACTGGTTTGATGCAACAATTTTTCAAATCACTGGTAATAATTGTGGTTTGAAATTTGAACACCCTGTAACACAGTTATTTTTGGGAGTTCCGGGAAGTTGAACCACTTAAATTAATCGTCTTAACCTCCTTTTTCCAGTGGTGTTAAGCAAAAACTTCTATCTGAAAAATTGTGAATAGGGTGACCAAAAACAGTCAATCACCATATTTTTCATACACACCCTGTATACTGGAAGCAAAAACTATCCTGTAAACTTACAGTGTTGAGTTAAGGAGCTGATTAGAAACATTTTTGGTCCCTTGTAAATTTTTTGTAACTTTCGCCCTTTTCGAGTTATTTAGCAAAAACTGGTTTAATGCAACAAATTTTCAATTCCAATCAGTGAAAATTGTGGTTTGAAATTTGAAAACACGGTTTAAAGGATAGTCAAGGACAAAATCGTTTGTCCACTTGTTTTAAGCACATTTTTGGCATCTTCATTAAATTTCCTATTCAATAACCTGAAAAACACTACAAAATTTAGTACAGTCAGTGAGAAAAACGGTAGCAAAATTTGAACTGCCAGAAACACAGTTTGAAAGAACAGTCAATGACAAAATCGCTGTAAAACCCACTGGGAGTGAGAAAATGACAGTTTTAAGCACATTTTTGGAATTCACATTAAATTTCCTATCCAATAACCTAAAAAATACTAAAAAGTTTGGTACATTCAGGGAGAAAAGCTGTGTCAAACTTTGAACTGCCAGAAACACAGTTTGAAAGGACAGTCAGGGATAAAATCGCCTGTAAAACCCACTTGGAGTCAGAAAATGACTATTTTAAGCACATTTTTGGAATTCTCATTAAATTTTCTATTCAATAACCTGAAAAACACTACAAAATTTGGTACATTCAGGGAGAAAAGTGGTGGCAAAGTTTGAACTGCCAGAAACACAGTTTGAAAGAACAGTCAGGGATAAAATCGCCTGTAAAACGCACTTGGAGTCAGAAAATGACTGTTTTAAGCACATTTTTGAAATTCTCATTAAATTTCCTATTCAATAACCTGAAGAAACACTACAAAATTTGGTACAGTCAGTGAGAAAAGCGGTGGCAAAGTTTGAACTGCCAGAAACAGAGTTTGAAGGAACAGTCAGGGATAAAATCGCTTGTAAAACCCACTTGGAGTCAGAAAATTACTATTTTAAGCACATTTTTGGAATTCTCATTAAATTTCCTATCCAATAACCTCATTAAATTTCCTATCCAATAACCTAGAAAATACTAAAAAATTTGGTACACTCAGGGAGAAAAGCTGTGTCAAAGTTTGATCTGCCAGAAACACAGTTTGAAAAAACAGTCAAGGACAAAATCGCTTGTCAAACCCATTTGTAGTGAGAAAATGACTATTTTAAGCACATTTTTGGAATCCTCATCAAATTTCCTATTCAATAATTTGAAAAACACTACAAAATTTGGTACATTCAGGGAGAAAAGATATGTCAAAGTTTGAACGGCCAGAAACACAGTTTGAAAGGAAAGTCAGGGATAAAATCGCCTGTAAAACCCACTGGGAGTAAGAAAATGACTATTCCAAGCACATTTTTGGAATTTTCATTAAATTTTCTATCAAAAAACGTGAAAAACATTACAAAATTTGGTACATTCAGGGAGAAAAGCGGTGGGAAAGTTTGAACTGCCAAAAACACAGTTTGAAATAACAGTCAGGAATAAAATCGCCTGTAAAACCCACTTGGAATAAGAAATGTGGTAAAATATGGTATTTTTGGAAACCCCGGAATGTTCTCTACAATTTTATTTCTAATCACTTTTACCGTCACTTGTCAAATAACCGAGTTATTGACGTTTACCCAGAGTGCTGCGCAGCTGATTGGTTTTGAATTAACGGTCAACTTTGACGCCCTCTAGCGGCCAAACGGTTCCTATGTAAGCAGCTTCCGGCTTTCTGCTTTTTTTTTGACCAATCACAATAATTTTTCGGGTTTCAATTTGGGCCATCTGCATGGATGGGATAAGCTGTGTACTGATTTACAAGACAGTATACCAATTACCGTGCAAATGGTCCAATCCCTTATTTGAAATACTTGAAAATCAATAACCCTAGCTAATATGAGACATTTGAAGTGAATTGATCACGTTACTCATAAACCTGTACTGCACCAATGGTAACATTGTAAGGTTAGGGCAGTATTCAATGCTAATTCAGCATAATAATAATTTGAATCACAATTAATCGTAAATCCGTTGTTTACACGATAAAGTAATAATAATTTAGCATTTATTAAAAGAAAAATGTGTTTTTGAGGTTGGTTTTAATTTGAGGCCATGTGCGTCCCCATACATTTTTCCAATTTGACCAAATCGTGAGTAATTAGTCAATACCATAGTAAAACAATGGGTGGTGGGTGTTTTATGGCTGAAAAGCACGAAAAACCGATAATTTTTCCTTATTGTTTTTCCGTGATGCGACACTGAATCTTATGTGTAGATTTCCTGCCTCGGCTTTGTTATTAACTAAAACGACATGCATCTTAAATACAATTGCACATTTTTCACTGTTATTATTATTATTTATTTGTTAAACGGCTCCATTGCACACGGAAATTGACTTTCAGTCTCTCGCAGTCGTCTCGACGAGCTAGTGCCTATCGTAACAGTGATTTTTGGACAAAAAATGCCCACTGAAGTGTAGACGAGTGAAAGTTTCGATTACGTTAATTACCATCTTCAGGTTGTTTCACGTCACGATGGTTCAGAACAATTTTACGAAACGGTTTTCCCTGCAAATCCCTGAACCGCTCCGATTGCACCAAAAGCAGCGCAGAATGTCTGTTCGCAGTTTTTACTGGGTTATGGTTAATCCTATGGTAATTATATCAATCACTTGTACGTAAGGTCGAAATTGGCATGAAACTCACTGGCATTTTAACGTTGTAATTATAACTAAATGATGATACGATTTTGATCCTTATTTACAAAACCTCATTTTTGAGCTGTACATGTGAGATATTCAACTTGTGCTATTTTGGGACATTCTAGATTAGTAAAAATCTATTTTTTTATCTTTCCAGAATTTTTTGGTTTCCGCTGATTGGTTTTGAATTAACGGTCAAATTTGACGCCTTCTAGCGGCCAAACGGTCAACTCGATCACTTGATTTAATGATATTTTTGGAAACCTCGGAATGTTCTCTACAATTTTATTTCTAATCAATTTTACCGTCACTTGTCAAATAACCGAGTTATTGACGTTTACCCAGAGTGCTGCGCAGCTGATTGGTTTTGAATTAACGGTCAACTTGACGCCCTCTAGAGGCCAAACGGTAAACTCGATCACTTGATTTAATGGTATTTTTGGAAACCTCGGAATGTTCTCTACAATTTTGTTTCTAAATCACTTTTACCGTCACTTGTCAAATACCACACCACACTTGTACGTAAGGTCGAAATTGGCATGAAACTCACTGGCATTTTAACGTGGTTGGCCGTTGTAATTATACCTAAATGATGATACGATTTTGATCCTTATTTACAATTTAATTTTTGAGCTGTACATGTGAGATATTCAACTATTTTGGGACATTCTAGATTAGTAAAAATCTATTTTTTTATCTTTCCAGAATTGTTCACAAGTGATGTAAACTGTTTGGCACATTTCCAGTTCCTAACCTATCCAAATGACTCTGTCACCAGACTGTACAGTGGCGTCATTATCCAGACTAGTTCTAAAATTATAGTTTTTTTGGCAATCAGTGTAGGCAATTTCAGTGTTTTTCCGGACCGTAATCGATTTTCTCTGTATTCAAGATGAATCTGGAGAAACCGGCTGATCCGAAAAAGAAGTTTTCGATTGAACTTCCGGAAATTTTAAGGCCCATCGAGCGGGTCAACTCCGTACGGAGTTTTCTGTACTGGAATATCGTTGACGATGCGGTAACTACTCTGCTTTTTTTTTGGGCATGCCGCCATTTTGTTTTCACGTGATCGCCTTGCCAGTCACGTGATCTGCAATTTTTTTTTAACCAGCGCTGTGTGAGCATTTTTGAGTGAATGGCATGAAACTTTTTGGTTACTAACCTGCATGGACTTTGTGTGTGTTTCAGTGGCAAGAACGTCACTCTCAATCTGTCAAACGTATCTCCTTTAATGCTAAAAGAACAGTTATTGACTTTGACCTGATTGGTTTTGATTCAACTTTGAGGCCCTCTAGCGGCCAAACGGTGAACTCGATCACTTGATTTAATGGCATTTTTGGAAACCTCGGAATGTTCTCTACAATTTTATTTCTAATCAGTTTTACTGTCACTTGTCAAATAACCGAGTTATTGACGTTTAACCAGAGTGCTGCGCACCTGATTGGTTTTGAATTAACGGTCAACTTTGACGCCCTCTAGCGGCCAAACGGTAAACTCAATCACTTGATTTTATGGTATTTTTGGAGACCTCGGAAAGTTTACTACAATTTTATTTCTAATCACTTTTACTGTCACTTGTCAAATAACCGAGTTATTGAGGTTTAAACTGAGATTTTCTGAGACACCCTGTGTTTAAACTGAGTGCTGCACAGCTGATTGGTTATGAATTAACGGTCAACTTTGAGGCCCTCTAGCGGTCAAACGGTGAACTCGATCACATGATTTAATGGTATTTTTGGAAACCTCGGAATGTTCTCTACAATTTTATTTCTAATCACTTTTACTGTCACTTGTCAAATAACCGAGTTATTGACGTTTAACCAGAGTCTTGAGCAGCTGATTGGTTTTGAATTAACGGTCAACTTTGACGCCCTCTAGCGGCCAAACGGTGAACTCGATCACTTGATTTTATGGTATTTTTGGAAACCTCGGAATGTTCTCTACAATTTTATTTCTAATCACTTTTACTGTCACTTGTCAAATAACCGAGTTATTGACGTTTAACCAGAGTGCTGCGCAGCTGATTGGTTTTGAATTAACGGTCAACTTTGAGGCCCTCTAGCGGTCAAACGGTGAACTCGATCACATGATTTAATGGTATTTTTGGAAACCTCGGAATGTTCTCTACAATTTTATTTCTAATCACTTTTACTGTCACTTGTCAAATAACCGAGTTATTGACGTTTAACCAGAGTGCTGCGCACCTGATTGGTTTTGAATTAACGGTCAACTTTGACGCCCTCTAGCGGTCAAACGGTGAACTCGATCACTTGATTTAATGGGATTTTTGGAAACCTCGGAATGTTCTCTACAATTTTATTTCTAATCACTTTTACTGTCACTTGTCAAATAACCGAGTTATTGACGTTTAACCAGAGTGCTGCACAGCTGATTGGTTTTGAATTAACGGTCAAGTTTAGGTCCTCTAGCGGCTAAACGGTGAACTCGATCACAAACAACAACAACAAAACCTGATTTGTGTTGCAAATTAGCGGGAGAATCCCAACATTTTTCCCAATGATGATGGTTTTTGTCATTGTCACTGACCTTCCCCGTCATTGTGTGGTTTTTCCAATATTTTCTAGGTGAAAATGCTCCACTTTCATTTTTCCGCGCTTCTCCGCTAACGACCTTGTATACATCCAATTTTTTCCGCTCGAAAGTATCCGAAACAAACACAATGGACACGAAACGAAATTACTCTAACAAAACAGCTAATTATTGCGTAATTACCCGTTCTTGAATGGACCAATTAAAGCGTGCAACGTTGCCAATCATTCACAGTTGCAACCCTCCAAAAGGGAGTCGGATTAGCGACAATGCGGCAACGCCGCCGACCTTGATGATGGTACCCATCGTTACGGAAACACACACGTCTGTTTGGTAATGGTACGTTTCCGACACTTGGAAATAATAAATAATGCGACGGTGGTGGGTACCATAATAATAATGTATAATCAAAACTAATATGGGAACCCGATTTTTTTTTTAAGCGATTCCCATCAATGCTTTGTTTGGTTCAATTAAAAACCCAGATCCTTGATGTGTTTGTTTTTTCTTAATTCTGGAACGCAGTGGGGGTGTAATTGTGTCATTCTTGTCACTCTCAGCCAATAGGAGACAGAGTTGAGCCGAATTTTCCTGCAACTACGTTCCAAATTGCTTGCTCCAGCAAATAATGACAGTGGGTACACTTAAAACGTGTATAAATCATCAAAAACCACCTGATACGGATGTTTTGTTTGATATTTTCTTAGTAGCTGTTGTTTTCAATGTTAAATTTGTTTGCACAGTTTAGCGTGTTTGCAGCAAGACAGATAACAATCAAGAAATAATAGGGAAAACGATTTATAACGTTAGCACATGTTTGAGAAAGGATTGAAAAACGTGATATACGCAAATTTAACGGTATAATGATGACTTTTGTCTTTCAGTCTGGTTTAGAGTCATCATCAGGTAACAACGTTCACTTTCCCTAGTTTTGAAAAATTTTGAGGTTAGTAATCGCGTTTAGGGTTTTTTGCTTTCAGTTCGATCACTTAATTTAATGGTATTTTTGGAAACCTCGGAATGTTCTCTACAATTTTATTTCTAATCAATTTTACTGTCACTTGTCAAATAACCGAGTTATTGACGTTTAACCAGAGTGCTGCGCACCTGATTGGTTTTGAATTAACGGTCAACTTTGAGGTCCTCTAGCGGCCAAACGGTAAACTTCGATCACGATTTAATGGCACTTGATTTTGGAATGTTCTCTACAATTTTATTTCTAATCACTTTTTACTGTCACTTGAAACCTCGGAATATTTAATTACAAACTTTAGGTCCTTTCTAATCACTTTTACTGTCACTTGTCAAATCACTTTTACTGTCACTTGTAACCGAGTTATTGAGGTTTAAACTGAGATTTTCTGAGGCACCCTGTGTTTAAACCGAGTGCTGCACAGCTGATTGGTTATGAATTAACGGTCAACTTTGAGGTCCTCTAGCGGTCAAACGGTAAATTCGATCACTTTGTTTAATGGCATTTTTGGAAACCTTGGAATGTTCTCTACAATTTTATTTCTAATCACTTTTACTGTCACTTGTCAAATAACCGAGTTATGGACGTTTAACCAGAGTGCTGCGCACCTGATTGGTTTTGAATTAACGGTCAAGTTTAGGTCCTCTAGCGGCTAAACGGTGAACTCGATCACAAACAACAAGAACAAAACCTGATTTGTGTTGTTTTTTGCTTTCAGTTGGTTTTCTTGTTAACTCATTTGACAGTTTTTGAAGTGATTTTTTGAGCTGTTGCCAAGTGACTTAATTTGTGTTGAATTTCAGATCGAGGAGGGTGAGAACCGCGGCCCGGAAATGACCGCGGGACTCGACAACAGCGCCACCAGCAACGGTGCCCCCGGAAAAAAAAACGACGACGGAGTCTTCACCGTATCAGTAACTGGTGCCTACGAAAATGACGGTTTCAAGGTAAGTACAGTTGAAGCACCAGGTGAAAGTGAAACTGACACTTTTCCTCCAAACCAGGGTGATGGTGGCGATGGGGTGCCCCATAAGCCGCCCAGGGAGCTTACGGACGAGGAAGCCTCGCAGCAAGGCAAATTCAAAATGTCAACGAAAGAAAAATGGCGGATTTTGAAGAATGTCACCGCCATCAGTTGCGCTTTTATGATCCAGTTTACCGCGTTTCAAGGCACCGCCAATCTTCAGTCCAGTATTAACGCCAAAGACGGTTTGGGCACACTTTCCCTCAGTTCCATATTTGCCGCCCTTGTGGTCAGCTGTATATTCATCCCTTCGTTCTTGATCAAAAGGCTGACGGTGAAATGGACCTTATGTTTGTCCATGCTGTGCTATGCTCCCTACATTGCCTCGCAGTTCTATCCCAGGTGAGTTTCTGCTAGATGTGGTTTCAAGTGAATATTCGAAAAAAAGTTAATTNNNGACGAGANATNATGTATGGCNCGCNTATTTNGATTCNNTANNTCCGAATNNGCTAGNANTNATTACGTCACTNGACCCATTGNGCCCCCACNTNGNGNTACNGTGGNCNNGNNTNCNCTAANGNTNCNCACGTNCGACNACCNTNANAAACAGGCCGACCCTGTGTTACAGTNTTCCCNTNTCGACAACNAGGTTCNCCACNTAGGTGAACCANNACGAGTGATCANTACNCGTNNANNGCGGANCGNNCANNNNTCCGTTCGACAGCCATGNTTACGTAAATAANGGTGATACACCCGACANCTNTNGCCNGNNATTNCCNCNTTTTTGANNTCTCCNANANCNGNAANCTTCNGANTATACNGNGTNTTTACGTCNGAGCCAGGAANCTACATNGTNTGGNGCATGNTAANNTAGCCGTGGTGTGNCNTNCNNCTGACNANTACNTTCCNAACNNTTGNGAAAAAANGGAATTTATTGNCTCTANNANATCTTTTGTTTTCTATGATAATTTGACGTAACTTGTCAAATAAGGGCGTAATTTAGGGCCAAAACAACGAGGGTCAAAAATATGTGATTTTATGGTGAAGAAACTTTGACGCCCTCTAGCGGCCAAACGGTGTGATTTTTCGAAAGCTTGAAATCTGCTCTATCTTTTGTTTTCTATGATATTTTGACGTAACTTGTCAAATAAGGGAGTAAATTAGGGTGAAAGCAGCGGGTGTCTAAAAATTAGTGATTTTATGGTGAAGCAACTTTGACGCCCTCTAGCGGCCAAACGGTATGACCAATCAACTCATGTGGGGATATTTTTGGAAAGCTTGTAATCTGCACTATCTTTTGTTTTCTATGATATTTTGACGTAACTTGTCAAATAAGGGAGTAATTTAGGGCCAAAGCAACGAGGGTCAAAAATATGTGATTTTATGGTAAAGGAACTTTGACGCCCTCTAGCGGCCAACGGTGTGATTTTTCGAAAGCTTGAAATCTGCTCTATCTTTTGTTTTCTATGATATTTTGACGTAACTTGTCAAATAAGGGAGTAATTTAGAGTCAAAGCAACGAGTGTCAAAAAATATGTGATTTTATGGTAAAGGAACTTTGACGCCCTCTAGCGGCCAAACGGTGTAATCAATCAACTCTTGTGGGGATATTTTTGGAAAGCTTGTAATCTGCACTATCTTTTGTTTTCTATGATATTTTGACGTAACTTGTCAAATAAGGGAGTAATTTAGGGCCAAAGCAACGAGGGTCAAAAATATGTGATTTTATGGTAAAGGAACTTTGACGCCCTCTAGCGGCCAAACGGTGTGATTTTTCGAAAGCTTGAAATCTGCTCTATCTTTTGTTTTCTATGATATTTTGACGTAACTTGTCAAATAAGCGAGTAATTTAGGGTCAAAGCAACGAGTGTCAAAAAATATGTGATTTGATGGTGAAAGAACGTTGACGCCCTCTAGCGGCCAAACGGTGTGATTAATCAGCTCATGTGGGAATAGTTTTGGAAAGCTTGAAATCTGCTCTTTCTTTTGTTTTCTATGATAATTTGACGTAACTTGTCAAATAAGGGAGTAATTTAGAGTCAAAGCAACGAGTGTCAAAAAATATGTGATTTTATGGTAAAGGAACTTTGACGCCCTCTAGCGGCCAAACGGTGTGATCAATCAACTCATGTGGGGATATTTTTGGAAAGCTTGAAATCTGCTCTATCTTTTGTTTTCTATGATATTTTGACGTAACTTGTCAAATAAGGGCGTAATTTAGGGCCAAAACAACGAGGGTCAAAAATATGTGATTTTATGGTGAAGAAACTTTGACGCCCTCTAGCGGCCAAACGGTGTGATTTTTCGAAAGCTTGAAATCTGCTCTATCTTTTGTTTTCTATGATATTTTGACGTAACTTGTCAAATAAGGGAGTAAATTAGGGTGAAAGCAGCGGGTGTCTAAAAATTAGTGATTTTATGGTGAAGCAACTTTGACGCCCTCTAGCGGCCAAACGGTATGACCAATCAACTCATGTGGGGATATTTTTGGAAAGCTTGTAATCTGCACTATCTTTTGTTTTCTATGATATTTTGACGTAACTTGTCAAATAAAAGAATCATTTAGAGTCAAAGTAACGAGTGTCAAAAACTATGTGATTTTATGGTAAAGGAACTTTGACACCCTCTAACGGTCAAATTACGTCATCCTGACGTCACTTTCATTATTCATGTGTGCAATCAGAAGAAAAATCCCGTCAAATAGTCAGAAAATATACAGGGGGGTGTGCATACAGGAATAAGACTATTTGCTGTCCTTTAATGCTTCTTGCATGTAGAGAAAAATTCCATTATATCATAATCGATAATAGCAACAAGGCCATCTTGGTGTGTAAGTGAAGGCGTTTTCTGGGTAATCAAATATGCATTACAATTGTCGAAAAACTCCGGTCTAATTGAGTTGTAATCCTTTCTGGTCTAATTTGGTGTAGACTTACCCTTGTTTTGGTAGGATGACTAAAATCAATTAGCAAACAATGTAATATTTAAAATTTGGGTGCTTCATTATCATAACACTAATAGTTTCTTTTTTTTTTTTTTTTAGGTGAGTTATTGCTGTCCCAAGAGAGTGAGTATGCTTATATGGAGGTCAAGGAAGCTATCTAACTGTAGTTATTTTAGGGTAAAATGGGTTTTAAATTCGTATTTTTATCAGCTCGTTTAGACACCTTCCTGATAACACCACCCTGGTAATGTTCAGTTTCTTGCGAAACCTAAATTGCTTTTACAAAGGAATTTCATTACCGCATTATTATTGAAGTTTTTATCATTTTACCTAATAGTTGCTTAATTACCGTTTATAATGTGCCGTAAAAGCAAGTTGAAAGAGTTTGTTGTGGATTTTAGGTTGTTAATGAAAACATCTTGAATACCAAATTAGCGAAAGCTATATTAGCATACCAACGTCGTCGATGAAAAGTTTGGTATTATTCCAACCAATGGGGTTTTGGCATTTTTTTTTTAAATAAAAAAAAAACCGAAGTAATCGGTCAAGTGACCGCAGGAATGCCGAATCAGCATTCGCGAATTTCCGAAACCGTTATACAGGTTATGTTTGTCTTATAACATACCAGTACATAAACAGACCAGTCATGTTCAAAACCTTTCGAATTGCGTAACTCGATTTAATCGAGTTTTGCTTCATAATACCGTAACAAAAGCCCCCTAGTGTGATTTTTCTGTACAAAAACTCGCATCGTATGATTGGCTGTAATTGTAGTCAGCTGTAGAGTGACCTAGTGAAACTGTATATGCAAACTGATCTCTTGCTTCATAAATTATCGGTAAAAACCGTTAAACACAGTTTTGGCACAGTTGACGAATGTACTTTTTGGATTTTTGTTAAATTGTCCTTCTGAGTTGGGCCTCCTTAAGGCCAAAAAGTGACTGGATTCACCAAACTGGTTTAAAACAAAACTCCAATTTGACTGAGCGTAGCTCAGTAATTTAAGGAGCTACAAAAAAGTGTAGAGAATGAATGTTTTAGGGAATTTGATCCTCTACAGGATTGTTTTAAAGTGTTTTTGGCCTTAAGGGCTTCCTTAAGGAGTTACAAGGCCAAAAAGTGACTGGATGCACCAAACTGTTTTTTTTTAAATAACTTCAATTTGACTGAGCGTAGCTCCGTTATGTAAGGAGCTACAAAAAATTGTAGAGAATGAAAGTTTTAGGGAATTTTATTCCCTACAAGATTGTATTACGGTGTTTTTGGCCTTAATAACCATTTAAGAACAAACAATAGGTTTTCCCATTGATTTGTAATGATTGTCTCTCCTTATCATTAACTTCCTATGTAATTAATACTAATTTGGTTTTGAATTAACGGTCCTCTTTGAGGCCCTCTAGAGGCCAAACGGTGAACTCGATCACTTGATTTAATGGTATTTTTGGAAACCTCGCAATGTTCTCTACAATTTTATTTCTAATCACTTTTACTGTCACTTGTTAAATAACCGAGTTATTGACGTTTAATCATTTTCGTATCTTTCACCGTTTTCAAGTTATTTAGCAAAAACTGGTTTGATGCAACAATTTTTCAAATCACTGGTAATAATTGTGGTTTGAAATTTGAACACCCTGTAACACAGTTATTTTTGGGAGTTCCGGGAAGTTGAACCACTTAAATTAATCGTCTTAACCTCCTTTTTCCAGTGGTGTTAAGCAAAAACTTCTATCTGAAAAATTGTGAATAGGGTGACCAAAAACAGTCAATCACCATATTTTTCATACACACCCTGTATACTGGAAGCAAAAACTATCCTGTAAACTTACAGTGTTGAGTTAAGGAGCTGATTAGAAACATTTTTGGTCCCTTGTAAATTTTTTGTAACTTTCGCCCTTTTCGAGTTATTTAGCAAAAACTGGTTTAATGCAACAAATTTTCAATTCCAATCAGTGAAAATTGTGGTTTGAAATTTGAAAACACGGTTTAAAGGATAGTCAAGAACAAAATCGTTTGTCCACTTGTTTTAAGCACATTTTTGGCATCTTCATTAAATTTCCTATTCAATAACCTGAAAAACACTACAAAATTTAGTACAGTCAGTGAGAAAAACGGTAGCAAAATTTGAACTGCCAGAAACACAGTTTGAAAGAACAGTCAATGACAAAATCGCTGGTAAAACCCACTTGGAGTGAGAAAATGACAGTTTTAAGCACATTTTTGGAATTCTCATTAAATTTTCTATTCAATAACCTGAAAAACACTACAAAATTTGGTACATTCTGGGAGAAAAGTGGTGGCAAAGTTTGAACTGCCAGAAACACAGTTTGTAAGAACAGTCAGGGATAATATCGCCTGTAAAACGCACTTGGAGTCAAAAAATGACTGTTTTAAGCACATTTTTGAAATTCTCATTAAATTTCCTATTCAATAACCTGAAGAAACACTACAAAATTTGGTACAGTCAGTGAGAAAAGCGGTGGCAAAGTTTGAACTGCCAGAAACAGAGTTTGAAGGAACAGTCAGGGATAAAATCGCTTGTAAAACCCACTTGGAGTCAGAAAATTACTATTTTAAGCACATTTTTGGAATTCTCATTAAATTTCCTATCCAATAACCTAGAAAATACTAAAAAATTTGGTACACTCAGGGAGAAAAGCTGTGTCAAAGTTTGATCTGCCAGAAACACAGTTTGAAAAAACAGTCAAGGACAAAATCGCTTGTCAAACCCATTTGTAGTGAGAAAATGACTATTTTAAGCACATTTTTGGAATCCTCATCAAATTTCCTATTCAATAATTTGAAAAACACTACAAAATTTGGTACATTCAGGGAGAAAAGATATGTCAAAGTTTGAACGGCCAGAAACACAGTTTGAAAGGAAAGTCAGGGATAAAATCGCCTGTAAAACCCACTGGGAGTAAGAAAATGACTATTCCAAGCACATTTTTGGAATTTTCATTAAATTTTCTATCAAAAAACGTGAAAAACATTACAAAATTTGGTACATTCAGGGAGAAAAGCGGTGGGAAAGTTTGAACTGCCAAAAACACAGTTTGAAATAACAGTCAGGAATAAAATCGCCTGTAAAACCCACTTGGAATTAGAAATGTGGTAAAATATGGTATTTTTGGAAACCCCGGAATGTTCTCTACAATTTTATTTCTAATCAATTTTACCGTCACTTGTCAAATAACCGAGTTATTGACGTTTACCCAGAGTGCTGCGCACCTGATTGGTTTTGAATTAACGGTCAACTTTGAAGCCCTCTAGCGGCCAAACGGTTCCTATGTAAGCAGCTTCCGGCTTTCTGCTTTTTTTTGACCAATCACATTCATTTTTCGGGTTTCAATTTGGGCCATCTGCATGGACGGGATAAGCTTGTACTGATTTACAAGACAGTGTACCAATTACCGTGCAAATGGTCCAATCCCTTATTTGAAATACTTGAAAATCAATAACCCTAGCTAATATGAGACATTTGAAGTGAATTGATCACGTTACTCATAAACCTGTACTGCACCAATGGTAACATTGTAAGGTTAGGGCAGTATTCAATGCTAATTCAGCATAATAATAATTTGAATCACAATTAATCGTAAATCCGTTGTTTACACGATAAAGTAATAATAATTTAGCATTTATTAAAAGAAAAATGTGTTTTTGAGGTTGATTTTAATTTGCGGCCATGTGCGTCCCCATACATTTTTCCAATTTGACCAAATCGTGAGTAATTAGTCAATACCATAGTAAAACAATGGGTGGTGGGTGTTTTATGGCTGAAAAGCACGAAAAACCGATAATTTTTCCTTATTGTTTTTCCGTGATGCGACACTGAATCTTATGTGTAGATTTCCTGCCTCGGCTTTGTTATTAACTAAAACGACATGCATCTTAAATACAATTGCACATTTTTCACTGTTATTATTATTATTTATTTGTTAAACGGCTCCATTGCACACGGAAATTGACTTTCAGTCTCTCGCAGTCGTCTCGACGAGCTAGTGCCTATCGTTACAGTGATTTTTGGACAAAAAATGCCCACTGAAGTGTAGACGAGTGAAAGTTTCGATTACGCTAATTACCATCTTCAGGTTGTTTCACGTCACGATGGTTCAGAACAATTTTACGAAACGGTTTTCCCTGCAAATCCCTGAACCGCTCCGATTGCACCAAAAGCAGCGCAGAATGTCTGTTCGCAGTTTTTACTGGGTTATGGTTAATCCTATGGTAATTATATCAATCACTTGTACGTAAGGTCGAAATTGGCATGAAACTCACTGGCATTTTAACGTTGTAATTATAACTAAATGATGATACGATTTTGATCCTTATTTACAAAACCTCATTTTTTAGCTGAACATGTGAGATATTCAACTGTGAGATATTCTAACTTTCCAGAAATGGTTTTGAATTAACGGTCAAATTTGACGCCTTCTAGCGCCAAACTATCACTTTTTAATGGGAAACATTCTAGATTAGTAAAATAACCGAGTCTACCAGAGTTTTTTTTTGATCTTTCCAGAATTTTTGATTTAATGGTTTTTTGGAAACCTCGTAATGTTCTGATTTCTAAATCACTTTTACCGTCACTTGTCAAATAACCGAGTTATTGACGTTTACCCAGAGTTAACGGTCAAATTTGACGCCTTCTAGCGGCCAAACGGTAAGGTCGAACTCGATCACTTGATTTAATTTACACAACCTCATTTTTGATATTTTTGGAAACTAGATAGTAAAAATCTCGGATTGGTGTTCTCTACAATCAACTTTATTTCTAATCACATTTTACCGTCACTTGTCAAATAACCGAGTTATTGACGTTTACCCAGAGTGCTGCGCAGCTGATTGGTTTTGAATTAACGGTCAACTTGACGCCCTCTAGAGGCCAAACGGTAAACTCGATCACTTGATTTAATGGTATTTTTGGAAACCTCGGAATGTTCTCTACAATTTTGTTTCTAAATCACTTTTACCGTCAGTTGTCAAAAATTCCACACCACACTTGTACGTAAGGTCGAAATTGGCATGAAACTCACTGGCATTTTAACGTGGTTGGCCGTTGTAATTATACCTAAATGATGATACGATTTTGATCCTTATTTACAATTTAATTTTTGAGCTGTACATGTGAGATATTCAACTATTTTTGGGACATTCTAGATTAGTAAAAATCTATTTTTTTATCTTTCCAGAATTGTTCACAAGTGATGTAAACTGTTTGGCACATTTCCAGTTCCTAACCTATCCAAATGACTCTGTCACCAGACTGTACAGTGGGCGTCATTATCCAGACTAGTTCTAAAATTATAGTTTTTTTGGCAATCAGTGTAGGCAATTTCAGTGTTTTTCCGGACCGTAATCGATTTTCTCTGTATTCAAGATGAATCTGGAGAAACCGGCTGATCCGAAAAAGAAGTTTTCGATTGAACTTCCGGAAATTTTAAGGCCCATCGAGCGGGTCAACTCCGTACGGAGTTTTCTGTACTGGAATATCGTTGACGATGCGGTAACTACTCTGCTTTTTTTTTGGCATGCCGCCATTTTGTTTTCACGTGATCGCCTTGCCAGTCACGTGATCTGCAATTTTTTTTTAACCAGCGCTGTGTGAGCATTTTTGAGTGAATGGCATGAAACTTTTTGGTTACTAACCTGCATGGATTTTGTGTGTGTTTTAGTGGCAAGAACGTCACTCTCAATCTGTCAAACGTATCTCCTTTAATGCTAAAAGCACAGTTATTGACTTTGACCTGATTGGTTTTGATTCAACTTTGAGGCCCTCTAGCGGCCAAACGGTGAACTCGATCACTTGATTTAATGGTATTTTTGGAAACCTCGGAATGTTCTCTACAATTTTATTTCTAATCAGTTTTACTGTCACTTGTTAAATAACCGAGTTATTGACGTTTAACCAGAGTGCTGCGCACCTGATTGGTTTTGAATTAACGGTCAACTTTGACGCCCTCTAGCGGCCAAACGGTAAACTCGATCACTTGATTTTATGGTATTTTTGGAGACCTCGGAAAGTTTACTACAATTTTATTTCTAATCACTTTTACTGTCACTTGTCAAATAACCGAGTTATTGAGGTTTAAACTGAGATTTTCTGAGACACCCTGTGTTTAAACTGAGTGCTGCACAGCTGATTGGTTATGAATTAACGGTCAACTTTGAGGCCCTCTAGCGGTCAAACGGTGAACTCGATCACTTGATTTTATGGTATTTTTGGAAACCTCGGAATGTTCTCTACAATTTTATTTCTAATCAGTTTTACTGTCACTTGTTAAATAACCGAGTTATTGACGTTTAACCAGAGTGCTGCGCACCTGATTGGTTTTGAATTAACGGTCAACTTTGACGCCCTCTAGCGGCCAAACGGTAAACTCAATCACTTGATTTTATGGTATTTTTGGAGACCTCGGAAAGTTTACTACAATTTTATTTCTAATCACTTTTACTGTCACTTGTCAAATAACCGAGTTATTGAGGTTTAAACTGAGATTTTCTGAGACACCCTGTGTTTAAACTGAGTGCTGCACAGCTGATTGGTTTTGAATTAACGGTCAACTTTGAGGCCCTCTAGCGGTCAAACGGTGAACTCGATCACTTGATTTAATGGTATTTTTGGAAACCTCGGAATGTTCTCTACAATTTTATTTCTAATCACTTTTACTGTCACTTGTCAAATAACCGAGTTATTGACGTTTAACCAGAGTGCTGCGCACCTGATTGGTTTTGAATTAACGGTCAACTTTGACGCCCTCTAGCGGCCAAACGGTAAACTCAATCACTTGATTTTATGGTATTTTTGGAGACCTCGGAAAGTTTACTACAATTTTATTTCTAATCACTTTTACTGTCACTTGTCAAATAACCGAGTTATTGAGGTTTAAACTGAGTTTTTCTGAGACACCCTGTGTTTTTAACTGAGTGCTGCACAGCTGATTGGTTATGAATTAACGGTCAACTTTGACGCCCTCTAGCGGTCAAACGATGAACTCGATCACATGATTTAATGGGATTTTTGGAAACCTCGGAATGTTCTCTACAATTTTATTTCTAATCACTTTTACTGTCACTTGTCAAATAACCGAGTTATTAACGTTTAACCACAGAGTGCTGCAAAGCTGATTGGTTTTGAATTAACGGTCAACTTTGAGGCCCTCTAGCGGTCAAACGGTGAACTCGATCACATGATTTAATGGTATTTTTGGAAACCTCGGAATGTTCTCTACAATTTTATTTCTAATCACTTTTACTGTCACTTGTCAAATAACCGAGTTATTGACGTTTAACCAGAGTGCTTCGCACCTGATTGGTTTTGAATTAACGGTCAACTTTGACGCCCTCTAGCGGTCAATGTCAATTACTTGTTTTAATGGCATTTTTGGAAACCTCTGAATGTTCTCTACAATTTTATTTCTAATCACTTTTACTGTCACTTGTCAAATAACCGAGTTATTGACGTTTAACCACAGAGTGCTGCGCACCTGATTGGTTTTGAATTAACGGTCAAGTTTAGGTCCTCTAGCGGCTAAACGGTGAACTCGATCACAAACAACAACAACAAAACCTGATTTGTGTTGCAAATTAGCGGGAGAATCCCAACATTTTTCCCAATGATGATGGTTTTTGTCATTGTCACTGACCTTCCCCGTCATTGTGTGGTTTTTCAATATTTTCTAGGTGAAAATGCTCCACTTTCATTTTTCCGCGCTTCTCCGCTAACGACCTTGTATACATCCAATTTTTTCCGCTCGAAAGTATCCGAAACAAACACAATGGACACGAAACGAAATTACTCTAACAAAACAGCTAATTATTGCGTAATTACCCGTTCTTGAATGGACCAATTAAAGCGTGCAACGTTGCCAATCATTCCCAGTTGCAACCCTCCAAAAGGGAGTCGGATTAGCGACAATGCGGCAACGCCGCCGACCTTGATGATGGTACCCATCGTTACGGAAACACACACGTCTGTTTGGTAATGGTACGTTTCCGACACTTGGAAATAATAAATAATGCGACGGTGGTGGGTACCATAATAATAATGTATAATCAAAACTAATATGGGAACCCGATTTTTTTTTCCATTCCCATCAATGCTTTGTTTGGTTCAATTAAAAACCCAGATCCTTGATGTGTTTGTTTTTCCTTAATTCTGGAACGCAGTGGGGTGTAATTGTGTCATTCTTGTCACTCTCAGCCAATAGGAGGCAGCGTTGAGCCGAATTTTCCTGCAACTACGTTCCAAATTGCTTGCTCCAGCAAATAATGACAGTGGGTACACTTAAAACGTGTATAAATCATCAAAAACCACCTGATACGGATGTTTTGTTTGATATTTTCTTAGTAGCTGTTGTTTTCAATGTTAAATTTGTTTGCACAATTTAGCGTGTTTGCAGCAAGACAGATAACAATCAAGAAATAATAGGGAAAACGATTTATAACGTTAGCACATGTTTGAGAAAGGATTGAAAAACGTGATATACGCAAATTTAACGGTATAATGATGACTTTTGTCTTTCAGTCTGGTTTAGAGTCATCATCAGGTAACAACGTTCACTTTCCCTAGTTTTGAAAAATTTTGAGGTTAGTAATTTTAAATATTTAAATTTTATAGATTTAATGGCATTTTTGGAAACCTCGGAATCTTCTCTACAATTTTATTTCTAGTCACTTTTATCGTCACTTGTCCAATAACCGAGTTATTGATGTTTAACCAGAGTGCTGTGCACCTGATTGGTTTTGAATTAACGGTCAACTTTGACGCCCTCTAGCGGCCAAACGGTAAACTCGATCACTTGATTTTATGGTATTTTTGGAAACCTCGGAATATTTACTACAATTTTATTTCTAATCACTTTTACTGTCACTTGTCAAATAACCGAGTTATTGAGGTTTAAACTGAGATTTTCTGAGGCACCCTGTGTTTAAACTGAGTGCTGCACAGCTGATTGGTTATGAATTAACGGTCAACTTTGAGGTCCTCTAGCGGTCAAACGGTAAATTCGATCACTTTGTTTAATGGCATTTTTGGAAACCTTGGAATGTTCTCTACAATTTTATTTCTAATCACTTTTACTGTCACTTGTCAAATAACCGAGTTATGGACGTTTAACCAGAGTGCTGCGCACCTGATTGGTTTTGAATTAACGGTCAACTATGAGGCCCTCTAGAGGCCAAACGGTGAACTCGATCACATGCGTTTAGGGTTTTTTGCTTTCAGTTGGTTTTCTTGTTAACTAATTTGACAGTTTTTGAAGTGATTTTTTCGCTGTTGCCAAGTTTTTGTATTAAAGTGACTTGAATTGTGTTGAATTTCAGATCGAGGAGGGTGAGAACCGCGGCCCGGAAATGACCGCGGGACTCGACAACAGCGCCACCAGCAACGGTGCCCCCGGAAAAAAAAACGACGACGGAGTCTTCACCGTATCAGTAACTGGCGCCTACGAAAATGACGGTTTCAAGGTAAGTGCAGCTGAAGCACCAGGTGAAAGTGAAACTGACTTTTTTCCTCCAAACAGGGTGATGGTGGCGATGGGGTGCCCCATAAGCCGCCCAGGGAGCTTACGGACGAGGAAGCCTCGCAGCAAGGCAAATTCAAAATGTCAACGAAAGAAAAATGGCGGATTTTGAAGAATGTGACCGCCATCAGTTGCGCTTTTATGATCCAGTTTACCGCGTTTCAAGGCACCGCCAATCTTCAGTCCAGTATTAACGCCAAAGACGGTTTGGGCACGCTTTCCCTCAGTTCCATATTTGCCGCCCTTGTGGTCAGCTGTATATTCATCCCTTCGTTCTTGATCAAAAGGCTGACGGTGAAATGGACCTTATGTCTGTCCATGCTGTGCTATGCTCCCTATATTGCCTCGCAGTTCTATCCCAGGTGAGTTTCTGCTAGATGTGGTTTTGAGTGAATATTCGAAAAAAGTTGCTTTTTTCGAATTATTCATTTGGTATTTTTGGAAACCCCGGAATGTTCTCTACAATTTTATTTCTAATCACTTTTACTGTCACTTGTCAAATAACCGAATTATTGAGGTTTAACCACAGAGTGCTGCGCAGCTGATTGGTTTTGAATTAACGGTCAACTTTGACGCCCTCTAGCGGTCAAACGGTGAACTCGATTACTTGATTTAATGGCATTTTTGGAAACCTCGGAATGTTCTCTACAATTTTATTTCTAATCACTTTTACCGTCACTTGTCAAATAACCGAGTTATTGAGGTTTAAACTGAGATTTTTTGAGACACTCTGAGTTTCGAGTGAATATTCGAAAAAAATTGCTTAAACCATTAAGTAAACTAAAAGTAATCAATAACACCGTTAATGGTAGCCAAGCCTTTTAAACCAATCAACGCGAAGAAGCACGATTCTGGAAAGCTCATTCCAATAACTAGAATCCGGATTTCTAGAATTTCTAAGCTTCTATAAGCTTCAAAGTGCCTTGCAAAAGCTTACAAAACAGCCTGGAAGCTTCCAAATGCTTTTCAACTTACCTAGAAGCTTCCAAAAGTTTCTACAACCATCTACAAGGTTTCAAATACCTTAAAAGCAGTCCAGAACCTTGAATGCTCTTTAAACTGTTCAAACACTGTCCAAATGCTCCTAAAGTAGTCTTAAAAGGTTTCAAAACAGTACAGAAACTCCAAAATGCTTCTGAAGCAGTCGAAAGCCTTCCAAAACAGTCTAGAAGCTTCCAAATGCTTTTAGAACACTTCCAAGTGGATCTTCAACTGGTCTAAAAGCTTCCGTATGCTTCTAGAGCAGTTTAACAGCTTCCAAAAAGTTCTAGAACCGTCTACAACGTTTCAAATGCCTTAAAAGCAGTCTAGAACCTTCAACGCTCTTTAAACTGTTCAAACACTGTCCAAAATGCTCCTAAAGTAGTCTTAAAAGGTTTCAAAACAGTACAGAAACTCCAAAATGCTTCTGAAGCAGTCGAAAGGCTTCCAAAACAGTCTAGAAGCTTCCAAATGCTTTTAGAACACTTTAAACGCTTCCAAGTGGATCTTCAACTGGTCTAGAAGCTTTCAAAAGATTCCAAGACCGTCTAAAAGCTTCCGTATGCTTCAAGAGCAGTTTAACAGATTCCAAAAGCTTCTAGAACCGTCTAGAACGTTTCAAATGCCTTTTAAACGCAGTCCTGAACCTTCAATGCTCTTTAAACTGTTCAAACACTGTCCAAATGCTCCTAAAGTAGTCTAAAAAGGTTTCAAAACAGTACAGAAACTCCAAAATGCTTCTGAAGCAGTCGAAAGGCTTCCAAAACAGTCTAGAAGCTTCCAAATGCTTTTAGAACACTTTAAACGCTTCCAAGTGGATCTTCAACTGGTCTAAAAGCTTCCGTATGCTTCTAGAGCAGTTTAACAGCTTCCAAAAGCTTCTAGAACCGTCTACAACGTTTCAAATGCCTTAAAAGCAGTCTAGAACCTTCAACGCTCTTTAAACTGTTCAAACACTGTCCAAATGCTCCTAAAGTAGTCTTAAAAGGTTTTAAAACACTACAGAAACTCCAAAATGCTTCTGAAGCAGTCGAAAGGCTTCCAAAACAGTCTAGAAGCTTCCAAATGCTTTTAGAACACTTTAAACGCTTCCAAGTGGATCTTCAACTGGTCTAGAAGCTTTCAAAAGATTCCAAGACCGTCTAAAAGCTTCCGTATGCTTCAAGAGCAGTTTAACAGATTCCAAAAGCTTCTAGAACCGTCTAGAACGTTTCAAATGCCTTTTAAACGCAGTCCTGAACCTTCAATGCTCTTTAAACTGTTCAAACACTTTCCAAATGCTCCTAAAGTAGTCTTAAAAGGTTTCAAAACAGTCTAGAAGCTTCCAAATGCTTTTAGAACACTCTAAACGCTTCCAAATGGATCTTCAACTGGTCTAGAAGCTTTAAAAAAATGTCAAGACAGTTTAAAAGCTTCCATAAGTTTCTAGAACTTGAATTTTGAGTGTGGATTTTTGACAGCTGTCAAATTTACGTCAAATGTAGCCAGTACTTGTCAGACTATGTGGTTAAAATTTCGCGTTGATACGTCACTCTGTTGAGCTAAAAATTGTCTATGTGGCAACGTTGCACAAATTTGTGAAAAATTAAGAAAAATATTGGTTTGGCAACATTGCAAAGTTTTGATGAACAATTAGAAAAAAGTGTCAATTTGGCAACGTTGCAAACATTTCATTAAAGTCGTAAAATTTTTTTTAAAAATAAGAAAAAATGCCAGTTTTGCAACACTGCAAAAAATTTGGTACAAATTAAAAAAAGTGTCAATTTGGCAACGTTGCAAACATTTCATTAAAGTCGTAAATTTTTTTTTAAAAATAAGAAAAAATGTCAGTTTGGCAACACTGCAAAAAATTTGGTACAAATTAGGAAAATTGTCAATTTGGCAACATTGCACAAATTCTTGAAAAATTAAGAAAAATATTGGTTTGGCAACATTGCAAAGATTTGGTTAAAAATTTGAAAGTATCAATTTGGCAACATTGCTAACATTTGGTTAAAGTTTTAAAAACTTTCAATTTTGTTAAAAATAAGAAAAAATGTCAGTTTGGCAACACTGCAAAAATTTCGTACGAATTAATAAAAATTGTCAATTTGCAACGTTGCACAAATTCTTGAAAAATTAAGAAAAATATTGGTTTGGCAACATTGCATTTGGTTAAAAATTTGAAAGTATCAATTTGGCAACATTGCTAACATTTGGTTAAAGTTTTAAAAGCTTTCAATTTTGTTAAAAATAAGAAAAAATGTCAGTTTGGCAACACTGCAAAAATTTCGTACGAATTAATAAAAATTGTCAATTTGGCAACGTTGCACAAATTTGTGAAAAATTAAGTAAATCATTGGCTTGGCAACATTGCAAAGTTTTGATCAAAAATTTGAAAGCATCAATTTGGCAACGTTGCTAACATTTGGTTAAAGTTTTAAAAGCTTTCAATTTTGTTAAAAATAAGAAAAAATGTCAGTTTGGCAACACTGCAAAAATTTCGTACGAATTAATAAAAATTGTCAATTTGGCAACGTTGCACAAATTCTTGAAAAATTAAGAAAAATATTGGTTTGGCAACATTGCAAAGATTTGATTAAAAATTAGAAAGTGTCAATTTGGCAACGTTAAAACAATTTGGTTAAAAACGCAAAAAAAATACAGTTTTGATAAAAATAAGGAAAAACCTTCGATTTGACAACACTGCGGAAATGTGGGGAAGATTAGGAAAATTGTCATTTAGGCAACATAGATTAAGAAAATCATTGACTTGGCAACATTGCAAAGTTTTGATCAAAAATTTGAAAGTATCAATTTGGCAACATTGCAAAGATTTGATTAAAAATTAGAAAGTGTCAATTTGGCAACGTTGCTAACATTTGGTTAAAGTTTTAAAAACTTTCAATTTTGTTAAAAATAAGAAAAAATGCCAGTTTGGCAACACTGCAAAAATTTCGTACAAATTAATAAAAATTGTCAATTTGGCAACATTGCATTTCTTGAAAAATTAAGAAAAATATTGGTTTGACAACATTGCAAAGTTTTGATGAACAATTAGAAAAAGTGTCAATTTGGCAACGTTGCAAACAGTTGGTTTAAGTCGTAAAAACTTAAAATTTTTTTAAAAATAAGAAAAAATGCCAGTTTGGCAACACTGCAAACAATTTGGTACAAATTAGGAAAATTGTCAATTTGGCAACGTTGCAAAAATTCTTGAAAAATTAAGAAAAATATTGGTTTGCACAACATTGCAAAGTGTTGATCAAAAATTTGGTAAGTATCAATTTGGCAACCTTGCAAACATTTGGTTAAAGTCTTAAAAAAATTTGTTAAAAATAAGAAAAATTGTCAGTTTGGCAACGTTGCACAGATTCTTGAACAATTAAGAAAAATATTGGTTTGGCAACAGTGCAAAGATTTGATTAAAAATTATAAAGTGTCAATTTGGCAACGTTGCAAACATTTGGTAATTAAAGTCGTAAAAACTTACAATTTTGTTAAAAATAAGAAAAAAAAATCAGTATGGCAACACTGCAAAAAATTTGGTACAAATTAAGAAAATTGTCAATTTGGCAACATAGCAAAGATTACATAAAAAACTCCAAAATGCTTCTAAAACATTCTAGAAGCTCCCAAAAAATTCTTGAAGCGTCTAATAATTTCCAAATGCCTCTAAAGCATTCCAGAACCTTCAATATGCTCTTTAAACTCTCCAAAAACCTTCCAAATACTCCTAAAGTAGTTTAAAAAGGTTCTAAAACCGTACGGGAATTCCAAAATGCTTTCCAAGCAGTCGAAAGCCTTCCAAAACGGTCTAAAAGTTTCCAAATGCTTTTCAACTATTCCAGAAGCTCCCAAAAGATATCAGAACAGTCTAAAAGCGTCCAAAAACTTCTAGAACTGTCTAAAAATTTTCAAATGCCTCTAAAGCATTCCAGAACCTTCAACAGAAATGTTGTGTGGTCAACTTTGGAGTCCTCTACCGGACTGACTCTCAAACCAATCAACCTTAATAAGCACATTTTTAGAAAGCTGATTTCAGTAGCTATCCATAGACCTATAAAAGTCTCACTAAAGTATGCCAAATAAGCATGTAATTTGGGATTGAATGAAATAGGGCATCAGAAGCCTTCTAGTGGCCAAACCATCAAACGTTTCCGTAGATAGATAGATAGATAGATAACTGTTTATTTATTCAAAACCCAAATGGGCGTAGAACAGTGTCACACAATACAAGCAAAGTAGGTACATGAAAACAATTTAAACATAATAAAATCCGTTAATTAAAATTACAATACAAATAACTAAAATACAGTCCTTCAAATTTCCATTTAAAAAATCGTTTTATAGTTTAAAACTGAACATTCAAGACTTGTGAAAGTCCAAATTTGTACTGAATAGTCTAAAAACTTTTTTACTACTAGGAATGGTCTTATGATTCGCTTTCTCAGACTGCCATCCTGGTTGAGTGTCTGAAACTGGCATTCAAGAACTAAAAAAAGTCCGGAAATCAAGACAAAGATTGTATTGTGCATGAAACTCATTTTTTACTACTAAAAATAATATAAAAGTTGACTTTTAATGCTAGAACTGACTTTACTAGGACTAAAGAGAGTCCAAAAGTATATTTTCAAGACTTTAATTGGTGTACAACTCAATTTTCTGGACTGGACAACAAGTCTTGAAGTAAATTAAATTTTTGGACTATTTTATTTCTAAAAATTAGTTCTCAAGACTATTATTGTAGCATTTGGTACCAACATTTTTTACTTTTATTACTGAAGAAACTTGACTTTTGGAAATAGTCTTAAACTTGATTTTTCAGTCTTAAAAAGCACTAAAAACTGAAATTCTTAGAGATGCTACAATTTATTGCACCTATGAGTGTAGAAGTCAATTTAATAGTGAAGAAGCTTGAAATAACATTTTCAAGACTATGGTCAGTGGACAAACTGGCTTTTAGGCTTGATAAGTCAAAAAATTTGTAAACATAGTCTTGAAACTCGATTTGAGGCACTGAAAACAGCCTTAAAACACTAAAAACGATTCTAGTTTATTAAGAAATACCCGAATTTTTAGCACTGAGGTGTCTAGAAGTCGATTTAATAGTGACAAAGCTTGGAATGCCATTTTAAGTCTATGAAGAATGTAAAAAATGTTTTTTAAGTTTGCTATGTCAATAACTTGGTGAAGATAGTCTTGAAACTCGATTTTCCAAGCTGAAAGCAGTTTTGAAGCACTAAAAATAGTCCAGAAGTCGAAGAAAATGAAAAGCAAAGTAAAAAGCACGAAAAGTTCGTTTTCAAGACAATTTTCATGAATCTAATGTCAATGTCCTGCATCTAAGACTATTTTCAAGACTAAAATATTGAAATTTGTCTTCAAATTATGAAAACTTACTCAAATGCAAATTTTAAGCTTCTGATGTCACTTTTCATTAGTTCAGTCACATTTTGAGTTCAAGTCAATTTTTAAGGTTTAAATGTATGAATTTGTTGTAACAAATTCTTGAAAAAGTAGTTTTTATGTCTACAAGTCAATTTTCAGTATTAAAGTCTCTCGATTTGCATGAAAACTGGTTACAAACACAATTTTTAAGCTTCTGAAATTTTTATCTTTTCTAATTCAATTTTCAAAACTAAAGTCTTTTAGTTTGTCTGGAAACTATGAAAACTGGCTACAATAATATTTTTTAAACTTCTTAAGTAAATTTTCCGTTTCCAAGACAATTTTTAAGTTGGGTTAGGTTAGTTTTGGGTCTTTGACCGTAATAACGTGTAATAAAGTGCTTGTTCCAAATTTGATCAATATTGCTCCAACGGTCTGACAGTTATGACAAAAAACCGATTTTTTAAATTGAAATTTGAAGGACTGTATTTTTCTGATTTGTTTTAAGCAATTTTCATTCATTTCCACCATCTATCTGAAGGCATAACAGGGTTGGGCTTTTAAAATTGATGATAAACAAAAAAATGCTTTATTTTGCAGGTTTTACACATTGATTCCATGCGGTATCATTGTGGGCATCGGTGCCGCCCCATGTGGGCGTCCAAGGCCACCTACTTGACCCAAGTAGCTGGTGTCTACGCCAAATTGACAGATCAACCCGTCGACGCCATAATCGTCCGACTTTTCGGCTTCTTCTTCTTGGCTTGGCAGTCCGCTGAAGTTTGGGGCAATCTGATCTCCTCTCTAGGTACTTTTCCAGTTTCACTGGTTTAGAATAGGTACTGATGGGTGTGTGTGTGTGTGATTCCAGTACTCAGCAATCCCCATGGTACCGACTCGGGTACGACCAATTACAGCACTTGCGGGGCGAGTTTCTGCGCATCGGTCAGCAACACCGATTCCGAATCCAGCGTGGATTCCAACGAACTCTACGAAATCATGGGCATTTACCTGGCTTGTATTATGGTTGCTGTGTTGCTGATTGTCGCTCTGGTCGATCCATTGTCAAGGTAAGCTTTATCGAAAAAAACAATCGAAACCGGAAAACAATTGCAATTGTTTTTGCTGTAGAACGTAAACTGGCCGGTTTAAACCATCACAGTCAGATTATCGATTCAGGTCACTATGCCGACGCTAATGTGCGCTTTGTTTGGAATTTTGCACGTATATAGTGCGTCAGACACTTTGTATAACAACGGATTTCTATACAGGGTGCGTGACTCTATACCCAAACGGTTTGTCACACGGCTAACTCGAACCGTTTTCGAGATAATTAGAAAAATCCGTCCGAAAAATGGTAATCGAATGTGACGCCCTCTAGCGGCCAAACGGGGCAAGTTGGCGGTGCCCGCTCAACGTCACGTGATAGCTCCAATCATTAGCTACTTACGATCATTTAATGTGTTTATACGGAATGTTTCAACTAATCAAGTTATTTGCGGTTTTTTGGGATAATGCACCCAAATGAGGGTTTTTCCTGACTGACCGCCGCCTGAATTAATGTGGTTTTTAGTAAATATTTCGAAAACGGTTAGATTTACATAAAAACTGCATAAGTGCAAAATTGTTCCTAATGAACCACTAAATCAAACTACGTAACGTTTGAACTTCAATACAGTTGCCTGTATACAGGGTGTGCACGAAATTGTTAGTGGGTCACTATTTTTGCTCACTCTGTACACAATTTTTTAGATACAATTTTTTGCTCTACACCACTGAAAAGAGCAGTTTCAGACGATTCTTTTGAATGGTTGAACCACCCTAAACTCCCAAAAATAACCAAGATACAGGGTGTTGAACTAATTTTCGGTAAAAAGTGCATTAAAGTAGTTTTTGGGAAATATCTCAAAAACAGTTAGATTTACATAAAAACTGCAAGAGTGCAAAATTGTTCCTAATGAACCACTAAATCAAACTGCGTAACGTTTGAACTTCAATACAGTTGCCTGTATACAGGGTGTGCACGAAAGTGTTAGTGTGTTATTATTTTTGCTCACCCTGTACACAATTTTTTAGGTACACTTTTTTGCTCTACACTACTGTAAAGAGCAGTTTAAGACGATTCCTTTGAGTGGCTCAACCACCCTGAACTCCCAAAAATTTCCAAGATACAGGGTGTTCAAGTTTTGAATTAATTTTCGGTAAAAAGTGCATCAAAGTAGTTTTTGGAAAACATCTCAAAAACAGTTAGATTTACATAAAAACTGAAAGAGTGCAAAATTGTTCCTAATGAACCACTAAACCAAAATATGTAACGTTTGAACTTCAATACAGTTGCCTGTATACAGGGTGTGCACGAAATTGTTAGTGGGTCACTATTTTTGCTCACCCTGTACACAATTTTTTATATGCAATTTTTTGCTCTTCATCACTGAAAAGAGCAGTTTAAGACGATTTTTTTAAGTGGTTGAACAATCCTGAACTCCAAAAAATAACCAAGATACAGGGTGTTGAACTAATTTTCGGTAAAAAGTGCATCAAAGTAGTTTTTGGGAAATATCTCGAAAACGGTTAGATTTACAAAAAAACTGCAAGAGTGCAAAATTGTTCCTAATGAACCACTAAACCAAACTATGTAACGTTTGAACTTCAATACAGTTGCCTGTATACAGGGTGTGCACGAAATTGTTAGTGGGTCATTATTTTTGCTCACTCTGTACACAATTTTTTATATACAATTTTTTGCTCTTCATCACTGAAAAGAGTAGTTTAAAACGATTCTTTTGAGTGGTTCAACCACCCTAAACTCCCAAAAATAACCATTATACAGGATGTTGAAGTTTTGAACTAATTTTCGGTAAAAAGTGCTTTAAAGTAGTTTTTCGAAAATATCTCGAAAACGGTTAAATTTACAAAAAAACTGAAAGAGTGCAAAATTGTTCCTAATGAACCACTAAACCAAACTACGTAACGTTTGAACTTCAATACAGTTGCCTGTATACAGGGTGTGCACGAAATTGTTAGTGGGTCACTATTTTTGCTCACCCTGTACACAATTTTTTATATGCAATTTTTTGCTCTTCACTTCTAAAAAGAGCAGTTTAAGACGATTTTTTTGAGTGGTTGAACCACCCTAAACTCCAAAAAATAACCAAGATACAGGGTGTTGAACTAATTTTCAGTAAAAAGTGCATCAAAGTAGTTTTTGGAAAATATCTTGAAAACGGTTAGATTTACATAAAAACTGCAAGAGTGCAAAATTGTTCCTAATGAATCACTAAACCAAACTACGTAACGCCTGAACTTCAATACAGTTGGCTGTATACAGGGTGTGCACGAAATTGTTAGTGGGTCACTATTTTTGCTCACCCTGTACACAATTTTTTATATGAAAATTTTTGCTCTACACCACTTAAAAGAGCAGTTTAAGACGATTCTTTTGAGTGGTTCAATCATCCTGAACTCCAAAAAATAACCAAGATACAGGGTGTTTAACTAATTTTCAGTAAAAAGTGCATCAAAGTAGTTTTTGGAAAATATCTCGAAAACGGTTAGATTTACAAAAAAAATACAAGAGTGCAAAATTGTTCCTAATGAACCACTAAACCAAACTACGTAACGTTTGAACTTCAATACAGTTGCCTGTATACAGGGTGTGCACGAAACTGTTAGTGGGTCATTATTTTTGCTCACCCTGTACACAATTTTTTATATGCAATTTTTTGCTCTACACTTCTAAAAAGAGCAGCTTAAGACGATTTTTTTAAGTGGTTGAACCACCCTGAACTCCGAAAAATTTCCAAGATACAGGGTGATGAAGTTTTTAACTAATTTTCGGTAAAAAGTGCATCAAAGTAGTTTTTGGAAAATATCTCGAAAACGGTTAGATTTACAAAAAAACTGCAAGAGTGCAAAATTATTCCTAATGAACCACTAAACCAAACTACGTAACGTTTGAACTTCAATACAGTTGCCTGTATACAGGGTGTGCACGAAATTGTTAGTGGGTCACTATTTTTGCTCACCCTGTACACAATTTTTTAGGTACACTTTTTTGCTCTACACTACTGTAAAGAGCAGTTTAAGACGATTCCTTTGAGTGGCTCAACCACCCTGAACTCCCAAAAATTTCCAAGATACAGGGTGTTCAAGTTTTGAATTAATTTTCGGTAAAAAGTGCATCAAAGTAGTTTTTGGAAAATATCTCGAAAACGGTTAGATTTACAAAAAAACTGCAAGAGTGCAAAATTGTTCCTAATGAACCACTAAACCAAACTACGTAACGTTTGAACTTCAATACAGTTGCCTGTATACAGGGTGTGCACGAAATTGTTAGTGGGTCACTATTTTTGCTCACCCTGTACACAATTTTTGGGATACAATTTTTTGCTCTACACTTCTAAAAAGAGCAGTTTAAGACGATTCTTTTGAGTGGTTCAACCACCCGGAACTCCCAAAAATAACCAAGATACAGGGTGTTCAAGTTTTGAACTAATTTTCGGTAAAAAGTGCATCAAAGTAGTTTTTGGAAAATATCTCGAAAACGGTTAGATTTACATAAAAACTGCAAGAGTGCAAAATTGTTCCTAATGAACCACTAAACCAAACTACGTAACGTTTGAACTTCAATACAGTTGCCTGTATACAGGGTGTGCACGAAATTGTTAGTGGGTCATTATTTTTGCTCACCCTGTACACAATTTTTTAGATACAATTTTTTGCTCTACACCACTTAAAAGATCAGTTTAAGACGATTTTTTTGAATGGTTGAACCATCCTGAACTCTCAAAAATAACCAAGATACAGGCTGTTGAACTAATTTTCAGTAAAAAGTGCATCAAAGTAGTTTTTGGAAAATATCTCGAAAACGGTTAGATTTACAGAAAAACTGCAAGAGTGCAAAATTGTTCCTAATAGACCACTAAACCAAACTACGTAACGTTTGAACTTCAATACAGTTCCCTGTATACAGGGTGTGCACAAAATTGTTGGTGGCTTATTATTTTTGCTCACCCTGTACACAATTATTTAGATACAATTTTTTGCTCTACACCACTGAAAAGAGCAGTTTAAGACGATTCTTTTAAGTGGTTGAACCACCCTAAACTCCAAAAAATAACCAAGATACAGGGTGTTGAACTAATTTTCAGTAAAAAGCGCATCAAAGTAGTTTTTGAAAAATATCTCGAAAACGGTTAGATTTACAAAAAAACTGCAAGAGTGCAAAATTGTTCCTAATGAACCACTAAACCAAACTACGTAACGTTTGAACTTCAATACAGTTGCCTGTATACAGGGTGTGCTCGAAATTGTTAGTGGATCATTATTTTTGCTCACCCTGTACACAATTTTTTATATGCAATTTTTTGCTTTACACTACTGAAAAGAGCAGTTTAAGACGATTCTTCTAAGTGGTTGAACCACCCTAAACTCCAAAAAATAACCAAGATACAGGGTGTTGAACTAATTTTCGGTAAAAAGTGCATCAAAGCAGTTTTTGGAAAATATCTCGGAAACGGTTAGATTTACAAAAAAACTGCAAGAGTGCAAAATTGTTCCTAATGAACCACTAAACCAAACTACGTAACGTTTGAACTTCAATACAGTTGCCTGTATACAGGGTGTGCACGAAAGTGTTAGTGGGTCACTATTTTTGCTCACCCTGTACACAATTTTTTATATGCAATTTTTTGCTTTACACTTCTAAAAAGAGCAGTTTAAGACGATTTTTTTTAGTGGCTCAACCACCCTAAACTCCAAAAAATAACCAAGATACAGGGTGTTCAAATTTTGAACTAATTTTCAGTAAAAAGTGCATCAAAGTAGTTTTTGGAAAATATCTCGAAAACGGTTAGATTTACAAAAAACTACAAGAGTGCAAAATTGTTCCTAATGAACCACTAAACCAAACTACGTAACGTTTGAACTTCAATACAGTTGCCTGTATACAGGGTGTGCACGAAATTGTTAGTGGGTCACTATTTTTGCTCACCCTGTACACAATTTTTTATATGCAATTTTTTGCTCTTCATCACTGAAAAGAGCAGTTTAAGACGATTTTTTTAAGTGGTTGAACCACCCTGAACTCCGAAAAATTTCCAAGATACAGGGTGATGAAGTTTTTAACTAATTTTCGGTAAAAAGTGCATCAAAGTAGTTTTTGGAAAATATCTCGAAAACGGTTAGATTTACATAAAAACTGCAAGAGTGCAAAATTGTTTCTAGAGAACCACTAAACCAAACTGAGTAACGTTTGAACTTCATTACAGTTGCCTGTATACAGGGTGTGCACGAAATTGTTAGTGGGTCACTATTTTTGCTCACTCTGTACACAATTTTTTATATGAAAATTTTTGCTCTACACCACTTAAAAGAGCAGTTTAAGACGATTCTTTTGAGTGGTTCAATCATCCTGAACTCCAAAAAATAACCAAGATACAGGGTGTTTAACTAATTTTCAGTAAAAAGTGCATCAAAGTAGTTTTTGGAAAATATCTCGAAAACGGTTAGATTTACAAAAAAACTGCAAGAGTGCAAAATTGTTCCTAATGAACCACTAAATCAAACTACGTAACGTTTGAACTTGATTACAGTTGCCTGTATACAGGGTGTGCACGAAATTGTTAGTGGGTCACTATTTTTGCTCACCCTGTACACAATTATTTAGATACAATTTTTTGCTCTACACCACTAAAAAGAGCAGTTTAAGACGATTCTTTTGAGTGGTTCAACCACCCTGAACTCCCAAAAATAACCAAGATACAGGGTGTTAAAGTTAAAAAAAAGAAAGAAACTTTTAATGAACCAACTCTATGAAATAAATCCCTAAAAATGAAGTTTAAAATGCCGAAATTGTGTGTCTAAATGGCTTTTTTGCTATTTCGTCCTTCAGGGACAATACTTCGTATTGTTTTAACTACAAGAGTTGTCTGAACTGTAAATATTTGCGTAAGAGTCAATTCAATTAACCAAAGTAGGATGCTTAATTAGCATTAAATCCGCGTTCAAATAGCCAGTTTGCCTCAGACTGGTTTGTTCATGTCTATTTTCGTTAAAATACGAAAAAAACTGAAAGACGCGCCATTCCTAAAAACACACACACACACGACCGCATTCTTGACCTTAAGTTAATCGATCTCTTCGTTGATTTAGCCTCAAGTGTATAGGTTTTCCATTAAAAACACTCTCGACAACCTTGTCCGTCACGCTACGCACCAAAATATCTTTGGTGGACGGTTAGTTTGGTCAAAATGGCCCAAAAACCAGAAAAAAACAGATTTTACCGTATTTACCTCAAAAATTATCTAGAAACAAGATGACTTTGCAGGAATATAGGAAATTAGCATGATATACAGGTTGTTCGAAAGAGAATCTCAAGGGCTACAAATTGATATTTTGAACCACCCTGTAACTGTCAAAATAACTGAGTTATAGCCTGTTAACCTGGAACCTGTCAAATACTTAGTTAATACACTTAATAGAAAAGAAATAATAAATTTTTTTAATTGTGAAGGGTTTTTTGACAGTTGTGACGTAGGCATTATATGCAAAAGTGTCTCGGTGTCACGTCACAACTGTCAAATTAGGCCTCGTTCCGGACGTAAGGCTGTCAAAGTGAAAGTTTCAAAATGTTTTCAATTGTTACGGATAAAATGATCTTTTTGGCTTCATGGGAGAGGGTTTTTGACAGTTGTGACGTAACTGTTAAATTAACCGCCAACTTATAGTGTCACGTGACATCTGTCAGGTACGTCAAAATTTGGTCGAAAAAGCTTAAATCTCAATGAAACCTTATTAATTGCTTTGGAAATACATTTGGCAGCTCAAAAATGGGGATTTTGACATTTGATAACTGAAACTGTCTCTTGTCAACTGTTGGCTTACTTCAAAACTGTCAAAAAACCTTGAAACCCGATTAACAGCTTAAATTTTTCTGAATTTGTTGTCAATTTTTAGTTTTTAAGTCAATTTTCATGATTTTCAATCATACATACTTTGACAGCTTGTAATTCTGTCATTTTGACAGTTACGTCAATCTGGTTTTTAGCACTTTTAATTACCTTTTGCCTACCAGGAAAAGCCTAAGCTGTCAACTGTCAAAAAACGTCATAATTTGACAATAAATGTGACATTGCACTAAAATGCTGTTTTTAGGGGTTTCCAACTTTGACAGCTCAAAATTCAGTCTGTTTGACAGTTACGTCAGTCTAGTTTTGACCGAACTGTAGCGCTTTAGACTGCCTTTTACCTGTCCTAAAAAGTGTGTAGTGTCAACTGTCAAAATAACGTCACAATTTGACAATAAATGTGACGTTGCACCGAAATGCAGTTTTTAGACTTTGTACACTGTGACAGCCAGTAATTCAGTTATTTTGACAGTTACGTCACTCTAGTTTTGACCAAATTGTAGTCCTTTAAACTGCCTTTTGACTACCCTAAAAATTTTGTAGTGTCAACTGTCAAAATAACGTCACAATTTGACAATAAATGTGACGTTGCACCGCAATGCAGTTTTTAGTCTTTGTACAATATGACAGCCAGTAATTTAGTTATTTTGACAGTTACGTCACTCTAGTTTTGACCAAATTGTAGCCCTTTAAACTGCCTTTTGAATATCCTACAAAGTGTCTAGTGTCAACTGTCAAAATAACGTCACAATTTGACAATAAATGTGACGTTGCACCGAAATGCAGTTTTTAGACTTTGTACACTGTGACAGCCAGTAATTTAGTTATTTTGACAGTTACGTCACTCTAGTTTTGACCAAATTGTAGTCTTTTAAACTGCCTTTTGACTACCCTAAAAAGTTTGTAGTGTCAACTGTCAAAATAACGTCACAATTTGACAATAAATGTGACGTTGCACCGCAATGCAGTTTTTAGTCTTTGTACAATATGACAGCCAGTAATTTAGTTATTTTGACAGTTACGTCACTCTAGTTTTGACCAAATGGTAGCCCTTTAAACTGCCTTTTGAATATCCTACAAAGTGTCTAGTGTCAACTGTCAAAATAACGTCACAATTTGACAATAAATGTGACGTTGCACCGAAATGCAGTTTTTAGACTTTGTACACTGTGACAGCCAGTAATTTAGTTATTTTGACAGTTACGTCACTCTAGTTTTGACCAAATTGTAGTCTTTTAAACTACATTTTGACAACCCTAAAAAGTTTGTAGTGTCAACTGTCAAAATAACGTCACAATTTAACAATAAATGTGACGTTGCACCGCAATGCAGTTTTTAGTCTTTGTACACTGTGACAGCCATTAATTTAGTTATTTTGGCAGTTACGTCACTCTATTTTTTACCAAATTGTAGCCCTTTAAACTGCCTTTTGACTACCCTAAAAAGTTTGCAGTGTCAACTGTCAAAATAACGTCACAATTTGACAATAAATGTGACGTTGCACCGAAATGCAGATTTTAGACTTTGTGCAATATGACAGCCAGTAATTTAGTTATTTTGACAGTTACGTCACTCTAGTTTTGACCAAACTGTAGCGCTTTAAACTGCCTTTTACCTATCCTAAAAAGTGTGTAGTGTCAACTGTCAAAATAACGTCACAGTTTAACAATAAATGTGACGTTGCACCGCAATGTAGACTTTAGACTTTGTGCAATATGACAGCCAGTAATTCAGTTATTTTGACAGTTACGTCACTCTAGTTTTGACCAAACTGTAGCGCTTTAAACTGCCTTTTACCTATCCTAAAAAGTTTGTAGTGTCAACTGTCAAAATAACGTCACAATTTGACAATAAATGTGACGTTGCACCGAAATGTAGATTTTAGACTTTGTGCAATATGACAGCCAGTAATTCAGTTATTTTGACAGTTACGTCACTCTAGTTTTGACCAAATTGTAGTCCTTTAAACTGCCTTTTGACTACCCTAAAAAGTTTGTAGTGTCAACTGTCAAAATAACGTCACAATTTGACAATAAAGTGACATTGCAGTGAAATGCTGTTTAAAAGCTTTGTTCACTTTGACTGCTCCTATCTCTGTCATTTTGACAGTTACGTCACTCTAGTTTTGACCAGCAAAATGAACAGATGTCAGTAAGATTCAAATTTGCTTGAAATACTCCACCGTGTCCAAAAATCGTTGCTCGAAACAAGTCACTGTCCCAGCATGTTTTGCCACAAGAACTAAACATACTTCCAAGGAAAAACAAACAGTATCAACATGGATTTTACTGCAAAAAAAAACATGTTGACCTTCGCAATTACGTGGTTACTTGATTCGACGACTTCAGGTACCGTTCCTAGTGTTTTGCAGCTTCTTTACCATCGAGTTTATTATATAGAGACGTCTGGACATACCTAACCGGTTTACATAACGTAGATAAGTTGGATTTAAGAGAGTTAATGACTTCTGGGAAGAAGCCGATTAATGTATAACAACAATACACCACTTAAGTCATTCCGGCAAATGTTAATTATCCGGCAAAACTGATTTATTATCGTTGGATGATGATGGATTATTTAATATAAATTATATAGCCCGCAATAAATAATTCAAGTGGGAAATATAAAGATAATTGTAATTTTTTCAATTAAGCAGGAGATTTTCAGTTAGAAATCCAGTTAAACAGTATCACACTGTATGTTACGTACATACTGTTTTCTACTGTTACAGGGTTGCAGTGTTGCCAAGTCAAAATGTTTAATAGAGGTAGATTAATCTACCTATATCGAAAACTAAACAATTTACATAAGAAAAACATTATTATACAGGATGTTGTTTTAAAGATTGCGAAACATTTTAAACATCTTCTCAATTATTTTTTTTTTTCATCAATTTTTAACCTTCGTGACAGATGTCACGTGGTTTTTGGAAGATTTTAGCTGGGCAGTCACGTGACGACAGTCATAAATCTCACAAACACGTTTTATATCAAATACTATACAAGAAAACTTTTCTAAATCTTGAGTTTTCCACCTTTTAGCACAGTTTGACATTTTTGACAGTGACAGTTATCACGTGGTTTTAGAACACTGTATTCAGTTAGCCAGTTAAAATAACTCTCATAAATCTCAGAAACGTGTCTCGTTTCGAAAACTGTGTTCAGTTCGTGCAGATTCTAGACAAATTTGGTTTTAGAGGATAATTTGGCTAGGCAGTCACGTGACTCACTTGGAGTAAGAAAATTACTATTTTAAGTACATTTTTGGAATCTTCATTAAATTTCCTATTAAATAACCTGAAAAACCCTACAAAATTTGGTACAGTCAGAAAGAAAAGCAGTGTCAAAGCTTGAAATGCTAGAAACACAGTTTGAAAGGACAGTCAGGGACAAAATGGCTTGTAAAACCCACTTGGAGTGACAAAATGACAGTTTTAAGCACATTTTCGGAATCCTCATTAAATTTCCCATTCAACAACCTGAAAAATACTACAGAATTTAGTACAGTCAGAAAGAAAAGCAGTGTCAAAGTTTGAAATGCCAGAAACACAGTTTGAAAGGACAGTCAGGGACAAAATCGCTTTAAAACCCACTTGGAGTGACAAAATGACAGTTTTAAGCACATTTTTGGAATCCTCATTAAATTTCCCATTCAACAACCTGAAAAATACTACAGAATTTAGTACAGTCAGCAAGAAAAGCAGTGTCAAAGTTTGAAATGTCAGAAACACAGTTTGAAAGGACAGTCAGGGACAAAATCGCTTGTAAAACCCACTTGGAGTGACAAAATGACAGTTTTAAGCACATTTTTGGAATCCTCATTAAATTTCCCATTCAACAACCTGAAAAATACTACAGAATTTAGTACAGTCAGCAAGAAAAGCAGTGTCAAAGTTTGAAATGTCAGAAACACAGTTTGAAAGGACAGTCAGGGACAAAATCGCTTGTAAAACCCATTTGGAGTGACAAAATGACAGTTTTAAGCACATTTTTGGAATCCTCATTAAATTTCCTATTCAACAACCTGAAAAATACTACAGAATTCAGTACAGTCAGCAAGAAAAGCAGTGTCATTATTTGAAATGCCAGAAACATAGTTTGAAAGGACAGTCAGGGACAAAATCGCCTGTAAAACCCACTTGGAGTGGGAAAATGAAAGATTTAAGCACATTTTTGGAATCCTCATTAAATTTCCCATTCAACAACTTAAAAAATACTACAGAATTTAGTACAGTCAGCAAGAAAAGCAGTGTCAAAGTTTGAAATGTCAGAAACACAGTTTGAAAGGACAGTCAGGGACAAAATCGCTTGTAAAACCCACTTGGAGTGTCAAAATGACACTTTTAAGCACATTTTTGGAATCCTCATTAAATTTCCCATTCAATAACCTGAAAAATACTACAGAATTTAGTACAGTCAGCAAGAAAAGCAGTGTCAAAGTTTGAAATGCCAGAAACACAGTTTGAAAGGACAGTCAGGAACAAAATCGCTTTGAAAACCCACTTGGAGTGACAAAATGACAGTTTTAAGCACATTTTTGGAATCCTCATTAAATTTCCTATTCAATAACCTGAAAAAAACAGTACAAAATTTGGTACAGTCAGAAAGAAAAGCAGTGTCAAAGTTTGAAATGCCAGAAACACAGTTTGAAAGGACAGTCAGGGACAAAATCGCTTGTAAAACCCACTTGGAGTGACAAAATGACACTTTTAAGCACATTTTTGGAATCCTCATTAAATTTTCCATTCAATAACCGGAAAAATACTTCAGAATTTAGTACAGTCAGAAAGAAAAGCAGTGTCAAAGTTTGAAATGCAGAAAGGACAGTCAGGGACAAAATCGCTTGTAAAACCACTTTGGAGTGTCAAAATGACACTTTTAAGCACATTTTTGGAATCCTCATTAAATTTCCCATTCAATAACCTGAAAAATACTTCAGAATTTAGTACAGTCAGAAAGAAAAGCAGTGTCAAAGTTTGAAATGTCAGAAACACAGTTTGAAAGGACAGTCAGGGACAAAATCGCTTGTAAAACCCACTTGGAGTGACAAAATGACAGTTTTAAGCACATTTTTGAAATCCTCATCAAATTTCCTATTCAATAACCTGAAAAAAACAGTACAAAATTTAGTACAGTCAGAAAGAAAAGCAGTGTCAAAGTTTGAAATGCCAGAAACACAGTTTGAAAGGACACTCAGGGACAAAATCGCTTGTAAAACCCACTTGGAGTGACAAAATGACACTTTTAAGCACATTTTTGGAATCCTCATTAAATTTTCCATTCAATAACCAGAAAAACACTACAAAATTTAGTACAGTCAGAAAGAAAAGCAGTGTCAAAGTTTGAAATGCCAGAAAGGACAGTCAGGGACAAAATCGCTTGTAAAACCCACTTGGAGTGTCAAAATGACACTTTTAAGCACATTTTTGGAATCCTCATTAAATTTCCCATTCAATAACCGGAAAAATACTACAGAATTTAGTACAGTCAGAAAGAAAAGCAGTGTCAAAGTTTGAAATGTCAGAAACACAGTTTGAAAGGACAGTCAGGGACAAAATCGCTTGTAAAACCCACTTGGAGTGACAAAATGACAGTTTTAAGCACATTTTTGGAATCCTCATTAAATTTCCCATTCAATAACCTGAAAAATACTACAGAATTTAGTACAGTCAGCAAGAAAAGCAGTGTCAAAGTTTGAAATGCCAGAAACACAGTTTGAAAGGACAGTCAAGAGCAAAATCGCTGATAAAACCCACTTGGAGTGACAAAATGACAGTTTTAAGCACATTTTTGGAATCCTCATTAAATTTCCCATTCAACAACCTGGAAAATACTACAGAATTTAGTACAGTCAGAAAGAAAAGCAATGTCAAAGTTTGAAATGTCAGAAACACAGTTTGAAAGGACAGTCAAGAGCAAAATCGCTGATAAAACCCACTTGGAGTGACAAAATGACAGTTTTAAGCACATTTTCGGAATCCTCATTAAATTTCCCATTCAATAACCTGAAAAATACTACAGAATTTAGTACAGTCAGAAAGAAAAGCAGTGTCAAAGTTTGAAATGTCAGAAACACAGTTTGAAAGGACAGTCAGGGACAAAATCGCTTGTAAAACCCCTTGGAGTGGGAAAATGAAAGATTTAAGCACATTTTTGGAATCCTCATTAAATTTCCCATTCAACAACCTGAAAAATACTACAGAATTTAGTACAGTCAGCAAGAAAAGCAGTGTCATTATTTGAAATGCCAGAAACATAGTTTGAAAGGACAGTCAGGGACAAAATCGCCTGTAAAACCCACTTGGAGTGGGAAAATGAAAGTTTTAAGCACATTTTTGGAATCCTCATTAAATTTCCCATTCAACAACCTGAAAAATACTACAGAATTTAGTACAGTCAGCAAGAAAAGCAGTGTCAAAGTTTGAAATGTCAGAAATAAAGTTTGAAAGGACAGTCAGGAACAAAATCGCTTTTAAAACCCACTTGGAGTGACAAAATGACAGTTTTAAGCACATTTTTGGAATCCTCATTAAATTTCTTATTCAATAACTTGACAAACATTACAGGATTAGGTACAGTCCGGAAGAAAAGCGGTGTCAAAGTTTGAACTGCCAGAAACATAGTTTGATTTTTCGGTTATTCACAAACTTATTTACCAATAAGCTTCCATTGACCCAGTAGACAGAATTAAAGAAGCAAAGGACGCAGACATCCCATCTCAGCCAAATTCCGCAAAAGTACACGGCCTTGCTATAAACACACACGACCTCGATACGTATCAGGAGAAAGGTGACACTGGCGCCACCTATCGCCCATAATAAGTTCACAAATGTGTGAGAACCAGCTGGTTATTGATTCGATATTCTATGGGCGTGGCCGTGTATTGCCCTTTAAAGTGCTTTATTACAGTTACGCAACCCGGAATCAGTTTTTACACGTTCACTTCTACTGCATTTTGATTGGTTCTAAGTAATCAAAAAACATAATTGCGTCACCGTATACCAAAAATGGAATTTTTCCTTAAACCAAACGGAAAATAACCGGTCCTCGGTTATTTTAAGACCAAAAGAAGAACATCAAAGCCAATTACGGCCAAGTTGCAGCTATTTTTAGCTGCAGGTTCTTTAACCGACATGAAGAGAATCTGGTGCAACGACCACATGGTCATCACTACTCGACAAGGTTCAATTTTGCTTGTTATCTTCAACTTCTTGAAGTCTGATGTCATTATATGGTTGGTTGCATAACTTCCGTGTCGTTAAAGATCAAGTAACATACGAAAAACGCGCAAACTAAACAAAATTCCTACCCAGTTTGGCAATGATCAATAAATAGCTTTTGGATCACCTGTTTATGCAGAAGGCTGTTTATGAATTGACCTTTGCTTGTTAAAGACAATCACTCTGAGGACTGGGTTGTTCTTCCAAAGATGTCCTTTCTAGAACCGAATTGCAGAATCATGTCATCCGAACTGTCTCCAGAGTGATTATCTTGATTAGTATCCGTTATTTCAAATGAAAACTATCAAAAAGTAGATCCCAGGGTGGTTATTCTGTATAGGAGCCTATGGTGAGACGAGATGAGATTTCTCTTATGGTTCAGGCCATTGGCATTGTAGATAACATGACACTGTCACTTCATATTTTATGAAAACAGTGCTAAATTCCTAACCTAAAAATCAATGTGAACCAAAGGGGGAAATGACAGCTGGAATGCAGAAGGCTGTTTATGAATTGGCCTTTGCTTGTTAAAGACAATCACTCTCAGGACTGGGTTGTTCTTCCAAAGATGTCCTTTCTAGAACCGAATTGCAGAATTATGTCATCGGAACTGTCTCCAGAGTGATTATCTTGATTAGTATCCGTTATTTCAAATGAAAACTACAAAAAGTAGATCCCAGGGTGGTTATTCTGTATAGGAGCCTATGGTGAGACGTGATGAGATTTCTCTTATGGTTCAGGTCATGTCACTTCATATTTTATGAAAACAGTGCTAAATTCCTAACCTAAAAAATCAATGTGAACAAAAGGGGGAAATGACAGCTGGAATGCCCGAAACTGTTTTCAAAACTGATCACCAGAGGGAGTATCTCTTAACTTGAAGCGCCAATAGGAGAGAAATCTCATCTCATCTGACTAGGCTCCTATGGAATAAGCACCCAGGGATGCCAAAAGTTATTTAATAAATGGAGAAATAACTAAACCTAACCTAACTACTCTACTTCAGTAAAACTTTACCATTCTGACAGTAACAGAGTAATTGTTTGGCGCTCACAGGGCTTGTGACAGTGACGTAGTAGTTGTCGTTCCTTTTCCATCAAATGTGAAGTGAGCGAAATGGAAATGTGACGTCATTGACGTATGTTACTTGTGAATTTTTATATTCGTGAATGTTCGTGCTGGTTCGGGGCTGGGGCCAGAAATAACTGTCACGTGACAAACTGTCAAATGACTTGCACCAGCGATATTTCTGAACGCAATCCTGTGACGTTTTTTGACGTTTGTTGACAGTTTTCTCGAATTTTTTTCTGCTGTAATTTGAATTTATTGATTTTTTTTGTTTTGTGCAGTTGCAAATTTGTATTTGTAATTTTTCATATCATTTTGTGTCATTTTGACAGCAGAATCATTTTTCCAAGTTCAAAATTTGTTTAATTGAAAATAGCCAGTAATCCAAGCAGACTCATCATTTTCGGGTAAAAGTTTGTGCAATTTTCCAAAAAACTCTCCATAACTCGCTTATTTGAAATATTCTGCGTAGACACACCGTATGACAAACGAGAGCTAATGAATGGGGCTATCACGTGACGTTGACCGGACCAGGCTAAGTTGTACCGTTTTTCCGCTAGAGGGCGTCAAAGTTTATTATTTTTTTTCGGATATTTTCATTAATATCTCGAAAACGGTTTGAGTTAGGGGTGTAAAATTTGTACCACGTATACACCCCCGATGGTAGGCAACTTTTACTAAATATGACATTTTTCTGTACAGCGCACCGTTTGATCTTGAAAAATAAAAAACCGATTTTCTGACATTTTTTCAGAGGGGTACCCCATGGATTTTTTTGGAAAATTTTTGAATTTTTAAAATTGCCTTTTACCGCCTAGATAGCTTTGGGTTAATGCTAGAAATGTGACGTGGAGTGTCATTTGTCAAAATATGAGTTTTTAAGGGTGCCACGCCCTAAAAACTGTCAAAATTGCCATCATTTCAAGGTAATCTCCGAAACCGTGACAGTTAGCGCAAAATGGACGTCAGATTCGGGTTCCCCAGTTCGAAATTAGTAAAAGAGGCCACTTTTGGAGGAATTTATTTGCGCAAATTTTTGTTTTGACAAATTTTTTTCAACAAATAATCAAAGCAAATATTTCATTATTACACGGACAAGCAAATATTTTTACTGATTTTAAGCAAATATTTGCTTCGTGTAATATCTGTTTAAGACATAAGTAAATTTCAATATGGGCTACCCCACTTGAGTTGATTGATCACACCGTTTGGCCGCTAGAGGGCGTCAAATTTCAATATGGGTTACCCTAATTTACTCCCTTACTTGAGATTGATTGATCACAAAAATATACCCACATGTTTGGCCGCTAGAGGGCGTCAAAGTTGCTTCACCATAAAATCGCACATTTTTAGACACCCGCTGCTTTCACCCTAATTTACTCCCTTACTTGACAAGATACGTCAAAATGTCATAGAAAACAAAAGATAGTGCAGATTACAAGCTTTCCAAAAATATTCCCACATGAGTTGATTGGTCATACCGTTTGGCCGCTAGAGGGCGTCAAAGTTGCTTCACCATAAAATCGCACATTTTTAGACACCCGCTGCTTTCACCCTAATTTACTCCCTTACTTGACAAGATACGTCAAAATATCATAGAAAACAAAAGATAGTGCAGATTACAAGCTTTCCAAAAATATCCCCACATGAGTTGATTGGTCATACCGTTTGGCCGCTAGAGGGCGTCAAATTTGCTTCACCATAAAATCGCACATTTTTAGACACCCGCTGCTTTCACCCTAATTTACTCCCTTACTTGACAAGATACGTCAAAATGTCATAGAAAACAAAAGATAGAGCAGATTTCAAGCTTTCGAAAAATATCCCCACATGAGTTGATTGGTCATACCGTTTGGCCGCTAGAGGGCGTCAAAGTTGCTTCACCATAAAATCGCACATTTTTAGACACCCGCTGCTTTCACCCTAATTTACTCCCTTACTTGACAAGATACGTCAAAATGTCATAGAAAACAAAAGATAGTGCAGATTACAAGCTTTCCAAAAATATCCCTACATCAGTTGATTGGTCATACCGTTTGGCCGCTAGAGGGCGTCAAAGTTGCTTCACCATAAAATCGCACAAATTTAACATTTTCAAGACATGATATGTTTCAGGTATGGTGAGAAACAGCGTAGAAACAGCGGCGCCGCCGAACTGACCGGTATCCAGTTGCTATCCGCCACCTTCGTTCAGCTCAAGAAGCCTTATCAACAGTTGCTCATCCCCATCACAATTTACATTGGCGTTGAGCAGGCTTTCATCAGTGCCGATTTCACTCAATCTTACGTGTCGTGCGCTTTAGGTACCCAAACCCAACCAACCAACCAATTGGAGACTAATTCCAATGAAACTTTCCAGGTGTCAACAATGTTGGTTTCGTCATGATCTGTTTTGGGGTGGTCAACGCCATCTGCAGTTTGCTATTTGGCAGCGTGATGAAATACGTGGGCAGGGTACCCATCATGATTTTGGGAATTGCCGTCCATGCTGGTACTCAGATATTTTTGCTGTTGTGGGCTCCGCATCCCGACAATCCACTTCTCTTCTTTATGGCGTCGGGTCTGTGGGGTGTGGGTGATGCCGTCTGGCAAACCCAAGTCAATGGTAAGTCAAACGTTTTAGTTAAAGGAAAGTGTTTATCGGGTAATTCCGCAAAAATGTTCCTCGGAAACTAAACTGCTCGTCAAAAAGAATGGGACAGCAAAATTTTTGCTCTTTTTTGAGCGGCTGCTTCTTCAAATTGATTTACTTGATTCTAATAATTTTTTTGATGATTAAAAGGTATTTTCTTCCTCTTTCTTTTGACCTAAATGATCTTTTTGAAAGGTGCCACAAATCCGAGTATACAGGGTGTGACTGAGGTGTAGTCAAAAAATGAAAAATTCGGTATAACGCCATTTCTCGCAGAAATTTTTTTTTCGTTTTCTAATAGCCTTAATCGAGTCTTGCGGTCAATATCTCTAAACGTTTTCGCCAGTTTGGCGATTAAAAGCCGTTTACATAATTTATTGCAACATTTTTTAAATGTGGTTATTTTTGATTATCTTGTTTAAAATTAAACAATTTCTTTAGATCTTTTGTGGAAGAAGAGCTGGATTAGCAAGTTTACAGTTAAAACTACCCAATTTAAGTAAAAAACATACACTGCGAGATACAGGGTGACCCAACGCTCAAAAAAGAGCAAAAATTTTGCTGTCCCATTCTTTTTGACGAGCAGTTTATACTGAAAATAATTTTACCGCTAAAATGAAAAATGTCCAAAAACTCTGAAAATTTAAGTTGGAAGGTATAGTAAAAATTACATAAAAGTAATCCCCTATTCTGTACGAGGAATTTTCCTATTTAACTTTTTTGTCTATCTCTTCAAATAAAATGGTGGGAGTAGTCCAAAGTTTGTTTTGAAAAAAATGAAATATCTCAAAAACGGCTAATCGTAGCGACTTTGTTTTTGCGGCATTTTAAAGAGCATTTTCTGTCCTCCAGAGTGTCCTAAAACAATGTTTCATTTAGCTTTCGGTCTTTTCGATAGAGGGCGTTTTTACAAAAATAGCACTTTCATCTTTGATATCTCGAATAACGGTAAGTCAAACGTTTTAGTTAAAGGAAAGTGTTTATCGGGTAATTCCGCAAAAATGTTCCTCGGAAACTATACTGAAAATAATTTTTGACACTGTTTTTCTTTCTGACTGTACCAAATTTTCAAGTGTTTTTTAGGTTATTGAATGGGAAATTTAATGAGGAATCCAAAAATGTGCTTAAAACTGTCATTTTGTCACTCCAAGTGTGTTTTTTCAGCGATTTTGTCCCTGACTGTCCTTTCAAATTGTGTTTCTGACATTTCAAACTTTGACACTGTTTTTCTTTCTGACTGTACTAAATTTTGTAGTGTTTTTTAGGTTGTTGAATAGGAAATTTGATGAGGATTCCAGAAATGTGCTTAAAACTGTCATTTTGTCACTCCAAGGAGGTTTTACAGGCGATTTTGTCCCTGACTGTCGTTTCAAACTGTGTTTCTGACATTTCAAACTTTGACACTGCTTTTCTTTTGACTGTACCAAATTTTCAAGTGTTTTTTAAGTTATTGAATGGGAAATTTAATGAGGAATCCAAAAATGTGCTTAAAACTGTCATTTTGTCACCTCAAGTGGGTTTTACAAGAGATTTTGTCGCTGGCTGTCTTTTGAAACTGTGTTTCTGGCATTTCAAACTTTGACACCGCTTTTCTTTCTAACTGTACCAAATTTTGTACGGTTTTTCAGGTTAGTGAATAGGAAATTTAATGAGGATTCCAAAAATGTGCTTAAAACTGTCATTTTGTCACTCCAAGTGAGGTTTTACAAGCGATTTTGTCCCTGACTGTCGTTTCAAACTGTGTTTCTGACATTTCAAACTTTGACACTGCTTTTCTTTCTGACTGTACCAAATTTTGTAGTGTTTTTTAAGTTATTGAATGGGAAATTTAATGAGGATTCCAAAAATGTGCTTAAAACTGTCATTTTGTCACTCCAAGTGGGTTTTTTCAAGCGATTTTGTCCCTGACTGTCTTTTGAAACTGTGTTTCTGACATTTCAAACTTTGACACTGTTTTTCTTTCTGACTGTACTAAATTTTGTAGTGTTTTTTAAGTTATTGAATAGGAAATTTAATGAGGATTCCAAAAATGTGCTTAAAACTGTCATTTTGTCACTCCAAGTGGGTTTTACAAGCGATTTTGTCCCTGACTGTCCTTTGAAATTGTGTTTCTGGCATTTCAAACTTTGACACCGCTTTTCTTTCTAACTGTACCAAATTTTGTACGGTTTTTTAGGTTATTCAATAGGAAATTTAATGAGGATTCCAAAAATGTGCTTAAAACTGTCATTTTGTCACTCCAAGTGGGTTTTACAAGCGATTTTGTCCCTGACTGTCTTTTGAAACTGTGTTTCTGGCATTTCAAACTTTGACACTGCTTTTCTTTCTGACTGTACCAAATTTTCAAGTGTTTATTAAGTTATTGAATGGGAAATTTAATGAGGATTCCAAAAATGTGCTTTAAAACTGTCATTTTGTCACTCCAAGTGGGTTTTACAAGCGATTTTGTCCCTGACTGTCTTTTGAAACTGTGTTTCTGGCATTTCAAACTTTGACACCGCTTTTCTTTCTAACTGTACCAAATTTTGTACGGTTTTTTAGGTTATTGAATAGGAAATTTCATGAGGATTCCAAAAATGTGCTTAAAACTGTCATTTTGTCACTCCAAGTGTGTTTTTCAAGCATTTTGTCCCTGACTGTCCTTTCAAACTGTGTTTCTGGCATTTCAAACTTTGACACTGCTTTTCTTTCTGACTGTACCAAATTTTGTAGTGTTTTTTAGGTTATTGAATAGGAAATTTAATGAGGATTCCAAAAATGTGCTTAAAACTGTCATTTTGTCACTCCAAGTGTGTTTTACAAGCATTTTTGTCCCTGACTGTCTTTTGAAACTGTGTTTCTGGCATTTCAAACTTTGACACCGCTTTTCTTTCTAACTGTACCAAATTTTGTACGGTTTTTCAGGTTATTGAATAGGAAATTTGATGAGGATTCCAAAATGTGCTTAAAACTGTCATTTTGTCACTCCAAGGAGGTTTTACAAGCGATTTTGTCCCTGACTGTCTTTTGAAACTGTGTTTCTGGCATTTCAAACTTTGACACTGCTTTTCTTTCTGACTGTACCAAATTTTGTAGTGTTTTTTCAGGTTATTGAATGGGAAATTTAATGAGGATTCCAAAAATGTGCTTAAAACTGTCATTTTGTCACTCCAAGTGTGTTTTACAAGCGATTTTGTCCCTGACTGTCGTTTCAAATTGTGTTTCTGACATTTCAAACTTTGACACTGCTTTTCTTTCTGACTGTACTAAAATGCGCTTAAAACAGTCATTTTCTTACTCCAGATTATTCTCTAAAACCACGTGATGTCTCTCACTAATGTCAGAATTGTCAAAATTTGACTAGAATTTGCAAGAATTACATTTTCTGGAAAAAATCAAATGAAATTATTTTTTTTTTTCACGCAATGATAATAGGAAGCTATACCATTGCATTTGATTTTTTTTAGATATCTAAGAAGGAAGTGGAATTTTTGTAAAAACGCCCTCTATCGAAAAGACCGAAAACTAAATGGAACATTGTTTTGGGACACTCTAGAGGACAGAAAATGCTCTTGAAAATGCCGCAAAAACGAATTTTCTACGATTAGTCGTTTTTGAGATATTTCATTTGATTCAAAGCAAACTTTGGACTACTCTCACCATTTTATTTGAAGAGATAGAAAGAAAAGTTAAATAGGAAACTTCTTCGTAGAGAATATGAGATTACTTTTATGTAATTTTTACTATACCTTCCAACTTAAATTTCCAGAGTTTTTGGACATTTTTCATTTTAGTGCTATCGCAACGCCAAATTGTTCAAAAATTGTTATTTTAGGTTTGTACGGTGCTTTGTTCAGACGAAACAAGGAAGCGGCATTCTCCAATTACCGTTTATGGGAATCGGTGGGTTTCGTGGTGGCCTACGCCTACTCCACCCAATTGTGCACCAGAATGAAACTCTACATCCAACTGTCTAATCTCGTTTTCGGTAATTTGTGTACAACCCTCGTGTGATTAAGGGTTCTAACACGTAAACTTAATGGCCGGCAGGTTTCCTGTTGTATTGCGTCGTTGAAATCCATCACATGCGCAAACTGAGGCGACAAAAGGAGAAGGAACGGAAGGCGGCCGAATTGGCCGCCCAAAAACAGGCGGCTCTGGAACAGGAACCGGAAACGACCGACGACGAAAAGGACGACATCGATGACGAAATCATCGTCACGCATTTGTAGTAGGCTTCGATATTATTTAATTGTTAGGTAAGTACCTCTACTGTCTTAGATGAGGTAGTGGCAGTGACGTCATTAGTTGGCCTATCTCGCAAATGAAAAAAAATGTTTTTGTCATTGATGGGGCCTTTTTATCCCGCAATGGGCCTGTCCCACAATTTTTTTTTATTTCATAACTACAAAGACGGATTGAAAATATTATACCCGTATTTTTTTGTTTTCAAAAATATTAAGTCTAAATAGAAAAAAAATGATGATAAAAACTACATTAATCTCATGTTTTAAACGCCCGCCGCCGGTGACGTACTACACTATCAACCAATCAGCGACAAGAAGTGAAACAGTTGGCGTGCAACAGCCAATAAAATCGCCCAGAATTACGTACGTCACATGCGCGCCAAAACAGATCTTTTAAATTTAATGGACAAATTCAAACTAATGTAGGAACATTTACGACCATAATTTTTTCTTCAAGAATATGAAAAATTAGTTTTTTGATCCTATTCTTTCGATTCCAGTCATTAAAACAAAAATTTATGATATGTGGGATAGGCCCATTGATCTCCTTAGGAATGTAATTGCTCTCCAACCAGGGTTGTTAATTTACCAATAAAAGAAAACATATCAAAAATGAAGATGATGGCATTGGATTGGATTTTATTGCTATCCCGTCTTCACCAACGTTTTACAATGTTTTCTTTAAAACAACCCCAAAAAACCTATATTTTAACATAACTAACTTAACCCTAAATTTTTTGACACATGACTTCTTGCGTTTTTTTGGCATTTGACATTACACTGTTGCCAAAGCTTAATAACCCAACAGTCATTAACTTTACTAAACTGTTTCAATGACGTTTAATAGACAAGGATGCACGTACAGAGGTTGAAAAACAGAGGCGTGCAGTGTTGCCAATACTCCATAAGCTTTTCCTAGTATAAGTCAAAATTTGAAACCGCAAAAACCCACTAGACTATCACTAATAAAGCCCGTCAGAAAAAAATATCAAATTTTATATGTTTGGCAACATTGTCGTTAAAACAATCAGTCATCACTGTGTTTTTGGCATTTCAAACTTTGACACTGCTTTTCTGACTGACTGTACCAAATTTTGTACTGTTTTTCAGGTTATTGAATGGGAAATTTAATGAGGATTCCAAAAATGTGCTTAAAACTGTCATTTTGTCACTCCAAGTGTGTTTTACAAGCGATTTTGTCCCTGACTGTCCTTCAAACTGTTTTTTTGGCATTTCAAACTTTGACACTGCTTTTCTCTCTGACTGTACCAAATTTTGTAGTGTTTTTCAGGTTATTGAATAGGAAATTTAATGAGGATTCCAAAAATGTGCTTAAAATTGTCATTTTGTCACTCCAAGTGGGTTTTTTCAAGCGATTTTGTCCCTGACTGTCCTTTCAAATTGTGTTTTTGGCATTTCAAACTTCGACACTGCTTTTCTTTCTGACTGTACCAAATTTTGTAGTGTTTTTTCAGGTTATTGAATAGGAAATTTAATGAAGATTCCAAAAATGTGCTTAAAACTGTCATTTTGTCACTCCAAGTGGGTTTTACAAGCGATTTTGTCCCTGACTGTCTTTTGAAACTGTGCTTCTGGCATTTCAAACTTTGACACTGCTTTTCTATCTGACTGTACCAAATTTTGTAGCGTTTTTTAGGTTATTGAATGGGAAATTTAATGAGGATTCCAAAAATGTGCTTAAAACAGTCATTTTGTCACTCCAAGTGGGTTTTACAAGCGATTTTGTCTCTGACTGTCCCTTCAAAATGTTTTTTGGCATTTCAAACTTTGACACTGTTTTTCTTTCTGACTGTACCAAATTTTGTATTGTTTTTCAGGTTATTGAATAGGACATTTAATGAGGATTCCAAAAATTTGCTTAAAACTGTCATTTTGACACAACAAGTGTGTTTTTTCAGCGATTTTGTCCCTGACTGTCCTTTCAAATTGTGTTTCTAGCATTTAAAACTTTGACACCGCTTTTCTTTCTGACTGTACCAAATTTTGTACGGTTTTTCAGGTTATTGAATAGGAAATTTAATGAGGATTCCAAAAATGTGCTTAAAACTGTCATTTTGTCACTCCAAGTGTGTTTTTTCAGCGATTTTGTCCCTGACTGTCCTTTCAAATTGTGTTTCTGGCATTTCAAACTTTGACACTGCTTTTCTTTCTGACTGTACCAAATTTTGTAGTGTTTTTCAGGTTATTGAATAGGAAATTTAATGAGGATTCCAAAAATGTGCTTAAAACTGTCATTTTGTCACTCCAAGTGTGTTTTTTCAGCGATTTTGTCCGTGACTGTCCCTTCAAAATGTTTTTTGGCATTTAAAATTTTGACACTGCTTTTCTTTCTGACTGTACAAAGTTTTGTACTGATCTTTCAGGTTATTGAATAAGAAATTTAATGAGGATTCCAAAAATGTGCTTAAAACTGTCATTTTGTCACTCCAAGTGGGTTTTACAAGCGATTTTGTCCCTGACTGTCCTTTCAAACTGTGTTTCTGGCATTTCAAACTTTGACACTGCTTTTCTTTCTGACTGTACCAAATTTTGTAGTGTTTTTTAGGTTATTGAATAGGAAATTTAATGAGGATTCCAAAAATGTGCTTAAAACTGTCATTTTGTCACTCCAAGTGTGTTTTTTCAAGCGATTTTGTGGCATTTCAAACTGACTGTCCTTTCAAATTGTGTTTCTAGCATTTAAAACTTTGACACCGCTTTTTTTCTTTCTGACTGTACCAAATTTTGTAGTGTTTTTCAGGTTATTGAATAGGAAATTTAATGAGGATTCCAAAAATGTGCTTAAAACTGTCATTTTGTCACTCCAAGTGGGTTTTACAAGCGATTTTGTCCCTGACTGTCCTTTCAAATTCTGTTTCTGGCATTTCAAACTTTGACACTGTTTTTCTTTCTGACTGTACCAAATTTTGTAGTGTTTTTCAGGTTATTGAATAGGAAATTTAATGAGGATTCCAAAAATGTGCTTAAAACTGTCATTTTGTCACTCCAAGTGGGTTTTACAAGCATTTTTGTCCCTGACTGTCCCTTCAAACTGTTTTTCTGGCATTTCAAACTTTGACACTGCTTTTCTTTCTGACTGTACCAAATTTTGTAGTCGGTTTTTCAGGTTATTGAATAGGAAATTTAATGAGGATTCCAAAAATGTGCTTAAAACTGTCATTTTGTCACTCCAAGTGGGTTTTACAAGCGATTTTGTCCCTGACTGTCTTTTGAAACTGTGTTTCTGGCATTTCAAACTTTGACACTGCTTTTCTTTCTGACTGTACCAAATTTTGTAGTGTTTTTTAGGTTATTGAATGGGAAATTTAATGAGGATTCCAAAAATGTGCTTAAAACTGTCATTTTGTCACTCCAAGTGGGTTTTACAAGCAATTTTGTCCCTGACTGTCTTTTCAAACTGTTTTCTGGCATTTCAAACTTTGACACTGCTTTTCTTTCTGACTGTACTAAAATGCCCTTAAAACAGTCATTTTTTTACTCCAGATTATTTAATGAAGTATGTCTCTAATGTCAGAATTGTCAAAATTTTACTAGAATTTGCAAAAATTACATTTTAAACCACGTGATATCTGTCAAAATTTAGAACACAATTATTAATGAAAAAATCTGTATTTTTGAAGTACGGTTTTTATAGCAAGAATCAATGATTAAAATTGTTTACTTTAAAAGACACCCAGTATAATAATGTAAAATGAACGAATTTAGTTATCTACCGTTTTTTGACTAATTATTCTACCGCGATTTAATACTTTCACTTGGCAACACTGCTCAAAATACAAGATATCTACAGGGGGGTTATCGAATTATTGCAAAATCACCAAAACCTGTCATTTTATTTTAATCACGTCAAAAATGTCAAATACCAAAAATGTACGGTAAATTTCAGTTCATTGTTTGAGACATAACGGAGATAATTTGAAAAAAATGTGTTTAGATCCTAGGGGGCGCCACTTTTATTTTTCTTATGGGCGCATTTTATATATTTTTGAATTTTTTATAAAATCATTCTAAATCTTCTTCTTCGTTATAATCTCGTATTTAAAGACAATCCATCTCACTCACTTTACAAGTAATAGAAAAGAAACGACAATCACTACGTCACTGCCACTAACTATAGCTTTAGACTATTGAATCGCATAGAGTAGCATAAACTAAAAGAGCAAAACTATTCCATCCAGGCATTCCATATTGGACTAATTTATTACCACCACCATCAGGAGCAAGACCAAGAAGAAGTATAAATACAAAACGGTGGGACGTTACATGTTGACCATTATTTTTTTTTAGTAGCTCTGGGGCCAGTTGCGCACGCCTTTATATACAGTCTCACATAATTGAGCACTCATTATATACACTCTATATACATATTAAACCAGTATTTTGTAGAAATAGTTGTAGGTAGTGATTGATAAAGTGTTTGGTAAGGTCGAAATGGGCCTTATACAGTGTGACCCATTTAGAATGGAAACACCCCTATAAAATTTTAGGTTATTAACCGATTTCAATGATTTTTTTTTTTTGAAATAATTAGGAATGAAATGTCTATTACGGGAGAAAATTTTAAATATTTATTTCAGTTTTCAGGTCATATTACGATACTTTTTCTTGATAGAAAATGGAGAATTTTTATTAGCGATTTTTTTATTGAAAAAATTACTACGCCACTGGATCTATAGTGCTTTCAAATAGCTGTGACCAAAATTTTTTTTTTTTTTTTTTTAGAAATTAATCAATTAATAATTAATAATAAACAAGTAAATAGTAACACCATTTCTATGGCAACAGTTGATGCAGGGTGTTCTTTTGTGACCGTTAGCTTAGAGGATTTTTGAATTTTAATTTGTCATAACTTTGTTATTAATTAATGGATTTTTATGAAATTTTGGTCACAGTGGCGTAGTAATTTTTTCAATAAAAAAATCGCTAATAAAAATTCTCCATTTTCTATCAAGAAAAAGTATCGTAATATGACCTGAAAACTGAAATAAATATTTAAAATTTTCTCCCGTAATAGACATTTCATTCCTAATTATTTCATCATTGAAATCGGTTAATAACCTAAAATTTTATAGGGGTGTTTCCATTCTAAATGGGCCTTATTTGGGTCGTTGAACAAAGTTTTATCATTGCTATAGTCTGTGATGATAATGGTTGAGGATTGTTGCAATTTTTTAAATAAGTCGCCCTTTTATTTTAAAAAGTGGTGCTCGCAATGTAATTTTTATTATTTTGATTTATTTTAAAAAAACAGGCAAATTGTTGATTTAGTGCCATTTTTCATTGTCGCTTTCCTCTAATTTACTTATTAGTCATTTTTTGGCTTTTTCTTTTTGTTGCCTAGTTTAGCTCTAACTATATTATATTTTAATTCCTGATACTACTTGTCATGTACGCGCATATAAAAATACAATAAACTTGTACATAACTAGGTAAACGCACACGTTATTGTATATTATTAGAAACCTACTTTAAAAGCAGAAAACTGTAAATTTACTCAGTATTTTAATAGGGTAGTACTATCTTAGATTATACAAAAAAAAAATATATTTTAAACTGTTTACTTTTGTGTTATTTTTTTTCCTGATTATGGGTAATTTAAAAATTGTTAGTGGGTCATTATTTTTGCTCACCCTGTACATAATTTTTTAGATACAATTTGTTGCTCTAAAAGAAAATCTTATTGGGAGAGCAGAAAATGCAAGGAGGTAAATTTCAGTTACTCCCGATACATTCTCATTCACCATATTGTCAAGAAGACAAAAAATACCTCTTTAATACTTCTGTGATCCTGATACAAAATGCCATTTTTGTGGAAAATTTAGATTTTTACCAAAAATCGAACATCTCATTAGGAGAGCAGAAAATGCAAAGAGGTAAACTTCAGTTACTCCCGATACACTCGTCATTCGCCATATTGTCAAGAAGACAAAAAATACCTCTTTAATACTTCTGTGATCCTGATACAAAATGCCATTTTTGTGGAAAATTTACATTTTTACCAAAAATCGAACATCTCATTAGGAGAGCAGAAAATGCAAAGAGGTAAACTTCAGTTACTCCCGATACATTCTCATTCGCCATATTGTCAAGAAGACAAAAAATACCTCTTTAATACTTCTGTGATCCTGATACAAAATGCCATTTTTGTAGAAAATTTACATTTTTACCAAAAATCGAACATCTCATTAGGAGAGCAGAAACGCAAAGAGGTAAACTTCAGTTACTCCCGATACTTAAGCGCCATTCGCCATATTGTCAAGAAGACAAAAAAGTTACCTGATTAATTTGCTTCTGTGATCACTGATACAAAATGCCATTTATAAAGGGGAAATTTAACGAGTGTTACCAAAAAATCGAACATCTCATTAGAGAGCAGAAAATGGTTTTTAAACTTCAGTTAACTCCCGAACATTTTATTCGCTATATTGTCTTACAAGACAACAAATACCTCTACAATACTTCTGTGATTTGAGAGGAAATCCACGAAAAAAAAAATTGTGAAAAGTGAAGGAGAGAAAGGGGTGGAACTGGATCAATTTCTATTAAGTGACATTTTTCATACATTTAAGGGGCTATTTTTTGAATAAAGACAGAGATAATGTCCACCTGTCAAATTGGCGTTACTGATTCAAATTGTTTATGTCACATGTCAAAGTGAAGTAATGGCTGAATTTTACCGCCAATTTGAAGCGACGAGGAGATAGATGAAACGTCTGTGATAATAATGTTTTTACAACATCCTAGAGGTAATATACAAAAATTCGTGTATATTATCAATATAAAATGTTTTTGGAAAATATCTCAAAAACGGTTAGATTTACATAAAAAGCAAGAGTGAAAATACGTTCTTAATGGACCACTAATGTCCAAACTGAGTAACTTTTGAACTTCAATACAGTTGTCTGTATACAGGGTGTGCACAAAATTGTTAGTGGGTCATTATTTTTGCTCACCCTGTACACAATTTTTTAGATACAATTTGTTGCTCCACACCATTGAAAAGAGCGGTTCAAGACGATTCTCTTGAGTGGTTGAACCACCCCGAACTCCCAAAAATAACCTAGATACAGGGTGTTCAAGTTTTTAACTAATTAAACTGTATATTTGGTTAATTTGTTTTTTTTTTTAACTTTTCATTAATTGGTATTAGCAGGAATGGGTTTTCTGTTCATTAACAGAGCTGGATTGAATAATTTTTGTACTTTTTCAAACATTTTATTAAAATCAATCAGTGCTTAACTTAAACAATAATCAAAGTGATGAGGCACAATGCGCGTTATTTCATTATTAAATATTCCTTCTTACAAGTATTTTATCTTTCTTAAATCACATTTAAAATAGTTTTCGCTTAAAGATTTAACAAAAGTACAAAATTAAGCATCTTTCTATTACTAAAGGTGAACCATACACGTAGAAAATAATACAAGCAAGTACTAACTAGTGGGTAACCCTAAGAGACCCTTATAGACACCATTAGGATAACCACAACGTCCAGTCGACCCATAATGGGCCTATCCCACATTTCATAAATTTTTGTTTTAAACTGGACTGGAATCGAAAGAATAGGATCAAAAAAATATTTTTTTTATATTCTTGAAGAAAAAATTATGATCGTAAATGTTCCTACATTAGTTTGAATTGTCCATTAAATTTAAAAGATTGTTTTGGCGCCATTATGACGTAGCTAATTCGGGGCGATTTTATTGGCTGTTGCACGCCAACTGTTTCACTTCTTGTCGCTGATTGGTTGTAGTGTAGTACGTCACGGCGGCGGGCGTTTTAAAACATGAGATTAATGTTGTTTTTGTCATCATTTTTTTTCTATTTAGACTTAATATTTTGAAAACAAAAAATACGGGTATAATATTTTCAATCCGTCTTTGTAGTTATGAAAATAAAAAAAAATTGTGGGACAGGCCCATCCTAACCAGTTTCTTCTGTGGTTGTGCCAATGGTATTTTAGGATCAGTTTTTAAAATACAAGCTTAGTGTAGGTGAATTTGGGATTGTATTTAGCAAAAAATACCCTTAAATTTAGTCAGATCTAAAAGCTAGCCAATACCGGCTAAAAATTCCAAAACATGTTTGAGCAATACGGATGTGTCTACGTTTAGTTGCGACAATGTGTGTGGATATGGCTCGTTTGATATGGCTACAAATCCTCTCGTTTTTTGCGGATAACATTGTTACTAACATATTAACAGAAAAGTGCGCGTTTTTTTTCCTAACACACAACAGCGGATATAGGATTCTCTGTGATGTGGATGATGCCCTGAAGACACTGGCCAGTCGATTTCATTCTGGCCCTGAAAAGTTCCTCCAGGGATTGTTTTCGAAATAGGGCCATTTTGACCGGAGACAATGGAGCCACTGAAACGTACCAATAGTCACCAGTGCTTTTGTCAGGTTAATTCTACCATGTTATTGCTTCACAATACAAAAATGTCTGCCGCACTCTTTTACTGCATTTGTTAGAGCAGGACACAAATACTCTTGCACTAATGANNCNGANANNATNCTAGNNGNCAGANNAGAANGNCGCGTNCNGGTCTCGGACNGNAGGCTANACTAATTACCGNNANGAACCGCGACTTCANAAGGCGGTGCTCNAGGANTGCTTGGCGNGAAAATNCACCCAACTGGCAGCCTACCATAGANGNCTTGGCNTGACCTNCGNCTTGCNCAGNACACGTNNNCNTATTGCGACTACANTGTNAATGTNCCNTCNTNTCATAGTTCGCAGNTNCACTNGTGACCTTNNTNNCGTGGTAGTNANGCNCCTGTCTTCNAATANACNNGANTGGGCGATGCAGTNCCNGTGGCGCGTNCNTTTNTTNGGGNTCNCGNNGCCATGCCACTGTCGGATCCTACTGCGGCNNTANGANCNTTTCNTTAATTAGNANTNAGTCTGAATANGCANCAGCATNTNGANATNCCGTTANGTATACGNATACCNAACATGTANAGNCGGATGCGTNNNCNTAANTCNNCTCCCTCCNCACACCTTCGTTTTTATGAACTTGTGACACGGTGCATTGTCTTGATGAAAGAGAATCTTTTTCTTCTTCATATGGGGCCGTTTTAGTGCGATTTCATCCTTCAATCGGTCCAATAATGCACAATAATAGTCGCTGTTGATTGTTTTTCCCTTTTCCAAATAGTCAATGAACAATATACCGTGTGTATCCCAGAATACAGAGGCCATAACCTTGCCAGCCGATTGTTGCGTTTTTGGTCGCTTTGGACGGCTTTCGCCGGGTCCAGTCCACTCAGATGACTGCCGTTTTGATTCAGGTGTGTAGTGGTGGATCCAGGTTTCGTCCATGGTCACATATCGACGCAAAAAATCCTTTTTATTACGGTTAAACAGCTCCAAATCATCAATTCGTTGTTGTTTTTGGTCAATAGTGAGCACTCGCTGCACCCATTTCGAAAGCAGCTTTCGCATACCGAAATGTTCATGCAAAATTGTTAACACACTACCTTCTGATATCTTTGAGGCCTCAGCTATCTCACTCACTTTCAGTTTACGATCAGACAATATCATTTTGTGGATTTTTTTGATGTTTTCTGGAAACAACCAGACCGTTCAGCGTCATTTGTGTCTGTACGACCGCGTTTAAAATCAGCAAACCACCTACAAATCGTTGTTTTCGATGGAGAAGAGTCCCCGTAACATTTTTCAAACCATTGTTCTGTTTGAACAGTGTTTAATCAGCACACGAAAATCACTTTTTTCCATGTTTTAAAAAAACTCAAAAGTTGTTCACTTTAAAAAATTCTCACAAACAAAATATTGGAGGGAATGAGCTCAGGATTTGACAGCTGTCGTTTGAAAGATGGTACTTCAAGGGAAAAATATAAAAATGCGATTTGTAGTGCCACCTGTGGGTTAGTCCCGGGACTTGTTGAATGATGTGTTAAAGCCTCGTGAAATATGTTCTCTGAATAAAGGTTGAATATTAAAAATCTATATTACAAACCTGTAATAGTATATTTCATTACCAGTACAGAAATGAGGATTTTTCCGTGCGCGCGTGACAAATTCTCGTGTGAGGCGCAGCCGAACACGGGAAGTCATGCAAGAACGGAAAATCCATTTCTGGACGAGTAATGAACGATATTTTTTATTATACTTAGGTACCTGAAATCAACATAAACAAAAAATATCGCAAAAAATTATTAAGAAAATCGGGAATATTTATTTTTATTTTTAAAACAGTAAAAATGTAAGTACATACAACTCAAATTAACAAAAAAAATACAAGTAGGTAATTCTAAGAAAACCATTATTATTAATAGTAATATTTATTGTACAATTCGTATTATTGTTGAAGCTCAATCCCTTTTGCATTTCTTTTTGTTGAACTAAAGACTCTGCTAAAGATGTTGAAGCGGAGTGTTCAGATGTTGTAGTTTCCAACTTACAAGGGCTAAACAACTTCCGTGATCAATTTTCAATTTTTCTTTGTATGGACTCTTCTATATATCCTTCTGCTACATTGGAAGAAAGCCATCCTCCGTGTCTTTTCAAAGTGAGCAAATCACCGCCGTTTTCCACCAACATGGTTGCCGAAGAGCGCCTTAGCCCATGTCCGGTATATTCTTCGGGATTTTTTAGTTTTAGGTATTTTGCAACAAGTTTTGGAATACCACTGATAGTATGGCACCCAACATGTTGAGCGTAACATCTTTGGTTTCGGTATGCAACAAATAATCTTCTACTCTTCATATGTTTAGGGCGGAGATCTGCGTATTTACGGTAAATTGTACAGGGATCGAATTTGCAATTTTCATTGGTAATGGTAAAACTTCTTGACCTGTGAGTTTTTCCATCTCGTAAGAACACGACAAGGAAACGCCCATTATCTTCCACATCATCTAAACTCAAACGTATTAAATCATCTCAACACTAAAATTACTTTTGCTAGTAGATATTCTCCATCTGAAGCTTCACATAAAAATTTGGTTACTTGTTCTGCTGTAAGAATCTTGGATTTCTTTGGTATATATCCTACAGCTTGTCGTTTCAAAAAAGCAATCGTTTTTGGATATTGATGGTGAGTATTTTCTTTTATTGCCAAACAACTCTTTAACATAGAGAATCGACTCCATAAAGTGGAGGATTTCATAGTGTTGGCTTTTTCAGAAAAATATACTAAAAGAATATCGTCACTCACAATTTTGATTCGTTTCTGAGTCCGCCATTCGGTAAAACTGTTATATTCTTGTTCATATCTCAACCTGGATTTCACTGGTAATAAATCTGCACTCACTTCTGCCGCTCGTTGTAAGATATTTTCGGGAATATCCCGATTTTCTTCACAATCTGAATTCATTTTTGCAAAATGTAATAAATACATAAATACTTAATTTTCACTGACAGAAAATAAAATTTGTCATTAATAAATAAATCGTTGCTATAGACACATTACTCGTTTCTTTTTTTTCTTCGGGTTGCCATAGGATATCTAGTATCATGAAAATGTCATATTTACTGTATTTTATAAACAGTTGAAAATGTAGTATTTTCTGTTAAGTATAATAAAAACGTTATTAGGTTCGCCTCATTTAATCCTACACTCTCGATTGCACGACAACTCCACCACTAAAGAGCTGCTCGCCGAGTCGCAACGCGTCCAACAGCAGCTGCGCAACCTCGAAAAGCAACTCAACAACCTGAAACTGGCCTCGCAAGGTGTGACGTCACTGACTGAGAGCGAAAGACTGGCGCAACAGCTCCAAGTGATCGAACAAGGCATCCAGGAACGGCAAAAGGAAGCCTGTTTGGTAAGTATTACCGTTAGACCATTGTTTTTCCATTTACTAGTTATTCGATGAGCGATTAGTTCGCATCGTAGTGAACAGAGGGCGACCATTTCAAATTTCCTATTGGTCAACAGTAAATTTTCAGCTGACAGAGCTAGTTGTCTCTAAACACAATATATTTTTAATTGCCACTTTTCACAATTTGTTTATTTGTTGTCCGCTGTTTTAGCCAACTTTCTTATTAGAACTTGAAACTGAAAGTTGGTTTTCACATTATTTGCAAGAAGTATTGAAATTTTCGTCACAAACTTGATTACTCTATGTGATGATGGATCTAGAACTTGTTGGGAGATTTTAAAAGTTTCTAGGAGTTTATAGATCATTTAGAATTATCTGGAAGCTTTTAGATTGTTTTGGAATTATTTGGAAATTTCTAAAACGCCCTAGAAGCCTTTGGCAGTTTCTGGACAGTTTTGAAAGCTTCTAATTGATTTGGCAACCTTTCAAAACGTCTTTCGACTGTTTTATGACATTTAGAAGCTTCTAGATTGGAAGCTTGTAGACTGAAAGAAATCTGGAAGCTTCTAGATTGTTTTGTAAGTGGTTTGAGGCTTCTAGATTATTCTGAAAGCTTTTAGAATGCTTTTTTGGAAGCGGAAATGTTAGAAGCTTTTGACAGTTTCTGGACAGTTTAGACGTCTTTCGACTGTTTTATGACTATTTGGAAGCTTCTATATTGTGCTAGAAACTTTTGGTTGTAGACAGTTTTGAAAGTTTTTAAACTATTTTATAATTATCTGGAAGCTGAAATTCCTAGAGCTTTTGACAGTTTTGGACAGTTTTGAAAGCTTCTAATTGATTTGGCAACCTTTCAAAACGTCTTTCGACTGTTTTATGACTATTTGGAAGCTTCTAGATTGTGCTAGAAACTTTTGGCGGTTTTTAGAAGTTTCTGGAAGCTTGTAGACAGTTTTGAAAGTTTTTAAACTATTTTATAATTATCTGGAAGCTTCTAGATTGTTTTGTAAGTGGTTTGAGGCTTCTAGATTATTCTGAAAGCTTTTAGAATGCTTTAGAATTATTTGGAAGTTTCGGAAATGTCCTAGAAGCTTTTGACAGTTTCTGGACAGTTTTGAAAGCTTCTAATTGATTTGGCAACCTTTCAAAACGTCTTTCGACTGTTTTATGACTATTTGGAAGCTTCTATATTGTGCTAGAAAGCATTTAGAAGCTTCTAGATTGTTCTAGAACTTTTTGAAAGTTTTTAAACTATTTTATAATTATCTGGAAGCTTCTAGATTGTTTTGTAAGTGGTTTGAGGCTTCTAGATTATTCTGAAAGCTTTTAGAATGTTTTAGAATTATTTGGAAGTTTCTAAAATGTCCTAGAATAGCTTTTGACAGTTTCTGGACAGTTTTGAAAGCTTCTAATTGATTTGGCTACCTTTTGAAATGCCTTTCGACTGTTTTGGGAGCATTTAGAAGCTTCTAGATTGTTCTAGAACTTTTTGAAAGTTTTTAAACTATTTTATAATTATCTGGAAGCTTCTAGATTGTTTTGTAAGTGGTTTGAGGCTTCTAGATTATTCTGAAAGCTTTTAGAATGTTTTAGAATTATTTGGAAGTTTCTGAAATGTCCTAGAAGCTTCTAATTAATTTGGCAGTTTCTAGACAGTTTTGAAAGCTTCTAATTGATTTGGCAACCTTTCAAAACGTCTTTCGACTGTTTTATGACTATTTGGAAGCTTCTAGATTGTGCTAGAAACTTTTGGCAGTTTTTAGAAGTTTCTGGAAGCTTGTAGACAGTTTTGAAAGTTTTTAAACTATTTTATAATTATCTGGAAGCTTCTAGATTGTTTTGTAAGTGGTTTGAGGCTTCTAGATTATTCTGATAGCTTCTAATTGATTTGGCAACCTTTCAAAACGTCTTTCGACTATTTTATGACTATTTGGAAGCTTCTAGATTGTGCTAGAAACTTTTGGCGGTTTTTAGAAGTTTCTGGAAGCTTGTAGACAGTTTTGAAAGTTTTTAAACTATTTTATAATTATCTGGAAGCTTCTAGATTGTTTTGTAAGTGGTTTGAGGCTTCTAGATTATTCTGGAAGCTTTTAGATTGTTTTAGAATTATTTGGAAGTTTCTGAAATGCCCTAGAAGCTTTTGGCAGTTTCTGGACAGTTTTGAAAGCTTCTAATTGATTTGGCAACCTTTCAAAACGTCTTTCGACTGTTTTATGACTATTTGGAAGCTTCTAGATTGTGCTAGAAACTTTTTGACAGTTTTAAACGATTTTATAAGTTTCTGGAAGCTTCTAGATTGTTTTGTAAGTTTTGAAACTATTTTATAATTATTCTGGAAGCTTCTAGATTGTTTTGTAATTATTTGGTTGAAATGAGGCTTCTAGATTATTCTGAAAGCTTTCGACTGATTGTTTTGGAAGCTTCTAGATTTGCTAGAAACTTTTCTGAAGTTGTCTGGAAGCTAGAAGCTTTTGAAAGTTTTTAAACTATTTTATAATTATCTGGAAGCTTCTAGATTGTTTTGTAAGTAGTTTGAGGCTTCTAGATTATTCTGATAGCTTCTAATTGATTTGGCAACCTTTCAAAACGTCTTTCGACTGTTTTATGACTATTTGGAAGCTTCTAGATTGTGCTAGAAACTTTTGGCGGTTTTTAGAAGTTTCTGGAAGCTTGTAGACAGTTTTGAAAGTTTTTAAACTATTTTATAATTATCTGGAAGCTTCTAGATTGTTTTGTAAGTGGTTTGAGGCTTCTAGATTATTCTGAAAGCTTTTAGAATGTTTTAGAATTATTTGGAAGTTTCTGAAATGTCCTAGAAGCTTTTGACAGTTTCTGGACAGTTTTGAAAGCTTCTATTGATTTGGCAACCCTTCAAAACGTCTTTCGACTGTTTTATTATTTGACAGATTGTTCTAGAAACTTTTGTTTTTAGAAGTTTCTGGAAGCTTGTAGACGTATTCTGGAAGCTTCTAGATTGTTTTGTTAGATTATTCTGAAAGCTTTTAGATTGTTTTGGAATTATTTGGAAGCTGAAATGTCCTAGAAGCTTTTGGCAGTTTCTAAATGAAAGCTTCTAATTGATTTGGCAACCTTTCAAAACGTCTTTCGACTGTTTTATGACTATTTGGAAGCTTCTAGATTTGTAGAAACTTTTGGCTTTAGAAGTTTCTGGAACTTTCTAGATATTTGAAATTTTTAAACTTTTTATGGATTATCTGGAAGCTTTAGATTGTTTTGTAAGTCGTTTGAGGCTTCTAGATTCTGATAGCTTCTAATTGATTTGGCAACCTTTCAAAACGTCTTTCGACTATTTTATGACTATTTGGAAGCTTCTAGATTGTAGCTAAACTTTTGGCGATTAGACAGTTTTAGAAGTTTTGGAAGTAGACAGTTTTGAAAGTTTTTAAACTATTTTATAATTATCTGCTAGATTGTTAAGTTTCTGTTTAGAAGCTTTTGACTTTGGATGAAAGCTTCTAGAAGATTTTGCTAGACTGAAAGCTTTAGTTTTGAAAGACTATTTTATATTCTGGAAGCTTCTAGATTGTCCTAGATTATTCTGGAACTGTTTTGGAAAGTTCTTGAAATGTCCTAGAAGCTTTTGACAGTTTCTGGACAGTTTTGAAAGCTTCTAATTGATCTGGAAGTACTTTGTACTGTTTTTGACTATTTGGAAGCTTCTAATTTGCTAAAATTTTAGAGTTTCTGGAAGCTTTTAGACATAGTTTAAACATTTTAAGTTATCTAAGAAGTTTCTAGAATATTGTAGAGGCTTATTGGGAAATTGCTTTAGAAGTATCTGGAAGCGGAAATTCTAGAAGCTTTTAACAGTTTCTGGACAGTTTTGAAAGCTGCTTATTTGAAAAACTATTGAACTGCTTTGGGAGCTCATATAGATTGTTCTAGAACTGTTTGGGAGATTTTAAAAGTTCCTAGGAGTTTATAGACAGTTTATAGATTATTTTATAATTATCTGGAAGTTTTTAGATTGTTTTAGAATTATTTGGAAGTTTCTGAAATGTCCTAGAAGCTTTTGACAGATTCTGGACCGTTTTGAAAGCTTCTAATTGATTTGGCTACCTTTTGAAATGTTTTTTGACTGTTTTGGGAGCATTTAGAAGTTTCTAGATTTGTCTAGAAGCAGTTTTTAGAAGTTTTGGAAGCTTGTAGAAGTTTTTAAACTATTTTATAATTATCTGGAAGCTTCTAGATTGTTTTGGAATTATTTGGAAATTTCTAAAACGCCCTAGAAGCTTTTGGCTAGTTTCTTTGGATTTTCAAAACGTTTTCGACTGCTTTAGGACTATTTGGAAGCTTCTAGATTGTCCTAGAACTTTTTGAAAGTTCTTAGAAGTTTCTGGAAGCTTGTAGACTATTTTGAAAGTTTTTAAACTATTTTATAATTATCTGGAAGCTCCTAGATTCTTTTGAGAACATTTTAAATATTCTAGACCGTTTTGGAAGCTTCTAGATAGTTTTAAAAGCTTCCTGCTTATTTGATTTTTTTGATAGCAAATTAAATATTCTAGACCGTTCTGGAAGCTTTTTAGATGGTTCAAACAGTTGTCACGTGATTTTAGAACACCATTTAGCTAGACGGTCACGTGACAATTGTCAAAATAACTGTCATAAATCTCAAAAACACGTTTTATATCAAATACTACAAGAAAACGTTTCTAATCCCTGATTTTTGCAACTTTTGAGCATAGTTTGTCAATTTTGACATTAGTAACAGTTGTCACGTGATTGTAGAACACTATTTAGCTAGACGGTCACGTGACAATTGTCAAAATAACTGTCATAAATCTCAAAAACACGTTTTATATCAAATACTGCAAGAAAACGTTTCTAATCCCTGATTTTTGCAACTTTAGAGGATAGTTTGACAATTTTGACATTAGTGACAGTTGTCACGTGATTGTAGAACACTATTTAGCTAGACAGTCACGTGACAATTGTCAAAATAACTGTCATAAATCTCAAAAACACGTTTTATATCAAATACTGCAAGAAAACGTTTATAATCCCTGATTTTTGCAACTTTAGAGCATAGTTTGGCAATTTTGACATTAGTGACAGTTGTCACGTGATTGTAGAACACTATTTAGCTAGACGGTCACGTGACAATTGTCAAAATAACTGTCATAAATCTCAAAAACACGTTTTATATCAAATACTAGAAGAAAACGTTTCTAATCTTTGATTTTTGCAACTTTAGAGCATAGTTTGACAATTTTTAACGTTAATGACAGTTGTCACGTGATTGTAGAACACTATTTAGCTTGACGGTCACGTGACAATTGTCAAAATAACTGTCATAATCTCAAAAACACGTTTTGTATCAAATACTACAAGAAAACGTGTCTAATCTTTGATTTTTGCAACTTTAGAGCATAATTTGACAGTTTTGACGTTAGTGACAGTTGTCACGTGATTTTTAGATAATTTCAAAATTATCCGAGAGTTTTTGGAAGCTTTTGGAAAATTTGCTAGAAAGTTCTGGAAGCTTCCAGATAGTTTTTCGAGCTTATTTGAAATGCTTTAGGAGCATCCAAATACAGGGTGAGTTGCATGATTCATCTCCAAGTGTACCGAACTGAGGCGGTGTACACTTCGTTAATTTTTTTAGGACACTCTGTATATGAGTGTTAAATGTACAGTTTAAGCATTGCAACGTTCAATCAGTACTTTGAACAACTTAAGCCTGGTTTATAAAACAAAATTTAAATTTAGATTTAAATTTAGTAGTAAAAAAGCTGTAACTCTAAAAAATATGGTGTTTATAAAAAAAATATTTCAAGTCTTAAATCAATGACTGCTAAACGCCAAAGTTGTCATTTGCGCTCATTTGACGTAGGTCAACTCTCAAAAATATTAAGTGACATTCGGGATTCCCACATACCCAGTGTTGTGATTTTGGAACACACAAACGCAAAAATTGAAATTGGAAAAACCAAATATTCAAATTCAAAACACAAATCAGCTGATTGTGTCATTGGGGACGCTTGCGCAGTAGCAAGATGATTTAACTTAAGCGTTAACTTTAAAGTGCCCTTTACATGGTTAGATATTTCTATTCCACTTTTCTGTTGGATATTTTTGTTCGATAAAAATAAGGACTTTAGAAGTTTTACATCTATGCAATTTTCCAATTCGATATACTGTCACTTGTCATTTGTCAAGTCTTAAAAGTCATCTGTCATCTCAATGTTTATGTTTACTATTTGTTTAATGTAATATGTAATTAAACTTAAACACAAATAGAATAGACAACAATGACTATAGATCAGCTCTGTATTATATTAGCATTGCTAACAGTGCAATTGGGCAGGAGAAGACCAAAACAACTTCAAAAACATAGAAATAGGAAATTATTCTAGGAAATGGCTGTTACGTAGAAACGAAGGTCCATATTTTAAACTTAAAACTGCAGAAAAATCCGGTGAAATCAAAACCAAATGAACACATTCACTGACAATCGTCAATCACTGTATGAAATGAACAAAACATTTAGGTTAGAATCGTATTGACATTTGACACTATTGACAGGCGGCTGTGTGAAAATGCGCCATAGATTAATTTCAATGCTAAATTTAAATTTTGTTTTATAAACCAGGCTTTATTCTGCATAAATTGGCAATTAAAAAAAAAAAAAAAAACGAGCTTCATATAGTGGCGCCATCTTTCCGTTCATTGTTTAATCCTCGTTTGAAAGACTAGTATATGGAAAAGCGATACTAATTACGTTGCGACGTTGTCTAATTGTTGGGTGTGACGCAGAACAAGATCGTGCACACTCTGACGCAAAGCGCCCGTCACAACTTGGCAACGTCGCGCCAACCGCACGCGCAATGCGACGACGTCAACTACGAGCAGGACATTGCGAACGACATGCGCGAGCTCGAGCTACGCCTGCAGGATCAGTTGGAGGAGTGGAGCGGCGACGATTCGCCCAAATGAACAACAGGTTAGATGGAAAAACGTCCGAGACTATATAGTAAGTAGGAGTAGTACATTTTTTCGACTGACCAAAACGGTCTCGGACTGTCAAATTAGAAAGAGAAAGAGAGATATTTTCGTAACTATTGTAGGCCACGTGGTTTCTGTTTTAATTACTCTAATAGGGGGTGATTTTGATTATTAAATCGGATATAGTGCAAACCGTTGACCACTCCCAATGATTCGGAGCCTGGTGGGCGAGAAAAGATGTAGATTTTTTACTCTGGATTGATGGTTAGTAGTTATTTGACTGAGCGTGGTCGGTTCGATTGGGTTTCTGGATATTTAACGATACGGAAATTATCAGGAACTCAGTTTGGTCCGACCATCAAAAATGAGTATCTTCTGTAAGTTTGCAGACGTCCTCCTTATTATACATAAATCTATGTATTCTTTGTCCCGGGAAACGTGGCAGTGACGACATAATGAATTTTACCGTTTTCGAGAGATTAATGAAAATTTTCGCAAAAAAAAAACTTTGACGCCCTCTAGCGGAAAAACGGTACAACTTAGCCTGGTCCGCTCAACGTCACGTGATAGCCCCATTCGTTAACTCTCGTTTGTCGTACGGTGTGTCTACACGGAATATTTCAAATAAGCGAGTTATGGAGAGTTTTTTGGAAAATTTCACAAACTTTTACCTGAAAATGGGTCTGCTTGGATTACTGACCATTTTGGTGGTACTATTCAATTAAAACTTCACATTTTGACAAATGACACTCCACGTCACGTTTCTACCATTAACCCAAAGCTATCTAGGAAGTAAAAGAAATTTTCAAAATTCAAAAATTTTTCAAAAAAATTCATGGGGAAATCTCTGTAAAAAATGTCAGAAATTTAGTTTTTTATTTTTCAACGTCAAACGGTGCGCTGTAGAGAAAAATGTCATATTTAGTAAAAGTTGCCTACCATCGGGGGGTATATGTGGTAAAAATTTCCACACTCCTAACTCAAACCGTTTTCGAGATATTAACGAAAATATCCGACAAAAAATTTATAAACTTTGACGCCCTCTAGAGGAAAAATGGTTTAACTTAGCCTGGTCCGGTCAACGTCACGTGATAGCCCCATTCATTAACTCTCGTTTGTCATACGGTGTGTCTACACGGAATATTTCAAATAAGCGAGTTATGGAGAGTTTTTTGGAAAATTGCACAAACTTTTACCTGAAAATGGGTCTGCTTGGATTACTGACCATTTTGGTGGTACTATTCATTTAAAACTTCACATTTTGACAAATGACACTCCACGTCACGTTTCTACCATTAACCCAAAGCTATCTAGGAAGTAAAAGAAATTTTCAAAATTCAAAAATTTTTCAAAAAAATTCTTGGGGTACCCTCGGAAAAAATGTCAGAAATTCGGTTTTTTATTTTTCAAGGTCAAACGGTGCGCTGTAGAGAAAAATGTCATATTTAGTAAAAGTTGCCTACCATCGGGGGGTATACGAGGGAAAAATTTCCACACTCCTAACTCAAACCGTTTTCGAGATATTAACGAAAATATCCGAAAAAAAATTCATAAACTTTGACGCCCTCTAGAGGAAAAACGGTACAACTTAGCCTGGTCCGGTCAACGTCACGTGATAGCTCCATTCGTTAGCTTTCTTTTGTCGTACGGTGTGTCTACTCAGAATATTTCAAATAAGCGAGTTATGGAGAGTTTTTTGGAAAATTGCACGAACTTTTACCTGAAAATCAGTTTTCCTACTCGGGTGCGGTAAAGCGCCCTTTTCCGCCCTCATTTAAGTGCGGGAAGGAGTACTTTTCCGCACCGGATGCGGTAATGTTTCTTTTCCGCACTGAGTGCGGTAAACTGCAGTGTCGTGCGGGAAATTACCACTTTCCGCACTTGTTAGGTAAATAACTATTTTCTGAGACTGTCTGCTTGGATTACTGGCAATTTTGGTGGTACTATTCAATTAAAACTTCACATTTTGACAAATAACACTTTACGTCACATTTCTATCATTAACCCAAAGCTATCTAGGTGGTAAAAGACAATTTTCAAAATTCAAAAATTTTTCAAAAAAATTCTTGGGGTACCCTCGGAAAAAATGTCAGAAATTCGGTTTTTTATTTTTTAAGGTCAAACGGTGCGCTGTAGAGAAAAATGTCATATTTAGTAAAAGTTGCCTACCACCGGGAGGTATACGTGGTAAAAATTTCCACACTCCTAACTCAAACCGTTTTCGAGATATTAACGAAAATATCCGAAAAAAAATTAATAAACTTTGACGCCCTCTAGAGGAAAAACGTTACAACTTAGCCTGGTCCGGTCAACGTCACGTGATAGCCCCATTCGTTAGCTTTCTTTTGTCATACGGTGTGTCTATACGGAATATTTCAAATAAGCGAGTTATGGAGAGTTTTTTGGAAAATTGCAAAAAATTTACCTGAAAATCAGTTTTCCTACACGGATCGGTAAAGTGCACTTTTCCGCCCTAATTTAAGTGCGGGAAGGAGTACTTTTCCGCACTGAGTGCGGTAAATTGTAGTGTCGTGCGGGAAAGTACCACTTTCCGCACTTGTTAGGTAAATAACTATTTTCTGAGACTGTCTGCATGGATTACTGGCCTTTTTGGTACTATTCAATTAAAACTTCACATTTTGACAAATGACACTCTACGTCACATTTCTATCATTAACCCAAAGCTATCTAGGCAGTAAAAGACAATTTTCAAAATTCAAAAATTTTTCAAAAAAATCCATGGGGAAATCTCTGTAAAAAATGTCAGAAATTTAGTTTTTTATTTTTCAAGGTCAAACGGTGCGCTGTAGAGAAAAATGTCATATTTAGTAAAAGTTGCCTACCATCGGGGGGTATACGTGGTAAAAATTTCCACACTCCTAACTCAAACCGTTTTCGAGATATTAACGAAAATATCCGAAAAAAGATTAATAAAATTTGACGCCCTCTACAGGAAAAACGGTACAACTTAGTCTGGTCCGGTCAACGTCACGTGATAGCCCCATTCGTTACTTTTCTTTTGTCATACGGTGTGTCTATACGGAATATTTCAAAAAAGCGAGTTATGGAGAGTTTTTTGGAAAATTGCACAAACTTTTACCTGAAAATCAGTTTTCCTACTCGGGTGCGGTAAAGCGCACTTTTCCGTCCTCATTTAAGTGCGGGAAGGAGTACTTTTCCGCACTGAGTGCGGTAAACTGCAGTGTCGTGCGGGAAATTACCACTTTCCGCACTTGTTAGGTAAATAACTATTTTCTGAGACTGTCTGCATGGATTACTGGCCTTTTTGGTACTATTCAATTAAAACTTCACATTTTGACAAATGACACTCCACGTCACATTTCTATTATTAACCCAAAGTTATCTAGGCAGTAAAACAAATTTTAAAAACTCAAAAATTTTTCAAAAAAATCCATGGGGAAAAATCTCTGTAAAAAATTTCAGAAAATTAGTTTTTATTTTTCAATGTCAAACGGTGCGCTGTACAGAAAAATGTCATTTGTAGTAACGGTTGCCTATCATCGGGGGGTATATGTGGTAAAAATTTTCACACTCCTAACTCAAACCGTTTTCGAGATATTAACGAAAATATCCGAAAAAAAAATTATAAACTTTGACGCCCTCTAGAGGAAAAACGGTGCAACTTAGCCTGGTCCGGTCAACGTCACGTGATAGCCCCATTCGTTACCTTTCTTTTGTCGTACGATGTGTCTACATGGAATATTTCAAATAAGCGAGTTATGGAGAGTTTTTTGGAAAATTGCAAAAAAAATTACCTAAAAATCAGTTTTTCTTCTCGGGTGCGGTAAAGCGCACTTTTCCGTCCTCATTTAAGTGCGGGAAGGAGAACTTTTCCGCACTGAGTGCGGTAAACTGCAGTGTCGTGCGGGAAATTACCACTTTCCGCACTTGTTAGGTAAATAACTATTTTCTGAGACTGTCTGCATGGATTACTGGCCTTTTTGGTACTATTCAATTAAAACTTCACATTTTGACAAATGACACTCCGCGTCGCATTTCTATCATTAACCCAAAGCTATCTAGGTGGTAAAAGACAATTTTCAAAATTCAAAAATTTTTCAAAAAAAATCTTGGGGTACCCTCGGAAAAAATGTCAGAAATTCGGTTTTTTATTTTTCAAGGTCAAACGGTGCGCTGTAGAGAAAAATGTCATATTTAGTAAAAGTTGCCTACCATCGGGGGGTATATGTGGTAAAAATTTCCACACTCCTAACTCAAACCGCTTTCGAGATATTAACGAAAATATCCGAAAAAAGATTAATAAAATTTGACGCCCTCTACAGGAAAAACGGTACAACTTAGTCTGGTCCGGTCAACGTCACGTGATAGCCCCATTCGTTAGCTTTCTTTTGTCGTACGGTGTGTCTACTCAGAATATTTTAAATAAGCGAGTTATGGAGAGTTTTATGGAAAATTGCACAAAAAATTACCTGAAAATCAGTTTTCCTACTCGGGTGCGATAAAGTGCACTTTTCCGTCCTCATTTAAGTGCGGGAAGGAGTACTTTTCCGCACTGAGTGCGGTAAACTGCAGTGTCGTGCGGGAAAGTACCACTTTCCGCACTTGTTAGGTAAATAACTATTTTCTGAGACTGCCTGCATGGATTACTGGCCTTTTTGGTACTATTCAATTAAAACTTCACATTTTGACAAATGACACTCCACGTCACATTTCTATTATTAACCCAAAGTTATCTAGGCAGTAAAACAAATTTTAAAAACTCAAAAATTTTTCAAAAAAATCCATGGGGAAAAACCCTCTGTAAAAAATTTCAGAAAATTAGTTTTTATTTTTCAATGTCAAACGGTGCGCTGTACAGAAAAATGTCATATTTAGTAACGGTTGCCTATCATCGGGGGTGTATATGTGGTAAAAATTTCCACACTCCGTAACTCAAACCGTTTTCGAGATATTAACGAAAATATCCGAAAAAAAATTTATAAACTTTGACGCCCTCTAGAGGAAAAACGGTGCAACTTAGCCTGGTCCGGTCAACGTCACGTGATAGCCTCATTCGTTAGCTTTCTTTTGTCGTACGGTGTGTCTACTCAGAATATTTTAAATAAGCGAGTTATGGAGAGTTTTATGGAAAATTGCACAAAAAAATTACCTGAAAATCAGTTTTCCTACTCGGGTGCGGTAAAGTTTACTTTTCCGCCCTCATTTAAGTGCGGGAAGGAGTACTTTTCCGCACTGAGTGCGGTAAACTGCAGTGTCGTGCGGGAAATTACCACTTTCCGCACTTGTTAGGTAAATAACTATTTTCTGAGACTGTCTGCATGGATTACTGGCCTTTTTGGTACTATTCAATTAAAACTTCACATTTTGACAAATAACACTTTACGTCACATTTCTATCATTAACCCAAAGCTATCTAGGCAGTAAAACAAATTTTCAAAATTCAAAAAATTTAAAAAAAAAATCCATGGGGAAATCTCTGTAAAAAATGTCAGAAATTTAGTTTTTTATTTTTCAAGGTCATACGGTGAGCTGTAGAGAAAAATGTCATATTTAGTCAAAGTTGCCTACCACCGGGGGGTATATGTAGTAAAAATTTCCACACTCCTAACTCAAACCGTTTTCGAGATATTAACGAAAATATCCCAAAAAAATTCATAAACTTTGACGCCCTCTAGAGGAAAAACGTTACAACTTAGCCTGGTCCGGTCAACGTCACGTGATAGCCCCATTCGTTAGCTTTCTTTTGTCATACGGTTTGTCTACTCAGAATATTTCAAATAAGCGAGTTATGGAGAGTTTTTTGGAAAATTGCACGAACTTTTACCTGAAAATCAGTTTTCCTACTCGGGTGCGGTAAAGTGCACTTTTCCGCCCTAATTTAAGTGCGGGAAGGAGTACTTTTCCGCACTGAGTGCGGTAAATTGTAGTGTCGTGCGGGAAAGTACCACTTTCCGCACTTGTTAGGTAAATAACTATTTTCTGAGACTGTCTGCATGGATTACTGGCCTTTTTGGTACTATTCAATTAAAACTTCACATTTTGACAAATAACACTTTACGTCACATTTCTATCATTAACCCAAAGCTATCTAGGCAGTAAAACAAATTTTCAAAATTCAAAAAATTTAAAAAAAAAATCCATGGGGAAATCTCTGTAAAAAATGTCAGAAATTTAGTTTTTTATTTTTCAATGTCAAACGGTGAGCTGTAGAGAAAAATGTCATATTTAGTCAAAGTTGCCTACCACCGGGGGGTATATGTAGTAAAAATTTCCACACTCCTAACTCAAACCGTTTTCGAGATATTAACGAAAATATCCCAAAAAAATTCATAAACTTTGACGCCCTCTAGAGGAAAAACGTTACAACTTAGCCTGGTCCGGTCAACGTCACGTGATAGCTCCATTCGTTAGCTTTCTTTTGTCATACGGTTTGTCTACTCAGAATATTTCAAATAAGCGAGTTATGGAGAGTTTTTTGGAAAATTGCAAAAAATTTACCTGAAAATCAGTTTTCCTACTAGGGTGCGGTAAAGTGCACTTTTTCGCCCTCATTTAAGTGCGGGAAGGAGTACTTTTCCGCACTGAGTGCGATAAACTGCAGTGTCGTGCGGGAAATTACCACTTTCCGCACTTGTTAGGTAAATAACTATTTTCTGAGACTGTCTGCATGGATTACTGGCCTTTTTGGTACTATTCAATTAAAACTTCACATTTTGACAAATGACACTCCACGTCACATTTCTATCATTAACCCAAAGCTATCTAGGTGGTAAAAGAAATTTTCAAAATTCAAAAATTTTTCAAAAAAATTCTTGGGGTACCCTCGGAAAAAATGTCAGAAATTCGGTTTTTTATTTTTCAAGGTCAAACGGTGCGCTGTAGAGAAAAATGTCATATTTAGTAAAAGTTGCCTACCATCGGGGGGTATACGAGGGAAAAATTTCCACACTCCTAACTCAAACCTTTTTCGAGATATTAACGAAAATATCCGAAAAAAAAATAATAAACTTTGACGCCCTCTAGAGGAAAAACGGTACAACTTAGCCTGGTCCGGTCAACGTCACAGATATCACGTGGTTTTAAAGGTTAAACTAGCTAGGCAGTCACGTGACCATTGTCAAAATCATAAATCTCAAAAACACTCTTTATATCGAATATTGCAAGAAAACGTTTCTAAATCCTGATTTTTGCAACTTTTGGACACAGTTTGACAGTTTTGACATTAGTGACAGTTGTCACGTGATTTTAGAAGACTATTTTGCTAGACAGTCACGTGACAATTGTCAAAATAACTGTCATACATTTCAAAAACTTGTTTTATATCAGATACTCTAAGAAAACGTTTCTAAATTCTGATTTTTGCAACCTTAAAGCATAGTTTGACAGTTTTGACGTTAGTGGCAGTTGTCACGTGATTGTAAATCACTATTTAGCTAGACGGTCACGTGACAATTGTCAAAATAACTGTCATAATTCTCAAAAACACGTTTTATATCAAATACAGCAAGAAAACGTTTCTAAACCCTGATTTTTGCAACTTTGAGCATAGTTTGACAGTTTTGACGTTAGTGGCAGTTGTCACGTGATTGTATAACACTATTTAGCTAGACGGTCACGTGACAATTGTCAAATAACTGTCATAATCTCAAAACACGTTTTATATCAAATACAGCAAGAAAACGTTTCTAAATTCTGATTTTTGCAACTTTAAAGCATAGTTTGACAGTTTTGACGTTAGTGACAGTTGTCACGTGATTGTATAATACTATTTAGCTAGACAGTCACGTGACAATTGTCAAAATAACTGTCATACATTTCAAAAACTTGTTTTATATCAGATACTCTAAGAAAACGTTTTTAAACCCTGACTTTTGCAGCTTTAGAGTATAGTTTGACAATTTTGACGTTAGTGACAGTTGTCACGTGATTGTAGAACACTATTTAGCTACACGGTTACGTGACAATTGTCAAAATAACTGTCATAATCTCAAAAACACGTCTTATATCAAATACTGCTAAAAACGTTTCTAAATTCTGATTTTTGCAAATTTTGAGCACAGTTTGACAATTTTGATGTTAGTGACAGTGGTCACGTGATTTTAGGACACTATTTAGCTTGACGGTCACGTGACAATTGTCAAAATAACTGTCATAAATCTCAAATAATCGTATTGTTTCGAAAAATGTGTTAAAATGTAATTCCCGCAAATTCTAGTCAAATTTTGACATTAGTGACAGACGTCACGTGGTTTTCGAGGATAATTTGACTGTTTTAAGTGCAATTTCCTATTCAATAAACTAAGAAAGTGTATAAAAAGTTTCACAAATAACACAATCACTTTATTTATTAAAAAAAAAACAGGAGAACGGTAAAAAAAAACATAAAAAACGGTTGACCTGGCAACATTGCTTAGTACGGTAAATTTTGACCTTGGAAAAATAATTTTGCTGTCAAAACGACACAAAACGAAAATAATTGTACATTATTTGTAATGTCAGAATTACACATACAAATTTGCACTAAACACAAAACAAAATTCGAGAAAACTGTCAACAAACGTCAAAAAAATCAAAATTAATAATTTTCGCCAGGGCACACTTTGTGTAGTCATTTGACAGTTTGTCACGTGACACGGTTCGCTTTTTCAAATATATTGATCCGATGACGTGGAGTTATTTCTGAGCGTGGCCCCGAACCAGCACGAACATTCACGAGTATAAAAATTCATAAGTAACATACGTCAATGACGTCACATTTCCATCTTAGTTTAATAGAAAAGGAACGACTGAACTATTACGTCACTGCCACAAGCCGCGGGACTGACTGTATATTCGCGGTTTTTGGAATTGTAGCAACAAAAAAAAAGTAAAATCAAGAGGGACGTGAGGGGGGGGGGGAGGAGAAAAGATGGGAATCTTATTCATAATAAGTGTGACGTGAATTCGGTACGAGTTATTCCAGTTTTATGGGACGGTCGAAAGGTGGCGCCACCGCTAAAACTGGTGGCGCCGCCTCGATCAGGGTTGGTGCATTATTGTCATCATCTTCTCGCGAAAAATGAATCCTAAATAAATCATACTGTGTGTGATCCGTATATCAATGTTCTAAGTTGACTTTTAATATAATATATAGTGAGCATTTGTTTGAAAATGCGTCTTCAAGTTAAAAAAGAGTCAAGAGTGGTCCTATTTATGCTTAATATATTTATTATTGATTATTTATTGTGCTTTTAAGTCAGTCAAAGCGCGCAGTGCTCTCTTTCCTTACTTAATTATAATTTATGTTACTAAAAGGATCCGCAATAATGTTTTTTGAGGCTGTGCAAAGAAAACGAACTTCTTAATTTTTTTTTGTTATTTTACTTATTTTAAACACGAAAAATGTTTATATTTACATGTTTGCCGACACAGTCTAAAGGTCTGTTCCAATTAGAGGAATATATGTCCGGCTATTGGTCTTTAAAATGTCACGTGAGCATTCAACCAATGAAAGGCAAAACAATTTCGGTTGGAAACCAGTTTGAAATTGCCTCTACGAATAAACGAACAAAATCAGGTTTAACTCAACGAGGATATAATAACTAAAGAAGAGGATTGGCTGAGAGATTCTAGTTCGTCCAGAGGAACTTGGCGGCGCCACTACTGCGCTTTTAGTGTCAATCGGCGGCTGTCTACTGTCACTGTCGTTTTGTGGCAAGTGTTATTTATTAAATTGTGAAAATTCAAAATTGTTCTGGTCAGAACAGAAGCCATTAAGACGCAAATAAAACAAAAACCGAAAACTTCGCCAAAAAAGTAACGGGTTGCCCATATTCGACGGACTCATGTTTTTTTTTTAAAAAATCAAAGAAAAAAATAAAAATTTGGCGGTTGGCAATCTTAATCATTTAATTTGTTCCAAGTAGATTTGTTTACATCAATTTTTGAATATGATATCTCTCAAATGGTCGTTGATGGCGTATTGTGCCCTTTTTGCAGCATTTTCCAACATTTCGGCCGGAATAGCGGCTATTTCTTCACGAATGTTGTCCTTGAGCTCTTCTACGGTCCTTGGCTTGTTAACGTAAACCTTTGACTTCAAATATCCCCACAAGAAGAAGTCAGGCGGCGTCAAATCGGGCGAACGCGGTGGCCAGTGCAAATCACCACTTTTCGACATCAAACGGCCCGGAAACAATTTCTTCAGAAAATCGATTGTTATGCGACTTGTGTGCGGTGGAGCGCCGTCCGGGTGTTCTATTTAAAATAAGAAAGTTGTGATCGACTTCCGGTATAAGCGTTTTCGAAGCCGCAAACTGTGACTTTTTCGTCACGAAAACTTCTTGAATCTTAGGATTTTCAGTGGCGTAAATGGGCATGCTTATTTACCCACATCATGTGAAATCCATACCAAATTTTCAAAACATCTCCTATTTATGACTTTTTCCAATTCAATCGAGGTCTTTCGTCGCAGGCAACAATCTTTGCGTCAATTGAATTTTGTACGGGAACAAATGCAAATCAACGCGAATAATCCGTTGTAAAGTGCAACTGCTGAGAACGGCGTTTTTGGGATGTTCTTGGGGACCTCTCAACACTGGCTCGTACGGCAGCGATATTCTCTTGGTCGACTTTTATTTGGCCTCTTCGGATTAGAAAGAGCCTCACCAGTCGAAAATTTTTCGTATATATATAGGCCGGTTTAGAACGTCTTTCGACGTTGTCCGACACCTAATTTCCAGCCTCTTCGGTCTTCACAATCTTCAGGTGTTAGATTTCTCTCACTCATGCATTTATGCATGGTTTTCTGCCACTCCTGTTTTGGCCTTCCTCGTTTTCTTCTGCCTGTTGGTTGGTTGGTACTCTTTTAGGCCATCGGGTATTTAACATTAGACTGTGAATGTTGAATAGTACAAAGAAAATCACACTCAGACTGTCCTGTGTTAATAACGCCTTGTTGACTTTTAGAGAAGACACCCTTTATGGTGCAAACAACGCGAATGTGACGTCAGGATGACGTAATCTGACAGTTGGTTAAGTTACGGTTTTGTCAAACTACGTCATTGTGATGTCACACTCTGGTTGCTCCATAAAGTGTCGAAAACAAACGAAGCCTACACTAATTTCAGCTCGTTTGCGTCTCCTTGCGTTATCTTAAAACTGAAGCACAGAATTATTGATTGAATTAGAGCACTCCATTACAAGCTAAGTTTAATTATACAGGGTGTCTTAAAAGTTATGTGTCAAACCAAAACTTAAACTCCGTTCAATGACTTGACCACTCTAAATGTAATTGACAATCTTCTAAAAAGTGCCAAAGCCTTTTGTTTTACTGTTTTGAATTGCCAGAGGCCTCTAGAGCCATTTTGAAAGTGCCACAAGTCTCTGAATGTCAGTGACAACCTTCTAAAAATTACCGACACCTCTAGGACTGTTTTGACTGTGCCAAAAACCTCTAAATCCTACTAAAAAAGTTCAGGAGCCTTTTACAAGTGTTTTAAATTGTCAGAGGCCTCTAGGACTATTTCAAAAGTACCAAGGACCTCTTAATTCTATTGAGAACTTTTTCAAAAGTACCAGAGAGTCCTCTACAACTTTCTAAGTCTTTAAATGTCACTGACAACCTTCTAAAAAGTTCCAGAGCCTCCTACAAGTGTTTTAAATTGTCAGAAGCTTCTAGGCCTATTTTGACAGTGGCAGATACCTCTAAATGCTCCTGAGAACATTCAAAAGTAACAGTTGAAATGAGTTTAGCTCGTTCGCTTTAAGGCTTTATGGAGCAAACAAAATGTGACGTCACAATGACGTAGTTTCACAAAACAATCCATTAACCAACTGTCAAATTACGTCATAGTGACGTCACGTTCACGTTGTTTGCACCACAAAAGGTCATAAATGTAGAATTTACACCTTTGTTGTAGTCTATTGGCATAAACTGTTACTTGTGACACAATTTATTTTGTGTTTTCAGTACCTAAACCAATTTTAATAAAACATAAAGATGACAGACCACGCACTAATTTGACTGCCAACTCTATTTATACTACACAAATGGGAGCAGTTTGATTGAATCAGTAACACACAAAAAACTCATTGAGTATGTGTAAATGCATAGATAAGACATTCGTCAGTATTATTAGCAATCAGGCGTGTGTATGTTTATCGTCTTGCCTCTGATAAAAATACCCGTACTACCTGCGTTTATTAGGTAATTTATGGTAAAAACATCCTAACCTAACGCCTATCAAGTCGCGGTTATTCAGTATGTTGGCTTGGGAATTGTTGTAATAGTAATTGAATCGGATAGGTTGCGGGTTAATAGGAAATTAATGGGTGACATTGTTTATGAGCGAATCGTTGGAAATTCGGTCTTTTACGTGCCTTTGGGTGAGTACCGTGATTTGCGCCCTTCCTAACGACCCTTTTCAAGTTCAGGTAGAAACTTATTACACACAAAACAGTTTTGAAGACAAGTTAGGAACAAAATGGGATTACTGAAACTTCCATTCAAAAGCAATAAGAGATTTGGCTTTTTAGGCACTAGTTCCACCGCGGATCGTTTGGACGAAGGGGAAGAACTGTGGGCTAAATGGAGTCACATCGTGAGCAATTGGGAAGATCAGTGGAAGAAACAGAACGCGCAGATTCGCGAATTGGTCCGCAGAGGAATACCTTTACACTTCCGGGCTATTGTTTGGCAGTTGTTGTGTTCGGCTGCTATATAGGCCGGTTTAGAACGTCTTTCGACGTTGTCCGACACCTAATTTCCAGCCTCTTCGGTCTTCACAATCTTCAGGTGTTAGATTTCTCTCACTCATGCATTTATGCATGGTTTTCTGCCACTCCTGTTTTGGCCTTCCTCGTTTTCTTCTGCCTGTTGGTTGGTTGGTACTCTTTTAGGCCATCGGGTATTTAACATTCTTTCCACGTGTCCGTACCACGTAAGTTGCTTGTTTTCGATATCCTGCGTTATTGCGTCTTCTATTCCCATCCGTTGTTTTATGATGTCGTTTCTTATTCTTTCTCTTCGTGAAATGCGCATCGATCTCCTAATTGCATCCATTTCAACTGCCTCAACTCTTTTCTTGTGTCTATCTGAAATTCTCCAGGTTTCTGATCCATATAGGAGGGTGCTTTTTACCATTGCCTCATAGATATTAAATTTCCGCTTCTTGGTTATTTCTTTGCTCCATAGGATTCCATTCAGAGCTCCGATTACTTTTTTGGCTTTGACTATTCGCTTTCCGATTTCTTTTACATCTGTTCCTGTGTTGTCGAATGTAATGCCCAGATATTCCTGACACTGAAGGATTTCTTGGCCATTGTCCAGTTCCAAATTTCCGTCCTGAGTTCCCACACATAGATACTTTGTCTTGGCTATGTTGACTGTTAAGCCCCATTTTCTGTATTCCTCTATTAGCTTTCGCATCATGTATTGCACATCCTCTTTATCATTGGCTACTATGACTTGGTCGTCTGCGAACTGTAGGGTAAACAAGCAACTATCATCAATTTCTATTCCCATTCCCTGGACCTTTCTTTTCCAGTTTTTTAGTGCCATCGCTGTGTATATTTTAAAAAGAGTGGGAGAGACACAGCATCCTTGACGCAATCCTTTATTCACCATAAGCTCTTCAGTGACACATTTGCCTACCCTAATTCTTGATTTTGATTCCCTATATAGTTCTTTAAGGGCTGTTACGTAGGTGTGATTAATGTTGGATTGCTCTAAGACCCTCCATAGTTTTGATACTGGGACTGTATCGTAGGCTTTTTGTAGGTCAACAAATGCTAGGTGCGTTTCCAAGTTTCTAGCACTTCTCTTCTCTATAACTTGTTTTAGAGTAAACACGTTGTCTGTACATGATCTTCCTGCTCTGAAACCGCATTGTTCTTCCTCTTCTTTTCCTTTATAATCCTCTTCAATGAGATCACGTAAAATTCTACCATACAGTCTGCTCAATGTGCTTGCAGTCCAGTTTATTTCCTTTTTTGTGAATGGAGGAGATGAGAGCCATTTTCCATTCCTTAGGGACGGAATGTCCGTTCAAGCATTTATTAATAATAACTGTTAAATTTCTAAAGAGCTTTCGAGTTCCATATTTTAACATTTCGGAATATATTCCTTCTGGACCGCTAGATTTACCTGGTTTAAGGTTCATAACAGCTTTTCTCACTGTTTCCTCAGATACCTCAACTTCCTCTCCTTGCACATTGAAGTGTCTTGGAGACTCAGTTAAATATTCTTGTCTAGATTCCTGAAGTAGGTCTTTGTAGTGTTTTAACCATTCTTCGGGTTTAATCACTTGAATGGTCTTTTCCTGGGTTCTTGACAGTTGATATAAATTTCCATACTTCTGAACATTTTCTTCCTCCTATATAGCTGTTAATTTCTTCACACTTCCTGTCCCAAGACTCGTTTTTTGCTCTGTTAATTTGCACTCTTAGTTGCCTTAAAAAATTTTTCGTATAAACGCTTAATGGTGTTCTTAGAAGGCGCACTTTTCACATTTTTTAAAAGCACGTTGAGTTTTCACAATTGACTTGTTCTGTTGAATGTAAATTTCAACTATTTCAGAGCGCTCGCGTGGCGTGTATTGTTCCATGGTAAAAATCTGCTTGGACTGACGCTTCAAACGCGGTATGTCATTAAGCGATCTGACATCTCTGTCAAAAGTTATGGCGTTGCCAGATGGGTCCGTCGAATATGGGCAACCCTGTACTGTTTCTAGGGTGGAAAGATTTTCTTTTCTGGCTAACGTTGTCTGAGAGATGGGAGTGAAAAGTAAATTAAAGTTCCAGCAGAACACAGACACAATTGGAGCTACAGTATGGATTTGGAAGCTGTTTTCAAAATTGAAAGGTTGTTGATGTGGATAAGATTGAATCACTGACTACCAAAACGAAACAAAGGAGCAAGACTGTAAGACTCAAGAGTGAGATTTTATATTATATTTTGCTAAAATGTGATAAACAAAATGTAAATACAAATAAAGTTTGATAAACATTACCATCAAATTTGTATTGTATCAGCTGATTGCTCTGTTGTTGTAAGGCAGTTTCCGTGCATAACTTTTGGTTAGTTTTACCAGAGTTCCATCGTGGCGCTGCCGACAACAATGTGACAAATATTTACCACGGCAATAACCACTCTCCTTTAGTTCTATATATCCTCGTTGGTTTAACTCGGAGACAAATGACAGGTCAAAGAGAAGATTATCGTAATTTTAGTAAAAAATCAAAACAGATTTAATTACTGTAACACTTCATTCAATAAGTCCCAGGATTAACTAAGAAAAACAATTATTTTTCATGAAATTCGTCTTTATTCATCAATATAGTTCCCTTCTAGAGTGATACAATCTTTCCAACTTTTCTATACCATGTTTATAGAACGATTTTTCCTTGGCCTCAAAATACGCTTCAGTTTCAGCGATGACTTCCTCATTTGATTGATATTTCTTTCCCTGGAGCATTTTTTTGAGGTCTGAAAACAGCCAGTAGTCGCTGGGGGCCAGGTCTGGACTATACGGTGGGTGGGGAAGCAATTCGTTGAATTTGACCTTCGTTTTTATGGACTTGTGACACGGTGCATTGTCTTGATGAAAGAGAATCTTTTTCTTCTTCATATGGGGCCGTTTTAGTGCGATTTCATCCTTCAATCGGTCCAATAATGCACAATAATAGTCGCTGTTGATTGTTTTTCCCTTTTCCAAATAGTCAATGAACAATATACCGTGTGTATCCCAGAATACAGAGGCCATAACCTTGCCAGCCGATTGTTGCGTTTTTGGTCGCTTTGGACGGCTTTCGCCGGGTCCAGTCCACTCAGATGACTGCCGTTTTGATTCAGGTGGATCCAGGTTTCGTCCATGGTCACATATCGACGCAAAAAATCCTTTTTATTACGGTTAAACAGCTCCAAATCATCAATTCGTTGTTGTTTTTGGTCAATAGTGAGCACTCGCTGCACCCATTTCGAAAGCAGCTTTCGCATACCCAAATGTTCATGCAAAATTGTTAACACACTACCTTCTGATATCTTTGAGGCCTCAGCTATCTCACTCACTTTCAGTTTACGATCAGACAATATCATTTTGTGGATTTTTTTGATGTTTTCTGGAACAACAGCCATCAGCGTCATTTGTGTCTGTACGACCGCGTTTAAAATCAGCAAACCACCTACAAATCGTTGTTTTCGATGGAGAAGAGTCCCCGTAACATTTTTCAAGCCATTGTTCTGTTTGGACGGTGTTTTTTCCCATCAGGAAACAGTGTTTAATCAGCACACGAAAATCACTTTTTTCCATATTTTAAAAAAACTCAAAAAGTTGTTCACTTTAAAAAAGTCTCACAAACAAAATATTGGAGGGAATGAGCTCAGGATTTGACAGCTGTCGTTTGAAAGATGGTACTTCCAAGGGAAAAATTTAAAAAAACTTTTTCGGTAAAAAATCCAATTATGCGATTTGTAGTGCCACCTGTGGGTTAGTCCCGGGACTTATTGAACGAATTGAAAAACACGTAAAATTGTCAGCTAAATTTGACAACTGCTAAGTAATTTCTGTTAATTTTTTAAGTGGCCCGTGAAATTTGACCTGTCATACTTAAAACGGCAATCATTTTTTTAACGGTCATGTTGCACATGTGGTTACTTATAGTCCTATTTTATATATGAAAAAAAAAATATTGATTACATTAATCGCTAACTTGTATTTTAATCGAGGTGGAAGTATAATATATCTTATACTATAAACGACTATTATTGTATTAATAAATGTTGTAACCTTTATTGATTTGTTTAATTTAAATTTTTACCCAGTTTTCTTGTCTAAATAAGTCCTCAGCCCCCAGAGAGAAAACTTTTGGTTACATAGTGCCGCTATCAAATTTAGCAAATTTTTTCCCAAATATGCAAAATTTAGATTTCGAGGTATTAATGGTTAATTTATTTACACATAACCATTCAAAAATGCGGTCCAAATCACTGTTAATTGTCCTAGCCATTTCACTTACATCATTTCCAACTACATATAACATTGTATCGTCTGCAAACAACTCAATATTACTACCATTAATTACGCTAACAATGTCATTAATGTACAGTAAAAATAATAAACCCTTCTCATAGACAGCGACAGTATTAATCGGTCTAAACTCCACATGGTTAGTTGTGCCTGGAATCTTTGGAACTGGAATCACCGTCGATGTTTTCCACTCTTGCGGAAAGACGCCAGCAGAGAGTGAAGTATTTATAATGTCTAGGAGGCGATTTCCTATCACACAGAAAACGTCCTTAAGTACACTAGTTGAAGTTCCAGTTTCCCCACCGCCTACGTTTTTCATACCATAAACATGTTTCTTTATAGTTGACAATGACACACTTTCAAATTTAGAAAACTCAGCAAAAGTGGAGATGGCTGTCATAGTATTTTCTACACCATTAAATTGTGGAATGACGGACACAATATCGGCAATACTATTAACAAAGTATTCATTAAATCGTTTAGAGATCTGTCTACACACTTCTTGTCCAAATAAAATTTCATTAGGGACTTCATTGTTTTTTCCAGGAAGAAGGACTTTTAAATTTTTCCATAGCTCTTTTGGGTTTCCCTTATTTTGATCAATCATTCTATGAAAGTAGTTATCCTTTTCGATTTTTATTTGTTTCACAATCTGATTCCTGACTCTTTTAAATTCATTCCAATTCTCCTTTGTCTTCTCATAAACCGCCCTACGATAAAGTGTATCTCTCTTTTTCATTAATTCTTTAATTTCCGTTGTTACAACGGTTTTAGCTTCAAAGGATTTACTCGACATGCCGGATAGAGTGGAGTATAAAGATTGTTTGAGCAGTAAGAGTGAAGAAGAGAAATTGGTTGCTCAGATCAGATCTGAGATGGAGCCATAAATAATGTCTGTTTGACTGGAGTATGGTTTACTGTGATAAAACTGTCATCTAATTGACATGAAGCAAGTTTTGGAGGTTTTAAGACATGTTAGTAACATTAAAATTTTGGCGAAGAACAAATAAAAAATTCGGTACTTTATCGTTTGTTCAAATAGTTTTCCGAAATTTATACTAGTTTGTTTAATTAGCCATTTTATAGCAAAATAAAAGCTTACTTTTTTACATTGAGTTGTCGTTTCTTTTATCCTGAAAAATAACGGAAATTTACAGAAAATTATAAACTGTATTAGGAGAGCAGAAACGCAAAGCGACCAATTTCAGTTACTCTTGATATTCGGGTGCATCCACCCATGGCCAAAAAAATACCTCCTCGTATTTCTGTGCTCCTGATACAAAATTAAATTTTTACCGTCTCGAAAATCTTATTGGGAGAGCAGAAAATGCAAGGAGGTAAATTTCAGTTACTCCCGATACACTCGTCATTCGCCATATTGTCAAAAAGACAAAAAATACCTTTTTAATACTTCTGTGATCCTGATAAAAAAAGCCATTTTTGTATAAAATTTACATTTTTACCAAAAATCGTTGAACATCTCATTAGGAGAGCAGAAAATGCAAAGAGGTAAACTTCAGTTACTCCCGATACATTCTCATTCACCATATTGTCAAGAAGACAAAAAATACCTCTTTAATACTTCTGTGATCCTGATACAAAATGCCATTTTTGTATAAAATTTACATTTTTACCAAAAATCGAACATCTCATTAGGAGAGCAGAAAATGCAAGGAGGTAAATTTCAGTTACTCCCGATACATTCTTATTCACCATATTGTCAAGAAGACAAAAAATACCTCTTTAATACTTCTGTGATCCTGATAAAAAAAGCCATTTTTGTATAAAATTTACATTTTTACCAAAAATCGAACATCTCATTAGGAGAGCAGAAAATGCAAGGAGGTAAATTTCAGTTACTCCCGATACATTCTCATTCACCATATTGTCAAGAAGACAAAAAATACCTCTTTAATACTTCTGTGATCCTGATACAAAATGCCATTTTTGTATAAAATTTACATTTTTACCAAAAATCGAACATCTCATTAGGAGAGCAGAAAATGCAAGGAGGTAAATTTCAGTTACTCCCGATACATTCTCATTCACCATATTGTCAAGAAGACAAAAAATACCTCTTTAATACTTCTGTGATCCTGATACAATATGCCATTTTTGTGGAAAATTTACATTTTTACCAAAAATCGAACATCTCATTAGGAGAGCAGAAAATGCAAGGAGGTAAATTTCAGTTACTCCGATACACTCGTCATTCGCCATATTGTCAAAAAGACAAAAAATACCTCTTTGATACTTCTGTGATCCTGATAAAAAAAAGCCATTTTTGTATAAAATTTACATTTTTACCAAAAATCGTTGAACATCTCATTAGGAGAGCAGAAAATGCAAAGAGTAAACTTCAGTTACTCCGATACATTCTCATTCGCCATATTGTCAAGAAGACAAAAAATACCTCTTTAATACTTCTGTGATCCTGATACAAAATGCCATTTTTGTGGAAAATTTACATTTTTACCAAAAATCGAACATCTCATTAGGAGAGCAGAAAATGCAAGGAGGTAAATTTCAGTTACTCCCGATACATTCTCATTCACCATATTGTCAAGAAGACAAAAAATACCTTTTTAATACTTCTGTGATCCTGATACAATATGCCATTTTTGTGGAAAATTTACATTTTTACCAAAAATCGAACATCTCATTAGGAGAGCAGAAAATGCAAGGAGGTAAATTTCAGTTACTCCCGATACATTCTCATTCGCCATATTGTCAAGAAGACAAAAAATACCTCTTTAATACTTCTGTGATCCTGATACAATATGCCATTTTTGTGGAAAATTTACATTTTTACCAAAAATCGAACATCTCATTAGGAGAGCAGAAAATGCAAGGAGGTAAATTTCAGTTACTCCCGATACATTCTCATTCGCCATATTGTCAAGAAGACAAAAAATACCTCTTTAATACTTCTGTGATCCTGATAAAAAAAGCCATTTTTGTATAAAATTTACATTTTTACCAAAAATCGTTGAACATCTCATTAGGAGAGCAGAAAATGCAAGGAGGTAAACTTCAGTTACTCCCGATACACTCGTCATTCGCCATATTGTCAAGAAGACAAAAAATACCTCTTTAATACTTCTGTGATCCTGATACAAAATGCCATTTTTGTATAAAATTTACATTTTTACCAAAAATCGTTGAACATCTCATTAGGAGAGCAGAAAATGCAAAGAGGTAAACTTCAGTTACTCCCGATACATTCTCATTCGCCATATTGTCAAGAAGACAAAAAATACCTTTTTAATACTTCTGTGATCCTGATACAAAATGCCATTTTTGTATAAAATTTACATTTTTACCAAAAATCGAACATCTCATTAGGAGAGCAGAAAATGCAAGGAGGTAAATTTCAGTTACTCCCGATACATTCTCATTCGCCATATTGTCAAGAAGACAAAAAATACCTTTTTAATACTTCTGTGATCCTGATACAATATGCCATTTTTGTGGAAAATTTACATTTTTACCAAAAATCAAACATCTCATTAGGAGAGCAGAAAATGCAAAGAGGTAAACTTCAGTTACTCCCGATACATTCTCATTCACCATATTGTCAAGAAGACAAAAAATACCTTTTTAATACTTCTGTGATCCTGATAAAAAAAGCCATTTTTGTATAAAATTTACATTTTTACCAAAAATCGTTGAACATCTCATTAGGAGAGCAGAAAATGCAAAGAGGTAAACTTCAGTTACTCCCGATACATTCTCATTCACCATATTGTCAAGAAGACAAAAAATACCTCTTTAATACTTCTGTGATCCTGATACAAAATGCCATTTTTGTATAAAATTTACATTTTTACCAAAAATCGAACATCTCATTAGGAGAGCAGAAAATGCAAGGAGGTAAATTTCAGTTACTCCCGATACATTCTCATTCACCATATTGTCAAGAAGACAAAAAATACCTCTTTAATACTTCTGTGATCCTGATACAATATGCCATTTTTGTGGAAAATTTACATTTTTACCAAAAATCGAACATCTCATTAGGAGAGCAGAAAATGCAAAGAGGTAAACTTCAGTTACTCCCGATACATTCTCATTCACCATATTGTCAAGAAGACAAAAAATACCTCTTTAATACTTCTGTGATCCTGATATAAAAAACAAGTTTTTTTAGAAAATTGCCATTTTTACCAAAAATCAAACATCTCATTAGGAGAGCAGAAACGCAAAAAGGTACATTTCAGTTTCTCTTAATACTTAAGCGCCTTCGCCATTTGTCAAGAAAAGTTAAGTTTCTGATTAATTTGCCTTTTGTCACTTACCTGCTTTATAAAGGGGACTTTAACGAGTGTAATAAATAAGAAAACATGGTTTTTTCTTTTTAACTAACATTTTATTTATTTTCTTACATTTAACAAATGTTACAATAGTATTTGAGAGGAAATCCACGAAAAAAAAAATTGTGAACAGTGAAGGAGAGAAAGGGGGGTGGAACTGGATCAATTTCTATTAAGTGACATTTTTCATACATTTAATGGGGGCTATTTTTTGAATAAAGACAGAGATAATGTCCACCTGTCAAATTGGCGTTAAGATTCAAATTGTTTATGTTTATGTCACATGTCAAAGTGAAGTAATGGTGAATTTTACCGCCAATTTGAAGCGACGAGGAGATAGATGAAACGTCTGTGATAATAATGTTTTTACAACATCCTAGAAGTAATATACAAAAATTCGTGTATATTATCAATATAAAATGTTTATAAAACAAAAAAAAAATCTAAACAAAGTGAGTGAAAATACGACTTAAATTGAAATAATGTCCTAATTCGTAAATTCTTTGGCACGCCCTCATGAGTCGATTTAATAAACCTAACGGAGATATTTTTACACATTGATTTGGAATGCTTCTCTGGTAAGCTTTTTCGTATTCAACATCTGAAAAGTCTCTTAAACTCACTGTCTGAAAAAAGGAAAACAGTGTTGCCTTTTTTATATTCCTATCGGAACAGAAAAAATAAAGTTTGGCAACACCACCACTATTTGATGGTTGACGCAACGAAAGCCTCACCAGCGGCCATATTGAAAATGTAATAAACAAAACAGGGTTGCCAATTTGCTGATACTAACCTACTGGGCGCGTGCGATATACTAAACGTGGTCTCGTCGTTGTGACTGGAATAGCCGCTAGAGGACCTCACATGTCTCAGTCCTTTGGCGCTGCTCTTACCTTTCGATTTGCGCGCGTTATAGGGCTTACGCCCCACGCTGCCTGATGGCGGCGACTCGGACGAAGTCGAGGAACCTTCAGCGCCCCCTGATACCAAATAAGAAATTAACGGAGAAATTCAAAACGAAACGGCTAAATACCTCTCATCAGAGAGTGTCGTACTCTGAAATAGGCAGGTGCAGTGTTAAAATCTTCTTCACTTCTGAATCGGTACTGCCCAGGTTATCAGACTCTGAAATTTCAATTTGGTAGATGTTCGTCTGAATTCGAAATGACAGTGCATATGTTGGCTTGTCACTGTCAAAAGTCGGTTCAATATGGTGGGCCACAAGCCCTAGTTAACAAAGGGGTAGTTTGTGATTTGTCAAGAAAAAGCAGCCACTGTGCTGATATTAATGTAACTGCTGCACATGTCTGGAGTTAGCAAACAGCATTGGCAACAAAATAATATTCTGTCGGAGCAGATGACTGTTCTGTCACCCCTCTTCGGGTCGGATAGGAGAACCCACCCGCAGACAAGGATGGCATATACTTCAGCCTGAAAGACTGTAGTGTAACTACCGAGAGCGATACTCTGTGACAAGCGTCTAGAGCCGGCAAAAATGCCGGCCCCCGCGCGTCCTGCTACCAACGATCCATCTGTGTACCAGACGTCGCTATTCCGGAGGAATTCCGGTCCGTAATCGTTTAAAAATATATGCCCTAGTCAATCTGAGTGTATATTTTTAAAGGTTCATTTTGACAACGTTAAATTGACATAAATTAATGAAGTTTTTAACACAGAAAAGAGAGGGCGTACAACACGTCTGGGTGCCTCTGCTCTTAATCGGGCTGTTTAGCTACTTTATATCTCACTGTTTTATGACTGTTTATGAGGTATTTAGGATAAGGCCACAAAATGGTTTATTACAAAATAGAACATTTTAGATGACAATTGAGACGATTTTTCTGTGTTTCTGCGAGGATTGTGAAATGAACGACGGAATTTCCCGTCCTTACTACATGTCCAGGGGTTTAATGGAGTTTGCAGAAAACTCTAAAAAAAGTGAACTGAAAAGTGGTGATTCCAGGGAGTTACCAACAACCTAACTAATAATGAAACAATAATAATAAAATTAAACGCACAATTTTTGTGTTTTAATCAATCAAACTAATTCTATCACCTTCCACACTAACATTAGGAATTTTTTTCAATTTTTTTTGTAGTTTTTTTACCACCTTTTCCTCATTGTCACACTGTCCCATAAGACTGTTATAAGCTTTTACCACCTTTTTTTCCAGCTTCTTAGATGATATGCTGCGTTTCTCAGTCAAAATCTCCAAAATTGTTGCTTTATAGTCAAATTTAGATTCTGAGTTAGAAACTGGAGAAGTTTTCTGCTTTTTCACCTCCTGAGTTGTATGCTCCTCATTAGGACGTTTTCTCTCTGCAGTAAAAGTGGTTTGCTTATGCTTTTCAATAATGTCCCACACCTCCTCCACTTCCTGCATGTTTGCTCTGTTACCCGAAGAACTTTTAATAAAGTTCTAATATTCAGATTAGTATACTAATACCAGTTGGATTTACAGTACTTACCATAAACTTCACTTTTTTTCTGGGTACATTACTGTAACTTGATATGGTCTCCAGTAAAGCCCTGATGGATGGTTTAAGGTTCTGCTCGCTAGTACAAATTGACTGGATCATCTCCAGCCAGCTTTCCTGTTTGGCATCACCTTTCTTCACTATACCATTTTTGTAGGTGCCTTTAGCGGCGTATCGTTCATCTTCAGTGATGCACTTGGTATGCGCGTTGTACTCGTCGTTTCTAGTAAACAAGACAGTTAATAAACCGGATAAAACAGCAAGGGAAACTTACTTAAAATCCCTAAAACAGTCCACGCATGTAAGGGATTTGTAGTTGCGACACTGAAATTGATAGTGCTTTTCCACTTTTGGTTTGTGCAAGGTTTCTCCGCAGTTATTACAAGTAAACACGACCATCTTTTAGTTCTTCAAGTTGGGGTAAAAGGTACGTTACTACACACACTTTGTTTTCAAACTTGTTAGGTTAGGGTACTTAAGGTTAGGTTTTGTATTGCTCGTCTTTTTTCTGTCAACTGTCAAAACCTTGTACTTGCGTGATGGATTGGGAATAAAACAAACTACACTACTAATTGAATAAAAGTGTATATTTTTCTGTCATATAGTATAGAATATATATGGCAAAATAAAAGCTACCACCGTTAAAAAAATGTATACTCGTGAGCAATATAATATTTGGTTTAAAATGGATTTGACTAAAATAATTGGAGACAGTTAGTCACGTGACTAACTGATGCCACTACAACACTGTAACAGAGAGAGAGAATACTATTTGAGCCTCGTTATTGTCAATTGTCCTAATAGTTAAGTATTTGAGTAAAACGTTGCATGATATGACATTATTGTTGTTTGCAACCTTCGCGGTGTTTTTTCTTTTTTTTCTCCAGCGAGGCGGTACGTCTCTGGCCTTGAATCGGCATGTACGGTGGCGCCGGGTTCTCGTCCTCGTTTTCACCCAAATCGGGATTGGGGAGCGCCCCCGGGCTGCAACTGGACGTGCTAGTGGTTACCGTGCTCGAGGTGGTGTCGTAGCTCGACGGGGGACGGTAACCACCACCACGTCTCGTATACGTAGGATCGATTGCCATGGCAATGTTTGAGTGTAACGGTGACGTCCCACCTGTGCGTTAATATGACTGTTTGCGCATCAAACTTTTCGATATTTCTGACATAACCTTTCGGTTAACTAAGAGCTTAGAAAACTGCCCTTAAACCTGTTAATTACCTGAAAGACTTCCGCTACTCGTATTAGCAGCGTCACTAGCATCTGGATCTGGCATTCGAGGTTTTCCAATTTTATTCAAAGGCGACCTGTACAAAGGCCGGTTTTATACAGTAGAGTTATCTTCCAGTTAACTCAGTTATAAAAGTTAATTCTTACCGCAACTCCAAATGCGTCGGTCTACTAGCGCCACACTACAATTTTTTCCGGAGTGACATTCAAACTGTCATTCGTGTTCTTTTTGGGGCTGGAGTAACTCGAACTGCTTCTGTCCTGCTCCAGAACGTCCGCGGGCAAACTGTAACTGATATCCTCCTCGTTCGGATTGGGGATGTTGTAAATGTCGGGAACGGCCGCGATATTTCGCGGGACGCTCGACGGCGGCTGACTGATCAAATCAGCTGGGAAAGCGTAAGCGTCGTCGGGGAGTATCGGTCCCGGATTGCTGTCCGGAATCGGTCCCGTTTCGATTTGTTGCTGTTTTTTCGCCAAAGCTTTTTGTTTCGCTTTCTCTCGCGCCCGTTTCGCTTTCGCTCTTTCTCGCTCCTGCAGCAATTTTGCCAGTTCCTTGTCTTGCGCCTCGATCGCCAACAGTCTGTCTCGGTTCAATAACGTATCCTCTATGTTTCCTTCTTCCTCTTGCAGTTTACGGGCTAGTTCCGCGTCTTTCTCTTCTTGAATGTGTCTGCAAATTGTTTTAAGCAAGAATGTACAATTTCTTGTAATTTTTCGAAAAAATATGAAAATTCAAAAATAATTAGTTTTTTACATTTTTCGTACTATTAACTTGAAAGTATTTAGGCAGTTGAGGTTAATTTTTGAAAATAAAAAAATTTCTGAAAAAAATCATTTCTTGACAATTCTAGTTTTTAATTTTTCAAGGTCAAACGGTGCGTGGTACCAAAAAAGTGTATAGAAGTAAAAGTTGTATCCCATCGAGGTGCATTTGTGGTAAAAATTTCAGACCTCTAACCTGAAACGTTTCTGAGATATTGAGCAAAAACTGCAAAAAAAACGAGAGTCAAATTTGACGGCCTCTAGCGGCTAAACGGGGCAACTTAGCCGTGCCCGCTCAACGTCACGTGATAGCCCCGTTCATTAGCTTTCTTTTGTTATACGGTGGTTTTATACAGGGTGTTTCAAATAAGTGAGTTATGGACGATTTTCTGGAAAAGTGCACAAAATTTTTATCTAAATTAAGAATTTTTTGGGCTTACTATACTAACGGCGACAATTTTAGATTTTCTTCAATCAAAGTGATTTTTTTTAACTAATGTGAACCTGGAGAACACAAATCTGACGTCCATTTTGCTCTAACTGGCACCGTTTCGGAGATGACCTGGAAATAATGTCAATATTGACACTTTAGGGTGTGGCACCCTTGCAAAATGACATTTTGACAAATGACACTTTACGTCATTTTTGTACTATTAACATGAAGGTATTTAAGCAGTTGAGGTGAATTTTAAAAATAAAAAATTTTCTGAAAAAAATCAGAAGGTAAAAATTCTTGACAATTCTAGTTTTTAATTTTTCAAAGTCAAACGGTGCGTGGTACCAAAAAAAGTGTATAGAAGGTAAAATCCCATCCCATCGAGGTGCATTTGTGGCTAAAAATTTCAGACCTCTAACCTAAAACGTTTCTGAGATATTGAGCAAAAACTGCAAAAAACGAGAGTCAACTTTGACGCCTCTAGCGGCTAAACGGGGCAACTTAGCCGTGCCCGCTCAACGTCCCGTGATAGCCCCGTTCATTAGCTTTCTTTTGTTATACGGTGGTTTTATACAGGGTGTTTCAAATAAGCGAGTTATGGACGATTTTCTGGAAAAGTGCACCAAAATTTCACTCAAATTGGGAATTTCTGCTTTCAAGGAGGGTGGTCAAAGTAGGCTGCTAGAGAGCAAAAACAATTGAATATCGATACAAACATTTTACATCAAGTAGGCCTAGAATTTGACGTAGATTCTAAAAATCGAATAAAAAATTACAAGTTTGGTTTGTTGCTCAAATTTGGGACACCCTGTTGTAAAGTTTGATTTTGACAGTTACAGGGTGGTTCAATATACCAATTTGTAGCCCTTGAAATTGCCACTTACCTTAAAGTAAGTTCATCCAATGACAATTCAGCAATATCATCAGAAACAATATCAATCTTGTTAATATCATCGGCAGGCCTGTGAACAGGCCTGTAAGGTTCCGTGTACAGGTCTGTACTGTTAATATTAGCTGAAAACATATTAAAAACACCATCACCAGATGGCGCACCACACAAACCATTCCTTTCCAGACTCCTGGTAACGCCACCACCTTCTAAGGGTAAAGGCATTGGCAAAGCTTGTCTTTTAGGAATGTTTGCTGTGTAACTGGGCAGGGGAGGCCTGACTGGAGGTTGATCCTTTGGCACTCTAGGTGGTAATGGTACAGGCCCATTTGCAACCTTCATTATTTACTGTTATTGTTTGTGGTAGTTTTTTTTTTAGTTTTTACCTTGAGACGTTCTTTTTCAAGCATTTGCCTGACTATGTTTTGGTCCCTGAGTTCTAAGGCGCGTTTTTTTACTTTTTCCTCCCTTTCCAGTTTGTCGGCCAGTTCTTTTGCCACCTTTTTCGAGTACAAACATTCAACACACTGTGCAGTTACGCCTAACCCAACCAACCTTCTTGTCATATTCCTCCTGTTCCTGCAGCATTTGATGGTAAATAGCTGCAGCCTGTTCGGCCATCTCTTGTTCTTTAAGCTGCTCAGTTTTGGCCCGAGGAAAATCTTCTCGTACCAAAGCGTTCCGGAAGCGGTTACCGGACAAATGATCGGTGAATTCCTGGTCCTGGAGACGATAGGCCAAGGCAGAGTCTTCACGTAACATCCATTCCTGCAAGAACTCCCATATTGAACCTGACCAGGCTGTTGTATGTTAAGTACCTGACACGCTTCCTGAACCCTTCCAGAACGGGGCGCAGGTTCTTCCTGGGGCAAACGAGTATTGGACATTGCACTCACTCACTCACTCAATACACACACACACAAAAAACACGTAATTAAAGCTAAAAGGTAAAGGAACCTTAGTCACCGCATTGAAAATGTAATTAAAGCGAGTCAATTTGCATTTATTGTAGCAGCGAGAAAAATTGAATTTCCTTTCTTTTCTACAGAAATTCCTTAGTAAACAGAGCTAACCCATTAAAGTGAGACAAAGAAGGGACGAGATTGACGAGAAAATAAATAAACAAAATTTAGAAATGACAGTCAAGTGACTTAAGACAGTTCTATGCGGTGTTGCCAAACATACGGTTTCTTTCACTGGTTGCCAAGTGAACCATTTTTTCCAAACAAAATTCATTCACCAATTGTCAAGAAAACTCGATTTATATCATCTCAACAAAAAAAAAAGGTAATAACCAGACACAAAAAAATATCCAAACATTTTATTATCACAAAAAAGCAGCAAATCCACAATAAATATTAGACTACATAACCAGAGCAATGTAATTAAATTGGCACCCGAAAATGAAGTCGTTTACAGTTGTAGGTAAATTCTAAGAGATGGCGCTAAGACAACTCGTCATCGCAAACACAGTTGCCAACTTTTGTAGTATTTAATCTTGGATTTTGGATTTTCCTTAATCAGAGTGATTTTTTTTTAAATAATTTGAACCCGGGGAACACAAATCTGATGCCCATTTTGCGCTAACTGGCACCGTTTCGGAGATGATCTGGCAATTATGGCAATTTTGACACTTTAGGGCGTGGCACCCTTGCAAAATGACATTTTGAAAAATGACACTTTACGTCATTTTTGTACTATTAACCTGAAGGTATTTAAGCAGTTGAGGTTAATTTTGAAAATAAAAAATTTTCTGAAAAAAATTAGAAGGTATGACCCTTGAAAATTCTTGACAATTCTAGTTTTTAATTTTTCAAGGTCAAACGGTGGGTGGTACCAAAAAAGTGTATAGAAGGTAAAAGTTGCATCCCATCGAGGTGCATTGGTGGTAACAATTTCAGGCCTCTAACCAGAAACCTTCCTGAGATATTGAGCAAAAACTGCAAAAAACGAGAGTCAATTTTGACGCCCTCTAGCGGCTAAACGGGGCAACTTAGCCGTGCCCGTTCAACGCCACGTGATAGCCCCGTTCATTAGCTTTCTTTTGTTATACGGTGTGTTTATACAGGGTGTTTCAAATAAGCGAGTTATGGACGATTTTCTGGAAAAGTGCACGAAAATTTAATCCAAATAAGGGATTTTTTGGGCCTACTATACTAACAGCGACCATTTTGGATTTTCCTCAAGCAAAGTGATTTTTTTAACTAATTTGAACGTGGGGAACGCAAATCTGACGTCCATTTTGCTCTAACTGGCACCGTTTCGGAGATGATCTTGCAATTATGGCAATTTTGACACTTTAGGGCGTGGCACCCATGCAAAATAACATTTGGACAAATGACACTTTACGTCATTTTTGTACTATTAACCTGAAAGTATTTAAGCAGTTGAGGATAATTTTGAAAATAAAAAATTTTCAAAAAAAAAAATTAGAAGGTATGACCCTTGAAAATTCTTGACAATTCTAGTTTTTAATTTTTCAAGGTCAAACGGTGGGTGGTACCAAAAAAGTGTATAGAAGGTAAAAGTTGCATCCCATCGAGGTGCATTTGTGGTAAAAATTTCAGACCTCTAACCTGAAACGTTCTGAGATATTGAGCAAAAACTGCAAAAAAAAAGAGTCAACTTTGACGCGCTCTAGCGGCTAAACGGGGCAACTTAGCCGTGCCCGCTCAACGTCACGTGATAGCCCCGTTCATTAGCTTTCTTTTGTTGTACGGTGGTTTTATACAGTGTGTTTCAAATAAGCGAGTTATGGACGATTTTCTGGAAAAGTGCACGAAAATTTAATCTAAATTAGGGATTTTTTGCTACTATACTAACGGCGACCATTTTGGATTTTCCTGAAGCAAAGTGATTTTTTTTTAACTAATTTGAACCTGGGAACAAAATCTGATTGTCCATTTTGCTCTAACTGGCACCGTTTCGGAATGATCTGGCAATTATAGCAATTTTGACACTTTAGGGCGTGGCACCTTGCAAAATGTACATTTTGTACAAATGACACTTTACGTCATTTTTGTACTATTAACCTGAAAGTATTTAAGCAGTTGAGGATAATTTTAAAAATAAAAAATTTTCAAAAAAAAAATTGGAAGGTATGACCCTTGAAAATTCTTGACAATTCTAGTTTTAATTTTTCAAGTCAACGGTGGGTAGTACCAAAAAGTGTATAGAAGGTAATAGTTGCATCCCATCGAGGTGCATTTGTGGTAATAATTTCAGATCTCTAACCTGAAACGTTCCTGAGATATTAAGCAAAAATTGCAAAAAAACGAGAGTCAACTTTGACGCCCTCTAGCGGCTAAACGGGGAAACTTAGCCGTGCCCGCTCAACGTCACGTGATAGCCCCGTTCTTTAGATTTCTTTTGTTGTACAGTGATTTTATACAGGGTGTTTCAAATAAGCGAGTTATGGACGATTTTCTGGAAAAGTGCACGAAAATTTAATCAAATTGGGATTTTTGCTCTATCTAACAGCGACCATTTGGATTTTCTCAAGCAAAGTGATTTTTTTAACTAAATTGAACGTGGAACGCAAATCTGACGTCCATTTTGCTCTAACTGGCACACGTTTCAGAGATCTTGCAATTATGGCAATTTTGACACTTTAGGGCGTCAAAAATAACATTGGACAAATGACACTTTACGTCATTTTTGTACTATTAACCTGAAAGTTTTAAGCAGTGAGGATAATTTTGAAAATAAAATTTTCAAAAAATTGGAAGGTATGACCCTTGAAATTCTAGTTTTTTAATTTTTCAAGTAACGGTGAGTAGTACCAAAAATGTGTAAGAGGTAATGTTGCATCATCGAGGTGCATTTGTGGTAATTTAGATCTCTAACCTGAAACGTTCTGAGATATTAAGCAAAAATTGCAAATGATGAGTCAACTTTGACGCCTTCTAGCGGCCAAACGGTGCAATCAATCGTCAATCATGGGGGGATAGTTTTTAGATTTCTTTTGTTGTACTCTATTTATTGTTTTCAATCGACAGTTATGACATTTTTGGAAAGTCAATTTGTCAAATTGGGGTAATTTCTGCTTTAGGAAGTCAAAGTAGGTACGAAAGCAAAACAATTGAATATCGATACAAACATTTTTACATCAAGTAGCCTAGAATTACGTTAACGTAGATTCCAAAAATCGACTAAAAATTATAAGTTTTGTTTGTTGCTCAAATTTGGGACACTCTGTATCCTGATGGATTATCTAGGAATATTCCTTCCACTGCCATTGCTACTAAGCCACTGTGTCTAGAAAAATATTGATAGTAATAATAAACAACGTGGCGGTACACCTGATGACGTAATTTGTTGGCCTGCCCTATCTATATGCGGACACGTTAACTGCTCGATGGTTTGGCAAAACTCTTCAATGGCGGTATGGCACCAAACAATAAAAAGAGAAAGCCTGACTAATATTCGCAGTTTAATTGAAATTATTGCCGCTCGGCAGATACATTTTTCTCGTCGATTGCGTTAGAGTGCGGTCACATGACGCGGACACGCCTTCTCATCCACCTAATTATCGTTATTACTTGCTGCATTTGGCTGGGGCGATGCTACGATCCCGCAGATCCAGAAATCGAGAAGGCAACGCAGCCCAAAGGTATGATTTTTTGCGTTTAAAATTTAAAAAAAAAAGTAATTTTGAGTGATTTTAAGGTCATTTCGAGGCGTTTTATCCCAGAGGTGAAGAACTGGGATCGGCTAGAGCGGCTCACTCCCACGGGAGCTTCTACAAGCACCGGAATCCGGCGTTGGTGGACGCAAAAAATGCCGCCGCTTACGGGTTTCGGTTTGACGGCAAACGAAGGTTCAATTACGATTAATTGTGACCAATCGTACTGATCGATTATTAAAAAGGAAAACGACGTCATTTTCTCGTTTGATTTGTCCCTTTCCAGGGCCGATGGCCCGGTCTTTGACGTGAAAGTGAAAACTTAATTTTCGAAAAAGATTGATGACCCACGGCGCGAAGACCTTTTATTAAATTGTTAGAAGTTTTTCCGTGTACCAGCTCGCGTCTTCATTATTTCGTAATTTAATGAGTATTTTATGTTAATGCCGTTAATGAAATAAAAAATAGAGCCGACACACACACACACTTGACGGGTGCTATAGTGGGGCAATTAAAAGTGACGGTGCCATTTCAGAACCCGAACCAACGTTTAATTTGACCCTCCCCGATAGGTTCCGGTATAGTCTGTTCCGAATTATACGCTCTCTTTTGACCCGCGATTTCGGGGATTCAAACGCGTTATCATTAAACAGGTCACATGACAACCGGTTTACAAAATTACACGAAGGTCGCGTGACTTTTCAATCATAATGCGGATTCGAAATCACAAACCGAAAGCCGGCCTGAAAAACGATCACGTAATCTTTAAAATTTAATTCTCGAAAATAGTCACGTGACCCTTCAAATATTATTTTGCAATTTAACCGTCACGTCATCGTCAAAAAGAGTCACCTGACCCTAGAAAAATAAATTTGATTATTGACAATCGACTTTATAAACTGTAAAAAGAGTCACGTGACTCTTCAAAAAATAACATTTTTGACAATTAAAATTCTGGTTTGACGTAAATGATCAATCTGCACTATTGGCGTTTCCGAGATAAGAGAGATCAGTTATGAAAACAGTTTCGGGCATTCCAGCTGTCATTTCTCCGTTTGTTTACGTTGATTTTGACAGTGTCATATTATTTACAATGTTAGGTTAGGTTAGTTTATGGCGCTGCGATCCTAACTTGAAACGCCAAAAAGAGAGTAGGTAACGTGTGTCGATCACGATCACGTGATTCTTCAAATGACCCTTTGACATTTAAAAGTGTCATGTGACATTAGAAATTCTATTTTTTTTATCTTAAAAGGGTCACACAGGTGAACTTCAGGATCCGTTTTAAAGTTAAAAAGAGTCACGTGACCATTTGAACAGTAAAAGGAGTCAGGTAATTTAAAAAATCCCAGTTCAAACTGGAAAACGGTCACGTGACCGTTTAAACACGTGACCTTCATGTTTCGCTATTTACAGTCACGTGACCTTCAGGATTCCGATTTGGCATTAAAAAGGAGTCACGTGTAACTTTTAAAAATCCTATTTGTTTAATGAAAACTGTCACGTGATCATTTGCACATTAAAAAAAAAAACCTTTGGCCAGAGGCCTCTGACAGCCATTTTTATTGCCAGAGGCCTCTGAAACCTTCTTAAGCTTACTATGAATTGTTTTTTTAACGTGCCAGAGGCCTCTGGCAGCCATTTTGAATTGCCAGAGGCCTCTGAAACCTTCTTAAGCTTACTATGAATTGTTTTTAACGTGCCAGAGGCCTCTGACAGCCATTTTTGTATTGCCAGAGGCCTCTGAAACCTTCTTAAGCTTACTATGAATTGTTTTTAACGTGCCAGAGGCCTCGGGTAATTTAAACAATCTCAGTTTAAACTGAAAAAAACGGTCACGTGACCGTTTTTAACAATATTTCGCAATTTACAGTCACGTGACATTCAAGATTCCGGATGAGCATTTAAAAAAAAAAATCACGTGAGCCTTAAAAATATATTTGTTTATTGAAAATTGTCACGTGACCATTTGCACATTATAAGCAGTCACGTAACTCTTCAATTGACACCTAAAACAGTCACGTGACTTTTAGAAATTTCTTTTGACGTTAAAATAATTGAAAACGGTCACGTGGCTATTTGCACTGTAAAGACAGTCACGTGTGCCTTTAAAAATATCAGTTTAAACTGAAAAACGATTACGTAATCCTTCAAATGCCTTTTTGACATTCAAAACTGTCGTGTGACATTATAAAATCCTGTTTTTAATCTCAAAAGAGTCACGTGACCTTCAGGATTCGTTGTGAAGGTAAAAGAGTCACGTGGACTAAAAAAATTAAATTTGATTATTGAAAATCGTCACGTCACCATTTGCGCATTATAAGCAGTCACGTGACTCTTCAAATAATATTTTGACACCTAAAACAATCACGTGACATTAAGGATTTCGTTTTGACGTTAAAATAATCGACAATCGTCACGTGTCCATGTAATTTAAAAAAAAACAGATCAAACTGAAAATTGGTCACGTGACCTTTTAAACACCACCCCTTAGCGTGACAATATTTCGCCATTTACAGTCACGTGACCTTCAGGATTCCCGTTAGGGATTAAAAAAGACACACGTGACCTTTAAAAATATATTTGCTTATTGAAAATCGTCACGTGACCATTAGGATTTCCTTTTGACTGCTAAAATGTATTAAAAAAAAAACAGTAGAAATTGTTTTTATCTACTGAACTTGAAATAAAATTGTAACTAACACCACTGTACTATACGTTCTTTGCTAGCAAATATCAGGGAACAAACTATACCCGTAAACTGTCCATATAACCAGTCCGCCCCTGGGTGCCCCCCTTTTATCGTTAACACTCACCGCGTTTACTTTAAGACAAAAAAAGAGCCTACGTTTTCTGAGATTTAAATTGAAATATAATTTACTTTTAACAAGGTCCGTTTTAAGGTAAATAAATCGTCTCCCAATAACCGAGCATAGAGCAATCGTTACTTAAAAAATATTTGATAATTAAATCAGAATACCCGCGACGTTTTACGGTTAACTGATAGGAATCAAAACCGGGTACAATTTCCTGTTAAAGAAGCGACCTTAATTGGCCGCCAGTAGGTAAACACCGACAATCTCCTAAATTACTTCTTTGCGGCTAATCCAGCGCCCAAGAAGAAAAAAGCAGAATTTCTTCATCTGATGATGAACGATCCGAATCCATTTACATATTTGGGGGCTTTTCATTGTTTGCTTCGAATAAATTTCGAGCCTACGACGCGTCATAACGTCAGGTTTTTCGGAAAATATCGCCGCATTTAAACGCGGTCTATGCTCCCGTAAATGCACCTTTTATCGAAGAGATTTACATCTACCGGGGCTTTTAAGTACCGTTTTGCTTTTTATGGTTTTTCCGAGTATATTTTCCGATTAGTACCGCTAGACGAATAAAATTTAAATTAGATAGTACCACTCAATTTGTGAAGAATCAACATGACTGTTCCAGATTAGTACTATGCTCAATGGTGAATGACAAGTGGCGCCATCTCTTAGAAACCAATTTTAATAACACTAATGTCACCACTATTAATCCCTTAAGTTTTACTTTTTTTGTAACTTTCTTGTTTTTTCAATCAATCTCAGGGTTTTAAATAGATGAAAGTATACGAAACAATGCCAAAAAATAGTAAAAAAACTATACAAAACACTTACGGCAATCAACACGGCACAATCAATCACGTACGGCTTAAGGGGGTATTCTTCGCAGTTGTCACAGTTCCTGATGTAAACTCGTGCAGACCCAATCTCCAGGAGCCCTAAATCAGTTGCAGTAAACGACTTAAATTAACACAAAACCAGGAAATTCCATTTTAAAATTCAAACAATTACCTCAACGTCAAAAAATATTAAACTGACTGACTGACAAGTGACAATTTAGAGAGTGGCATGATTGAAAATCAATCATGGCCATGACCAATTTGGTAATAAAAATGGCGGAAAGCGAGTATCTGTGCACTGCTAGATTTCAACTCGTATATTTTCCAAATATATACAAAAATAAAAATTGGCACTTAACATCTGGTACCATGTTTAGGTCGCAGACGATCAGAGTCACGTAGGAGCTTTTAAAAAATATATATTCCTAATTAATTAAAAAAAAAATCTCTTGAGACGAAACAGATGCTGAGTGTTCGGACTTTGGGTCAGCCCAGTATATTATGTCTATGTGTGACCAAGCGAGAGCCTCTAAAAACCCATCATGGAAGGGTTTAGGCCCATATAAGCTTATATAATCGAGCCGGGGCGCCATCCGGTCACATTCTTCTGCCCATCATCATTGGAACAGTTTGTCTGATAATTTTAAAAATCGGTGCAAAGTGACGATTTTTTTTTTCAAGTTCAAAGTGTTTTTTATAAAATGGTTAGTCACCACATTATGGTAAGTAGAGTTTTTTTTTTCGTAATTTTTTCTGAACCAATCAATCACCAGATTTGGGTTAAAAGTGGTACTCATTACAGTGATTTTACTTGACAGGGTCGTACATTTTATTTTTTTTTAATCTGACAAAAATAAATCATTAAAAAAACATTTTCCAATCGAAACTAGAACCCAGATAACAATCTTAAAAATTAACATGTTAAAGGATGCGTGAGTAAAAGAAATTAGATACCAGACCAACACCTGTATCGGTATCCCAGATAAGGTGGAGGAATGCGGTCCTTTGACAAGTTGGTAGGCCACCAAGTTGTCCAGACTCAAACCCGCTCGGTTTTAATATTTATTTTTCTATTTTACAGATGATTTTGGTCAGTTTGCTGGCAGCGCTGTCGCACTCGTCGGCCTTTTGGTTCTCCGCGGAAGAACCCAAACCCACGTAAGTACCCTTCGGGTGGTCGAGTGTAATTTCCTTGAATTAATTACTGCGATTTTTGCCTCGTCACGCCGCGGCTTCTGAAGTAGGTCCCAGTTTGTTTAGGGGCCCAGTCCGATGATCCAGCAAAAAGTGTTTGCTCTTCTGCGGTCGTTAGGCACTCAAAGAATTCATTTAGTGTGTTTACGTTGCGTTGTTCGATTAATTTCCCAGGTTTTTTTTTTTTTTTGGGTTCTCATCGGACTGGAGAAATTTAAATTGATTTCTGACTGTGTCTACCACGTGAAAACATTTTTTTTTTAACAAAAAATATTTAATTACTGTTTTATGGATGTAACACATCCATATCCAGGACAGTATCAATTTCAATGATTTTACTGTTAACTGACAGGTGGCGCCATCTGTTGCCAACTAAACCAAATAACTAACCCTTATTATTATTAAATTGTTATTAAAACTTTATATTCTAGTTAAACTTCACTTTACTTGAAAAATTCGAGAGAGTTTAGGCAATTGGTAACAGTTTAAACAATGGCAACCACCACAAAGCTACATAAACATGTACTTACCGTGTTTTGCTATACTATACAGGTTTGCATGTTTTTTCGGCATTTTCATTTGTTATTAGGGAGTCCTGAATCCAAGTACGTATTTTCCCATGCTAGGCGCATAAATTCTGCAAGAAAAATACCTAGAATTAGTAAAAAAAACCTAAAAACTAGTGTTGACATTAAACAGCGTCCTAAAAGATTTACAAAATTACGACAACTGACAGTAAAAACATCACGCACTGCAAGGGATGTTCTCAAAGATGGCGGAAAGCGAGTATCACATTTTTTATACGTATTTTCATTTTAGAAACTCTAGAGTGTTGTACTCCCCGGACTACTACAGACAATACGTGCCACCGCCTCTGCCCTACAGCATACCATTGCCCTTGCCGCCCCAATTAAGCCCTGCGGCCGTTCAAAACGTGCAACTGGTGCCCTGTTTGTGCCCGGTCAGTCAAGAATACGCGTACGAGAACCAAGCCGAGTACGCGACGAGGAAAGCAATATCGCAACCGTCCAGTCCGCAACAAAGACGAAAATAAATCACACTCTACATTAACTTTATTATAGAATTTAGTACGGGTCTGACTTAATATAACTTAATTTTTAGTTACAAATTATTAATTTATTTCAATAAATTAACAAAACTGTTTGGTTTAATTATTAAGTGTTTGATTGCCCTAATTTCAAAGCGTTACCCAGTGACTTTGTTTTTAATATGCTTCCTGGTTTCATTCACTCTTTGAATGTTTGCAAAATTGCTCGGTTATATAACCGAGTACGGCCCCAAAATCGGTTATATAGTAATTAGTGTGTTACAGTAATACGAGGGTGCGCTGTGTGTTATATAACTTAAAGCCACCTTAATGTACTCTGATTGGATGCAGGAATGAAAAAAAAAAACAGTAATTACTTAGAAAGAGATGAATTGGTAGATATGTTCAACGAGGGTTATTCTATCAAATGTGTCAATAGTGGAAGGGGTCTCTTATAGTCACGTGACCAAACTTACTAACCACTTATGCAACCTGTTTGATTGGTCTTGCGAGATGACAGTACAGAACCGTATTTAGGTTACTTTTAGCAATTTTTAAAGAATGGCCCCACAATGCCTTTACGCGTAAATCATACCGAATATTAGTTCAAACGAAAGTAGGGCTTGCATCACGTCTAAGACCTAGTTCGGTCCTTATTTAATAACACGAAATATAAAACGGTATATAAAAGCCATTGGTGGACCTGCCACGTTATATTCTGATTTGACTAAAATACAGTGCGCGTCAAAATGAACTTCCTACAATGGGTAAGACCATTTTAAAGTAAGCTGCAAGTCCTGTAAATTGAATTTGTTAAACAGTTATTCATCACGGTGATTTCCCTGATTTCCGCCATGTCCGTCAAAGCTGGAGGTGGTGGAGGGTAAGTCACTAAATCACACTGACCGAACCTTAATCGTAAGGTAATTGCAGGCATAAAGAAGAAAAGGTTAAAATTATAGTACCGGAATTCCACCACACCCATCACCACCACGAAACCGTGTACAAAACCATACATCATGGAGGCGGAGGTGGTGGTGGACACAGTCATGGAGGCAAACCATTCAGTTTTGGTGGTCACTAGTGTTTTAAGTTTATTTTAATAAAATTTTTGTACAAAAGTTAAATGTGGTTTTGATTCTGGAAAAACTGCCGTAACGGTTCCAACTCGTATGGATTCTGTTGCTTTGGTTGTTCATACTCCTCCAGGTCTTCATCCTCCTCTCCCCCATAGCCAGTTTGAGCGGCCTGGAATATTTTAGTACCGTCTTGTACTCTATAACTCCCAGTGACGTAGTGCTGCTCGACTGGATTAACTGAAGAATCTTTGCCCTCACTCAATTTGAACGACTCCACTTTAAGGGATTTATGGGAGTTTTCTGTTACTGCTTCAGGGTGGAAATCACTGTCACCAGAGCTGCTGAAACTGGAGTGTTCACTCCAATCATGGACATCCCAATGTCCACCTAAATATAGTTATTAGTTAGTATATAGTTTCATGGTAGTGTAAAGTCAGTGCAGTCCCTTACCGTGATCTTTGTCATGATGATGATCATGTTTGTGGTCGTGACCATGTTTATGACCGTGATCGTGATGATGGTGGTGTTGGTGCACTACGACCTGAGGTGGAAGGTGTTTGTACACCTTATGGGTGTGGTGGTGGTTGTGTTTGTAGACTGGCACCACAATTTTAACGTGAACACTATACAAACTATGTTTTAAAACATGTTCGGTTGGTTTGAATTGGACTTACTGTTTGCCTGGATGGGCGTGTGACTCAAGAAACCAACCCACCAAGAGGAGCACTAGATGGCACTTCATTTCACTAAGAACTGTCACAAAGTGTCCGAAACAAAACTGTTTTATAACAAACCCCACAAGAGATGGTTAGTTATGGTTGATATGATATTTACCGCAAAAACAGTTTTCACCGGTTAAATGATATTTTCTCACGTTTATTGAATTAAACGCTATTTTACGGTCGTTTAGTGTTAAGTTAGTAAATATACAGTAGAGTAAATTCCCCCTGGTAAAGCGCCATCTACTAGAATCACACCAAAGTAGTATTGCATAACTAGCCATCGTATATTATCTAACGCATTTCTCCGTTTTGAGATGTTTAACTTCCTGATCTGTTACGTTTTGAAATCAAGGTGAACGCTCCGGTAGTTTTGACTGGTACGATTCGCATTTCCTTTTCCTTTCATTCATCACTATTATGGCATATAAAAGGGAAAGTGTTCGACCATCTAGCCGACCATATCTAAATCATATTTGGTGCGGTGCACTACCCTCCGAAACCGCTCTACTCTCACCCATTATGACCTCCAAAATTTTGGTAAGTTCACTAACAGATAGGGGTTTTTTTTGTTATGCGGACGATACGTTCCAGATTGCATCCGTGTTGGTTCTAGCTCTCGTGGCTTTAAGTGAATGTGGCGGCCACGGAGGAGGAGGAGGGTAAGTAATACAGTGCAGTTTGAGTATGTAATAATCCTGTAAATTTTGTAGACACAAACATGTAGTCATCCACGTGCCAATCAAACACACGAACGTGCACACCAAAAAAATCGTCACAAAACACATTAAAATCGTCGGCACCGACGATGGTGAGGTGGTGAGCTACGGTGGTGAAGGGGGCGACGGTTTCAGTCAAGGCAAAGTATCCGGGAGCATCCACATAGGAGAGCCCAGCTACTCCCACAGCCACCACGGATGGCACTAATTGCTCCCAGCAACCAAAGATCTCTTTGTACATACTAACTCGTCATAGTCCTGTTAAATAGTTGCACCCTCACTTTTATTTATTGTTTCTTCTTCCAACTCTTGGTTGCTGGTAGTAAGTGACTGGTTCAGACTGGTAAACCGCGTTAGTCATCAGGGTACCGAGGTGTACAGCTGAGAGAACGCGGTTCACCATTGGAACGCGCCCTTTTGATTGGTCGGATAGTTTTGGAGGTCTCTTATTAGCTGCAGTTGCAAATATGTTATTTTGTTGTGAAATATATCTCGTTTTTTTTTTACATTAATCAGTGTATGCAGTTATTAACCAATAATATTCCTTTTATGAGCCTGGCCCACTCGATTTTACAACAATGTGTCAACGAGCTGTCAAAGTTTGAAATCAAAATACTCTCTGTCACTGTAACAATTGACGTATCTAAAGCTAGTACGGCAAAATCCTATAAAAATCAAGCAGGCTGTGAAATGCCTGTCACGTGATGGCTGTACGCAGTTGACTTGATGAAAACTTCGATTTGTCTCTTTGAGCTCTCTCTTGAGAAATGTGTTGGTAAATGTCAATGATCCCAATTAGCAACGTTGCCAAATTAATATAAACAGTGTTGGATTATTAGAAATTAAAAAAAAAAACAAAAAATAAACGTAACAACTGTGAAAACAAATGTAATGGTTGGGCGTATTTGTGCCACCCTATATTAACCGCACTGCAACGTTGCCAGTACGTTTTCTACCATGTTGACCACTATAGAAAAATGCGATATCTTAATTTGATGCTTAAGTAATTAATGTACAAGGTGATTGATCGAATTTTGACTTATTTGACTAATTTTTTATTTTATCAGAAAGTTGCAATTTCTATATTGTCCATTAAGGTACAGGGTGTCCCAAGTTTAAGAATTGAACAGCCTATATGAAAAATTATAGGTTTGGGTTGTTAGCGTAGCCCAGTAGTGTAGTGTAGCTCCAGTCCTAGACACCCGGTATACTAATGGACTGGATAAGAAGTAATTTGTGACAGTTGATGTTTCATCTAGCGTGCCGAGTAAGTGTGACGTCAAGATGACGTATTAACGAAACAGTATTATCAGATTAACTGTCAAATTGCGTGATCGTGACGTCAAATAATGTCAACGTTCAGGGACTAGTCAAAACAAATGTTATTGTAAAAATCAATCATTTATTAACTTGAAATATTAATCGCAGTGTTGCCAAGTTGTTAAGTGAATTTGTAGTTTCTTTTTTTATAAGCTGAAACCCGTATTTGCCAGTGTTGCCACCTCCTCATTTTCTCACGACTTTCGAAGTGTTAAAAATTAAAAACCACGTAACAAACAACAATTTTATTAAAAAAAGTACAAAAAAAACAATAAAATTAACTTAAAACTAACTATACAACTATTAAAACAGACTAGTCGGGGTTGTCTATGGAAATATGAATGCAGGTAGCGAAAATAAATAAGTCTTTTAGTGAAAAGTTAGTAAACCTAATCGTAGCCCTTGTGGCCTCCGTCGTCGCCTCCCCCGTAACTGCCCAAGCCGCCCAAATCGTGCCCGCCAATCGAGTTGCCACCCCCGCTCAGGTCGTAACCGCCACCCAAGTCGTGACCACCTTCGGCACCGCCTCCGTAACCGCCCAAGTCACCTCCGTGTCCTCCCAGACCGCTCCAATCGTGACCTCCGGCAGATTCCAGATTGATACCTTCAGAGTGACCTCCGGCGTCACCTCCTGAACATGTTTTTGTGTGAGAAAGTGTATTTTTTGTTAAGTAAGAAAGTGAGTAAATTATGTTAGTAATGATGATGAAGAAAAACGAACTGGATAGCTCTCTATCTACCTGAGTGCCAGTAACCGTGGTCACCGCCCACTGTAAAACCGCCGGCGTGCTCTCCTACGTCTGCGTGCACCTCGTGTCCGTGTCCTAGGCTTACGTCACCGTCTCCAGAGTAACCGATCACTTTGGAACCGCCCTCGTCTCCACCGCCGCCCCCGACGTGCTTGTACACGGTGTGGGTGTGGTGGATCGTTTTCACTTTGTACGGCACGTGGATGATTACTTTTTTGTGTCTGAAAACAAGAGACAAATACAGTTTTTAGAAGAGGATTGAATGTGCTAGAAGACACGTGACTTTACTATTTGCCATTATTGTTTAAGGTTTAAAAATCGATTAAACATCAAATCAAGATCAAAGTGAAAGCATTCTTCGATTAATAACCGTTCGTGCTTCATTACACTTGAGGAATTGTTATGGGTACAGTTTACAAAGTGAAAACTCTTTTGCTTACATACAAAGAGTTATAACCCCAAACTGTAATGTTCTTGGATAGTTTCAGGGAATTCCAATCATTTTGGCTGTCTCTTAAAAAAATCCGTAGAATGGCTATAACAGATGCATTCATTAAAAAACCGACCGGTATACTAAACGACTCGCTAGTTAATCGGAAAACAACTCAATTACAGAAAAAAAAGCCGAGAAAGCGTATATAAGTGTGAAAGGAAAAAATAAATCCGACGTTTTATTGGTTCGAGATTTCTATCGCCTGCCAGAGAATTTTACGATTTAAAAACGGCACTCACCCTCCTCCATGTCCACCAGCGCTGCAGTACTCAAACAGGGCTAGGAACAAAATCGAAGCAATCTAAAAATGTGCAAAAAATTAATAAAAACCACCCAGAACGATAGAGGGCGCAAACTCACCAAGTAACCGGAAGCCATTTTGCTTTGGGTCCGCTACGATCAAATCGAGTTTTGCACTGCACTAAATCAAAATGGAAATGTGGCATCGTCAATGCCGATTCCCCGTATTTATATGCTACACTTTTGCGCTGATCTATGCGGAATGAAAGGAGGCGGCAAGAAAGCAGAAGAGATATTTAGTCGACCGTTTACCTTGACAGTGGTGCTCAGAACCGTGTCCGAGGGCGGTAGTTTTTGCCGCCCTTTAATTTTATACAAAAATTTGCACAAAATATCAAACAAACAGCCTTTCTGATAAAGTTGGTCACGTGACGAATGTCACTTACGAGGTTTAATTTTCCGTATCTGTTGGGGTTTTTTTAAAGTTTAACATTATCAATACGAAACCGTCCAGTGCTCCCTTACTAATCACGCGCTACAGATAAGGACAACAACACCGACAGACGGTTTGTCCTGTAAAATATTAAATTTTAAAAATCCCTGATTGAAACCCCAAGCAGATATGTGACATGTTGTGATCGATCCGCTTTATATTCGCTCAGAAAAACCTCATACGTCACTTGAGGTTTTTTGTTATTCAACATGATCAGTAGGAAACCGTCCAGGTTACGCTCTTTTACTAATCAAGTGCTAGAGATAAGGACAACAACACTGACAGACGGGTTTATTTGGTAAAATATTGAATTTTAAAAATCCTTCATAGAAACCCTTAAGCATGTGACATTTGTGTGGGGAGGGACAATTTGCACAAAGCTTCATTCCGGTTTCTGCATTAATTAAAATTAAGGGTCTAAACGTAAATTTCACCGCATTTTCTTCCGGATTGTTAACAAGACGCTAATTGATCGATAATAATTAGCAATCAAGTTTGTGGTTGGGAAAGCGATCTGCACCGTATCGATTAGCCTGAAACCAGTTCTACTTCCGATTTGTGACGCAACTTGGAAGCGACAGCCTTGAATAATTTAAAACGAGAGCAAAAGCCTCTAAGAAATTTCCTTTTCTCGCTCGATCTCCACACACCGTAACCGAATAATTCAAATAGAAGTTAACCGATTCGAGAAAGGAAAGATTTCCGGTTGAAGAAAACGATTATTTTTAGTAAAGACCGCTCCCGAGGCACAGGACTGGACTAAACCAGCTCCACCAATTAGACCGGGCGGCAATTTACCGTGCGGTCCGGTCCTGTTGATTATTTTTCATGATTTGTTGCACAAATTCGAGTTTGCTTTCTACGAAGCCAATATAAGTCAATGGCTGTGCATTGTACCTTCACCTTCACGAAACGGTAACAGGCAGCAATTATGCATAACTATCACTTGTTTTTTTTTGATCAAGCATTTACTTAGAAAGTCCACAACCGAAAAAGGGACGAGATTCGATCATTTTGACCATCAGTTGTGTCGGTTTGGTGGCACGATCAATTTGTGCAAGCAGGGTGAGTTTTGCATGGTTATAAGCCTTGAACTTTACACACTTTAAGGAGTAGCAAAAACCGCATTTTTCTTTGTCAAGATGTGACAGTTGTTGCGTCATGCAGTTTGCCTACACCCATCCACACACCCTACAGGGTTTAATTAAGTAGAAAAATTCTTCTGTAAATCTGTACGTATACAAAGCAGTTTTTCTGTCATTTTAGTTTTTGATTGACACAAAATGGCCGACTGACATATACAGGTGTGGTAAATCCAAAACCGACCATAGGAAAACCGTGTAACGGACAGAGAAACGTAGGTAATTGCATGCGCGGGAGAAAGACAGAAAATGAAAAAAATATCAAGTAGGCCATATTTTCAGCGCGCTGTTGCCAAACGCCAAGTTATTTTGTCGACGGTATTTGAGTGATACTTGGCGTTTGGCAACAGCGCGCTGAAAATATGGCCTACTTGATATTTTTTTCGTTTACTGTCTTTGTCCCACGCATGCAATTATCTACTTTTCTCTGTCAGTTACACGGTTTTCCTATGGTCGGTTTTGGATTTACCACACCTGTATAGGGTAATCTTAAACTGTGCAGTGACGTCAAAAGTTGCATAGACACCAAATTCAAAGTTGTCACGTGACTGACAGCAGAAAATCAAACAAAAAGAAAGTGACGTAACACACAGGTAAATGTTTCGAATGCGTTACTTTTACAGTGACGTTGGAAATGTCATTTTCTGGAGTTGTTTGAATATTCGGGCAGATGAGTAATGTGCAATTTTCCGGTATTGAATTAAGAAATTATCCTCTAAAGGGCGATTCCAATTAACTTTCCCATTAAGCAGGGGAACTGGCGTTCTTCACGCTCAAGTTTACGATTTCCGTTACCCACAACCACGATTACATCACTCACGTGCGACAGATGGGCAAAAATCCAACGAATTCAAGCAAAATTTCTAGTTTTCAAGATGTCGCCACCGCTTAGATAACGCAATAGAGCAGTGCAGTGCGATTATGCAAAACGGTGCGCAAAAAGGGGGGAATAATGGAGAATACCACACAATTAGTTCTTCTCGGCTAACTACTTCGTTCGCGAGACAATTACGGTTTGGGTTCGAATTCAAAAAGCGATAACCAGTGCAACTTTTCAAGGTTCGACGTTAATTTATTATTATTTTACGTTACAGGCGGTTAAAGAGTTCCTTTTCGTAAAAATTGTAATTTAAATGAAGCTTTCCTCGTTGCTTGATCGGTGCGGTTACATTATAAACGTGCGCCACTTCAATTCATTGTTATGTTTGACAATATGAGAATCGTTTTTGCTTTGCAGGTAAGTGACCATTTTTTGTTTACTTTAAATCAGTGACAAGTGACAGTTGATGTTTAAGTTACTAGGGAAATGTCAAATCTAGCTGGATTGCATTTGTCAGCACTGGAAATGAACAGTTTACACTGTGGGCAGTTTGTGATTTAGTTGTTGCTGTGTAAACTGGACCCAAAAAGTAACTGTTCATTTCCAGTCCAGTTAGTTACTGTCCTTCCTATAGTTAATACCAAATTACTAGGAAGTGTATTAGGAAACTTGCAATTTTTGTGGTTGGTGTAATTAATTTTTAAACTATCATTTCTAGGGTTGTTTGAAAAAATATACTAAAAAAACATGCAACTTACCATTGTGCTATAAAATTGCAGACTGTATGGTCACCAATCTGAAAAAGAAAGAATAATATTATACAGTGACCAAACTGATCTAATTTACATCATTGAGAGTGTTAAAACAGCTTTTCTTGACAATAAGATGATGTACAAATACCGGAAATTCCTATGAGGAAAGCAAAAAAATTCAACCGGCTTATTAAATTTCTAAAAAAAACCGCAATTCTTTCCTACTATCAAATTAACAAAATCACTCGAGCTTTACGATTCGTTCCTGAAATTAGTTTGTATTAAACTTTGCAGGTGGTGACCCTCTTCGTCCAATACCAAAGCATTGAAGCCTCCTACCGATTAGGGTAAGTTTCAAAATAACTCAATCCGACCTGATAAAATCCAAAGTGAAAGTAACTTGGAAGACACTTAAAGTCTCGTTAAGGGGTTTGTTAAACAGAAAATGTGGACGTTTTTTTACGCTTTAATAGCCAAAGTGTGTAAAGGCAAGAACAAGATAACTATTCACGACGATTAAAAGGAGATTTCCGTGTAGAAAATCCAATTATAAATCGACTTTTCAGAGACTATTTCGAAGATGACGAAACGTTGTTGATCCCAAAAAAATCGAAAATTAAGTTTCCTGACGACGATTTTTTATCGGACCCCGATTACATATCGAAGTAAGTATCCTGGGGCCTTAATTCGTGAAATCAGGTTGATAGAATGTGACAGAAGAAACTGGGTTTCTGTCACAGAATACGCACCCTGGAGGATGTCTGTCTTTTTCTCTCTAACGCTTTGAATGACAGTGGTTACTTTTTTGTTTTTAGGGGAATCACTGCACCTTTTGGCTTGGCAAAAGCTAGATGGGCTCAGTCGTTGTTTCCTCTGGACGATCTCAGGGCAAGATCGCATCCTTTAGGAGGATATGCGCCATCTTATGGACGATCTATAGGGAGCCGACCTGTACTGCTACATCCCCCGGTTAGTTTCATTAACCCTTAAAACAATCCATTGGGTAAATCCAAAGGGGCCCTACTAATACATGAATAAAATTACAATTTAACCGAGAAATACGACGATATATCTCGAACCGGCAGGGAGTCTGGGAGCGTGTGGGCGACCTTAGTGAATCGGGGCCTTGTCGGTCTCCTTTGTGGGTTCCGATGCGGGATTTATAGATCGGATGGGTTTATTAATGGTACCGCGATTGAGCCACATATCAAGTTTTTTTTTTCCAATCTGTTTACATTCTTGACACTAAGACACGGTTAGGCAACTCTATAATCATGAAAATGTATTGCTAGTTGCCTAAATACCGCAAATAACTTTTCGTGGGAAAATCACTTATCTCAGAGCAGGTGCCTCTGGTACTAATCCCAGGGCATTTCAATTTGAAAATCCGGAAATTATGTTATCTCTAAATCAAGATCGTGGCTAGTTAGGAGCGTTGAGGCTTAACAGTTCTCACGGTACCGCCCACACTTTAGGCTCTTTTAGGTTCAACGTTCCCCCCCCCCTCAATTAAAACCCGATCTAATATAAAACGGTCCATTATGTTTTACATTTTTTTTTTCAACGTTGCCGGTTTTACTCATTTCAGGTGCACCCCATGGTGTTGGTGCCCCGCACTAATGGTTGGATCAGGGGCGGTCGGCTACAACCCGAACTGGTTGACAGCGGAATTAAACCGGTCACCGAACCATTACCCGACGATTTAAAGTACGACTTCCGGACTAAAACCCATACTTTAAGATGATTTTGTTTGTTTTTAATGGTTATTTGAATAAATACGGTTGCGTTTCTTTCCTTTAACACCTGACTATTGATGTCACAATTTGCATAGACGAACGGGAGGAAAATTAGTGGTTAATTTGAAATTCAAATTCGGAAAAAAAAAACGACGGAAATAAAAGATTTCACCGAAAAAAGTACAGTTTTGGTTTAATCAGGTTCGGTGTCTAATCGCCTGTTCGTTTCTTCGGTGATGTTGTGTCCGGTTTTATGAATTTATGGTGGCGTGAATTAGATTTAACGGTTCTATCGTGTTTAACGACTCGTGTTTGGGCACGTATACGTAAGTTTACCAGCTTATTTGACTATAACCAGTTAATGCACCAGTAATTTCAGTACCAACCGAATTCAAATCTTTACAGTAAACTAAGAATGTAAATTAAGAGAATCAATTATAAAATACATGAAAAAAAATATCAGCAAACTCTGGATACGCAAATTCAGCACTAAACATAAGTGAATGTGACAACCCTGTAACCAAACCCAAAGGACGGGTACTGTCACCTCCGGATAAATTTATCTTTAGGATAACTTCTATAGAAATTACGGAATTGATCAATATCACAGACAAAAAATAGTATCGTCTGAATTCCAGGGATGTAAAATTTGGGAAAAATTAAATTTATGGAAGCTTTTAAAATTTTCAGTAATTTTCCGGAAAATCTGGAAATTCAAAAATAATTAGTTTTTTTACATTTTTGTACTATTGACTTGAAGGTATTTAGTCAGTTAAGTTTGTTTTTTTTTTTAGTTTTTTTTTTTTTTTAAAGACAAATAATTTTCAATTGAATTTTCTTGACAATTCTAGTTTTTAATTTTTTCAAACCAGGCCATTTTGGATTTTCCTTAATTAAAGTGATTTTCCCAACTAATTTGAACCTGGGAACACAAATCTGACGTCCATTTTGCTCTAACTGGCACCGTTTTGGAGATAACCTTAAAATTATGCCAATTTTGACACTTTAGGGCGTGGCACCCTTGCAAAATGACATTTTGACAAATGACACTTTACGTCATTTTTGTACTATTAACCTGAAGGTATTTAAGGAGTTTAGTTAATTTTAAAAATAAAAAATTTTCTGAAAAAATCAAAAGGTGAAAATTCTTGACAATTCTAGTTTCTAATTTTTCAAGGTAAAACAATGCATGGTACCCAAAAAGTGAATAGAAGGTAAAAGTTGCATCCCGTCGAGGTGCATTTGTAGTAAACATTTTCAGACCTCTAACCTGAAACGTTCCTGAGATATTGAGCAAAAAACAAGAGTCAACTTTGACGCCCTCTAGCGGCTAAACGGGACAACTTAACCGTGCCCGCTCAACGTCACGTGATAGCCCCGTTCATTAGCTTTCTTTTGTTATTCGGTGGTTTTATACGGGGTGTTTTAAATAAGCGAGTTATGGACGATTTTCTGGAAAAGTGCACCAAAATTTCGCTCAAATTGGGAATTTCTGCTTTCAAGGAGGGTGGTCAAAGTAAGGCTGCTAGAGCAAAAACAATTGAATATCGATACAAACATTTTACATCAAGTAGGCCTAGAATTTGACGTAGATTCCAAAAATCGAATAAAAATTATAAGTTTGGTTTGTTGCTAAAATTTGGGACACCCTGTATATACTGATGGATGATTTAGGAATAAAGTATATGCAAATATCTACAAGATTCATATTTGGTATTTTTTGGTAAAAATTAAACAAGTTACAAGGATGTTAAAAATTCATTGAATCACCCTGTAAACTACTCCATTGTATTGTGAATAACTCGATTATTGTGACAATTATAGGGTGGTTCAATATACCAATTTGTAGCCCTTGAAATTCTCTTTTGACCACCCTGTGTAGCGTTTTTACCTAAAACGTCGAATAAGTGAGTTATTTACTGTTTAAAACTGAGTTGTTTGATTTTGACAGTTTTTACTGTGACAGCCCATAACTCTGTTATTTTGACATTTACAGGGTGGTTTAATATACCAATTTGTAGCCCTTGAAACTGTCTTTTGATCACCCTGTGTACCAAGTGTAAGTGTTGAGGTTAGGTATACGACATTTTTCAGAAAGTTTCCGATAATTTTCCGGCAAAAATACCCAGACAAATATATTCAAAAATCAAGAAGTTGAAAAATTTTGATCTGAGGTCCTAATTTACTTAAAACAAATCATAATTTGTCGAATTTACCTACTAAACGTATACCAGAAAATCCCTAAATTAAGCAACTGACGCGCCACCTATCGCTTAAAATTCTGTACCAAAACATGCCAAGACCAAGCTAGTTTACCTTCCAATTATCGAGAAGTAGAACACTGCAGGAAAAGTACCAATATGGGTTAAAGGACAGTTATCTCAACTTGCCACAGATGGCACTAAGTATGACTGACTGATCATTTTCCAGCTTCCCCTTGCATACAGTTTTACTTCCACTTTCTGCTATCCTACAAAAGAATTAGATAAGAACATTCCCAACTTCCAATTCAAATGTNTTCGAATCTGTNNANGACGGCCCGGTANNAACACGNCNGGGTCCNNNACTANCCACCNGNCCGCCTTTCTGAGCANGANGCCNTGNGNAATAGGNNATTTNTATGGNNCNAGAACAGNGTCNNANTTNTAACCCCCANANGNCCANATNACACGTNAATTAGGAAAGANGTCNTNTNGTTTGGAGTCNCATGNTNTNAGTCANTAGAATCGCCGGTCNAGCNGTCNTTTATGANCAANCGAGNNGNAGTAGTAGGANTTAACGCATGCCTTNNNGCCGNAAAGAGGGGTNAGGGNTAGNCGNCATAAGTNTTCNNCTTCNTGCTGTTTTGTATGNGTGANATGGAATGTTNCTANNGGTTGNGAACTGGCCTNANNNTGGNATANATGTNTATGTATNAGGCTATAACGTCGCTCNGCGTAGNNCGAAGTNCAAGATGGNGCGTTCGATNATGGNATCGCCTNANTTCCCNATCACTNTAATGNTNCCTCTGCTTAACTGTGTTTCTGGCATTTCAAACTTTGACACTGCTTTTCTTTCTGACTGTACCAAATTTTGTAGTGTTTTTTCAGGTTATTTGAATAGGAAATTTAATGAGGATTCCAAAAATGTGCTTAAAACTGTCATTTTGTCACTCCAAGTGGGTTTTACAAGCGATTTTGTCCCTGACTGTCCTTTCAAACTGTGTTTCTGGCATTTCAAACTTTGACACTGCTTTTCTTTCTGACTGTACCAAATTTTGTAGCGTTTTTTAGGTTATTGAATGGGAAATTTAATGAGGATTCCAAAAATGTGCTTAAAACTGTCATTTTGTCACTCCAAGTGGGTTTTTTCAGCGATTTTGTCCCTGACTGTCCTTTCAAATTGTGTTTCTGGCATTTCAAACTTTGACACTGCTTTTCTTTCTGACTGTACCAAATTTTGTAGTGTTTTTTCAGGTTATTTGAATAGGAAATTTAATGAGGATTCCAAAAATGTGCTTAAAACTGTCATTTTGTCACTCCAAGTGTGTTTTACAAGCGATTTTGTCCCTGACTGTCCTTTCAAACTGTGTTTCTGGCATTTCAAACTTTGACACTGCTTTTCTTTCTGACTGTACCAAATTTTGTAGTGTTTTTTAGGTTATTGAATAGGAAATTTAATGAGGATTCCAAAAATGTGCTTAAAACTGTCATTTTGTCACTCCAAGTGTGTTTTACAAGCGATTTTGTCCCTGACTGTCCTTTCAAATTGTGTTTCTGGCATTTCAAACTTTGACACTGCTTTTCTTTCTGACTGTACCAAATTTTGTAGTGTTTTTTCAGGTTATTTGAATAGAAATTTAATGAGGATTCCAAAAATGTGCTTAAAACTGTCATTTTGTCACTCCAAGTGGGTTTTACAAGCGATTTTGTCCCTGACTGTCCTTTCAAACTGTGTTTCTGGCATTTCAAACTTTGACACTGCTTTTCTTTCTGACTGTACCAAATTTTGTAGTGTTTTTTCAGGTTATTGAATGAGAAATTTAATGAAGATTCCAAAAATGTGCTTAAAACTGTCATTTTGTCACTCCAAGTGGGTTTTACAAGCGATTTTGTCCCTGACTGTCTTTTGAAACTGTGTTTCTGGCATTTCAAACTTTGACACTGCTTTTCTTTCTGACTGTACCAAAATTTTGTAGTCATTTTTTTACTTCAGGTTATTGAATAAGAAATTTAATGAGGATTCCAAAAATGTGCGTAAAAAACTGTAATTTGTCACTCCAAGTGGGTTTTACAAGCAATTTTGTCCCTGACTGTCCTTTCAAACTGTTTTTAGCATTTCAAACTTTGACACTGCTTTTCTTTCTGACTGTACTAAAATGCCCTTAAAAACAGTCATTTTTTTACTCCAGATTATTTAATGAAGTATGTCTCTAATGTCAGAATTGTCAAAATTTTACTAGAATTTGCAAAAATTACATTTTAAAACCACGTGATATCTGTCAAAATTTAAAACACAATTATTAATGAAAAAATCTGTATTTTTGAAATACGGTTTTTATAGCAAGAATCAATGATTAAAATTTTTACTTTAAAAGACACCCAGTATAATAATGTAAAATGAACGAATTTAGTTATCTACCGTTTTTTGACTAATTATTCTACCGCGATTTAATACTTTCACTTGGCAACACTGCTCAAAATACAAGATATCTACAGGGGGGTTATCGAATTATTGCAAAATCACCAAAACCTGTCATTTTATTTTAATCACGTCAAAAATGTCAAATACCAAAAATGTACGGTAAATTTCAGTTGATTGTTTGAGACATAACGGAGATAATTTGAAAAAAATGTGTTTAGATCCTAGGGGGCGCCACTTTTATTTTTCTTATGGGCGCATTTTATATATTTTTGAATTTTTTTATAAAATCATTCTAAATCTTCTTCTTCGTTATAATCTCGTATTTAAAGACAATCCATCTCACTCACTTTACAAGTAATAGAAAAGAAACGACAATCACTACGTCACTGCCACTAACTAGCTTTAGACTATTGAATCGCATAGAGTAGCACTTAACGAGTAAAACTATTGATTCAGGCATTCCATATTGGACTAATTTATTACCACCACCATCAGGAGCAAGACCAAGAAGAAGTATAAATACAAAACGGTGGGACGTTACATGTTGACCATTATTTTTTTTTTAGTAGCTCTGGGGCCAGTTGCGCACGCCTTTATATACAGTCTCACATAATTGAGCACTCATTATATACACTCTATATACATATTAAACCAGTATTTTGTAGAAATAGTTGTAGGTAGTGATTGATAAAGTGTTTGGTAAGGTCGAAATGGGCCTTATACAGTGTGACCCATTTAGAATGGAAACATCCCTATAAAATTTTAGGTTATTAACCGATTTCAATGATTTTTTTTTTTGAAATAATTAGGAATGAAATGTCTATTACGGGAGAAAATTTTAAATATTTATTTCAGTTTTCAGGTCATATTACGATACTTTTTCTTGATAGAAAATGGAGAATTTTTATTAGCGATTTTTTTATTGAAAAAATTACTACGCCACTGGATCTATAGTGCTTTCAAATAGCTGTGACCAAAATTTTTTTTTTTTTTGATTTTTTTTTTTTTTTTTTTTAGAAATTAATCAATTAATAATTAATAATAAACAAGTAAATAGTAACACCATTTCTATGGCAAGAGTTCTTTGCAGATTAATTAATGGATTTTTATGAAATTTTGGTCACAGTGGCGAAAGTAATATAGATTCAATGGCGTAAAAAATCGCTAATAAAAATTCTCCATTTTCTATCAAGAAAAAGTATCGTAATATGACCTGAAAACTGAAATAAATATTTAAAATTTTCTTTAATAGACATTTCATTCCTAATTATTTCATTCATTGAAATTGGTTAATAACCTAAAATTTTATAGGGGTGTTTCCATTCTAAATGGGCCTTATTTGGGTCGTTGAACAAAGTTTTATCATTGCTATAGTCTGTGATGATAATGGTTGAGGATTGTTGCAATTTTTTTAAATAAGTCGCCCTTTTATTTTAAAAAGTGGTGCTCGCAATGTAATTTTTATTATTTTGATTTATTTTAAAAAACAGGCAAATTGTTGATTTAGTGCCATTTTTCATTGTCGCTTTCCTCTAATTTACTTATTAGTCATTTTTTGGCTTTTTCTTTTTGTTGCCTAGTTTAGCTCTAACTATATTATATTTTAATTCCTGATACTACTTGTCATGTACGCGCATATAAAATACAATAAACTTGTACATAAGTAGGTAAACGCACACGTTATTGTATATTATTAGAAACCTACTTTAAAAGCAGAAAACTGTAAATTTACTCAGTATTTTAATAGGGTAGTACTATCTTAGATTATACAAAAAAAAAATATATTTTAAACTGTTTACTTTTGTGTTATTTTTTTTTCCTGATTATGGGTAATTTAAAAATTGTTAGTGGGTCATTATTTTTGCTCACCCTGTACATAATTTTTTAGATACAATTTGTTGCTCTAAAAGAAAATCTTATTGGGAGAGCAGAAAATGCAAGGAGGTAAATTTCAGTTACTCCCGATACATTCTCATTCACCATATTGTCAAGAAGACAAAAAATACCTCTTTAATACTTCTGTGATCCTGATACAAAATGCCATTTTTGTGGAAAATTTAGATTTTTACCAAAAATCGAACATCTCATTAGGAGAGCAGAAAATGCAAAGAGGTAAACTTCAGTTACTCCCGATACATTCTTCATTCACCATATTGTCAAGAAGACAAAAAATACCTCTTTAATACTTCTGTGATCCTGATACAAAATGCCATTTTTGTGGAAAATTTACATTTTTACCAAAAATCGAACATCTCATTAGGAGAGCAGAAAATGCAAAGAGGTAAACTTCAGTTACTCCCGATACATTCTCATTCACCATATTGTCAAGAAGACAAAAAATACCTCTTTAATACTTCTGTGATCCTGATACAAAATGCCATTTTTGTGATTTTTACCAAAATCAAAAATTTACATTTTTACCAAAAATCGAACATCTCATTAGGAGAGCAGAAAATGCAAAGAGGTAAACTTCAGTTACTCCCGATACACTTCGTCATTCGACCATATTGTCAAGAAGACAAAAAATACCTCTTTAATACTTCTGTGATCCTGATATAAAAAAACAAGTTTTTTTAAGAAAATTGCCATTTTTACCAAAAATCAAACATCTCATTAGGAGAGCAGAAACGCAAAAAGGTACATTTCAGTTTCTCTTAATACTTAAGCGCCTTCGCCATTTGTCAAGAAAAGTTAAGTTACTGATTAATTTGCCTTTTGTCACTTACCTGCTTATAAAGGGGACTTTAACGAGTGTAATAAATAAGAAAAACAAGATTTTTTCTTTTTAACTAACATTTTATTTATTTTCTTACATTTAACAAATGTTACAATAGTATTTGAGAGGAAATCCACGAAAAAAAAAATTGTGAACAGTGAAGGAGAGATACAAGGTGTTCAAGTTTTTAACTAATTTTTCGGTAAAAAAATGCATCAAAGTAGTTTTTGGAAAAAATATCTCGAACAACGGTTAGTATTTACATAAAAATCTGCAAGAGTGCAAAATTGTTCCCAATAGACCACTAAACAAAACTGAGTAACTTTTGAACTTCAATTACAGTTGTCTTGTATACAGGGTGTGACAAAATTGTTTAGTGGGTCATGTTTTATTGCTCACACCTGTACTTTTTTAGATACCATTGTTACTTTAAACCATTGAAAAGAGCGTTCAAGAAAAAAAAAAAAAGTACAATTTTTGTTGCTCTACACCATTGAAAAGAGCGGTTTCAAGACGATTCTCTTGAGTGGTTGAACCACCCCGAACTCCCAAAAATAACCTAGATACAGGGTGTTCAAGTTTTTAACTAATTAAACTGTATATTTGGTTAATTTGTTTTTTTTTTTTAACTTTTCATTAATTGGTATTAGCAGGAATGGGTTTTCTGTTCATTAACAGAGCTGGATTGAATAATTTTTGTACTTTTTCAAACATTTTATTAAAATCAATCAGTGCTTAACTTAAACAATAATCAAAGTGATGAGGCACAATGCGCGTTATTTCATTATTAAATATTCCTTCTTACAAGTATTTTATCTTTCTTAAATCACATTTAAAATAGTTTTCGCTTAAAGATTTAACAAAAGTACAAAATTAAGCATCTTTCTATTACTAAAGGTGAACCATACACGTAGAAAATAATACAAGCAAGTACTAACTAGTGGGTAACCCTAAGAGACCCTTATAGACACCATTAGGATAACCAGTGGATCCTAACCAGTTTCTTCTGTGGTTGTGCCAATGGTTTTTTAGGGTCAGTTTTTAAAATACAAGCTTAGTGTAGGTGAATTTGGGATTGTATTTAGCAAAAAATACCCTTAAATTTAGTCAGATCTAAAAGCTAGCCAATACCGGCTAAAAATTCCAAAACATGTTTGAGCAATACGGATGTGTCTACGTTTAGTTGCGACAATGTGTGTGGATATGGCTCGTTTGATATGGCTACAAATCTTCTCGTTTTTTGCGGATAACATTGTTACTAACATAATAACAGAAAAGTGCGCGTTTTTTTTTCCTAACACACAACAGCGGATATAGGATTCTCTGTGATGTGGATGATGCCCTGAAGACACTGGCCAGTCGATTTCATTCTGGCCCTGAAAAGTTCCTCCAGGGATTGTTTTCGAAATAGGGCCATTTTGACCGGAGACAATGGAGCCACTGAAACGTACCAATAGTCACCAGTGCTTTTGTCAGGTTAATTCTACCATGTTATTGCTTCACAATACAAAAATGTCTGCCGCACTCTTTTACTGGCATTTGTTAGAGCAGGACACAAATACTCTTGCACTAACTGAACACGTCATTAGTTTCGGAGAGACAATTTGACAGATTTCATACAAAATTTTCTGTCAAATTTGATTGACAAATGACACCTTTAAGTGCAATGTTGCAGTACCTGAAAAGGATTGTGACACCTAATTGGGACCTTAACCTTCTGAGTAAACTAACCAGCACATTGAAAACTAACTTAAAGTTTATTGTTCATTTTTGGTACAATTTCAGTTGCAGCTTTAGGTACAAAAGTACTTCCTAATGTATTTCGGCTGCTTCAGTTGTACAGGTAAACTCTAAGAGATGGCGCTAATACAGCAGACACAGTTGCCAACTTTTGCAGTATTTGGAATGTCACATGACAGTTTTGATTGTCAAAATGTTGTTTAAAGGATCACGTGCTCGTTTTTCAGTTAAAAACTGACATTTTTTAAAGACACACGTTACACACACACACAGCAGTTAGCCTGATGGGTAAAATACCTGCCACAGTGAAAACCGTAACTAATGACTTAGTGATAGCAATAACATAGTAATTATACACTCTAATACCAATTATTTTATTAAGCATATTTCCTAACCCTCAGTTAATTTTGGTGTTAACTGGGGGTTGGAAGAAAATACCTAAAGCACTACAGAGAGTGTACTGTGCAGAAAATCAAACGAAACCACCCACAAAAGCAGCAACTGAACCTAAACAAACAAATTTTGTAAAAAAGCTTCTTCAAACTGCAAACTAAAAACAAAATACCAAAACATACACTCCAGTTTACCCCAGTCCCACAGTGTGTTACTAAAAAACATGTCAAGTTAGTGTATTTTTGAGTGTTAATTGTTAGTTTCAGGCCGCATTCGTTTTCAAGCTCAATAGAGCGTTTTTGACGTCACAATGACGTTAATTTGACAGTTGGTTAAATTATGCTTTTGCTCTTAATTTAAACTTACATTGTCAAGTGAAAAACGGTCATGGTCGCTGACCTATACTAAGCTACAAAGCTAAAACTTTACTTGGGTGTTCCTAACGAACCAACACTCATACAGCTAGATCTTCGTCTCACATGAATGGCTAAAAAAACAAAAATAATTAAATGGCTTTCTGTAATAAAATGGCAAATTAATAACAAAAATGGCGCCGTCCTAAAAAACAGAGCAAAAAACACAGAAAGTTTCAATTATATATTAGTATATTTCAAAATACATTATATTGTAGGGTATAACACGTAGGTACTCGAATACTGACAGGTCGTGGAAGTATTACAAAATAGTATATACAGGGTGATTTGGTTTAAAACGCAACAGCCTCGATTGCAGGCTTCTACCAGTTTGTTATTTCAATTACATTTGATAGAGCAGGATACAGATACTCTAGTTTTGCACTAAACTTGCCAATCAAAAACGCCATACATTTTTTTGCTGACAAATTTAAGAAGTTTCCCAAACAATAATTGTTGCCTGTTTCGTCTTAATTTTAGAACACCCCGTGTATATCGAAATTCAAACAAAATTGGTATGACGTCACAAATTTCTGTCAAATTTTCTACCAGATGTCATTCAGGTAAATTTGATTTTTCTAGATTTAGGTTATTTTCATATTTAAAGGCCTTTTGGCATTTCTAAAATGGTTCTAGAGGCTTCTGGCAATTTTAAACAATTCTTGAAAAGATTCAGACACTTGAAGAGGCTTCTGGCAGTTTTAGGGAGGTTTTCAGTAGTTTCTAGAGGCCTCTGGCATTCTCAAAATGGTTCTAGAGGCTTCTGGAAGCGCTAGGACACGTGTAGAAGCCTCTGGCAGCTTGAAAAAATTTTGGCAGTTTTAAAACAATTCTGTGAAAAGGAAGGCAATTTTTTCAATGCTATTTAGGGGGTCTTTGGCATTTCCAAAATGGTTCTAGAGGCTTCTGGCAATTTTAAACAATTCTTGAAAAGATTCAGACACTTGTAGAGGCTTCTGGCAGTTTTAGGGAGGTTTTCAGTAGTTTCCAGAAGCCTCTGGCATTCTCAAAATGGTTCTAGAGGCTTCTGGAAGCGCTAGGACACGTGTAGAAGCCTCTGGCAATTTTAGGAAGGCTTTCAATGCTATTTAGGGGGTCTTTGGCATTTCCAAAATGGTTCTAGAGGCTTCTGGCAATTTTAAACAATTCTTGAAAAGATTCAGACACTTGTAGAGGCTTCTGGCAGTTTTAGGGAGGTTTTCAGTAGTTTCCAGAAGCCTCTGGCATTCTCAAAATGGTTCTAGAGGCTTCTGGAAGCGCTAGGACAGAGGGCTTTGGAAAGCTAGGACACGTCTGTAGCCAAAATGGCTAGAGGCTTCTGGCAATTTTAAACAATTCTTGAAAAGATTGAGACACTTGTAGAGGCTTCTGGCAGTTTTAGGGAGGTTTTCAGTAGTTTCCAGAAGCCTCTGGCATTCTCAAAATGGTTCTAGAGGCTTCTGGAAGCGCTAGGACACGTGTAGAAGCCTCTGGCAATTTTAGGAAGGCTTTCAATGCTATTTAGGGGGTCTTTGGCATTTCCAAAATGGTTCTAGAGGCTTCTGGCAATTTTAAACAATTCTTGAAAAGATTCAGACACTTGTAGAGGCTTCTGGCAGTTTTAGGGAGGTTTTCAGTAGTTTCCAGAGGCCTCTGGCATTCTCAAAATGGTTCTAGAGGCTTCTGGAAGCGCTAGGACACGTGTAGAAGCCTCTGGCAATTTTAGGAAGGCTTTCAATGCTATTTAGGGGGTCTTTGGCATTTCCAAAATGGTTCTAGAGGCTTCTGGCAATTTTAAACAAGGGAGGTTTTCAGTTTTCAATAGTTTCTAGAGGGCCTCTGGCATTCTCAAAATGGTTCTAGAGGCTTCTGGAAGGGCTAGGACACGTGTAGAAGCCTCTGGCAATTTTAGGAAGGCTTTCAATGCTATTTAGGGGGTCTTTGGCATTTCCAAAATGGTTCTAGAGGCTTCTGGCAATTTTAAACAATTTAGAATACTTGTAGAAGCTCCTGGTAATTCTTGAAAGGACCAGAAAGGTTTAGGACACTTGTCGAGCCCTCTGGCATATTTAATAATAGTTTTTGACAGTTCAGGACACTTATAGGGTTCTGATAATTTTGGCTGGTTTTCAGTAGTTTCTAAACACTTTTGCCGTTAGCAAAATGGTTCTAAGAGGTTTCTGTGAATTCTTGAAAGGACCAGAAAAGTTAGGTTAGGTTAGCACACAATTTTAGGGGGGTTTTTAGCAGTGTTTTTGACCAGGACAATTCTAGAAGCCTTTATGAAGTTTTAAGTTTGGCATTCAATTTAGTGGCAATTCTGACGTCATCCTAATTAAATTTGATTTTCCTTGTTTATAAGTAAGGTTATAAAAATCAATATCTTTCCCAGTCTTGCTCTATTTTCGGACTAAACTTGACCAAGGCGGCTAAAAAAACGCCCCAAAAAAAAAAGAGTGAATAATGTGTTTCATAATGAACAAAAAATCAATTAAAAACCAAAAAAATATGATAATTACAATGTGAACAATATACATACCATTCGCGCACATTGTCCAACCATAACGCAAACATTATAGAGAAATAAAAATTAAACTCAGTGTGTGTTAAGTTTGTTGTTATATTAAACGATTTTTCAGTGGGTTTCGATCCACTAAAATGCCACTAAATTGCTGAAAGCTGTGATTCCTGAGCGGTGTTTAAAAAGTCTAAAAAAGGGCCAAAACCCCTTCAAAATTTAGGCCTTTTTTAGGTTTTCTAGAGGGATTTTAGCCCTACAATTTTAACATTGAACACGTTTAATGGCCTTAAAATTATTGTACTGATCTTTAGCATTTATTGACTTAACTCTAGCTTAAACTAGGAAGATTATTGTACTAAAGCGGTTTGAATTGGAGCCGATTTACTTACCATAGCCTTCGCCTTGAAGGAACAGTCGAAACGCTTCGCTCACTTTGCCTGGTTGTTCTTCCAGAACCATTCCGCAGTCAGAAATCTAAAAATTTACATTGTTGGCTTTACAGTAATGCCTACTGTCGTTTATACAGCGCACAACACTTGCACAATACCGCATAGAAACTAGAAAGTTCATAATTTTTAACTTTCTATGCAATTCTTATGCGAAAACAGCTGTACGCGTGCGCAAAATTTTGTAATGTCATATTTTGACATCCGCCGTCCGTCATTGTATTTGACATCCGCCGTCCGTCATTGTATTGTGTTATTGTTTTGTTTATGAATTGTGGTTTGTTGTTGATTTTGTATTTGTGATTTTTTGGTCATTTAGTGCAATAAAAACAGTTGAAGTGTCTACGGAAAAAACAGAGTTTAGTGGTAAAAATTATCTAGAGCTAATTAGTTTCTCTTTATATCAAGAATTTATTAAACAATTGCAGATGGAACCTTGGCAACAATTGGGGCTTCTACTCTTGATGGGTGCTGCAGCTACAGCATTAAGCTTAGATGTCAAGAAAAGGAGAATACGGAGGTTTAAAACGCGACCTATGAATAGAAAACGCAATGAACATAGTGTTTTTGAAAAAATAGTTCAGTTTGCAGAAAAACATGATACAAGGAGTTTTCAAATATACGCGTATGACTCCAGAACTGTTCCATAAGTTATTAGCTCTTGTGGGGCCATTCCTGCAGAAAGACAAGACAAAAAATCCAATTAGCCCAAAACAACGTCTTGCCCTCACTCTGCAGTAAGTATATTCTCAATTCCAAATAAAAATGTGTAGTATTGCCAGTTCTGTTTTTCAGTTATTTATCAGAAGGTTGTTCTATGCAGCAAATAGCATGGAAAAATAACACCTGAAGGCTGCCATTTTGTGTTGTGAGTGGCGGTTTGTGTTGGCTTTCTAAATATGGAGAATTCTAATATATTGTTGTTATTAAAAATGTTTTTTTTTCCCTTTTCCAACTTTACAACAGCAAGCACACCTTTTTTGCCTTATCCTCCTTATCTGTGCTTGACAAATGGCAAGTGACAGAAAAATAACATTTCACATTGCAATGACATTTATCACGTGTTGTCATAAGCTTTTTTCATTGGTTAAAAATTATATGTTGTGCGACTGTATAAACACCAAAAAGAAACACTTGTGATTTCTTGTGCATTAAGTTATGCATTGTGCGCTGTATAAACCCAGCTTTAGTGAACTTCTTCCGGACTTTACTATATACCTTCATCCAGGAAGAATTGGTAGGATCAAGGCGTCCGTTAAACGTCACAGTATCATCAGCATGTGGGCTTAAAGCCCCAGTTATGTTAATAACAGGGACTTTAAGAGTCGAGGCATTCTTCTTAGTCGGATCCGGGTCTCTGTGAATATTCAGATCCGTTCTTTTCACGTAACTGTCAATGAACAAAGCCAAATTCGTTGGGTTCACGTTCTTTTCAAAGTAGCTCTTGTAGACTTGCACCAGGTCGTGGTTACGTTCCTCAGTGTTCTGGAAAAGCTTAATTTACTAGGTGCGGAGGGGGGTTAGATGGGACCAGTACCCGTCCAAAGTGGTGCCACATTAAATAATCTAAAACACCTTGAGTCATTCCTTTAGATCGCAGATATCTGGTGTTCAATTTCTGGTAGCCCCATTCAATCCAACCGGGTTGGGTGCTGACGCAGTTTACTAGACACAAAGCGGACACCTGAAGAAGATTGTTAAAATACTTAACCATCAGGTTTACGGGCTAAAAATACCATTTCTGGATGATTGAGGGCGTAACGGCAAAGGATGTTTGCTCCGGCTCCAACTCCAAATCCGATGAATTGTTTTAGATTGAAATGTCTGACCACTTGGACCAGTTGGTCTGCTAGTTCGTCCATAGTTGGATAAATGTACCTGAAAAACTCCTGCAGTGCATTAACCCATAAAGAATAAGACTTGAATGGGCGTACTCTTCTGGGAGAGTTGGGGCTCCTTCCTCTTGACCTGGAGCAGTCACGTGGTAAACGCAAAAGTTCTCTATCAAAGCTCTCATATCAACGTAGTTGAAGAAGGCTTGGAAATTAGAAATATCTGTGTACAAACAGGAAAATACTTGATTCGAAGATTTATTGAAGAATTCAAGTGCATACAGTTAAGACCCAAATCGTGGTAGGTCAATATGGCAGGTTTGCTTCGATTTCCTTGTATGGCAACCACGACATTACCACGTTCCGTTTCCACTACTTCTTCCTGGGCAATGGAATCTTGCCGGGACATTGATCTGATGTGAGGAAATTGAAATTTGATGTTTTTCAGTTCGATGTCGTCCATTGAATCTGAAGGCATAGTGCTGAAATGTAATAAAATTATAAACGTGTGGCAGCCATTGATTCGTTTTTCTAACTGTAGGTGGCGGATCGATTTGTCTGCCCTCTTCATGGAGGGTGAAAACAAATGGGATTCACTTCTTTTGACCGATAATCCTACACTAGTTACCAGGGTTCAGAGGATATATATCCAGTGATATATATCTTGATATTTACAGCTTGATATATATCCGATATATTCAATATTTATATTAATTGAATAAAAACCGGTTTCAGTTATTCAAAGCATCAAAAAATTATTCGACAAGGCCCTGTATAGTACATTAAGTATCAAGAATATTAAGTAAGCTTTACTGAACGATGACAAAGTTTGGTTTTCTAATTTGTCTGAGATTAGTAAAGCTGTTACTGTTCGAGATGCACGGAAAAGGTACATTTTCTCGACAATGAAAACTATGAAAACTGGTTACAAAGACAATTTTTAATGTTCTCAAGTCAATTTTCACCGTTTCTAAGTAAATTTACTGGTTTCTAGGTCAATTTTTAAAACTAAAGTCTTGTAATTTGTCTGGAAACTATGAAAATTGGCTACAAAGATCAAGAAGTCAATTTTTAATACTAAAGTTTTTCAACTTAACTGGAAACTATGATAACTGACTACAAAGACAGTTTTTAAGTCTCTCAAGTCACTTTTCACAGTTTTCAAGTCAATTTTCAATACTAAAGTCTTTAGTTTGTCTGAAAACTGGTTACAAAGGCAGTTTTTAAGGCTCAGTTAATTTCGTTTCAAGTTAATTTTCACCGTTTCTAAATAAATTTACTGGTTTCTAAGTCAATTTTGAAAACTAAAAAAGTCTAAGTCAATTTTGTAAGTTGTCTGGGAACTATGAAAATTGGCTGCAAAGATCAAGAAGTCAATTTTCAATACTAAAGTTTTTCAACTGGTTACAAAGGCAGTTTTTAACTCAAGTTAATTTTGTTTCTAAAAAACTATGACGAAAACTAAAGTCTGACTGGGAACAAAGACAGTTTTTAAGTCTCTCAAGTCACTTTTCACAGTTTTCAAGTCAATTTTCAATACTAAAGTCTTTAGTTTGTCTGAAAACTGGTTACAAAGGCAGTTTTTAAGGCTCTCAAGTCAATTTTCACCGTTTCTAAGTAAATTTACTGGTTTCTAGGTCAATTTTTAGAAATAATATGAGTTATTATAAAAGGATTTGTGTTAAAACAAAATATAGCTTAAGTAAGCATAAAACAAAACAATTTTTTTAGTTTTTTATATTTTTTTATAGCTAAGTATATAAAGATTGAAAATGATATATATCGAATATATATCTGATATATATCCGATATATATCATGTGATATGATATTTATATAAATATCATGATATTATCAAACCCTACTAGTTACTCAGACAATACCCATACAAATTACAAAAATAAAGCTTTTAAGAAAAGTGAATTTAAGTACACGAATTTGTACAAACAATGTTTAATAATACAAGCAAAAAACTTACTTTCCAGACACTTACAAAGATTTACTGGGTAAAATACTGTTGTGTTCACAAAAATGTAACTGTGGGATATTGCCAGACTTTAAATTTTCCAAGACTTTGGCAAATGTCCAGGAACATAAATTTGCAACTATTTACAAACACTACTAGCAAATTCTGTAAATGCATTTTAGTGGAAAATTCAACCATTTCAGAACTTAAATTTTGCCTAAAAGTGTTTTTATTTTAAATTTTTTATGGAGTACCCTGTATGTTATACAGTCCTATTCTGCTTACATAATGATTCACTAGGTGCTATTTTAAGGTCACAATCAATCAAATTGAATGGTATATTAGTGTTAGGATATTAATATAGGCAAGGCTTGATTGGTTATCGATCTGAACCACAATATCTCCATTATTTGGCTGTTGGCGAGCTTATCAAAGTATTGGAATTCTTTGAAATGTAAATTGAAATTTATGACAGCTTAGGATATACCTATTCCATTAGAACTTACCCCAAAAGGGCGGCCTCTTCCGCTATTCCGGCAGTTCGCATTTTTCTGTTGGCGCCTGGATCCACAACTTCAGTCCTGCAACAAATCACAAAATTAGGATCAGTAAGTCTGGACATTTTTAGGTTAGAAGCTTCATTTTTTTACACACAAAGTGTCTAGAATATTGTGTAAACGTTAATAGTTTTGAAGGGAAAGTTCAATATTTCTCAAACATAACAGGAAACTTCAAGGCTGTGAATTAAATTGTTTACTGTTTCGGCTATAAATAAGTCAAGAGTAGTTTTCCTCCTTTAAATAGTTCAAATCACACTCGATTAATCAACATTGTTAGTTACTAGTCAAAATGTTACTAAAAAGCTAAATAGCAAAACTTACATGTTCTTTACAATCTGCCAAAATGTTTAACACTATAATAAGTGTAAAGTGGTACTGGGTACCACAACAGGCTGGTTGGCATTTTTATTTCTAATTAAATTTGATTAACATTGGTCACGTTCCAGGCTTTTAAACAAACTGTAATAGATTTATTTATACTTTTGAGACAGAGCAATTTGTTGCTATTTCTGCAGGCACAGAGGACGCTTATTATTCTATTGTGGCGCTACTTACATGATTAAAAATGTTGCTCGTTTTACCGTAAAACACAAACTAAAAATTAGTACAAGCGTTAAAAATAGTCACTGGGCCATAGCAGAGTATTAATAACACTTTCCGGTATAAACAACAAGTTCATACAACTTGGGGTTTTTGTTTGAGTAAATATTAAGACATCCGGAGCTAATATTGGATAGTGCATTATTACATTCACCCTGTAGATAATACAATAAAGGGTTATAATTTATAATAACATGCCTGACAGGCAATAACAACTAAATTCGGTTACTCCTCTTTTCACCAATCAGATGATAATCTGACATCACGTGATGGTGAGGTGACAATTGTCAAATTTAACTCTGCTGGATTGACAGCCTTGACAAGTCTATTGTAATGCAGTGTTGCCACATAACCAAAACTAACGGGGACGTTGCCATTACACTCAACGAATCAATGAAAGTTATTTGTGTCTTTAATTTATTTGATTTTTCTAAATGAAGCTGGGCTTGATTTAAATATCTTTATAACCTCAATTTGACAGGAATTTAGTATACAGTGTGTCCATGAAGTAGGGAATAAATTCGATTAAAATTCAGGAAATTACTTTTCAGAAAAAACACCTGTGTTATACCTACATTGAAAATAGAGCTCAATAATAATAAAAAACAGTAATTAAAATATTTAATAAAAATGAAATTTTTGTGCATTTTTTCTAAACATTTTCCATAACATTTTTTATTTGACAGTTGACGACCAAAAGTGATTGAAGCGAAAAGCTAGCTCAGGTTTACAAAAATATGCTCATTTAAGTAAATCGATTGCACCGTTTGGCCACTAGAGGGCGTCAAAGTCAAGCTTCACAAACCTTCAAAGTGATTTAACCACTTTTGTTTCAACCTAAAATAATTCAGTTATTTGAACAGTTACGACAAAAGGTCACTGAAGGTAAAATATAGTCTAGACCAAAGGCCTTTCAACGATGTATTCAAAAAAGGTCATTGGTGTGATAGTTTGACCGCTAGAGGGCGTCAAAATCATTTTTGCTTTTTACACAATTTTTGAGATATTTCCCGGAAACTAAAAATTGTTTTTCACTTTTTTGCGACACTCTGTATATCTAATTTTTTTCTCAAATACACACTGTATAAGCAAAGTGATTACGTTATAGTTTGTTGACAGTCTCAAAAACATCAACAATGTCACTATAAACAATTTGCCTCGTGTATCCTGTCGTTAATAACTGTTACCATGCTTAATTACTCTAATTTAATTATTATTGGAAAATTTAGAAATCTCTGTGTTGGCCTACCTATATTAATGAAAACTTCACCTTGAAAACTATAATAAAGCAGCCAGGAAACACGAAATCGATACAACTCCTAAAATTCACGTTGGACAGTGGAGTTATTAAGCAATTTAAAGAAAAAGTGCTCTAAAAATAACAAAAGCACAACCAATTACATGCAATTTGTTTACCAAAGCAACTGGACATCCCACAGACCAGATTTAGCTTGACAAGTACGAAAAAAAAAGACAAAATTACCTGGATGTTATGACATTAGGGCCTGCAGCAGCACCCACCTTATCCAGTAGCGTTCCGAAACCTAAAGCCTTTTTGACACCTTCGAAGAGACCAGTGGCGGGCCCTCCGGGCATCGTGGTGGGGCGGTACACGTTTTCGCCCACCCCCTGCGACTCCAGGGAGGCGTACGAGCCCCCACTGGACGTGGGAGGACCGGCCGGCATCCCCTTCGTCTACTCTCTCTGTGACAACGGTCGGGAAGACACATAGTGGGTTACACTCAAAAATGCAGTACACGATGCAAAAAACAAAAGCGTTTTGGTGTGAATATTGAAGTTTTAATAGGACACCCTGTATATCTTTTTGAAACATTCAAACACGTGCTTGAAACTTGTTTCTACCTTTCACAGTAAATTGTCATAAATCTTCATTATTTTAAATGGGATACTCTGTATATTTTCGAGTAATTCTGTTCTGATGTTTTATGTTCAATAAACCAAAATGGCCGCCCTAAAATCGTTGTTTTTTCTAATACTATACCAGGACTTTTATTTTGTGTTTTTATATTATCATTAACGATGGTTAGCGTCAATTAGGAGCAAGTACAGTAATACTCAAAAGTGCCTGTAATAAGAATCCAACCTATTTAGTACAGTTAGTACCAAAAACCTGCTCAAACCAGATTACATTCAATTTCAAACTGACTTTTTTTAACGAATTGCGAGTTGTGCTATTTACGTAACTAGCTTTTGGGTACAGTCATTGAAAGATCACACCTTATCCGACAAGTTGTCATAATTAAAATGACACTAAGTACGGACCTGTTCAGTACAGTCAGGGTCAAAAACAGTCTCAAATCCTTACAAGATCCATTCATTTTAAAGTAGTTATGACTGGATTTAAAGAAGAATTGCTTATAATGCTCCCTCACCAGATACAGTCAGGGTTAAAAAGTGTCTTATATGAAAATTCAATTTAAGTACAACAGTTAAGGTTTTTTTAGGCCAGTCGTAGTTAATTGACCATATAATCTAACCAGACCTTGGCGCTGCTTCATAAATAAGAACAAAAGAATTATTAGTCATTTTGATAATGGGGCTCTAATTCCATTTTATTAACTCTTAAAGGTGTACAAAACTTCAATATTCATACCAAAAACATGTAACAAATTTACGTGCTTATCATTCCATGCCCATCAATATTTTGAAGAAAAAAAGCAAAAAAAAAACACAAATATAGCAAAAATTCGTGCATTTTAATCAATTATACTTTAGTATTGATTTTTCCCACCATCATATAAATGCCACCACCCTAACGGGTGGAATTTGCTCGGATTTAATACAAATTTTATTTCACATTTAACTTACCAAAAAGCTAATCTGGAAGGGTGTTAACCGCCCTAATGTTTAAACAAATGGGCAGACACTCCAAACACCGCACACTCTACAGACTTGCTCTATATAGATTTTAGAGTGACGTTTCTAGGAGCCGATGCTCCAAAACTTACGCGAATCTGATTGGTCGACTCTAAGTCACGTGACTATATGGCGCAATTTGCTTTAAAAAACCAGCAATTTTAATTTTTTTTTCTGTTTTTTTTTTAGAACTTTTCTTGGTATGACCGAACGCACAAGTTGCTCTTAAACTCTGTTAAAAACTGGTGGATTTACTAAACAGCTGTACAGCGTTGTTGCCTGGGCAACGCCACCATTTTTCCTAAACCCCTTTTAAAATATTAACTCGCTCATATTAGAACTGTCAGTTAATCTGCGTAAAACGCAAAGTAGTGGCAACGTTGCGAAGCTAAGTCAACATGTTATTGATTAAGTCATGCGGTGTTGCTTGCAACTGTGTCGACATCTGCTGGTAATGGAGTGCACTATTTTCAACAATTTGATTTCAGGAAAAGGTTGGTTCGTGTTAGTTGATCAGTATAGTTTTAGATGGCGCTGCCTGTTGCTGTAGACAAGTCTCTAGTTTTTCATGGTAAGAAAAAATTTTTCATTAAAATTATCTATAAAATGAATTTGTTATTAATTACAATAGGACAGAGAAAAACCATGGCAACCAAAAGGAAAAAAAAAAAAAAAGTTGTTGGCCCATGAGGGGATCGAACCCGCGACCTTCGCGTTATTAGCACGACGCTCTAACCAACTGAGCTAATGGGCCATATGAATGTTATTCGTTTAAGATCGTATTTAATAGTAAGGACTTGCCAGAAGCCTCTATGAGTGTCTAAAACGTTCTACAAGATTTTTAAAGCTGTCAAAGGCTTCTAGCGCCATCTTGGAAATGCCAGAAGCCTCTACAAGTGTCTAAACGTTCTACAAAAGCTTCTAGTGCCATCTTGGAAATGACAGAAGCATCTACAAGTGTCATAAACGTTCTTCAATGTTTTTTAAAACTGCCAAAAGCTCTCTAACGCCATCTTGGAAATGCCAGAAGCCTCTACAAGTGTTTTTTTTTACTAGTGATACTAGTGAAGACTTGCCAGAGGCCTCTACAAGTATCTAAAACGTTCTAAAAGATTTTTAAAACTGTCAAAAGCTTCTAGCGCCATCTTGGAAATGCCAGAAGCCTCTACAAGTGTCATAAACGTTCGAAATGTTTTTTAAAACTGCCAGATGTCTCTGGTGCCATTTTGGAAATGACAGAAGTCTGTACAAGTGTCTAAAACGTTCTCAAATTTTTTTAAAACTGCCAAAATCCTCTAGCGCCATCTTGGAAATGCCAGAAGCCTCTAAATACTAGTGAAGACTTGCCAGAAGCCTCTACAAGTGTCTAAACGTTTTAAAAGATTTTTAAAACTGTCAAAAGCTTCTAGCGCCATCTTGGAAATGCCAGAAGCCTCTACAAGTGTCTAAAACGTTCTACAAGTTTTTTTAAAATTGCCAAAGGTCTCTAGCGCCATCTTGGAGATGCTAGAAGTGTTATAAACGTTCCAAATGTTTTTTTAAAACTGCCAGATGTCTCTGGTGCCATTTTGGAAATGACAGAAATCTGTACAAGTGTCTAAAACGTTCTTCAATTTTTTTTAAAACTGCCAAAAGCCTCTAGCGCCATCTTGGAAATGCCAGAAGCCTCTAAATACTAGGGAAGACTTGCCAGAAGCCTCTACAAGTGTCTAAAACGTTCTACAAGATTTTTAAAACTGTCAAAAGCTTCTAGCGCCATCTTTGAAATGCGAGAAGCATCTACAAGTGATCTGAACCTTCCAAAATGTTTTTTAATACTTCCAGAGGCTTCTAGAGCTATTTTAGAAATGTCAGAAAGCTTTAAATACCACTGAAAACCTGTCAAAAATTTGCCAGAAGCTTCTACAAGTACCCGAAATGTCTTATGAATTATTTACAATTGCCAGAGGCCTCTAACTGCCATTAAAGTAAGAAAAACAATAATGGCGTCTGTCACGAAACGTCAAACAATATTTTGAATCACGCGCAGTGTTTTTGTGACGTCAATCCAATTTTGTTTGATTTTTTGTTTACGTATCTCAAAAGTATTTATTTCTGTCTTGTTTTAGAAATGCGTTTTATAAAGCACTTTACTCTGTTCGGACCGAATTTCCATATTAAGAAGTTACGAGCCTTCTTTCAGATCCGCATAAAAATGCGCACTATCCAGCCCGGAAATGCTGGAAATCGCGACTTTTCCTCCCATACACGTCATGCATCATTCACAAGATGCCCGAATTGAAAATTCGTGGATTCACACATGTAATGATATATCTTTTCTCGGGGCTTAATAAACGCAAAATAAACATGCCTAACCCGTTTTTATCCTGGCAAATTTCGCCATATTTACGGCTCGGGCAGGTTAAGCGGCAGATTGGAAGTTGACTGAAGGGGGGGCGCCAAGGAAAAGGGCTCCCCGGGGAACACTTTCCGATTTTATTACGGCGAAAGATACATGGAATTGCTACGGGGGCCCACATATAAGCAAAACAGCTGCAAGAGGACAGAGGGATGATTTACGGACTCTTACCGAAGACAGAAATCAGGACTGTTCTGGAATACGGAATTTTTTTTTTTTTTTGATTTCCAGAGTGCTGTTTTACACCACTTCATTTGTTGGCTAATACAGGGTGTTCAACAGTGTGGATGGTAGATATGTTTATAGACAAATTGCAGTTTGATGTCAAAGAAATTCATCATCCATCAACGTCTGCAATGAAGGCCTGATTAATGTACCCATGGAGGTATTTATTGGAATTGCTTTGCGGTTGAGGGACAGCCCTGAAATTTTACTGTTATTCAGTGGGAAAAATCAGTGGTAATACTACACCAAATTTAAACTGAAATAATCCGTTTTGTTATCAAAAAGTCTATAAATAGTGCTATTGCCCAAGATATTTAACGTACATTGGCGTTTTTATTATATTATTTGAATTAATTTTACGCATGGTATGGAAAAACTAAAACTGGCCATAGGAAATCCACGTAACAGACAGAAAAACATTGCTAATTAATGCGCTAGACAAAGATGGGAGACTAATGGCGTTTTCGATTGACGTGTTTAGTGCAAAACCATATTGCCACACTGTTTCAATGACATTTGATAGAGCAGGATACATTATGTAGTTTAAAGCACCAATGAACGTTTTTCAAACGAGTCGGGGGTGGCTGTGCGAATAAGGAGGTATTGTCATGTTGACGTATGACAAATGTCAGATAATGCAATGTCACGTGACTTTATAACGTCCAATCTACCTAGTGGATTTTAAGAGACCATTTTGACCAACTCCTGAATTCATAAAAGTCAGTTACATTTAAAATAAGTATCATCTACTCTTGAACACCCTGTACGTGAAAAAGTACATACCCATCAACGTCTGCAATAAAGGCCTGATTGATGTACCCATTGTTTTGTGGTTGTGGTACAACCCTAAAAATTCACGTGTAAAAACCAAAAAGTGTATACTTTAACAGAAAAAAACACTCACTGTATCATTAACGACAACAAATCCTGTGGGTTTAGTGGCTGTTTAGTGTTGGGCTGCATTTAGAACACCAAAACTGTTATTCAACAGGACAAATCAGTGTACGTAACACCACTGCCAACTTTAAAAACTAAAATCCGTTGTTTGCTGATGATTATCGTTGGCAAAGAATTTGTATAGACCCATCCCGTAAACAGGAGTCGTTATTATCTGACTTAATTACTTCTAGTCTGCAGCAATTGTATATACCTCTGATTGTGCGGATAATTTTATGACTGTTTACCTAACTTGTTTAAATACCGGTAATGTTTAGGATGGCAGAAAATGCGGTTTCGGTTTTCCTTCCCCGGAAAACGAATTTCCAACAGAGTAAATGCACCGGAATGGATGTTGGCTTCAGACAGTTTAAGATTAACACAAAAGTTGTTTTATTTTAAAATTACCAAGAGTGTGGCTATTTTTGTGATATTATTCCGACAAACAAGCATTTTTTAGGTCACGTTTATATAATTTTGGGGCAAAAACATTTTATAATTACGTATACAAGGTAAAGAAGAATTTTAGATGTAAAAATAACAAAGGTATAAGAAATGTGAGGTTTTGTAAATATTTTCAGTCAAATAGTAATTGCAAATGTTGGGATTGGGAAAGAAAGAAGTAATGTAACCGGTATTAATTTTTTATTTTAATTAACTAAACCACTATAATTTACAAACTGTCTTTTAAAACATTACACTGCAACCCGCGTTACACCGGCATGTATGTTGGGTTGCATACTTTAAGGATTATTTACATAGGGAATTTGACCTCAACTAACAATACAAAATAATAAACTAAATTAGTAGGTACACTCTCTTAAAGTAGGTAATTATTGACTAGCTTACTCACAATAAGACTAGAACTTAAAACAGTAACAGTCATTTCAAAACTATTTTATTCGGAACCGTTTGCTCCCATTCTAATAGCTTCCTCCACCATGTCCTGAGATACGTAGCCCGTACTTCTTCGATTAGACAATCGATTTTTGGATCTGCGTTTCCTCTGAGTTTCACTCTGATCACTTGAAAACAGCCCAAAATTAATTGAATTTAAATTGGTGGCAATGGTAACTAACCTGTGATTGTGGTGTCTTAACTTCACTGGGGGATGATCGGCAGCGTTGTAATGAGCTGGTATTCCATATGGTTGTCCTTTGTTGCTGGTAATGTAGTGGGTGGTGGACGGCAGCCTGTAAAAAAAATCAAATATGGCACAAGTTGGCAACTCTGCTGAAATACTCAAATTATAGCCCAAATTGTGTTTCATTTTAGTTGAGTGGGTTTTTTGCTTGGTTATTCCAGTTTAATGGAAAGTTTCCAGTACGGCCCTTTTTTGTAGTTCAATTAAGTACCTTCAGTGAATATTTCAGGTCCGTAACTGCCCAAATACCCAAATTGTGTTTCATGTGAGTTGAGTGAATTTTTTCCCATTTTCTGCTTGATTATTCCAATTTGAATTAAACAGGTATAAATCAATCAGTCAAACGTCATGTTGACTTTATTTTGTTGTAAATTCTTTTAAGATGTCTTTCTACAAATTCTGTCTACTCCTAATTGTTTTGTGCCTCGTGCAATTATGCGCAACTGGTTACGTTTATCCTTTGTGGAACTCGGACAAACCAGAACAAATTAGAGACAATGATGGGGACGCCACTGTAACTGAATTTATCTTCCTAACCTTAATCCTGCCTATCCGTGAAGGTTTCTGCAACATTTGCGCCAATTTCCTAGAGGTGTACGTGTGTTTGCTAAAAAGCTGGGGGCATTTCGAGTAAGTACCGCCGAAACTATGTGTGGAAAGACCATCAGTTTTTGAATCGAAATCCAACAGGGACGAATCGATGACAAGCTCACAAACCTACTTTGCACAAATGTTGGACATGCTACAATTGAAAAAACCTTCAAAGAAAGTGTTACCATCCTGCTCACCTTACGCCATTTTGGTTGTTTCCACCACTTTGATGGTGTTTCTAGGAATGGTGTTTGTCACCAAAAAGTTGGTGGAACACGTTAAGGATGAAGATTCATTGTTCAGAAATATTTTCCATAAGTCTAAGAGCCGATGTCCTTGTCAAGAAAATAATAACTAATAAAATTAACATTATTTTTTGTTTGAAGTTTTTTAAATTTCTGTGGTGGGAAACAAAAACTATTTAAAATAGCAGATATCTGGTAAGATATAACAGCAACCACATACCTTATTAATAACAGGACTCAAAAGTTGCAATTTTCTTCGTAAAGAAGCTTAAAAAATGCCAATTCAACCGATTATCACCACTCTAGGCACTTAATTGAACCACCAAGCAAGGATGGTACTGGAAACTTTCCAGAAACAATCCTGGAATCCTGGAAAACCCACTCAACTCACTCACAATTTAGCTTAAAAGTTTAATTAGGCACCTAAAAGAAAACCGTTAACATTTTCATTTAAATTACACGTAATAACTAGTTTTGTTTTGAAAATGAGCAAACAAACGGCAATTCTAACCTAATTGTGTCCGACGTCTGCTACGAAACTGCTAGTCGCTGTCAACTGTCAAAGTCACGTGATCGTGATAAGCATGAAGGGTTTTTGACAATGTTCAATTTGACGATCACGTGAACAACACAAATACTCACGTATCGCTAATTTGTACTGAATTAGATGATAAGCGTTATTATCACAGTTATCGGTAATTAATTAGGTTCAAGGGTGATAGAGTTGAGGCGGAGCGGACGAAAAAAAACTTAATTATACGTTTTGAAAAAAAAAAAACTGTTTAAGCATTCCAGTAGGTTTTTACATTAAACGGTACCTACAAATTCGCTTAGTAAATATTAATTAGATTACGAACCTTTCGTCAGGAAAATCAACCAGAGTTTCAGTCATTCTAGTAAATGGCAACGCTGTGTCACTAACTACAACAAAATACAAACTGATGATTTTTAAAATTATTGTCGTTGTGTAGATTTGGGGTTATCTATCTAATTGAAACGCCAATTGAATTGCATTAATACAGGGTGGTCCAAACTGATTGTAGGATACTCGAGTCATATAAGCTGTGGTTGAAAAGTGCCCCATATTTTTTGCATCTAGATTACTATAGTCCAGAGAAAAAAGAAAATTTGCGGTAAAATTTTCTCCAAAAAACTCCTTACTGCGATGTAATATAGACTTAAATAGCTGTTGTACAATTAACATTGCAGTACAATTTATAAAAACAAGCTTTGCCACCTATACTAATCGGATATTGAGGCTACCAAAGATAGTTTTACAAAAAAAAAACAGTAAAAATCAGTTGAAGTATGAAATATATTAAGAACGAAAAAAAAATCGTCTGGCAACGTCGCATAATTCACAGAGAATAACTGATACTTGACAGTATGTACGTCAACTTCAGATGTCATTCAATTATGAGGTTAAAAAGGATAGTTGCCGCCTTTTTCCTTTGTTTACAAGAAGGGTGGATGAATCGCTTTCGCATTTGGTTAGTTTCGGTCGGTTATTAATGCGTTTTTTTTCTAAATTTCAGTGTGTTTTTAATGTTAGCAAAGGACTGAAACGTATTGACATTGACAGTGCTTCAGTTGTTTACCGATTTGACAAGACTCGCAAGAGTGAGGTTAAGTTGCTAAAAAGCAAAATATCACAACAAGAGCGGAAAAATTAAATCAGTGTCGTTAATTACGCGTAAAATTGCTGGATTTGAATTGTGCAAAGTGTTGGTAGTGATTCTGGACTGTGTGTGATGGTAAACCTGCAAAGGTAAGCAGCATCCCTCTATATGTCTCATATGAAACAATCCATGACCAAAATGGTGAACATGCACGCCAAGAGTAACTTTACTGGTCTTTGGAGTTGATTTTTAATGAATTATCCTACAATCAATTTGAACCACCCTGTATAAATTCCTCCTCCTTGTTTGTAGTAAGTTTTACGTTATAAGCTGATAAAGAGCAGCCTTCAAACGACCTTTATGAATCATCTCAGTAATTTTTTCAATGTTTTAACGGAGACTGCGTCGCAGTGTTGCCCTTTATCAAAAATTTATCATTTAAGTCCGGCACGTCCAGGTGGAGAATATCGACGTCCAGACTGTCAATATATCAGTGGAATAAGAAAGGTTTACGTACCTCCATTTGTCTACTTCCATAATGTTTGAAACAGAAGCAAATCACTGGAGAGCACCCGACACTTTGACACTTATTACGACACTAAACTTTTTGTTTTTTTGCACTCTGCAAGCAAATGAGTCAACCACCTAAGTTCTTGGCTACTTCATTTAAGAGTCTTTCAAATTTCAGTACCATTTCTGTGTGTTTTCTTTGCGTTTATGGTGATCAATAGTGTTGGGGCTCTTAAGAACAAAACACACCATATACTTTGTTGTAGGCTGTGGTGACCATGTATGTACATCCCATACACGTATATGACCGCTATGTGTTTCCTAATTCATTAAATGTTTCATTCAGTACCTTGTCCAATGTTGGAGATTTCAATGCTATTCTATACTGATTCAGATACGAACCAGTGCAGGATTTTATAAGATTTTCCTGTTCACTGATCAGTGGAAATCAGTTTGATTTTGGGCAGAATACGGTCCTGGTTGGAATTGCCATCATGATTTCCGTCAGTTTTACCATAAAATTGCCAAGACAAAAGCGCGAGAAGAAAATGTATGTTTCATACTTGTCAGAGTGTTAAATAATTGATTAAACACCTTAAAAGGATGAATTTAACTATCCCTTGACTGGTATAAGTTTGCTACTAGATTTAGGACACCCTGTATAATCGAATCTGGACTGAATTCCATTTTACTTGGATTATTGCTACATTTTAGGAATAATCATTATTATTATTATTATTATTATTCCTAATGAACTGCATTAAATTGTCATTATGGTTCAAACTGGCTTCAAACAAATCGTTAACGTAATAGGGCTTTCCATAAGCATTACGAGTGATAGCAAGCAAAAATGAACGTAATGAATATCAAAATTGTAAAGAAAAGCAATTTTAACATTTTTTTTTATTTACAGCTCACGTGATTGTTTTGAAACCAATGGCGTTTGTCCAATCTGCTTGAAATCCATAACTTCATAAAAAATAGTGTGTTTCTGGCAATTAAAATTTTGACCCCGCTTTTCTCCCTGACTGTACCAAATTTTGTAGTGTTTTTTTAGGTTATTGAATAGGAAATTTAATGAGGATTTCAAAAATGTGCTTAAAACAGTCATTTTCTTAACTCCAAGTGTGTTTTACAGGCGATTTTGTCCCTGACTGTCTTTTTAAATTGTGTTTCTGGCAGTTTAAACTTTGACACCGCTTTTCACCCTGACTGTACTAAATTTTGTAATGTTTTTTTAGGTTATTGAATAGGAAATTTAATGAGGATTTCAAAAATGTGCTTAAAACAGTCATTTTCTTACCCCAAGTGTGTTTTACAGGCGATTTTGTCCCTGACTGTCTTTTTAAATTGTGTTTCTGGCAGTTCAAACTTTGACACCGCTTTTCTATGTGACTGTACCAAATTTTGTAATGTTTTTTTAGGTTATTGAATAGGAAATTTAATGAGGATTTCAAAAATGTGCTTAAAACAGTCATTTTCTTACCCCAAGTGTGTTTTACAGGCGATTTTGTCCCTGACTGTCTTTTTAAATTGTGTTTCTGGCAGTTCAAACTTTGACACCGCTTTTCTATGTGACTGTACCAAATTTTGTAATGTTTTTTTTAGGTTATTGAATAGGAAATTTAATGAGGATTTCAAAAATGTGCTTAAAACTGTCATTTTCTCACTCCAAGTGTGTTTTACAGGCGATTTTGTCTCTGACTGTCTTTTTAAATTGTGTTTCTGGCAGTTCAAACTTTGACACCGCTTTTCTCCCTGACTGTACCAAATTTTGTAATGTTTTTTTAGGTTATTGAATAGGAAATTTAATGAGGATTCCAAAAATGTGCTTAAAACTGTCATTTTCTTACCCAAGTGGGTTTTACAGGCGATTTTGTCCCTGACTGTCCTTTTAAACTGTGTTTCTGGCAGTTCAAACTTTGACACCGCTTTTCTATGTGACTGTACCAAATTTTGTAATGTTTTTTTAGGTTATTGAATAGGAAATTTAATGAGGATTTCAAAAATGTGCTTAAAACAGTCATTTTCTTACCCCAAGTGTGTTTTACAGGCGATTTTGTCCCTGACTGTCTTTTTAAATTGTGTTTCTGGCAGTTCAAACTTTGACACCGCTTTTCTATGTGACTGTACCAAATTTTGTAATGTTTTTTTAGGTTATTGAATAGGAAATTTAATGAGGATTTTTCCCAAAAATCTGGCTTAAAACCGCTTTTCTCCCTGACTGTCAAAGTTTGTAGTGTTTTTTTAGGTTATTGAATAGGAAATTTAATGAGGATTCCAAAAATGTGCTTAAAACAATCATTTTCTTACTCCAAGTGTGTTTTACAGGCGATTTTGTCCCTGACTGTCTTTTTAAATTGTGTTTCTGGCAGTTCAAACTTTGACACCGCTTTTCTATGTGACTGTACCAAATTTTGTAATGTTTTTTTAGGTTATTGAATAGGAAATTTAATGAGGATTTCAAAAATGTGCTTAAAACTGTCATTTTCTCACTTCCAAGTGTGTTTTACAGGCGATTTTGTCCCTGACTGTCTTTTTAAATTGTGTTTCTGGCAGTTCAAACTTTGACACCGCTTTTCTATGTGACTGTACCAAATTTTGTAATGTTTTTTAGGTTATTGAATAGGAAATTTAATGAGGATTTCAAAAATGTGCTTAAAACAATCATTTTCTAACTCCAAGTGTGTTTTACAGGCGATTTTGTCCCTGACTGTCTTTTTAAATTGTGTTTCTGGCAGTTCAAACTTTGACACCGCTTTTCTATGTGACTGTACCAAATTTTGTAATGTTTTTTTAGGTTATTGAATAGGAAATTTAATGAGGATTTCAAAAATGTGCTTAAAACAACCTTTTTTTAGTCCAACCGTGTTCAAATGTTAGACCACAATTTTAACTGTTTTGAAAATTTGTTGCACCAAACCAGTTTTTCCTAAAAAACTCGAAAACAGTAAAAGTTACAAAAAAATTGCAAGAGACCAAAAATATTCCTAATTAACTCCTTAACCTAACACCGTAAGTTTGTAGGACCGTTTTTGCTTCCAGTATACAGGGCGTGCCTGAAAAGTATGGTGATTCACTATTTCGGTCACCCTGTACGCAATTTTTTAGATAGAATTTTTTGCTTAACACCCCTGAAAAAAGGAGCTCAAAACGGTTAATTTGAGTGGTTCAATCTCTCTGAACTCACAAAAATAACCCAGTTACAGGGTGCACAAATTTCAACTGATTTGAAAATTTGTTGCATCAAACCAGTTTTTGCTAAATAACTCAGAAACGGTAAAAGTTATAAAAAAGTTGAAAGAGAGCAAAAATGTTCGTAACGAACTGCTAAACTAATCCCTGGAAATTTCACAGTCCGTCAGTGTCGCTGTTATGGTATACAGGGGGTGCATGAAAAGTGTAGTGATTTATGACTTTTCAAATTAATGTAAGTAAATGCCAATTAGATCCAAAAATTTACTGGTAAATTTTCGTGTCTCATTAAATTTTACTTTTCCAATTCTACCTTACCGGTAAATTTACGCCCATCATTAGATTTAAACCACCAAATGAAAGTTACAAGTGCTGCCATCTAGAAATTTCCACGAACAACACCACTAAACAGTACGGTTTAGTTGCTAGTATTACAGAAAACTGTAATTAGGTTTTATTTGTTACTGTTAGTTGCTGTACATTCTGGTTGATAGATGGCGCGAATAGTAATAAATAATTGTTTAATTAGTACAACAATGTTTAAAAAAAAACTAAATTAATTTGTGTAATCAGTTTTTTTCTGAATTAACATTAGTTTAACAAAATATAGGCAGAAAAGCGTAGGACAGGTGGAACCGCAATGAAACCGCTATCGTAGATCGAAACCGACCAATCAAATGCAGACCTGTGGCTTTCACGTTCGCCCCATCTCACTCTAACGCATCCAACCCACTGTAAAACCAGAAAAAGGACAAATCGTGACGTCACGTAGCGTGGCAAACTCGTGGCAATTCAAAAACTTTTGCCGGATGTTTTAGTTGGAAACGCGCGTCGGAGATAACAACTGGCCCGTAAAGGTATAAAGTATCGATACGTACGTGTTCTGTCGATAGTTTAGTTTCGAGTGAGACAAAAAAAAAATGGTTTGTTGGGTAAGTTTGACCGGTTTGGCCCTGTTGGTCGTGTCGGTGCGTTGCGGTGACGACAAAAAGGCGAACGACTTGAAAATCGACGTTCAATTCAAACCAGAAGTGTGCGATGTCAAATCCAAAAATGGGGACATGCTGACGATGCACTATACTGGTACTCTGGCCGATGGTACCAAATTCGATTCAAGGTAAAATTTCATTTAATGATGGTCTAAACTGAAACTTATTTAAGTAGAAAATTTTACACAATATTCTAGACACTTTAAGCTATTTTGTGTAAAAAAATTAAGTTTCTAACATAAAAACTCAATTTGTGGTGAATTTTCAAAATTTCAGTTCAAACTTTAAAGTTTGTTTTAGTGCAGCATTTCTTCCAATATTAATTATATTCTAAAAAATTCTAAACTGTCTTGTATTGTGTTCCCTACTAAAGGCACACAGGCAGTGTTGCCAAGTCAAAATATTTATAATAATTATCAGTAAATTCATTAATTTTACATTATTATACAGGGTGTCTTTTAATAGTTGTAAAAAATTTTAGTCATTGATTCTTGCTATAAAAACCGCACTTCAAAAATACAGATTTTTCATTTTTTCATTAATAATCGTTTTTTAAGTTTTGACATTAGTGACAGATGTCATGTGGTTTTAAAGGATAATTTAGCTAGGCAGTCACGTGACCATTGTCAAAAATCATAAATCTCAAAAACACTCTTTATATCAAATACTGGCAAGAAAACGTTTCTAAATCCTGATTTTTGCAACTTTTGAGCATGGTTTGACAGTTTTGACGTTAGTGACAGTTGTCACGTGATTTCAGAAGACTATTTAGCTAGACGGTCACGTGACAATTGGCAAAATAACTGTCATAAATCTCAGAAACACGTTTTATATCGAATACTGCAAGAAAACGTTTTTAAATCCTGATTTTTGCAACTTTTGAGCATGGTTTGACAGTTTTGACGTTAGTGACAGTTGTCACGTGATTGTAGAACACTATTTAGCTAGACGGTCACGTGACAATTGGCAAAATAACTGTCATAAATCTCAGAAACACGTTCTATATCAAATACTGCAAGAAAACGTTTTTAAATCCTGATTTTTGCAACTTTTGAGCATGGTTTGACAGTTTTGACGTTAGTGACAGTTGTCACGTGATTTCAGAAGACTATTTAGCTAGACGGTCACGTGACAATTGTCAAAATAACTGTCATAAATCTCAGAAACACGTTCTATATCAAATACTGCAAGAAAACGTTTTTAAATCCTGATTTTTGCAAGTTTTGAGCATGGTTTGACAGTTTTGACGTTAGTGACAGTTGTCACGTGATTTCAGAAGACTATTTAGCTAGACGGTCACGTGACAATTGTCAAAATAACTGTCATAAATCTCAGAAATACGTTTTATATCAAATACTGCAAGAAAACGTTTTTAAATCCTGATTTTTGCAACTTTTGAGCATAGTTTGACAGTTTTGACGTTAATGACAGTTGTCACGTGATTGTAGAACACTATTTAGCTAGACGGTCACGTGACAAAATTACCTGTCATATATCTCAAAATAACTGTCGTTTTTAAATAAACTTTTCTCAGAAACACGATAATTTAGCTAGACGGTATGACAATCAAAATAACTGCAGAAAACGTTCTAAAAAACGTTTTTAAATCCTGATTTTTGCAACTTTTGAGCATAGTTTGACAGTTTTGACGTTAGTGACAGTTGTCACGTGATTTCAGAAGACTATTTAGCTAGACGGTCACGTGACAATTGTCAAAATAACTGTCATAAATCTCAGAAACACGTTCTATATCGAATACTGCAAGAAAACGTTTTTAAATCCTGATTTTTGCAACTTTTGAGCATAGGTTTGACAGTTTTGACGTTAGTGACAGTTGTCACGTGATTGTCAGAACACTATTTAGCTAGACGGTCACGTGACAATTGTCAAAATAACTGTCATAAATCTCAGAAACACGTTCTATATCAAATACTGCAAGAAAACGTTTTTAAATCCTGATTTTTGCAACTTTTGAGCATAGTTTGACAGTTTTGACGTTAATGACAGTTGTCACGTGATTGTAGAACACTATTTAGCTAGACGGTCACGTGACAATTGTCAAAATAACTGTCATAAATCTCAGAAACACGTTCTATATCAAATACTGCAAGAAAACGTTTTTAAATCCTGATTTTTGCTACTTTTGAGCATAGTTTGACAGTTTTGACGTTAGTGACAGTTGTCACCTGATTTCAGAACACTATTTAGCTAAACGGTCACGTGACAATTGTCAAAATAACTGTCATAATTCTCAGAAAATCGTCTTGTTTCGAAAACTGTGTTAAAACGTGCAAATTCTAGTAAAATTTTGACAATTGTGACAATAGTGACAGACATCACGTGGTTTTAGAGAATAATTTGTAGTAAGAAAATGACTCTTTTAAGCGCATTTTTAGAATCCTTATTAAATTACCTATTCGATAAACTGAAAAAGTATATGAAACATTTCTTAACCAACATAATAGCAATAACGTAATTAAAAACGGTAAATTATATACGAAAAACAGGAGAACGGTAGAAAAACGGTAGACCTGGCAACATTGCACAAGGGACCATTTTTATAAAATGAACCCTCATTACTAGAAAGCAGTGACTACGTTTACTCAGTAACCTTTTAATTTGTTTTCTAATTTACAATAATGTTTGCACCACTGAGTAAACTTTTCACCTGTGCAAACAACACAGGACCGTGTTTACGCTAATTATCTAAAAATGTCAAAAGAATACTTACTACTCCATATCAAAAAGCAAACATATTTTGAAAAACAAAATTAAATCTTGAAGAATCAAAAGAGAAGAACGAGCTGATTTTGAAGGAAGAGTGAAGGAACGATTTAGCTTAAAAATATTTTCTGTAAACTAAAAAACAACAAAAAGTGAAGCAAGAAGACTGATGGATCAGTTTTTTCTATTTGCTTCAATTATAAGAAACGTTTTTTTTTTTTATTAATTTATACACAATTTTTAACATACAGGTGTGGTAAATCCAAAACCGACCATAGGAAAACCGTGTAACTGACAGAGAAACGTAGATAATTGCATGCGTGGGACAAAGACAGTAAACGAAAAAAATACCAAGTAGGCCATATTTTCAGTACGCTGTTGCCAAAATCCAATACCAATTTTGTCGACGGTATTGGATTTTGGCAACAGCGTACTGAAAATATGGCCTACTTGGTATTTTTTTCGTTTACTGTCTTTGTCCCACGCATGCAATTATCTACGTTTCTCTGTCAGTTACACGGTTTTCCGTATATTAATTAACATACAGCCTGTCCTACCAACTTTGAATAATCCAATAAACAATTTTTGAAAATTTCTTGACAATCTAAAATATACTGTCCCATTTAAAATTGTCCACAACAACGACCCTAAAATACAACTTAATCGTTAACCTTCGGTTAACTGTGACTGACGTTGTCGGCCCTTAATATCGGACCGGTTGTAAAGTGTGTAAAAAGGGGGGACACACTATTAAAAGTTACTACTCGTCCCCGAGGAGGGTAAACAATTTAACTTTTTTGAAAGTTGTGAGTTTTCGGTTCAAGTGTTTTTAGTTTTCTCCGGCTAGATTAATCTAAGGGCGAGTTTTCCTGTCTTCCAGACGGAAATAACCTTCGTTGCCGTTAATTTAATACCAACTTTGTTTAGGGTATCTTATCGCAACTGTATGCAACTTGATAACCCTCGTGTCAACCGTAGTTTTATCTACCAGGACAATGTCACTTCGTTGTTTTGTCGTGAAAATCGAAAAATTTTGTTCTAATTTAGTAGTTTGGGAATAAACACCATTAAACAACTGGAAACATACAAAAGACATAAAGGGATCTGTGTAAATCGTCAATTTGCCTATACGACGTTGGCCGGTACGTTATACTGCCATGGATTTAAAATTTTATACCTTATTTGGGTTATTTGAGCGAAAATTGTGGTTTTATTGGGGCCTCGCCTGTTCGAATTAAAATTTGAAGTCCCCCTCTGCCAATGGGAAATTCGGTCACATTTTTTTCTACCCACTTAGCAACAGTGGCGGATCTAGAAACGTGTCAACCAATCAAAAAAAAAATTGAAATGTCATTATGGTCTATTTTTGCTTATTTACCTTTTAAAGACTTACGGTAAATCCCTTTGAGCAAACGGTTTGTTTCAAACCAATATGAACCATATTGATTTTTCAATTTTTCTACATTTGCTCTTATCCATATCTATTGATTCCGACTATTATTTGCAATATTTTCCATATTTAATGTTGTATTACCTAATCTCAACACTTTTCAAAATTATTAGGATTTTTCAAAAATTACTATTTATAAATTTATGCAAGGGGATAGGAATCTGATTCAAACTCAGCTGTAACAGTAAATAACTCAGTTATTCGACATTTTAGAAAAAAAACTGATACAGGGTGGTTTAAAGAGAATTTCAAGGGCTACAAATTGGTATATTGAACCACCCTGTAACTGTCAAAATAACAGAGTTATGGGCTGTCAAAGTGAAAACTGTCAAATTCAAACTGTACAGCAAACAACTCAGTTTCAACAGTAAATAACTCAGTTATTCGACATTTTAGAAAAAAAACTGATACAGGGTGGTTTAAAGAGAATTTTAAGGGCTACAAATTGGTATATTGAACCACTCTGTAATCGTCAAAATAACAGAGTTATGGACAATACAATAATGGAGTAGTTTACAGGGTGATTCATTAAATTTTTAAAATCGTCGTAGCTTGTTTAATTTTTATTTTTTTAAAAAATTACCAATTATGAGTCTTGTAGATATTTGCGTCTACTTTATTCCTAAATAATCCATCAGTATACAGGGTGTCCCAAATTTGAGCAACAAACCAAACTTTCCAAATGGGATGACCAATTTTATTCAATTTTTGGAATCTACGTCAAATTCTAGGCCTACTTGATGTAAAATGTTTATAACGATATTCAATTGTTTTTGCTCTAGCAAAGCAGATTTTCCCAATTTCAGCGATTTGGTGCACTTTTCCAGAAAATCGTCCATAACTCGCTTATTTGAAACACCCTGTATACAACCACCGTATAACAAAAGAAAGCTAATGAACGGGACTATCACGTGACGTCGAGCGGACACGGTTAAGTTGCTCCGTTTAGCCGCTAGAGGGCGTCAAAGTTGACTCTCGTTTTTTGTAGTTTTTGCTCAATATCTCAGGAACGTTTCAAGTTGGAGGTTTGGAAATTTTTATCACTAACGCACCTCGATGGGGTGCAATTTTTACCTTATATACACTTTTTTGATACCATGCACCCTTTGACCTTGAAAAATTAAAAACTAGAATTGTCAAGAATTTTCTAGGGTGTTACCTTCCGATTTTTTTCAGAAAATTTTGTATTTTTTCAAAATTTACCTCAACTGCCTAAATACCTTCAGGTTAATAGTACAAAAGTGACGTAAAGTGTCATTTGTCAAAATGCTATTTTGCAAGGGTGCCACGCCCTAAAAAGTGTCAAAATTGACATAATTTCAAAATCATCTCCAAAACGGTGCCGGTTTGAGCAAAATGGACGTCAGGTTTGTGTTTCCCAAGTTGAAATTAGTTAAAAAAGTCACTTTGATTGAGCAAAATTCAAAATGGTCGCCGTTAGTATAGTAGACGCAAAAACTAAATTTCCGTGCACTTTTCCAGAAAATCGTCCATAACTCACTTATTTGAAACACCCTGTATAAAATCACCGTATAACAAAACAAAGCTAATGAATGGGGCTATCACGTGACGTTGAGCGGACACGGTTAAGTTGCTCCGTTTGGCCGCTAGAGGGCGTCAAAGTTGACTCTCGTTTTTTGCAGTTTTTACCACTACAACAACATTAAATATGGAAAATATAGCAAATAATTTCCGAATATCAAATAATATGATGGGGTATTTATTTAAAAAAACATAACTTGTGTCACATAGCTTTTTTGATCCACCCGGTATATTAAAAAGTAAATCCTGCAAAACCTTCAGGTCGTGAAACTAATCGAAGTACGGTCCTGGTTTTTTCATTATAGACTAGAATAATTTTCTTGAATCCGCCACTGGTTAGCACAAATAAAACTGAAAATATTTAGTACTGCCCATAACGGTATGTTCGATTAAATGGTTGACACAATAGTTTACAGTGGTAACTGTAAAACTAACGGACTTTATTTTTGCTGTGCAAAGTGCTAAACAGTCTGAAAAATACCAGCAAATTTTAGTACATACAAGTGGATTTTCTAGGTAAAAATGCTAAAAACGATAATAGTCTATGTCTGTCCTGCTTTACTAAATGTCATTAAAGCGAGACGCTAATACTCTAAACTGTCACAACGCCCTAACTGAACATGACGGACGGTTGGACGGTTTTAAAACAAAAAATTAAAAATCCAAAAACCTTTCTTGCTTGCTGCTGTTTTGACCAATCACAAGCCTACTAAATTATTAAACCCACGATATAGGTTAGGGTAACCGTAAATATTTGGTGCAACTTTTGATGCAACTAAAAATGTTTACGTTCGCGAACCTAAACAAACTTTCCGGGAAATTACGAAACGGTTTGAAGAATTTACATTGGGAATATCGAAAAATACTCTTCAAAGCGAACGCGGAAAGAAAATCCAACTAAATTGGAAATGGAAAAGACAAATAACGCTGAGGGTAAATAAAAGATGAAGATATAATCGAAGTTATCATCCCGGGAGCTTATGACGAAGAGGATGGTTAAATGTGCATAAGAACCCTTTTTCGACTGTCGCAAGATAAATCTTTAATCTACTCTATTTCGGACGTATTGAATGATTATTATTATATCCTGTGGAAGTTCACTTCTTTATAATCCCGACTGATTCAATTTATGACGTTCTACCTTTTCTAGAAACCTTTTTTTTATCAAGTTCTTTCATCTTACCTGAGTTAGAGAACATCCCTAAATGTCACAAAGGATGACCAGCTCTAGCAGAAAGTTCCGTGACAATTGACATGAATGACGGACGGTTGGACGGTTTCAAACCTAAAACATTAAAATCCAAAAATATTGTTAATAGTTTGTGATTGGTCAAAAAAGCTAGCTTTTTTTGGCTAAAACTCTCAGGTCTGTAAATAATGAAAGTTTTAAGGAAAGTTTGCTACATTTTTTGGGGTTGGAGTTGAAAGACGCGACATCATAAAGTGTGTAAAATATCGCGCTGTGGGAGTTAAACGAACTGGAGAAGTTTTAAAATTTTTATAAGGATCGGGTTTCCCGGTTCGGGATTTGTCCATTTTTGGGGGGCGTACGTGATGAATTAATTGGGCAACATTGTTCGGTTTAAACAAATTTGTCAACGGTTTAATCCCACCCCCCCCTAACCCTAATTAACCAAAGATAAAAGAGGATTTTCACCTCGCTGGCTATGTATAGCATAATTCAAATTAACTGCACTAATTAAATGTCATTTGGGAAATGGCGGCCTTTCTAACCGCTTTAATTATGGAATTATTACACTTATTTTTCTTGCTTAAACGCGGGTTTTTTTCTTCCAGGAATCGGTGGAAAATTCACGTTTATAAATGAATCGTGTCAACTATATCAGCTTGGTTGGTACAGTTCCCTGTAATATCGTAGTTTTCCATTCATACTTGATCGTTTTTCAAATTCTTCCAGCTGCGAACGGACGATATTACTGTTTTATTGCGTTTCCTGCAGCCTGGTTTATAGATGGAAATAACACTCGATAGGTTTTAGTTCAGATGAACGATTTGCGATAAAGTAGCCAATAATGTGCAAAACAATGTAAATATAAAAAGAAAACATTTAAACTTTAGTTAGTATGTTCAAAATAATCAGGAAAATTTATTAACATTTAAATTTTAGGAAAATCGTGTCAGTAAGGTCGAATTTAGCTTGAAACGTCTCACTGTTTTAACGGGATTTACCATTGTAACAGACAATGGTGAGAGGCTAAATTGAACCTTACTGTTAAAACTGCAGAAGCTCGGTTCAATCTAAATTTTAAAGGCTACAAATAATGCTTAATTAATGATGGGCGTAATATTACCGTGTCCGGTTATTTCCAGTATCATAAACAACAACTACTATTTTGTCAAGGACAAAATCCATTATCAAACCTACTTGGAGTGAGAAAATTACAGTTTTAACTACATTTTTGAAATCCTCATTAAATTTCCTATTTAATAATCAAAAAAAACCACTACAAAATTAGGTACAGTCAGGGAGAAAAGCGGTGTTAAAGTTTGAACTGTCAGAAATATAGTTTGAAGTTACAGTCAAGGACAAAATCGCCTGTAAAACCCATTTGGGGTAAGAAAATGACAGTTTTAACCACATTTTTAGAATCCTCACTAAATTTCCTATTCACTAACCTAAAAAAACACTCCAAAATTAGGTACAGTCAGGGAGAAAAGCGGTGTCAACATTTGAATTGCCAGAAATACAGTTTGAAATTACAGTCAAGGACAAAATGGCCTGTAAAACCCATTTAAAGTGAGAAAATGACAGTTTTAAGCACATTTTTGGAATCCTCATTAAATTTCCTATTCAATAACCTAGAAAACCCCAACAAAATTAGGTACAGTCACATAGAAAAGCGGTGTTAAAATTTTAATTACCGGAAACACAGTTTGAAAGGACAGTCAAGGACAAAATTGCCTGTAAAATCCTCTTAAAGTGAGAAAATGACAGTTTTAACCACATTTTTAGAATCCTCATTAAATTTCCTGTTCAATGACCTAAGAAAACACTCCAAAATTAGGTACAATCAGGGAGAAAAACGGTGTTAAAGTTTGAACTGCCAGAAGAAGAGTTTGAAAAGACAGTCTAGGACAAAATCGCCTGTAAAACTTACTTGAAGTAAGAAAATGACGGTTTTAAGCACATTTTTGGAATCTTCATTAAATTTCCTATTCAATGACCTAAAAAAACACTCCAAAATTAAGTACAGTCAGGGAGAAAAGCGGTGTCAATATTTGTATTGCCACAAATACAGTTTGAAATTACAGTCAAGGACAAAATGGCCTGTAAAACCCATTTAAAGTGATAAAATGACAGTTTTAACCAGATTTTTAGAATCCTCATTAAATTTCCTATTCAATAACCTAAAAAACCCCAACAAAATTAGGTACAGTCACATAGAAAAGCGGTGTCAAAGTTTGAACTGCCAGAAGAACAGTTTAAAAGGACAGTCAAGGACAAAATCGCCTGTAAAACTCACTTGAAGTGAGAAAATGACAGTTTTAAGCACATTTTTAGAATCCTCATTAAATTTCCTATTCAATAACCTAAAAAAACACTCCAAAATTAGGTACAGTCAGGGAGAAAAGCGGTGTCAAAGTTTGAATTGCCGGAAACACAGTTTGAAAGGACAGTCAAGGACAAAATCGCCTGTAAAACCCACTTGAAGTGAGAAAATGACAGTTTTAACCACATTTTTGGAATCCTCATTAAATTTCCTATTCAATGACCTAAAAAAACACTCCAAAATTAGGTACAGTCAGGGAGAAAAGCGGTGTCAAAATTTGAACTGCCAGAAACACAGTTTGAAAGGACAGTCAAGGACAAAATCGCCTGTAAAACCCACTTGAAGTGAGAAAATGACAGTTTTAACCACATTTTTGGAATCCTCATTAAATTTCCTATTCAATAACCTAAAAAAACACTCCAAAATTTGGTACAGTCAGGGAGAAAAGCGGTGTCAAAGTTTGAACTGCCAGAAACACAGTTTGAAAGGACAGTCAAGGACAAAATCGCCTGTAAAACCCACTTAAAGTGAGAAAATGACAGTTTTAAGCACATTTTTGGAATCCTCATTAAATTTCCTATTCAATAACCTAAAAAACACTCCAAAATTAGGTACAGTCAGGGAGAAAAGCGGTGTCAAAGTTTGAACTGCCAGAAACACAGTTTAAAAGGACAGTCAAGGACAAAATTGCCTGTAAACCCATTTGAAGTGAGAAAATGACAGTTTTAACCACATTTTTGGAATCCTCATTAAATTTCCTATTCAATAACCTAAAAAAACACTCCAAAATTAGGTACAGTCAGGGAGAAAAGCGGTGTCAAAGTTTGAACTGCCAGAAAACAGTTTTAAAGGACAGTCAAGGACAAAATCGCCTGTAAAACCCACTTAAAGTGAGAAAATGACAGTTTTAACCACATTTTTGGAATCCTCATTAAATTTCCTATTCAATAACCTAAAAAAACACTCCAAAATTAAGTACAGTCAGGAGAAAAGCGGTGTCAAAGATTTTGAAATTACTCAAGGACAAAACCAGAAAGACAGTTTAAGTGAGAAAATGGCAGTTTTAACCACATTTTTGGAATCCTCATTAAATTTCCTGCCAATAACACACCAAATTAGGTACAGTCAGAAAGTGCCAAAATTTCTGAAACACATTTGGGCTTGTGAAACACAAGAAAATGACAGTTTTAACCACATTTTTGGAATCCTCATTAAATTTCCTATTCAATGACCTAAAAAACACTCCAAAATTAAGTACAGTCAGGTAGAAAAACGGTGTCAACATTTGAATTGCCAGAAACACAGTTTGAAATGACAGTAAGGACAAAATCGCCTGTAAAACCCATTTAAAGTGAGAAAATGACAGTTTTAACCACATTTTTGGAATCCTCATTAAATTTCCTATTCAATAACCTAAAAAAACACTACAAAATTAGGTACAGTCAGGGAGAAAAGCGGTGTCAAAGTTTGAACTGCCAGAAACACAGTTTGAAATTACAGTCAAGGACAAAATGGCCTGTAAAACCCATTTGAAGTGAGAAAATGACAGTTTTAACCACATTTTTGGAATCCTCATTAAATTTCCTATCCAATAACCTAAAAAAACACTACCAAATTAGGTACAGTCAGAAAGAAAAGCGCTGCCAAAATTTGAACTGACTGAAACACAGTTTGAAAGGACAGTCAGGGACAGAATCGCCTGTAAAATCCATTTGGGGTAAGAAAATGAGTGTTTTAAGTACATTTTTGAAATCCTCATTAAATTTTCTATTCAATAACCTAAAAAAACAGTACAGAATTTAGTACAGTCAGGGAGAAAAGCGGTGTCAAATTTTGAAATGCCAGAAATACAGTTTGAAAAGACAGTCAGGGACAAAATCGACTGTAAAACCTTCTTAAAGTGAGAAAATGACAGTTTTAACCACATTTTTAGAATCCTCATTAAATTTCCTATTCACTAACCTAAAAAAACACTACAAAATTAGGTACAGTCAGGGAGAAAAGCGGTGTTAAAGTTCAAACCGCCAGAAATACACTATTTTTAATTTACTGGTAATTTACCCATCACTTTGATTTAAAATCACGTCGATAAGACCGAAATTTGCCTGAAACAAACCACTGCACCAAAGAGATTCCCTATTAAAACCAACATTAATAATAAGCTAAATTGAGTCTTATTAAAACCTTAATTTTTAGAATAACACTTTCTTCCAGTTTAGGAAGAAACTATTCTGTTGACCATTAAATGTATTATTGGATATCTTCATTCTAGCTGATTGAATTATAAATAAATTATTACTACTGCTTTGGCAAAACTAACGAGATTAAAAATAAAATTGCTAAAATTAATGGAGTATATTGCAAAATGGGAGCCAGAGGCTAACTTGACAAAATAAATTTACTAAAAATGATCGCTCTGGGAATGGCTTTCTGTCAATACGAAATTAATTTAAATGCAACATCGACCGGAACTTGTATCAACTTAAAAATTGGACAAAACTGTTGTAGCAGCTGTGTTACTAACCATTAACTGTCATATTTCAACGTAATTAATTAAAATATTCCTGCAACTCTCGTGTAAGTGAAAATTTAACGAACTTGCGTAATAATTAAAGAAACTGCTAGTGCGAAAGTTGCACGGTCCCCAATTACAGTTTGGTTTTCAAGACTGAATAATTAAACACTCTTTTGCTGGCTGGCTAGTTACTTTTCAGACTTTTTAAAACCTTCAAAAGGTAAAGGTGCATCCTAATTTAATCATTTCGTTCGAGCAAAGTTTTTCAATCAGGATAGTGAGCCAAATAGTGATTTTACGATAATTTGTAAGCTAAGAGGTGTGTAACAAACAAAACTGGATTATTTATGCCCTTTCTAGCATTGTAACGAACCCAATCAATATTCAATTGTACGTTCTACTAATGCACTTGGAGTAAATATAGAGCAGCTTCGTATTGGGGAAATTTTGCATAATTTCTAAGCTAAAATACACATTAATTTACTTTAAGGGTACACTCTAGGACAAATTTGCCCTCAGGGATTCCAACATGTAAATAACCTACAATGTAGATGCAATTCATCTTTTTCCAGTCAAATTCTAGACTTATTTTGGGTATTAATCTTATATCTGTATTTGTTTCTGAGATATTTACCATTTTATGTAAAATTTGATATTTTCAGTCTCCAAAACATTTTTAATTTATTTTCTTTAGTTTTGTAGAAATAAAATTATTAAGGTCGATTTTCGTTTGAACTAAGTGGCCAACATAACGCAAAACCCATTAGGACAGTGGCGGTGTTTCAGGCAAATTTGACCCTTACGAAATTTGTTATTTGCAAAAACAGTTTTTCACGAAATTTCTAATTTTTCAGGGTCAAATTAGTCCTTAACCAATCAAAAAGTGCTCCTGATTGACAGCCAATGAAATAACTTTTCCATTGATGTATAAAAGTTGATTGGTTAGTGGTACCGTTTGGCCGCTAGAAGGCGTAAACGTTGAACAATTTTTTTGGTGTATTATTTTGTTTAATCTTCAAAAACTCTTTTAATTGCACTATTTTTGGTAGCGTTTTATACGTCAATGGATAGCTAATGAAATAAGCTTTCTAAAAATATCCCAACTTACGTTAATAGGTTGGACGGTTTGGGCGCTAGAGGGCGTCAAAGTTGACTAATTTTTTTATGACTTTTTTGTTGCATCCTTTTGTTCAATCTCCAATAACTCGTTTATTAAAACCATTTTTGGTAGAGTTTTATATGTCAATGGATAGCTAATGAAATGAGCTTTCTAAATATATCCCCATTTAGGTTAATAGGTTGGACGGTTTGGCCGCTAGAGGGCGTCAAAGTTGACTAATTTTTTTATGACTTTTTTCTTGCATCCATTTGTTCAATCTCCAATAACTCGTTTATTAAAACCATTTTTAGTAGAGTTTTATATGTCAATGGATAGATAATGAAATGAGCTTTCTAAAAATATCCCAACTTACTTAATAAATTGGACGGTTTGGGCGCTAGAGGGCGTCAAAGTTGACTAATTTTTTTATCACTTTTTTGTTGCATCCTTTTGTTCAATCTCCAATAACTCGTTTATTAAAACCATTTTTGGTAGAGTTTTATATGTCAATGGATAGATAATGAAATGAGCTTTATAAATATATCCCCATTTAGGTTAATAGGTTGGACGGTTTGGCCGCTAGAGGGCGTCAAAATTGACTAATTTTTTTATGACTTTTTTCTTGCAACCATTTGTTCAATCTCCAATAACTCGTTTATTAACCCCATTTTTAGTAGAGTTTTATATGTCAATGGATAGCTAATGAAATGAGCTTTCTAAAAATATCCCAACTTACTTAATAGGTTGGACGGTTTGGGCGCTAGAGGGCGTCAAAGTTGACTAATTTTTTTATCACTTTTTTGTTGCATCCTTTTGTTCAATCTCCAATAACTCGTTTATTAAAACCATTTTTGGTAGAGTTTTATATGTCAATGGATAGCTAATGAAATGAGCTTTCTAAAAATATCCCAACTTACTTAATAAATTGGACGGTTTGGGCGCTAGAGGGCGTCAAAGTTGACTAATTTTTTTATGACTTTTTTGTTGCATCCTTTTGTTCAATCTCCAATAACTCGTTTATTAAAACCATTTTTGGTAGAGTTTTATATGTCAATGGATAGCTAATGAAATGAGCTTTCTAAAAATATCCCAACTTACGTTAATAGGTTGGACGGTTTGGGCGCTAGAGGGCGTCAAAGTTTACTCATTTCTTCATGACTTTTTTTGGTGCATCCTCTTGTTTAATCCTCAAAAACTCTCTTAATTGCACTATTTTTGGTAGCGTTTTATACGTCAATGGATAGCTAATGAAATGAGCTTTCTAAAAATATCCCAACTTACGTTAATAGGTTGGACGGTTTGGGCGCTAGAGGGCGTCAAAGTTGACTAATTTTTTTATGACTTTTTTGTTGCATCCTTTTGTTCAATATCCAATAACTCGTTTATTAACACCATTTTTAGTAGAGTTTTATATGTCAATGGATAGCTAATGAAATGAGCTTTCTAAAAATATCCCAACTTACTTAATAAATTGGACGGTTTGGGCGCTAGAGGGCGTCAAAGTTGACTAATTTTTTTATGACTTTTTTGTTGCATCCTTTTGTTCAATATCCAATAACTCGTTTATTAAAACCATTTTTGGTAGAGTTTTATATGTCAATGGATAGCTAATGAAATGAGCTTTCTAAATATATCCCCATTTAGGTTAATAGGTTGGACGGTTTGGGCGCTAGAGGGCGTCAAAGTTGACTAATTTTTTTATGACTTTTTTGTTGCATCCTTTTGTTCAATCTCCAATAACTCGTTTATTAACCCCATTTTTAGTAGAGTTTTATATGTCAATGGATAGCTAATGAAATGAGCTTTCTAAAAATATCCCAACTTACGTTAATAGGTTGGACGGTTTGGGCGCTAGAGGGCGTCAAAGTTGACTACCACCAAATATGGTAGCGGGTGTAGTTGATTCCTAATTTGGACCAAATTTTCGTACAATTGCGATATTAAATCTACAACGACAGGTCTGTACTGGAGCAAATTTTATTTCTTGCAAGTAAATTGGGCAGTAAATTGATATTTCTTTACTAAACGGTCAAGTAGTAAAATTTGTTCCGGAAAACAGGGCAGGACTTTTGATTGCATTTGGCTCCTAAAATGCCCAGTAAAATTTTACGGTTGTTTGGAGGATCAAATTGAATTCCTGACAAACTTGTCCCACATGGTTGCCGCAACTCTGAAATTATATGATTTTTTAATGATTTTGGCATTTATTATTTAGTTCAAAGCATTAACCGAACTGATTTAAACGTATTGACTATTTTATGGTTTGGTTGAATCGTGAAATTCCTGAATTCTGGACTTAACTGACACGACACGGAAAGGATTTCATGGAAAGGTTTTTTTGCTGATTAGACATTCGTTCGAACCGATCCAATGCTGGAAAATCCATAAATTTTTTGTTTATTTCATTAAATTGCAATTTAGTTGAGTTAAGTGTGTCCCGGAGTGACGACATTAACTGTGACGTCATATTCAAATTTACTTATGTCTTAGATTAGTTCTCAGAATATTCTTTGATATTTTGTGGTTTTTGGACCAGATATCCAACGAGGTTCGTTTGTGGTAAAAATTCTAGACCTCTAACTAACTTATAGTGTTTTTGAGATATTCAAGAAACCAACGAGAATATTCAGAAAATAATCATTTTTCAAGTGTTTACTCTAATTTGAGATTTTTGAGCCTACTATATGCTAATAGCGGCCATATTGGATTTTGCTCAATCAAAGTGACCTTTTTTACTAATTTCAAACTAAATTATGGCAATCTTGACAATTTTTAGGGCGTGGCACATTTAAAAAATCATATTTTGACAAATGACACCCCACGTCACATTTCTACCATTTTTCTCTGTAAAATTGTCAGAAATCCGGTTTTTTTATTTTTCAAGGTCGTACAGAAAAATGTCAAATTTAGTAAAAATTGCCTACCATTGGGGTGTACTCGTGGTAAGACTTTCGCACCCCTAACTCAAACCGTTATTAATGGAAATACCCTAAAAAATAAATTTGGCGCCCTCTAGCGGGAAAACGGTACAACTTGGCCTGGTCCGGTCAACGTCACGTGATAGCCCCATTCATTAGCTTTCTTTTGTTATACGGTGGTTTTATACAAAGTGTTTCAAATAAGTGAGTTATGGACGATTTTCTGGAAGAGTGCACAAAAATTGAATCTAAATTAGGGATTTTTTGGGCCTACTATACAAACGGCGACCATTTTGGATTTTCTTCAATCAAAGTGATTTTTTTAACAAACTTGCACCTGGGGAACACAAATCTGACGTCCATTTTGCTCAAACTGGCACCGTTTCGGAGATTACCTTGAAATTATGTCAATTTTGACACTTTAGGGCGTGGCACCCTTGCAAAATGACATTTTGACAAATGACACTTTAAGTCATTTTTGTACTATTAACCTGAAGGTATTTAAACAGTTGAGGTTAATTTTGAAAATAAAAAATTTTCTGAAAAAAATCAGAAGGTGCACCCTTGAAAATTCTTGACAAATTTGGTTTTTAATTTTTCAAGGTCAAACGGTGCATGGTACCAAAAAAGTGTATAGAAGGTAAAAGTTGCATCCCATCGAGGTGCACATGTGATAACAATTTCAGACCTCTAACCTAAAACGTTTCTGAGATATTGAGTAAAAACTGCAAAAAGCGAGAGTCAACTTTGACGCCCTCTAGCGGCTAAACGGAACAACTTAGCCGTGCTCGCTCAATGTCACGTGATAGCCCCGTTTATTAGCTTTCTTTTGTTATACGGTGGTTTTATACAAAGTGTTTCAAATAAGTGAGTTATGGACGATTTTCTGGAAGAGTGCACAAAAATTTAATCCAAATTAGGGATTTTTTGGGCCTACTATACAAACGGCGACCATTTTGGATTTTCTTCAATCAAAGTGATTTTTTTAACAAACTTGCACCTGGGGAACACAAATCTGACGTCCATTTTGCTCAAACTGGCACCGTTTCGGAGATGACCTTGAAATTATGTCAACTTTGACACTTTAGGGCGTGGCACCCTTGCAAAATGACATTTTGACAAATGACACTTTAAGTCATTTTTGTACTATTAACCTGAAGGTATTTAAACAGTTGAGGTTAATTTTGAAAATAAAAAATTTTCTGAAAAAAATCAGAAGGTCACCCTTGAAAATTCTTGACAAATTTGGTTTTTAATTTTTCAAGGTCAAACGGTGCATGGTACCAAAAAAGTGTATAGAAGGTAAAAGTTGCATCCCATCGAGGTGCATTTGTGATAACAATTTCAGACCTCTAACCTAAAACGTTTCTGAGATATTGAGTAAAAACTGCAAAAAGCGAGAGTCAACTTTGACGCCCTCTAGCGGCTAAACGGAACAACTTAGCAGTGCTCGCTCAATGTCACGTGATAGCCCCGTTCATTAGCTGCCTTTTGTTATACGGTGGTTTTATACAAAGTGTTTCAAATAACCGAGTTATGAACGATTTTCTGGAAAAGTGCGCGGGAACACAAAAATTTTATGAAAAAAATCACCCTTGAAAATTCTTGACAATTCTAGTTTTTAATTTTTCAAGGTCAAACGGTGCATGGTACCAAAAAAGTGTATAGAAGGTAAAAGTTGCACCCCGTCGAGGTGCGTTAGCGGTAAAAAATTTCAAATCTCTAACTTGAAACGTGTCTGAGATATTGAGCAAAAACTGCAAAAAATGAGAGTCAAATTTGTCGCCCTCTAGTGGCTAAACGCAGCAACTTAGCCGTGTCCTTTCAACGTCACGTGATAGAATATTTCAAATAAGCGGGTTATGGAGACTTTCAAATTCCAGCAGGAAAAAATTCGAGAAAACGTATTAACAAACGTCACAGGCGTTCAGAAATATCGCTGGTGCGCACCTCGTTCGCATTTGACAGTTGAGTCACGTGACATTGGTTCGTTTTTTCAATATGTCGATCAGATGATCGAAAAAGGAACGTCAACTATTACGTCACTGTCACAAACCCTGGGACTTTAGGTTTTTTTTAATCCAGATATTCGATCTTGAGTCTTTTCAATTATTACTCAGTGCCTCACATCTAAGACAAACTTTTCCCGTGTAGACTGCTCCTGCAGGATTTCCATATTAAATATGCACATTCAAAAATTCCCGACTATTTTTACCGGAGAGCAACGGAAAAGAGAGACACTTAAACAAATTCATACATCATCTACTCTTAGAGTATTCTTTGGGCTCAAACGAGAAACGACATTCGACGACAGTCCGGATACTTTTAGATAAATTTGTCTCGTTTGACGTTGCACGCATTTGTTACACGGAAAATCCCTTTGAATCTACCTTTGGGGGCAAATTTCCTAAATAGTGTGGCCACCACCATATACAAGCAAATACTCGTGTATGTTTGTTTATTGATCCGGGCTTCGTCTTAACTGGATAAGACTTGGCAATTGCTAAAACTTGTCTAGGAAAGCTGGAATGCGGATAAAAGCCACTGCATACTAAAGGGGGAGTGAAGTAAGGGCTAATTTTCAATTAGATTAAATTAAAAGGTTTCCACCACTTATGGATGAGGGCGCTGCTGCTGATTTTTTTGTTGCACAAGGGTGTTTATTAGATTCCACCTAAACTGGTACATTTCAGTTAATTAAGTTTATACATGTGTTTATTGTCTTTAGTCTGTGTTGTCCTTTTATTACTAAAAATGTATCATTTTTACTATCCCAGTGTCAATTGTGTGGCTTTTACCAAGTTTTCCAATCTAATTTCCACTTATTAAACTATTTTCTAAGTTGGCAACACTGTAGTTAGACAGACAGGTGACAGAAACTGTGAGAAGGGGACGTTTATAGTTTGAACGGAAATTTGAAAATTTTAGCGCCGTTTTAAGTAAATTTCGAACGCAGTCGTGGTACGAAGCGTACTTGGACCAATCAGAGCGGCGTTATTTGACAGACGTCCGTGTGACTGCGTTCCAATATTTCTTTTTTCACTCTCATTATTAGCGTAGATGGCGGGGCATTTGATGTAATATAATGTCACCAAGGGTGAAAATCGCGTTTCGTTAATGCCGATTTAAACGCAAAAACCCATCGTTTGTCTGATTTGTTTTCTGCAAATTTCAACCTTTTCTCTCAAAAATTCATGAAAGTGGTGGTTTATACGATTTTTTTTTACTTGAGACAATGTTTTTGCGAGTTATCATTTCATTTAATGCACGTGACAAATATCGCACTTAAACCCGGTCGTATTTTACGTCTTCCCAGCGTAAAGAAAACCATTCGCTGGATTACTTAAAACGTTTCCCGCTTATTTTTCTGGCTGGGGGGGGATTCACGGCAAACTGGAGTATTACAAATTTGTCAGTGCTAATCCTCAAACTCGGAAATAATGCGCTGGTTACAACCCCGGAGGGTCGTGAGTGCAGTTAACCCAGCCCTATTAAAAACAATTGAGCGCTTTTCACCCATAAAAAAATGACATTTTGACAAATGACACTTATCGTCGCATTTCTAGTGTTAATTTAAACTAATTAAGGCAGTTAAAGACGATTTTCAAAATTTTCGTGCACCAGAAAATCGTAAATAACTCGCTTATTTGAACTATTCTGTATATACGAGCCAGATAACAAAAGAAAGCTAATGAATGGTGCTCTCACGTGACGTTGAGCAAACGCGGCTAAGTTTCCCCATTCGGCCGCTAGAGGGCGTCAAAGTTAACCTTGTTTTTTTTGTAGTTTTTAGAGGTCTGACATTTTTACCACAAACGTACCTTGAGGGAATTTTTCTTCAGGTTAATGATGAATTTTCATTTTATAAAAAAAAAAACAAAAAATATGAATCTTGTAGATATTTGCATATACCTACTTTATTCCTAGATTATGCACCGGTATACAGGGTGTCCCAAATTTAAGCAACAAATCAAACTTATAATTTTTTATTCGATTTTTGGAATCTACGTCAAATTCTAGGCCTACTTGATGTAAAATGTTTGTATCGATATTCAATTGTTTTTGCTTTAGTAGCCTACTTTGACCACCCTCCTCGAAAGCAGAAATTCCCAATTTGAGCGAAATTTTGGTGCACTTTTCCAGAAAATCGTCCATAACTCGCTTATTTGAAACACCCTGTATAAAACCACCGTATAACAAAAGGAAGCTAATGAACGGGGCTATCATGTGACGTTGAGCGAGCACGGCTAAGTTGCCCCGTTTAGCCGCTAGATCAGGTCAAAGTTGACTCTCGTTTTTTGCAGTTTTTACTCAATATCTCAGAAACGTTTTAGGTTAGAGGTCTGCAATTTTTATCACAAATGCACCTCGATGGGATGCAACTTTTACCTTCTGTACCCTTTTTTGGTACCATGCACCGTTTGACCTTGAAAAATTAAAAACCAAATTTGTCAAGAATTTTCAAGGGTGTACCTTCTAATTTTTTTCAGAAATTTTTTTATATAATTTTTATTTTTTCAAAGTTAACCTCAACTGCTTAAATACCTTCAGGTTAATAGTACAAAAATGACGTAAAGTGTCATTTGTCAAAATGTAATTTTTTAAGGGTGCCACGCACTGAAAACCGTCAAAATTGACACAATTTCTAGGTTATCCCTAAAACCGTGACAGTTGGGGTAAAATGGATGTCAGAGTGATACAGGGTGTCTCAGATTAGCGGCTGTCCCAAAAAAGTGAAAAACAATTTTTAATTTCCGGGAAATATCTCAAACAGTGTGTAAAAGGTAAAATTGTCAAAAAGCTTGACTTTGACGCCCTCTAGCGGTCAAACTATCACACCAATGACCTTTTTTGAATGCACCGTTGAAAAGCCCTTGGTCTGGACTATATTTTACTTTCAGTGACCTTTTATTATGGAACGCCGTTTTACTCTTTAATGAGTCGAAGCGTAAAGTATCGTTCGAATGATCAATAGTTTTAAACCACACTATTTTCTACGTTACATGATTATTTCAATACATTATTTGGCGTTAGATTGCGTGAAAGACATTAAAGAGTACAACGGCTTATGGAAATTTTCTACTAGATGAACCATTCTTTTAAACAATCGTTTTAATCAACCAAGTCCGAAATAACTATTGTAATAATTCTAGTCATTTAAAACATTGCTTTTAAGTTACACACATTACGCCGTTTTACTCTTAAAGGGTAATGCAAAAATTAAAGTATTGTTCAGACAATAGAAATTTTGGCGATACAATTTAAAACGTTGGTTTGAAAATAAATGCCAATTCCTGCGTTAGTTTAAAAATCATGTACATATTTAATACCACCAAATAAAAACAATGCTTAATTTTAGCGTTTGTTGAATTAAAACGTTACTTTCACTTTCCCCTCAGACAAACGAGTGTAAAAAATCATGGTAATTTAACGATCCTTTAATTATTACGTTAGTTTAAATATTTCAACCACAGCTTAAAATGAAACAATTGTAAAAATTCAGTCAATTTTTGCGTTCGATGATTTTAAACATTCGTTTAAAAAATACAAACGATGTTCAAAATAAACAATTGCAATAAATCCAGGAATTAAAACGTTGGTTGAATTAATACAATACATTTAACTACGAGTACCACATTTTTACGTTCGTTCGCGCAATCTATTGTAAAAAATACGTGCTGCTGCATGTTGCATGTGGCGGAGTTTGGAAGTAGAAATAGTAGGAATCTGTACACGATAGGCGTTGAAGAGTTGAGGTTGCTTTAATAGAGATGTTATGTGGTCCCGATATCGACCGGATGATCGATTCTTTTAATGCGTACTGCGTACACTACGATATTATACGAGGTTTCTAACCAGTCTGGAATATTGCAAATGTTTTGAAAAGTACTGATTTAATTTATATTATATTTATATTTATATCGTTATAATATACGATTTTATAACTTTAATTGAGGGAACGATATAAAACAAAATTCTAACAAGTAGTACCTATGTACCTAACTCCCTACTTAATTATTTTTCCGTTGACCGTATATTAGCAGTTTTTTTAATGGACAATAACGGAAGCAAAATTGTTCATTAATGAGTCCCATTAATGCATGATTTTTCAATTGTTTTACTTTAATGTATTTTCTTTAATGATACGCTCGTAGAAGTTCTATCTTTTTTTAACTGTATTAAACAGACAGAAAGAGGCGTACTTTAATTACCGCTAGGTTAGTTCTCCATCCGCCATTTCCGACAAAGCTAACTGTCAATGTCAGTTATCATACAGGTTTTGTTGTCATTGTCAGTGGCGTGTATACAACTGACAATTAGTAGGTAAATATTAAATAACTATTATTATATACTTATTATATACTACAGTCGGCGGAAAATTGTTGCAACCAACTCTTATATTAATAAGCGATTAAAAATCTCAATTATTAACGCGTTTACTATCGTTTACGCGTTAAAACCTTTCGATTATTAATCGCATTCATTAATACACTCGTTGGTTAAATAACTATAAAAACTCTAACTTCAACGCATTCTGATGGCTACATGTGATAGCCCATACGTTTTCCTAAGAAAAGTTTATGTGGATTTCTTTTCATTTTGCATAGTTTTTGACATACCGTCATTTTTTATAAGCGAATGCATAATGAAAAAAAATCGAACCTGTCGAGATTATTTTAAAATTGGAAAAGGTGAAAGGCGATGATTATTTTAAAAAATTGAAAAAACTAAATGATTACTTCAAAATAGTGAACAAGCATGCCAAATTTCATATGATATTTTTTGGGGGCGCATGTTTAGGACCCGCTAGCTCCGATAGGGGGTACTTATTCACCATAGTTTATAACGGTTGTTCAATAATTGTTATGGCCGTAGTTGGCTGTGGTTCCCTCTTTTTAGCATGAATGTAGGGCCGTTGATAAGTTCGTAAACGTCTGTATTGACATTATTTCTTTACTAGTACAATAATAAAAATCTATTTTTGTAGCTAAAAAAGTTTTAAAATTAATTAGACATGTTTGTAATAGCATATTATTCAAAGAGCACGAAATAATAGTAATTACTCACGAAGATAAAGGTTGCGACACGAGCCGAAAGCGAGTGTTGTAATTGTAAATCTTCGAATGACTGATAGCCATCACATGTAAGTAGAATACTATACTTTTTTTCGACTCTCTTTTAGATTGATTTTATAATACGAAAGAAAATAAGGCCGGTATTACCCAACTTCTTAGTCATTTACAGGGTGGTTCAGTTTCCATAGCGGAAACTTCAGGGCGCGATAGACAATCAGAAAATAATATGAGTTTGCATTATAAACTATTCGAGAAAAGCTTTGTTAAGAAAATACAGGGTGTTGAAGGTTGAAAGTTGTAACGAAGTTACTAATTTTTTTGTTAATATGTAGTATTAGATTAAAGAAAACAATGCGCAGCCTCACACGCTTAAGTTACAATGCGTCTTCGCTACAGAATGATGAACGCACCGCCGCGATCGATAAAGGTTCAGCGCGCAGCCGCGGTAGCGTAAACGAAGCAACATCGCGCCGTCGCGACTCGCGAGCTGGTAACCAGGTAATGCGCCGCGCGCTGCACTGTTGGTTCTTCCCGGACCACCGAACCGACCGACGCTTCAGCCAGCTGAACGGTAAATTTTATTGTTCCTGGGGGGCAAGCTGTGAAGGTATTTCAGAGTCGTTTCCTTCGGACCGCCAGTACAGGATGTTATAACACTGCTGGTCAACTTCGGAGGCTACAATCTCACTATCGCCTAGGTATTTCCAAACCGTTTCCTTCGGACCGCCGGTACTGGATGTTATAACACTGCCGGTTAACTTCGAAGGCCACGGCTCCGAAATCCTGTAAGCAAACCTGATCTCACCCAGGTCTTTCCGAACTGATTTCTTCGGACTGTCAGCTCCAGCCGTTTTAACCCCCAACTGGTCAACTCCGAGGGTCGACCTTTTGAAAGCTGATGCCGATTCTTTGACCCCGTCTGTACCCCCAGAGCACAGTTTTCGTACCGTCCGAATCTGTCATTTATACCGTAACCGTCTGTTTACCCTGGCTGGGAAAATACCGTTTCGAAACCGTCTTAGTTCTCCGTACCGTTCCCCGTTCTGAACACTAGGTTGTGTTGTCCGTTTGTTTTCCGTTTCAAAGTTACCGTATTAATTTAGTTGGGATCTCCAGGTCCGACTGTACCGTTTATTGATTTGAACACGAGGCTGTGTTGTTGTCCGTTTGTTCTGTTGTGCTACAGTTTTAAGTAGCTTAGAATATGAATGATTGTTAACTGTTATTTTTCCTGGTTAACACGACTGCCAACTTCCCTGAGCTGTTCCTCACTTAAGTTTGAATATTTGTCTCTAAACCTTATGCCTTCCTTGTAACAGTTACGGTAAACAACTGTTTTAGAACAACATAATAGTTTTGATATTTTTGATGCAGAAAAATCTTCATTTACTAAAAAAGCTAATTGTTCTCTAGGAATAACAACAGCTGGACGACCTTTTCCTACAACAATAATTGCATACATACCTTCAAATCCTTTAAAAGTGCTAAGTACTTGTACTAATATATACTAATATATCAGTAGACACATTAGATGATGAACCATATTTTGTGATTTTTGATTTTGGTATGGTTATGTTATGATTTTGACTGTTTGAAGTTGGTTATATCCAGTAACTTCCAATTTGCTATTTATTGCATTTCTTCTCTTTCTCTTCTTAATAGGCATTTTCAGTTTTTTTGTCTGTAATGTAGTTAATAGTTGTGTTTCTTCTAAAGCCGATTACACGTTATAAAAACAAATATGGTTTCCATAGGTATATAATGTGCTATAGAAAAAATATTAACATTGAAACATTAATATCTCAAAAATCGTTGCTAAATTATGTTTTGCGAGAAATTCAAAGATTTATAATATACGGGGCCAGAAAAAAATCAAGTGTGACATCATTACTATTACGTTGATCCCCTTGTATATACCGATTCTACATCAAAATGCGCAACAAAAAATAATAATAAACAGCGTGTTCGAGCACATATTGAAAAATTATGCCTTGATTTTTAAACGTTTGTGATACCTATCTATAAACAAGCGTAGTGCACTCAGTGCGGCAGTACGCATGCAAACAATCGATCATCCGGTCGATATCGAGACCAGACACATCTCTATTAACACGACCTCACTTTCTCGTTGGACGCATATAGTACAGTTTCCTACTATTTCTACTTCCAAACTCCGCCACATGCAACATGCAGCAGCACGTATTTTTTACAATAGATTGCGCGAACGAACGTAAAAATGTGGTACTCGTAGTTAAATGTATTGTATTAATTCAACCAACGTTTTAATTCCTGGATTTATTGCAATTGTTTATTTTGAACATCGTTTGTATTTTTTAAACGAATGTTTAAAATCATCGAACGCAAAAATTGACCTCATTTATAAGCTGTGGTTGAAATATTTAAACTAACGTAATAATTAAAGGATCGCCAAATTACCATGAAACTGTCAACAAACGCAATCATTGTTTTTATTTGGTGGTATTAAATATGTACATGATTTTTAAACTAACATTTATTTTCAAACCAACGTTTTAAAATGTATCGCCGAAATTTCTCTTGTTTGAACAATACATTATTTCTGCGTTTTAAAGAGCAAAACGGCGTTCCATATTTTATCGAAACTGTTCAAATAACTAAATTATTTTACGTTAAAGCTAAAGTGGTTAAATCACTTTGAATGTTTGTGAAGCTTGACTTTCACGCCCTCTAGCGGCCAAACTGTGCAACCGATTAACTTGAATGAGCATATTTTTGGAAAGCTTACGACCTGAGCTATCTTTTCACTTCAATCACTTTTGGTCGTCAACTGTTAAATAAGCAAGTTATGGAAAATTTTTAAGGAGCATACAAAAATTTCACACTTGGTAGTGCCCCCTTAACGTCACGTGATAGCTCCATTCTCTAGCTACCTACGATCATCTGATGCGTCTAGACGGAATGTTTCAAATAATCAAGTTAGTTGCGGTTTTCTTGGCCTACTATACTGACCGCCGCCATATTGGATTTAGACATGTCGAGGCGGCCATTTTGTCACTGTGAAACTAAGGGCAAGCGTCAAGTTACAATGTTGCCGCTTGCATTAAAATTTTTTAGTAAAGAAAAATAATTGAACAAAGTAAACAACAATAAGGTCTAAATTAGCTTGAAACTAACTAGTAATGTAATGGAGATGATTTGCAAAAATAGACCTTAACGCAAATAGTTTTCCTAACTGACTAAAGTCTATTGAAGATAAGGTTACAGTGACGTCAAAAGTATGATTAACACCATACAATTCTTTGCTTTGATTAAAATTTGAAATTGAACAGACTTTAGCTGCCATCTGGTGGTGGTTTGAGTCGATATCTTCGTGAATCAAATACTAAAACTGCTTGCAATAACTCGTAATCCGAAAGTAGACCAATTATTGTGTATTCACGTCACAAATAATGGTGAAAGAAAGTGAATATTTAAAACTTTCTATAGTGAATCGGTCTACATTTTGGGACACCGTGTAGAAATTAATCCCACGTAAATACCTGAAACTCTTATGTCTTATAAAACCTTCACTCAGATAGGATTGATATTAAAAGTTAATGAAAGAAATGCGGGATTTACTCATTTCTAACATTGAGAAGCTTAATAAAGACAAATGAAGTCACTTATTAAAGATGGTGGTTTGGTTAGAAGGGTCACTTCTGACAGTGTTGTCAAATTAACTGTTTTATTCTTAGATCCGTTAGGAATTTAAGGGGATTTCGTCAAATACAGATAAATTACAAAAGAAAGAAAGAAAGTGTTTTGTTCGGTTCGTTCGACCAAACTGTCAAACGTATTAATTTCCGGGGTAGGGGATTTCTTCTGGAAAGCCAATTTCAATATAAAAATGTTTTTGCGTCACGTGTCAGCTGTCATCACTGTCAAAACTCGTTCACCAGTGACTTCAAACTATAAACTGTAGTGAAGTGAACAAACTCCTTAAAATCCCATATAAAACAAAATGTAAAAATGTCAAATAAAGATGCAAATTTGAACCGTTTACCCCTCCCCCAGGAGTTCGTAGTTTAATTGAGTTAAACTAATTAGAAACGACATGTTGCTGAAAGCTGCCTACTTAAAATTCATAACAACTTAATACATACAAATTGAGGAGGCAGACGTTTATGAGGTGTTACTTTGATACGCCATTGAAGTGCATTTTTTAGGGTTGTTTGAGGCGTGTGGGAGTTTTACCCCCTTAGGAAATATTGCGTGACTGCGCCACTGTGCTTAACGTTAGGTAACATTTTCCTATTTACCGCTTTTCCTCTTGCTTTGAAATAAGCCAGGCTGCTTTAATTTTCAAAGTGCAGTTGCGCATGCAAAATCATCTTTTTGATCTTTTGGTTTTTCCCAGTGGATACGTCAAGACGAGTTTCCATTGTTTTCGACGGTACAGGTTATGTAATAATAATTAAAATCTATACTATTGCACAGTCCGTTTGGCAAATGACAGATGTATTTGAGCATTCATGGAATTTGTTATTGTCCGGCCGAATGCGTTTATTTGTTTTCGTTTTAGTTATGAAATCGTTTGCCTGGCTTATAAATCACGTGGCTAATTGACTGGGGCCCCACTCGTTTTCCAGCTCCATGGAACGAACAGAACGTTTTTGACGTCACAATTATGGTTTTTAGGTATTTCGGTAACCGAAAATGTCTAAACAATTCAGTGAAGAGCAAGCAGTGGCTGATTTTGCGGAGGATAGATGTTTCAGGTGACATACAGAGAATTGGTTGCCGCTTACCTTACTTTGCAGGTTTACCATCAAGAAAATAACACACACACAGTCCAGAATCACTATCAACACTTTGCACAATTCAAATAAAGTAATTTTCCGAGTAATTAACGACACTGATTTAATTTTTCCTTGTTTTGCTTTAGCTTAACCTCACTCTCGTGAGTCTTGTCAAATCGGTAAACTGAAGCCCTGTCAATGTCAATTGTCAATCAATATGCCATGTTGCCGAATGCTCGCGTAAAAAAGAGTTCCAGATTCCCGGTGACTTAAAAAGTTTTGTTAAGCCAGACATATTGCAAAATTCGGGTATAGAGCATTTTTAAAAAATTATTTTTTTTTTTTTTTTGCTTTCTGTGATAGTATTGCTCCGTGTCAGTGCAAGAAAATTGTTTATTTGTCTATAAATACCTTTTTTACGATTCGGCAACATGGCATCAGTGTGTTTGTAATGTTAGCAAAGGACAGAAACATATTGACTGACAATTGACATTGACAGTGCTTCAGTTGTTTACCGATTTGACAATCCTCAGAAGAGTGAGGTTAAATTTGCAAAAACGGATAAATTAAATCAGTGTCATTAGTTATTCGTAAAATTACTTTATTTGAATTGTGCAAAGTGTTGGTAGTGATTCTGGACTGTGTGTGTGTGTTATTTTATTGATGGTAAACCTGCAAGGTAAGCAGCATCTTTCTGTATGTCACATGAAACTTAAAATCACACACACAGACTTTACACAACCATTGATGTGCAACTGAAATATGTTAAAGAATGCCAGTGAAATTGACTGAAAACAGCATTACAAAGGTCGTTCAATTAAACAGAAAAATACACTTAACTAAATTAGCGTAAAAAGTTGTAAACTAATTGTAAGGAAGCACACCCTTATAAAATTTTATGATTTCGGTGGTAAATAGTAAATGGGGGCTGAAATATAACCGTCTACGGTCCGAGCTTCCAAACCATTCATATTTAATCCAACTCCTAAAAGAAAAGTTTTAAGACCCAATTACGTAAAACCCTCGATCAATTTTTAAGCCCACACAACTCAATAACTGTCCAAATTTTCAAGGGTTTTCGCAAAAAATGTTATGCAACCATTTGTGTGTTTTAGTGAAAGCGTTTAAAGTGAAAGTCCGGACGGTTGTTTGTTATTAATGCCTAGTTAGGCTGAAGATTGAAAAGCTAAAAAACCCCATTTAATTTTAAGGGGGTAAATATTCAACTAAGCAATTACCTTGATGGTCCCAAGGACCTAGAAAAGACACTCTTAAAGGCTGATTTCTGTAGTTTTCCTTCACTTTTGAATCCTTGTCACTAAAGTCTCATAGGCATAACCTAAAAATTGTAACTCATTTCTTACATAACTGACAGATGACAACAACAATGAACACTATAAACTAGATGTGCCATGAATTTGTTTAATGGCGGTCTAAGTTGTGATTTGACTGTAACATTATTGATTTTTGACCATTGGTTGGTTATTTGAAACATTTAGTATAGAGACGTTAAAGGATCGAAAATAGCTAATAAACGGGGCTATCACGTGACGTTGAGCGGAATAGGCTAAGTGACACGGTATGGCCGCCAGAGGGCGTCAAACTTTGATAAAAAAATTTTTGATAAACATCTCTTAAAACTATTTCACATTGTTAAAGTCTTCTTAAATAACGAAAAAATTGCAAGTAAAACAATAAAAAAGGTGTTACTTTCATTTAGGGCTTAACATCCCGTAAAATCGAATTTGACGGTATTAACAACTTAATTTATATCGTAATGAAACGCAACAACCGTGAACTCTGTGCAATTATTAATAATATTATTTCCGACCGCAAACACAAATCGAAATAGATATAAATTCGCAAAATACGCGTCCCAACATATGGGCCCCTTTAATTCTGATTATCCGTGACGAATTACACGGCGGATTTGAATAATTTAAATATGGCGCACTAATCAACCGGATAAAATAACTTTCAGGTGTGAAAAGAGTCTTTATGGTCCATTTTTGCCTGTAACAAGTTTAAATTCTTACGACAAATCATATTATTTAAGCAAACTTATTTGAAACGAACTTGAACCATAATGACATTTTGTTAGACGTCCTGTTTTAGCGCGTTTTTGGTATTATTTCACCTAATTTAAAGTCTTTTGTATAAATATGCTCTTTGATGTGCATTGGAACCCTCCTGGAGCAAAAAAAAATGGCAAAATTTGCACTTTTTGTAAAAATAGCATATTTTTTGACGCGTTGCTTTGACCCTAAAACCGTTATTTGACAAGTTACGTCAAAATGTCATAGAAAACAAAAGATAGTGCAGATTACAAGCTTTCCAAAAATATCCCCACATGAGTTGATTGGTCATACCGTTTGACCGCTAGAGGGCGTCAAAGTTGCTTCACCATAAAATCGCACATTTTTAGACACCCGCTGCTTTTACCCTAATTTACTCCCTTACTTGACAAGATACGTCAAAATGTCATAGAAAACAAAAGATAGTGCAGATTACAAGCTTTCCAAAAATATCCCCACATGAGTTGATTGGTCATACCGTTTGGCCGCTAGAGGGCGTCAAAGTTGCTTCACCATAAAATCGCACATTTTTAGACACCCGCTGCTTTTACCCTAATTTACTCCCTTACTTGACAAGATACGTCAAAATGTCATAGAAAACAAAAGATAGTGCAGATTACAAGCTTTCCAAAAGTATCCCCACATGAGTTGATTGGTCATACCGTTTGGCCGCTAGAGGGCGTCAAAGTTGCTTCACCATAAAATCGCACATTTTTAGACACCCGCTGCTTTCACCCTAATTTACTCCCTTACTTGACAAGATACGTCAAAATGTCATAGAAAACAAAAGATAGTGCAGATTACAAGCTTTCCAAAAATATCCCCACATGAGTTGATTGGTCATACCGTTTGGCCGCTAGAGGGCGTCAAAGTTGCTTCACCATAAAATCGCACATTTTTAGACACCCGCTGCTTTCACCCTAATTTACTCCCTTACTTGACAAGATACGTCAAAATGTCATAGAAAACAAAAGATAGTGCAGATTACAAGCTTTCCAAAAGTATCCCCACATGAGTTGATTGGTCATACCGTTTGGCCGCTAGAGGGCGTCAAAGTTGCTTCACCATAAAATCGCACATTTTTAGACACCCGCTGCTTTCACCCTAATTTACTCCCTTACTTGACAAGATACGTCAAAATGTCATAGAAAACAAAAGATAGTGCACATTACAAGCTTTCCAAAAGTATCCCCACATGAGTTGATTGGTGATACCGTTTGGCCGCTAGAGGGCGTCAAAGTTGCTTCACCATAAAATCAGATATTTTGTGACACCCGCTGCTTTCACCCTAATTTACTCCCTTACTTGACAAGATACGTCAAAATGTCATAGAAAACAAAAGATAGTGCAGATTACAAGCTTTCCAAAAATATCCCCACATGAGTTGATTGATTACACCGTTTGGCCGCTAGAGGGCGTCATTGACGCATTGTCTCATTGACGCCCTCTGGCGACCATCCTGTATTGCTACAAGGGTTTTACAAGACAATCCGGCCTTTAAATATTTAACTAGCCTACCAAACATAATATTTTATTCGAAAGGATACGCTTACCCGAGTAAAACGCGATACGGTACAGGTTATGCATAATAATCTCTGGACGTTTTCCCGGCCGGAAAACTTCCGGCAAACTCTTAGAAAGTTTCCACGTCGGCCAACTAACAAAATAATTCCGCATAGTGCCGTGTACGTGCGAATGCGGCATGCAGTGCCGTTTCTCCAAATACTTTTTGATATGCATGGCCTTTTTAATATTTCACTCGCCTTAGTTTCACGTTTTTATTTTTTTGCAACAGGAATGGATCAGGCCCAAAAAAATTCCACTTAAAAACTCCAAAGTCAATTTGTCGTTACGATTCATTTTTAGCATTTTGTTTGATGCCAATTTGAACCCTAAGGACAGCTGTATGGCTAATTTGTAGTGTTAAGGTTGATAGAGTACGTCCCTGTGTCTATTTTACGCCCTTAACTTCCGTTAAAACGTGAACATTCCGACTTATTCAACTTATATTCCCTGTGTAGTCGTTACGCACTGGCGACACACTTAAATATTAAGAAGTTTTTCGGTACTTGCTCCCACAAGACGTAAGAAAATTTCGTAAAAGTTTTTACGGAACGGGCATCCGAGAATAATTTAAATGATCTAGTGACCGTATCCTACTGGGACTGCGCCACATTTTTGGGTCAATTGAACAAAAATTGTTTTTCTTGCTTTAGTTCTAATTTCCGGTTTTTTGATTTCAGTTTAGACCGGGAGCAACCGTTTACCTTCCAACTGGGCGTTGGGCAAGTGATTAAAGGATGGGACCAGGGTTTGCTTGATATGTGCGTTGGTGAGAAAAGGAAATTGTCTATACCACCTTCATTGGGTTACGGAGACCGTGGAGCTGGAAATGTTATTCCTGGAGGGGCCACTCTCACTTTTGAGGTTAGTTACTATCTCGTTTACCACTTTGCTGTTATCTTTGAGTGGATTGTTTGTTTCAGGTTGAACTGATCAACATCGGAGACACTCCACCGACCACTAATGTTTTCAAGGAAATCGACGGAAACAAGGACAATCAATTGAGTCGCGAGGAAGTAAGTTTAGAAACAATGGGCCTATCCCACATATCATAAATTTTTGTTTTAATGACTGGAATCGAAAGAATAGGATCAAAAAACTAATTTTTCATATTCTTGAAGAAAAAATTATGGTCGTAAATGTTCCTACATTAGTTTGAATTTGTCCATTAAATTTAAAAGATCTGTTTTGGCGCGCATGTGACGTACGTAATTCTGGGCGATTTTATTGGCTGTTGCACGCCAACTGTTTCACTTCTTGTCGCTGATTGGTTGATAGTGTAGTACGTCACCGGCGGCGGGCGTTTTAAACATGAGATTAATGTAGTTTTTATCATCATTTTTTTTCTATTTAGACTTAATATTTTTGAAAACAAAAAAATACGGGTATAATATTTTCAATCCGTCTTTGTAGTTATGAAATAAAAAAAAATTGTGGGACAGGCCCACTCTTGGTTCAGAATTAAAAGTGAAACGAACAACACGCGTTATTATTATGGACATCTTCAATTTCTCTTTTCGAGTGAAAGTAACGACCTACATCCTCTAGTTAACAATTTCTTCAACTTTGACCGGCTAATCATCTTGACAGGTGAGCGAGTACCTGAAAAAACAAATGGTAGCCGCCGACGGTGGTAATCCTAGTGAAGAAGTGAAGAACATGCTGGCTGAACACGATAAACTGGTCGAGGAAATCTTCCAGCACGAAGACAAAGACAAAAATGGATACATTTCGCACGACGAATTTTCAGGCCCGAAACATGACGAGCTTTAGGCAGTAAAATCGACTGAATTTTAGTCTTTTTTTTTGTGAAATAATTATTCCAGTTTAGTGTGTATTTATTATTGCTTTTTGATACACTTAATCTAGGTTTAAGGTTCAAATGTGTCAATTGTTACTCGATATAAGCCTTGAAAATGTGTTCCTTCTTGGTTTTTTTGTATGTATTTGAGAAATGTTTATTCCAGTTTTAGTTTGTACTTTTTGATTGTTAATTGAAGCATTCCGCAGTTATTTTTGGTAAATATGTCTATACGTTGTTATATTAAGAGTTAATAAAAGTTTTGTATGAATTGATTGGGTTTCATTATGTATCACATAAATTGTAACGCTTTCTTGACAATTGGCAAGTGCGCCCAGTATTATTTTTACAATGTGGTTGGGGTGATAAATGAACTCATGTGGGGATATTTTTGGAAAGCTTAAAATCTGCTCTATCTTTTGTTTTCTATGACATTTTGACGTAACTTGTCAATTAAGCGAGTAATTTAGGGTCAAAACAGCGGATGTCACAAAATATCTGATTTTATGGTGAAGGAAGTTTGACGCCCTCTAGCGGCCAAACGGTGTGATCAATCAACTCATGTGGGGATATTTTTGGAAAGCTTGTAATCTGCACTATCTTTTGTTTTCTATGACATTTTGACGTAACTTGTCATTTTGATGTATCTTGTCAATTAAGCGAGTAATTTAGGGTGAAAGCAGCGGATGTCTAAAAATGTGCGAAAATATAGCGGCCATGACCAATTAACTCATGTGGGGATCTGCACTATCTTTTGTTTTCTATTTTATAACCCGTTTGTGCATTAAGCGAGGGGGACGGAAGTTGATTGCGCATTCGCCTACTTAGCGGCCAAAATTGAAATCAACTTAAATAAATTTTGGAAACTTAATTCACTATCTTTTGTTTTCTATGACATGATACAAATGTAAAGAAGTGGAAAATTAGGTGAAAGCAGCGGGTGTCCAAAAATCGAACATTTTTAGGTGCAGAAAATGCAACTTTGACGCCCTCTAGCGGCCATAACTCGTCATTCGCCATATAACAAGAAGGGGATACCTTTTTGGAAAGCTTGTAATCTGCACTATCTTTTGTTTTCTATGACATTTTGACGTAACTTATCAAACAACAGAGTAATATGGGGTGAAAGCAATGAGTAAAAAGAACAAGTATCAGGAGGTAACAATAATACAAATTATAACCCGTTTGTGCATTAAGCGAGGGGGACGGAAGTTGATTGCGCATTCGCCATATTGTCAAGAAGACAAAAAATACCTCTTTAATACTTCTGTGATCCTGATATGCCATTTTTGTGGAAAATTTACATTTTTACCAAAAATCGAACATCTCATTAGGAGAGCAGAAAATGCAAAGAGGTAAACTTCAGTTACTCCCGATACACTCGTCATTCGCCATATTGTCAAGAAGACAAAAAATACCTCTTTAATACTTCTGTGATCCTGATACAATATGCCATTTTTGTGGAAAATTTACATTTTTACCAAAAATCGAACATCTCATTAGGAGAGCAGAAAATGCAAAGAGGTAAACTTCAGTTACTCCCGATACACTCGTCATTCGCCATATTGTCAAGAAGACAAAAAATACCTCTTTAATACTTCTGTGATCCTGATACAAAATGCCATTTTTGTGGAAAATTTACATTTTTACCAAAAATCGAACATCTCATTAGGAGAGCAGAAAATGCAAAGAGGTAAACTTCAGTTACTCCCGATACACTCGTCATTCGCCATATTGTCAAGAAGACAAAAAATACCTCTTTAATACTTCTGTGATCCTGATACAAAATGCCATTTTTGTGGAAAATTTACATTTTTACCAAAAATCGAACATCTCATTAGGAGAGCAGAAAATGCAAAGAGGTAAACTTCAGTTACTCCCGATACATTCTTATTCACCTTTTTTTACGTTTATGTCGAATTGAGTCCGATTTGTCGTATATCAAACGCCGTCGTACGATAAATTTTTCTCCAGTCAAACTACCGTACGATTCGACCGGGTCGTACGACTTGTTGGACGACAGCATCACACACTATGCAATTATCGTTTCGACGGTCGAATCTACCTGAGTTGTACAACTTGTCGTACAACTAATTGTATAGTGTATGGGCCGTTTTAGGATGAAAGCGGCGGGTGTCTAAAAATTAGTGATTTTATGGTGAAGCAACTTCGACGCCCTTTAGCGGCCAAACGGTGTGATCAATCAACTCATTTGGGAAGCTTGAAATCTGCTCTATCTTTTGTTTTCTACGACATCTGCTAATGCCGCTCTCAAGTTTTTTGTTAAGAAAAACTAGTTAGGTGGTACCACCCTTAAAAGTAAAGAAATTTTGATGGAATTTGGATTGTGGTAGGACTCTTCAAAAAAAAAACATAAAATTCAATAAAAGTAGACGATTTATTCAAATAGATTGACTTTATATAAATTAGAATATGCGAATCAAAAAAAGTCAACAAAACGTAAAAATCACATAATCGTACAACTAATTAATACAAATTGGGAAGTAGGAATAAAAATAAACGTGCCGACTTTAAAAAAGAGATCCGACTGAAGTATATAATTAATTAATAGAAGATACACATAGATTTTAAAAAACAAGTTTCAACAGACGCCGGAGGCGAACATCCGAACGTCCCGATCTTTATCCGCTTGAAGTCGTCGCAACACGTTGTTGAGGGATTCGATGTGTTTGTTCTCTGGATCAGTAAAATAATCTGTAACGATGAAAAGGAGAATAAACTTTTGACTGGTTAGTTGTGTGAAGTCTTATTGTGACTAACCTATCTTCATGACGTAATTGACTATACAATTGGCGACTACAACTCGAACGTTGCTGATCGGATCCCAACTTAAATCCAACAGTTGCGGCAGCAACATCATGGCAAAATCATCGGCTTCCAACGCGTCTCGTTTCAAAGTTTCAATGCACAACACGGCAAAAGTCTGATGGCACTTCCATTTTTTGGAATGCGCGAACCGTTCCGAAATCACCGATAAGTAAGTGGATGTCATGCTGCGATCCTTTGCTATGTGTTTTATTACTTCGGTGGCCTGAAAGAGAAGAACACCGTTCAATCAGTAACGGAAAACCACATTTTTAGCAACAACAGTTGCCTGGAAAATTGTTCAGATTGACGTACTTTAACTTCAATTAGGTGTCAGAAGACCGTCGTCATATCTCATCACAAGTTGATTCAAGCAAAGACTAATGATAAGTGTATAGACAAACAGTGGCAATATGGAACTGAAAATTAATTTAAGTAAGCAACGTGAGATGGCACCACTAAACGCATCAAAACAGTTTTAATGCGGCGTTGTCTAGTTGGACAAATCACATTTTTTGTTTTGTTTCCGGGTAAAAAATAACAGATTTTGTGTGTGTTTTCTTTAATTATTGTGTTTCACTTTGTTGTATCCATCGCCATCTCTAAAAACTAAGTGAAATTTTCTTTAAAATGAGGTGCAAGTCAATATTTTGACAGAAAATTCAAAATGGCAGCCTGCGACGCCATTTTGTCTCTCATTTCTTGAAACTACGTGAAATTTTCTTTAAAATGAGGTGCAAGTCAATATTTTGACAGAAAATTCAAAATGGTGGCCTGCGACGCCATTTCTGTCTGAAATTTTCATTTCTAGAAACTATTTTCGTCTGTGAAAGTTTTCTTTAAAATGAGGTGCAAGTCAATATTTTGACAGAAAATTCAAAATGACGGCCTGAAACGCCATTTTGTCTGTCATTTCTAGAAACTACGTGAAATTTTCTTTAAAATGAGGTGCAAGTCAATATTTTGACAGAAAATTCAAAATGGTGGCCTGCGACGCCATTTCGTCTGTCATTTCTAGAAACTACGTGAAATTTTCTTTAAAATGAGGTGCAAGTCAATATTTTGACAGAAAATTCAAAATGGCGGCCTGAAACGCCATTTTGTCTGTCATTTCTAGAAACTACGTGAAATTTTCTTTAAAATGAGGTGCAAGTCAATATTTTGACAGAAAATTCAAAATGGCGGCCTGCGACGCCATTTTGTCTGTCATTTCTAGAAACTAAGTGAAATTTTCTTTAAAATGAGGTGCAAGTCAATATTTTGACAGAAAATTCAAAATGGCGGCCTGCGACGCCATTTTGTCTGTCATTTCTTGAAACTACGTGAAATTTTCTTTAAAATGAGGTGCAAGTCAATATTTTGACAGAAAATTCAAAATGGCAGCCTGTAACGCCATTTTGTCTGTCATTTCTTGAAACTACGTGAAATTTTCTTTAAAATGAGGTGCAAGTCAATATTTTGACAGAAAATTCAAAATGGCGGCCTGTGACGCCATTTTGTCTGTCATTTCTAGAAACTACGTGAAATTTTCTTTAAAATGAGGTGCAAGTCAATATTTTGACAGAAAATTCAAAATGGCGCCTGTGACGCCATTTTGTCTGTCATTTCTAGAAACTACGTGAAATTTCTTTAAAATGAGGTGCAAGTCAATATTTTGACAGAAAATTCAAAATGGCCAGCCTGAAACTACGACGCCATTTTGTCTGTCATTTCTATTTCTAGAAACTACGTGAAATTTCTTTAAAATGAGGTGCAAGTCAATATTTTGACAGAAAATTCAAAATGGCAGCCTGCGACGCCATTTTGTCTGTCATTTCTAGAAACTACGTGAAATTTTCTTTAAAATGAGGTGCAAGTCAATATTTTGACAGAAAATTCAAAATGGTGGCCTGCAACGCCATTTTGTCTGTCATTTCTAGAAACTACGTGAAATTTTCTTTAAAATGAGGTGCAAGTCAATATTTTGACAGAAAATTCAAAATGACGGCCTGAAACGCCATTTTGTCTGTCATTTCTAGAAACTACGTGAAATTTCTTTTAAAATGAGGTGCAAGTCAATATTTTGACAGAAAATTCAAAATGACAGCCTGAAACGCCATTTTGTCTGTTATTTCTAGAAACTACGTGAAATTTCTTTAAAATGAGGTGCAAGTCAATATTTTGACAGAAAATTCAAAATGGCGGCCTGAAACCGTCAAAAAATACAACTTTTTTATTTGTCAAGTTACAGTTGACGTCTCGGTGTCATTTTATGTTAAAATTTCCCGAAAAAGACGCTGGTGCAGTCGATTTTTTAATATCTCAAAAACTAACAGAGTTAGACCTAAAATTGAACATTTTAACCATTTCTTTGCCAGGAACTCGGCCGGATTAAGAAATACATGAAAATCTGACTAAAAAATATTTACAATATAATACGTGATATTATGGTAAAGGAAATTTGACGCCCTCTAGCGGCCAAACGGTGTCACCAATCAACTCACGTGGGGATATTTTTGGAAAGCTTGAAATCTTCTCTATCTTTTGTTTTCTATGACATTTTGACCTTAAAATTTTAATCTTAAAGAGCCACGTGACCTTTAGGATCCGTTTTGAAATTAAAAAAGAGTCACGTGGACTAAAAAAAATTAAATTTGAATATTGAAAATCGTCACGTGACCAATTGCACATCAAAAGGAGTCACGTAATTTAAAAAATATCAGTTCAAACTGAAAAACGGTCACGTGACCCTTTAAACATTATTTTGCTATTTACAGTCACGTGACCTTCAAAATTTCGATTTGACATTAAAAAAAAAAGTTTGATTATTGAAAATCGTTATGCGACTTTATAAACTGTAAAAAGTCACGTGACCTTTAAAAATATATATATATTTTTTTGAAAATCGTCACGTGACCATTTGCACATTATAAGGAGTCAGCTGACTCTTCAAATAATACTTTGACATCTAAAACAGTCACGTGACCTTTAGGATTTCGTTTTGACGTTAAAATAATTGAAAATTGTCACGTGGCCATTTGCACGGTAAAGAGGGTCACGTGTCTTTAAAAAAATATCAGTTCAAACTGAAAACGATTAAAATGACATTTAAAACTGTCATGTGACATTATAAATTCCATTTTTAATATTAAAAGAGTCACGTGACCTTCAAGATCTGTTTTGACGTTAAAAAAGAGTCCCGTGTGACTTTTAAAATAAATAGAATCTTTTGATAATAAAGATCAAAATTGTTATTTTGTTTAGTTTTCAAAATACGAGTAATTGAACTGAAATTTATTTGAAAAAAATCGAGCTTTCTTAGGCAGTCCAGCAAAATAAAGTGGATTATGGGAAATAGGGCAAAAGTTGGCAACTATGCCAACAATGAGGAGCTGTATTAGCGCCATCTCTTAGAGTTTAGCTACAACTGAGTTAGGAAGCTTTTTGGATGCCACTTTAATAATTACATTGCGCTAGTTGTCTTCAAAAGTAATTCAAATTTGCGAAAAAAAAAACAGTTCTTACCAAAATGGTGGCAGCAGTTCTGACGGCAGCTACAGTGGAAATCATCAGAGCTTGAGCGTACCAACCAATGTATTTGGACACGTCGGCGGGCGAAAACAGTGGAACGCACAACGTCAACTGTTGCGCGAACGTTTCCTTTAGACGCCATTTTCGGATACTGTCCACTTCCAAAAATTCCACAAGCTTCGGCAATAAAATGGCACGTTTTTCCGGCTTGATTATTTGCATGAACTGAAACAGGTGGTTCAGCACGCCTTCCTGCACCTCCTCGATGTCTTTCAGGAACCCTTCGAATATCGGACACAAATCTTCGCTGGCTAGTTCCGAGCCTAGAATGATGGCCACTTCGTGGAAACTTTTCGCCACCGTTCGACGTATCGTGTAGGCTGCGTGACCTGTCAAACGATGACGTAGCCACTATTTGCCGCGGTTTTCACTTTAACCAAACGCTTACCCAGCAAGTCGTTCATGACCCCTTTGAGTAAAGGCCAGTTGTCCTTGCCTAAAGTCAACAAAACGGCAGGAAATGAGTAGGCGCAGTCTCCAGCCATGTCAGGCTTACTAAGACTAAAATTGACTTGCGACATCGACACAAATATATCGATAAACTCTTGAGGAACTATGTGCTGAGGTGGTTCCGGTTTCACTTCCGTCGTTTCCTCTCTATTATTTACATTAGAATCGGCTACGTTGCTATCTGAAACGTCACACAAAAATCTCATCAAACTACCGCCTAACTGCTTCAAAACAGCTCAAACTAAATTACAATCAATCATAGTCTGCCTTATACAAAAAGTGTCTTCAAAGTATATCGTCTTTGTATGCTTTAATCATGTTTTTGTTTTAAACAAATTAATTTAGTAAAATCAAGTTGCGACTTACTTTTTAAATCTACATTATCACTCTGAGTATCACTGGAAGGTTGAATTGACTGGGGCGGCGTCGGTTCGCTGTCTAAAGTTGAATTCAAACTTATACCGGCGTACAGCTCTTCTAAGTGATTCGTCTGTAAAACGCAAATAACGGATGTTCAAATTGTCACAAAAAGCGTATATCTTAGATAACGTTGCAAATAATTATATTATATGACAGCTGTCAATCCAAACCACAGCCAACTAGGACCATAACAATTGGTGGCCGATAAACGGCAATGTTGCCGTATCTTTTTTTTTTAATCTATAAAGGCAACCTTAATAGATTTTATTATTAATTAATTCTTTTCTGTAATTTTTAAAGAATACTAACTACTATTAATGAAACTTTCTAGTTAGAATTCAACTACAATATTGTAGGAAAATCGGGAACAAACACAACTATTGGCAACACCGATGAAAAAAAATCGTTTTGACATAATATAAAGTTTCATTGGTAGGCACCGTAGCACGTGATGCACGGCACACTAGAATCAGACATAAAATGCGCAATATCACCGCCTACTATATTAGAAAGCGTAGAAAGCGCTTGTCAAAAATTCCAATATGGCGGGAATAGTGGTGACAGTTTGCGTTTGTTTGTATTGTGGAAATTGAGTTTTTTGAGGATTAGACGAATTTTTACGGTTTAAAATCAAGACTTGAGGTTGTTTGCGTCAGTTATTGTTGTTTGCTGCCTGTTCGTAAGTTTTTCAAGCCACATTGTAACAGCAATTCAGGAAAAATGGTAAATATAAGTGCTTTCTAGTACAGTAAACTTATTAGGTGCTTGTTACATTCACAGGTATGTGAGTTACATTTTAAAGCATCCTTCATGGTGAGAGCAACAAAAATAATTTTGAATTAATGTTCTTGGTAAAAACATAAGAACCATTTACCAGTTTTGCTTACCTATAGTTTCAAGGATTTACAGATTTTCTTGTATTGAACGGTGTTTAAACTAGTTTCCTGTGTGTTGCACTTTCCAGAACAAATTTGTTTAGACTGGACTTGATTGTGTATAAAAAGCTGTATCTAATACATATCTGGATCAGAAATGAACCTTTTTTTGATTTTTCACTCACAACTTGCAATCAACTACACGAAATAATAAAAAAAAAACATATTTCTTATTGCAACTGCATAGGTTTGTGTACAAAACGTTTTAGGCTTTCTAGTATAGAGGGCGGTGGCAGTATCGATATATTTACCAATACGTTTGGGTAGTGACGAACGCTACAATAGGCTGAACAAAGATAGCGACAAATTTCATATGTGACGTGATAGGACAGTTAGTCACGTCGGTCTTTTCGATGACTTGGTCACGTTTCGACAGATTGACACGTGTCTGCTTCTTTGTCTAACTCATTGATTTCTAATAGTTCTCTCACTCTCTACCTGTTTCAGCTGAAGTCAAAGTTACTCTCTATTCAGTGACTTCTGACTGTGGCGTCACAGCACCATTGTCAAAATGATTATAGTTTAAATGGGGTAAAATACAAAAATAGGCAGTTGTCATTGGTTTGCTTTGGTTCTCTTTTCATAGCGTTAATTGACTAGATATCTAAGATTAAAAACGCCCTCTATCGAAAAGACCGAAAACTAAACGGAACATTGTTTTGGGACACTCTACAGGACAGAAAGTGCTCTTTAAAATGCCGCAAAAACGAAGTTTCCACGATTAGCCGTTTTCGAGATATTTCATTTGTTTCAAAGCAAACTTTGGACTACTCCCACCACTTTCATTTGAAGAAATAGAAAAAAGAGTTAAATAAGAAAATTCTTCGTGGATAATAGGGGATTACTTGTATGAAACTTTTACTATACCTTTTCATTTAAATTTTCAGAGTTGTTTTTAGACATTTTGAGTGGTATCGAAACGCGCCCTAGCGGTGGATTTAGAAAGTTAAAAATTATTTCCAGCAAATTCCCTTGGCCACATTTACTAATAAAAAAATGTTTTTGTAGCCATACTATGTATAGTTTTCGAGAAACAGCCGCATGCACGGCTTATTGGGACACCCCGTACAGGGTACTGCGATGGTTTTACTGAGTACAGAGAAAGCGGTAATAGTAACTTCTTTTGTTTCAAAGATACCCGGGGTTATTGAAAATTGGTAATTTTTGAGCCTCTTCTTCTGTATTTCATTTGCTATTAAAGTTATCAAAAAGGGAAAAACGGTTTCCGGCAGAAGTTTTCTCGTATATGTTGTAATACACCGTTGAAAAGGTAAAAATCAACAAAATTAAACGACGAAAAATAAATAGGATGTTCCATTAAAAAAAAATGTAACTTACTGTCATAATAAGAAAAAACTGACTGCGCCATTAGATTCTACATGAAAACTTCTACCAGGAACCGTTTTTAGCTTTTTTGATTACTTTAATAGCAAACGAAATACGGACGATGTTCAATAAGGACCAATTTTCGGCAAAACCCCCCCGTATCTTTGAAACAAAAGAAGTTTGCGCTGCTCACTCAACTATTACCGTTTTCTCTGCAGCACCCTGTACTAGGTATGTTTACATCAGCGCCCCACAATCAGGACAGGTCTTTTAATAAACAATTTTGTTGCCCAAGAACCGATAACGCCGTGGCGCGCCAGACAGGAAATGACGCAATCAGTGAGATAAAATTAAAACCAAAAATTTCGTCACGTATTGTGTCAACAACTGGCGGCAACTCAATGAAATTCCAATGTAATAACACAAGACACATTAAATACCGCTTGTCCTCGTAAATTATCGAAGAAAACAATATGGCAACGCTTATTGATGAGGGTAGTAGTCAAATACAGGGTGTCAAAGAAATTTGTAATACAAACACTACGAACGACATGCACAAACGTAAATCGCGATGAAATTTAAAAAAGAAACACCAAAAAAAAAGCTACTTACAGCAGAAACATATTTGTGGCAATCAGTCTGTCAAATTGAACGACTTAAAAATGAAATGGGAATAAAAATGAAGCCTTACCACGATATCCTCGGACGAGACGTTCGAATCATCATCCAAATAGGCATCGCAGACGTCCAGCAAATCCTCCACTTGGACCTCGGGCGGATTTATGTACCAATAGTTATACTCGTTATATGAAAGCAAGTCATCTTCGTGCTGCGATATAGTCCGACAACATTAACATGCAAAGTGACGGTTAAAACCACAAAAAAAAGAGCCAAACAAAATTCTGTTTGTGATTATAGCTACCTTTTGGGGTGGTGGCGTATCGTTTTCGGGTAACGGTGTGCTCTCCACCTCCACAGAGTTCCCCAGGTTCTCGTCGCTGCTAATATTATCCGGTGGACAATCGTCCAAGTCCGTGGACGGTCCTTTCATGTTCACGTACAAGTAAAATTCGTTTCGTTTGATTTCGTCGTCTGTGACAGAGAAACCTTCCACGTCCTCTGGATGACTGTCACAAAGAAAACATTTATAGAAGTTGAGACTTTTAAGAGGCTTTAAAGTTTACTGTAAATGTTGCCAAATCATTTTTTTACTCCCCAAATTTCACTTATTTAATTTTCAAACTCTAAAATTCAGCAAATTTGCATAAATTACAGTATTTTTTGTGATTGATTAAAAAAGTAACTTTTCCTTGTCCATGGCTGCGCTTTAGTATTATTCTAAAGTAATTTGCCTGTACAGGGTGTCCCCGAATTTAGAGGGGTTTTCCTGTATACTGTAAACATGTCTAGAGGTCGATTTTTGAGACGGCAAAAGCCAATAAACAAAAAATATATAGCAGGAAGGAGCAATAGCAACCAAAGTAGGAGACAAAAATCGTTTATCAGAAAATCAGGGTGACCCAAAAATAAGTTAAAATAACTCAATTAATATTTAGATTAGGTTAGGCTGTACTTGGAATTCGATGCGGAATCCAAAAATCAAATAAAAAATTCCATTTGAAAAAATAAAGTTGACGGTCGTAACTTGTTTTTGGTTCACCCTGTATACATGAATTTGTTATCAAAAAAATCGCAATAAAAAATAAATATTGACGTGTCCGAGAGTTTTCCCAGAAAACAAATAGTAGACACACTGTATAAACAAAACTGTTTTAAGGGACTAACTTGGGCCGCACTCGTTTTCAAGCTTCATGGAGCGAGCAGAGCGTTTTTGACGTCACAATGACGTAATCTGACAATTGGTCAAATTAAGGTTTTCCCAAATTACGTCATCGTGACGTCAAAAAAGCTCTGCGAAAACGAATGCGGCCTTGAAAGTTTTTTTTTTTTGCGCAGTAGGCTATTGCGTGATCGATGTCTTTCACAAAGATGGCGACTTCCGTTTTGGTCGCTTAATGCACAAACTGTATTGTTACAGTTCGCGACGCTAGAGGGCGTTTTTCCAATTTCGCCCATTTTGAAGACTCCTCACAACTTTTTTGTTTATTAAAATATGGAAGTGAAACAAAAACGTTCTTAAGTGTGATTCCAGTGGCGTTCTTGGTTTTTTGCTAATGTCTAACGTTTTCTCAACAATTTACCAAACTTTATTATTTTAAATTGAAATGACAGTTGGCTATAACTTTAGCAGTTTACTACAATGGAAGTATGTCTATAGCTAATCTTAAAAAATCACTAAAATATTACACTTTTTTTATTGTTATTCAAGCTGGCTTTGACTCTGAAGTTTTGAAATCAGCTGTCAAAAGTGACGTTAAATTATTTCTTGTTTGTATGACTTTTTGTTTTTTTTTATTTATTTTGTTTTTAATTATTTTCTACCGTTAATTTAAAACAGACATTTTTGGAAATTTACCGGAACTATACAAAAATTGTCTTGATAGTGCGAATAACTGTCAAACTTGTCGACGAAAAAAAAAGTACATTAAACTTTTAATTGGATTAATATTAGATGTATAGTACGACTAATTAAAAAAATTATATTTTTTTAATTTTAAGATTTTCCAATTTTTCCCATAAAATTAATTTTCCGGAAATTTTACATCCCTGAATTAAAAATTAGTTCTTTTTAGTTATTAGTTGCTTTAATGTGTGTAAAAATACTTAAAAAGTAATTTGCTAATGGGTATATACAGGGTGATTCACGTTGATGGTATATTAGAAGTATCTAAAGAACGACTCATTATTTTTCCTTAAAATTCGGAGTGTAGCCTATTTTGAACATTGCGGTGTTGCCAGATTAGTCGGAAAGAACACCAACTTTTAATTTTCATTTTTAAATTCCTGGCAAGAAGGCTAGTAATTTAAGTTGATACTTATCTCTACATAAAAAATGGTAAATTTGTCAGCAAAACGGTAAACATTAATTAAATTCTCAAGTTTTGAAAGGTTTGAAAATGAAAAAACCTACAGGGTGGTCAATATTTACCTTTAAGTCGGATAGATAGAAAAACTGCCTGAAATTCATTTTTTTAAAGGCAACCACCAATGTATTATGGTTTGTAATAAAAGAACATTAAATTTAGAACAATTCTATGTACACCCTAAACTAACTAATTAATAAGTCAGAAACAGTTGAAGTTAGGTATAGGAAATGTATACATGGATTTGTTCTAAATTTAATGTTCTTTTACTACAAACTATAAAACACAAATGGATCCATTAAAAAAAACCGGATTTTTAGCAGTTTTTTTTGTGTCCGACTAAAAAGTAAATATTGACCACCCTGTAGGTTTTTTCCATTTTCTGTCTCTGGGCTTTTCAACCCTGTAGTATTGTCTGACTGAGGACAAAAGGTCACATCAGCAAACCTTTCAGTACTTGAGTATTTAATTAAAGTTTAGAATACCGTTTTGCTTGACAAATTTACCATTTTTAGGAAATATCTAAGAAACGGTGCAAGATAGGTATAGGGAAGTATTAACATTAATTACTAGCCTTCTTGCGAAAAATTAGATTAAAAACAGGGTGTTTCGGTTGAAAATCAAAAGTTGGTGGTCTTTCCGACTGATCTGGCAACACCGTTAAGTCCAAAATATTTTAAACCCAACCTAGGCTACACTCCAAATTGCAATGAAAAATGTTCTCTAGATACTCCTAATATACCATCACCCTGTATATTAGTTACTCATTGCAAGTTAACTTCAAATTTCAGTTATTTGTAGGAATAACTATAGACATACTTATATCTTAGTAAATGTTTAAAAAAATACTTTTTTTTTTCAATTATTATTGAGGAAACGGAAGACAGTAGCAAAAAACTAAACACGCCACTGGAATCAAGTGTGAGGAGCTTTCAAAATTGACAAAATTTGAAAAACGCCCTCTAGCGCCGCGAATTGACTTGATTTTTGTCATTAATCATTTTTTAGCCAGAAAATGGAGTTTTCCTGTCAAAACTAAATCCGGAGACCCTGTACTGTCAACACACTTACAATTCAATGCCGTCCCGATTAACGAAAACCACCTCCCCGTGCGCATTGAACTCAATACTGGCCAAAGGTGGATCGGCAAAGGTGGTAATAAACGCTCCCAGATACTGTTGGGCGGATATCCACACCCAACGACACTCGTCCTTTAATAATTTGAGAAACGCGGACGCCAACAAGGTTTTCCGCAGTTCTGGCGGACAAACTACCGAGACGTACATGGCTACTTGGGCGCAAGATTTTCTCACTCCCCAAATCTCGTCTTGGCACAGCGCTAGGTAACAAGGTAACTAGAACGAGAAAAACACCCGATTAGCACCTTAAAAACCCATCAAACTGAATTTAGTTTGAAAAGAAGGGTCAGAAAGACGTTAAGACTTCAGTTATGTGATCAGAAGACCGTCGTCTGGGCTCATCATATTTTTAATGTAACTTTGAAACTTTTTTGATTAAGCAGTAATTACCAGAGTTTTTTCAAAAGCGCTCATTCCAATCACCGGACAGAAGTACCCAATGTAGTAGGAAGCTTGCTTTCTGACGTGGAACAGTGGACTTGCGCATAATTCGGCAAATCTCTTGAGCAATATCCGTTCAGTGATGTCTTTACCCAATAAAGGTGCCACTCGGCTCATCAGCTAAAATTAATAAAAGAAAACGTTACTCCACCTTTTCAAGTTAAAAGTGAAGTTTTACTTTATCAAGCACAAAATTAGTGAAACTGAAACCTGACTTTTGTTTCACTTTTAGTGCTTAATAAACTAAAACTTATTACAAATCGTTCACATTTTCTTTACTTACTGCAACATTTTTGTGATATTACATGAACGCTCACGCTCATCAAAGCTGGCTGTGATATGCGTTCAAAAGTCCATTTCACATCCAGTTGATTAGCATGAGAATCCACCCCAAACTTACACTTAAAAAACGACGACAGTTAGCGTCGTAGCGCTCATCAAAGCTGGCTGTGATATGAGTAGAAAAATCAACATTTCACAACCACCTGATGAGCAGCACAACCGCCAAATTCCACACAATCCTTGATGACGTCTCCACGCTCAAAACTCGTCAAAATGGCTGTGATACCAATATCAAAAAACTAGGCACACAGTCAGATTGACGAGGTCAGAAAGTGAAAATCCTGTTTGACTGCTCCTCACACTGAGAACAACACAATGATGAAAATATCTGCAACCCAACTCATCAAAGTGGCTGTGATATCAAATCGAATACAAGAATTCACAGCCAAATTGACGATCTCAGGACACAAACAAACCTAAATTCAAGTGATGGAACCAAACCCAACATTGCTCATCAAAGCTGGCTGTGATAGAAGCAAAAAAATCTAAAACCTCCAACTCTGATGGGCAGTGTCAGACCTTACTATCGGGAAACCTTTGTAGTATGTGATGCCACCACATGAAAGACAAGGTAGTGAGACAAAAACAAATGACATCTCACTACCCATGTCTTTCATGCAGAAACAATCAGTTAGTAAATATTACACATTTAAATTAGGCATGAAGGAATAAAGTAGTACACTAACCCTAACAGCACTGGGTAGAATGTCCACTTGGCCCTCCATTTTGGTGAGTGCCAACACAGAGGGACAAATTTTGACTTCAGCCTGAAATTGCGACACAAATCCACGCTGTAACAGCTGCACCAGTACATCTTGTGCCTTTTTATCCAAGACGGTGTCTGAACTGCCCAGGTGCTTGAGCACTAATGGAATGAGATAATCACCAATCACATCTCTGAGAGCTTCAACCCTTGGCGTGTTTTCTACTGCCCGAGCAGCCACATTGGGGATGATATCTAGGACATCTCCTTTGAAGTGTGTGTCTGAAATATTTAAATTGTAGTAAATTAAAAACAAACAAAACTTTACAACAAAAAAGTACACGTTCTGTGTATGCTTATTAAGTGGCGTCATTTTAAAGGAAGAACCAAAGGGCGGTAATTCAGTTAAACATAAATAAGGACCTACCAACTGGACGCATTCTAAAAGTTAAATTAACTTGAGCACCAAATTAAAATAACACCAAACAACACATTAAAACTATTAAGGACATCGAGACTCCCTAGAAAAAGCGGCAAATACTAGAAAGCACGCGGTATTTCCACCATTTTGATTTTGCGTCCCAAAATTCTTTCAGGTTAGCCGGAATGCTTACGGCAAAAACGGACAAAATAAGGCGGGAAACTAGCCGAAAACGCAATAAAACTAAAACTTACCTTGCTGCAAACATTTTAAATGCACTTTTACTAATTAACTGCCCGTTTTCTGTGTAAATTTCGGCAAAAAACCAGGAAAAAGCCACGAGCGTTCCGACAACCATGCCGTTTTTAACGTTACTTGACAAAATAGCCGTCAGGTGGCGCCGAAATCAAGCCTGTGTGACGCGTGGCCACGTTGCCGTTGTTAGCTTTAAAAACGTTACTTCTTTGAAAATCACCAACCAGAACCCAGAACGTTGTTGTGAAATTTTTATGTTAGCTTCTTGAATGGGATTTTTATTTTTTTTGGGTGCACACATGCATGCATTTGCGTGAATCTTTATCTAAAGTGGTTAGTTTGTGACTGATCAGAAAAGCCTGGCCAATCACGTGCTATAATTTACACTGTGTGTCCTGTTGGAGGAAATTGGTGATTAAATGAATATTGTACCTAAAATATGCTTTAGAAAAGTGGAAAGTGAGAATTATTGACCTTTGCCAACTGGCCATTATGTGGCAACGCAGCTAAAGCGGAGATCGTCGAACGTTAAGCGTAGTACTCGCCGTTTCATTCAACTTTGCGCACCACCCCACCCCGCCCAATATCGTCTGTCGAGTCAAACCAGAGGAAAACTCCGTGCAAAAGGCCCCGTCAATTTTGAGTTGATTCTAATCGAACAGTTCCCTTCATTCAGCGCAGTGTTGGATTAAAGTATTTTCCCAAAAAAAAAATGTCATTACAAAAACTAGCGAAAGCTTCACTCATTAACCCCGGTAAGTTTAAAGCAAACAATGGTAAGGTAGAAATAAATCAACGTCTGGAAGAATTAGAAATTAGAAGGAAATTTGGCAATGCCGATTTGATCGATACAAAACTTTGAGGAAGAAAATTGGCAACGTTCGTGGACTTCACAGGCACGGCCACCTACGCCGTTTCCTACGTTCGCGGAAGTTGTGTCGGCGAATAATAACATTTCGGGCTTTTTCTCACCTACCGGCCGATTTAAACTGATTTACCCCGAAGTTTTAAATCTGAAAATGCACGTCTACTACACGGTAGTTTGTTGGAAAATGACAATTATTGACAAATGTCACAAAAGTCTTCGTCTTTTTTAATTTGGTGGTCAATGTACACATGACCGAACCGTAGACATTACATTAACCTGGATGGGTAACGCGGATGTTATTACTGCACAGCATTTAGGTTAAAGTCCAGAAAGACTTTTGAGTGAATATTAGTTGTGTTACTTCACAGCCCGACAAGTTCAGTTCGTCTTTTTACGTACAAAACAACTGGAACACATGGAAAGCGAAAATAACCGGGTCGCGCGATCCAGAGTGTGTTTGCTGGGGGGCCCCCCTCCGAATATCCACGTGTGCCGACTTCCTGTCAACACCGGAAATGCCTCCAAGAGCGCCGGAGGTTCAACGCGCTCCAAGAATAGACCCCGATCTATTTTTGCGCATCGTTTCCTTCGAGGCTCGACATCGGGAGTTTGTGCCAATCTGGGTTGGCACGCACATGTTGTACATGGAGGAAATGTGTCTTGGAACACCCCGAAAAAAATTGGACGGAACGTACACAAGCACGTGTACTATTAAGGGGGCTTGCCGATGCGCAATAATATGGACAAGGACAAAATAGAGTACGTATATAAGTTTTTAGGTAAACAGAGCAGTAATTTACATGCATCTGTCCAAACAGGACTAAGGTATACGGAAAATTTACTATTTCTACTTAAAGCGGTATAAATAAGCGAATTCCTGGAACAAGGGAACCGAATTAAAAAAATCAATATCGATTTCAAGATTAATATTGGTGGTTACTGACGTGCAGCAAACTATAAAATACTAAGATTGAATTAACAGAGGGTTGGAAAATATGTTATGGCAACACTGTGTATGACGCTAAAAACAGTTGGCTTCCAGGAACGTAATCAGTGTTTGAATGACGTCATGTGAACGACAATTTCCGGGGGATTACGTTCCAACGGGATGAGAAATGTAAACAACCAGTAAGAATCCCTCAGTAAACTCGATAATACTCGCATAACATTCAATGAGTAATGTTGACACAAAATCGTTGTAATTCCATGTTAGACAGTGACAATAGACAAGTAGGAAACTTTTTGACATTACGATTCCATACAGCGTTGCCAACAATATGTCGTTTATGGATTACTATATACTACTATAAATACTCACTGTCGACAAACTTAACGAACGCCTTCATGATATCCGGAAGTCGCTGGGTGAGCACATCTGGGGGGACCGTCCTAAAGATATTCTGGACATCTGGAAGATACGGTCTGCAAAAGAGAGAAAAATTGTTATTCTCTAGAAAACGTTATTACATATTGACTTTGTAACGTTTGTGTACACGTTTAATTTACTTTCTACCGGTTTTATGACGGAAGTAAGCTATTTTTTTTCTGGGCATTCCTATATGGATAAGATAACACACGGATGGCGGAAATATGGCCACCTGTATACTGATTGATATACCTACTTAATACCTGCACCAAGAACAATGATGATAAGCTGTCAGATTTCAAAAAAAAAGCTGAAATTAAAACAAAACAGGCCCTCGGGAGTCCCCCAAAATGCTTTGAAATGCAAATGATCCCATTTGCGTTTCAAAGCATCATCAGGTAAATGGAACCAGAAAATCCCTTAAAATTGAACGTTACGTAGAGAATTAATCACTCTAATGAGTAACCCCCTTTGAAATGAGTAATGACCGCACGAAAAATATAAGAAAACAAACACAAGTACCTTTCTAAAACACACTGATGTTACTTGAATGAATGACGCATTTTGGCGCCAGTTTCGTAGATAGCAAATCACGTGGTACCGCACGGTAGTACCGACATTTTGGCGGGAACTAACCGAGATAATGCGTCTCCGGTGGTGACCGAGGCGGTTTCTCAGAAGGCTACGGATGCGCGCGGCGCCCCCAAATTACTTTGTCGCGCTCCGATTGGTTGGCGGGGAAATCATGGGTACCCACCGCACACACAAATTCCTTTTCGACTTCCAGGAACCGGAGAGTTTCGAATGATGACACGACACGCAGGGCGGGCTTGGGATTTTTCTACCCGGACCGGAAAACAAAAAAAAAACTGGTTCGGCAACAACGCGGTTAGAACAAGAGTGAAGTTAGTTGGCGAATTTATCGCCAAAGCTCGTTGATTGGTCGAGCGTGGCTCCGCCTCCGTCGCGAGTTTCACGAAATGGCCGGCCGCGATAAATCTCGCGCGCGGTTCGCTAAGGGTTGGTTTGCACGTGGTCAGGGTGCGAAAACGAGAGTGTTGACACTATTTGGCAACGTTGGATACGTTCCTGACGGAGAGAGAGAGTGTATTTAAAATGATTTTACTTTTACTAGTAGACTTTTTTGATCAAAATGAGTAAAGCTTTGCAAATTTGGTTTAAATTAGTAAGATGGTCCCTAAAAAGGTGCTAAAGTGTCAAAACCCCTGGTTGTAACCAACAACTGTCACTGTCGTGCCGTTCGTTGAGTTGACAATTTTATGGAGTGGACACGCGTCACTTAGGCAACCACATCATCAGAGTTTCGTATGTGAAAGTTATGTTTTTTTTTAATTTAGAAAAATGTCGGACCTGATTGCGCCCCCTAACGGATGACTAGCTAAACAGTTGAAATATGTGTACGGTAATCATTCCGAGAAAATTTCCGCATAGTCCGCTGGCCCCGCGACTATACGTCACACCCGGTATTCGCGGTACCGTTGCTATTTCCCCGTATAGTCTATTGAAAGGTACGTGCCTTCGCGAAAATATTTTAATAATCCGATTGTTGTCCCGTTCCGTTCGTCCAGTTCATCATCAGGAATTCGCTCTGGTATTCGGCCGACGATGACGTCGATGCCGCGCTAATTGATTTGCTTGCTATATAGCGTTTTCATATATATTAATGAATGAACGTTGACGAACACAGCCTGATACTATTTTTTTAGTATATAAACATAATTTAATCGATTTAGTGGTACAGGTATGTACTAATTTGAGAACTGTCATGTCTATTAAAAAAAAAAAAACTGACAGTGACAGCTGTCAAGACTGGACGGGCTTTAAAAATCCTAACTGTCAAACTGGGGTGGCCTACTTGTGTTTTTTTTGAGTAGATTAACAAGCACGTGACTAAACTGAGAGTGAATGTTTGATCTGTTCGTGTTTGATAGCTGTCAAACGGTGATTTACTTTTTGAACAGGTTTCAACAACGAAAAACTGTTTATGGGACACTCTATAACCATGTAAGTTTACTGGATTTGCTGATGGACTTTTTTTGACAGCTACTACTGTAATTTTGTTATTTTTTTAGTAAACCGAGTAGATTTGTGTACAAAAGGCTTTACCGCAACAGAAAGTACCGAAACAAACACGGACAATGATACTGATACGAAATGGTGGACGAATTTAATTAGCTGGAATGACAGGGGAAACTATTTAGGCGCGTCAACGTTTTCTTGACAATGAGGTGGGAGAATTTCGCGCTTTAGTCCGGCAAATAGCCGGAAATTAACTGTCGTTCGCGGTCGGACAGTGATGCGTCCGCAGCAACGGACAATCAAATGATGAAATACCGCGGGATGATGCCGAAAAGGTTGAACGTCCGGCCGGACACCTGTCCGCTGACATGGCGCCCTTGAAAAGGGACCGGCACGCCACTGGAGTTCGTGTATTAGCGTAAAAAAGAACGGGAGAGGTTATTGACTGTTCTATGTTGTTGTGATTCTGTCTGAAGCCCGCATTCCTCCACCGGTTTATACATATACACGCACTCTCACTCACACACACACACACACACACGTTAAAGTCCTAACCGGAGCGACGTTGCCACATCTGCATATCATTTACCTATTAAAATGTTCAAAACTTATTTAGTACCCCTATTTCCAGTGTTGATTTAATCATAATCTTAACATATTCAGTGTAATGGTACTTTACTGCATCATGAGGTAAAACAGTCTAGTTACACACGTCATCTGTGGTTGGACAGCGAAATCACAAAAACAATGTTTACACCACCACAAATCGTCTTAACCCAGCTCTCTTATGGACTGGAGATTTGACAGCTCTTCTCAACAAACTTGGCAACGTTGACAGTGACGTAACGGCCATTCTAAACGGTTTCAGCTATATAGTTGATTATTGACTAAAAAAAAAAATCTCGATACGCGTCACATATGCCCACGTACAGAGGAATCTGGACCACCCAAACCTATCCAGAGCGTGTGATAGATTTTTTGGCGAAATTTCCACAACCGAACCGATAGTTCGTTGAACTGCCGTTAAAGTTAAATAACCGTGACGTCACCCCTTTTGGGTCGATAAACAGAGCGGGAGAAACGGGTCACTAGGCTCCTCCAAGGGGGTGCCACAAAAAAAAAAAGACAACCAGTTTTCGGTCGCATTTTTGTTGTGGCGTAGAACACAGACGGATTTGTGTATTTTTTTGAAAAGGCTAGATCGTTAATAACATGGGGTGGTTAGATTAATTTTCAGGACTAATATTGCGTCCGCGTCAACTTTAACGGTAAAAGCCATTAATCAGGACCGTATTCGCCACTAATGAGCGCCAGTTTCCCACAATTATCAGTTTTGCAAATCATTATTTGCAAGCGAAAAATGTTTTGTTTACCTATCTAGGGTGGTTACTAGGAATGTGCTTTATACCATTCAACATTTGAAAATTCAGTTTTTTAGTTAGAAGAAGAAGAAACAACAGCTTCTGAGTGGATACAAAGTCGTGGGTCATCAATCTTTCGCGTCCAATCAATTGTTTGGGAAAAATCAAAAATCAGCCGCCAATCGCGATGAAGAATGCGGGCCTTGCGGCGTCAGCTTTTAACGTCTCGGTTCTCACATTCATCGGGCGCGTTTCTTTTGTACGACCCTAAATGGTCTCCCAATCAAAACAACATAATGCGTCGCCACTAAACTGCTTCTTCTTCATCTTCGTTTTGGTCTGTACTTCCCGTGACAGTGGCGCGCCCGTTTATCCAAAAAATTGGCAACAACGCATCGTTGGATTGGACTTTGGACTGTCGTCGTATAAATATGGGGTGGGTGAGCGCCCTTGCCCGTTTCAGGTCCTAAATTAACACAAAACGGTTCGATAAATCGTCTACCACCAGGGAGCAGACACTTCTCGGAAGTTCGTAGGTAGAAAAACGCATTTTTCAACCGATTGAATGGAAAAAATCACAGTCGAGAGGGGCATTAGAGAATACCAAGAAACACTGAATGACGTCTAAGGGTGTATCTTTGTTAATGACCAAAAAAAAAGCCGCCAAAAGGTCCAGTTTCGGAGAAAACGAAACGTGGGAAACATATATTAGATCTTCAAGGTGCAGGTAAAATTCGGTATACTTGCCTCTAAAGAAGGTTTGATCGTCAAAGGTGTCACAGTAGGTTTGACAACAGTGCAAAATCTGTCAAACTGTTTGTTAGGTTAGGTTAGCTCTATCTAATGTCATTAAAATAGTGCACTGACAAACGACATTCCATCTTGAAACACTGACCTAACCTAACATTTTCTGATATATCAAAATTATATAAAAAAAAAAAATTGATTCGACCCTGTATACATCCTCCCCCCCCCACCTAAAAACAAACAGATCGGTGGCCGTTAATGAATGGCGTAGTAGGCCGTCGCGTAACATAAAACAAATGCACCATCATCGTAATCGTTTATAAAGAGAGACGCGTTCATACTTTCTGCATCCTCTTTTTCGCATCGGGACAAATATGCCAGTAATGCGCAATTAAAGGGGGGCAACGAACGGCTGTACCGCCATCACGGGTGGGGGGGGAGAAGGGGGATGGTTGGGAAAAAGAGAGACAGAGAGACGAAAAGGGTAGGAGGGGGGAATGTTTTGGGTCCCTAACGGGACTTACGCATTCCAATGAAATCTCTCACGATTCCTCAAAATTTTTCCTTATCGACTACAAAATTACTTACCTCGACATTAGCGTAGGAAGTACCGTTCTTTTCTACCGACACTACGAAACATTAAAACGGAAATAATCCGACGACGCATCCTGTGTGTTGTCTCGGTTCGCACACACCAACCCGTCAAGAAAAAAAATTATCCCCCACAAAGTGGCGAAGGAGCCGCACCGTAAAACACCCCATGTCGAACGTAACCGGAACTAACTCGTACATTTGAACGGAAAAAATTTTTGGCGGCTTTTTGCGCCGCAAAATAGCGTCGACAGCGACCTCTCGACTTTCCCACATAACGGCGAGCGGAGACTGAAAGAAGGAAAACGCCAGGCGCAAAGCGAACTCGAACGGTCCCGAATAGGGGCGATGGCCGCCGACAAACGAGTAGAAAGGGGAAAGAAGCAAGGGGGCAAACCGCTAATCGCCCCCTTATCGCAGAAGGCCGAATCTTTGCTCCGTTTTGGACGGTTTCTCTGTTGGTCCGGAAGTTTGCCCCACCAAGGATCAGGTCGCAGGTCAGAGACACTCTTCTGACAGTCACAACGGCAACACTGCACTTGTACGTCAACTGTCAACGACGTTTTACAGTTTACGTTTATTAACTCCTATTTTCAAAGAGTACTTTCTGACATCCCCTAAGCAATCAGTGAAGATACCAAGGTTACGTATTCCTGAAATGAGGGAAGGGAGTTATCAAGAGAAAGGTCTGTAGAATGTGACAGGAACCAGCCATTGTCAGGCTCTTCTGTCACATTCTATCAACAGTTCTCGCTTTCAAGAATCGTCACTTACCACCGTCACTCTGTCAAAAACGCTTCTTGTGACAGACTCACCATCACATTTTACGAACAAATCAAACTATGTACAGTTGACAGATGAAATGCAACCAGTTTTGACAAATGTCAGAAATGGTTTATTACTGTACTTTCAGGGTGCTGATTCTTGACAGCAGGAAACAGGATTCTCAAGAGAAGTGCTTGATAATGGCAGGTTCCTGTCACATTCTGCATACTTTGTTTCAAGAATAGACACCTTGAGGTGTTTACCCTGTTCTCTTCCTGCTTTATACGTTGATCCATCATGGAGGAGTTGATCACCTGACCTCCCATTGACATTACTTTGGTGTTCTGACATTGAATCGATCACACGAATTTATTAATGAAAGATTCGAGTTTGTAAACATGTTTATGTGTGTACCGTAGATTTGTTGTTATTGTGCGACGTTATTTCGACCTTGACCTTGTTCGGTTAGATTTCGGACGTCCTGTATATATAATATAATAGTCGCGGCCACTCCAAAACGATTAGCTCGTTTGTCGGTTTAGTGAATGAACTTTGAGATTCATTAGTGTCGGACAGTTTCGACGTAATTAGTCCGGGTCACCAGTTTGAGTGACGCAATCCCCGTCCGCGTTCATTGGCAAAGAGGGAGAGAGAAAGAGGGGCTCCAATCAATTTTTTTTTTGGCTTTACCGGGAATTTTGACCCGAATCCAAAACCAGTAAATTGTTGCATTTAACGGGGCAGACGGATTCTGCAGACTTGGATCCTTGGCACTATTCCATAAATGCGTGGGACCAATACGTTGGCAAGATATAGCTGTGACTCAACCAGACAGAAGTGACGTCTTACAACAAAAAGTTAAATAACACAAAAGTCAGGATAACGGAGGCAACACTGTATACGTCTTTTGGTAGAAACTCACCCCTCCTATATCTGGAAACTCCGGATGCGGCTGGAAGATGCCGGGGTCGTCGAACCGGGCGTGACGCCCCCAAAATGGGGCGCCGTCGCCGTCACAGATTTCGATTGGGTTCCAGTTTCAGGACAATCCAGTTGGAAAAAGACCTTGGACAATCATTTGAATGTTCATCAAGACCCCAAACAGGCAATTAACCATAAACTACAGGGTGTCCCAGATTTTGACAGACAAACCGTGATTTGCTGAATAACATAAGTTATAATAACTAAGGTCAGTTCTTCACCTATGCAACATATACCTGGATTACCAGGAATCGGGACTTCCGAAAGGAGCCAGGTAGATTTTTGGGGATTTATTGCCATTCGGTCTGAATATAAGGTCGTTAATTCTACACGTCCTGGAATAGCTATAGTTCTCGGAAACATTTTAAAAACCACAGTTCCTATGAAACCACAAGTAGTGTCAATGTCAATTATTTTAAATATGTAAGGGACTTTTCTCAGGCTACAACACACACAACAATAACAAGAGATTATTGCTCTTCTTCCAATCGTGGTGAATAACCCAAGGCGGAGTGCGACGGCGGTTGTTCGTTGTTGTGGTGTTACTATCGTTCGACCTTGATAAACTTTAGATAGTAATTCCCATTCATAGAACGGCGAGAGGCATTGTAAATTTCATAAGTCGAAGGAAGTGTACAAGTGGTCTTGACAGGGAATATTTCATTGACGACCCACACTTTTGTCGGTTCGTTTCGATACAGAGTGCAATCAGTTTTTTGGACGAGAAGATGTTACTTTCCCTAACAAGTATAGCAAAACTAGAATATGTTTCAAACCAATTGGCTATTGCAGTAATACTTCCCAGACAAACTAAACAAAAACACAAACAATAGAGATAAAAACAAAATCAACCATCGCACAAACTCAGCTACGACGACGCAAATTACGGTTAATTAACAGTAGGGACGGTGCTTTAGCCACCGCTTACGTGACAATACAGTGCACTTTTCACTGGACCGGTAGACGCTACCACTTATGTTTTTTTAGGTTATAACGTCATTGCAGGGGATAGATGGCTTGGTGCTTATTCTATAGAAGCCTAGTGAGATGAGATGATGAGATTCTCTCATGGTATGAGAGAAATCACCGTTGCAACACGAAAAACTTTACTGCCCGCTAAAATTCTGGGTCACAAGTTGAAAGTTGCCAAAATTTTGACAATTGACGATGGTTTTGAAGGTTTTGTGTTTATTTATTCAAATTAAGGAAAAACCTTTGTTTTTCCCCTGTAATCTACAACTAGTAGTAAAATTAACGCAAGAAAGAAGAACCAGGATTTAGGATTATTTTTCTAACCAAATATGAAGCAAGCAGGGTGTAAGTTTTTTTCAAAAAACTGGCTTTTATTTGACCATTTTTTTAGTTGAAACTTGTTGAATTATATTCTAACTAGGTCTATTTTAAGGATAAACCATTCAGAATTTGTCCTGTGGTTCAACTATGTCTATTGAGATGACAAAACTGATGAAAGATCCAATGCAGAATGCTCTATAGCAGTGAAGTGTTAGTGTTTTGACTGTGAGTTTCTAAAAGAACATGTTACAGCCAAAATATCATTATACAGTCAACTACGATAAAAAGGTTAGTTTTTTTCAAAGAACTGGCTTTGATTTGACCATTTTTTGAGTTCAAACTTGTTGAATTATATTCTAACTAGGTCTATTTTAAGGATAAACCATTCAGAATTTGTCCTGTGGTTCAACTATGTCTATTGAGATGACAAAACTGACGATCCAATGCAGAATGCTCTATAGCAGTGAAGTGTTAGCGTTTTGACTGTGAGTTTCTAAAAGAACATGTTACAGCCAAAATATCATTGTACAGTCAAATTTAAATAAACGATAAAAAGGTTATACAAGTTATTTACAAATATGTGTCTTGTGGTGCAATTTTTTAGACCCTTTCTATACATAATTTGGTAATAAATTTAACCCGTTTCAGACAGTTGATAGCATTAGACGTTTTGCTACATAATATAACACTTAAACAGCAAGTTCCCCAGTAAACATGTAGACTGAGCATGAAGTATGAAGATTGACAGAAAAAGTCATTAATGGCGCCACCTTGATGCAACAAACAAACCAATACTAATTTAGGGGTGCTCCCTCCTAAAAAAAAGCGGTTCTCGCAGTACGCCGCTCTATTATTAAGCGGCTCCAAAACTGTTTTGGTTTTTTCTTGTTTTCCGTTCTTCACCAACGTTTTCAAAACTCCTTAAGGCATCTCAATTTTCATTTCCAGAAAACTTGAGACTGTTTAGGTGTGTGTGTGTGTACGAGTACACACAAGTCGTTTTCGATTGGTGTGGTTCGTTAGTCAAGGAGCTCTGCATCGGTCGCATTCCGGACCGATGGAATGCAACCGGCCAGTTCCGAGAACTGACCAGTAATCGGGTACCACCGACCTGCCTCTTGGGTCGTTCGATGCCCGCTAGGGACCCTGTTGTTTTGACTGGCGATTGAGGTTAGCACTGTCACTCATAATCCAACAACCTTCCTATATACAGAGCAATTTTAACCAACCAAAAAGCAATCTTCAATTGCGCATAATGACCAAAAACTGGACTTAATTGGCATCTTCATGATCGGAAACGACCACCCAGACCGTTCAGAAACCAGACTGTTGCGTCTCGGAGGTCCTTCCAAACGCCGTTTACTGCTCTGGTATGTTTTTCGGTTTCGGTTTGGTAAACACGCTGCGCCCATTTGCATAATAATGTTAAGTACAGTAATGTTCATTGCCACATTTTTTCACTGTACAGGGTGTCCTAGAAAGAGTGCGTGTGGCTATTTCAGACCCTTTGTAGTTTAGGACGCCTATGGTGAGTCTACCATACCATTCTAACCCAGTGTCTCGGTGTCAACGGCTTGAAGTAACGAGTAAACAACGAAGGCACGTGCGGGTTTCATCTTTCCTCAGGTTCAACGATTTTTCGGAATGTCATTTCGTCAGCGTTGAAGCTTTTCCTAGTACTAGACTGGACGCACAAACACCAACACGGGTCATAGCCTCAAATTTGGAGCAGTCGGCCAATACACGCGGAATCCCAAGGGTTCGAATACAATTTAAAGTGAGACCTTTCCCACGGTGATCGGCTCGCTAACTGCGATGTTGCCACTTCGACACACGCCAAGGTCATCGATGCACTTACGTCACTCGAAAAGAGAACTTTAACTATACACTTCTCATATAACCTTAACAACGAACTTTAATTGCCTGTAAACCAGCTAATCAACCATCTTTATGAATGGTCCAAGTGGCACGACTTGTTGACACGTTGGTGACGTTCACCCTCATGCTACAAAAATTACCGCAAGCACCTCTCATAAAACAAGGTACACTAAATTGTTGATGTTAGCCTAAAACCAACCATTTTAATCAAAAAGTATGGTTAATTTTCATCTCACTCGTGTAAATAAGACCATGACCGCATCAAAATACCATCGTCACCGATTTGCATGATCGTAATTTCACCGCATTGATATTGGAATGCGATAAACGGATTAACAGAGATGGATAATCTTCTCTTTCTGCTTGCATTGAAGCATTCGCCTTGAACCTGCAACGGTGTCCTTGCTAGTGTTGTGTGCAGTTTAAGCGACGTTGCCGACCATCGAATCGAAACTAGACCTGGTGACTATGCAAAGTGCTCAGAATCACTAGGGATTCGGATAAATTGATGAACAAGTGGCAACGCGGTGACTCGTCGGGCATTCCTTCGGCCATTGAGGAATGCCCCCGAGGCTCTCGATGGACACAAACAATCCGCCCGCACGTCCCACCCCACCGCCGCCGCCACTGGCCCGGGAGCGGCAGGAATGCGGCTACCATCGAGATCCGTTGCTGGAAGACGTGCAAGAGAAGTCTTTCATGTGTATTGTATTTATGTAAGTGTAGAAGATTCAGTGCGATCAATTGAGTTTCTGATCTTTGCGACACCTCGCATAGGTCAAAGACACATTCGCCACAAAACAAAAACAGAAATTGGTGCTTATCATTAAAAAAGAGAAAACACCAAACCGTAAACAACAATTGTCAATAGTATACAAGATATTGACAGGCCGTTTAAACGATAACAGTGTGTTATTTGATAGGATACGTCAATATCGACTTCCTGTTAATATTCGACGGATGAAACGCAGGTCAAAATGCTCTTTGTTTGTACAAAGAAGTTCAAAATATTTGTTAAGAATCAAATACACTATACGTCTAAAAAAAAAATCACTTACCCTTACATCCTATGCAAAATTTAGTCCTATTTTTCGCTTACCTGCAACAAAACAAACATCAATTTACTTTTCCTTCTTATAAAACAAAGATTTTAGAGTAAATACGTTTTAGCAGGAAAATGGGATGCAAATTATGAGGTTATGTTAACTGTCACCACCTCCAACCAGTTTACACATAAAATTCGAGAATTTTTCGCTAAACGACACTAAAAAATTAGTAAAACAATTTATAATCCACTGAAATTAAACACTTTTTACAGTTCACAGCTAAAAAACTCAACAAAAAGCAATTTATTGTTTTTAGTTTATCAACGTCAAAACTACCGTAAAACGACGAGGGTAAGTCAGCCGTTCTAGCAAGGCGGTGCCTAATGTATCAGAGCGAGACAGACATGTTCTCAGGATTGACATTATACAACTTATTAGAAATTAAGTTTGGTTCACCAATCAGAAGATAATCTCACAGTTATCACGTGACTGGGCTAGTCGTATACAAGGGAGTGTCACGTGACATTTGCCAAATTAAAGTCTGCTTGATCTAACGAGAAATAACCAAAAAACTTAGGTTAGGTCAAGTACACAGATATAAACAAAAAGTTTTGTTGTTTCTTGATTGTTGGACAGTACTTGAGAAGCACCTTAATAAAACAAGAAAAGATTGATTTTCCAGGTCGAAAAAACCTCTCCATACATTTATTACGGACCGAGGCATAAGTTAAAGATGGTTCGCGCAGGTAGCGGCAAAAGGACAGCTGCGGCCCGTGCTTTCGTCGGTGGCAGCTGCCGAAGATGTCCACCATCTGGCGCCCCAAAAAGGTACACACCTTCCACCCGTCATCGCCCACCACCCCCTTCGAGATTAGGCGCGATTTTCGAGGTGGGAGAGTGAGGAGGGAGAGTCGTGCCAAACAAGGTGCAAATTTACGTGAAAGATACCTTCTGTCGGGCACGTTCCCCTTATCTTACCATATGTCGATTATGATTCCGTGAAAGTCATGAATATTGCAAACTTTAGGAAAGTTGTTTTTACAGGTTGGTATCAATTAGTGTCCAAGTCGAATCTGTAGGCTGTAGGGTGTGTGTAAATTGCAGTAAATATTTTCAATTAAAACAAATATTGTCTGGAATAAAAATACTGAGAGACCGATCACCTTTAAAAAGTCAGATTTGAGGTCTTTGCGCCCTAAAAGTGTCGAAATCTATTTCGGTGCGGCGGTTCAATTAAATCGTTCACCTTTTTAGGGGGGGAGAGTCCCGGAAAGGATGGAAAAAAAAGGTGATGTGGGGCCCGTGTGCGTTTCGTTGCAGCTTGCACCACCGCACGTGCTTAATACGGTTTTTCAAGGTATAGAAGAGGAAAACATCTGCCGCGTCGCCCATCACCTCCCGAAGAATTCTTCATGCACCGGATGTGATTCCTCCGTCGACTTTTCAGAAGACATATCAGAGTTGATTTGACATTTACAAAAATCCAAGTAGGCTGATTAGAGTCGTATTCTTTCGGTTTGTCATTTCAGATCCAAGAGTGTCATGATCCAAAAGTCACGTGACCTCCGTGTGATTTTTGTAATCATGGTGCCATGTGATTTTTAGATCCGAAGTTAAAAACAATGTCATAATCACGTGATGAGCATTCAACCAATAAAAGGCAGGTTTAGTGCAAAATTAATTTATATTGCATTGAAACAATACGGTTTTGCACTAAATCATGTGTTTTGTAAGTAATTTAATAGACTAGTTTTGCAGTATGCTGCTTTAAGGTACAAAATCGTCCTTGAAGGTAACTGTTTCAGACAGACAGTATTTGTTAAATGGCCGCCATCGAACCCAAACAATACAAAAGCCCCAACTACCCTATAGTGCAATCACCCCAATTTTTCCGGCTCACCCCAAAAGGTAAAAAGCCCGTTTTAACCGACCTTACAAATTACTTGATGGGAATTCCGCCACCCTTCGGGTCGTCGTCTCGATCTGTTTTATGTGTATTCGATCAGTGGCGTGCCGCCCAAACCATATGCGAACCCTCCCGGAAGTTTCTTAACTTTACCGGCAATTAAAAGATTCTCCCCGCACCTGCCCGGACGGCAGATGCGGTCCCGTTCGCCCTCCAGACTTAGTGCCAGGTTTAAATTTAACCGTCAAACGGGAGGACGTTTGCTGGGGGTCCGCAGTCATAACACGACGCGTTATAAATAGCTCCAGAAATAGAAGAAGGCCCCCTTTTTTTACGACGACGCCCCATTAATCTGTCGTTTTTGGTGTCGACGCATACCAGGATGATTTCCTCCCGGTGCCGCTTTTCAACACTAGACAATGATTAGATTGTCTTAATTTAAAGTCCTTAAAGTCATTTTTTCCTTGCTGTAGCTCCCAATGCTTATACAGTAACTCCAATTAGAGTTAAAATCAGTTTCAAGCTAATATAAACCTTAATGACTTCTGTGTACATTTTTTTCCACTTTACCATCACTAATGTTTTGATTCCAGTGACTCAGATAAGGTTTAAAGAAGCGGAAATACCTGGTACTTAATTGTTCATGAGTAATTGATTGGTGAACGTCCAATTGTGAGTAATAACTCAATTATGCGGATTTCTGACAAATAATAAAAATTTAGCTGGGTCATTCTTACAACGTTCTTAATGATAACCATTTTTGTCCATCTAAGTAACGATAAAACAAAAATGTGTTCTTGTTTACATTTTAACGTTTTGGGTCGGGTGCGTCTCTGTTTCTCGAGCCCCCTTCGTTGGCGCTCTCTCCGGTTTCCCGCCACGCCGCATCCGGTCTCGGTCAATGGCTGCCGAGGTGCGCGCCCCCTTTGCCCCCCTACGGAAGAAGAGTCCCTTCGTTCACGGTTTCTGTTGTTTTTAAGACGGTGTTGGGTCCTTAACTAGCGTCGTTGATCCGGTTGTTTATTAGCCATTACCTAACGTGCGCCACTGGTAAAAGTCTTCTGGGTGCGTATTCTTGAAAGGAGGGAAGGGAATTATCAAGAATGTGACAGGAACCCGCCATTGTCAGCTTCTTCGGTCACATTCTATCAACAGCTTGAGAAATCCGTTCCCTGCTTTCAAGAATAGGCCCCCTGGCTCCCCCGCAAACTCATTATTTGTCTGGATCTATTTCCAGAACCGTCTAAAATGGGAAAAAAAAGGGGACCGTTTCTACGGAAGTCTGAACACCCCCAATCAACTAAATATAAACTGAAAATCAAGGTTTTTTTTGGTGAGAAACCATCAAGTACGTCTCTGGTACCGATGACAGGTATCGGACAAAAAAGAAATCGGCGGCAAACGAGGATCATCAGGTCGCACCTCTGAAGTGGCCGCCCAGGGGCCAGTCGTCCACTTTTCGAGACAGCAGCCCCCGGGGTGACGGCGGTAAAACCCGACAAAAGCCTCACGTCGATTCCTGGAAGGACTATGCCCTCTCTCTGTTCTTAGAGAACGTTTACATCGCATTCCGGGGGCCCCCCAAAAACAACCGACGACCTTTGAACAATCAGTAGGTTGAGACGATAGAGGGGCTGAAAGCTTTTTTTTAGGGGAAAAGGGGGGAGGGCGTTAAATTGACCGTGAATAAGGGCAAAAAAAAATCTGAATCAGGTGGTTAATCCGTATGACGCACGCGGTGTTTCGACCTTTACCCTATGACCTGACGCCTCCGCCCAAAAGTTCCACCCCCTTTCAACCCTACACAGTGTTGCCAGATTGGATTCAAAAATTGTCTTTACTGACTAAAATATGATTGAAGTAGTTTAGGGTGATCTACTACCAACTGGCAACATTACTTCCACCCTACACCACCCTCGTTCTTGCCCGAATGACTCACGATATCGGCCGATGACAACTAGGGATGGGTCAGTGTGTGCGGTAGTACAAATCTGACAGTTAACTAAAAACTGTGACAGTTAGCAAACATCTTTTTTCAGCCAACCAGTAGAAATGTGCATGCAGAAATTTTTCCAATACTAAAAGTCGATCGTAGGGGCAAAACAACCCCCAAAAAACCAGAAAAATGGTACAAAAATGGCGGACCACCGCGATAAATACGAAAAGGTACAACGCGATTTTAGACAAACACCGGTATTTCCGCGCCGACGCCTCTGATTGGACCGCGGGTTTCGCGGGGGGTTTGGTCGACTCCCACAATGCAACGCTGTCACATCCTCCCAACAATACGGAAAACTTACTTAAAACACAAAAATCTCGACAACTTGGGGACACTCGTATCTTAACGGAAACTTGATTCATTAATATCAAATGACGTTCGATTCGAGTTGTTTCGTAAAGTTTTGAATTAAGGGGGGGGGCGGCAACGTTGCTCTGACACTTTCCCCTCCGAACCGATTTTTTCACACAACAAAACAAGGCGTTGTTGCCAGGTTTTTCTACTTAAATACAGTGTTAATGAAAAAATAAGCCAGCAAACTGTGAATATGGCACTAGAAATTGTGTTTACATTTTAATCACAGTTTTTTTGACTTTTTTGGTGGAGACAATCAAATTTAACCTTTTTTGCTTTCTTAATCTCTAGTTTTATATTAAAATACTCACCTTTCCAATAATTCCCCATTTTGCACTGACTTTTGGCCACCCAGCAACGAAGCAAGCGAGGTACCACCCGTTGAAGAACCATCAGGAGAGACGTAATCACCCTGATCGAACCCTGAAACATTCCAGCCGTTAAGAGTCGGTTAACGATGGTCAGGATGGGTTTGAGCCGGTCCTGCGTTAACGAACACCCCAAGGAATGCCCTTTTGAAGGAGAGGCAATCTCCTTGGGTCGATAAAGGTATTCAATTTAAATGTACAGAAAAAAAGCGGCTTACATTCAGTAGGGTGGGCAAAGTCCGCACCCCAATTTTTTTTACCAAAAACACCGTCACGATGAAATCCCTGATGACGGTACGCGGTCAGAAACGTCGCGACTGTTACAACAAAACCACGGCAATACCAAAACAAACTTGGATCCTCGTGGCGAGAGGCCATGCACCCCGATGCCGACGGGTGGAGTTGTAGGGTAGTTCGGGGTGCGGCCGCCCTAAGACGGGGGGGTCGCCCCGATCGCGGTCTCGATCGATGTCGAGAGTGCGCAAAAACTACCATATAGGAAGGGCGATTTTTTGGGGTTTGGACTTGACCTTGAAGATGCAGGGAGGAGGAATTCGCGTAGAAACGAGGAATATCTTGTATAATTCTTAGCATCCAGGCTGATGTTTTTTCTTTAATAGGTCTGTTCCCAGAAAGAATCTCCAACTAGTAATCAGATACATTCATTGGTCACAAGTCAGAATACGTCATAGTCACGTGAGCGTTCAAGCAATAAAACTTGACATTTACAGTTTCTGAGTCAGGGATTGCTTCTGCGAACAGACCTATTGTCTTGTATTAGCACTAACATAACAAAATTCTCCCAATTTGACAAGTGTCACATGCCATTATACCTATTAATAAGTAATGCAGTCACATGATAAACTGTACCATAGCACCCTTTGTTTTAGATAATGCAAATACTGACTGCTTAGTTGTCAGACCGTGTGATTTTGATGTGGGGCACAAATTAATGTGTTTAACAAAATGTTAATCATTAAAGTTACACTTAAAGATCATTTTACAAGTCAATTTGCAATTTAATTATTTTCCTTAAGAGGTTTTAACAGGTCAGTCTGTTAAATTGATATTTTGAGGTTATCTAAACCTGATTTACACACACACAGTTACCCCTCAAGATATATCAATGTGTGATTCATTTATACAGCCTAATCAGAACAACTCAGGTTTACTGATTAATCTACTGTATAGAAAACAAAGGTTAGATACCTTTAGCATGCATCGTTACACAAAAGATTGAACCTACAGCCTGGATGAAAATGGTTTTAGTCCACCGTGTATCAGACTTAGTGGACATATTGCATAGAGAGGGACATTTAAATGGGCAAATTGCGCCTAAAAATAATTCACAAAACGAGTCATACCTTCGTCAGTCAGATCATCTAAACAGTCATCGAATGTTAGTGTAACATCTAGAAAAACAGGAACAACGTCACAAGGTTTATTTTAGGCGAAAAAATCCGGGGCATTTCACTTACCAGCAGCACCGGCCATTTTAGTTTGGTTTGGGTAAACGGGGCATTTGCCAGGACTCGGAGACGGGTCCGCGCGTTTTCTGGAAACGTTAATCAAGGCACTTTCACTTAAAAAAAAAACGGCGTCTCGTCCGAATCGGGGGCTAGAGTCGGTCGAATTTGGAGGAAATTTAACTTAAATGACACTGTTTACTAAAAGGAAATTGTTTTGCATTTCGAGTCAGTGCTGCCAACAACCCAACAAAAATTAAGTTTGGTTATGTGTTGGTTAATTCGCTTTTAGTTGGTTCTAGTCTCAAATAAGTTGAATAACTTCCTCGCAGATGTTGTAAGGGTGTTTGGTGCATCCAGGAGTTGTTATTAAACTAAATTATTTAATTAATCTGTGTAGAGGTTTTGACGTATAGTCGTTGCCAACCTTGCGCAAGCTTCAAACGTCAAACTAGTAATGGCGGGCCATTTGAAATCCTTTGCCTATGTTTATCGATTTTAGGGGCGTTTGAATTAAAACCACTTAACGTTAAAAAATATATTTTGTTTTAAATCAGGTGATTAATACCAAATTCGGGACTTGTGAATAAATGCAAGTTTTGGTAAAAAGTCTGGTTTGGCAAGTTTTACTGCTAAAAATCACCTTTCTGTTTAGATCATTTCAGAGAGACAGAATTATGTAATATTATTAAATGAGTCCCGCAGTTAAATCAACCGTAATAAAACACAAATAAATATCAACTAAACAAGAAAATAACAAGTTTTAAAAACACGTCCCAACAGTAATAATATAATATGTACAATGTTTGAAAAAAAATCATTCAATACTTATACACAGAGTGAGTTTTTGTGTACGCCGTTTACATAATTCATAGAAAGGCATAAGTTAACCCACCCTGTATATACAAGGGTGGAATATTTAGAATTATCCATAGAAGTTTCATGTCAACTGTCAAATGATCTGTTTTGGATTCTCTCTAGATAATTCTATACACACGCATCATTTACATCCAACACCATGTCCAATTTAATCGAAAGTTTTAAGTCCTAAAGCAGAGTTTTCGCAAGCAAAATTCAACAATATGACGGAGGTATAATCTTAGTAAGTTTGTAAAAATTGTCTATGCGGTAGGATCGTTGTCACGTGTCCTCGACTAACAGTTGGCTGAACGGTGCCCGACACATTGGACACTCTGCCAACATGTTGGCGCACGACTGACAAAAACCTCTGAAAAATGTTTGAATCAAAAACGTGCACTAGGGTGCGCATTCTTGAAACGAAGGAAGTGAGCCATCAAGAGAAAGGTCTGAAGAATTTCTTCTCTTGAGGATTCCATTCCCTGATGTCAAGAATAGGCCCCCAGAAGGGTGGTCTTGGTGGAATAATTACGCGTGTCGGCAAGGCAACAGCCGTACGGTAGCTTTCTGGTCGTAACACAACGTGCAACTGTCTTCTCTAATGTTTTGCTGGCGTAATTGTTTCAAATAAATGTGTCGCGGTAGCACGACTTTGTCCTCGGCGCGTAGCACGCCTCGTTCGTTGAAAGTGTTAAACTTCCCCTGGGGGGGATATTTGAACTTTTCAGATCCAAAGTTGAATCGACACTGTTGGAATGACATAAAGGAAGCGGCAGCGAAAAATCCTGACCTAAATTTGTTTCCAGTATTAGCGTAGCAGTTTTAACGTCAATTTTATGTATTTTATACGGGGTGGTCCAGTTTTAAGTGTCAACCAATCAAATAATACGTTGACTGAGCATTTTATGTCATTTTTCTGAAAAACGTTTCCTAAGGAAGGTACAGTCCTCCAAATTTCAATTTAAAAAATCGTTCAAAACTTGTGACAGTTCAAATTTGTACTGGATAGTCTAAAAACTTGCTATTCACTACTAGGAATAGTAATATTTTGGTGACATTTTTTACCAACAAAAATAATCTAAAAGTTTACTTTTAAGGCTTAGAACTGACTTTACTAGGACTAAAGAGAGTCCAAAAGTCAATTTTCAGGACTTTAATTGGTGTTCCACTCAGATTTCTGGACTGAAGCAAGTCTAGAAGTAAATTAAATGTTTGGACTATTTCATTTCTAAAAATTAGCTCTCAAGACTAATATTTGGTACCAAAATTTGTTACTTTTACTACTGAAGAAACTTGACTTTAGGAAATAGTCTTAAACTCGATTTTTCAGTCTTAAAAAGCACTAAAAACAGTTTTTTTCTCTAATTTCTTAGAGATGCTACAATTTAAAGTACTTATGAAGGTACTTTAAATTGTTGGCTTGAAATGCCATTTTCAATACTATGGACAGTGTGCAAACTGGCTTTTAGGCCTGATAAGTCAAAAACTTTGTAAAAATAGTCTTGAAACTTGATTTGAGGCACTGAAAACCGCCTTAAAGCACTAAAAACAGTCTAGATTTTTAAGAAATACTCGACCTTTTAGCACTGAGGTGTCTAGAAGGCGATTTAATAGTGACAAAGCTTGGAATGACATTTTAAGTCTATGAAGAATGTAAAAATTGTTTTTTAAGTTAGCTATGTCAATAACTTGGTGAAGATGAAATGAAAATCGATTTTCCATGCTAAAAGCAGTTTTGAAGCACCAAAAATAGTCCAGAACTCAAAGAAAATTAAAAGCAAAGCAAAAAGTTAGTTTTCAAGACAATTTTCATGAATCTAACGTCAATTTCCTGTATCTAAGACGATTTTCAAGACTACAATATTGAATTTTGTCTTCAAATTGTGAAAACTTACTTTGAATGCAAGTTTCACTTTTCATTAGTTCACTTTTTGGTGTTCAAGTCAATTTTTAGGGTTTAAATGAACGAATTTGTAGTAAAAAATTCTAGAAAAAGTAGTTTTTTACGTCTACAAGTCAATTTTCAATATTAAAGTCTCGATTTGTACGAAAACTGGTTACAAACACAATTTTTAAGCTTCTTCTCTAAACTGAAATTTGAGGGACTGTATTTTCCTTAGGAAGCACATTCAACTTATTGGCTATGGAATGGTGAATAATTGACTTTTAAAACTGGATCACCCTGTATATTATGTATACTCTCTATTCAGTGACTTCTGACGTGTTGTTGCGTCACGTTATTTTTACAGTTTCGTAAATAACCAACGAGAGTCGTCTTAAATAGAGTAATTCTGGCCGCCTTCGTTTTCAAACTCCATGGAGCATTTTCGACGTCACAATGACGTAAATTGACAGTTGGTCAAATTAGGGTTTTGTCAAATTACGTCATCGTGACGTCGAAAACGCTCCATAGAGTTTGAGCTTCACCAGTGTAAATAAAAGTAAAAAAAAATTATTTTTGTATTTTACACCTGTAGAAGTACAACACCAGCTTAATATATAATTTATTGTAGCCCCTGCCTTACGTTATAATCATTTTGACAATCAATCAATGTCAGAAGTCGCTGAACAGAGAGTAGTTTTGTGATTGGTCAAGAAAAAGCAGCTCTCAGTTTTCTTGACCAATCACAAACCGTTACTTACGTGGCCATACTGAAAACATGAACGCTGGGCGGCAAACACTCTCCATTGACGGAAAAAACGATTTGCTCCTTATCAAGGTCGAGCAGACAGCCTAGGATATCCCCAGGTTGCCATCTTGGCAATATCTGAGGATCGGATTTTGCATTGTACCATATCAAACGACGGCAACCATCGTACGACAACGAGTACCGATCATCACCGATACCGTAACCTTCCTATACAGTTTACGTTCAGACACAAAAAAAAACCACTTAAAATAATTCAAATACTGGGTGGTCCAGTTTTAAATGTCAACCAATCCATAGCCAATCAAAAAAAAATAAGTTGACGTGCGTTATGTCATTTCCCTGAAAAATACTTCCAATACTCATTATAAATGACGTTTGCTGAAATTCTCAAGTAGCGTAGATGCAGGAAGAGGGTTTTCATGTTTTTGCCTTATTTTCTATGTCTCTGGATATTTTTCAAAAATTGCAGTTTCTTTTAATTTCATTGTTCACTATGAATGATGATTTGAAACTTCGTTTACGAGATAATTCAGTTATTATGTTCAAAGACCCAAAATTCACTTAAGAAGAAGAAATTGACTTAGAAAAGATAAAAATCGATTTCAGAAGCCTAAAAATTGTGTTTGTAATCAGTTTTCATACAAATCGAGAGACTTTAATATTGAAAATTGACTTGTAGACATAAAAAAACACTTTTTCTAGAATTTTTTACTACATTCGTACATTTAAACCTTAAAAATTGACTTGAACACCAAAAAGTGACTCTGAACTAATAAAAAGTGACATCAGAAGCTTAAAATGTGCATTTGAAGTAAGTTTTCATAGTTTGGAGACAATTTCCATATTTTAGTCTTGAAAATAGTCTTACATACAGGACATTGACATTAGATTCACAAAAATTGTCTTGAAAACTAACTTTTTGCTTTGCTTTTCATTTTCTTAGAATTCTGGACTATTTTTAGTGCTTCAAAACTGCTTTCAGCTTGGAAAATCGAGTTTCAAGACTATCTCCATCGACCTAAAATGTCATTCCAAGCTTTGTTACTATTAAATCGACTTCTAGACACCTCAGTGCTAAAAATTCGGGTATTTCTTAATAAACTAGACTGTTTTTAGTGTTTTAAGGCTGTTTTCAGTGCCTCAAATCGAGTTTAAAGACTATCTTTACAAAGTTTTTCTTATCAGGCCTAAAATCCAGTTTGTACACTGTCCATAGTCTTAAAAATGTCATTTCAAGCTTCTTCACTATTAAATTGACCTCTATAACCCTGATTATTATAACTTTAGTTTCACGTCATTACAAAGGTGATTCTATTGCCAACCGAACTTACTGAAATTTAAATTAGGCGCCTTAAAATATGTTGGCAATAGTGCGCAATGTTGTCGTCTGTTATTCGAATTTCTTGCTACCGAGCTATTCCGATCACCGATTATCTCACCCGAAGTGTCAAAGTTTGACGTAAATATCAGCGATTTTGTTCCTGTGGTCATTAAACGGTTTACTTGTGGACAAACAACATTCCCACAACGTGTGCACCTTGCTGTCTGTTATGCCAAAACTATTCTATGAGATTTATGTGCTGACAACTATAGTTTGATCTAAAAATGTGTCTGCAGTACTAAAGCTAAGTATTACCATTTACTACCATGAGTGAGCTTATTCAACCAGTAAAAAACATTGAATTGTTAAGTCCCTACCTGAAAATCTACGCAAATAAACCATTATTACTTAAAGTTTATCCACAAATGCCGAATGAAACACATCAGATCTCAAAAGGGTCCTAAACACGCTTAAACTAAGCTTCCCTCACTCCCAATACCCCAAAAGTTTAATTAAAACAGTAAAAATCACTCAGAGACCTTTCCGTGTAAATGCAATTCAAAATGACAACAAACACGGTTCAGACATTATTGTAGATGTCACATTTGACAGTAAAATCATATTCTTCAGTTTCGGTTCGTTTTTTTAATAACATTGGCAACGCCGCCCATTATCACCTTGATGGCGTTCAACTAAAGTTATAATAATCAGGGTATACACCATTAAAGTCCTGAAAATAGACTTTTGGACTCTCTTTAGTCCTTGTCAAGTCAGTTCTAAGGCTTAAAAGTCAACTTTTAGATTGTTTTTAGCAGTAAAAAATGAGTTTCATCTTTGTATTGATTTCCGAACTGTTTTTAGTTCTTGAAATCCACTTTCAGACACTCTTGGACTCTCATAAGTCTTAAATTGAAATTTGGACAACTGTATCTTCTTTAGGAAACAATTTTCACAAAAACTACATAATGCTCGGTCAACTTTTGGCTATCGAATGGTTGACACTTAAAACTGGACCACCCTATATAATACTTACGTGATTAAGAAAGTTGCTACTTTTAGTAGCCCAACCGATTTGCATAACACCCGGTGTAATAATCAAAACCTCGTAGTACCAAACGCCTGAATCCGCTTGAGCGGTACAGCGGACGCTTTCGAAGCTGTACGCATCGCATCTGGCCTCCAAACCGTCCGGGGATATTTTCAAATATTCGCTAACGTCGCTAGTGTTTAGCATTGCGTTAATCTTTTCCATGTTTACGCTAAGATACGTATAGTTACGATCCTCTGTAATAACTAAAGAGAGAAACTTATTCAGTTAATAAATAATTAAACAACCCACAAGTGTTATCTAGAATCCATTGAGCGCAAAACCCGGCCTGTCGTTTAATATAATGGGTTTCATTCCTCCAGGCCTCTAAACGAGCAATGGGGGATGGATTATACCTTTTCAATTTATTTAAAATTGAAATTTTATTCTGACTAGATTGCGCAAACTTTTCTAAGGCTATCAACGAAAATAAAATCACGTTTGGATTGGTTTCCGGCTCCTGAAACAGGCCAGTCTAGAGTAAAGCAAACACAAACTAGAAAAACCCACCAAGTTAGTCAATAAATACTCTATAACCCCCTCGTTTAATATCTCCATGTTTCTAGGGCCAGCCAACTTTTCCGCTATACTACCTAAAGCAACGCAAGTATTTCTCTGTCTAGTGGGATTGCTGCGCTCCTTTAACGCCGTTTCCCTTGACAGAGAAAACATATTCACCACCTGAAATTCATTAGTTAATAGCAAAATGTCAATTTCTATAACCTCACAACCTTGATAATCGATTCCTTGGATGGTAAAGGGCAATCATCCAAAAGTAAAGTGATAACTGAAGGACCTAAAGGGTCAGCCAGAGGTATAACTTTAATCATTGAATTTACCACTTGAATCCAGCCCTCTTCATTGTCAGCTATGTTATGTAGCTGCAACATTGCACTAGGTGGTTCTTGTTCACTTAAATTAAATATTTTCCTACATTTACAACCCCCAACAAACTTTCAGCAAGAAAGGTTAACATGGCAACAGTGCCACTTTGAAAATGAGTGAATTAGTTAGTACAACTGGCAACCCTTATTTAATCAGATTTGTTTTCCTTGTTGCACTTTTTAAAAACATAAACACTTACTTGTCAACTAAAGTTTCTATAATTCCTAAAGTGTCCAGAATCAATTTATCTACTACAGACACCTCAGGTTGAGGCTTGGTCTCGCTTTTACTTGACGTCCTCTGTGACTGAGGGGTGGTAGAGGGTGAACGCCTAGCGACCACCACTTCATTCTGCTCTTCAATTATCCGGGGCGCATAACATTCCCTTTCCTCATTTTTCTTTTTGCACCAACACATACCCATACTGTTCCGGCTTAAACTACATGCTTCGCGGTTGTCTCGGTTAGGAAAAGCGGGCTGACCTCTACGTGGGAATGATTTGCACCCCCAACCGCATACCACTGCTCTGGGGCGTTTCGTTATGTTGGTAGTGTACAGACATTAGTGGCAAAAAACGGGGCTCAGGGCCTTATCACTCCTACTGGTTAGTTTTGTTAATCATTACCAGCAACTTTAAATTAACAAATTAAGGATTTATTTACTACTTTTTTTTAATAAACTTTGGATTTTGGTTAGGATATTTTCTGTCAAGTATGACACCATTTAACTGTCATGTGACTAACCTAACCACCAAATAAAAGTTGGGTTATTGTTCTAAACCAAAAATTTGACAATTATCACGTGACCTTACATTCTGCTTTGGTAAATTGATCACGTGACGTGATAAACGCCTAAATTTTTCTAATTTTTACTCAATAATTTTGTGTATTTTTTAAAATCCCTTAACTTTTAGCGAAAAATGGTTTTTAAATGCCAAAGTGATTCCTATTTAAAAGAGGTAAGTACATTAGCAACAGCTCGAAAACCAAAACCGTGCAAATACTATTTGATGTAGTTTAGCAGCAAAGTGGTCTCATGCAATCCTATTGCGGGCCCCACGCAACAATACGAAGTTATTCTGGAAGACACAATTCTATTTCCCGAAGGTGGAGGACAAGTAATTCATTATTAATACCGTAAATTTGTAATAGTTTTAACAGTGATGGTTTGCAGCCTTGTGATTATGGAAGTCTCAATGGGGTTCAAGTCAGGAGAGTGATAAGGAGGGGCGATCAGGCTGTTCACGTTACTGAACAGCCTCTACAAACTGGGGAAGAGGTCAGACAGCAAATTAACTGGGAGAGACGTTTCGATCATATGCAGCAACATTCTGGACAACATTTGATTACTGCAGTGATTGACCAGGAATTTCAGTTTGGGACTGTAAGTTGGTGGCTTGGAGAAGAGGTTTCTTATATTGAGTTAGGTTAGGGGTTGGTTTTGGGTTCTGGGGGTTAGTTTCAATAAAATGGCGAATTTCAGACACACCTCAAATTAGTGAGACTCAAATAGCCCAAACTGAGGCAAAAGTGAATGAATTAATTCGTGAGGGGCGAGGGGTGTCTGTGGAAGTCTACAGTTCTACAGATGAATTAAAACAAGTAATATAACAAACAATGTCTGATTGGTGGATGTTGCTAGAGTGGTTTGATTTAAGGTTAGAGCTAGGGGACTTCCAGAAGACCATGCTGGTGACATAAGAGTAATTAACATTGAGGGTGTGGAGAGGAATATGTGTTGTGGCACTCACGTGACCAATTTGTGTCAGCTGCAAGTGGTTAAGTTGCTGCAGAGTGAAAAAAGCAAAAGAAAAAATCAAGTTTTGTTATACTTTCTGGTGGGCAATAGAGTTTTGCAGAAATTGCAAAATTGCTTCAATAGAGAGCTGAAACTAACTGTTTTATTAAAGTATTTTTCCTCAATTAATCCATGTTTCAATAATTTAAAATCAACATTTCAGGAACAATCCTGCACAACATACAGAACTGGTGGATAAGCTGCAAAAAAGTGTAAAGTCCCTAACAAAAAACCTTCAAGGAGCTTTAAAAGAGTTGGCTTTATTAAAGGTAGTAAACAATTCTCACTTTAAAGACTCTACTATGAATTTACAGGCTGAAAAATTGAAAAACACAGTTCCTCCACCCAAATTCTACTCCTTACACTGTAAAGATGCTGATCCGGACTTTATGAACGTTTTTATACGTGAAATGGGTGACAAACATGACATATTACTGTTTTTGTCTACTGGGGATGAAAAACTAAGTGGTAACATTGTATTGTATGGTCCTGAAAAGCCAGTGGCTGCCCTTGGTCCAAAGTATGTTCGTTTACACAGTTTTCTGTAGGAATTTAAACCAAACACCTTTTTTCCATAGAGTATGTGAACTGTTGGAAGGTAAAGGAGCAGGAAAAGGTAACAAGTTTCAAGCTAAAGTGGCCAGAATGGCCAATAGGATAAAGGCTGAACAATTGATAGCTGAGTACTTCAGTGAATAATTTTTTTATTTAAAAAATAAAACTCTTGAGTAAAGGCAGAAACACTTTATTACCCCCTTACATGGTGAACAATGCAGGTTCTGCATTTTTTTGTACAAATACCTGCAACAAAATGCTAAAGTTATTTAGCTGTACTAACTGCAACAAATCAGTTCACTTACCCTTAAAACTAACGCAGTCTTCTAGCTTCACGTTCGGATTCTAGAAGGGTGAGAATGTCTCCTTCACGCACGGGCCCCTTGACGTTCCTGATGATTTGTCGGTTCTGTTCGCCGATAAATTCCACTTTTACTTGGGTACACTGGCCCTGGGAACCGGTACGCCCCAATACTTTGATTACGCGAGCCAAAACGACGGGTTTATCCATGATTTTTGCCTTAGAGTCTTAACGACGATAGGAACGACACGTGCATCAACAATGGCACCAAACTGGAAAAGAACTGATGTTTGTAGGTTAGGTTGACTGTTCACTATTAGTGACAGTTTTCTGACAGAACTAACCTTAACCTTACTTTTTTTTATATTAGTTGTCAAATCAAATACGTAAACAAAAACAAACTTAATTTCAAATTAAACATTTACTAGACTAGATTACACTCAGTACTGTCTTAACTAATTAGATAAGTGCAGTGTGTTTAAAAATCTGATTGGTTAGGTTCAAATTATAACAAAAATGGATAAAATTTCCAATGTGGTGATGAAATCCCTGGAAAAATCCATTTACCTCAAACCATACACCATGCATTTCATCCAGAATGGTCAGAAGAAAACGTGGGATTTACTTGGGATTCACGACAGTGTTGCCATCATCATTTACAATGTGACTAGAAAGGTTTTGGTTTTGGTCAAACAGTTCAGGCCTGCAGTGTATTTGGGCACCGTGGACCCACAAGACAGAATAATCGATCAAACCATTGACACGACCAAGTACCCACCTACTAATGGTATTACCATTGAGTTGTGCGCTGGGATTGTTGATAAACCATCACTCAGTTTAGTGGAAATAGCCAAAGAGGAAGTGATAGAAGAGTGTGGGTACGACGTACCACTCAGTTGTTTGCAGTTAATTGGTGAGATTTATGATTTTCGTTAAGTTGTGAGTAATTTGCTTGGTAAATTCAGGTTCGTACAGATCGGGGGTGGGCACATCAGCCTCAATACAAACGGCCTACTATTGCGAAGTTACGGATGAAATGAGGGTGTCAACAGGTGGCGGCACCGACGACGAACTAATTGAAGTCGTGGAAATGACAGTTGAGGATGTCAAAAAGTATGTGACGCAACAGGGAGTGGTTAACAGCCCTCCCAGTTTTTTATTTGGCATTTACTGGTTCTTGTTGAATAAAGTTTAAAGTTGTCTGTAAATTACTGGGTAACTCGTTTATTTGAAATAAACCAAAACAAGTACAGTTTACCTGATTGATATGTTGCAGTAAAGAAGGTGTATTTGAATTTAGGGAGTAAAAACAAACATTCTGAACTATCTTAAAGTGACTACAAATAATTAAAAACAAACTTACTAATGATATACGAAAATAGTTTTTGTTTAATAATAATTATTTTGTAAATATACTGTTGTATAGCACCTATATGTATAATATAATATAATTTGCGAGCAATATAATAAGTATATAGAATTTATTAAATAAACTTCCACATTTGACATTCGTAACTTTTTTTATATCAATTCTACAACTACGTATAGAGAGTTTCTATGATGTAACACATTTTATATATTATATATTTTATGTTATGTATAGTTGATTTTGACACCTGTCAAATATAGATAGCTCTGATAGTTTTTAGGTTAATTTGACAGTAAAAAGTCATAGAAGACAAAGTGGGACTAGACACGCACACACTAAAGTTGGTGACTGCGCACTTTTGGGTGTGAACCAAATCGGACTGTTCACTACAAAACTGATCCAGTTTACACCCGTCCAACTAAATCAGTCTCCAAACTATATAATTATTCTACTGGTACGTTAACATTGATTGGGGAATACTGAAGGGACCACATTATGTAATAAGAAATTATTTTACTTGTCGTTTTTTGACGGTGTTTGTGACGGCGTTGCCAGTTGGTCGTCGTCAAACATCGGATTTTTCACTTCTAAGGGACCCTCAATCTGATGGAAAATGTTACTCAAAAACCAACTTTATTAAAGTGTCACGTGACTCACCGAAGCCAGTCCCGGACATTCGTATACTGTGTAGTTGCCTTCCTCGTCCTCTTCCTCCTCACTATCCGATTGAGGTCCGTGTCCCTGATGGTTGTTTCTTTTTTAAAAAAAAGGAGTTAATTCTTGATTACTTCCATTAAGCGGAATAACTCACCTGCCCATGGCAATAATTTGCTGTTTCTGGTGCTGGTAATGGTACATCTGGGCCGATTGGGCTAATTTCCGATCACCGTCGTTTCGTTCCTTTTTCTCGTAATCCTTGTTAGGCCCGACGATTCCGTAGGAAGGATAGTCGCTATCTTCGGCGTTTTTCATGTGTTTTTGTAAACTGAAACCGAAATTGTACTAATTAAACTTAAATATAATAAAGTCGTCAAAAATTAGCATCCTGCTGGCTTTGGTATAGTACTTACGTCGTTCTGGTCACGTGATACAGTTCAGTTTTGACACTGTTAATGAAATGGACTATACTTTGAAACATACACACCCCTGTCAATGTTGCCAAACTGTTTTAATTCGACAAAGTATGACACGTATTCTTTTAACTCTCTTAACAAACTGTTCCAGACGATAATCCAGGACAGACTGCCGCCACTTTCCGCTCTCCTTCTTTGTCTGTTTGATTGCGTGAGAAGAACAGTTTTCTCGGTGTACTTTTTATTACGCACGGGGGAGAGAGGATTAAATATAATAATTGTTCTGTTCAGGGAATCTCAAATTATGATAATAATTAAACAATTCAAATTAAAAAAGCAATTTTACCAAATAAAGTCGTATTATAAAGCCAAAACACGTACCAGGCAAACGGCATTCCTCTCTATGGAATGTAATATAATTTTCCAAACCGCCCTATCTAGGATTATTATCGTGTGATTCTATATAAAAGGGCAGAATCGACATTTTTTTTTTGACAGTTGGTCAAAATGGCTACTGTCAAATTACGTCACATTATTAGATTTGTCAGCTCATTTCTTGATTATCTCGACAGCTACAGACCTTATTACTAATTCTAAAAGGTAAGTCAATAAGGACTTGTGTATTTACATTGCAAATCCTTGGTGCAACGTTGCCAATTACCTTAATTCGTCGTTTTGCCTTGCAAAGGTATTTGGCAACATCACAACCTACTTTGTGTACAAATGATTAGTTAACTACAAAATAAAATGTTCCGCCACTGACTGTGCATGCATAATGATACTTATAACATGTTATCGTCAAAAGTTCGAGTGTTCTATACTTTAATTGAGGCAGATGTTGATTAAAAATCGTCCGCAGTAAACCTTTAAAAAACCTTGTCTACATTAGAATTTACCACGTTTTTTTTATCTCTAGAAGGTGCCTTATATCTGGGTTCCGGTTCCACGCAAAATGACCTTCAATCCTAATGGTAAGTAATTTTAATAATGCTACTGCTTCGCTTACACGTATTTGGTCGCGCCCCCTATACTAGAAAGCCTAAAATATCACCTCTAATGGCGGCTTAGCGGTTTTTGTTTTATACACAAACTAATGCAGATTTAATTATTTCGAGTAGTTTATTGCAAGTTGTCGGTGAAAAACCAAAAAAATTTTCATTCCTGTTCCAGGCATGTAATTGATAGAGCTTTTTGTACTCAATCAAGAACATATTTGTCCTGGAAATACAACACACAGCAAACTAGTTTAAACACTGTTCAATATAAGAACATTTGTAAATCCTTGAAACTATTTACTTATGTTATTACCAAGAACATAGTAGCTCACATACCTGTGCATGTAACTAGTACCTAATAAGTTTACTGTACTAGAAAGCACTTGTACTTACCAGTGAGTGTGTTGGAGTAAAATCATTCCACTTATTCAAAGTGTTCAACCACTATAGAGGTTTTTTGTTGAAAAACTGAATGTGGCTTGTAAAACTTATGAACAGGCAGGCAAACAAAAAAAACTTGATTTTAAACCGTAAAAATTCATCTAATCCTTCCAAAAAACTAAATTTCCACAATACAAACAAACGCAAACTGTCACCGCCATATTGAAATTTTTGACAAACACTTTCTAGTATAGTAGGCGGTGGTCACACCCGTGGACAGCAATGTGCGGTGTTGTCATATGTTAGGAAAAGTCAAGATCAATGAAATAGTTTTATTGTCAATTTCAGACATTCACAGTTATAGTTAATAAATTGATATGGGACATGTTTACATCTAAGTATAATTAATAACACACACATTAAAAACCCTTTACAAAATGGAATAAGAATAAGAGTTTTAATATCTTGTTTTTGTTTAATTATATTATTTAAATAATTTTAAAAAACCTTGCTCAACTTATTATATAACTAAAATGTAATAATAAAATTAATATTTACAAATAACTTATTAAACGTATTTATAAATACAATCACAACCACGCACGTTTTATTTTTTATAATACACAAGACACGACCTTAACTGATGATAAAGGTTTAATTTGGAATGTTTGTTTTTGTTGGGTAATTTTTATTCGCCGATGCATCCATCTGAAAGTCCGTTCAGCCGTCTTCGGTTCACACATCTGAAAGCAAAAAACGACAAATTTGTTGGAATTTCAATCGATGGATGCATCAAGTAAATAAAAATAAGTTTTCTCCTAAAAGCGCTCAAAATAATCAAACGATGAGCTGTCAAAATGACAAAACTAATTGTTTTCTTGACATATAGAACACCAACACCTGCGTTACAATCCACTGAAGGACGAATGGATTCTGGTGTCACCGCATCGAGCCCTGCGTCCTTGGAGCGGCCAAACCGAACAACCGTCCACTGAACAGGTACCGCGTCACGATCCTACCAATCCGTTATGTCCTGGCGTAACGCGGACTTCTGGGATCGTTACGCCCCAGTACAAGTCCACGTGCGTGTTCACCAACGATTTCCCCGCCCTCTTGGAGGAAGGGCCCGAACCCGAACCGTCCGACGACCCTTTGTTTCAAACTAGAAGCGCCAAAGGCACTTGCAAGGTTATGTGTTACCATCCCTATTCGGATGTGTACTTGACCAGGTGAGTAATGGGGAAAAACATGAATTTTGATTTTCATTTAACTGAGAAATTGAGCATTAAAAAAACTATGACGTCACATGCAGTGTTTTTCACTATTTGGCAACGTTGATATTTAATAACGCGACAAGAAGAACACGTCACCCTAACCCTATTTTACTGTTTATGGTTTTGGCTTTGAATTTGTTTATTTTGACATCAAATGCTAATAGTTTTGTAAATGTGAATTTAAAAAACTGCTTTGTACGGTGTTGCAATAATACTTCTCAAGTTTTTGCCATCCAACTGGGCCGAGAAATCTGCAAATTCGAAAAACACGGTGCGCTTTGGGCAAGACGTAAACTTGGGCAACTGCCTTGTACTTACTGTTGTGAAGATCATTTTATGGTAAGTAGTATATGATTGCTCAAGACTAGAAAGTACATTTAAACACTTGGAAAGATTGAAAGAAAAGTTCACAAAATAAAAACAATAATATTCAATATTATTGAGGTTAAACTGTGGTGTCAATGTCAATAAATCCATGTCGATCTTTGTCTGTTTTATGTATTGCCTCTCTCGCACTCACAAACTGATTAAAAGCGACGTTGCCAAAAGTAAAAAACTACTGCACCTGGTGCACCTAAATTTATTTATTAATTATTACAAAATCACTTGATTTTTATCGGTTTGATTATAGTACCATTCCCCATTATTTTCTATAGTTTGTCCACTAAAGAAGTGGTGGACATAATCAATGAATGGGTGCGTCAAACTGAGGAGTTGGGCAAAAAGTACGCGTGGGTGCAAATATTCGAGAATCGCGGTCAAATGATGGGTTGTTCCAACCCTCATCCCCATTGTCAGATTTGGTCCTCAACTTTTACGCCCAACGAAGCCCGAATCAAGGACCGCAACCTACACAGTTACTACCAGAAGCACGGCAATCCATTGCTAAAAGACTACGCAGAACGGGAAATGATTAAAAAAGACCGAATCGTCACCGAGAACCGTGAATGGTTGGTGGTGGTGCCGTATTGGGCCGTGTGGCCTTTCGAAACCATGGTCCTACCCAAACGACCCATACAACGCTTCACTGACACGGATCAGAAACAACGCGAAGCCCTGGCAGCTATTCTGCAGGTGCTCGTGGCCAAATACGACAACCTCTTCAAGTGCAACTTCCCATACTCGATGGGATGGCACGGCGCCCCTACCGGACCTTTTTTGAACCAACCCAATCAGCATTGGACGTTCCACGGCATTTATTTACCGCCCCTGTTGCGTTCGGCAACCGTGCGCAAGTTTATGGTTGGCTACGAACTGTTGGCGCAGTCACAGCGGGATTTGACTCCTGAGAAAGCGGCCGCCATGTTGCGCGAACAACCCGATAAACGATTCGAGTAATAAAACATTTTTTTACCCACTAAGTGTTTTTACGTAAACTTGGCAACAGTGGCAGTAGGTATTTTAACTATTGATAAATAAAAAGTCACTTACTTGTACCATCCGATGCCGACTGCGATTAAACCGACAGTGGCGGCAGCACTGATCCCCGCCACTATAGCAATCAGATAGACTCCAGCGCTGTCAGTTTCAGTATCTGGTTTAAACGGAACCACTTCCACGTCCTTATTGACAAATGTACTGAAAAATGCTCGGATTCAATACCTTCAATATTCTGCAGGTTGGAATACTTACTCTAATTGCACTTCGTCACTTGGTTCGCCATACTGGTGCAGGTCGCTACGCGAATTCATTTTCGGCTTGGACGGCGTCTTGAGAAGGTACGTGCGTCCTACCGCTTCTCGAGGGGGCGCTGGCGTCATTGCGTAGTCCCACATGTCGCCCGGTGGTGGAAACTCGCGTCCGAAACGAGAATCGGCCGGTCCCACCCCAAACTCGGCCAAATCTTTCGGTACCGGCACCTTGTCAAAGTCGATAGTTTGCGCAAACTCCTCTCCCGGCTTAAACGTGTATTCCTCCTCCGCGTGACTGTCTTTATCGCCGAAATCCAAGTCGCTGATGCCAACTTTAAAGTCCGGGACGACAATACGCGGGAAATACGACGGTGAGAAAGTAGGCTTCGGTCGGACAAACTCTTCCTCCTCCTGGTCCGCTTCCGGTTGTTCTTCAGTTTCTTCAGTACCGTATATGTTGGCGTAAGTCTGGAAAAACACCAACTTGACACCATACAGTAAGGAAAATGGTGGAAACGTACGTGTTCAAAATTGTTGGGTTGTTCTATTACAATGCGAGGAAAACTGGTGAAAATTGGAGTGTGATGAGGAGGTCTGTTCAGTTCCTCCTCTTCCTTATCCGAATTGACGTCTGCGTATACCTAAAATCACATACTTAATGATTAAGGAGATGGTGGTTTATATGCATATGGCGCATTCACCATCAGTCAAGAATCAACACTACTAACTACTTAAATGAATCATTGGGTATATAAAGCGTATACTCACGTTGTCATCGTTTTGAAGTTCGGGTTCCACCTCATCGTCCGGTACATCAACGGGTTCGGGATACACTCTGGGCAATCCTATCACTGAATCGGTATCCAACGGTTTGTGCCGACGATACTGGTTCAAATTGTCCGGAGTCCGATCTCGATAGTTTTTAAGTCTAAATAAACGTAAGTAAGGAATTATAGCATTTCAGCATGTTAGAAATAACTTTTACCTATTAGTTAACTCTGCCAAAACCCGGTTCTCTTCCGGGTCTTCGGACGGTCCTAAACCGTCTTGGGCATCGTTCACGGTGCTGTAAAATGGCCACTGATGATGAATGTCGTCAAACTCCACGTTTCTCCTGTCCAAATCGTTCAGGTACTCCAAGTACTGCCGTTCTAAACCAAGAAACCTTTAACTAGACAAAACTTGAATGCTGTTTAACACCAAAATAACAACAACAAAAAAACCGCCTAGACCAAACGTTAAACTAATGTCAACATGTCAACTGTCATTCAAAGTAGTAGAGATGGGCTTTTTAAAATTCTTCATAAGGACGTTCAAAGTGGAACAGTTTATTAGCTGTTGTCTAATTTGCATTCAGGGTTAACGGGAATGAGGGTGATTAATCACCCTTTACAGAACAGAGGACAATAGATCTATCTCCGGTTTATACGCCCCCACAACACACTCTCGATTGGAAAACATAAATCTTTAAAACAGTTTTCCATTAGTGTCTATTTAAGCTTTTTATCTCCGGTAAAATGCCAGATGCCTGTGGGGATCTATAATTATTATTCATATTTGAAGTGGAAAGTGTGCAGGATATTCTATAATATAAAATGTTAAATATAACGTGGAATGCAAATTAGTTTCGTTATTTGAGCATCATCAGAGTTGCTTGGCAAACTTGATATTATGGTGGGGACACTCTGTATGTAATACGTTTGTAGAACAGTGATTTGCTTGAACTTTTTTTAAATCCAGGTCGGTACTATACTGTTCTGATAACAAATATGTAAATTATTTTGTGTGTGGGTTGTTGTGCGTCAATATATAGCGTTTTACACTTTTTATTTACCAAACTCTTGCTAAGAAAATGAACTTACCGTTTACCACCCTAGATTGGACACCCTGTAGACAACACCATAGAAAAACGCCTATTATAAAAGGAAACTTCATAATTTCAGCTTTGTCCACTACTCCATATGTTTTCGGTGAGTTTCCATTACGGTTGATCAATAGAATGTGCGGCATGCCATTGGTCGATCAGGCCAGTGACGTCACGACGCCGGGACAACTACTCCCGAATATACCTCCACTTGGACGGGGCTTTCATTGACTGAACCCGAGAATGGTTACAGAGTGGCGAAGTACGAGTCATGCGCCACCCAAATACGATATCCTCTGCAATATTTTTGTGTATGTGTGGGCGCGGAGGCGGCAATCTTCTTTTTTGCTGACGTCCCCTTTCCGCCCTTGATAAAGGTCACAGATTTAACTAACTGTTGCACTCGATAATAAAGACGCCATTTTGTCAATGGGGGCTCTAATAAGAGTCCACCCTCCCTCTTTTTTATCACTTTACTTTTTAGTTAGTTTTTTTGCAACGTCATCACTCATCAGTAACTGTCAATATTGCGTCAGAGTTGGAAAAACACATCAAAGTGCAATTCAATTAAACGATTGGCGTGTTTAGTGCAAAACTCATGTATCCTGCTCTATTTAATGTCATTGGATTAGACTGAAAGTACTGTGACGTCATTTGACATAAGGGAAAAAAAAGATCACGTGATTCACTGTTAAAAAACTTATGAAGGCAAAGAGAAAATTAATGCTGAAATTTCAAGGTTATTGTTTTGGGCTCGTTTGAACTTGATTAGTTAAAAACTTCTTCAATGGTTTATATTGTAGATAGTTATCCTTTTGAAACTGTTAATAATAGAAAGTCAATCAGTTTCTGCCCAGCTCTAGTATCACCTGATTCATCAAAACTTTTGAAGTTGACATTTGACAGCAACTGTTTTAGAGGTTAGACCACGTAAAGTTTTAAAGGTTAGAAAGCTTAACCAAAATTTGTAGTGAACTGGGAAAATGGCCAATTTTCGATCGATATATAAAGTACAAGTGTTTTTAACGATATTAATCCACTTAACGTTGGCCCTGTACGAGGACCAAGTCGGCAAGTTTGACTGGAAACGTTCGTTTGTCGGCAAAGTGAAGTTTGTAAGTTTGGAAGCCACCAGAATAATAGTGGCCACTGAAGAAAATGTCCTGGCCAGTTTGAACATTAAAACGGGCGATATTCAATGGAGACAGATACTGGAAGAGCCTGGCACCAGCCAGATTGAGTTCCTTCAAGTAGGCAAAGAAATTCTGACAGTGTCTGGATCAAAAAATACTTGGGTGGTTCGCACCTGGGAAGTAAACACTGGTAGTATCCTAAATGAGTGGCCTTTGACATCCGAAAGGACCGTACCAAGCGCCGTCAGTGTCTCAAATGGAAAACTGTTTCATAGTATTCCAATAGCTGGGTCTCACTTAGAAGTCAGTGTTTACAATTTATCTAAAGGAGTACCTAGAGGAGTTTTTCACAAAGTTCCTGCACCCTGGATCAAGTCAGCTAGTGAATGTGTTAGTGCCAATTCATACTACATTTGTCTGTCAGGTAATGTGTTAAACTATGTCAATCTGGATGATTTGAGTCAGGGTTTTACCATCCAACCTTTAAGTGCTTTAATAGACAATTTTGAAGGTTCTATAGCTTTAATACCATGTAACCAGGATGTCTCTTCAGTTTTGTTGCGCTATGGTAATGAAGCCAAATTAATTGAATTCAGTGAGGAAGGTTTACAAGTTAAACCTTACATTCTAATGCCTAATGCTATCATAACTCAAAGTGATGGGAACAAAGTAGTTTATCAACTGGAAGCCAATGACAATAAAGATAAACCAGTTTTAGTGAAAGTAAAAGACTATAATAGTGGTGCTGACCAGTTTTCTGTAAACTTAGACTATCCAGTAGGGGTGGGTGCTCCAATTATTTTAGGTGGGACAGCTACAGAGTTATTGTTAAGTACCACAGACCATGCCTTGTTATTAATCCACTTGGAGGCAGGTAAAGTGGTTTGGACCAGAGAGGAGGCTTTGAGCAGTATTCTAGCTGTGGAATTCTTTGAGTTGCCTATTTCTGAATTGGATGCCTCTATTGAGCACGAGTTTGATCCAGATGGTAGTGTTTTAAGCATGTTTGTGAACAGAATCACCACTCAATCTAATCAGTTGTACAATTTGCTTTTTGGAAACCAGCTGCTGAAAAACTCTGGAATGGTAAGAGACAAGTTTGGTTTACATAAGATTATAGTTGTGGCCACAAGGGCTGGTAAACTATTTGCCATTGACACCTTGAGTGGAAGTATTATATGGAGTTACCGTCTGCCTAATGTACAGCCTTTCCTTAGAATTAATGGTGAAGAACAAATCATTTTGTTAGTTCAAAGAACTGCCCAGTATGTGCCATTACCAGCTCAGTGTGTTTTGCTGGCCCAGGATTCACTGACTGGCAAAGGTATCCTATTCCAATTTGATCCTATAACTGGATATTCTAGCAAAGGAGCTGAGAGACTTGACTATAAAATTGTACAAGCCACATTGTTGCCAACTTATGGGAAAGACTTTGTCAAACCCATTTTAGTGGTTTCTGACACTAATGAACCCTATTTGTACCCCAGTGAAGCTGCCAGCGTTTGCACTGAAGCTGCAAACTTTATATTCACTGCTGACCCTCAGACTTCAAATTTAAAAGGTTACAGCCTTAAATCAGATGACAGATTAAGTTTAACACCAATTTGGGAAGTAAAACTGCAGCCTTCCAAGTTAATTGAGGTTAGTACTAAGCAGCCACACGAAAGAGTGCACTCTCAGGGTAAAGTTTTGCACGACCGTTCAGTTTATTACAAGTATGTCAACCCAAATCTTCTGGCTGTGGCCACAATTACATCAGATCAAATCCATAGAAGTGTGGTTAGTATTTACCTAATAGATGGCGTTACAGGCTTAGTGTTGCACTCAACGTCACACAAAAGAGCCAAAGGTCCCGTACATTTAGTACACTCAGAAAATTGGCTAGTTTATTCATATTTCAATGACAGATTTAGGAGAATGGAAGTGGCAGCTATAGAACTCTATGAAGGTCATGTACAAAGCAACAGTACAGTGTTCAGTTCTTTTGCCGTAAATCAGTTACCTGACATTCAAAGTCAGTCCTATATTCTACCAGCAGTGCCCATTAAAATGGCTGTGACTCTTACAGAAAGAGGTATCACCAATAAGTTTCTTTTAATCGCCTTTTCAAACGGAGCCGTTATGGAAATTCCGTGGCTGTTATTGCAACCCCGCTTTCCAGGGATGCCGTGCGGTCCTGAGGAGAGCTGCATCCCTTACATGCCCGAAATCCCGTTACATTCAGAAGCAATAATCAATTACAATCAAACTCTGGCCAGAATTCGGGATATTGAAGTAGCCCCCGCTCGTTTAGAGTCGACTTGTCACGTTCTGATCCACGGTCTGGATATATTCTACACGCGCGTCGCTCCCTCAAAGACTTTCGATCTATTGAAGGAAGACTTTGACTACCACCTGATCGGTCTTGTATTGTTTGGGTTGATTGCCGCCTCGTTTATTACGAAAAATCTCGCAGCCAGGAAAACTTTAAAACAAGCCTGGAAGTGATGTGTGTTTAGGTAAATAAGACAATTATTTGTTTTTTTTTTCTCTGTTTAAAGGTGTGATAACATTTAAATCTGATGTTATTTCTCCTTATTTATTCGTATATGTCTTAAAGCTTGTATACACATGCACTAGTTTACGGTTTAGGTAATTCAGTTGGGTATAGTAAAAGGCAATTTATCAGTCAAGAATTGCAGACTGGTTGTAGTTCTAATAGAGTGTAGTATAAGCATTTTTCTTGAGCTCATTTAGGTTAATTTGCTGTGTCTGTGTATTGTATTTTTCCGAATTTATATGTTTGGAATAACACGTTTTGGGTTACCACAACTAGAATAATTAATTTAGTATAAAAGCATCAGAAATATTGTAAAAATGCCACACACAGTGTATAAACAAAGTCATTTGCTTATCTTCTAAAATCTACAAAAAAATGCTGACTGAAAATGAATTTTTTGTATAGTATTGTAATTTATTATTGTTATGAGTCGTAGTGGTAGTGTCACAAACAAATAAAACCCGTTGAAAATTTAGTTTTTCTCAATTTATTAATCCAACAGAAAGTTTTCCATTAGTTAAGTAGAACTGGCATCGCTGTTATTCAAATGTCAATCTGTCAGTTTGCGACAGTTGACAGTAATCAATAAACAAATGTGGAAAAACCTTTGCTTGTGCTAATTTATAAGAAATTGCTTTTTTAGTGACTATTTGAATATAATTAACGCAACATGGCCAATAATAGGAAAATCGAAGAAGGAATGGAACATATTAGGAATGCTGAGAAAAGGTACATTTTACTTTTATGAATGAACCTTGTAACTTGCAACAACTACTGCACCTTATAAGATGTTAAAAAAGTTTCTGCAAATAATCTAACTTTTTAGAGTACTTTAAGCATAAAATCTAACAGAACTTTACTAGTTCTAGGACATTTTTTAATTATTCTACAGGAAGAGAGGGTTTAAAGTACTCTGCCAGTCTCCCAAGGTTTTCAAAATTTTACTAGTTTGAGGTTAAAAAAGTACAGTTCTGTGACCTAATAATACGTGAAACTAGTGTAAATGGTAAATAATCTGTGATTGTAAATAAAATCTCTAGGTGTAGGAACTAGAAAAAAAATTGGTATGGTGGCAACACTGCATTGTTTAATTTTCAGTCTAACAGTGTTGTCACATTGCTTTCTTGAAATTTGCCAAACTGTATTTGCGTAAATTTCAATTTTTAATGTTTCAGTCTGAAGACTTCGCTGTTAAAGTGGAGGCCGGATTATGAAACAGCTGCTGAGGAATACAGCAAAGCAGGTAAACTTGTTTCCACTTTTCTGGACATTCTTAACTAATATTCAATATTGTAGCGACTTGTTTTCGCGTTGCCAAATCCTATCAGCAGTGTAGGGATTGTTTACTGAAAGCCGCGGAGAATCACAGACAAAACCGAGGGTATTCCTTCATTATCATTACTCAGTGATATTGTGACAGTTTTTGATCGCTATTTAGGCTGTTTTATGCCGCGAAAGCGTTGGATCAGTGTATTTTGATATGCAAAGAGATGGGGGATTTGCGCGACATCTACGACATGGCGGAACGTGCCGCGCACATGTTTCAAAGTCAAGGTAGCGCCGAATCGGCCACTGCCACTTTAGAAAAGACTGCGAAAATATTAGAGTCTCAATGTCCGATGGAGGCTCTCAATTTGTACCGGCACGCTGCTGACATTGCTGGGGTAAACTTTGCTTACAACCATCAAATTTAGCTTAAGCGTGATCGTTTCAGGTACAAGACAGTAAACGTCAGGCGGCAGAGTATATCAGCAAAGTAGCTAGGCTCCATGTGAAGTTGCAACAGTATGTTAGAGAGCTTTCCAACATTTTGCTAAATAAAAAAAAAATGAATTATACAGGTATGATCAGGCCGCTGACGCTATAAGAAGAGAAATAGGCATTCATCAGGAACATGAGTCTATTCAGGCAGTTGGGCGTTTAGTGGTTGCTCTAGTATTAGTGCAATTGGCTAGGGGTGATATTGTTGCTGCTGAAAAAGCTTTTAAAGAATGGGGTAAGTGTTTTTTTGAAAAAAATGTCAGGTGATTGCATCAACTATTTGGAAAGTATTGTCACGTGATTTGTTTACTATTAACTCAAAAGAAGAGTTTCACTTAACCTAGCTTTAGAACTTCAAAGATGGCGTCTACAGTTGTTATTTTATTTCACTTTTGAATAAAAAAAAAAACGCTCATCATAGTGTTTGTGCCCAATTAGCAGCCTTTATTTATTGGTAAATTACAAAATTGTTACTTCATTCCAAAAAAAGTGTCCCTTTTATATCCTTCCAAGATGGCGTCATAGTGCCCCATTTGAGTTTGTTTTTCGGTCTCGGCCGGTTTGGACAAGTACTCGGTTAAGAGACAAACAATAGCAAGAATGGAAAACGTAAAAACGATATTGTCCAGAGCTTCGCACATTCCAGCTCGAAACCGTCACATTGACGGATTAACCTAATGCGAGTAAGTTGACTTTGTAGGAAACTATTGCGATCCGCCCGAAATCCAGAACTTGGAAATGTTGCTGCAAGCCTACGACGAAGAGGACCGAGATAATGCAAAACGGGCGTTGAACGACCCGTTTATTAAGCACATGGACGTCGAATACGCAATTCTGGCTAGAGATTTGCGGTTGCCCCAAGGGAACGTCGTAGTGCAGAAAAAGCCGATCGTGGAGAACGCCACTGATGAGTATAAGAGGGTTAGACCCCAAAATGATGAGGTAAGTTTGTCCAAAAATTATATTTTTTTTGGTATAAGTGGCAACGTCAATTTTAAAAGAATATTAGGTGCCACCGTATTTCTAGTTCTTTTTTGATAAAATCGATGTCAGACTGTTTATTTAACCCAAATAAGGATGGTTGAATCATTTTTGTGCAAAAAAAAAACTCATATTTTCACGTTATTTCCTTTCTTATGGCATTTTCCATACTAAACATAAAAATGACTTGTTTTAGAGGCCTTTAGCACTCTTACATGACTCTAGAGGCCTCTGGAAGGTTTTCAGTACAATTTAGAAGCTTTTGTTAGTTTAAAATGATTCTAGAAGCCTCTGGCAGCTTTTACAAAGCTTTCAGTAGGATTTAGAGGCTTCTGGCACTTTTAAATGTTTCTAGAGGCTTCTGGCAGCTTCTGCAAGGTTTTTAGTAGGATTTTGAAGCTTCTAGGGCTTTTAAATACTTTTAGAGGCCTCTGGCAGCTTCTGGAAAATTTTAAATCCTATTTAGAGGCTTTTGGAACTCTTACATGACTCTAGAGGCCTCTGGAAGGTTTTCAGTGCTATTTAGAAGCTTTTGGCAGTTTAAAATTGTTCTAGAGGCTTCTGGCAGCTTCTGGAAGGTTTTTAGTACTATGTAGAAGCTTTTGGCACTCTTAAATGACTCTAGAAGCCTCTGGCAGTCTCTGGAAAATTTTAAATACTATTTAGAGGCTTTTGGCACTCTTAAATGAGTCTAGAAGCTTCTGGCAGCTTTTACAAAGCTTTCAGTAGGATTTAGAGGCTTCTGGCACTTTTAAATGTTTCTAGAGGCTTCTGGCAGCTTCTGCAAGGTTTTTAGTAGGATTTAGAAGCTTCTAGGACTCATAAGTGCTTTTAGAGGCCTCTGGTAGCTTCTGGAAAATTTTCAGTATTATTTAGAGGCTTTTGGCACTCTTACACGACTCTAGAGGCCTCTGGCAGCTTCTAGAAAGTTTTCAGTACTATTTAGAAGCTTTTGGCACTCTTAAATGATTCTAGAAGCCTCTGGCAGCTTTCAGTAGGATTTAGAAACTTCTGGCACTTTTAAATGTTTCTAGAGGCCAAATTTAAGCGAAAAACCGTGAAGATGCCTTACGAGGACAGCAGAACAGTCACTTGACCCCTGTAGACCAATTGCAAGCTTGAAAAGCCTTCGACAGGCAAAAGCTAAGCTAGAAATGTAAACGAAACAGTCACGTGACCTTAGAAGGCCAATTACAAGCTTGAAAATTCTTTTTAAACTACATTTAAGTTAAAAACCATGAGAATGTCATAACAGAACAGTCAGATGACCTCTGTGGACCAATTGCAAGCTTGACGTCTCTCTGAGAGGTAAAAGTTAAGCTAAAAATGTAAACCAAACAGTCACATGACCTTAGAAGGCCCATTACAAGTTTTAAAAACGCTTTTTGACCCAAATTTAGACTAAAAAATACGAAAATGCCATACAAAACATCCACAACAGTCGCACGATTTCTGTAGACCGAATGGAAGCTTGAAAAAAGCCTGCAACAGGTAAAATATAAGTTAGAAATGTAGATAAAAGTCACGTGATCTTTGAAGACCAACTACAAGTTTGAAAAATGCTTTTCGACTTAAATTTCAACTAAAAGTTTTGAAAACTCCATATATAGAACATTCACAACAGTCACGTGACCTCTGTAGACCAATTGCAAGCTTGACAATCGTCTGGTAGGTAAAGGTTAGGCTAGAAATCTAAACTATAAACAATTAGATGGCCAATTGCAAGTTTGACAAACGTTTTTACTTGAAAATGCGATACGTAACAAGTACAACAGTGATGCGACCTCTGTAGGCTAATTGCAAACTTGAAAAGTCTCTGACAGGTACATATTAGGCTAAAAAGTAAAAATACTTATTTAATTTACTAATTTCAAAGCTATTTAACGATTAAACCCTTCATGTTAATCGTTTTCTTGAACCTTCGGTTTGGCAACGTTGCACATTTCCAGTAGTAGTAAGGGGGAGGAATTTTTCCTAGACTTGGTGTAACCTGACCACTTTCAAAGCGATTCTTTTCCCAAAAAACAGCTTCATCCACCACTTTTTTTGGATTAAACTAAGTTAAATAAACAATCTGACATTGTTTTCTCTGACACAATTTTCCCTTAAATTGACCTATTGTCTATATTTCTTGTGTTGCGTATAGTACGTCCCTTCTACTGACGGGCATCAACATGAGGAAGAAGACGAATACGCCGGTGGATTGTGTTAATTGTCAGAGTAACAGTTAAATTAAGTATTTGCTAGTACCTTGTGTTGCTTTTAATACTCTAAAAGTAACTTTAAAAAGATTTCCAGAAGGTTTAAGGTGTGAATGTAAGGGAATATTAAGCAAAAATTAATCACCAAATCGTTGTTCCCGGCAATTTGGGAACCGCAGCACCGAGTAAATGTGTGCTTAATTTGTTATTTACGCTAGTCATGATACACCAGAAACTAATTGTAGTAAACGTTTTGATTATATGAATATAGTGATGCAATTGACGTGTCAGTGTCATTCTTCCAAAAGAAAACCATAAAATTGAAAATAAGTTAACGTGTATATTATTTGTATAACGAGAGGTCACATAACAGTTTGTATTATACACGTTTTTTTCACTTAAAAATTATAAATATACCTACAAGATATATACAACAGTAACCCACAACAGAATGTATGCATTTACGCACCGTTGACACATTTATGACTTAAAAAAAGTACTGAACAGGTAGAAACTTAAAAATTTTAATGACAGTTAAATGCGTTTTTCTTCTGGAGTGTATCGAGAAGGATACAAAGTTTAAGATTACTTATCTAGAACCAAACAGCACGATGGGAAATTGGCACAATATTTCCACACCAATTGGTTTAGTTATTTAGACTTTCCCACAGTTCGTCGTCTCCCCACTTATCATCGGCAGGTTTCTTTGTCTCTTTCTTCTTTTCTTTTCGCGGTTTGTTGTCTGTCGGTGATGTGGCTACGCTTGTGTTTGATGAATAGTCCCTGGAAAAAGTTTTTTAATTTTTATTCCAGCACTGTTGTGCATAAATTATCACCTGTAATCTGACTGATAACCACCTGAAGGAGTGTCATTCTGATAACCCCAACTAGATGTCTCCCAATTATTTGGAGACTTTGGACTCGAAGCCCTGAGACATTAAAATGATTATTAACTAGCACAGACAAATTTCCAACTTACTTGGAGCCCTGTTGGCTGCCGGTACTCCAATCTTCCTCTCTTCCATAACCGTTGCCGCTGCCCACTAAAGAGGACCGTTCGCCGGGCGAATGGAAATTCTCCCCACCTACTTGACCGTATCCTCCTGGTCCGGGGGTGGGCGCGGTGCCGCTCACTTCTTTCCATCCTTTTCGACCCAGTTCGCCCATCTTATGGAAAACGTCAAAATGTTGAACATTTACGCGCAAATCGCAACTGTGATTGGTCAAAAAAGCAGTTTGCTTGCAACTACCAACACTGCTGCAATCAGGGATGTAGAATATTTTCGGTAATTTTCCGGAAAATATGAAAATTCTAAAATAATTATTTTTTTACAATTTTTGTACATTTAATTTAAAAAATAAAAAAATTTCTGAAAAAAAAAATTTCTTGACAATTGTAGTTTTTAATTTTTCAAGGTCAAACAGTGTGCGGTACCAAAAAAGTGTATAGAAGGTAAAAGTTGCATCCCATCGAGGTGCATTTGTGATACAAATTTGCAGATCTCTAACGTTTTTGAGATTCAACTTTGACCTGATCTAGGAGCTAAACGGGGCAACTTAGCCGTGCCCGCTCAACGTCACGTGATAGCCCCGTTTATTAGCTTTCTTTTGTTATACGGTGGTTTTGTACAGGGTGTTTCAAATAAGCGAGTTATGGACGATTTTCTGGAAGAGTGCACAAAAATTTAATCTAAATTAGGGATTTTTTGGGCCTACTATACTAACGGCGACCATTTTGGATTTTCTTCAATCAAAGTGATTTTTTTAACTAACTTGCACCTGGGAACACAAATCTGACGTCCATTTTGCTCAAACTGGCACCGTTTCGGAGATGACCTTGAAATTATGTCAACTTTGACACTTTAGGGCGTGGCACCCTTGCAAAATGACATTTTGACAAATGACACTTTAAGTCATTTTTGTACTATTAACCTGAAGGTATTTAAACAGTTGAGGTTAATTTTGAAAATAAAAAATTTTCTGAAAAAAATCAGAAGGGTACACCCTTGAAAATTCTTGACAAATTTGGTTTTTAATTTTTCAAGGTCAAACGGTGCATGGTACCAAAAAAGTGTATAGAAGGTAAAAGTTGCATCCTATCGAGGTGCATTTGTGATAACAATTTCAGACCTCTAACCTAAAACGTTTCTGAGATATTGAGTAAAAACTGCAAAAAGCGAGAGTCAACTTTGACGCCCTCTAGCGGCTAAACGGAACAACTTAGCCGTGCTCGCTCAATGTCACGTGATAGCCCTGTTCATTAGCTGCCTTTTGTTATACGGTGGTTTTATACATAGTGTTTCAAATAACCGAGTTATGAACGATTTTCTGGAAAAGTGCGCGGGAACACAAATCTGACACCGTTTTGTAGATGACCTTGAAATTATGTCAACTTTGACACTTTAGGGCGTGGCACCCTTGCAAAATGACATTTTGACAAATGACACTTTAAGTCATTTTTGTACTATTAACCTGAAGGTATTTAAACAGTTGAGGTTAATTTTGAAAATAAAAAATTTTCTGAAAAAAATCAGAAGGTCACACCCTTGAAAATTCTTGACAAATTTGGTTTTTAATTTTTCAAGGTCAAACGGTGCTGGTACCAAAAAAGTGTATAGAAGGTAAAAGTTGCATCCCATCGAGGTGCATTTGTGATAAAAATTGCAGACCTCTAACCTAAAACGTTTCTGAGATATTGAGTGAAAACTGCAAAAAACGAGAGTCAACTTTGACCTGATCTAGCGGCTAAACGGGGCAACTTAGCCGTGCTCGCTCAACGTCACGTGATAGCCCCGTTCATTAGCTTCCTTTTGTTATACGGTGGTTTTATACAGGGTGTTTCAAATAAGCGAGTTATGGACGATTTTCTGGAAAAGTGCACCAAAATTTCTCTCAAATTGGCAATTTCTGCCTTCGAGAGTCAAAGTAAGACTGTTAGAGCAAAAACAATTGAATATCGATACAAACATTTTACATCAAGTAGGCCTAGAATTTGACGTAGATTCCAAAAATCGAATAAAAAAATATAAGTTTGGTTTGTTACTCAAATTTGGGACACCCTGTATATCGGTGCATAATCTAGGAATAAAGTATATGCAAATATCTACAAGATTCATATTTTTTGGTATTTTTTTTTATAAAATTAAAATTAACCAATTTCAATGATGTTAAATATTCATTGAACCACCCTGTAAACTACTCCATTGTATTGACAATTATAGGGTGGTTCAATACACCAATTTGTAGCCATTGAAATTCTCTTATGACCACCCTGTATAGCGTTTTTACCTAAAACTGAGTTATTTACTGTTTTAACTGAGTTGTTTGTTGTAAAGTTTGACTTTGACAGTTTTTACTGTGACATCCCATAACTCTGTTATTTTGACAGTTACAGGGTGGTTCAATATACCAATTTGTAGCCCTTGAAACTGTCTTTTGATCACCCTGTATACCACATATAAGATAAATCCACCACACTACCACATGATTCATTTGACAATAACAAAGACAAGTTTGACAGTTGTTAAGAAAAATTTTCCGGTAAATTTCCAAAAATCACCGCTTTTACATCTCTGGCTGCAATTTACCGGCAACATTGTTTTAAAACGTCCACACTTGCATAAATTAAATAAAAAAAGCACGTTGTGTTACCTTATTGGCCAGAGTGGACACTTGACTACCAACATCCTGAACCAAAGTGCCGTCTTTCACCTAAATTTGCAAAACAACAATAAAATGACTAAACAGAAAGTAATTTAAAAATAAAAACACAGAGGGCGTTTTAAAAAAAAAAAAAGAAAGCCGGCAACCAAACAAACCTTTTCGCCCACATGAGCGCTAATATCAACTACCTTCTGTGAGGCGATTCCCCCGTATTTGACCACGTTCTCCGTCGCTTTGCTGGCTACTTTAGTTGCCGAGGACGACAAGAACGACCATCCCTACAAAACAACTCAAACAATACCCATAAATACAGGGTGGCTAAACTTACGCTGGCTAACGAGGATAATGCCGTATCGACAAACTCTTGCGACTGACTTCGAGGCGGTGTTTCTTTAGTATATCCAAATCCGCTGTATTTCCCTCCTTGACTCGGTGGTAAGTCACTGTGAAGTTCAGTTAATTTAAAGACAATCTGAAGTAAACTACGCACTCACTCTCGTTTATTAGCATTGTCAGCTTGACGTTTCGCGAAAAATTGATCTCTTTGATCTTTAAACTCTGGAGAGTTGTAGTTTTGGTAGCCGCCCTGATAACTACTTTCTGTGCTGTTGTAACTCTGATACGAGGAGTTTGAGTTGGAATAATTGTTTGTAACATTTGACGGTATGTAACCGCTGGAATACTTTTGAGCCGGGGATTTTTTCTCGTCCCAAGGTTTTCCTTGTGCTAACGTTTGAATCTAATGAAAATTTCTTAGATTATTTTTGGTTGCCTAAAATCAACCAAACCACATACTTTATCTCTGTACAACGCTGCCGCTTTTGTGTTGTATCTTTGCTGGATCGTCATGGTGTCCTCCCAGTCTGGTTGAGCCTCGAAAAATACCCGAGCGTTTCGATTCCCACCCACCTAGAAATTTTGAATACCTTCAGTAAACAGTTCTGCAATACTGAAGATTGGATGAAGACCTTCATTTTTTCTAACTCGATGTCTTTCCATTTATCCATGGTAACTGACCTAACAAATGATAAATGCACCCCCAGGCCTCGGTGTTTTCCCGAACATTCCAAACAAATCCATATGCCGTAAGTTACAGACACCCATTGCGGATTATGTGTTCCGCATTCAAAACATTTCTGGAAACAGTTAAACAAGTTGATTATGACGTAATTTGACAGTCAAATATTCGGTCTACATGCTCCATCTATTATTTAGCAATGAAATTGTCCAGAAGACCAAAACAGTTCCTAAGCACTGCCCTATTGTGTTGTGAACTACCAATCAGAAAAAAAGCAGTTTATAGATAACCCTTACTGCCCTTTTGGAACCTACCACTAAACAATAAAACTTTTAAGAGTTGAGGTCTGTACAAATCCCCAGATAACTCCATATGGAAGTTCTAAATTTCTTTTAACTAATCTCTTGTGAATGTAAAATAATGGAAATTTATTGTAAACAAACGGGAAAACTCACATCGTTTTCGTTGTGGGGCTTCAGCTCTTGCAAAACACGTCTAGTCCTGGGGCTAGCCATCGCTTCCAGCTGTGAACTTTCCTACGGCGCTACCAAATAACCATAACACCAAAGGCCCGGACAGTGGACACAAAATCCCTAAATACTCCGATACAGCTATTCCTGCATTAGCAACAACAAAGAAAACATTTAAAAAGTCTACGTGGAAATTAAAGTAGGGGAGATTGCCTAGAAAAAAGAAAAAAGGCACCACAGGAAGCAGTGACGTTGACGTTTTGTGACGTAACCTATATATCGATTATTGGCTGTCTTTTTCTAACGAAACAACCAGACAAAGATAGGTTAAGTGATGGTAAAGAAGACAATTTGATCATAACCTCCAAAAGTCACACGTTCATTTTCAGGTGTAAACACTGCAGTGGCCCCAACAATAATGTCTACGGGAGTAAAAAAAGGCAACACGCTGTTTTATAAAGGTTGCAACTTTTTAAAACAGCGCCTCGTTTTGTCGCTTCTAAGCGGGAAACCAGTGAAAATTACCGAAATCAGGGCCCTGGATGATGAGCCGGGGCTTCGCGAGTTTGAAGTGAGCCTAATCAGATTGTTAGACAAAATCACTAACGGTACAGTGATCGAGCTGAACGAGACTGGTACGGCGCTGTACTTCCAGCCAGGATTGTTGTTTGGAGGTGCTGTAGAACACAACTGTTCCCTTCGGCGCGGTCTCGGTTATTATCTGGAAGTACTGTTTATGTTGGGGTTTTTCTGTAAGCAACCTTTAAATGTCACACTGCACGGTGTGACCAGCAATAACATTGATCCATCAGTGGACATTTTGAAAACCTCATTCATGCAAACATTGAAAAGATTCATAGTGGATGATGAGGGGTTGGAGCTAAAAATTAAAAAGAGGGGTAAGTTCTTATTTGTTAGTTTTCTAACCTAACTTTAATTGTCACTGTCATAATGTAGTATTTTTTTGCAATGTTGCCAAGTTTTATTTAATTTAATTTAAACACAGGTATGCTGCCCTTAGGAGGAGGTGAAGTAGTGTTCAAATGCCCTGTTAGAACCAAATTAAGGCCTATTCAACTGTTGAATAGCGGCATGATTAAAAGGGTTCGAGGTATTTAATAATTTATAATAAAAAAAATTCCAAGTTTTAAAATTTGAGAATTTTCAAGGCACAGCTTATGCTTTAAGAGTGTCTCCGGCTATGGCCAACCGTATGGTGGATAAAGCCAAAGGGGTGTTGCTTAACTTTCTTCCTGACGTTTTTATAAGCACCGACCAATGTAAAGGACCACAGTCTGGTAAAAGTCCCGGATTTGGAATGCATTTATACGCCGAAACGACGGAAGGAATCGTATACTCCGCAGAACAGGTACTATTTTTGGTATCCTCCCTATCAAACTTGCTGTAATTTAATTTTTTGACAGGTTTCAAATGATGTGTCAAGTGGTCAAGAACCTTCAATTCCTGAGGATGTAGGAGTGGCAGCTGCTCAAAGATTGCTTTACGAAATTTATCTAGGAGGCGTCACCGACTCGTCCAGTCAAGCTGTGACGATATTGAACATGGCTTTGGGTCCTAAAGACGTTTCTAAAGTCATTCTGGGCCCTTTGACTGAGTATTCTATTGGGTTTTTGAGGAATCTAAGGGAATTTTTTGGGGTAACCTTTAAAATTGAACATTACGAAAGTGAGGATGAACAAGAGGGTACCGGTTCAAGTAAAGTTTTGTTGACGTGCGTTGGTATAGGATATAGTAATATAAATAAAAGAACTATTTAATTAACCTAACTCTGTTAATCATTAAACACATCTGGCAACACCGCAACCAAATGAGAGTTTTGACAGATCACAGAAAAATAACATACATAACCTAAAATAATTGAATGTAAACATGGAAGGTTTTAAGTTGATTAAACAAGGGGCTGAAGCCCGACTTTACCAAGGCACCTACTTAGGCAAAGAAACCATCCTGAAAGAACGGTTTATTAAAAAGTACCGACATAAATACCTGGACGAAACCTTGACCAAAGAACGAATGAAAGCCGAAACTAAAGCTATAGTACGGTGCAAATCTGTTGGAATCTTCACTCCTACTATTTACCTTGTGGACTATAACAGAAGAATGATATTCATGGAAAATTTAGCGCACAGCATAGTTTTCAAGGATTACATCGAGCAAACCGACTTGGACACCCTGTTTGCCGTGGCCCAGCTACTTGGACACACTTTGGGTAAAATGCACCAGGGCAACATCATACACGGTGACTTAACCTCTTCCAATATTCTTCTGGTAAACAAGCACAACACTGATGAGTTTAGTAGATTAGCTGATTTGAGGTTGTTTTTGATTGACTTTGGTTTGGCCCATGTCGATCCAAGTGCAGAGGATAAAGGCGTGGACCTTTATGTGCTAGAAAGGGCTTTGCTTAGTACTCATGCGGTGGCTGAGAAAATAATGCCTAAAATTTTGGATGGTTATAAAACCAGTTACAGGAATGGATGCAAGGAAGTCCTGGCAAAGTATGAGGAGGTCAGAGCCAGAGGGAGAAAAAGGACAATGGTTGGATAAATTTTTGTTAATTTATATTAATGTACACAATAAAAATATTAATTAATGCATATGCCCTTTTTTAAAACCACGTGATCTATAGCTTCACTGTATTAATACAGTCACGTGAGCAAACCTGGTTCATCTCTTTCTAATGTTGGTTTAAAAAGAGAAACCACTATATTTCTCAAATTTGACAAATGACAGCAAGCAAGCATTTTTGATGTTCATTTTTGAATGAATGTTCAGTTTTCTTGTAGGGGAGAAAGGAAACGTGAGAACTTAACCCTCGTGCAAAAATTGTTGTGGGAAATGTTAATTTCGTTGTGCCCTTTATTAACATAATGCAAATTGAGCATTTTTAGCAGTTAACCGGTCCGAAAGTCGTGTAATGGCTAACACAGATAATGTAAGTATGCTTCAAATACGTACCCCCCCAGATTCCACGCCGTTGGTAGTGTTTAATCTGCATATAGTTGTTATTTTTAGTTTATGTAGTGTGGTTTTAATTATTATATAACGTTCCCTTTGTAATTTGAAGCCAAACAAAGATTTGCTTGGTCTAAATGATATTCTTTTTAAGTACCTACCATTAGTTGATAAAGCATGTTTCCATTGTTTATGGTATCATTAATGGAAGCTTCACCACTCTGTTTATCTACTCAAAGGAGTAGATTCATAAACAAAGAGTTGTCCATCATTATAATTAACTTGTTTTTGTCTAGTTTGGTTTGGAATTTTTGGACCTAAGTGGAGTAGATGAGTATGAAAGAAGTAAAGTTCTAACCTCTCTACAACCCTCACAGTCTAATTTTAAATTCCCATGGTTCATTGGTGATGAAAGCTCCAAAGCCAGTGCGGTAGAAGGTAAGTTTAGAGTAGTTTACTGTGTTTCCCAGTAATAAGTCACATTTACTCCTCTAGGAGATTCCACAACAAATTCTGAGGTTCAAACCTCTAGAGTTAACCCTGAAAATGGATTGTTCATATCCAAATCAAAAATTGTCCCAAATTCGAATAACAATTTGCCTCCAGTTGTATCTGCCAACTCTCTAAATGGTCCCATTAATGCACATCCAAGCAATCAGTTCTATAATCCAGTTCCACAGTATTATGCCCCTGCTACTGTTGTCACAACAATTCCCAGTGTTCATTATGGTAATTTTGCTGCAAGTCCCCCTCATCTTGATGTAGCCCCAGCTTCATACCCCACCTACATACCCCCAGTTTATCCAGCTAAACCAGCAGTATTTTATGGAGTACCACCAGCCCAGACAGTGTTTTTACAACCCCCACCCGCTGTGGACGCAAGCTTTTATGCACCTAATTACCAGACAGCCAGTCAGACCTACATAGAGAACGACATTGTAGTAGAGCCCCAAATAAGTGCAGAACTGGAACCAATCTTGCCGGTCAGCACAAAACAGCCCTCCTCCCTCTCGGCAGATAGTCCTGCCTTCACACCAAAAAATCAACAACACCCAGTGGAGCCCCAGACTGTGCCCGTGGAAAAACCGAGCGAAAATGTCACAGCGGAAGCACCAAAGCAGGAAAGTGTTTGGGCGACCAAAAAATCTTTTGCCAGTTTGTTTGAGGGTGCCAAACCGGGAGCGGCAGCTGGCAGAGTGAACGGTATTGCCAAAATACCGGATGTTGTGAATAAAAACTCAGCTGAGGCAACTTGTCCCATTAAGAATCCCAGACGCGGCCATTTTGTTGATCCTGATTGTTATCGGATGGGAGGTGAGTGAATACTTTGGTTTGTCATGTGACTGCTTTAGCAAAAAGTGGGGTTTGAATCTTGTGACTGTCAAATTACGTCACGCGTTATTTATTTATATGTTCTTTTTTGTTTGATTTTTCCTGTAAGTATGTAAATTTAATACAGGTGTGGTAAATCTAAAACTGACCATAGGAAAACCGTGTACAGAGAAACGTAGATAAATGCATGCGCGGGACAAAGACAGAATACGAAAAAAATATCAAGTAGGCCATATTTTCAGTGCGCTGTTGCCAAAATCCAATACCGTCGACAAAATTAATTTAAATTAAATATTGGATTTTGGCAACAGCGTACTGAAAATATGGCCTACTTGGTATTTTTTTTCGTTTACTGTCTTTGTCCCACGCATGCAATTACCTACGTTTCTCTGTCCCTTACACGGTTTTCCTATGGTCGGTTTTGGATTTACCACACCTGTATAATACTAAGATTGGGAATTAATGCACCTGACAAAGATAGAAGAACTTTGTGTAAGTGAGGATAGTTGGTCACATGACTGGTTTTGCAGAAACTTTGATTGATGAACCTTAATACAACCTTGTAGAGGATGAAATTCCCTACAACTTTCATTCTGTACACTTTTTTGTAGCTCCCTAAATAACGAAGCTATGCTCACTCAAAATTAGGTTATTTTTAAAAAAACCAGTTTGGTGCATCCATCACTTTTTGGTCTTGTAACTCCTTAAGGAGGCCCTTAAGGGCAAAAACACCTTAATACAATCTTGTAGAGGATGAAATTCCTTACAACTTCCATTCTCTACTATTCTTAAATAACTTTTGTAGCTCTTTGTACTTGGGGATTGTAGGATAATATATTTTTTAGAATTCCTGAAAAAATACAGTGTAGACGGTAGAACTATAAGTCTCCAGCCTAGAGGTTTGATTAATCAGAGCAACTATTGCTACATCAATTCAATTCTACAAGCCTTAATCGCCTGTCCTCCTATGTACAACTTACTGAGCGGTTTAGCGGGAAATATCACGTCAAACGCTAAAAGAAAGCCAACGCCGGTGATTGACGGAATGTAAGCGCTTTTAACTCCATGCGACTCTCGTCTTTATTCTTTCAATTATTAAGGTGCAAGTTTGCGAAAGAGTACAAACTTTTACCGGCAAACATGCGCGTCAACAATCGACGCTCGGAGGGTGGTAAAAAGGACCAAAAACGGGACCAAGGCGCTCTCATTAACACCGACATACCCTTCGAACCGTCCTGGATCTACAAAATACTGCACGGACTACAAACTGACCTTATGGAGGGACGACAAGAGGATGCCGAGGAGTTTTTGGGCTGTTTGTTGAACCATTTGAGTGACGAAATGCTTGAGGTTTGTAATTGCTTTGTTGTAAGGCAGTTTATCGGACTGACTTTGCGTTTATTGTTTCTCTAGTTGATGAAACTGGTTGACACTCCTGACAAGTCTGCAAACGAGGATGCTACGTCACAGGACGATGACACTTGGCAGGTTTGTAGTGTTCTAAGTGCAGCAGTATTTGCTTAATCATAAAATAGAGTTATCATTAGAGTCCGGATTAAAAAGCACTAAAATCGTGTAAAAAGCACAAAACTCCTTCAGAGATGCAACATTTTTTGAAACTTTCTCTTTTTCAACTACTTAAGCAACGTTTGGACGGTTTGAAGAGCAGTTTGAAGGTTCTGAAATGCTTTAGAGGCATTCGGATACTCTTAGACGGTTCTAAAAGCTCTTGGAAACTTTTAGACCGTTCTGGAAGGCTTTCGTCTGCTTGGAAAGCATTTTAAAGCTTTCGTAGTGTTTTAAAACATTTCTAAACTACTTGAGGAGTATTTGGAAGGTTTTTGGATATTTTAAAGAGCATATTAAAGGTTCTGGAATGCTTGGGGAATTCTTAGATGGTTCTAGAACTGTTTGGGAGCTTCTAGACTAGTTGAAGGGTATTTCAATTTTTTTAGACGGTTTTAAAAGCTTTTGGAAGCTTCTAGATGGTTTTGAAAGACTGTTTCGCTTTTTAGAAGCATTCTGGAGTTTTTGTAGTGTTTTGAAATCTTTTTAGACTACTTCAAGCGTATTTAAGGTTCTGGGCAGCTTTAAATACATTTGAAACCTTGTAGACGGTTTTAGAAGCTGTTAAACTGCTCTTGAAGCATACGGAAACTTTTAGACTGTCTTGAAATAATTTGAGAGCTTCTAGACTAGTTGAAGATTATTTAGAAGTTTTTAGAGTGTTCTAAAAGCTTTTGGCAGCTTCTAGACTGTTTTGGAAGTCTTTCGATTGCTTGAGAAGCATTTTGGTGTTCCCGTAGTGTTTTGAAATCGTTTTAGACTACTTTAGGGGCATTTGGAAAGTGTTTTGAACAGTTTAAAGAGCATTGAAGGTTCTGGACTGCTATCAAGGCATTTGAAGCCTTGTAGGCGGTTCTAGATACTTTTGGAAGCTTTTAAACTGTTCTAGAAGCATTCAGAAACTTTTAGACTGTCTTGAAATGATTTGAGAGCTTTTAGAAGTTTCTAGACTGTTTTGGAAGCCTTTCGACTGTTTGAGAAGCATTTTGGAGTTTCTGTAGTTTCTTAAAAGCTTTTTAGACTATCTTAGGAGCATTTGGAAAGTGTTTGAACAGTTTAAAGAGCATTGAAGGTTCTGGACTGCTTTTAAGGTATTTGACACCTTGTGGACGGTTCTAGAAGCTTTTAAAAGCTGTCAAACTGCTCTAGAAGCATACAGAAACTTTTATACTGTCTTGAAATTATTTGAGAGCTTCTAGACTAATTGAAGATTATTTAAAAGCCTTTAGATTGTTCTAAAAGCTTTTGGAAGTTTCTAGACTGTTTTGGAAGCCTTTCGACTGCTTGAGAAGCATTTTGGAGTTTCTGTAATGTTTTAAAACATTTTTAGACTACTTTAGGAGCATTTGGAAGGTTTCTGGAGAGTTTAAAGAAGGTTTTGGACTGTTTTTAAGACATTTGAAACCTTGTAGACGATTCTAGACGCTTTTGGAAGCTTTTAAACTGTTCTAGAAGTATTCAGAAACTTTTAGACTGTCTTGAAATAATTTGAGAGTTTCTAGACTATTCTAAAAGATGTTGGAAGGCATTCAACTGCTTTAGAAGCAATTTGGAGTTTTTGTAGTATTTTCAAATTTTTCACACTACTCTAGGAGCATTTGGAAGGTTTCTGGAGAGTTTAAAAAGCATTGAAGGTTTTGGATTGCTTTTAAAGCATTTGAAAACTTCTGAAGGGTTCTAGAAACTTGTGGAAGCTTTTAAACTGCCTTGAAATTTTTTGAGAGCTTCTAGACTGTCTTGGAAGCATTTCGATTGCTTGAGAAGCATTTTGATCGTCCCGTAGTGTTTTAAACTACTTGAAGAGTGTTTAGAAGGTTCTAGACAGCTATTAAGGAGTTTGAAGCCTTGTAGACGGTTCTAGACGCTTTTGGAAGCTTTTAAACTGTTTTAGAAGCATTCGGAAACTTTTAGACTGTCTTGAAATGATTTGAGAGCTTCTAAACTATTCTAAAAGATTTTGGAAGGCTTGCAACTGCTTTAGAAACATTTTGGAGTTTTTGTTGTGTTTTAAAACCTTTTTAGACTACTTTAGGAGCATTTGGAAGGTTTCTGGAGAGTTTAAAAAGCATTGAGGGTTTTGGATTGCTTTTAAAGCATTTTAAAACTTCAGAAGGGTTCTAGAAACTTTTGGAAAGCTTTAAACTGCCTTGAAATTTTTTGAGAGCTTCTAGACTAGTTGAAGATCATTTTGAAACCTTTAGAGTATTCTAAGTGTTTTTGGAAGCTTCTAGACTGTTTTGGAACCCTTTCGACTGCTTGAGAAGTATTTTGGAGTTTCTGTAGTGTTTTAAAACTTTTTTAGACTACCTTAGGAGCATTTGGAATGTGTTTGAACAGTTTAAAGAGCATTGAAGGTTCTGGACTGCTTTTAAGGCATTTGAAACCTTCTAGAAGCTTTTGGAAGCTGTTAAACTGCTCTAAACGCTTTTGGAAGCTTCTAGGCTGTTTTCTCCATACGACAAATAGCAGCAAAACGCCCCCAAAAAATAAATTAAGCACAAAAAGAAGAAATAAGCATGAAAGAAATTTGTCAAAGATTGGTTGCTTTTATTATTTAAAAAAGGCAAAATTTCTAGAAATCCGGACTCTTTGCAGACGATAATTGTAAACTTGTACTGTAGTTTTACCAAAGAATAGCTATTGAACAAGAAGAGACAGTTGAAATTAGAAAGCGAATTGGAGTGAGATGGACTCTTCCTACCTAAGTTAAAAACAATCGACTGATATCGGCTTTGATCGTTGAATATCAGGAGTTTCATTGGTTGATCGTTCAGGTTGTTGAAGAACGTTGCCATATCTCAGACACACATCAAATAATTGTTTTAAAACATCAGTTCACGGCCGTATTCACCATTACCCGGCTTAACAGACTGTTAGCTAACAATCGTATAGCAAATAACCCCTTGTTAAGAAATGTACTTATTCACCAAGCTATTGGCTGGTCCGTATAGTAAACAAACTGATAAGTAAAAAGTGATTCTTGGCAACATGGCTGTAATGACGATCTAACCTCAATTTATTCCTTATTCAAACTTCAAACTTTCAAATTCAAATTAAAACTTGTATTTGGTCAATCCTCATTCCCTGAGATAAACAAGGAAATCTACGTTTCCATACACCAAATAACCTTTCAACAGGATTTCTAGTTTTAATTTGGCTTGAATTGTATCTTTCCTCTGGTAGAGTATGAGGTTGTATGAGTGGTGTCAACAAATATGTTCTGCAAGGATACCCTCCATCACCAACTACAGAGTATATGGGGAAAATTCATTGTTTTCAAATCTTGCTCTAATGTTGGAATCATTAAAAATAGTGGTGTCATGAACTGACCCATGCCAACGAGAAACAATATCCATTATTTTCAACTTTGCATCTCCAATCACCTGAGTATTTATACTGAAATATCCCTTTCGATTTCGATAAACCTCACTATTGTCTCCTCCAGGTGACTGAATTTTTATGTGGGTACAGTCAAGTGCTCCTTAAAAAATATTGTAGATTAAATTCTCTTTACAAACTTTTTTCAAAAACACACTTACCTATAACCCTTGGTAATCCAGCGAGTTTAAAAAAGGGCAATGCCACTTGTTGCTTTTCAATATCAGTTTGTGGCATGTTAATAAATATAGGTCTGAGTGATGCAATATGCTTAGTAACATTACTCACAATACGGGATACACTTGGTTGAGAAACATTAAAATGATCACCTATGTTTATCTGGAAGGATCCAGTTGCATAGAACCTGAGAGCAATTAACACTTGATTGTCTTTTGATATCGGATTATTTAGTTTGGTTCTGGGATCCTCAATGCCTTCTAATAAATTTACAAGGTGTCTGAAGGAGTGCTTATTCATTCTAAATCTATTCTTAAATTCTTTATCATTTAATTCGGATAATAAGTTATTTCTTGGTCTTATAATTGGTCTCACTACTCTCACCATCATTTCATCTTCACTTCTGATGAATCTAACAGATGAAAGTCTACTCTATCCATTCTGTCCATAATGACTTTAATAATCAGCAAACCGCTCTAAAAAGGCGACAAAAATTGGAAAAGGCAATATTATGAATATGAATATGTAAATATTAAACATAACCCTACTTTCTTCCCTTCTTGTTTAACCTTCTGTTACGGATTTAACAAGCCGATTTTACATAGTTAGATTTAACTAAATGTTAGACGTCAATTCACAATGGTGAATACCAAGTTTATGTTTAACACACTGTTAAATGGTTTAACAGTCTGATAGTGGAATGGTGAATACGGCCGTCAGTGTCCCTTCTTGTTAAATAGCTATTCTATGGTTTTACCTTGAAATTAACCCCCATTCCAGGTTATGGGTAATAAAAACAAAGGCGTGGTGTTGAGAAAGACGGAATTTGAGCGAACGCCAATCACGGACATATTCGGTGGTTCCCTCAAATCGAGAATAAACCGAGCCGGTGGCTTAATGACTGAAAACACTCAGCCTTTCCTTACGTTGCCCCTAAATATTGAGGTAGTACTCGTACTGTTTGGTTGGCTCAATTAAAAGAAAAAACGAATTTTAGAAAGTTAAGACTGTCGAGGAAGCTTTAGAGGCCTTGACAACGAAAAACCAACTGGAAGGACTCACCTCGTCCAAAACGAACGAGGAGGTGGAGGCGTGGCAACAGGTGATGTTGGACGAATTGCCCGTCGTGCTGATTCTGCATTTAAAGTGTTTCGACTTTAAGCTGGACGGCTGCACGAAAATCGTCAAGGCGCTAGAGTTTCCCATCGATTTAAAATTGGAAGGAAGTAAGTTTTGTCGTTTAATTTGCATTTCCATTGATTGTATTGACGTGTGACGTACGCAGAACTGTTGTCGGTCAAGACCACCAACGCCAAGGAGAAACAATACAAACTGTTTGCTGTGGTGTACCATGACGGTAAAGAAGCATCGAAAGGACATTACCTCACTGATGCTTTTCATGTGGGTTATAGTAGTTGGTTGAGATACGACGATGCTTCAGTCAAACAGGTAATTTGTTTTATACAGAGTCGGTTAAATGGGGAAAGTTTTAGAGAATTTGCTGTGAAACTTTTTCCAAATTAAATGATCTTTCTCCGTTTTCCGGAAAAAACGTCAGAGGCTGCATTTTAAACACTCTTTAACAAAGCCAAAGAGATTTTTGAAATTAAGACATTATTAAGGCACTTTTTTACGTAAAACACGATAACGTAATTAGAAAAAATCTATCTTTATTGGTTTCCGAGATATGGATGATTACTTTGTAATTTCTTATGGCCGCCTTCAAGATGGCGTCCTCCATATTTTCCGGTCACCACTATTCCCGCCAATAATTGACGAGCACCTTCTAGGCTTTCTAGTATAGTAGGCGGTGCACTAGCACGTCAGACGATGCACGGCAACCCGCATTACCACGGCATGTTCGGCGGGCTGCATACCCAATCTTTATTTTTATAGGAAATGTTATCCTGCTGCCTAATTTGTTTCATTTTAATTGAAACGTCAAATTTAATGCGCATTTTTTTGCAGGTTCAGGAGGAACACGTACTAAAACCTCAGGGAACTAGAGTGCCCTATTTGTTATTCTATCGTCGTAGTGATACTATTAGAAGTAGGTAATAATTTTATAAATTGGCCTATACATTGTTAACTACTATTAAGTATCTTATTTTATTAAATAAATTTATATGTAATATTTTTTAGCAAATTGTTTTCTATTTTACTAAAACCTATAAATTTAGTACAATTTTCAGTATCGTCAATCTAGCTTACAATAGACATTTTAACTGGCAGGAAGAAGTAATACGTAATACTTAAGATGACGTACGTATTTAAGAATATTGCGTTTATGTTAAAATTGACTTTAAGTTTCACCTTACACGGTATACGCTATTTCAAATATCAAATGGCAATATAAGTCACGACATCCAAGTCATTTCTCACTCCAAGTGAGTTTAACAGACGATTTTGTCGCTGACTGTGTTTTCAAACTGTGTTTCTGGCAGTTCAAACTTTGACAGCGCTTTTCTCTCTGACTGTACCGAATTTTAGTGTTTTCATTTGATTGGCAATCTGAAGGAAGCCTTCTAATAAGGATTATTATCCTTGTGTTAAAACTGCTTAGAATCACCACAATGGGTTTTATGGACGAAAATCAATTAGCTGTCCTTGTTAAACTATCGTTTTCGTTCAGTTCAAATTTTGACATATTTGCTCTCTGACTGTACTCAATTTGGTAGTGTTTTTTTAGGTTAGTGGATAGGAAATTTAATGAGGATTCCAAAAATGTGCTTAAAACTGTCATTTTCTCACTCCAAGTGAGTTTTACAGGCGATTTTGTCCTTGACTGTTCTTTCAAACTGTGTTTCTAACAATTCAAACTTTGACACCATTTTTCACCATGACTGTACCGATAGTTTACCTCTTTGCATTTTCTGCTCTCCTAATGAGATGTTCGATTTTTGGTAAAAATGTAAATTTTCCACAAAAATGGCATATTGTATCAGGATCACAGAAGTATTAAAGAGGTATTTTTTGTCTTTTTGACAATATGGCGAATGACGAGTGTATCGGGAGTAACTGAAGTTTACCTCTTTGCATTTTCTGCTCTCCTAATGAGATGTTCGATTTTTGGTAAAAATGTAAATTTTATACAAAAATGGCATTTTGTATCAGGATCACAGAAGTATTAAAGAGGTATTTTTTGTCTTCTTGACAATATGGTGAATAAGAATGTATCGGGAGTAACTGAAATTTACCTCCTTGCATTTTCTGCTCTCCCAATAAGATTTTCGAGACAGTAAAAATTTAATTTTGTATCAGGAGCACAGAAATACGAGGAGGTATTTTTTTGGCCATGGGTGGATGCACCCGAATATCAAGAGTAACTGAAATTGGTCGCTTTGCGCTTCTGCTCTCCTAATACAGTTTATAATTTTCTGTAAATTTCCGTTATTTTTCAGGATAAAAGAAACGACAACTCAATGTAAAAAAGTAAGCTTTTATTTTGCTATAAAATGGCTAATTAAACAAACTAGTATAAATTTCGGAAAACTATTTGAACAAACGATAAAGTACCGAATTTTTTATTTGTTCCTCGCCAAAATTTTAATGTTACTAACATGTCTTAAAACCTCCAAAACTTGCTTCATGTCAATTAGATGACAGTTTTATCCAGTCAAACAGAGATTATTTATGGCTCCATCTCAGATCTGATCTGAGCAACCAATTTCTCTTCTTCACTCTTACTGCTCAAACAATCTTTATACTCCACTCTATCCGGCATGTCGAGTAAATCCTTTGAAGCTAAAACTTCCCGTCCAAAATTCAGTGGAAAATTCGTTGAGCTGTTAATTTTCGTGTGAAAAATATGGCGTGTTTGGAGGTATTATTTGATCAAGTATATCGTCGTTGGTCAATGTTTTTAAGGGAAAACCCCATTCGGTTGACATCTCCTAAAAAACTGTAATTGTTTTTTGACTGACAATAAAAAATGTAAACAAAAAACAACCAAAAAAATGTCCTTGACAAAAGATTCCTCAAACTTAATTGGGACAGGAACGCATTGAACTTGCATGTGAGAGGTTTTGTAGTTTCGTTCGAAAAACACTGGGTAATGCATTCCACCTGAAACATCACATTATTTTCGGTCAATTTCAAATTGCCAGAAATACCTTTAGCCAAAGCCAAGTAACAAAACTCCCCCACAGAAATAACCAAGTGCTTCTCCACGTCAGGACTGCTGGCCAAACAAAACCAACATTTACTCTGATCAAACTCAACCCTCGCTCTTTTAGGTTCGTCTTGCATTGGAGCGTTCATGTCGTAGAAAAATTGGTTACCACTTTTCGATTTTGGCTTACAACACATAAATTAAGAGAAAACATAAATAAGATATAAAAATGTGTACCTCGCTGCTCCAGTTCCTGAAAATCAAAGGGGCAGCCTGTCTCGTCTGTAGTTCTTTGAATTAGCTCCGATATTTTCATTTTGTCCAGCGGCGTCACGTTTAACGCGTAGATCCATTTATCCTTGTTCGGATTACCGACCCGGGCCAAACCTGGAAGGGTTTTAATTAACATAATTTGACCGAAACTGTTTACTAAAGTGAAGCCAATTTTTACAACCGGTAGCCATCTTTGTTTGGTAGAGCGTCATCACGTGACATTCCAAAGACTTCAAACGTAACATGACATTTGACAGCCTTCAAAATTTAGTTGTTGCCAAGTACTACACGTGACGTCACAGCATTGTATTAAAACTCACCTATAAACCTGGTGACACTTTCCATTGTAGTGTCATGATCACCTAAAAATTGGGACACCTAAATGGGGGCCTGTCATAGTATACACCTTCTAACCCACTCACCACATATCTTGGCTTAAGTTTCATACACAAATACCCCAGCAACTCACTCTGGGAGTTCACTGTTAACTTAACCTGAAAAACGAATTTCTATTGTACTTGAAAGGTTTTTCTCCTGAAACTTTTTACTTGTGTGCTGTCATGTATAATTCCTGAAGGCCACTGAGCACATAACAAAATGTCCACTCCTCTAAATGTGGGGTTACCCTTTATGGCTGCTTCACACAACTCCAAAACGTCAGTCTCATTGTAGGTGCATTTGTTAGTGGTTGTACCAGCTACACCACTGATATAAGCTATTTTCAATCCTTTACTGTCATTATAAATCCCTCTTTTCTCATAAAAAATTGAAAAAAATTTCTAATGTTAGTGTGGAAGATGATAGAATTAGTTTGATTGATTAAAACACAAAAATTGTGCGTTTAATTTTATTATTATTGTTTCATTATTAGTTAGGTTGTTGGTAACTCCCTGGAATCACCACTTTTCAGTTCACTTTTTTTAGAGTTTTCTGCAAACTCCATTAAACCCCTGGACATGTAGTAAGGACGGGAAATTCCGTCGTTCATTTCACAATCCTCGCAGAAACACAGAAAAATCGTCTCAATTGTCATCTAAAATGTTCTATTTTGTAATAAACCATTTTGTGGCCTTATCCTAAATACCTCATAAACAGTCATAAAACAGTGAGATATAAAGTAGCTAAACAGCCCGATTAAGAGCAGAGGCACCCAGACGTGTTGTACGCCCTCTCTTTTCTGTGTTAAAAACTTCATTAATTTATGTCAATTTAACGTTGTCAAAATGAACCTTTAAAAAAAACACTGCAATGGCAACGCAGCAGGCCACCACCAAAACTTTAGCCAGGAAAAGCACAAAGTCCCCCACTGAATTAATGGCGGCAACCCTCAATACATTAGCCACAAGATGTTTGAAAGCTTTTTTACCCGCTTTATAGAACGGATATCCGTACAAAGCTAAAATAACTCAATTAATAGTGCCGCTAACATACACCACTGACTTACCGGTAATAATGTAGGCATTTCGGCTAATCATATTCAAAACCCGTTCCAGTACCATTAAGCAAAAATTACAAACTATCAAACACAGTTTTAAGTAGTTTTCCGTTTGGTTGTGGTTTTTAAACCGTTTTTGAATTGCAGCGAATATGTACCGGATTACTTGCACCAGTGCCAACCAGAAAGAACCCGTGGCCACGGTACCTAAGTGGTAGCGGGTCAAATTGTAAAACCCCTCAAAAATGGGAGTTTTCACTTCTGATTTGTTTCTGCACAGTTTGGGTTAGAGTTATAATTCAAAATGACTGTATTGTGCATTTACCGAGTGAAAAACCACCTAGAAACCGCGTTCGCTACAATCAAATGTTGACAACCGATAATAAACTGAACCATCCACAGCATGGCAAACAAATTGACAACCTTGGCCGCCTCCATGAAACCGTCCTTCTTGTAGTGGTAGATGTTGGCACGTTTTGGTTTTAAGTGACCTGCACTGCTAATCCACAAGCACAAATAGATCCAGATCGATAATGTGATGATTAAAGACACAAAACTCTTTAAAAAAAAATTTCCTTTATAAGTTTGCAAGTCAAAGCGAAGAGATTGCGGAAAGTCAAGAGCGGCAGTGACGTCAGATTGAAATTTACTCGTACGTCTTAGATTAGTTCTAAAGGTTTTTATTAATATTTCGCTGTTGCCAGATTGAGCATTCCAGATTATCGAAAAATTAAAAAGTTTTATTTTTATTAGTTAAAACTATTTTAGTTTTTTGCTACCGATAGACGAATCAATTGGTCCGTGATTCGGCAACATGGCATCAGTGTGTTTGTAATGTTAGCAAAGGACAGAAACATATTGACTGACAATTGACATTGACAGTGTTTCGGTAACCGAAAATGTCTAAACATAATTCACACAAAATAACCGAATCGATACATTTAAGTTGCAAGGGGCAAAGTTTGAAAACAAACGTCAAACAACCAAAATTATGAATTTTAAATGGCGTCGGGGACAGCGCCAACCTCGATTGGTTAATGCACCGCCTACTATACTAGAAAGCCTAGAATGTGCCCTGTCAAAAATTCCAATATGGCGGTGACAGTTTACGTATGTTTGTATTGTGGAAATTGAGTTTTTTGGGGATTATAGATGAATTTTTACGGTTTAAAATCAAGACTTTTCGTGTTTTTGAACTCAACACTTGGAAATGGAATGATTCTACTCCAACACTATACACAATGGTAAGTACAAGCGCTTTCTAGTACAGCAAACTTATTAGATATTTTGAATGAATGTTCTTGATAATAACATAAGGAGCATTTACCAGTTTTGCTTACCTAGTTTCAAGGATTTCTCTTAAATTGAACAGTGTTTAAATCATAGTTAGCTGTGTGTTGTACTCTCCAGGACAAATGTTATAACCAACTTGTTTAGGCTGGAACATATTTGTTACTAAAGTGACATTTTAGGCTTACTAGTATAGAGGGCGCTGGTTAAAAACATCAAAATACCGTCTCAATCAGTTCACAAGTAACAGACAAGGAACGACAATCATTACGTCACTGCTGCTAGACCTTACCAAAAATGGAATCAGCAGTATACTGGGCATTGCCGATATGGCTTTACCAGCTTCTTCAAACAGCTGAATGACCAGTTTGATCCGTTTAAGCATCACCCATATTACCAACACAATTACTACGGTTATCACTGTGGCTGCTATAGCCAGACCTAAGTAAGTGTACACTTCTCTCGTTTCTATTTCAGAGTCTAGTTTCTGCAGTTGTTGCACCTCCTTCCAAGACGTCCTGTGTTAAAGTTGTAAAAATTCTTAATAAATGTAAAAACAATAACCTACCAGAGGTAAACTGATAAACCCAAACAAGCTACGGTAACTCCTGTAAGTATGATCCAGACGAGTAGACCGGCCAGAAAAGGAAAAAGGAGTAAAAACCCCAAAGACACCCCCAAAGCAACCAAACACCCGTAAATCAAAACTTTCCAGTACAACTCAAAGTCTTCGGTAACTTCCTGTAAATTGCACTTACAAATTATCCAGTTTACTCTGGTTAATGAGTGATTTACAACAAAAAAGTCCCTAAATCCAGTTTTAGTGAAGAATTTATCCAGCGCTGTAACTTTGTTAGTTGGCAGACATCGGTTGAGGAATTCTTTGCTAAACAGCAATTAAAGTGTTTTTTTACCACAAATTTCTGTTATAAGGGGTGTTCAATAATTGTTAGTTGGCTGTGGTTCTCTTGTTCTAGCATGACGTAGGTGGGTTGGATTGACAGCTGTCATATAAGACTTTTTGTGACAATTGCCATCCATAGGCGACCTGACCGTAACAATTATTGAAAACCCGTCACTTACTATCCAGGTAGTTGCTGCAATTGTTAGTGCAAATTCTGTCAAATAGTTTGGTTTGTTCCGGCCGGTAGTACACCAAGTGGTAACTGCAACATTAAATTTTGCGCACCAACAAATATGCGGTTCGAACAAACCCAAACCTTCCAAACTGGTTTTCGTTAATACTTCGATAACACTCCTCCAGGTGTTTATACCTCTTTTCGTCACCGCATACGCTACCGCAATTATCGTACCCATGAATCACGCGTCCGATATTACCGTAATAGATACAGTACCCGATGAGGGAGATCTTGATTTAAATTGCTTGGGGTGGTAAGTTGTTGTTACAGCCCGCAAAAACTTACCGAAACGGTCAAGAAGAGCGCGAAAAAGGTGAGGAAAGTCACGTCAGTAGTTTTCCGGCTTCTTACCGGCAGTTCTGACTGCTCCCGTTCGTCCAACTGGGTGAACAAAAGGGTTGAATTATTAAGGGTGTGCCACAGTGAAAAAAAAATAGTTACCGTAGACATTTTTGTCACTATAATGTGTGGTATAGTACAGGGTGGCTGTATATATGCACACTAAATTATTATAAGTTATTAAGAATGGTGCGGTTAGTATACAGGATGGACCGAAAAACTGTAATTTACTTATTGAGGCTTCAAAGCAATTTAAACTTGGCAACCTGATGAACCGAGTAGTAGGACGTCATAATGACGTAGTTTAACAAAACAATACTCCCACTAACTGTCAAAGTACGTCAATGTGACGTCGTATTAGCTGCTCGTGCAGCTTCAAAACGAACGGGGTAGAAATTTAGCTGTTTTCTTTCGGTTTGTTGTGATTCTGATTGTATAATCATGCAAAACGCTTTTGGATCCGAAATATGTATGAAATCTTATGTTTTAACTTACCTGGGTTCAAGCTAGAACAACCAATTCAGGATTAACAACTCACAGCTACCAGGTGCATATTTTGACAGGAATAATCACCGAATATTGAAAAATCACTTCCTGACAAACACTTTTTATTGCATCAAAATAAAAAACGGGTTACGGACTATTGAAAATGCTGGCAAACTGACGGGACGTCAGAGAAAAACGTGACCAATCAGAGAGCAGCATGGCGCGTCCCTACACCGCTGTCATTTTACAAAATAATCATTGATGTAACTAGATAGGCTATACGCTTGGCCACCCTGTCTACATTCTAAATAATAATAAAATACCAAACCGTACCTATATTTAGTCGTATTTCGATATACGAGAAACAAAATGTGGGTTAATTTACATATGACTAACCGTAGAAATGACTTAACTTACCGTTGAAGGGTTAAAAGGGTGTATTTTGTCTTTACTTAAATCAGCACCGCACATTGTTTAGAGGGTGAATGACGACCACTTTTGCGGCCCTACATTACCCTCTTTGTTGTCTCTAATCTATTTCGAATGGTGACTGTATAAAACTTAGGGGGCTTTAAAACATGTGTGAACAACAAAAACAATTATAAAGGGGTGGGTGGGTTGCCACGGTAACAGGAAATGGGGTGTGACAATAATGAGTTCCACAAAATTCACTTTTATTGACCTAACCTAAATACGATTAGTTTTCAAATAATCCTCATCGTGCGCATCCAAGTGAGTGCTCAAAAACTCATCGACCGAGTCCGTGTTCCATTTCTCGATGGCCACGGTCTCTTGCAAATGCCCGTCCTTGTCGTACAGCTTTATAATGGGGTCCAGGCCGCGCACGTACTTGATTTGCAAGTTGGGGTACTTTGCCGGTCTGTCACTTTTGATGAAAGCCTGAATTTGCGGATAGGCGCCAAACTTGCACGTGCACACCTCCAGTATCGCTTTGGCGTATATTTTGTCGTCCTGACCTTTTTCGTCCGGGCTGCAACACTCCTTACAGTGATCCCTTAAAGGATACAAAAAATATAAAAAAAAAACTAAAAAATAGAAGAGAAGAGCATCATACTTTAAAATTTCTAAATCGAATTTGGGCAGTTGCTCACAAGATGAGCAAAGCAGGTTGGCTTTATTAAAACCCAACACCCAACAATCCTCGGCAGTAAATTCAGCAAAAGCCCTTTCCTGAAAAAAAAAATTGCACAATTTGGCAACGTTGAAGGTGTTGTGACAGCTGGTATACAAAATAACACAATCAAAACCAAGTCCCATAAAAGAATACTCACCAGCAGAGTCACTAAAACTAGTAAAACACTCAATGAGCATCCATTTTTTATAAAAACCCCCATTTTTTGTCACTTTCCCTGGGGAAACTAATATAACACGCACAGCAAAAAATTCTAACCTAACTTTGCAATAACAAGGACCTGTCACTCCTGTCAGTAGTATTTTTTTTTATAATGTCAGCTGTCAAAATTATAGTAAACAAAAAAATTCCAGTGGAAAGCCGGTGTTGTTTTTATCAATTCTAGAGCAGCCCTATCAGCACTATGGCCCTTATACCTTTAGAGTCCAATCCTGAGGTAATCTGATAAATAGCGATAAAGTCTTAAAAGCCAGCTAAATTTTTATTTTTTTCAGGTTATGAGCAAGGTAAGTGTACTACTGAATGGCAAAATTGGAAACTGGGGGTTAATAATAATAAATAGTTTATACATCTTTTGGGCGTTCCTGATAAATGGAGCATAGTGGACGTGTACAGTTTGGAACCGGACGCGCTCGCTTGGGTGCCGCGTCCTGTACTAGCCCTTATACTGCTGTTTCCCTACAATGACAAAGTAAGGCCCCCAGTTTGCTCATAACAAGCTTTCAACCAAACATTTCAGTTTAACGAATTTGCCCAAGGGGAAGCAGAACAAATTAAAGAAAAAGGACAAACCGTTGTAGATGAATTGATTTTTATGAAGCAGTATGTGTCCAATGCTTGCGGTACCATAGCTTTGATACACAGCGTAGCCAACAATGCTGAAAGGTATGATTTTAGCTTCATAAACTGAATTTTTAAATTAGTGTTGTACAGACTGGAACTCAAAGAGGGAGTGTTCAAAGCCCTCCTGGAAGAGGCCAAAAGCTTAACTCCCGAACAAAGAGGTGAACTGCTATTGAAAGACAATTCAGAGTCTGAAGCTTACAAGCTAATCGCAACTCACCAGGAGTTGGCTATGGAGGGGCAAACCGAAGCGAACCCCCACGAAAAGGTCAACTACCATTTTGTTGCTTTGGTGGAGAGAGGGGGCTTTTTGTACGAGTTGGATGGCAGAAAGGAGTTTCCAATTAATCACGGGCCAACAACTGAGGACTCATTTTTGCTGGTTAGTTGCATAACCCAATACAAATTGAGATGCATGATGATGGTATTTTTCAGGATGGGGCAAAAGTGTGCAGGGAATTTATAGAGAAGGACTCGGAAAATGTGAATTTCACTGTTATGGCTTTGGTTCAAAGTGATGCTTAATGTAGTTTTTTGTGATAACCTGAATAATGTAATCCCTAAAATATATTATCTAGAATCTAGAGAAGCCTTGTAGTTTTTTTGGTTGTCCTCCAGTTTAACAAACTGACAGCTGACAGTGTAAACACTGTCATTTTTCCCACACATAACCTCATTAATTTTGTAAACAACAAAATGTACGAAATCCGTTGTAGACAGTGTAGAGAAAAATTGTTGGGTGATAGGCAACAATCCTTAATACTAAACGCGCACGCTTTACCACTGAACGATCCAGACAACTGTCCCACCTCAACAACTGGGAATTTGCTTTTCCTCAAGGAGGAGCAGCTGCCGCAATGGATCACCACCAAAGTGGACGAGTCTGAATGGACTAAGGGCCGACTGAACTGCCCCAAGTGCCGTGCCCGTTTGGGGGCTTTCGATTACGTGTCCGGAAGTCGGTGCGAATGCAACGAGAAAATTCTACCTCCAGTGCATATTATTAAGAGTAAAATAGATTTGGTAGAAAGACTGTGATATGTAAGTAATTACAATGAAGAATAAAACGCGTTAAAAGCTCAAAACTTTTTACTATACTCATCCCTAATTTTTACCCTTCTTACCTTCCCTGTTCTGGTTTTATAAGGGATTTCATCCACTATCCAAACCCCAGCCCTAATTTTGTTTTTTTCCGACAACTTCAGGTTAGCATAGTCCTTTATGGAGTTCTCGTCCACCTTGTAGCCAGGTTTTACAGTTATCAAGGCTGCTGCATGGTTTCGGTCCTGTTCATGAAATACATTAAAGGCCACCGCATCCTGACAGCTGGGTGGGTTAGTAGGGCTCTTTCAATAGTTAAAGGGCTCACTTGGTAGGTTTTATACTTGAAAGTGTCGTTCAAACGGTCTGTCACGTATAAATAGCCTTCGTCGTCGTAAAAGCCTAGAAACAACCCTGATTTTGTCCCTGTTAGCTTTGCAAAAACAACAAACCAAGGTCTCCACTCATCAAAAAACCTTCAGCATCAAAAGGGGTTTTAATAAACGGTGCGCAACTTTTGTGATACCCTTTCATCATATAAGGACTTTTGACAAGGATTTCACCAGTTTGATTGCAACCCAATACAGCCCTAGTTTCCATCTCTACAATCTATACCCCATCCCTAGTAGACTTCCTTTATTATTATTAACCTCAGGGGTTTTGTTACCTTGACCTCTACGTCAGCGACCACTTTACCTGAAGACAAAGTCTTCTCTTGGTAACCTTTGACGTCCCGCAGGTCAAAAGCGGACACTGCGGCACATTCGCTAGAACCATAACCGATTGTGATTTTAGTGTGAGGCAAAACCAGCCTCAGCTTTTTTAATTGGGCGGGGTCCATTGCAGAGCCGCCTATTATAATAGAGTAGAGTGAGGTGGTGTCGTGTAAAGTCAGCGCTTCTTCAGATAGACTGGTAATGTCGTAGGTGTAAGTGTTTGACATAAAAGCGAACGTTATCTGCAATTTGATTGGTCGTTGTGAAACATGTCCCCCAAGAATACCTATACAGGTGTGGTAAATCCAAAACCGACCATAGGAAAACCGTGTAACTGACAGAGAAACGTAGATAATTGCATGCGTGGCACAAAGACAGAAAACGAAAAAAATACCAAGTAGGCCATATTTTCAGTACGCTGTTGCCAAAATCCAATACTTAATTTAAATTAATTTTGTCGACGGTATTGGATTTTGGCAACAGCGCACTGAAAATATCGCCTACTTGATATTTTTTTCGTATTCTGTCTTGGTCCCGCGCATGCAATTATCTATGTTTCTCTGTCAGTTACACGGTTTTCCTTTTTGGATTTACCACACCTGTATAAACCTAACCTTGTATTTTTCAATGATTTTTAAAAGGTTTGAGGCAGGAATTTTCGGGGCGATTACTTTGGTGCCTGCGTGGGTCAGGGTTACTCCTGTAAGAAGAATGGCGGAAATCCAGTACAGTGACGCAAAATGGGTCATTACTTGGGGTTTCACGTTATCCATTTCGCTGGAATTAAAAAAAAAAAAACCCTGAAAGCTTGAGAGGGGGGGAAAGGGGGACTTACTCCACTAAACACTTGAACCCATGTAGAACCCCATAATGGGACAAGGCTACCGGTTTGGGGAGACTCGTGGTGCCGCTAGTAAAAACGTAAATTGCGGTGTCGAACGGGTCCTGTCAAAAAATTCAATGACGTCACGAATTCCTACAGTTTGTGATTGGTCAACTTACACCAGGGTACAACTGGAAATGTTCTTCTTCCACAGGATTGGGTGTGGCAAAGTCCTCCACTGTGACAGCCCCATCTACGCTGACACTGTTGTTTCCACCAATGATAAAGAATTTATTTTCGGTTTTTTTTAGTTGTTTGTGGGCTTTTATGATCATTTTTACTGACTTACTTTCTAGGAAAAAAGTTGCAAAACTTAATTATACAGAGTGTTCATAAAGTATGGAAAAATTCGATTAAAATTCAGGGAAAAATGGATGATTTTTGGAATCTACGTCAAATTCCAGGCCTACTTGATGTAAAATGTCTGTATCGATCCTCGACTGTTTTTGTTCTAGCAGTCTTGATTGGGGTCGCCCCTCAAATCGAACCGAATTTGAGCATTTTTGTGCACTTATCCAGAAAATCGTTAATAACTCGCTTATTTGAGTCATCCTGTATATAGGAGCCGTATAACAAAAGAACGCTAATTAACGGGGCTATCACGTGACGTTGAGCGAACACGGATAAGTTTGCCGATCCGGCCGCTAGAGGGCGTCAAAGTTAACCTTGCTTTTTTGTAGTTTTTGCTAAATATCTCAGGAACGCTTCAATTTAAAGGTCTGAAGGGGGAACTTGAACCTGGGGAACACAAATCTGACGTCCATTTTGCTCTAACTGGCACCGTTTCGGAGATGACCTTGAAATTATGTCAATTTTGACACTTTAGGACAACAGAAATGCAAAAAATGTTTTTTTAATTTTTAAAATAAACTTCCACTGCCTAAATTCCTTCAGGTTAATGATACAAAAATGACGTAAAGTGTCATTTATGAAAATGTCATTTTTTAAGTGTGCCACGCACTGAAAACCGTCAAAATTGACATAGTTTCCAGTTCATCCCCAAAACCGTGACAGTTGGGGTAAAATGGATGTCAGGGTGTCTCAGGTAAGCGGCTGAACACAGGGTGTCCCAAAAAAAGTGAAAAACAATTTTAAATTTCCTGTAAATATCTCAAAAACTGTGTAAAAAGCAAAAATGGTCAAAAAGCTTGACTTTGACGCCCTCTAGCGCTCAAACTATCACACCAATAGCCTTTCTTGAATACGCCGTTGAAAAGCCTTTAGTCCGGACTATATTTTACCTTCAGTGACCTTTTGTCGTAACTGTTCAAATAACCGAATTATTTAAGGTTAAAGCAAAAGTTGTTAAATCCAACACTTTGAAGGTTTGTGAAGCTTAACTTTGACGCCCTCTAGCGGCCAAACGGTGCAACCGATTAACTTAAATGAGCATATTTTTGGAAAGCTTACGATCTGAACTATCTTTTCACTTCAATCACTTTTGTACGTCAACTGTCAAATAAGCAAGTTATGGAGCATTTTTCTGAAAAATAATTCCCTGAATTTTAATCACACCGTATAGAAAACCAACCGGTAAAAATTATTTTTGGAGTGGTGTATGCCAGGGCACCGGCCATTTCCTCCACGCTCTCCATAGGATCAATGGAGGCGGCGCTAGCCCCCAAAAACAAACTGGCCAAAATCGGAATGATATTGTGGATGGTATTCTCCGAGCACACCATCGTGGTGTCACCGGGTTGCACCAAATCGTGACGTTTCAGAGCGCACGCCAAACGCACCGCCCTACGTTTAGCCTCGATGTACGTCTCTGTCTGATCGGTGTCGGCTTCTATCTATACAAATCAAAACTGTCAAAAAAACTGTGTTTTTTTAATAATTTTTAGTGAAAACAAACCTGAAAAATTCGATCCGGATATTGATCGCACAAGTCGAAAAACTGCCGTCCGATGGTTTTTAGGATTCTAGGGCTGGTGGACGCTGGTCCTTTTAGTATTTTTTCACCGTTCATTGTACCTTTAAAACGTCCGTTAAACTCATCTAATTGGTTGATTTGAGTTGGTGCAACTCAGAAACAGTAAATGTCTGTAAGTTTCATTGGTTGAATACTCACGTGACTTGTGGCCAATGGATGGTTAATATTTCTCTGATTACTAGTTGGAGATTCCCTTTGCTGATATAGAGTAAACCATATGAAGGTTTCTTGCAGTCTAACCGAATGTGCTATTATTATTTTTCAATTTAAAACTACCAAAACACATTATTAATTCACTAAAAAGTGACAGATTAAATTACTTAATAAGTAATGTAACTACGTTACTAAAACGTAAAAAAACAATCTTACCTCTTAGATTGGCACTGGAATAAAGTGACGTGACACCAGTGATAATAACTGAAAGGTCTACGGCCTCTGCAGTCCCCTTAAACTACCAAATTTAACCTGTTTAATACCCAAACAGGAATATTACTGACCTTTAGGCCCTTTGCACTTGCGTAACTATAAAGAATTATCGATTTCCACTATGTTTGGTTATATTTGCTTCGAAGTTACACACCCGACTAGCTGGACGTAAATTTCAATATTAATAGTCGGTAATCGGCTTTGTTTGCCGTATATCTTATCCCCTAGTCGTATATAAAGACTTGTTTATTTACCATATGTCATTTGAGGTTTTTTTTTTTTTGAATCTGGACTAATGGTGAATGCGCCATTTTACATACGCGTTGCAACATTTATTGTCAAGCAATTTTAGGGGGGCGTATTCTTGAAATCAGGGAAGAGAGTTATCAAGAGAAATAGAATGTGACATTAACCTGCCATTGCCAGCTTCTGATTTCCCTTCCCTGCTGTCAAGAATTAGTGCCCCAGGTAACATTGATAACTAGTCTATTTGTTTTACAAAAATATGGCTTAACTAAAATAAATTCATGCTTAAAAACGACAAAACAAGCTATTTGCGTTTCTAGGACGTTTTTTTGTAAACTTTTTTGGATTCCTCAACGAATTCCTTCAAATTGGTAGACATGTAGTAAGGCCGGACCGTACCGTCGTTCAGCAAGTTGTCCTCGCAATAACAAATAAACAACGTGTCCACAGTGGTCTGAAATGTCGATAATTTAAATGCGAAATACACTTTTCGTGTGCGTTTACCTCGAAAACGCCAAAACTAACGCAAGCTACCGAGAGGGAAACTATAGCGACCGCTATGTACGCTGGAGTGTTGTTATATTGTGGGATGTTGTTCTAGAATCATACAAATAACATAAATGGGGCTATTAACCTAAAGATCATAAATGATAAGTGTATAGACAAACAGTGGCAATATGGAACTGAAAATTAATTTAAGTAAGCAGCGTGAGATGGCACCACTAAACGCATGTTTCGATCTTTTGACTGTTGGAAAACATCAGTTTTTTGTCACGTGACCATTTGTACCTTAAAATGAGTCACGAGATTTAGAGTTTAAAACTGAAAAACGGTCGCGTAATCTTCAAAATTATTAAATTATTGAAAATAGTCACGTGACCCCGTCAAATAATATTTTGTCATTTACAGTCACGTGATCTTCGGGGTTTTGGCATTAAATAAGAGTCGCGTGACCTTTAAAAATAACATTTGAGTATTGAAAAACGTCATGCGCCTTATGAACTGTAAAAAGAGTCACGTGACCCTTGAAATAATATTTTTAACATCTAAAACAGTCACGTGACCTTTAGGATTTCGTTTTGACGTTAAAATAATTGAAAATTGCCACGTGGCCATTTGCACTGTAAAGAGGGTCACGTGTCTTTAAAAATATCAGTTTAAACTGAAAAACGATTACGTGATCCTTCAAATGACATTTTGACAACTGTCATGAGAAATTATAAATTCTATTTTTATCTAAAATCTCAAAAGAGTCACGTGACCTTCAAGATTTTGTTTTGACGTTAAAAGTCAGGCGATTTAAAAAAAAAATGTGTAAACATAAAAACTGTCACGTGACGTTAAAAATGACATTTTAATCTTACAAATAGATACGTGAATCACGTGACCTTCAGGATTCTGTTTTGACTTTAAAAAAATAGTCCTGTGATTTTTAAAATAAATAGAATCAAATTTATTTGAAAAAATCAAGCTTAAGATTTCTTGACACTTGGCGAATGCGCCATACTGTAAGGAGTTAAAAACCCAAAATTTGACTTGGGGAAAACAAAAATTGTGAAAAACGAACATGTGATCCTTTAAATGACATTTAAAACTGTCATGTGACATTGTAAATTCAATTTTTAATCTTAAAAGAGTCACGTGACCTTGAGGATCTGTTTTGACGTTAAAAAAATAACGCGATTTGAAAAAAAAATAGTCAAACATAAAAACTGTCACGTGACCTAAAAAAGAGTGCTGCGACTTTTAAAATATATAGAATCTGTACTATTTTTGAAAATACGAGTAATTTAACTCAAATTTATTTGAAGCTTTCTTACGCAGTCCAGCCAAAAGAAAGTGGATTATAGGAAATACTGCAAAAGTTGGCAACTATGCCTGCCGTATTAGCGCCATCTCTTAGAGTTTACCTGACAACTGAAATACATTAGGAAGCCCTTGAAGGCTTCCTTTTTGGGTGCCACTATAATAATTACATTGCGCTGGTTGTCTGTACTTAAAGTTGAACACTTACAGGAGCAATACTGAAGATCAACATGGCCAAAAGTACACTAATAATAACAATGATCAATTTAGCCATTGCCAGGACAAAATCTCCAATAAAATTCACTGCAATAATGTCGTCAACATTTTGTATGATCAATTTAGCAGCCCGTTTGCCCGACTTTATCAAGCCCTGCCCGTGTATTGCTGCAACAAACCAGACATTCTCAAAACTGTTAGTTTAATACCGCCCAAAACGTACCGGTAACAATGTAAGCGTTTTTCGACAAAAACTTGAAGAAATCCTCAATACTGTCCAGGCAACACTGTACGAACACCCTTATCCTATTGTTCTTGCACAAACCCAAAATAACCGACTTTATAACTTGCATTAAAGTGAGCAGCAATGACCCCAAAGCCACAGTACCTAAATGGTACTTAAAAGTGATGGCCGTGGACCAGAAAATTGGACTGCGCAATAAAGTTTTCTCCCTGTAAATCCCCCACTATATACCAACCTCTATTTTGTCAGTAAGTGGTTTACCTGGTAAAATACCACTTGGAAACTGCCCCAGCCACTATCATATACTGGATTCCTGTAAGGAAATTGGAAAACCAGATATAAGCGGCAACATTGTAGGCCAGAGTGTATATCATGACGCCGTTCAGTTCGTACACGTAGAATCCGGTCCTGGCCAGTCTTAAAATCCCCGAAGAGTAGATCATGCCCGTAATTATAGTGAAAATGACCGTTCCAATTAACAGACAAACGGCAAACTGAAATTTTTTTGGAAAATAATCCTACAGGACCGTACTGTTTTAACTTACGATAACCGGAATAGCAATCAATCCGGGCATGTCAAAGATCGCTTTGGCCGTCTCCTTGTACAACAAAATCACTAAACGAATTTTCTTCCTGCTCCAAATCAAAATCAGCCCGAACGCCACCACGAAAATTGTAAAAGCTATCATAAATATCAGAACACCATTTTGATCATCAGTTGGTTTTTGGTAATTCATGCCACCAATGTAAATCACCCTTTAAAAATCAATATTCAATTTTTTATTGTACAAAATTAGTACAAAATTTTACCAAAGGGCCACCAGCAGAACTACCAAAGCAAGAAAACCACCAATTATAATACTCCAGACGACCAGAGCGATAGCGTAGCGGAACAAAAACACCATCAACATGGACACCACTGAAAAAAATACAGAGTTGACAACCCTGTCAAGTGACGTCAGTCACAACTTACCAACCGACAACAAACAAGCGACAATCAACTGCCATTTTACTGACGCAAAGTACACTCCCACGTCAATTTCCTGGGCATCAAAACTGTGGAATTCGTCGTAGTTTTTAATGCAACGGCCGAAAAACGGAATGCTTGAAACGTCCCAAATGTTATCATCCATTACAACCACAATTTTTACAAACTTACTAGCCATCACGGCAAGCTCGAACGCATCGTCGTTCTTTAAACTCAAACTTCAGTTTCTGGTTGAAATCCGGTCCCGTAAACGAGTTCTCATATTGTAAATACCTGGACAAAATTTGGTTATACTGTCCCAATTCGATGCTCAGTTATTATTGAAGGTACAACAATGTTTAAATTAGAAAAGTTTTAAAGAATTACATGGTTAATTCAAATGTTTTTTAAAAAATATTCTATTACTTTTTGTTTTCTAGATATTTTCGAAAAAACTGAAAAGTGACTGTGATTTCTTACACAGCCATTATTTGGCCAAACTGTTTATTGGAGTGACATTTTGTTAGGACACTTTGTTCTGAAGAATAATGTGGTTGTCCCAAAAATGTCCTATCTATGTATTGTTCGCCAGATATTACCCCTCTGGATTTTTATTTGTGCGGAGCCACTAAAAATAAAAATTTTAAAAAAGTGCAATTTTGGCTTCCATATGAAAAAAAAAGTTAGTATCCTAACTTAAAAAACAGAAAAGGATAGTAGATCATTTTCCTGGCTACCCAAACATTCATCAGAACAAAGTGTTCAAGGTTGACAGCTGTCAAAAGAAATTTGAATTAGCCACTTTTCTAATTTAAACATTTTTGTACCATCGAATTTGGGACAGACTGTCAAAATACTTACGGATATTCCGTCATATCTTTGCCGGAACACGCAATACCATCCCAGTGGTAATTGGTGCGTCCGCACACGTTGCCGCACTTGTCGTAACCAAAAATAAATCTCATAAAATCCGAGTAATACAGGGTGTAGATCAAAAATGGGAGAAGAACAAACAGGAAGACACCGAGTATCACGAGCCATTTTACGTTAGTAGGCCTGCGGTTTTCCTCCCTTTCCGGTATATCAATGTCACCTAATGGGAGATCGGTTGGTAGTTTTTTGAACTGTACCAGCTGGAAAAAATTGTGTAAAATTGCGTTTCACACTAATTTGTAGGTTTTACCTCGTGAGGCTGTAACTGACTCTGTGATGACCCCATGTTGGAGCACACACTCCTGCAGACAATCTAAGTTAAGTGGTGTTGACTTGACGTCACAATGACGTAATTTAACAAAACAAAATCTAGATCTCACTGTTAAATTACGTCATCAGTCACAATCGCTCCAGGTGCCTATTCTTGACACCATTATCAAGAGAAAGACCTGTAGAATGTGACAGAAACCCACCCTCTTCAGCTTGTTCTGTCACATTCTATCAAACTCTGCTTTCAAGATTAGACCCCCAGGAAGCATCAAAACAAGGGGGCCATATTTAAAAAAATTATATTTTGATCCTAAGCTGACTTTTGCAGTCATGTTGCAACTATGACAAAGAGAATACTAAATTACATGTTTTCAGGACTATAATTATCTGATAGGATAAATGCAACCGGCTATTAAACATATCCTGGCTGTGGGTGTAAGCATTGAATTACACTCATAATCAGTACCCAATGTATGTTTACTGATAGAAATTCTGGGAACTTTATGTTTACTCTGCAGTTTTCATGGAATTTACGTGGTTGTGTAATACTGCTTGTTACCCTCGATTTGGATTTAAAATTGGTTTTAGAAGGAAATACGGCCTGGATATGCATTTGTAATTGATTAATTAACCTTCACCAGGATATTGGTGATTCACCGGTACATTTTTAAACTGTGTGTGTGCAAGTTTGTATAAACAAACTGCCATTAACGCTGTATGTTAGATAATATGGTAATTTATATAATTATTGAGGAGGCTTACCTGTTTAAAGATGGTGTTCAACAACCACACGATAATACAAACAACAGTTTGTTAAAAAAACAACAAACAGTGCAAACAACAACCCAAAGTCCAAAGACAAAGATCAAACAAATATGAAGTGTGGAAGTGAGGTTAGGTACGTGATCGATTCAAGTAATCTAGACATCTTTGGTTTCTCACTATGTCACAGATAGAGGGAGACAAGACTATATTCAGTTCATTCCCTTTGGGTCACGTGATATTGCGTTGCCTACAGTAAATGCAGTCAAATGACAATAATCGTCAACTGGCTATTAATCAAATATTAACGTTATACAGGGTTAAGTGAAAACATTTATTACTTTTCGTTGTCTTCCGGCACTTCTTCTGTGTTATGTTTTTCGAGGGTATTCGGATTGATACTGGCTAAACTTGTGGTGTACTCGATTTTCACCTTCAACAATTGTTCTTTCAGCAGTCTCCTTTTAACGTTCCCAGCACTGGTGCGCGGAAACTCGTCCAGTAGCAGCACTCCAGTGAATACGTACTCGAAACTTGGCATCCTCTTTGAAAAATACCTTGAAAAAAAAGCACCGTTACCGCCATTCACACCGGTAAACGCGTATTACTTTAAAATATTATCTGGGGTTAGTTTACTGTCGGGCCGTTTCTGGATGCACAGAATCAGTTCGGCAGAGTTTCCGATAATGCAGGCGTCGTGCACGTACGGGTGAGACTTAATGCAAGCTTCTGCTTGTCTCGGTATAAACCTGTTTGTAGAAAATACGTAAAACAAGTTTTAGGGGATTCAGGAGGGGTTTACACGGTGTTGTCCCTAAAAATAACGTCATCCTTGCGTCCCTCAAGGTAGAGCCAGCCCTGATCGTCGTAACTAGCCAAGTCTCCCGTTTTGAAATAGCCCTTTTCTAGTGAAGCCACAGTGTCTGCATTACTTTTGAAATATCTTAAATTAAATGTTTCTTAACAAGTGAAGATGACAATAGACTTTGTAAGTGACATCTGTCAACTGTCTTAAATCAGCTTTGGCTGTCTTTGTCTAGCTTATTGATTTATAATGCTTTCTTAGGTTTTTAAATATGATTTTTTGGACTTACCCTAACATAAACCCATCCCCTTTAAAAAAGACCTCTCCCACTTGCCCTGTCCCCACTATTTGTTTCGATTCCGTATCCACAACTTTAACCTTGCAACCATTAAGCAACGTCCCCACCGATGTGGGCTTTCCTAAAGCGTCACTAAACTTTTTTTTAAGTTTTTTTTTGGTGCTTAGCACAAATCACCTGTAATTAGAGCTGGCAACAGCGGCTACAAACCCCGTTTCGGTCAAGACGTAGACTTGCAAAAATTTGGCGCTGGGCAACGCCCTGCGCATTTGCATCAAATCCTCCTTGGAGGTGTTGACCACGCCCACCAGCACGCACTTTAAGCAGGCTAGATTGAAGTCTTTGACTGCAACGTTGCCAGTTAGTCTCATGGCCAGTTCGGTGCCCAACACTGCCGAATCGATGACGAAATCGTGGATCATTTTGCAAGCGATTCTTTCGTTGAACGTGGGCGCCATTATTCGAGTGATGCCAAACTCGAGGCTGGCGCAGGCCAAAACGGTTTGGGTGATCCAGGACAAGGGGAAAAAACTAATCACTTTGGTTGGATTGTCCATAACGTCCACGAAATTAATGCATTGCAAGAAGATATTGTGGTGGGAAAGGCAAACCAGTTTGGGGTCGTGGCAGGTGCCTTGAGTGGGGATGATGAAGGCCACCTCCATTTGGGGGTGTTCCACGTGGAAGGGGGTGAAGTTGGTGTCCTCTTTGAAGGGGAACAACTTGGAGAATTGGGTGGTGGCTGTGTCATTACCAAAACTGACAATTTCTGACGTCATGTTTAAAGTGGACAAAATCCTATCGATTTGACTGACAGTTCTGCTGTCGCAGAAACACATTTTTGGTTTCAGTTTCTTGACAATTTCTAGACACTCCTGCAAAATCGTGTCACAAATGCACCAGTTAAAAAAAATTAATAAAAATTACTTTAAAAGGTGAATCAGGGCTGATAGGGCTGACTATAGAGCCCAAAAAAAGGGCGGCCACCATCACAATAGTCTGATGAGCGTGGGTTTGGCTGGATATTAAAATAACGTCATTTTTCCCCACTCCCCTCCCTTGCATTTCAATTGCCAATCTGGTGCTTCTAGTTTTAATGGATCGTTTACTTTCAGTGATGTTATTTATGGTGTCCACCTTAAAAAAAACAAAACGAAACATGTTGAAACTTTTCAAAACTTCCTACAATCACCTGGAGGATTTTGTCGGTTTCAAAGGAGAGCTGCTCGAAAAATCGATAACCTAATCCACCGTAAGTGGTGGGGATGACGATTTTGCTTCCCAGGGACCTTTGTGGCATCAGGTCCCTCCCCCCTGAACCTCTCAGAGGACTTCCTTCCGATTTCAGCGAGTTGGTTTTCATTTTGTGCTAAGGATTTTCAAAATTCGGTGACACGTCAATGTCCTTTAAAACTTATAGGTTGGAAGTTAAATTACCTAGTCAACGTTAAATTTTTATTAAATATTCCAATTTCATATTTTTGTACACTGATTTTGTATTAACGTAATCACTAAATGGTACACATGTGCGGTATTTGCTTAAGGTAGCAGAGCTTTTTCTCGACCAATCACACAGAACGCTGAACGAAAATGCTGCACATGTGGACTTAACGAATAATAAGCTGAATATAAACTCGTTTGATTCAATTAAAAAAACAAATTTAACCGGGACTTACCGTCCTGTTAACCACACTATATAGTTATTATATTATTTTTTTTTTAAGTGACTCAATTTACATTATAAGACACACAGCGTGTTATTGCGTTACGATGATTGTTACTTATCACAGGTTTGGAACTTAGGAAAGCCTCTTTTGGGGCGGCTGAACTGAAAAAAGGGCCAAGGTACAGTGTGCAAACATACTTTGAATATTATAGAGAGGGACAAGTTTTAATAATTGACTTGGTTTTTGCTATTCTAGGCCTTGAGTGGGTTTACACTGTATTAAGAGCTCAAGCTTTAGTAAATATACGGGGTGGTCCAGTTTTGAATGTCAATAATTCATCATTCAAGAGTCGATCAAAAAATAAGTTGATGTCATTTTTCTGAAAAATCTTTCCTAAGGAAGATACAGTTTTATGGTTGAAAACTGAACATTGTAGACTTGTGAGAGTCCAAATTTGTACTGAATACTCTAAAAACTTGTTATTTACTACTAAAAATAATCTTATAATCCATTTTTTCTGACTGCAATCCATTGTCGAGTGTTTGAAATTGGATTTTAGCAAAAAAAATTTCGAAAATCAAGACAAAGATTGTTGCGCATGAAACTCATTTTTTACTACTAAAAATAATCTAAAAGTTGACTTTTAAGGCTAGAACTGACTTTACTAGGACTAAAAGTCTATTTTCAGGACTTTAATTGGTGTACAACTCAATTTTCTGTACTGGAACAAGTCTCATTTGGTAGCAAAATCTGTTACTTTTATTACTGAAGAAACTTGACTTTTGAAAATAGTCTTAAACTCGATTTTTCAGTCTTAAAAAGCACTAAAAACAGTCTGAATTTCTTAGAGATGCTACAATTTATTGCACTTATGAGTGTAGAAGTCAATTTAATAGTGTAGAAGCTTGAAATAACATTTTCAAGACTATGGACAGGCTTTTAGGCCTGATAAGTCAATAACTTTGTAAAGATAGTCTTGAAACTTGATTTGAGGCACTAAAAACAGTCTAGATTTTTAAGAAATACTCGAATTTTTACCACTGAGGTGTCTAGAAGTCGATTTAATAGTGACAAAGCTTGGAATGCCATTTTAAGTCTATGAAAAATGTAAAAGCAGTTTTGAAGCACTAAAAATAGTCCAGAATTCTAAGAAAATGAAAAGCAAAGTAAAAAGCACGAAAATTTAGTTTTCAAGACAATTTTCGGGAAGCTAATGTCAATGTCCTGTATCTAAGACTATTTTCAAGACTAAAACATTGAAATTTGTCTTCAAATTATGAAAACTTACTTCAAATGCAAATTTTAAGCTTCTGATGTCACTTTTCATTAGTTCAGTCACTTTTTGGTGTTCAAGTCAATTTTTAAGGTTTAAAAGTATGAATTTGTAGAAAAAAATTCTAGAAAAAGTAGTTTTTTATGTCTACAAGTCAATTTTCTACAGGATGGTTCAAATTGATTGTAGGATAATTCAAGAGTGGAAATTACATTAAAAATAAACTCAAACAAAGTGGCATATAAACTGTAGTCGAAAAGTGCCCCCTAGAGGAGTTAGAGCACCTTAAAGGTGAGCCACTAAAACCAATTTTTATTTTTAAATCAAAGTCAAATGAAATTTGGCATGCATGTTCACAATTTTGAATTGATCATTTAGAATTTCTTCCAGTTTTTTAAATTAATCTGGACAAATACATTTTTTTAAACTGTAATTTTAGATCGTATGGGGCACATATGATAGCCCATACTTTTTCGTAAGAACATTTCTTGTCATTTTGCACAGTTTTCTAGATACCGTCATTTTTATACGCTAATCCATAATGAAAAAAATTAGTACCTGTCCAGATTATGTTAAAAAATTGAAAAAAAACGCCAAATAAGCTTTAAAATGATGAACAAGCATGCAAAATTTCATATGAGTTTTATTTTAGTTTATTAATTAAGATAATTTTTACTTAGGGACCGCTAGCTCCGAAAGGGGGCACTTTTCAACCATAGTTTATATGACACTTTGGCGTTTTTTTATGTACTTTCTACCTTTCAAGTATCCTACAATCAATTTGGACCACCCTGTATATTAAAGTCTCTCGATTTGCTTGAAAACTGGTTACAAACACAATTTTTCTGAAATCACTTTTCCAAGTCAATTTTCAAAACTAAAGTCGTTCAGTTTGTCTGGAAACTATGAAAACTGGCTACAATGAAATTTTTTAAGCTTCTTAAGTGAATTTTTCGTTTCCAAGACAATTTTTAAGTTGGGTTGGGTTAGTTTCGGGTTTTCGAACGTAATAACTGAATTATTTCGTAAACAAAGTTACAAATCAGAATCAGAAATTTGAAGGACTGTATTTTCCTTAGGAAGCATTTTTCCGGAAAATGACATAACGCATGTCAACTTATTTTTTAGTTGGCACATTTAAAACTGGACCACCCTGTACAGAGGAAGATTAGGTTAAAAAGTATTTACACACTTGTATATGTACAAATGCTTAATAAAAGCTTTTGAAACTTAACTAATACAAAATGCTACTACCTAGTCAATTCCCTATTAGTTTATTAAGCGGCAAATATAGCTAGTTTTCAATGAAGGGTGGCCTAAACAACCAAAAAAGTGATTGTCAAACTGTTTAGGCCACCACCATATTATTTACACACCAAAAAAATGTGTTTAGTATTCGAATACGGAACTAGCCAACGTCTAAAAAAATGCCTAAGCCTACGGACTAAAACTTACTGTCACTTACATAGTGACTTATCTTATAATGAATAGAGAGGATCAAGGGCTTTATAATAAACATCAGATCTTTATCACAAAAATGTTTTGGCAATTGAAACATACAACCCTCTTCCAAACTCTTTTTTTTTTGTTTGGGAGTCACTTATTGCGACGTCATATCGGTTCGGGCTGGATGCCGTCGTCCCTGTGCTATTCGGACCCCAACGTTAACGCTTGCACGATACGGGGGTCCGCCTTCGATCCCTCCCTAAACTCCTCGAGAGTCAGCCGGTCGTCGTGGTTTTTGTCCATTTGATCAAAGATTTTATCCACCCGTTTCTGTGGCGTGTTTTCGTCCTCGGACGGTTGTTGACCCTAACCGGATAAAAATGTACACGAGCGCATCCACCATCTGTCAAGAACTTACCACCATTTGATAGATTGCGTCCACGATGTTGTACATTTCCTCGCGGGTGATAAAACCGTCATTATCCACGTCGTATAGTCGAAATGCCCCTGAAAATTGTCAAGATTATACCAATATATCACAAAATTCCCGATTGAGTAATACCAAGACAAATGCAAGAATTTCTAGGCAAGTGGTCGGGTGGGATTCATGAAATATTAAAATCCACGCTTTTAAAGCTGTTTTACCTTAACGGGGACATAAATAACCCGGGCAAATATGTTTTATGGCAATTTTATAGGCAATGAAAATTGGATATTGAATTAGTCATTCCTGTAAAGGTTGTGTATTTTTAGGCAACCATGTTTACATATTTTGACACTGATCGAAGATACCCAGGACATATCTTAACTAATTTGCGCTTTAAAACTTAATAACGCAGTTAATTTGTGCACTATCGGGTAACTTTGGAATTGAAAGGGCCTTCCTGCTATAAATCTTCGTCGATTTCCTCTGACCCTAAATAAATGCGACGATAATCCGGAAATTAAAAGCGTGGAACGGCAGCTGCAGGGCGCGAAACGTCCGAACGATGCAATTAACGTTCCCTTCTGAAGGGCTCGATTTTGAAATCACAGTCTACTCCCTAATTAAGTAAAACGACCCTAATTAGCATGTAGAACGCTTTTGGCAGGGTAATTGCTGCTGCTCCTAACAGTCAGATGACATTCAGTCACGTGACCACATTTTTATAAATCAATATAAAAACGTATTGAGGTTAAGTAAATGTCAATTTTTCTGGTTTAAACAAAGACAAAACCCGGAAACTTTTACAATGGGCCATATAATAGTAAAAGCCCCTATATTTTTAACACGCGCACGCCGAATCGATCCTACCTGAAGGTAAAATTAATATTATAAAAACCTTTTTGAAGGTTGGTGGGCAAAGAAAAGGGGGGAGGGATAATTCGATGTGGTGAGGCGGCAATTTTCCGGCCGATTTGACGTGTCAATTATTGTCTTTCCCTGAATAGTCTGCAAGTCTAGAAAACACCCCAAAGTTCTTACTTAACCAGCCATATGGAAGTTTAAGTGAAAATTAGGTTTTCCTAAAGGGGAATTAATCATCCAAAAAAAAACCTCTGTGGTGGAGGAAAAGTAATTAAAAACTTTCCCATCAATCCGACAGAATAATAAATCACAGTGATTTTTGTGTTGGATAACGAGCAAAATATAACGGTTATATTTCAGGATAGGTCGAGATAATTATTTAGTAATTTCTAAGGTTTAGTGCCCAAATTTGGCAATCCTGTACTGGTATTCAGTAGAGTATAGCAGAACCTGATAAAATAATTAGACCGGAAGTAACGATAAGATGAGGGCCCCACGTTTTAGGGCTAAACTTTCGTACTCTGGAAGTTGCAAGCAATTTATTTGCCGTAACAAGTAACTCGATAGGGAATTTCTGTTTCCTAGTTTATCCTTAAACGGATTGAGAAACTACTCACAAACTGACTGTTTTTCAAAATTAGAGGAGGAGAAAACAGGATATGGCGTCAAACCTGACTTCCTGGAAAAGTTTCAATTCAAAATTGCCTCAACCATATTGACTATGTAAATTCGACCCCTATATTGCTTTAAACTGAGAATTCATCAGGATTTTACCCAAAGTTTCTATAAAAATATCCCAACTGGCTGATGATTTATTATACACACTTAATAATTATTAGGGTACTTACACTGTAGTTTCTCGTCCAAATTGCCCCTCGACGTCACCGAAAGGGCTCTGATAAATTCCTCAAACTCTATGGAACCATCCTGCAAATAAAACGGTCCAAAATCACAAATAAAACGGACTGGAGGGGTGCGGAGAACTGCCAGCTAAGGGGGCAATTAAAAGGGCAACACATTGCAAAATAAGCACCCTTAAAAGCATCGCGTGACCCAGTCAATCCACTTTTGCTCTATTTTTGTTTCCCATAGAGAAAGGGCCATTAAAATGTTAGGCTAGGTTTCAAAGTGTCAAAAATGTTTGACACTGACAGCAGTAAATCAACATAGTTTGCGATTGGTCAATAAAGTTTTTTTTGACCAATCACAGTAACGTCACGTGAGTAGATTACACTGCTTGTTTTCTCTGTCTCCCATTTTTCTCCCCAGTGTGTTTCTCTACTTATTCAATATTATTAAGCATGATTTATGAATGTCAAGTTAATAAACAGAGGCGTTGACAAAAGACTAATAAATTAATGTCGCCTAAAGTTGGACAGGAAAGGGAACTAAAACGGTTTTAATGGCAGTTGGAAGTATAACCAAAGATTTTGGTTTTGTCGGGCAAAGTTTGGCCGGGTCTTGCAAAATTCATTAGGAAAGTTCCGAAACTGTTAATACTTACGTTGTTCTCGTCAAATACTCGAAAAACCAGCGAGGCGAATTTGGACGGATCGCCTTGCGGGAAGAATTGCTTGTAAATTTTGATAAAGCCCTGAAAAAAACCTAAAATTCAAAAACTGACCTGAAACCCGTTTAGGTACGAACCTGTTCGGTTAGGAGACCATTAGGACAGTCTTTCAGGAAGCCTTTATGCCTGGAAAATACCAAAAATTAAGAAAAAACCAGAAAAGATCAGCTACTCTGACATTATTGGCAGCCATGTTGGTAAAAATTTTGACAGCAAAATCCCAGCTTTCATTTACCATATGTCAAACTGCTTTAACACTGTTGTCAAATGTCTTCCTAATTATATTTGCATTAATATGTGCATTTCAGGGCAAACAGTAATCCCTTAAACAAATGCGTCCTATTTTCCGAGATTTCAGAGCTTCAAACGCCTTCATTATCATCGGCTTAGCGCATTCATCCCCGTTTCGCAACTTAAGCCGTATAATTACCAGGTCCGGGCTCGTCGAGGTTTTAAAAATTTGTGTCACTCTCGTTTATGAGCCTAATAATTTATTTACCATTTAATATTTCATAAGTAACGGTACTTACCATTGTCGAATCTCTTTTTCTGTGACTGAAACAAAGAAAAGCAATAATTATTAAAGCTGGAAAAACAATATAAGTTAGGAAAGTCTTGACCCTCGTCACACAAAAGCAGGCAAATATGTGCAGGTGCATGTTAGCTGGATGAGTAAGCGTATTTTGGAAAAGGGCCAGATTTAATATATAAGGCCTCTGCCGTTCCATTCCACATGGTTTAAGGGTCTGTAGAAAGTTCCAGAACAAAAAAAAATTTATAGCCACACAAAACCTCCAAAATGACTTGCTCTCGTACAACTGGCTGGTTCACAGCTAAATGAGATCACGAATTACGGTTGAATTGAAAACCTTCATTAAATAAATACTCTTTTTGAGGTAAACGAATTTATAATTGGATATTACCGTGTTTCGTACTCGTAAAGTGGATGTAAATGCCTTATTATTTGATGTGCACATTATGGCAACATTGCATGCAATTTGACAGCGTCACCTCATCAAGTCATCTGTCAGGAATTATTCAAATTAAATGGACGTTTTTGAAAAATTTTGGTGGAAAAAATGCAAAAATTGAGGTGGTGCGACTACGGGGCTATGATGGCGGGGCTGGCCGCCGGCGTGCTGGTGGGAAAATACGGAAAAGCCATTTACGACGAGGTTTTCCCGGTGAGGCAAATCCGAAATTGGGAAAAAACCTGCGAAGAAATTGAATGCGAATGTGATGACGATTACAGTTGGTGATGTCCCTAGTCTAGTCTCCTTGTGAAATGTTTAATAAAATTCCCTCTCCACTTATTTTACTATTGTTTTAATGCGGAAATGACTAGAACACCCATTGTCTTTTGGTCATAGAACACATTTATCATTACTCCCCCTTAATTACCTTTCAATCCCTTTGAAATTGCGGTGTCACGAGGTTGATAATGGCGCCCTAATTATTCCATTTAGACTCACAAACTTTCAGATTTCCGGAAAACTACCCCAGATCGAAATACTGATGGATTCATTCTCTGAAACCTTTTTGACCCTGTAGTCATTCTTAAGATCTAAGACAATTATCTGTGTCTCTCTCTGAATGTTTCAAGCTGTAAAAACCTTGAGAAATGCCCTAATTGGCGTTACTCTATTACTCAAGTTGCAAAACAATTAAAACGGTACCCTTTAATCAACTTTACAAAACAGTTATTTAATCATCTTCCTCGTTTTCGCAATCGCAATCTGCCTCGTCGCCGTGACAAATAATCTCGTAATTTCTCAAATCCACATCGTCGGTGACGTCCTCGTCCCCCAGGAACTTGTAGTAGAGATCTTTGCCGTATCGTCCCACTAAACCGCCGGCAAAAATTCCCGCAATAAAGAAACCAACGTCCAACAGAAATTTTACCATTTTTCCTAGTGCGTGATTTTACATAATTTGTCACTTATATTGTGACATTGACAGTTAATTTGCAACGTTGCCGGATGTTCTTTAATCCAGCGCCTCCTACAATAAATCTTCGGCCAATTATTCCTTTACTAATTATCCGGCTTCTATGGTGGGTTGTTTGAAATTAACCCCCATCCCGTGACGTTCCTAATTGATAACCTTGCGATGCAACACGTTCAGATTTGCATGCCAGTGGGTCATTAATCAAAACGGGGTTTGCATATTATTACAGTCAGTGTGGCAACAGTGCTACGAAATACGTCAGTGGCTAGTCCATCGTTGCCACGTCTCTTCCACACACTGACCAACAACACGGGTGGAAAAATTCGGGTGCAATTAATTTCAAAACGACATGACATTTATTTTATTTGGATTCCGGCAAATCGTTTTATTTCTTTATTCCACGAACTGATGAACAGTAACGATAACCTCGAATCTGGGACGCGTGTTCGAAACGAATTTAGGCCGGAAAAGATAAATAGTCCTGTGGGACACGCACTTTCACGAAAGATAAGATTGCCAGTTTGAGATGGATTTTGAAAATTGGTTAAATGTCGTTGATTTGGACAGTGTTGCAAGGTTGCCAAAGTGTGTTTTTACCAAAAGTTTACGAGACTATTAAATGGGAAACGTGTAGAGCAGGAAATACCATCTCAGCTGGATTTACAATTGCAGTAAAAACGAAACGAGGCAGCAAGGTTTTATGATAAAGTTTTATGTATACAAACATCTGTCAACTGTCAAAGCATTGACAGTTGTTGTGATGTAAATGTCTAACCACAAAAATCCTAGTGAGGGTGTAAAGAGGGGTCGAAAAGGCAAAAGTCGTTGTTGTTGAAGCGTCGCGACGCCGGCCGTCAGTTTGGCGCCCACGATGGCGCCGAACGACGTCGACACCGAAAACAAAAGACGGACGATGCCACCTGATGTGATCTACGATCTCCAGGTAGCAGTCTTTTGTTTCTTCTTTTTAGAAAGGGATCGATATACACGAGCACGGTGCAGTTTCAGGTTTGGAACGACGTATTTTAAATGGATGGCCCTTTTAGCTACCACGAAAAAACGCTATTTTACGGTGTTACTCTATAGTGTAAGTTGGGGCATATATACAACCTCCAAGAACGTGTTCCAAAGTGGTTTTTGAGGCAGTTTCGTTGCGCTTAAACTGGTTAGAATATTCATGGGAGCTTGTATAAAATACAACTCGCTTGAATGGGAAACGTGAGAGTGGAGGCACGTAACCTATCAAAATTCATAATTCACGAGAATATGACTCTTTTTTTTGACAGTTGACATACATCAGTTTCTCTCACTCTTCTTGTTGGAAACCCTAATTGCATTTTTGACCAGAATTTGGTCACGTGACTGTCTCAGCCAATGGGCAACTTTTAACAACTCGATATAGTAACTGAATAGATAATTTTTCCGTCCGTTATCAGGCAACCAAATACGCTAATAGTATAATTCCATACTTGTTTATTTGTATTAAACAGACAGAAATAGACGTACGTTATTTAGTTGACATTCGCCATTACCAACTGTCACTGTCAAGGGTGTCTATGTGATTTCAGTTGCGTATACAACTGACAATACACTCGTTGGTTAAATAACTATAAATTGCATACTGTACCAACTAATTAACTAACTATAACTAAAATGGACCTTCATATTCTCCCGTAAACTTGTGGCACTTTACATAAACTGCGGTTACAGTTCGGCTAAATTGTGTATGAACTTGGTTAATTTAGCTTTAGTAAAGTAAACATCATATTCTCATCGGTTATGTGCGGAATGTTTAACTCAACAAAATATTTGAGTAACTTGTAACTGAAATAAAGATGTTCCATCGATCTATAAATTTGGTTCGAGGAACACCTCCACGTGTGTTTATTTGCTTAAGGCGCTAATCCATTAGAGCCATTTAGGGCACTCAGTCGTTGAAGGGCTTAAATGGATATTTCGCTGTGTCGTGGCAGTTTTTAGGGCAAAAAGGCTCACACCAGGTGAAAAAGGACCTTTTAATATATTACCGCTGTAAACTGAATGATAATGTAAAGCCCGGATATAAACGATCCAATTTGTCAAAACTGTTAGGGATGATAAAGTGGCAAAGTGGCTTAGTTGCCGAGGTTTTCAATGTCAAGAATTTGTATGCAATGTTTTGTTTGAAACTGTTTAACTCCTTTAATTGACTGACTTTTATATGTCAATGGATAGCCAATTAAATGGGCTTTCCAAAGATATCGTTACATGGATTGATTGTCTTAACACGAAAATATCAAAATTATTATTAATAAAGGTGTGTCATACATTAAGCAGTTATGTTAAGACAAAAGTTGCCTACTTTCAAAGGCAATTATCAAGGAAAAAGCGTAAATTTTAATCTTTTAGTCAAAGAAGTTGAAAAGACAAACAATCCTACAAGTGAAACTTTTGTTCTCCCAAACCTGGGCGCTTTTCGCTTGTTATGTAACCCTCCCTTCCACACGCCCCCAAGCTTTTGCTTGTTCCCTCTTTGGTTTATGTTATCTAGTAATTTCGATAAAAAAAAATGCGAAAAATATGAACTAACTAAAACAAGAATGAAACTTACAATAAGTGGCGGTGGTAAGTCGATCGATGGTGTCCTGCTTTAGTTTCGAATTTTTCTTGCCCATAACGAGGCCGGCCGAAACTTTACCAAAAAAAACAACAAAGTCCTGAAGGATTATCCCGAACGGAAATCCAGAGGGTAAAGCGCGCGACCGATTGCCTACACGACTCCTTTTCGACGAAGAATTTTCCATATGCAGGGAGACCACTATGGGCACGCTTGCGCTTTCCCACCAGGAATATTCCGGCCGAAATTACCTGAAGCACGTCGCCTGCGGTTAAATCACGAAGACACTGCTTTAAACAGCAATAAGGCTGTTAAGAGTGCGTAATGGCCTACATTATTCGCTTCCCATAAATCCGGAAAATTGCCTTTAAAGGTATCCCGTTTGATTTATGTGTACTTCATTCATGTAGCACCAACGAATTTTCTTTACACTCCCACAGAAATCATCCTTTGTTGAGCATTAAAAAAACTGTGACGTCACATGCAGTTTTTCACTATTTGGCAACGTTGATATTTAATATCGCGTCAAGAAAGAAGATCACGTGATCACGTCACCCTAACCCTATTTAACTGTTTATTGTTTTGGTTTATTTTTTAATAAATAATGCTAATAATAGTTGCAAATATGAATTTAAGAAAATGCTGTGTACGTTTGCAATAATACTTCTCAAGTTTTGCCCTCAAAATATTTCTACCTCTGCCGTGAAATCGGCAAATTCGGAAAACATGGTTCACTTTGGCACTAAACTTGCAAAAACTGCTGTGAAGATCTTATTATTGTAAGTAGTATATGATTTGAGTTTTACAAACTATTTTTTTTACGACTAATTGGAATTACTTACCAAATTTCACTCAATGTTTGAAACGTTTCTGTGTTTACATTTTCACTTTTCCGGCAGCCAAAGTTTGACCGGTATCCCGGATTGTCACCGGGTGACAGCTGATTAACTTCGTCGTTTAGGTTGAGTTATTGAATCGATTGAATCATTTTAAATTGTAAGTTTGTCATCATTTGCTTTATCATACAATAAAGTAGTTGTTTTTATTCTTTAATTGAACACTAACTGAAACTTGAAGGGCTTTTTCATTGCCTCAAAACATAAGTCAAAATGCAATGTTTTGATGCCAACTGTCAGTGCGTCGATCTTTGTCTGTTTCACGTATTGCCTCTCTTGCACTCACAAACTGATTTAAAAGCCATGTTGCCAAAAGTAAAAAACTGCACGTGACATCACAGGTTTTGAATATGGATTGAAGAAGTAAAATCAAAACTTAAAACTGGTTTAATGGTATAATTTGCTCGCACAATATAAGAATAACATTGAACAACACTGCAACAAACTATTTAAATCAAGTACTTGCGTCACCGTTTTCTTTCTTATCCTTATTACTGAAACAAAGTATTAAAGTATGTTGACCACCGCTGGACGCTCGTAGAACTTTTCGATCAGTCAGCTGTTTGCTTTTCACCTGAGTGGGTACCCAATAGTCATCTTCTTCACCTAATCCTAGTTGTCCATTAGTACCCATTCCCCAGCCGTAGAGAGTACCTGCGAATTGTTGATACAGAACAAAAACCCAGACAAATTAACTACAAACCTTCTGAAGACACTGCAAAAGATGTCGCCGATCCGCAAGCGACATTTTGAATGTCTTTGTTAGTTAAGCTAGTAATTTCTGTAAGAACTTTTGCGTCTTCACAGTTTTCACCTAAATTTAACCTTTAAATTTCACTGGGTATTGTAATTGAGTAAATACTAACCTAACCCCAGTCTACCGTACTCCTTACGTCCAATAGCGTAAACTTTACCGTCAGTAGTCAGGCCTAAAGTGTGGTGTTGTCCCCCTGATATGTGCTCCCACTGGTATTTAGAAAATTCCTGGCTTTTTCGTGGTAAAAATTCCGGTTCAGTTACCGACAATCCTGTTAAAGTGTCAAGAAAAAACTAGAGTTTTAAGACATGGACTTTCAAATGTCAAATAATTACCTATTTGATTGAAATTATTAAGGCCACAAACGTACACGTCACTTTTGTTGGCCACTTTGGCGAACGTACCATACGTTGTCGCCCAGATATTGTCAAAGTGCAGCCGTAAACTGGGCTTTAAACTTATAAGAGCCGGTTTCACCAGTTTCTCTACAAGTTAACCTCACTTAACACACCAACATTAATTGACCAGAGAAAAACAAAAACTCTACCTATATTTCCCTTACCAATACCGTAACGTGACTCACGGTCACTGGATCTTTTGCTCGTGCGTCCCAACTGGCCCTGCTCAGCGCAACCACATGTAAACACCTCCCCTAAATTGGTCAAGAAAACTATGTGGTCAGCCCCCGAGGCAATTTTCATTATTTTATGTTCAGTCATTATTTGATAAGGCAGTCTCTCGTTTCCATTAATAGACAAACCCATGTTACCATGGGAATCCTGTGGTTTTTTAGAAATAATCATTATTTTTCTATGTCAACATAACCAACATACCCGAAAAGTTCCCCAAGCAAAGACGCGTCCATCTTCTAGTAAAGCAGCAGTGTGAGAATCACCAGCTGACACTTGAATCACTTTTCCAGGCAATTCCACCTCACCAGCATCGAATTCGGCATCTTCCTTGCCCTCGGTGACCCGTCCTAGCGCCCCCTCGTCGTTACAACCAAACGTCAGTACTTTACCTTCTTCTGTGAGGCAAACAGAGTGCATGCCCCCCGCGAAAATGTCCACAATTTCATGGCTTAAGTTGACTAGGGCCGGCCGCGATTTTTCTAGTACGTCGGGCCCCAAACCCAACTGGCCAACGTCACCAGCCCCGGTGACGAGAAGTACACCTTTTGAAGAAGTTTTCGGGCGTTTTACGTGATCCAAAGTAACTGAAATAGAATTGTTAGGTTAGCTGTTTGGCCAAAAAAAAAAGTTTACTTACATTTTAACCGTTTATGGGGGACAATCGTTGACGCGGTAGTCTTGCGTTTCAAACTCATGTTTATTTACTACTTTTCTGTGGTTTTTGCTTCTGAATAGTGGACTCAACTATTATGGCTTGTGATGTCTTGGAGGGAAAGAGAATACCAACGAAATTTGAGGTTAATGTTTCCGGTACGTTGACACGTCGCCGGCTGTGCTTACTGGCTTCCTATTGGACACTTTTAATTTTCTGTCCTTGTTTGACTAATAACTTGGCTGTCAACCGGCAAACGCATGCGTACTGTCATTACCGCGTGGGGACGCGTCGCCGCCATTTTGTTATCACTTTCTTTTCATCCATGGCAGAGTAAAGTGTGTTTATAGTTTTCGTTCCGTGCAATTTCCCATTCGAAATGGGTTTCTAGTACCGTAAACGTTTGCACACGCAAGTGTGCCAGTAACTATATTCAATATGCTGTAAGTATTGTAATTGGCTTTATTGTTTTTCCAGTTGAATCCAGTCCTATAGCTTGGACGTTGCGTCAGCACCTTCCCAGAATGGATTACGTTATTGTTTGTTTTTTTTTTGCTGGTGACGTCATTGGTACTTCCAATAGGGACCCATATGTTAATAGTTACCAGCATACAAATTGCCTTCAAAACCACTTTCCCGCCATATTGTTCAAGGTTTCCTAAGCTGATATGTACCTTTATGGAATAACTAGGCCAAAAGTGTGAAAGGCGATTGACCTGTTGTTTAAAGACTTTCAACAGGTGTCTGTGGTCTTAAAACTGTAGAATTTGTAGTGTTTACATAATAACAGGAAGTAGAGTTCACTGGTCTTGACCTTGTTATCAGTTAGCTGCTAACCAAATTGTTCAAAAGCTATTTTACTCCAATTCTGTTCCTTTAGACAAATCCAGGCTAGTGATCATGAGGTCAGTCTGTCAAATTACGTCATTCTGACGTCTGATTTCAGTCTACTGGTTCCATAGAGCAAAAATTTGATAGTTATTACATATTGCTACTCTCACATTTTTTAAATAGGGAAATCTAACTAGAAATTAAACCATTTTTCTTCCTAAATTAACTTGTTTTAATGATTTTAAAAATTGATTTTCTTTATCTCTTGATAGGCTGGCTAATCACTAAACCTTCATAATCTCTTTTATTTGTTATCTTTTGGTCTAGAAGCCAGTCAGTTAATCAACAACTGCACATACTTATTATCTCTGTAATCTTCCAGAATTACTTTAATTAAATAAAAAAAAATTATTCAGACAGGTGCAATTTAAACATTATTTAATGCATTTTATTAATAATTTATGATTTTTGAATATTTTTTTTTTTTAGAGCCACAATGGCGCTTTTTTCGCTTGCCGCTGCAGTTTCGGCACCAAACGTTCACTTAAACGATCTTTCCTTCGAAAACTCGTACCCCAGCAACAATGCAGGACACATTGGACATGTCCCCTGTGTTGGTGTGGAAAAACGAGCCTGTGTCGCCCCTCAGTGAGGTAACCTCAAACTAAAATGCTACAGTGTCGTTTTTGGGGCCAACCGGTACATTATTTTCTAGGAGGCTTCACTATTGCTCGACGAAACCCTTTATCAATCTCTGCCCTTGGACGACATCAAATTCGAAAATGACTGTTTTGAGGATTGCGAGAACAAGGCGCAAGTCGCTTCGTATATCCTGGAAAGCTTGGAAAACTTGGTGGACTTGGATGAACTCATAAAATCAGGTAATTTTTGTTTTCCCCAAGTCAAATTTTGGGTTTTTAACTCCTTACAGTATGGCGCATTCACCAAGTGTCAAGAAATCTTAAGCTTGATTTTTTCAAATAAATTTGAGTTAAATGATTATTTTAAAATCACAGGACTCTTTTTTCACGTCAAAACAGAATCCTGAAGGTCACGTGATTCACGTATCTATTTGTAAGATTAAAATGTCATTTTTAACGTCACGTGACAGTTTTTATGTTTAGACTGTGTTTTTTTAAATCGCGTGACTTTTTTAACGTCAAAACAGAATCCTGAAGGTCACGTGACTCTTTTAAGATTAAAAATGGATTTTATAATGTCACATGACAGTTTTGAATGTCAAAATGTTATTTAAAGGATCACATGCTCGTTTTTTCAGTGAAACTGATATTTTTAAAGACACGTGACCCTCTTTACAGTGCAAATGGCCACGTGACAATTTTTAATTATTTTTCAATTCACGTGACTGTTTTAGATGTCAAAGTATTATTTGAAGAGTCACAAATATGCAACCAGCAATACAGTTCTAATTCTCCAATATCACGTCGTGGTCACCAATTTGGAGGTTTAAACTCCTGGAGGTTGCTATCTCCAAATTGAGATTCCTCCCGACGTGATATTGGAGAATTAGAACTGTATTGCTGGTTGCATATTTGTTTAGTGGTGCCATCTCACCCTGGTTACTTAAATTAATTTTCAGTTCCATTGCCACTGTCTATCCTTATCATTTAGTCCATGGTAATAGTAGATAAATGAAATGTACAGGGTTTCCTCTAATTGTTGCTTAAAATGGGCTTGCAGTTGAAAAAAAATTGTTTGTAATATTTTTTAAACAACTTTCACTAATTTTTTATTGAAGGTGTTACTAGTTACCTTTTTTGACAGTTTGGGTTAGGCTTAAAACGTAATTAATAGCAACCTTGATGTAGGTTTTTTTTTTTTTTAAAGCAATTATCCTATTTGCTTTAGAAAAGATACTCTGGTTTGTGGATGTGCATCAAACATACGATTTTACACCTCTGGAACCGGTTAGCACCGGAATATCGGCTGTTTTCATAATAAAATTCCACTTGATCTGAACGCCATACATAATTTTGTTGAAACTGGCCGCCCCTGAGTTGTCAAGTTATGCAGAAACGCCTTTCAAACTTTGCAATTTATGCGGAATCTTTAATTAAGCTAACGTTGTTATTTTGTTTCTAAGTGGAATGTTGCTTGTAAACTACACAAATTTGTGTGCGTTATCAAAACTAAGGATTTTCCTATTATTGTTTACTGGTTATTAACCCAATTCTTTGAAATCGAACTTCAGACTCTAGATTTATCAAAAAGTCAATTTAAGGCTTGGAAAAACGGAACACAAAGACGATGTTAATTGGTGACAGTGTCCTCGTTAGCTTTAACTATTTACGATTAAAAAAAATATATTATTCAACTTTTATCTGTATACATCCCTGACCCTTTGTCAGGGTGTTACCTTCAAAGTGAAAACAAACAAATTTGCTTACTTTCCACTATCAAAAATATATTTTTTTTATCAGAACATTAAAGGAAGTAACGGTACCAAATTTTCTGTCAAGAAACCGTGTACTTTTAAACCGGGACAGTGATTTTTTGGGACAATTTTACAACCTTTGCCATTTACTAAACGAAACGACAGATTTTGATGCAGTTTGGACTGGATCATTGGGCTTAATTCATGGGATTTTGGTTGATGGAATAAACTCTGACTTAAATGCACCGCCACTGTACTATACAGGAAAAGAAGTAGTCTCCAATTGATTAATAATTTGTTAACGAGGATTCCAAAAATGTGCTTAAAACAGTTATTTTCTCACTCCAAGTGGGTTTTACAGGCAATTTTGTCCTTGACTGTCTTTTCAAACTGAGTTCTTGGCAGTTCAAGTTTTACACCGCTTTTCTATGTGACTGTACCAAATTTTTTAGTGTTTTTTCAGGTTATTGGATAGGAAATTTAATGAGGATTCCAAAAATGTGCTTAAAACGGTTATTTTCTCACTCCAAGTGGGTTTTACAGGCGATTTTGTCCCTGACTGTCTTTTCAAATTGGGTTTCTGGCAGTTCAAAGTTTGACACCGTTTTTTTCTCTGACTTTAGCTGATTTTTTAGTATTTTTTAATATCATTGGATAGGAAATTTAATGAGGATTCCAAAAATGTGCTTAAAACAGTTATTTTCTCACTCCAAGTGGGTTTTACAGGCGATTTTGTCCCTGACTGTCTTTTCAAACTGGGTTTCTGGCAGTCAAACTTTGACACCGCTTTTCTATGTGACTCTACCAATTTTTTTGTGTTTTTTTTAGGTTATTGAATAGGAAATTTAATGAGGATTCCAAAAATGTGCTTAAAACAGTTATTTTCTCACTCCAAGTGGGTTTTACAGGCGATTTTGTCCCTGACTGTCTTTTCAAACTGGGTTTCTGGCAGTCAAACTTTGACACCGTTTTTCTATGTGACTTGTCTGACTTTTTTTACGTGTATGGTGTGACACCGTTTTTTGTTATAATTTTTTCCAAAAAGTGCTTAAAACAGTTATTTTTTGGGTTTTACAGATCCCTGACTGTCTTTTCAAATTGGGTTTCTAGCAGAAAGTTTGAAGAGTCTGACTTTCTGAATTTTTTAGTAATTTTTTTGCTCATTGGATAGGAAATTTAATGACATTCCAAAAATGTGCTTAAAACTGCATTTTCTCACTCCAAGTTTTCAGGCGATTTTCTCACTCCAAGTGGGTTTTACAGGCGATTTTGTCCCTGACTGTCGTTTTGGTTGTTTGGTTTTAGTTGTGTCAGTCTCACGTGACTGTTTAAGTAAGTAGGGTTCTAGTGTCACGTGACAACTGTCTGATACGTCAAAATCTGGTCTGTAAAGCTCAAACACTCAAAACATAGTTTTCTGGCAGTTGCAGAGACATGATGTGCTTTACAGCTTCATGGTAATTATTTTGATAGTTGACACGTGACAGTCTTAGTACCTGATGTTCTAGCGTCACGTGGCAACTGTCTGATACGTCAAAACAGTCAAAATCTGCTTTGAAAAGCTCAAACAGTCAAAATACCGTTTTCTTGTGATTGAAGAGAAATTACGTGTTTTACAGCTTCATGGTAATTATTTTGATAGTTGTCACGTGACTGTTTACATAAATAGTGCACTAGTGTCACGTGGCAACTGTCTGATGTGTCAAAACAGTCAAACTTTGCTTTGAAGAGCTCAAACAGTCAAGCTCAATGACGGTCCAAACCGCATTAAAATCAGTTGATTCGTTTCAGAATCCAAAAACACCACTGTCCCGGTTTCGAAATGTGATAATTTTTGCGTCATTTTAATGTTGCTGGGCCAAAGACAATCAACAGTTTTGGTTCTGATTGCATTCTATTACTGTTTGTGGCTGATAACTGTCATAATACCAATCTGACCTTACTCTAACCAAACTATCGATTACATTAGTGACAATTACTGGAGAATTGGTTAAACAAGCCCTTTTGAATGTGGGGTTAACCACCGCGCGAATCAAACAATCCAAGTCAACACGGTTCTTATCTGCGATGCGGTACGGTCATGTGCGCACAAATCTGTTTAACAAGCGGTTTAGGGGGGGAAGGGGATAAGCAGTAGCGATTTCACAGGACTAGGACAGTAATAACCGACTAGTTTCTACAGCAGCTGTCGCCCGAGTCAGTCCACGTAATTTCGTCGCGATCCACGTGGTTTTTTTGCTCGCCAGTACCGTGAAGTTGGTGACAGTGAATTTGTTAAGGTCCCGATGTCATCCGGTGCCAATGTCTTTCCCCGTTTTCGCGCATAGTATGCCAGTCTGCTACCATTACACGTGGAACAGGGAAATCGTGTTCAACAGCCAGAAGTTGGTCAAAAGACGTTGAAGGCCTGCCTCCGCCCCCGCCAAAGCCACCCTTCACGCCGCCACTGCCTTGCATACCAATTAGTTTGTTAAGAATCAAAAAAGACATTGCCGTGCGTTTACCCACTGAATAATGGCTCTTATTTATGGTAGGTTGCCTATATTCAAATAATTGAGACGTTAATAGAGTTTAAATTGGTTAGCCTTGGCCCCTATTTAACATCCTCTGTTTAGTTCTGTATAAAACAATTTACATTCAGGTTTGTTTTCCTACCTGTTGAGGAACTGGTTTTCTCTCATTCATTTAAATGCGAATAAGACAGTTTGCTATCTTTGTCCAGTCTTTTATCGTTAGCTTTGAACCCGGGTCATCCAACATTTGCTGTGGTATCTGTTGTCCTTTGAGTCTTTATTAATATTTTGTTTGGTAGCTAAACACGATAATACCAATTCCCTTAACCAGCACTTTTATATACCACTGTTGTCAAGTGTGATTATTTTTTTTAATTTGATATGGTTGCTCATCCAGCTTAGTATCCAATCCAGTGTATGCAACGTTTCAATGGAAGTGCAAAATGTCACTTTTGTTCATAGACATGTCAATGTTTTGGAGTGGACACTAGCTGAATCTAGTCCTAAAGGTGGTGTAACCTAACCTGAATTAATAACTGACATGGTAACAGGTTTTCCCAAACACCATGTTTTGTCTTAAAAGCAAACATCAAGCTCCAGTGATTTCAATCAGATGCGCTCTATTTAATTCTGTTATCCTTGGCTCCGTAAGCAAACAGGGTGTGTTTGTTCTTACACACCCCATTTAAATAGCTTCTAAACCACTTGTAAACCGACCTACTAAAAAGGTTTCAGCCTGAATTCGGGAGATTGTAGCTCTGATTTGTGCTTTCACTCTTTAGGAATGTGGTTGCGTACGTTAATCAACCATGTCAGTTTAGTGCAAGTAGCTTCATCCTATCAAATATCGTTAAAACAGTATGGTTTTGGACTAGACGTGCCTATTAAGGTGCAACGTTGCCAAGATTCGTAGAAAGGCCAGAAAAGCAGCAAATTTTGTAACGAATTCATTACAAACGTTTTTGTTCTAGATACAGGTGTGGTAAAACCATAGGAAAACCGTGTAACGGACAGAGAAACGTAGGTAATTGCATGCGCGGGAGAAAGACAGTAAACGAAAAAAATATCAAGTAGGCCATATTTTTAGCGCGCTGTTGCCAAACGCCGTAAGTATTCAATACCCTAGACAAACTTACTTACGGCGTTTGGCAACAGCGCGCCTAAAAATATGGCCTACTTGATATTTTTTTCGTTTTCTGTCTTTCTCCCGTGCACGCAATTACCCACGTTTCTCTGTCCGTTACACGGTTTTCCTATGGTCGCTTTTGGATTTACCACACTGTATATGGATTATACATATAATTTTATATCAATATTAATTGCGCAGCCTGGTAACAACTATCCTACGACCCTGAAGTCCGAGTAAAAGAGAATTGCACTATTTTAATTTAAAAGTTGACTGATACTAGAGATTAATCTAACCTCACCTAGGTGATCTGGATTGCCTTGAAATTTGATTAAAAAAATTTTTTTGTGGAACCTTTCAAGCCTAATGTGCGTCAATTATTCAATCACAGTGGCACAAAACAGGCCTAAATTGAGCACTTTTTTTAAACAAAAGATTGCGTAAACGAGTCAATCAAATACGTTGATGCCACGTCTAGATAATAGTTCTTAAAACCATGGTATATCGGAAATAATTAACGAAATTTAGTTGGCAACACTGTGTGTCCAGTCGAGTTGTAGTAGAATAGTAGCCTTGAAGCGTTTAACTAAACATCCTGTGGTTTATTATTAAACATTTTTCGTTGTAACTGTAACCTGGATTTTACTGTTATTAAATCAAAAAAAAAAACCTTGTTTACCATTCATTTTTAGATAATTTGGCAACAGTGTTGGGTTTAGTCAGTCAGAAACTTGAAAAATGACTGAAAATTTTAAAAACTCAGTCAGAAACTTGCAAATTAATTGCAAATATTGAAAACAAAGTAAAAAACTTGAAAACTGGCTGAAAATGTTAAAAACGCAGTCAGAGACTTGGAAATTGACTGCAATTGTTAAAAACAAAGTAAAAAACTTGAAAACTGGCTGAAAATGTTGAAAACAACGTTAAAATATGAAAATTGGCTAGAAAGGTTGCAAAAAAACAGTAAAAAACTTGAAAATTGGTCAAAAATGTTGAAAACAACTGCAATTGTTGAAAACAAAGTAAAAAGTCAAAAACATGATAATTGACTGGAAATGATGAAAACACAGTCAGAAACTTGAAAATTGACTGAAAATGTTAAAAACGCAGTCAGAAACTTGGAAATTGACTGAAATTGTTAAAAACAAAGTAAAAAACTTGAAAACTGGCTGAAAATGTTGAAAACAACGTTAAAATATGAAAATTGGCTAGAAAGGTTGAAAAAAACAGTAAAAAACTTGAAAATTGGTAAAAAATGTTGAAAACAAAGTCAAAAACATGATAATTGACTGGAAATGATGAAAACACAGTCAGAAACTTGAAAATTGACTGAAAATGTTAAAAACGCAGTCAGAAACTTGGAAATTGACTGCAATTGTTGAAAACAAAGTAAAAAAACTTGAAAATTGGCTTGAAAGGTTGAAAAAAACAGTAAAAAACTTGAAAATTGGTCAAAAATGTTGAAAACAAAGTCAAAAACATGATAATTGAGTGAAAATGATGAAAACACAGTCAGAAACTTGGAAATTGACTGCAAATGTTGAAAACGCAGTCAGAAACTTGAAAATTGGCTGAAAATATTGATTAAACAGCTAATTATTGTAACGGGTGTTCAATAATTGTTATGGTCGTAGTTGGCTGTGGTTCTAGCATGAACGTAGGGCCGTTGATAAGTTCGTATATGCTTTGAAATGACAGCTGTCATATAATAATTGTTTGCAACGCTATCTAAGACATACGCTTTTTGTGACAATTGCCATCCATAGGCGACTTGACCATAAATAACAATTATTGAACATCCGTTATTTGATGATAAATTTTGCTCTTATTGTAATTAAGGTTTATTTTTGTTTGTACTAAGGAAGGTAAATCCCGTTAATTCAGTGATGCGTTTCAACCAAAAATCGACCTTAACTACTTAAAATCTTAATTTTTACTATCTTGACTAGGGATGGGAGCAATCACTTAGTTTCTGTTTGTAGAGATGTGACAGAGACTTGTTATGTAATATAATATTTAGTCTGGTTGTTGAAATGTAATAATTATTCAAAATGGTCCACAATTCCGCTACACAAGTCGACCGAACAAGGTGAACCACGCCCGCATACTTTCGCTTATACTACTGACACATTTAAATAATTAATTAACCTTTTTGTCCTTCCAGAACCGTCGTTTCTTGGATTGGACGACAAAATGCTTCCGCTACTCGAGGAAGTGGACCCTCCCTGTGGCGCTGTCGCGGTCCCGGTGGTGATGAAGTCCGAGTACTTCAAACCCCCGGAGGAGAGTCCTTTCCTCATGATGAATGAGTTTGAAAAAGTTTACTTTGAACTGCACAACGGAGCCTTAACCCCACCACAAAGTCCACCAAGTGAACCACCGGTCATTACCACCCTTCTGGCATCGAGCCAGTACCAAAAAAACGCCGCTTACTCATCAACAGTACCTGACAAGCCCGCCCAACAAGTACTCGCTTTCCCCCAAACTGTTTACACCTCCATTCCCACTCCTCAGCCGGATATAGCGCACGAATTGGCCGTTGTAGACGAATTGGTGCGCACCAGAGTGCAGGACATGCAATGGAGTTCCGGACCGTCGTCCCCTGAGAGTAGTAGCAGCAACGGCAGCAATTACGGAGATTGCTCGTCGTCCGAGGACCCGGAATGGGTACCGGAACCGGTCGAAAACTGTAACGCAACTTTCAGCGCGGTGCAGAAACCCCAAAAGAAACGAAACAAGCCGTACTCGCACAATCCGGACGACAAGAAGATCCGCAAAAAGGAACAGAACAAAAATGCCGCCACCCGGTATCGCATGAAAAAGAAGGCGGAAGTCGAAGTTATTTTAGGGGAAGAAAAACAATTGCAAGACAAACACGGCGAATTGAATGGGCAAATTACGGACCTGCAACGGGAAATCAAGTACTTAAAGGGGCTGATGCGCGATCTCTTTAAAGCCAAGGGCCTGATCAATTAACTTCCACAGCAATTCTTTCATTATTGATAAAGTGTTTCGTTTTAAGGAAAGATGTTTAAGTTTTTGCATATTTTAGTCGTAGGAACCGAAGTGGGTGCATCCGCTCTACTTTGCGGTTGCGCCGACTTTTTAATCAATTTAACAAGTTCATTATTATGGTAATTACTAATCAGACGCAGGTGGGACATTAGGTTAACGTAAATTTCGAGACGTAAGTACACGGCTTATTATTATAGCAAATCATTATACGGTTAATATAATTTTTCAGATGTTCGGAGTTTTTTTTGCAAGATTTTTCCACCAAGTACATTCCTTTTGTTCCAATTTGCCCCAAACCAATCTGGGAATTAAGAAAAATTTGACAGTCACATGACCATACTACTAGATTTGTTGTGAAATAAAGTCAGGTGACTACTGTACGTAATTGCTAAATCAACGCACGTGACCTCTATCTAATCTTCTGTTGCTAACTTCACTCGGTATCCGCCATATTGATTTTCTTTAATTTGTAAACATTGTTTTGCCGAAAGTGTAATTAAACAGAAATTGCAATAAAACCACAATGTCCAACATCGTACTGGACGATTTCGATAAAATCTGCAGAATGTGCCTGAAACAGGACCCCATTTTGATAAACATTTTCTTTTCGGAAGTGTCTGAAATCATAGCAAGCACCACCAAAATTGAGGTAGAAAACTCCGGTTTTTTAGTACATTTTCCTTGGATTTACTACCGTATTTTAGTTGAAAGAGGGCGACCGTCTCCCCGAAACAATTTGCATGACCTGCATGGACAAATTTGTGGAGTTTTACCGGTTTAAACAACTCTGCGAAAACAGTGATGCTGTTCTGCATTCTGTGTTGATTCTACACCAACAAACCGATAGGGTAAGTTAGTAGAAGCTGTCTGGTTTGTAGTACAGTTTTGGACGCTAGGTTGAAGAACTGCACAACTACCACAAAATTCCTTGTAGTAGTTTTATGGAAGAGAACAATGAAACTATCCAGATTGAAAGTAATGATGTAGTAGAAGAAGTGATTCAACTAACAAATGATTTGGCTAATAGTGAATGTGGGTTATGTCGGCTTAAGGTTACAGATTTAAAAGCGCATATAGAAGAGTACCACCCGGCAACTGGAGGGCATTACTGTGTTTTATGCTCAAAGGAGCAAAGTTCCACTTATGGTACTAGCAAACAGTTAATTGCCCACCTAAAATATCACAAGTAAGTGGAAATTGCTTAAATGCTTGTAAAGTGAGTATTATTGGTTTTTAGAAAACCACCAAAATTCCAATGCGAACACTGCAAAAAATGGTTTAAACACGCGCACCAAAGAAAAATCCACGTGCGCACGCACACTGGCGAACGTCCCGCCATCTGTCCAGTGTGCGACAAAACGTTTGCGGACCCCCGCTATTTGGGAACGCACCTCAAATCGCACGCGCCCATCAAAACCAACCAGTGCCCCGTCTGTCAGAAAACGTTTGCGCTCAAATCGACTTTGACCGTTCACTTGAAGGCGCACAGCGACGTGAGAGCTCACATGTGCTCCAAATGCGGTAAAACGTTCAAACACAATCACAATTTGAAAATTCACATGCGTTTACACACCGGCGAGAAACCGTACAATTGTCGATTGTGTTTTAACTCGTTTATATCCGCTTCGGTGTTGTCAGCTCATATGCTCACTCATACTGATGAAAAAAGGTGAGTAAGCCATGCACGTCATCAGTGAGTTTGACGTTTTGAAAATGCTTAGCGATTAGTAGCGCGCTCTCTTTCCTACACACTCACAGTTCTGATACGTGTGTGCGTTGTTGCCAGATTGCTGGTTGACCATTTGCTGTTTTTAAGTAAACAAAAAACTCTAAACATCTGGCAACGCGATGCGTTAAATCAATGACATGTAAACACCCAAAATTGTTTTAGGTTTTCCTGTTCGGTTTGTCGTAAAAGTTTCAAAAGATCCGGCGACCTAAACATTCACATGAGATGTCACACGGGGGAGAAACCTTATACGTGCACCTTGTGCGGTAACAAATACAGGATGGCCTCGCATTTAAGGGAACACCTGAAAACGCACAGTGGTAAGACCGACAGGGTTGTCCAGAATGTTTCAGACAAAGGGCGCTTTGTAGGCGAGAAGAACTACGTGTGCGAAATATGTTCGAAGGCGTTTTACAACGGGAAAGCCTTAAGGGTGCACAAAGTGTCCCACGGCGGGCAAAAAACGTTCCATTGCAACGAGTGTCAGCGCGGCTTCGTGCATAATACGTCACTGTACGCGCATCAAAGAAAATTCCATAGATTACCTAAGACTGAATAGTTGTATAGTTTCCCAGGTTGGTGTTTGTGCTTGAGTTTTAAGATAATCATAATCATCTCAAACGAGCTGAAATTAGTGCCGGCTTCGTTCGTTTTCGACACTTTATGGAGCAACCAGAGTGTGACCTCACAATGACGTAGTTTGACAAAACCGTAACTTAACCAACTGTCAAATTACGTCATCCTGACGTCACATTCGCGTTGTTTGCACCATAAAGGGTAAGAACAAACTGTATCTATATTATTATATAGTTTTCTTGACAGTTGAAATAATTACCGAATGCACTCTCAGCTGTGACGTCACTAGGGGATGATAATCTATAGTAAAACTCAAAGTAATGACATGTTTACCCACTTTTGATTGTTACTATTTGTGACGTCACTAGGGTATAATAATCTATAGTAAAACTCAAAGTAATGACACTTTTGTCTTTGCTATAGCTTTATGACGTGTTACTTTGATTTGTCCCCTTTCTTTTGGTTAATTCCCATGTTACAACAAATACTTAGTGAATGTGGGTTGATATGATGGGTAGTTGGTTTCGTTCATTCTGAAGCTCAAATTTTCATTAATGACCGATAGAGTGTAGTACGTTTTTTCGCCGTAAGATTGCGGATGGAACGGTCCTGCTACCGTCAGTTTGTCCGGTTTGGTTTTCACTTTAGCGTTGTATTTGTCCACGCCGTGTTCCGGGTATTTGTCGAAACATCCAGCCTTACAACCCGCCGGCTAGAATAACCGTACTGGAAGAATTTTAGCATTTTTTTAGTGAATACTCACATCTTTGCCTGGTCCTGTAGGAATAAACTTGCCGGGTGGTAAAGGCGGTACAACCTTCTCTTTAGGTGGGGCGTAAGTAGGTCCCGGCTTGAATTTGTCAGGGTTTTTGAAGGGGTTGACTTCAAAGTACTCTTTAGGGCGCGTTCCCACCACCATAGGTCCGTTCAACCTTTTACCGTACTCTTTAAATTTGGGTTTCACCCCGTACTTTTCAACAGTATGAGCCGGATAGGGATTGAGACAAATATCCACATAACCAGGACCTCCCGCTTTAGCAGGACCGGTTATAGGGTTTTTTCCTTCAGTTTTCAGTTTAGGGCGTGGTCTTAATTTGTTGCTGAAAGCATCCACGTGCCCTTCAAAGGTACCGTACCAGTCGCCTGGTGTGCTGTGCTTTTTAGGGTTCGATGGTGGGATAAAGGGTCGTTCTGACACGTTTTTAAGGGGGGGTTTTCTTTAAAAATACCCTTTACCAGAAATATGTTGAAACTAATTAAGACACTCACGGTTTGCGTCCTCGACCCTTAATGGCCTCTCCAGTAAAAAGACGTTTGAACTCTTTATCGAAATAGCAGTCTTGCCAGTCACATTTTACTTTAGGCCCTCCCGCCAGAAGGTTTTTGCCCTTTTCCAGCCTTAGTCCTGAAAACTACAAGTAGTGCAAAAGGTTTAGAGCTGAAGGTGGGTAATGTACGTCCAAAAGGGGAGACGTAGCCCTTGCCGTTCATGTAGGGCATTTCAGTGAACAGACCCAGACGTTCAATATCAGGTTTTCCATATTTGTTACCCCAATCTGGGGCTGTTTTCCCCATATTTTAAGTTTTCAGTAAAATTAACGTCTCATTTGATAAATTGTTAACAACCTAACCTAAATCAGTCAAATATTGTGTGTTTGACAACTGACACATTTGCGTTTCTCTGTCGCGTTTAATGGATGCAACAAAGACGACAAGCTTCCGTTAGTAGGCAACCAACTATACACTCAACAGTTATGCACAGTATACCAGGGTGTGTTTATAAGTTCAACTGTCCTGGATGCAATTTTAAAGCAACTTTTTACGGAAACAAGGTTTTTAACTTGTTGAAGTTGGTATAATAAACAAAAATACTTTTTTTTCAATATTTTGATTGTGTGTGTGTGTGTAAGGGGAATTGAGAGCGGGGTGTTACGTCACTGCGGAGCCAGTATCGATCCAGTCTGGACCGCGTGTACATCCAGAATCCCGCAGGAACACGAAAACGTATAAGAGTGATTAAACCTGGAAAAAATTGGGCCAAATTCGTGGTTTTGCTATGCGGTGCCCTTACGGTGGATAGTGGGTTCGGTTTGGTGCGTGGTTCGTCCAACTACTGCGGTCGGTTTATTAGATGCGGTCCTGGTAACAAGGTGAGTGTTTTGTTTTTCCTGAAGGTTGAGTTTGTTTTCTTGGTTGAGTGTCCCTCTTAAAAACAAAACTAAATTAGGTGGTGGAATGGGGTGGAGGGTTTCAGGGGGGCCCGCGGGGGGCAGATAGCGCTGCGGGACCCCCGGCTCCAGCATGCGGCGCCCTAAAGAATGAAGAAGCAAAACGTCCGCACCCTCTCTCTGATCGTGTGCACCTTCACTTATCTGCTCACGGGGGCGGCCTTCTTCGACACCTTAGAGTCGGAGACTGAGAGTAAACGAAAAATCGTGCTTCAAGGTATTCCTTCCTTCTTCGCCTCTTTGTGTTAATCTACACCACAATTTCAACAGAAATTCAAGTAATAATTAGACGTAAGTACAACATAAGTGACGAAGATTTCCGGATCATGGAAACGGTGGTAATGAAATCCGAACCGCACCGAGCCGGTCAACAATGGAAGTTTACTGGGGCTTTCTATTACGCCACCACAGTGTTAACCACCATAGGGTGAGAAAATTTACCCGCTTTCGCAATGACTATACCGATGAGTTTTCCAGGTATGGACATTCCACTCCCAGCACGGTGTCCGGTAAACTCTTCACCATGATGTACGCCATGATTGGAATCCCACTGGGTCTGGTCATGTTCCAGAGTATCGGCGAGAGAGTGAACAAGCTGAGCAGGTGACCGATTGCACTTAAAGCGTTTAACAAGCGACACGTGTCACGTGACTTTACAGCGTCATTATCAGATCGGTCAGGTCGTCGTTGCATTGCAAACAAACGACCGCGTCCGAATTGGACTTGATCTGCGTGGTTACGTTTCTCTCGTCCCTCACGATTTTGGGGGGCGCTGCCGCCTTCTCTCGTTACGAAGGATGGAGCTACTTTGACTCGGTCTATTACTGTTTTATCACGCTCACCACAATTGGTTTCGGCGATATGGTAATAAAGTATGGTCTATGGTCTATCTCAGGGCTAGCTAATTGTCGTTCCTTGTCTATTAGTTGTGAATTGATTGAGACGGAATTTTGATCGGGGAAATTCGGAGTTGGCGTTGTTATAATTTTGGTTGTTTGACGTTTTGTTGACAGTTTGTTTTCTAGTTAAAAAGCCCTTCTCTCAGCCCTATTCCCTTAAGGGTGCAGGGGGATGAACCTAACCTAACCTAACCATTCAGCTTTGGCTCTGTCCGCAAACGTCATTTAAAATTCATAATTTTGGTTGTTTGACGTTTGTGGACAGTTTCTTCAAACTTTGCCCCTTGCAACTTAAATGTATCGATTCGGTTATGATTTTGTGTGAATTGTATTTGTGTTTTTGATATTTTCGGTTACCGAAAAGTCGTAAACAAGCAGTGTGGCTAATAGATGTTTCATGTGACAGAGAGTTTGCCGCTTACCTTGCAGGTTTACCATCAAGAAAATAACACACACACACACTCCAGAATCACTACCAACACCTTGCACAATTCAAATAAAGTAATTTTACGAGTAACTAACCGCACTGATTTAATTTTTCCGCTCATGTTTACGCATTTTTCCAAACTTAACCTCACTCTTGTCAAATCGGTAAACAACTGAACTGTCAACGTCAATTGTCAATCAATGTGTTTCTGTCCTTTGCTATCATTACAAACTGATGCCATGTTGCCGAATCGTTCTTGCAATACTGGGGCCCGGGAGCGAAATATCAATGAGACTTTAGTCGATCACGTGACGTTTGAACTGACTGGACGGTCACTTTATAGGTGGCGTTGCAAAAAGACAACGCTTTGAGCCAAAAACCGGAGTATGTGATGTTTTCGCTGATTTTTATTCTGTTCGGTTTGGCCATTGTTGCCGCCTCTTTAAATCTGCTAGTGTTACGGTTCGTTACTATGAACACGGAGGATGAGAGGAGGGACGAGGCTCAAGCCATTCAGGTTATACAAGTTTGTTGATTGCAAGAAAAATTAAACAAAAAAACATTTTTATAGGCTTTGGCGGGGGCAGTAAGACTGGACGGGGACGTGATCACGGCGAACGGTTCCATTCTAAGCGGTCAATTAGGTCTTCACTGTACAGAAACGACATCCGTAGACATTGACGATACCTCAGTGTGTTCCTGTCCGTGCGGCTGTATACCAACGAACAGTAGACATAGGTAAGTCGACGCGTACGCAATTTGTGCAAAAAACGTGTAAATGATAATCGCAAGATTTACGGTAAGGAGATCGCCCACCCAAATCACGCATTTGCTGCCCGTGTTGCCCATGCACGAGCTCCATCTACCGCAAGGACCGGTACCACCACCGCCGGCCATCTGTCCCAATCACAGAGCCTCGATTTGATTGGTCAATGTGATATTTATAGGTTATCTGTCACTGGTTTTTAACGAATTATAAATAATGTAAAATAAATCATACTTTTTTAGGTTATGGTGTCGGTAAGTTTTGACTGAAAAATCAGCACAGTGTGATTTACATCAACTGTCATTTCTTACACACCGTTGCCAAACTGAACTATATTATAGATAAGCCATCAATCATTCTTATGATAATAAATTCCGGTAAAGCCACTTTTCTGCTGCTTAGGCTCAAAAAAAATGTTTCGACTGATTATTAGGCGCCGTTTTGCCTTTTTTGATGTGTTATTCCAGAGTTTTTGTTAAAATGTATTATACACACAGTTCTGCTGGCAATATATAACTTACTCGAATATTTAACGTTTATTTACTCATAAATGTGTGTATCAGAAAAATGGCCAACTTTTGTATATATAAACACTCTCTGTATAGTGGTGGTTACGTCACCTGTCCAAATGATGACGTAACGTTCGTTTCGAAATGTCAGAGTGACATTCAATCCCACGAAATTTTACTCAGACTCCAGGGTGCGTATTCTTGGAGTTACCAAAACAGAATGTCAAACATTAAAACTTTCAAGAATTAGTGCCCAGGGATTTTTTAACATTTATATAGTCTTTGAAAATCTTTGGTGTATAAGTAAAACTTTTTCAATTTTAATCGCCCTGTATAAGTAGTTCTCTTTTTAGGTTAGGTTTTGAAACATTTTTAACTCTTATTACGATAAGCAACCAAATGTGTTAACCATTTGCCCGCAATGGTCGTTACTTATTAGCATAGTGTAAGTAAGGCAAACCGAATTTATTTTTCGTTTCGTTCTAAATGTGGCAACGCTGTAGCAAATTGTTTTTACGTAACAGTTTGAACCAATCCAATTCATCCAACTAGGTATGTAATAGTATATTGTAGCTCTAAAGCCTAAAGGCCACAAGACCAAGCGTTTTTTACCACTGTTAGCTAAAAAAGTGTTACTTACCTAAAAATCATTATAATTGAGATGTCACACGTTAATTATTGTTACTTTTTTAAAATTTTATTAACCAGTTTGATGTATTATCGCCTACACCCATATTAATGTTTGCCAAGAATAATCAATGACTTATATAATAAATAATTTTATAATTCTTGGAACTTGCTCGTTTTCTTGACAGGACAAAAACACAGTCACCCTTAAAAAAATAACTTTATTTCGTGTTTAAAAATCTCTATATCAATTTCAAACAAGGTCACAAATATTGTCTTAAGACATATAGGTAATAGTAAAAGATATATAACAACTAGCGCCCAATCGACATTCCAGCCCTTACCAGTTCAGTACTAAACCCATTTTGGAAATATTCAATTAGAAAAAATATAAGTGGTGGTAAGATCCGAAGCGCCGCGAACGCCATCTATAATAAATAGTATGAGTATAAAAAAATAAGTGGTTAGGAGAGATTCGATTATTTTCAAAAAATTAGTAAGGCAAGAAGTGACAACGTCGCCACTAATATAATAAACCATCATCAGCAAGGTCTTGTCTGTCAAATTCTTAACGTTGTAAGACAGTTAGGGCATAATTTTAAACTAAATAGAAACAACACTTTTGATCACCACCTATAACGCCCTTACAAATTAGAAAAACTGGAAAATCAACAACTTAACCTAAGAAAAATCATTTTAGGAAATATATTTGTTTAATTTTATATATTATTCTTATATTACTTAAAGGTACTAATCGCTGTTGGTGGAACTGAGTTTAAATTGCATTGAGTAAGTTGCGGGAGATAATCAGGGGAAGGTAGGGAAAAAGGATTGTCACCAAATTTTGACCTAACCTCCTCCTCCCTATAGGAAAAATGGGGGTGGGGGTAGGAGGGGGGAATAACCATAACAACAACACTCTCGAAAAAGAAAACACAACAGAGACAAAAATTAAGGCGCTAAACTTATCTTATTATCACATTGACGTTGCAATTTTTAAAAAAAACACAGTCCGGTTCTGTCACTAACTGTCCCGATTACCTTTAGACTGCCATCGACGCGGCCACGGCAACGGCCAATCAAATTGCCGCGGTACGGGCCCGCCTACGTTGCCCTCGAAATAGAGAAACAACGCGAACCACCAGGTCCGGCTTAGGAGATTGTTCGACGAGAATTGCTGCGAAAAGTGTCACTTTAGTGATTAAATTGTTGTGACATATGACAGTGACTTACCTTCAGATTGGCGTTATTGGCTAAGGTGTGGTATATCCAAAATATCCTAGTGGTAACGTAGTAAGCTATGATAACGTCCACGGTATAGTGACCGTGGGACAGTTGAAGCATTATCACCCCGATCACGCCCAACACCCAGTACAACCAATGGACCATTCGCAGCAGGTAAAACTTTTTGGGAGTGTCTGGAAACAAACCGAGTCACACGACTGACAATTTGTGAGGTTAGAGTCTAGTTACATTCGGATATCATGAGGTAACTGAAGACCAAAACGACGGTGTGTCCGCTATAAATGAAATCTCCGCAATACGTGTGCTTGCCGTTGACCGAGAGACCAAAACCGCTCATCAAGTGCAGGACGCGATTGGCTATCAGACGCGGTGACGTACTGTTTGATTTCGGCGAGCACACGTACGTGTCGCTCGATAACGGCAACACTGTCACGTACATTGTGATCGCCCTGTACATATACAGCAGCGACATGATGAGGAACACTCGTCTAAACACGATAAATCTGAAAATAAATTGCACATTTACTTTTAAAAACGTCACTTGGGCAGACATTTTGAATAAAAACCGCACACGGCCTACTAGAAAAATGAAAGTTTTTAGCGATTGGATATTAATTGTAAACAAAAGAGGCACGTTTCAAATTGGCCAATCAAAGAGTTAGCCTTGGATATATGTCAGTAGAACAGTGAAGTGAGAAAAGTACATAGAGGTGACACGATCTTCATTACTGTGGTAAAACAACATGAATTGATTATCTTACCGGTGTTTGTGAAAGACCATGGCAATCATACAGGAATTTACACAGAAAATAATGATGTATTCGGAGACGAAGAGGGCCCAATCGTATTCGGGCACGTTGCTAAGAAACACGTCTGGTAGATGTTCGTATTTGCGCCGGTCCGGCACGTTGTCGTGCACCAAACTGAGCGACGTTAACGTCAAAATGAAATTGAAGCACATAATCACAAAAGCTGAAACAAACGATTATTATATAAAACATTTTGGACAGCTTCAATGGCGCATTGAAGGTTCTGGACTGCTTTAGAAACATTTTGGGAACTCTTAGACGGTTCTAGAAATTGTCGGATGCTTTTGAACTGTTTTAGAATCATACGGACCATTTTTAGTTGCCAGAAGTCTCTGAAAGCTTTTTGATTCCCAAGAGATTTCTAATAGTGCCAGAAGCCTCTGGCAGCCATTTTTAGTTGTTGCCAGAAGTCTCTGAAACCTTCTTAAGCTTCCCAAGAGACTTGCAAAAGTGCCAGAGGCCCTTAAACCGCCATTTTGTATTACCAAAAGCATCTACAAGTCATTTTTAGTTGCCAGAAGCCTCTGAAACTTTCTTAAGCTTACTAAAACTGTTTTTAATGTGCAAGAGGTCTCTGGCATCCATTTTGGAATTCCAGAAGCTTCTGAAACCTTCTTAAGCTGGTATAGACTGTTTTACAGCAGCCAGATGCCTCTAAAAGCCATTTTTAGTTGCCAGAAGTCTCTGAAATCTTCTTGATTCCTCAGAGGCTTCTAATAGTGCCAGAAGCCTCTGGCAGCCATTTTTAGTTTGCCAGAAGCTTCTAAAACCTTCTAAAGCTTCCCAAGAGACGTCTAATAGTTCCAGAGACCTCTAAACCGCCATTTTGTATTACCAGAAGCCATTTTTAGTTGCCAGAAACCTCTACAACCTTCTTAAGCTTCCCAAGAGACTTTCAAAAGTGCCAGAGGTCTCTAAACCGCCATTTTGTATTACCAAAAGCATCTACAAGTCATTTTTAGTTGCCAGAAGCCTCTGAAACTTTTTTAAGCTTACTAAAACTGTTTTTAACGTGCCAGAAGCCTCTGGCAGCCATTTTTAGATTCCAGAATCCTCTAAAACCGTTTGAAGCTAGTCAGGACTATTTTTAAAGTACCAGAAGCTTCTAGAAGCCATTTTTAGTTGCCAGAAGCTTCTACAACCTTCTTAAGCTTCCCAAGAGACTTTCAAAAGTGCCAGAGGCCTCTAAACGGCCATTTTTAGTTGCCAGCAGGGTTTGAAACCTTCTTAAGCTTACTAAAACTGTTTTTAACGTGCCAGAGACTTCTGGCAGCTATTTTGTATTGCCACAAGCCATTTTTAGATTCCAGAAGCCTCTGAAACCTTCTTAAGCTGGTATAGACTGTTTTACAGCAGCCAGATGCCTCTGGCAGCCATTTTTAGTTTGCCAGAAGCTTCTAAAACCTTCTAAAGCTTCCCAAGAGACGTCTAATAGTTCCAGAGACCTCTAAATCGCCATTTTGTATTACCAGAAGTCATTTTTACTTGCCGGAAGCCTCTAAAACCTTTTGAAGCTAGTCAGGACTATTTTTAATGTACCAGAAGCTTCTAGAAGCCATTTTTAGTTGCCAGAAGCCTCTACAACCTTCATAAGCTTCCCAAGAGACTTTCAAGAATGCCAGAGGCCTCTAAACGGCCATTTTATATTCCCACAAGCCTCTAAAACCTTCTCACGCTTGCAAAAACTGTTTTTAATGTGCCAGAGGCCTCTGGCAGCCATTTTTAGATTCCAGAAGCCTCCAAACTCTTCTTAAGCTTCCCAAGAGACTTCTAAAAGTGCCAGAGGCCTCTACTCTCTCTCTAGACCGCCATTTTGTTTTTAGACTGTTTTGAAAGCTTCTTTTGCTTCTGTTTTGAAACTTTTTTAGCGCTTCTAGACTAGCTGAAGAACATTAGACTGTTCCAAAAGCTTTTGGAAGCTTTTAAACTGTTTTGGAAAGCTTTCAACTTCCGTAGAAACATTTTGGAGTTTCTATACTGTTTTAGAAGCTTTTTGGGCAGTTTAAGAAGCATCTTAAGGTTCTGGACTGCTTTAGAAGCATTTGGGAACTCTTAGACGGTTCTAGAAATTGTTGGAAGCTTTTAAACTGTGTTAGAATCTTACGAATGTCTTTAGGCTGTTTTGAAAGCTTCTTGACTAGTTAAAGAGCATTTCGAAGCTTCTAGACTCTATTTTTAAAGCTTTTGCAGGTTCAATACTGTTTTGGTGGTTTTCAAATCTTTTTAGACAACTTCAAGTGCCTTTGGAAGTTTTTTGGACAGTTTAGAAAGCATTTTGAAAGTTCTGGACTGCCTTAGAGACATTTGGAAACTTTTAAACTACTCTAGATTCATACGGAAGCTTTTAGACTGTTTTGAAACCTTTTGAGAGCTTCTAGACTAGTTGAAGAGCATTAGACTGTTCAAAAAGCTTCTAAACTGTTTTAGAATGCTTTCAACTTCTGTAGAAGCCTTTTTGGAGTTTCTATACCGTTTTAGAAGCTTTTGAAATCTTTTTGGGCGGTTTAGGAAGCATGTTGAAGGTTCTGAACTGCTTTAGAAGAATTTTGAAATTATTAGACGGTTCTAGAAATTGGTGAAAGCTTTGAAAGCTTCTAGACTAGTTGAGCATTTGGAAGCTTTTAGGCTGTTTCAGGAACATTTGGAAGGAGTCTCCAAATGTCTCTGAAGCAGCCCAAAACCTTCTAAAACAGTATAGAAACTCCAAAATGCTTACTAACAGATGAAAGCCTACTAAAACAGTCTAGAAGCTTCCAAATGATCTTCAACTTGTCTAAAAACATGCAAACTAGTGTAGAACTGTAAAGAATTCTTAAATGTAAGCTGAATTAGTTTAAATACATTCATTTATGTTTTACACTTGCATTAGTAAGGTTTTGACAGTTTTGACAGAGAGTCTAGTCTGTAATTGAAGTATCAATTGTCAGAATCCACTTCGTAGAGCTATGAAACTATCTAGCATACTGGAAAAACAGCTGAATCAGTTTAAACACGTTTATTTGTGCTTTACAGCTCTATGAGTACAATGTTGACTGGTTCCAAGCCACAATTAACTACTTAGCCTGCCAGTGAAGGATCAAATGTAGTAAAAGCACAATTTTATGCAAAAACTATATAAAAGCTGAATCAGTGAAAAGTCAACTGTCAAACGCCACTTCATAGAGCTATAAAACATACACTGACTGAAACATGCTTCAATGAGGTAAAAATGATGGAAGGACAGCGAAACCAATTGTACCTAAAAGTGTTTTCCATCGTTCTTGCGGGAACCTGGGTTCCTCCCTGGAAGCTGAAATGTCGATTTTGATGTCACCGTTACGAATGGACCCTTTGTCCATCGCATCCTCCTCCTCGTCGACGTAATACTCGGAACCTCGGGGGTCGTTATGCGCCCAATGATCATTGTTCTTGGGGTTGGGTAGCAATGGTTGACGCTGATACAAGTCACCTGGAATTGCCCATTTACACACTTCAAAACCATAAAAAATCCACTTTAGTTAACCAACCAATACGGTGCGGTTGGGGTTTGCGCTCCAAACCGACCACAAACTTGCAGAACATGTTCGGACTGAACGAAAACCCCACACTTTCACCCTGATTAAAGCAAATTTTCTTTTAATTACCCGCTCTAGAACGTCACGTTACATTTTTCTGCTCGGTTTGTTAGTTGCTGACTACGCAATTACTTATAATACAGTCTTTCAGTAATTGTTACAGTCCTGTTATCTTAGTTGCGGGTAAATATTGCCACAATGATTTTCAAATATGATCCTACTTTAAAACTCGTTATTTTTGGCCATTTAGGCTCGATAAGTACCTGGAGTTTCAAAGACGCAGGACAGGCTTATCAGCAACAGGGTTGCTATTAGGGAACCGTAGAAAAATTCAGACAATTCGTCGCTCATCATACTGAAATATCCCAAAACCACTGTACCGGACATGCATGCATGACTTGTGTGTACAACAAAAACCATTTTATTACAGTTATTACAGTGTAATGAGCTATGATAAGGATCGAACGCCAGTTATTTTATATTATTAAACCAAAAACCTTAATACTCAAGTGACAGTGTTTGTATACAGAGTGGCCTAATCAAAAATTTACATACTCTAATACTTGAAAATATCAATAATGGCAGTATCAAGTAATTTGGTGTACACACTCGAGGTATTACAAGGCATTTGAGAGTATTTTGAGGCATTGTCTGTATATTTCAAAATGTAGTGTATTAATACAACAAAATTGACTGAAAATTGAACAGAACAGCATAGGCACATGTAATTGTTATAGGAAAATCCTTGTTACATGATATTGAGTTGAAACCATATTCATTACAAATTATTATAAAAATTTACCAATTTTTCAAAGTTTAAACTACATTTTTAAGATCACGTGACTGTTTTTGACTAATCTCAACTGGCTTTTGAAGTGTTGCAAGCTCAAAAATTGAATTATCAAAGTCACGTGACGTGTATTTTGCAATTTAAGTTTGTACAACTGTCTAAATTTAATTTATCAATTTTCCAAAGTTTAAACTGCGTTTTGAAGGTCACGTGACTGTTTTTGACAGGTGTCAACTGGCCTTTACATTCTTTACAATGTTGCAAGCTCAAAAATTGAATTATCAAGTAACTCAACTGTTTTCTTTTAAATGATAAGTGTCTTTATTTGACACGTGCTAATTTGGTTACTATGACAGTTAGAAGATTCGTGCAAACGTCAAAATATAGTCCGTAATTTCGGGCAACCGTATTTTGTTGGTCAGAGTTTGGAAAAACAGTCACCTGACCTTAGAAAATCAATTTGAAGCATTTGAATGTATTTCGAGGCAGTTTAAGGCATTATGAGCAATAATAGAAGCATTGTGAATTATTTTGTATGCAAAAAGGCATTTTGGTGAACTAGTGTAATAAAGCTTTTTTTCACTTTGACAGCTGTCACCATACAATTCACCACAAGTAAACCACGCGAGTTTACATAGGCAGTCACCTGATTTACTCTAAGATTACGATTGCTCACTTCCAGCTTCTGTTAAAACAATATTTAGTGTTATATACTGCACACCTTGTAAACTATGGATTGGAAAGAGATTAAGAAGGATCAAACTGGGATTTAGGCAAAAACAAACTGATAAGAAGGGGCAAACAAACCTTGCGTCATTTTAGGGCCGGCGGACGAATTGGCGGTCGCGTCCTCGTCGTCCAAAGGTGGCAAAAGGGCCGAACGAGGCCCGCCTACGCTATGATGTCCAGGATGCGAATGGCCGTCGGGGGTGGGATGAATACTGCCATAGTCGATGAATTTTGGCTCCAAGACCATTCTGCAAATAAAACAACGTTCACCATTGCCCACTCAAGTGTCAAGAAGCTTAACAAAACAATCAGTAAAAACACCTTGAACTTCTCATTCTAATCGTTTAGTGATCGGTTTAGTTCGATGACGTGACAATTATTACGACCTTGTGAATGATTCCGAGTGTGTGAAATCAAATCCGAACTGATCAATAAATCAGTCAATTGTTTTGTAAAGATTATAATGCATTACTCTGGAATAATTCTATAAACACAAACAAAACAACAACATTGGTTTAGGAACATCCTGTATAACACTAAAAATAGTTAAAACATTTCATTCTGGGGGGGTAAAACATTAGTATTAGTAAATTGGACTTGATAAGCTGTTTGATTTGTAGAACGAGGTGGACACTCACCAGAAACACTCAAAAATCACATTATTCTGATTTACAATTGGTGTAATTAGCCTAAACAGGATATGTCGGTCCCAGACACAGGCACTACACAAAGAATACTAAACTAGCAAAGTTCTAGCCTAGGCAGGCCGGCGGATAAAACGATTACGTCGAAACCTAAATTACAACACACCATAGTGGAACAAAACAGAAATAAATGCGATGTTTCTGACGTTTTCAGGGGAATTTCACTAACACTGGCTATTAGAAATTAGTGAATCGCCTTGACCATTAAAGTCCAAACTTTAATTAACCACTTAAATAACCCTTAGTTTGCTGAGAAGTGAAACGTATTTTGGGGGACCAAACAATGAATCGTCTACAGTCTAGACGGTTGGCCCAAATCCAGACACTGTCCTGGATTATAAATCATTAACACCTACAGTACTATTTTTGTTCAAATCTAATTTTGGTCGATTTTAGGTTAAAACAAATATACAGTAAGGAACCAAATATTTCTCCACTTCCAGCAGGACAAACCAACAAAATTGAATTACCAAATACTGTGACATCACAATGACAGTTAGAGCTCTGTCAAAATACATCACCCTGACTTTTGATCTCTAATGTGTAATATTATTCCCACTTTTTAGGTCTGAATACAAAAAAGTTGAGTCAGTTTAAACAGGTGAGAGAGTTGTCAAGAATTGAACCTTAAAACAAGTCCAGTTAATAAAACACAGTTATGTTGTTAGATAGTAATTTAGTTAAACTAATTGGTATTTTAACCTTCACTCACCTTTCCACAAGCCCTAGCTTGTCATAGTTGTTTTTGGTCAAGCCCTACACCAGTAACAGCTGTTCTGTTCAATTTGATGCTGACAAAAGTGGAAATTTTGTTGTGGATTTGAGTCAACACAAGTTCACACTTTTTTTGGTTTCAATTCAGCCTCGAAACCCGAAATCAAGACTAATTTACGTGGACGACCAAAGCCCCACCACTTTTGATCTCACACTGACACACTTACAGATTAAACCACCTTGTTGGCCGGACCTCACGCTCACCCAGTCAGTTTAGTGCTAATTTAACGCGTTTTGGGACAAGTTAATAAGGCCAGAAAACCACAAAAAACTAAACAAAAAAGAAAATTAAAACACCTTGTTTTGATACTTTGACGTGTAATTTTCTTCTTTTAATTTACGCAAAAAAAGAAGAAGTGACCGCTGACTGGTCAAGCCAGTGTCAGGCAACCAGTTATACACCTAAACGTATTGTTGACAACTTACTCTCCATCAACATCAGTCTCAGCGATTGTTTCTTTATTGTTGTTTTCCTCCGGGACGTCGTCGATATACTCCAACCCCTCCAAATTGAGTTTGTAACGTTTGCCGTCTAACCGTCCATTTAGGTTAAGTTTTTTCGGGACACTCGCGGCCATTTATTCACTCCGGATAAGAACTCTGTTCTTGCATTTTTGTTTTTAAGCCACCCCGGTAGGTCTGAGATAACAACCCTCGTGGAACGATAAACAATGTCACAGCTACCAGGGCGGTGCAACTAATATTCAACAGCACTGTATTAACAAACCGATTCACTTATAAAGGTTAAATTGTTAAAAGCTATTTTTAATCAGGCGTAGTTCACTTAAGGCGACCTTCGAGTCCGCGCAACAATAACACTTTTACAGGTCGCGCCAAAAACCGATTGTTGATGATTTTTCTCCGAAAAAACTGCACTTTCTAAACCCTGGCGCTGTGTAGGCGCCTGTTGAACCAAATATGAATCACACACACACCAGAAATCTGTTTTTAAGTGGTAGATGAGGTAACTTTACCGCGAAATGTTGTTTTATCCGCGATCGGTCACTGAATGTGTGTGTGTATAGAAAATAAGTCGCCGGAGGATTTGTAACGGCCACACCGAGAGGCTGAATTCACTTTCAAATCGCTTGCACCGTCGAGAAATTACCTTATCCAACCAGATGGATGCGGTTAACCCAGATTAAACTAAACCGTACAAAAACCCTTGTATAGTGGTCGTCCGCCATTATGTTTTACTATGTCAAGGCCATCTTTGACCAAACTTTTGACAAGTGACAATAGGTTGGTTCACCTGACGTCAGCGGGTTGCTGACTGCTTACTTAGCTTCTAAGCCGCTGACCTATCATTTTGAAAATCAGCCATCTTGAAAAAAGACTTCTTTTCTCGTCATTAGTTATTTATAAACTTGTGAATAATTAACACTTTATCAAACTGAAAATCCTAAAACAATGACTAATTTGTTGTTAAACATTAAAAAAATCCTTGATGAGTAATGCAATTTGTATAGTCATTAAATAGACCAGAATGTAGTGTGGAATGACCTGCACCAGATTTGGCATAATTAAACTTAACTGATACACACGCGTCACTAATCAACCGCGGAGCAGTTAAATCACTGTTTGCACAATACAATGTTGTCATCTCAATTGTTGTAAGTAAACCCATTTAGTTGGCAACACCCTGTATAGTAAGAAAATCAGTTTCCTGTCAAAACAACGTTAACGGCAAAATGTAAATATTGGAAATATTTTTCATGCGTTGGTGTTACCGACGTAAATCCCTAATCTAAACATAATATGCGTATACAGGTGGCCTTAATGGACAATGTTGCCACAGTTCATTCACAAAAATTTTCAAACACACTAAGGTCCAGTTAACGCTAAAACTTCTTTATATTGAAAGACATTGAAAAGAAGCAAAAATAATACAAGCAAGTAGTATATTTAATGGGGAATTTGATGTAAAAGGGAGTTAAAAATAACTTTTATCATTCCCAGACTACCAAGCTGATTAAAAACGAATAAAACATCCAATTCAACATAAACCAGACTTATATTGCTTTGGACGTTAAGCTACATATTGTTTAACTGCAAAAATAAAATCTTACCCCATTAATTGTGCTTTTTCTTCCATCCTACACTAAAATGCACTCACTTTCCAGAAACAACACAATTAAATCAACATTCTAGAAAGCCCCCGAGTAAACACTTAGCAGTGATAACCCGTACATATAAACATAATAATTACTCACTGTAGCTGATGAACTTTAACTAGACCACCATTGCTGTGGTGTTTGGGGTTTCCCCCCTCGATTTGAATGTGTCCGTGCGGAGGGACACGGTCACAGTCCGATATCACACTATCACTAAACGTCCGTCTCATCATCACCGCACTTTGGTACTAAACCAAAACCCAAATACCAAAAATCTTATCTCAACAGTTCAAGTATCGATAATCACTGACACCTGTTTACTCACACACCTTTTATGTACAGGGTGGACTAAACTTACCTAATCAAAGCTCGTCGCCACTTCTCTCCAGTTTCCACCACCACGAGCTGCAGTTTCATTATCCACTTCAAAATGTCCACATTTCACTGGAAAACTAAAAAGGCAACGCTGTTTTATGCTTGCTTTAGGGGCAACAATCAATCGATTAGTCGGCAATTTAATGTCATTTTTTGGGGTTAATGTCCATGGCATTTACGCCAGGCTTGACGTCACCACTTAATGGGGGAGACCCATTTTTTAACCTTTGCTCTATCAAGTCTTGTCGTTATGGTGAAGGAAATGACAGGTCAATTGGTTACAATTACAGTGGGTAATAAGCATGTAGTGACGTCACTCCTGAACCTTCAGATGAAAAAACCCTTATTTTAAAAGGAAAAACCACAAGCATAAAACAACCCCCTAGAAAGAGAGATTCTCTCACCCTGTATACACTCACACACACACACACTAGCTGGAAACACTGGCAGTGTATAGGAAATGGGATGCAGCGTGCGGAGCTACATGTACGTTTCAGGTTTTAATGGAAACCGGATTTCAAGGGGATGATTTCCCGGTCAAAGCGCATGATCTCGTTCATTGAAATAGTCCCGACAAGGCGGGGGGGTGGTCCGTGGGCGGTTAATACGGGGGCGAGTTTATTAGTCATTTATCAATATCTCTGTTGTACACCATACCATCAGTTGTAATTAAACGGTGCCAAATGCACGTATAGTACTCACTCTGCTTGTTCCTATTCACAATCAATTTGAATAGTACCATCAATGGTTCAGTTGTGGAAGGTTTTACACACACACACACACACAAACAACAACAAACTAGATTTCAAACGTTGAGGTTATGTTTTCGTGTTTGGGGGAGCTTGGCGGGCAACTTGACCAATAACAGAGAGGCAGTCACGTGATTAATGTCAATGAAAAAGACCAGGGTGTTGCCAACTCGTGTGATTTATAAATTGTATGTGGCGTTTGTGTAAATTAATTACACCGATTATAATTTTCAGTTAATTTATATTGAAAAATATGCTGTTTTATTAAATACCAACTAGAATTTGGGAATTGTTTAATGAAGCTCTACTTAACCTTCTGAATGCTGTGGCAACACTGAAATTATCAAAATGCCGGAATGAAAAAAGCCTCTTTCACAATAAACCCTTAAATATAAAGGTAAGTAAATAAGATAATTTTAGTGAAACATACCCATTTTTTCACTATTAAATGCTGCTTTTCCTGACAGATTCAAATTAATCATAACTTTTGTACGTAACCTTGAAAAAATTAACTGAAACTTTATGTTCCCGTCTATTGTAAATAAGGCTTTACATGGACATAACCTTTAAACCTTTTCCCTGTTTCAGGTTTCAGTAAAAAGACGTATTTTGGACTAGAGAGGTTTTTTAGGTACTTGAGTACAAACATGAGGAGCTACAGAGGCCATTTACCAAATATACCGCCAAAATTTACCAAATGGCGGCCAAAATACGCCCAAAATGAACAAACATCCCTGTACAGTAAAGTAATAATCATTAAACTATCAATTCTGACCCACATCCCACATGCCAGTCAGGTACACACTTTTGATATATTGGAAAATGTAGAGGAGAACAATGAATCTATTTTTAGGTTATGTATGGTAGTTTAGGGTGGTAATTACCCCATCCATTGAAAGTTCAGCCCTACACTTTGGGGCCACAAAGAATCCAAATTAAGAGGTGAGTGTTTTAGACTTAAAATTACTTGATGAGATTTTTATTGAGTATTAAACAATTTAAGTAACATATAAAATATCACAGTTGAGCATACATGAGTTCTTCAAGGAAGTTGGTCCTCAAAATGGCCTCCCTTAACTTCCTGTCGAAATCAGACTTTTTCTTCTCCATTTCCGCCCTGCTTTTGATTTTCTTCACTCGTTCTTTTTCGCTTAAAAATTTCTCCTTCTTCCTTTTAAAGTCGGCGAGCATACTCTTCCCCGGGGCGTATCCGGTCTCGTGTTGTTTGTGCTCGTGCTTTCCCACTTTTCTCACTAACTTTTTGTCCACGGTGGTCACCATTTTCACTGTACAATTCTGGTCGGTACACACCCATACACGTTTACCGTCGGCGGTAATGTAGTGATGACGGTACTGGAACCCGTCAACTTTCAGAATCTCCATTTGAAAACAACAAACTAAACGGCAGGCAGAGGTTACACCATTTTGGCGTTATGGAACTTGAGTACTGCCAAAGTGAGTCATTATAGGAGGCGAAACGAACAAACCCAGCAGGTTCTAATCTTTTTAAAACCCCGATAAGATATTCAATACAGTTGAGATTGTTTTGCAAAACGTTTGTTTACAATTATTATTGATAATGTTTTTGCGAAGCCCTTTGAAAGTATACTTTGATTGGTAAGGATTTAACACTGTTGAATTGATGTAATGGAATATGATTTAGTAGTTTAAAAGTTGGCCACTAGAGGGGCGTTGCTCGTTTTTGACACAAAATTGACAAACTCACCGATTATCCGGACATTTTCGAATCTTTAGGTCGTCGACAAACTTGAAATTATGCTGCGGCAGGGACAGGACGATGAAACGTTCGGACGCGTCCGTTGTCCATGGCAGGCCGCACCTTTCCCTGTCCAAACGGACGCTCGAGTACGGTGGCAGACTACAGGAACTGGCGCCCGATTCTTCGTCACCCTCGTAACCACTTAAAACCCCAAAAATACGTGTTACAACCTCTTAAGTTGCTATATTTTACATTTATACAAACTCAGTTCAGTTATTCTTTTTTCCACCAACAGTTATCACGTGACTGTCCTAATCGTACACAATGAGGTGTCACGTGTGACAAATGTCAAATTTAAATCTAGCTAGCTAGGGATAATCAATATATAAACAACACATTTAAGTGTGAGTGTTTAGTTAAGCAAGTGGTTCTATTTGACAGTCACACAGACAAGTGACAAGACATTTTAATAAGGTTGGGTTTACACTGTTTTCAACCCTCAGTGGTGTAAATAAAATCAATTTCACACTTGTGTTTGTTAATCCGTTTAACTAATTCAGGTCACTCAAATCAATTGCTCACTTTTTTGTGGCTTATTAAATATTATTATAGTTTTTATTGATTTTTAGACGGGTCGAGTCGATTTGCACGAAACCCCATTTGCACACACAGAACATATTTTATTATTAACAATCCTCGCATTAGAATAATCAATAAGCTTCGTGCAAGATTCGCCTTGAACTAGAATAAGGGGCATCCGTACTGTTCAACTGACAAAAATCTGAAAGTGTCACGCCTATATTTAGCTCTGCCATTAAATTAGAGGGGCCAACCCTGGGACACGCCTTTCCAAGACTCTGAAATCAGTGTCGTTCACCTATTTTGGCGTGTTTTTTGCCTTCGAATCGTAATTTACTGGCTTTTCTGATTGAAATCGATTTAAACTGGAAAGTTTGCGTGTCTATTGCCGAAAGAAAGGTGATCGATTCGGTCGGTGTACGAAACCTGAATTATTAATGAGTGAACGGAGGCTTCCTCTTTTTTTTATGGAAAAAGCTTCAAAGGTAACCAGGTTAAAAGGGGGTCACGTGGATGTTTAGAAACCCCCTTACTTATTGAAATATTTAAAAAATTCAAATCCTTCATCACTGTGTAAGTGTAGCAATGATAAGGATGAAAGTGACAGTTGGTCAAAAGACAAGTTTGTGATTGGCCAAACCAACCAACCAGTCACAATCTAGAGACTTCTTACCATTTAGTTTGTATTATTAAATTCCCTGACTTTGAAGTGCAAATAAGATACACAAAAGCTAAAATAACTTTTTTATCAGTTTCTATAGGGTTTTGGGGGTGCATTGTAAACCTTATTTGCAGTGTGTTATGTTACAAAAGTGAATAAGCCAAAACTAAGTGCAACAAACAGAATTAAAGCGGTTTTCTTTTGGTTAATTACTGTGTCATCGTAGAAGAGCGTATCACCTTCCGTCGTCGTCTTCGCAGTACGTGAACCGGTTGTGGAGCGTGTTAACCGCGACTCTAAACACCTGGGGGACTTCTTCGATGAGCCGGACGACGGCGACGTCCTCGTCGCGACGCTTGCGTCCTAGCTCTGGAAACAAAAAAGTGGGACGCAAACAGGTGGTGAATGATTGTGTAAGTTTTTTTTTTGTTTACAGGGTTGGATTGTAAAATAGTCCGGGGGTTAGTTTATTCTTCAATTTACAATGTAGGGCCTCGGACTATATTGCATGCAGGACTGTTCTAGTTTCAAATGTGACGATATAACGCCCTTGGCGTGTTAATAAACTAATTTAGGAACGCACTCTCTTCAAAATTGTTTGTTTTTGTTGATGATTTAACACAGTGATCAATGTATAAGGGATAATTGGATTGTGGGGGGCTCTTACCTTAGGCCTTGATTGTAAATATAAATGTTTGATGCGTTTGCATGACTTTGAAATCCATCAATGTCACGTTTCTAGGTTATCAGAAGCGAAACGTCAGTAAACGGCACGTGATTGGTCAAAAATCGCAGCAGCCTGATTGGTCAAAAATAACATTCAGCTTTTAGGCTGCTGCGATTTTTGACCAATGGCATTGCATTACCAGCAAGTATACGACACATTACATTTGCTATCCTTACAGCGTTAATTAAAACAATTCTTTTTATACATTATCGATTATATTTGATAGGTAAGTAAGTAATTTTTCTTTTTTCAACCTGTAAAAATCTAAATATACTATAGTATAAAGCGTATCACAGAATTAGGATTGTTTCAAGGTTTGACTTATTCGAAGCACTTAATGTAAAACATATTCGGTAGAAAATTGCACTAAATATACGGGGTTAGTACTATTCTATGTCCTAAATCAAAAAAAACATCAAAAATTAAGGTCCCAGTCAGAATTTTCGTCCGGGGGAATGTCACTGTCTTTGGCGAAACAATCAAAGTTGCTCGTGTCAGTAGGGCTGCGCACTGGCTGTTGAATTGGTGACGGCAGACTTCTGCCCACCAAGCCGTCCCAATCGAAACTTTGGAACCACCTAAAAAACGAGGTTAGGCTGTACCGCATCAAAATCTGACAGTGACAGTACTTGTGTTTTTTAATGTCGGTAATTCCTCCTCTCTGGTACCCTAGACGTTCCGAAGGCAAGTCTCTGCACAGCTTCTTGATTAAACTTTGGGCCGATCTGCCCACGTTATGTTTGGCAAAATCGATCATATCGATACCTTTCAATATTAGATTGTAGGTTTTCATTGGGTCGGCAGCCGTAAACGGTGGACTGGAAACGGAATAAGATCACACCAAAATCAAAAAAAAAAAAGTTAAACTTACTTTCCAGTCAAAAGTTCAAACATTAGAATCCCCAAAGCCCAATAGTCCACGGCCCTGTCGTGCCCTTTGTTCAGAATCGTTTCGGGGGCCACGTACTCGGGGGTGCCGCAAAACGTCCACGTTTTACTGCTGTACCCCATTTTCTTTGAAAATCCAAAATCGACCAGTTTTACATAACCTGAAAATGTCAAAAAGTGAATGGCGTACTAGAGAGGGAACGTTCGGTATGTAATGTCGGTCATTTGTCAAATTCATCAGTAGTTTCCTCGTCAAACTTAAAGACTATTTTTAATTTTGTTTTTAATGTATTTGTTTTAATTGCAAATGACACCAAATATTTAAAAATAACCCGCCTGAGAAAAGTAATTGTCACTGTCATCAATGTCAAAAACAAACCCTTGCAGATGTCAGATGTCATTGTCAAGTTAGGTTAGGTTAGTTGAAAAAATCCCGGCAGTGAGTAGTTTTGAATATTTGCTTAAATTGAGCGTACCTTGACTGTCTAATAAGAGATTCTCTGGTTTCAGGTCTCTATAAATGATCCCCCGGCCGTGTAGATACTCAAAAGCTTCCACCACACACCCAGTAATAAATCTACAGGTGTGCTCGTCGAAACAGCCCCGATCCCTGAGGATGGTCCAAACCTCTCCGCCTAGACAAGCCTCCAACAGCATATAAACATACTTTGAGTCCTTGTAAGTACGGTACAGTCTGAAACATGTTTAATTTAGTGGCCGTTATAACTGATGACGCTTTGCATGCTGACCTGCATATAAAAGGGCTTCGACATCCCAGCATAATGTTTTTCTCGCTGTAGATGTGCTCTTGCTGTTGCGTTTCAACAATATGCTGTTTTTTCAGGCATTTAAGGGCAAAGGTTAAGGTGGTGTCTCTGGTGTATTGCACCAGCTCGACTCGGCCAAACCCGCCGATTCCTAAAGTCGCTATGACGTCCAGGTCGTTTAATTTGATGTAATCGTATTCTGCAAGACTTTCATATACTCGAGCAGTTTTTGTGATTAACTGAACAAACCTTGCTGTTCTGTCAGAGCAGGTCTGTTCATTCTCTCCTCGTCTCCGTAGTCCTTCTCTTTGATTTCGCTTAAGCTACCCAGTAACTGATTGAAAGAGTCCCGATCCAGAGTCAAACATTCCACACCAGGATGCATAGCAATCACGGAGGCGGTACGACAGTCCTCCTTCAGGAGGGCCTGCTCTCCGAAATAGTCACCACGGCCCAAAGTACGAATTTCCTCTTCTTCTAGGTGACCTGGTGGTCTTTGGGTCACTTTGACGCTACCACTGCTGATGATAAAGAATGTATCACCGCTGGCATCTTGCCGGATTATGTAGGCACCGGCCGGGTAGAATTCCTGTAAACGTTTCAGTATCAGGGCCACATTTTTGATGAAACAGTGACAGATGTCAGAAAACATTTTCCAACCGCCACCAAGTTGTCATACTGCTGTCATACGTCTCTTTTTGACGTCACGATGACGTAGTTTAACAAAAGCATAATTTAACCAACTGTCAAATTGTGACGTCAAAAACGATCTGCTCGCTCTATTGAGCTTGCGGCCACTGAAAGCAACTTACGACTTCCAAAACGTCAGCAATTTTACTGAGAACATCCTCGGACAAGTTGGCCAACAACGGGACCGATTTGAGAAAATTCAGGTTGTCCTGCAAACGTTGCAATCCTGTTCGTTTCATAATTTGTTGGAACACTTTTCGATCCAGTCGCCATACTTTTGAGTCGGTCACGGCTGAAAAAGTTATTTTGAAATAGGAACCAGTTTTGCTTAACTTAGTTTAAGTCAGTTATTCGATATTTTAGGTAATACAGGGTGGTTAAAAGGGGATTTCAAGGGCTACAAATTGGTATATTGAACCACCCTGTAACTGTCAAAATAACGGAGTTATGGACTGTCAAAGTGAAAACTGTCAAATTAAAAATTTACACCAAACAACTCAGTTTTAACAGTATATACCTCAGTTATTCGACGTTTTAGGTAAAAACGCTATACAGGGTGGTTAAAAGTGGATTTCAGGGGCTACAAATTGGTATATTGAACCACCCTGTACCTGCCATAATAACAGAGTTATGGACTGTCAAAGTGAAAACGGTCAAATTCAAACTTAGTGAAATTTTGTTTCAGACGAATTTCAACTAAACTGACCTCTGATCGATGCCGTCCTAGTGCAATTGTACAAAATGGCTAGTTCACCGAAAGCTTTCCCAGGTCCCATATAACCTAAAACCTTCTCGTCCTGAAGCACCTCCAGATCACCTTCGGCAGACACAAACAGATGTACACCAGCATGTCCTTGCCGTACTATATAAGTACCGGCCGGATACTCTCTGGGTTCCATCGCGTCCACGATTTCCCTGATTTGCGACGTGTCCAGGTTCTTCAGAAACGCATTGTCCATAACGGCATCCTTAATCAGCTGTTTTGACCTGCAACAACTTGTTTAATTGGATGATAAGGTGATTGGTTAACGTATAAACAAACCGGAAGTCTTTTTCGTATTTGTTGATTGTAATGTCGCTGGTTTGTAGCAGTTTCTCGCTGGATTCAGCCGAAACGCCGTGTTTCTTGTGGTGGGCTGTAGGCGTAGGACCGATTGGCTGCAGTCTGTTGGCCATGGCGTGCTGTTCTTGGATGCTGCTCAACAAATCGTCACGGACTTGCCACGAGGCTGTTTGGTGCAACACACTCTATGAAAGAAGGTAAAAAACTTTTTATCGCATTCACTTCGGTTTAATTTCCTGCTAATTCAGCGGGTTTCAATGCAAGTTTATTATTGAAAGCCCGGCTAGGCGGAAAGTGACATTTCCTTCCTTTGTCGAGGACTCCATTATATGGAAAACCCAACTTAATTAAATGATACAATTCATGTCAAACTTTTGCGCTTACCTTCAATTTGTGAACTTCACGTTGCAACTTGAGAACTTCGTTCTCTTTCCCACTGAGTAGATTCTTCATTTCGTGCAATTCTATTTGGGCCGCAGTGTACTTCATCTCCAGTTCCGTAAAGTCTTTCTTCAATCTGGCCACGACCACTTTCAAGTGTTCGTAATCTTCCACGCACACATTCGACATCTTTTTGTTGTTCAGTTTGGGGACGAGGGTGTTCGAATTTTTCCGGATTTGACCGATGTGCTCCTCCAAAGAGGCGCGGGAGCTTCTGCGGAAATTCAAACCATTGCCCATCGGTCCGAACAAACCAAATTCCTTGAAGAATTTCTCGGCTTCCGCCTTGTTGCGTTGATCTTTGTTGTCTTTTTCGTAGGCCAGAGCTGTCGCCTTATGGTAGTCCAGTTTGTGCTTGATTTCTGGGTAAAGGTGTGCGGGGAGGGTGTGGTTCTGGTAGTCCTCCTGGGACACCTCCACCGGGATTGGAAAGGTTATTTCCGGATGGTTGAGAAAAACGTTGGCTTTGATTAGTGTTGAAGGTGATGTACTGCTAGGACTTTTGGATTTCAGGCATAAATTGGGTTCTTTATCGGTAACGTCTGAGATTTCTGGAAAATTTAGCATTAAAAATTTCCTTTGCTACAAATATTTATTAGCACAAGTAACTTCACTCTAAAACTCACCAATTTCCGGACTGGACGATTTTTTCCGAGTGCCACGTTCAGCACCAGGTACCTGTACAGGGTGAGACCTAGACGAAGCGCCACCGCCGACTGGTTGCTCCTCTTCATACTTGCACCGGCACTTGGCGAAAAAACTGCCGCACTGATGATGGCTTTTGTTTGAATTCAAATCGGCCGCATCGGGAGGATACTGTTTTGGTTGTTGCACCGCTTCGTCTGGTGATTCTTTGCGCGCATGGACCAACATGGAAAGTTCTCTCGTCGGATACGGCGTCTTCATACTGAACGCCGACTCCTGGAGGACCATCTTATTTATCTGGACGTCCGAATTTGCCATCTGGAATATTCCAGTTTTTTTGCCTAAAAATAAGGGACAAATTATTTTTGGAACTCCTTATATCAGGACGGTATTTATGTGGATGTCGCGTCTAGGAAAGTTAATTTATCATTTTCACACCACTAACACTGTCACTGTCATATGTCGGGAAAAACTCAATGAAACCAACCTTAACGTACCCGGATGGTTGAAAGTTTCCTTTCATCTTGCACTTAATTAGCAAATCTAATCTCTGGAATACATTGAGCACTCAAGCCACTCCAACTCTGTGCATTATTGCCATCGATAAAATCTGGATTGAAAGTAATCAAAAAATTCCAGTTTTGCTATACGTTCAATGTTTTCTCAGCCATTTTATGTAAATACGGGAGTTATTTTAGTTTAGGAGATCGAAAAGTCAAAGTTTTTCACCGATAACCTTACACGTTCAACGCAACAATGGAGGTGGATACGACAAAAGCAAATATTGAAATTTGTCGATTATCTCGTGTAACACGACAATGGTTTCAAAACTAGAATTTCCATTAAAATGCACAGAACTTGCAGTAAATATTTGTCGCGCAATGTTTTTAGTTTATGGCACGCTCTAATCTATAAATAATTGCGGTTTATCAATAGAAAACAAGCCAAATTCTCAGATCTCGGATTAGGAAGCGATTTACCGTCAACATTGCTAGGTTTTTCCCAGTACAAACATCACATTAATGTCTTTTATATGTTTTTGCTTTTGTTTACATGTAGGCGTGTGGTAGTACCGTAAAAAAATAAGATCCGGTACCCGTTTTGCTGACAAACTAAATTATGATTTATTAGCAGCAGACTGCAAATATTTAAGCAAGACAATTTACGTACGTTATTTCAGATAGTACATAATGTAGTAAATATGTATATAGTGTCAGTTGGCAATAAGGTTATTTTACAGGGTAAATTCACCTCTTTTAAGTGTTTTCAGGGTGAATTTCAATTTGTACTTCACCAGACTGGATTATCTCTGTTTGGTTAAAGTAATTTTTAAGCTTAGAGTGAATATAGAGCTTGACTCACCTTCAGTGCATGTAAAACTGCCCTCCGTCACTTAAAACACATAATCATCACAATTACACTAGTTTGGCTCGTGGCTGCATAAAATGTAAATAATCGAGCTATTCTGCCACACTGTCGACCTTGCTCACTCTTCTCTGCTCATTATGCTACTTCATTATCGCCCCGTAATCTTATCAACTATTGTTTTAGAGACGTACGTGCTACTTTAGCTCGGATAATCGCACTACTATAATAAATTAGCTAGTATCAGGCACCCGCAGTAACGGAAGAGCTCAATTGACTGTGTTCATAAACTGTTGAGAAGCTCTGATTGATATTAGTGGGGGACTTTTTAATTAATTTACACGTCCAAGTTTAAATAAACATTTTGATTTGTTGTTAATAGAGTTTAGCGGCTATCACTCTCTTGTCGATCCTATCGTAATTAAATATGTCAATAATAATTGATAAAACATAACATATACAGGGTTTTCTTATTTGAATTAATACAGTTCAAAGCATGATGGTGAATGAGCCACAAGGAGTAAACCCAGTCAAACTCATTGTCTTTACGGAAGTGTATATTGGGTTGCCTACATTGCATGGTCAGTTTAGATCACAGCACCCGTGCAATTAACTTGATTTACACCCGCATAAAGTTTCACTTTATCAGGGAATTATTTAAAAATGCTGATTTTACAGCAACGTATTTATAACTAAGATATTCTCAAACCAACGATTTTAAAGGTTAAAAATAGGATTAAAGTGTAACGTTGGTTGCCTGCTTACTGCAGTTAGGGAGAAATTTGTGCAGTCCGCTCCTGGACAGCCCCTTGAATTATTTGACCAGTTGATCGTACATTTTAGGCTTGGTGACAACAATGCACTGGGCCAAAATGGGAAAAAAGTCAAATAACAATATGGCCGCGGGCCAAAAATCGAAAATAGAGCGCGGCTCCCAATTCCCGGTAATCCCGGTATCCAGGATTTCAAGCTTTGAATGCGCAAAGTACGGTTTTAAGAGAATCGTTCCTGGCTAGTAGTACGCTTAGTCATCTGCCGGCGGCCTCTCCAAGTCTGTGTGCGTGTAGTTTTTGAGATATTTTCGATTTTTGGTAAGTTTGAACTAAAACGATAATTTACAAACTTGGATGCAGTTTGGCAACGTTGATAACAATACATTAGGCACTGTTTCCTTCTCTTTTAGCTACTTTACTGGTTTAATCCCTTATTTATCATGCCACCAAAAACCAAAAATCAATGTTGCCACATTGCATGCAAATTTGTCACGAATTTAGTGTAAAATATTACAACTGGCAATGTTGCTTTAGAAAAAAACCTTTTACAACTAAGGACTGATTTAAAATGTTATGACAACAATACCTAGAACAAGACTTAATTTAGTAAAAATTATTTTGTTAATTTAACTAATTAACAGTTCGATCAAACAGTGTTGTCAAGTCTTTAATTTCAGATTGATTGAAAATGCTCAACATGTGGTGGACAAAAAATCTCTCTTCTCTATAGGTACTAAGTAAGGTTAAGTTCATTGCTTCTTCTATTAGAGATTCTCTCAAAGTTGTAATTTAAGCCATAAAAACCGACTCATATCTTCTATATTTATTCGAAACTTTCGTTTTGCAATCGTCGAAAAACAATCCCGGTATTTTCATAGTCATTAATTGCCGTCACGCACTTGGTTTAATCATTACGCGTGCGAGCAAGAGAGACGAAACGATATTTTGCGATGCCAAGATATGTTTGTCCCAACATTACGTTGCATCGATCGCTTGTTTTCGTTCGGTTCGTGGGCCTAAAATTAGAGGTTTTCGGTTTTTTTTTCCATCCATCAATGTTTTTACAAGAAACCGACAGCTAAAAACTATTAATCAGTCGATATAATGAACTTAACACCTCGATGGTACTGTAGGTGTTGTCAAATTTATAAATGACATTTGACGGTGACGTATAATGTAGTATGGCGGCTATTTACAAACAAATCTAGAAGGCCTTGAAAATTTCGTTAAACGTCAGTCAGTGTGCAAAAGTAGATGCAAATAGTCTTGTTAATTATATTGGAATTAATATAACCTGTTGGCAAGGTACCGGTGAAAATATATGGATTTTCCTACTAATTTAGCGTGAACCATCCAGACGCACCCACTCGGTTTATTGACTGTAACCCTAACACTAGGTGAACTAACCTAACTTCCTGGTTTTTTGCAACAATCGAACGGTTATTTTTACTCTGGGTAAAGGTGAAGCAAATAATTGACCCTTTCTGATTGGTGCCAGAAGAATCTGTGACGTTTGAATCAGTTGTGGTAGTGATGTGTTGCAAGTACGAAACTTGCCGTTTGGTTTCGAGGCTATTTTTCCATCTTTTGGCTCAAGCGTTCGTTGTCGTAGGGTTTTTGTTCTGTTTCAGTCGGCCATGATTAGTGATTGGGCCAATTACGTGTGGTTGTTGTTTTTTCGATACTTTTACGCCCCCGATAGGGCCATAGAGGGGTAAGTAACACCCCGAAATTAGTTCCAGTTTATAGTCACACTATATTCTATTGCAGTAAATACGTTAAGAGTTCCATAGGGGTGGTACTTGCTTATTTTATATGGGACCATGTACGAAAAACCAGAAGGTAACATTTAAGCTAAGTTGCAATTTGCATGTGATAGTTTAGGTTGTTAAATGTCACAGTCAAAACAAACGTAATCGGCCATAAGATTTTTGTTTACTCAAACAATGGCCGCACTTCACCGTGACACGTTAGATGACGTCACAGTGGATGCTTCGGATGGTTCACTTTTACAGTGCAGTCATTTTGGTGCAACATTTTAGTTGTTTTAAAAGATATTTACGAGCCAGAGACCGTTGAAATGTTGCCAAATTATAATAACGGTCGGTTTTTTTAGGCCGACCGAAAAAAAAATAGTTAATTTTAGTGTAGTATTGTAAAAAATCTATTTTCGGTCTTCGAGTGTTCCGAACGCTAAACGAATCGAACTTTCCAGAAAGTCCAGCTTGCTGTCGTCTTTGAACCAATCAGAGCCCCTCGAGAACTACAACGAAGCAATCAGAATGTCCAACATGCAAGTGTCGATTCCTCAAAGTGGGGCTGTAAGCAGCGCTAATAAGGAAGAGGAAAGCGAAAGCGTGGAGGAAACCACCCTTACAGAGGTAAACATTTTTGAATAATGTTGCCAAAATCGATTGACTAGAATTAATTGCATTCGTTGTAAAAGTCTGCTAATTGGACAAATCGATTTGGCAACGCTGCTTTGTAACCCACTCAGACATTTTTAACCAAGTACCTAATTATCTACTTGATACCTAATTTGTTAAAATAAGGTTTATTTTTGCTTAACATTAATATCCAGAAATCCCATTACAGAAGTGTTTAGTTTCAAACCAATTTGGACCTTAGCCACATTCTAGGAAAGCGCCATCAAAACTGTAGGATTTAATTAAACTAAAATAGTGGTTTTCGGACATAAAACAGCTGTAGCCCCGAAACAGACGTTGATCCTTAAATAAACTTGGCAAACTGAAAATTTCGGTCGTTTTTTAAGGTGGTCAAGGACCTGGGGAACGCAAAGATGCACCAGAAAACCGCCACGTTCGAGGGCCAGGAAAACACCTCATTGGTCGAAGACCATCGCACCCAGAAAACTGAATCGAACAAAAACGTGATGCAACAGGAAACTACCACAGTATCAGCGAATAAAAAGGTATTTAGCTCGAAAATTGAAACCTCCGAAAGTTTTTCTATGGAGGAGACTGAAGAGTACGAAATCGAAGGTTAACCAGACAGTTTCCGCGATATTTTTAAATGGAATATAACACGCATATCAGGTTAAGGGCTGTCTTTAACCCTCTTTCTAAATGTAATTGTTTATTAGTCTTTTTTCTTCTTCTTTCGCCTAGTTGTGTATTGTTTATTAGTGCATTTATTTTTTTTGATACCACTTGAAAAAGGATGTGATAACCCTAGAAAGACATTAATAATGTAATCGACCATTGAGTTATATAGAACTGGGCCTTTTTTAGTTTAGCTTTGTCGTAGCAATTTTTTTGTTCGCTTTTATTGTACACTTATTCCAAATAAAAATGTGTTTCTAACCTATATTTTATAATTGGTTTCTTTCAGGCACTGGGGCTTCAAAATGTTATCAAATCACTCAGTTCTATATAGCTTCTGGTCCAAACTTGTGTTTTTTTTGTTTTTGTAACGTTTTGAAGCTTCAGTTGCATATTTGTCCCTTTTCAGGTTGAGTGTAAATAAGGTCGATTTTTGCGTGTATTATTATAGAAAATCCCATTAGAAAGTAATTTCGTTTCATGCAAATACGGACCTTACTGGTAACTAAGTTCTTTAAAACAAACTCACCTAGAACACTATTGTGGGTGCTTATATTGGCGTTTCAAGATAAGAAATACTCCCTCTGGTGATTAGTTTTGAAAACAGTTTCGGGCATTCCAAGCTGTCATTTCTCAGTTTGTTTACATTGATATGAAGTGACAGTGTGTTTAGTTCAAGTGGCGCTGGCGATCTTACCTTGAAACGCCAATTGTTTGTGTTAAACGTCTAAATCTAGTTCCTTCTCTCTTTCTATCTTGTAAATTACAGTCAGCAGTCACAATTTTCAAGCTTCAGATCATCGAGAACTTATTAAACGTCCTTGTATAGTTTTTCAGGAATTTGTTCCTGCTTTGGACTTTAGTACTAAGAGAACGCGCCCTGGTAAGTGGTCAAATATGCAACTCTCTGTAGCCCCCACTTTTTCTGTCTCTCTCTGACTGATTCGCTAATTTTTTAAAAGGAAGAAGAAGAATCAAAAAAGCACTACTACCAACCACTACCTTTAGGTCCGATTGGTGGCTTGGAGGACGTGAAACCTTTCGAGCCGTTGAAACCGTTCGAACCTCTAAAACCTTTCGAACCACCCAAATCATTTGAGCTCGCCAAAAAAGTGGAGGAACCGCGCACAGAAGAGCTCCGCGAGCCTTTAATTCACGAAATTGAAAGTATTTACTCGGACGCTTTGGCTCAGATCGGCAGTATTGGCTCTAGCGAGCTGGAGGTTCCACCCCCTTTAGATCACACCAAATTTACTCTAACACTGGACTCGAACAACAATGAGGAATCCAAATCGGGCTGGTTGCCTTCCGGTTATATACCGGTAGAGCCGCTGTCACCATTGAAACTGTCAGATTTGGAACCTCCTCAAATCACCATTACCCCAGTCCTGGGCACGAACAACGCAAAAGCTGAAATCAAAGAGGAAAACATTAAAAACTCACTGAAAGAAATCATTTCGGACCTGGACAAGGAACTGGACGGTGGCGGAACGTTACCTTCTTTAAAACACGACATTCTTCTGAAGCAAGTAAGTCGTTTTGATGAATGTTTTTTTGTTTATGTGACCAGCAAAACACTGGCAACCACCAACGATAAATTGGCTACACCGCTTTGTTAGATCTAGGCAACATCGCTTTTATGCACTATAATAAAGATTATTTCCTTTCTTTTACTAACGAATGTGATAGAAAGAGAGAACTATTTTAGATTTACGACCATAACCTCAAACGTCATACAAAAACAAAATCTAACCCAAATCGCTCTATGGAATGATGTGTGTTTCTGCTTATTCCATGTAGCTTCAATTCGGTTTAATAACAGGGCCAGACCACGACCTGGACGTCCGATTCACTGTCATATCGCCTACCATCAAAACCACCCAAATATCGACCAATTTCACTACCACCCGAAAGCAATTTCAATCATTACTGGGACGCACAGGTATCGAAAAAATCATGCTCACCCTGAGGAGGCCTACGACGAAACATTTATGATGGTTTGTTTTCCAGATCAACCGGGAAGTTACGGAGAAGTACGGAACCTCGGACAACATACAGGTAATTACACCCAATGTAAATATCACGTGATGTTTATCGTGTTACTCGAGTTGCAGTAAGTTAACCTCAATTTAAACTTCTTCTTCTTTTTTAATAACAGTGTGCGCACTTCACAGTGTTGGCCAGCCATTTTGTTTGCCGGGGAATCTCTGTGGATTCAAAGTGTTTTCTCTCTTATTTTCTTAACGTTTAGTGCCTTGGTTTAGTGTTTTGTGTTGTTCAGAGCATTTGCCCTGCTAAGTTCGTGAAAAGGTAGGATTTAATTTAATTATTATTAAGTATTAGCTGAGATCCTCTCAAGGGTGTTGTGGCACTGTTTGATTTACTCAATCAGAATATTGTAGCTTTTTACATCTTTCTCAATTAGTAGACTAGAATTTTCGAGTTCTGCAAATCCTCCAGGGTGCGTATATTCTTGAAACGAGGGAAGGGAGTTATCAAGAGAAAGACCTGTAGAATGTGAAAGGAACCCGCTATTGTCAGCTTGTTTTGTCACATTCTATCAATAACACTTCTCTAGAGAATTCCGTTCCCTGCTTTCAAGAATTAGGCCCCAGGGTGGGTTGAGAGTTTAGGGTCCAATGTATTAAAATCATATATACCCGTTCGTTTTAATGCTGTATTGAGCCAGGATGAGAAATGTGAGGTCACCGTGACGTCATTTGACAAAACTTTAATAGGATTAACTGTCAAATTACGTCATAGTGACGTAACGTTCGCTCTATGGATCGTCAAAAAGAATAGTTTAGTTTTAGCCAGTTTTGTCACAAATAAATCCCTAATTCGGTCGAAATTTGCGGCATTTATAAACTGTGTACATCCAGCAGGAGACCCAGTCCCGAAATAGCGCCAGGTCTCGGCCGTCTCCCAAAACAATCCGCACCGCAAAAGTTTAATATCAAAAACGGTAAAGTTTCAATCAAGTCGATTCAATAAACGACATACCGATCGTAAAGTTTTTTCAGGCCAAAACCGACTAAAACCGTAACGTTAATCGCTGATTACATTGGATAACATTGGAATTCATCCAGAAACAAACTGGTACATACACGCTAGGCTCGGGATATTTCTGGAACGAGTACTTTGTTATGTAGATTTCACGGGATCGGTGTTATCAAATGCGGTCGGCGGTTTTTATCACCATTTTTTTTTAATTGATTTTTAAGTTGGTGTTTTGGTGCTCTAGTGTGGTTTTTCTGGGTTAAACTTGTTGGTATTTTAGTGATTTTTGTTCTGTTCAAAGGGGACCTAGTTTTAAAATATCAAAACATTTTTCTTTTGTGTTGGATATTTAACAATTTGTTGGCAACGTTTGTTCATGTAGGTGGTTTGTCTAAATAGTTTCATGCTCACTGCATTTCACAAAAATATACTTCTGTTATCCTAAATATTTACAATAGGAATTCTAACATTTATTTAACTGTACTAAATGGTGCATGCGCCTCATTGAAACACCAGCTAGTTTAACCCAGACAAATTTGGTTATGAATTTAAAACAGTGAAAAATGCGTTTGATATCGAAAGTGGTCGATTCCAAATCGACCCAAAATTCCTCCACTTATTCGGTGACGAAAAAATCGTATTCCTTCACCAAAAGCGCGAGCAGTTCTAAATTCCCCCAGACACCTAGTGGTAATTGGGATCCGAGACAGCTGAAGAGGAGTCAAAGCATCACCGAATTGCTCGAATCGAATCGATGTTTCAAGCCTTCGGACACCACTGATCCGGGCAAAAAAGCCTTCCTCACCAATTTGACTCAAAAAGTGTTCAAAGTGGGATTGGTAAGTTATTTACGTCGATCAAAAATTACATCATAACCGAAAGTAAATTGCGCATCGTTTTAGTGCGCAAATTGAACTTTTCTTTCTCTAAACCACATTTTCCGCGTATTGTGCGGCCGGAAATATCCAGCCTAGGAAACTGGCACATCTGTGTCGGATTTTTCTATTCAGTGCGAAGTTAAATTCCGTGTCGGTGTTGCGTGTGTTTTACACGCATTTCTTAAAATTTCACTATGTTTCTGGGTGGTGAAATATGCACCACAAGTACACACCAGCAACACTGTAGTCACTTTACCGTTTCCAAAACAACAAACGGTGAAACGCGGTTTCGACGCGTCCTGGTTAACGGGGCAGGTCCTCCTCCAAGTCCTGGCGTACTGAAAACGGGACCGAAATCACGAAAAGAGGAAAAACGAGTACATTTTGAAGTATGTTTTTCAAACGCGGCGTGTTTAATTCCCAGTCTATAAATACCTACATCATAATTTGTTTACATCGCAATTAGTTATACCAGAGAGTGTTTGTTTGGTTTTGTTGCAGGACGAAAATGCTCTTCCTTCCAAACCGGTCAACTTGGAGAAGATTTTCACCCCGGCTGATGGAGAACAAATTCAACCAAAATCAAACAGTTAAGTATTACCCATGAAGGTTTCCAAAAACTGGGCTTAAAACAGTCATTTTTTCACTCCAAGTGGGTTTTAAGGGTGATTTTGTACCTGACTGTTCCTACAAACTGTGTTTCTGGCTGTCCAAACTTTGACACTACTTTTCTCCCTGACTGTACCAAATTTTGTAGTGTTTCTCAGGTTGTTGGATAGGAAATTTAATAAGGATTCCAAAAATGTGCTTAAAACAGTCATTTTTTCACTCCAAGTGGATTTTAAAGGCGATTTTGTCCTTGACTGTCGTTTCAAACTGTGTTTCTGGCAGACTAAACTTACACACTACTTTTCTCCCTGACTGTACCAAAGTTTGTAGTGTTTCTCAGGTTGTTGGATAGGAAATTTAATGAGGATTCAAAAATGTGCTTAAAACAGTCATTTTTTCACTCCAAGTGGATTTTAAAGGCGATTTTGTCCTTGACTGTCGTTTCAAACTGTGTTTCTGGCAGACTAAACTTTCACACTACTTTTCTCCCTGACTGTACTAAATCTTTAGTGTTTTTTGAGGTTATTGAATAGGAAATTTAATAAGGATTCCAAAAATGTGCTTAAAACAGTAATTTTTTCACTCCAAGTGGGTTTTTAGGGTGATTTTGTCCCTGTCCTCTCAAACTGTGTTTCTGGCAGTTTGAACTTTGACACCACTTTTCTCCCTGACTGTACCAAATTTTGTAGTGTTTCGCAAGTTATTAGATAGGAAATTTAATGAAGATTCCAAAAATGTGCTTAAAACAGTAAATTTCTCACTCCAAGTGGGTTTTAAACGCGATTGTGTTCTTGACTGTCCTTTCAAACTATGTTTCTGACAGTTTAAACTTTGACACCCTATTTCTTCTTGACTGTACCAAATCTTTAGTGTTTTTTGAGGTTATTGAATAGAAAATTTAATAAGGATTTCAAAAATGTGCTTAAAACAGCCATTTTTTCAGTCCAAGTGGGTTTTAAGGGTGATTTTGTCCCTGACTGTTCCTACAAACTGTGTTTCTGGCTGTCCAAACTTTGACACTACTTTTCTCCCTGACTGTACAAAATGTTTAATGTTTTTTTAGGTTATTAGATAGGAAATTTAATAAGTATTCCAAAAATGTGCTTAAAACAGTCATTTTCTCACTGCAAGTGGGTTTTAAGGGTGATTTTGTCCCTGACTGTACCAAACTGTGTTTTTGTAGTGTTTCTCATGTTATTGGATAGGAATCTTAATAAGGAACCCATGAGTGAGTAGTCTGTGCAAGCTGCTTTTTTGACCAATCACAGGCTACACGTTACAGTCCAACTGAATCAACACGACTAATATTGTTCTAAATTGCGTTTCTAGGAAAAATGTTTGCTTCGTCCGCATTCTACGAAAAAGGCTTCCACCCCACCGTGGAAGATCAGGTGGAGTTGGCCAAACGAATCTCCAGTTCGTTGACGGACATCAGCAACCAGAAAAGCAAAGGTTTGCAAATGTACGTCAACAGGAAGAAGCGATCCGTCAAGTGGGTGCACGAGGGCGAAGGTGCGTGTGTGTACACCAATTAATGCGTTTTCCCGTAAACATTTCTGCTTCACGATTGAGATTTTGGCTGGAAAAAGGTTTTAACCGCGGCATTGTGCAACCGGAAAAATCGGGCAAGGTCGCATTTTAATGCGGTTCGAGCATCGATAAAGTTGCGTTTGACTGACATTTATAGGGGCGGCTATTAATAGACCAGGCCGGAATATATTTAATACTTTTAGTGCGAGTCGTTATGTATGGGCTTGAATAAAACTAAAAGTAAACTCATTTTTGCAAAACAAAAATTACAAACTGGATCCATTTTGTTTTGTTTACATCACGTGATCATTCCTTAACCAAACAAAGTCAGCCGGCAAATGTCAAATAACTGTCACTGTTTGACACTCACTAGTTTATCAGTTTATCCTTGGAAGTTCAAGTCAGCTGACCTTACGTTGTACAAAATGAATTCGGTCACGTGACTATAGCCAACCAAAACTAGTCAGTTTCAAAAATGAGGTTATGTATTGTGTCCGTTAAAAAATCAATAAAATACCAATATTATTGAAGCAATTTAACTTAAATCGTGTACAGTAGAAGGTGTGAGGCTTAAAAAATGTACATTAAACACTCTTGGAGGGAACTCACCTAAGTGAATCCATGGTAAGGTTTGCACCAGAGCATACAAACCATGAAGATGGTCTTGGAGGAGGTCCTTAGAGTGTGTAACAACCAAGAAAACCCTAAAATAATGTAATATACGTCCAGAAGACCTGGGAAACTTATAATCAATAAGGTATAGTATGCAAAACTAGTTAAATACAGCCCTGAACTAAAGTTCACTCAGTATATATGCATAATGACATTAAAGTGTACTAAAAATAAATTAGTTAACAGACTGTCCTGCTATAAGAGACAGTCCAGTTGAAAAAGGTGTTCGGGTTAATTAACTCATCAAGCCTGCTTGCCAAATTAATTCTGTTAGTTAGTGTTTTCCATTTCTCCCATTAAACTTGCACTAAAAAGTAAGTTGTAATATAATTTGGTATTAGTGGTTATTGGCAGGTAATTATAATATCCGCCCCATCGTCATACTCTACATTCTTTAGAGTTAAAAATAATTCAGTGAGCTATTCAACTGGGTTTTTGAATTGTAGTTTCAATTTTAAAGGTAAAGCTTCTCTGAACGGTTCGGACAGTGTTGGCGATGGGACAGGCAAAAAAGACCCTCTCAAGCTGGTTATGAACCCAGCTGGACAAGTCCAGGACATAACCACTCTTAGAAAGCAAGGCTACACCTTCGAGACCGCTTTATCGCCGGAAGTTTGTTTGGAAATTGTCAAAGGGCTGAATTCTCCCAAAGGAAAAGGTTATGTATATTGTGTCGCACTTTTTTAGTGGTTATAGGAATGTGGAAATATTAGGGGCAGAATTGTTTGCCAAAAGACGTAAAAGGTCAGAAAAGTGGGTGGTGGGAGAAACCAACGGCACCAGACCACCTTCGACGCTACCGGACGTGGTAGCACCGTCGCCAATCCCCACGCCGCCAACCAACATCCCCCCTCCCAGTTATTTACCGGAAACTCAACAGCGATTGGCGCACAAAGAGAAACTTGACGAGATCCAGGAAAAATTTACGAAACCGCGAATCAAATTGGTGAAATCTCCGTGGGACGCCGCCCTCGAAACCGGTTCAGTGGACGCAGCCTTTCAAGTGGAACCAGTTTGGCCTACGAAAGGTAACTACGTGGCTCCGGCCGTTAATTCGTACGAGCAGGCACTGAAAAGCGACAATCTGGCTTCGTGGACGATCCCCAAAACCAACGGGTATTGCAATTATTCGTCACTTAAAACTTTCCTGTTTAATGGGGACGTTTTAGGTATAATGAGCAAAAAACTTTTGCTCATAACCCCGCCTACAACAGTCAAAGCATCAATCGGATTGTGGAGAACCTCCAGAAGGGCAACGGTAACGTGGACGTGTACAAACCGGCCCTTCCTCAAGCTTGGAATTCCGGTTCTACTTCCAAGCTACAATACAGTAAGTTTTTCAAGTTTTTCGAGCCCCTAGTCATTAGACTAAATGATAAGTATAGACAAACAGTGGGAATGGAACTGAAAATTAATTTAAGAAAGCTTTTTTTCTTTTTCTGTTGGAAAACATCAGCACTTTAAAACTTTACTACTTTTCACAGAAAATTCAAAATGGCGGCCTGTGACGCCATTTTGTCTGTCATTTCTTGAAACTATGTGAAATTTCTTTTAAAATGAGGTGCAAGTCAATATTTTGACAGAAAATTCAAAATGGCGGCCAGGAATGCTATTTTGTCTGTTATTTCTTGAAACTACGTGAAATTTTCTTTAAAATGAGGTGCAAGTCAATATTTTGACAGAAAATTCAAAATGGCGGCCTGGAACGCCATTTTGTCTGTCATTTCTTGAAACTACGTGAAATTTCCTTTAAAATGAGGTGCAAGTCAATATTTTGACAGAAAATTCAAAATGGCGGCTGGAACGCCATTTTGTCTCTCATTTCTTGAAACTACGTGAAATTTTCTTTAAAATGAGGTGCAAGTCAATATTTTGACAGGAAATTCAAAATGGCGGCCTGGAACGCATTTTGTCTGTCATTTCTAGAAACTACGTGAAATTTTCTTTAAAATGAGGTGCAAGTCAATATTTTGACAGGAAATTCAAAATGGCGGCCTGGAACGCCATTTTGTCTGTCATTTCTAGAAACTACGTGAAATTTTCTTTAAAATGAGGTGCAAGTCAATATTTTGACAGAAAATTCAAAATGGCGGCCAGGAATGCTATTTTGTCTCTCATTTCTAGAAACTACGTGAAATTTTCTTTAAAATGAGGTGCAAGTCAATATTTTGACAGAAAATTCAAAATGGCGGCCTGGAACCGTCAAAAAATACAACTTTTTTATTTGTCAAGATACAGTTGACGTCTCGGTGTCATTTTTATGTTAAAATTTCCCGGAAAAGACGCTGGTGCAGTCGGTTTTTTGATATCTCAAAAACTAACAGAGTTAGTCCTAAAATTTAACATTTTAACCATTTCTTTGCCAGGAACTCACATTTTTGATCACATGACATTTTGATCTTAAATTTTTAATCTTAAAAGAGCCACGTGACCTTTATGATCCGTTTTGAAGTTAAAAAAGAGTCACGTGACCTAAAAAAAAATTAAATTTGAGTATTGAAAATCGTCACGTGACCATTTGCCATTAAAAGGAGTCGCGTAATTTAAAAAAATCTCAGTTCAAACTGAAAAACGGTCACGTGACCCTTCAAACATTATTTCGCTACTTACAGTCACGTGACCTTCAGGATTTCGGTTTGACATTAAAAAAGAATCACGTGACATTTAAAAAAATGTTTGATTACCGAAAATCGTTATACAGGGTGTCCCTGAAATTGCTTCTACATGTATTGGGATTGTGAAAACGGTAAGAGCTACAGAGTCGGTTAAGTGGGGGAAAGTTTTAGAGAATTTTGTGTGAAACGTATTTCCTGTTTGCAAATTAAATTATTTTTCTCCGTTTTCCGGAAAATTGGAAAACGTCAGAGGCTGCATTTGAAACACTCTCGCAAAAGAAAGCGGATTCTAGGAAATACTGTGAAAGTTGGCAACTATGTCTGCAATGACGAGCTGTATTAGCGCCATCTCTTGGAATTTATCTACAACTGAAGCGGCCGAAATCATTGTACTTATCATTTAGTCCTAGTGTATAATTTCTTCTTTAATTTAACCAGCTTTATTGCTTTCGCTTTGCAATCGCAGGTAGCATTAACGCAGCTTTAAATGACATCTTCGCCACACCCACAGAAGACCCCAAACCCCCTTCCCCTTTCCCTGAAATCCCTGACGTCACCCAAAACCTCGGGTCGCTCGATTCAGTTAAATCTGACGTGGTTCGTCCGGTAACTCCGTCATTTTTGGAGCCCCAAAAAAAAGAAGCGGAAGAGGAGTGGGCTAGACAGAGAGAGGAGAGGGCTCGTTCCCCTTTCCCCACCATTCCGGACGTGGTGATCGAGCAAGAGGTGGTGGAACACGACATTCAAACTTTCAAGAGTCACAAAGCGGTGTCAAGACCCTCATCTCCGTTCCCCACAGTACCAGACGTGACCTTAAACCCTGAAATTGTAGAGAAAGACGTGGTGGCCTTAAGAACCAGCCCCGTACCCTTTCAAGTACAGTCTTCACTTAGTTTGGACGAAAGTAATGTCATCCCACCTCCTGCGCAGTTTAGGGACAATGGCACTCTGCCCTTTCCCACAATTCCAGATATTTCCAAGTATCTAGTGACAGAAAAATACGAGTCTAAGCTACTAAGACCAGTGGCAACCAAACAGTTCGCTCCGGTGTCTCTGACGGATAAAAAGTACCAAATCAACTGTTACAGCCCTGTTCTGGATATGACCCCAAAACCCTCCCATCCGGAGTTTAGTTACGCCTTGGGCCACCCCGAACAAAAAGTCACCGAGTGGAGTTTCAGGGGGCAAACCCCCGAACAGGGCCGAACCATCCAATCGGAAATATTCGAAAGCCAAGGCCACTTTAACGCAAGATCCAAGTCGCCTGTGACAGTTTTCGTTCCTGAGGAAGCACAGACAACTAAACTGGACAATCCGGAAACTGTCGCTCCTAAAGAGCAACCACACACTAAAATTGTGATTGAAAAAGTTTCGGTAGAACCCAAAAATCCGGAAGTAGAGGAACACGCCCGGAAATGCGCCATAGAAAACTGCAAGGAAAAGGCGGAAGCCATAGTGTACCAGCAGGGCTGTTTCAACGAGTTAAAGCACATTAAACAAGCCTACGATGTTGTAGACCATTACGCCATTAAAGGAATGAAAGGGGTAGACATTGAGTACAAAGATTCAAGTGAGGAAACTGTAGTGTCTAAACCACTGGTTAAGGAACCTTCCAAGCCCCAAGAAGTTGTTCCTAAAGTAGTCCAGAAGAAGGAGGACCTGGAAATCGAACCAAAAATTTGCAAAAAACCACCAGGAGCTATAATCGGAGCCAGACCGTTATTTGGCGAGCTCAACATCAACGACGAGTTTAAGAAAGCGTTAGTGGGGAAGAAAAAGTCGTGGCAGGAGAAACGCATTAAAAACGCCACCCAAAAAAGCCACTTTGAACAAAACACCTCAGAAACTAACCAGGAAAACACCCCCAACTCCTCTCTAACCACCACAGTGAAGTCAAACGAAAAAGCTGAAGTGGAACTAACCAGACCCAATTCCCACGAAGAAGTCGAAACAATTTTCTACGAGCAGAACCGCGAAATTGACGTGGATTTCCAAGTGGTGAATGGTGAAGTGACTAACGGGTTTGCCCTCCCTCAGATTAAAGGGGAAAAACCCGAGGCGCAATACATAGAAATCACCAACCTAGAAGAGGAAGACTACGTGAAAATCCCCGTCAAGTCGTTGATTGAAACTTTCGAACAATCCATTATGCCCCCAATGCAATACAAGCAAATCAGAGAACCGTTACCGGACGTGGTGGAGAAACTGGCACCTTCGAGAAGTCCAGGAGCGGAACTGAAAAAGGCCGAACAAGATTTTGATAATATTTATTACGTCACCAGTTCGAAAGTCGAAAACTCCACCTATCCCAAACCGGATCCTGATAAAGTGTACTCCATCCAACAGTCCGAAAACAGTTCCTTTTGCAAATACTCCACCTCGCAGGTCAGCCAGTACTTTAGTGAAACATCGTCAGAGAATCGCGAATTGCTTCATACAGGCAAGGCTTTTGTTGTGTATGTCTGTGTGAGGTTAAATTAAGTATATCATGTTACTATCATGTACAAAAAGGCGATATTAATGGTTTTGTCAAAAACAGTCTATCCCAGGTCTGGCGGCAGTGACGTAATAAATGGTAACGTCAGATTGCAATTCGCTCGTATGTCTTGGATTAGTTCTAAAGGTTTTTATTGATATTTCGCGGTTGCCAGCTTGAGCGTTCACAGTTTCGCCAGCAGTATTGATCCGTGTCAGTGCAAGAAAATTGTTTTGTCTATCAACTACCTTTTTTACGATTCGGCAACATGGCATATTGATTGACAATTGACAGTGCTTCAGTTGTTTACGGATTTTGACAAGACTCACGAAAGTGAGGTTATTATAAGAAGCTGGTAAAAAGCAAAATATTAACAAGAGCGGGAAATTTAAATCAGGGTAGTTAATACTTTACTTGAATTGAGCAGGCTGCTGTTGGTAGTGATTTTGGACTGTCAGTGTGTTATGGTCTTGATGGTAAACCTGCAGGTAAGCGGCAAACTCTCTCTGTATGTCACAAGAAACATCTATTAGCCACACTGACTTGTTTAGACATTTTCGGTTAAAAAAAAAATATGAAAAACACAAATACAACTCGCACAAACTAATAATCGAATCGATAAATTTAAGTTGCAACGGGAAAAGTTCGGAGAAACTGTCAACAAACAACCAAAATTATGAATTTTAAATGGCGTAACTAATCGACAATTATTACGTCACTGCCGTTCAAAGCGATAGATGGCGCCTAAACAGCCACGATGCGCCATCTGTTGGACAACTTTGGAAATGGCTTCCTGTTAACTGTTATCGTGTTAGCCGTGCCAAGTGTCACTGTATGTCCGTTTGTTTACGTTAATTTTGAAGATTCAGGAAAACTACAATCAAAGCAAAGGTTTAGTCTGAATCAAGTTCTGGACATTATTTTTTTACTCCCCCTTACATTTTTTGTACTAGTAACATAATGTACCGCTTGTAGACACTACTTGACTGATTTCATTTGAGTTTGATTGTAAAGTTTTCAATTTTCAGGTTCGGCAACTTTACCAAGAACCGAACCGAAACCTTTGTTATCCCCTACTTACAAACCGAACGCGGCACCTACAGTTTTCACGCCTAGAGAAACAAACAGCCCATTGCCCAGCCTGTACGGTCCTAGTTACAACGCTCAGCCTGTAGCTACAACGCCATTGAAAAAGTTCAATCTGGACAACGTAAATAACTACAACACGGCGGCCAGGGGCTGGGGCCAAACAGGGGACGTGTACAAGCCCCTGACTTTCGATAGGTCGTCTTATTCGGATTTGTGAAACGGTCTCGGCCAATCCTATATGAAACGAGGATTGCGGTAGCATAGAGACCTTGGTTTGTTGTTTATTATTGTTATATGTATGTATATATAGAGGAGGTTAAGTGTTTACTAACCCGCACCTTTCTGTTGATAATTATTGATGAGTCCACGTGTGCGGCATTTTTGCGTAAATCTCAATGCTTTGATTTACTCAAAGTCTGCACCAATATGAAGTTAGTGTAAGGGTGTCTTGTATAGACATTTTTAGAACCCTTTCCATTTTTTTTTTGTGTTAAATCTCCGCACTGTTAGCTGTTCAATTGTAGTTATTTACGTAACTAGTGTGGTAGGAACATATTTGCCAAACATGTCAGTGTAATTTTATAACTAACCTTGTATTATGTAGGTACCTCACCCTAATGTGACTGCACCAGTGTGAGACTGTAAGCTTGGTAATGAATCGTTACCATACTAGTCGTAAATAAATGATTTTACCTACTTTAGTTTTATTATTACGGTAGAGGGGTCAATAAAAAATGTATGTGTCAAAGGTTGCAATTTTTAAGGCTAAATTTTTTTTACCTAATTGCATAGTGCCCCTCACAAATTTTTTGTTAAAAAAATAGTTACATGGAAGCTTGAAATCTGCTCTTTTTTTTGTTTTCTATGACATTTTGACGTAACTTATCAAACAAGAGAGTAATATAGGGTGAAAGCGGCGGGTGTCTAAAAATATGTGATTTTATGGTGAAGCAACTTTGACGCCCTCTAGCGGCCAAACGGTATGACCAATCAACTCATGTGGGGATATTTTTGGAAAGCTTGTAATCTGCACTATCTTTTGTTTTCTATGACATTTTGACGTATCTTGTCAAGTAAGGGAGTAAATTAGGGTCAAAACAGCGGGTGTCAAAAAATATGTGATTTTATGGTGAAGGAATTTTGACGCCCTCTAGCGGCCAAACGGTGTAATCAATCAACTCATGTGGAGACATTTTTAGAAAACTTGAAATCTGCTCTATCTTTTGTTTTCTATGTCACTGTCACTGTCTCTTCCGCTGGGATGAAAAGTACTGGAGAGTCATAAAACAAAACGCCAAATTATATTAAAAAAAATTTCCTTGAAACTTGACAAGTTAAGACATGGATATTGCTGTTCGTCGAACTACTGCACTCAGTAATTCATTTTTGTCCGGCTGTTCAGTCATAATATTCACTTTGATCCACTGTCTGGTTTGAGATGACTGTTTTATGGCACTCAAAACAGCCTGCACGTATAATCCGTCTTCGAAATTGGCCGCCATTGATACTGACATCAATAATTTTTTCATATAAATATTCCAGTGGCAAGAAGTAATATTACCTGGCTCTTTAATCCATCCAGTCTGATCACTTACAGGTAAAAAAGCTTCTCTAAGGGCTGCAACCATTTTGCAAAGCCCTTTAATGAATGTTTTTGGTAGTACCGAATTGGGAACTGGACATTTTAAGTCTTCAACATCCAAATAAATTACTTCCTCCGAGTTTTTGTCCTTACACCCAAACAGATCACCACCGCGTACCTAATAAAACCACCTCTACAAGGACTAATATACATTTTAAATTACTTATTACCACTAAATGGGCTGTACTACTGCAAACCATAATTTCTTGTTGAAACGTGCTACCAACTGTATGACTGTTAATGGTAACAGTAACCAGAATGCCACTGTGCAATTCCATTTGAAAAGCGCAGAAATCAGGCGCCGTTATTTGGCGAATGCCTTTGATTACTTCAGTATGTTTAGTAAAAGTACGGACGACGCCATGCACCCTTACAGCCCTTTCGCCAGTTAAAAACGTTACCAAATCTACTATATGACTGCCAACCAAATTGAGTGTTCCCCCTAGTCATTTTATTACATTTTAATAGTTGTAATAAAAAAAATTTCAATAGTTTTACCCCCCATAACACTGTCACATTTCCAATCAAATGCGTCCATGTCTGTGAATAAAGAGCCACTTTGTACTCTAATATCAATTAATGTAATAGGTGATCCTAAATAGTTGTCCTCCAGTTTCTTTTTTAATTGTATAAATGCTGGTAAAAACCTGCAATATTAACATGATAGTAACAAGCACCCACTGTGACGTCATTGACAGTGTGTCAAACATAACATGTGATTCACCTACCTGAATGAATGGTTTATTAGAGATATAAGAGACGGATAGTACTGGCCTGCTCTAACCATTTTAAGGGCGTCAGACTGATTGAGACCAGCTGGTTTGTCACAAACAACATGTTTACCAATACCCAGAGCTTTAACCGAGATTTGTGCATGTAAATTGGGCGAGCACAGCACAAATATCAAATCGACATCTTTCCGCAACAAAACGTCGTCGATTTTGTTGGTGAAAAATGGAATATCCAAAGTTTTTGCGGTTTCTTGGGCTTCCTGGATTGTTCTACTCCATATAGCCTCGATTTTAAACCCATTTTCTCTCAGAATGGGAACTAATACTTTAACGACTGGACCCGTTCCGAACACTCCAATGCCGGGTAGCATTATACAGCTGTGGTAGATATTTTAACAGTTTTTCTAAAGTATTAACAATAAAAAAACAAACTAGTAGTAAACAAAACAGCTGTCAAAATTGATTGAGGTTAAGTCAATCTTCTCTTATTTAAACCAGTGTTGCCGTTTGTACTTAGCTTTGTGGCGGACTATATTGCTGGTAGCGGCGGTAGTCCAAAATTTGCCAATTTGTAGCGGAATTTAAATTATTAGAAAATACCGGGTATTAGCAGTATAATTGACGGCAATTTACATGCATAATGCATGACAAATTGACGTTAGAGACCAAAACGCACTTCAGTCATTTTGTGGTGTGGCGGATTATCTAAAGAAGTGAACGGCAACACTGCTTTAATCACAACATAACCTGAAAATTACAACGCAACGAACACAAAGCGTTGTTTACTTGTGTCTTGTTTATTATCAATTTTTAACTTGAATAAAGAACATTTCCTAAAGTTTTTCGTGTAATCATGAAGATTGCAGTTGAGGGTTGTGCTCACGGTGAATTGGACAACATATACGCGTCAATCAATGAAGTGGAAGAAAAGGAAAATATCAAGATTGACTTGTTGATATGTTGTGGAGATTTCCAATCTTCAAGGAACACGGAGGACCTTGCGTGTATGGCGGTGCCCCCTAAATACCGTCGTATATGTTCTTTTTACAAGTAAGTCTGAGTTAAATATTACATAAATGGGTGCTAGTCGCTAACTGATGCTATTTTAGGTATTTTAGTGGCGAAAAAAAAGCACCAGTTCTTACAATATTCATTGGAGGCAACCACGAGGCCTCCAACTACTTACAAGAACTTCCGTACGGGGGTTGGGTGGCTCCTAATATTTATTACCTGGGTTATGCTGGGGTCATCAATATTGCAGGTAGGTAAACTAACCTAAAAGTGCAGCAGTTTACACTGGTTTTCCTTTGTTATTATTGGCAATGTTGCCAAGTCAAAATATCAAAAATGGTATATCAAAACAAATTCATTCATTTTACATTATTGTACAGGGTGTCTTTAAATAGTTGATTCTTGCTATAAATAATATAAAAACCATACTTCAAAAATACAGATTTTTCATTTTTTTTTAATAATAATTGTTACATCACATGGTTGTAAAGGATAATTTAGCTAGACAGTCACGTGAAAAATTGTCAAAATCATGAATTTCAAAAACACTCTTTAACACTAATATATCTATTAATGCTGTCACGTGATTGTTCATATTACATTTGCATTTGCTGAAATAGTTTAGGGTCAGCGGTTAATTAAAGAAATACAGTAGGGACGTGTGACGTCATCAGAAAGGTGGTCACGTGGTCAACTCAGTTGAAAATAGGGTTATTTTTTTTAGGTGTCAGAATCGGAGGTATGTCGGGAATTTATAAAAGTCGCGATTTTCTAAGAGGCCGATTCGAAAAGCCCCCTTACGACGAAAACACTAAACGAAGCGTCTATCACATCAGAAACTTGGACGTGTTCCGATTGAAACAACTGTCCGAGCCTATGGATGTATTTCTGTCACATGACTGGCCAACTGGCATTTACCATTACGGAAACGTTCAGAAATTGCTAAAAAGAAAGCCATTTTTCAAGTTTGTTTTATTGTTTAATGTATTTGAGTTTATATAAATAATTGGGATTTGCAGAGATGAGATTGAAGCAAATCAACTGGGTAGTAAACCGTGCGAGGAGTTACTTCACCATCTTCAGCCTAAATACTGGTTTGCCGCTCATCTTCACTGTAAATTTGTTGCGTTAGTGCCGCACGACAATGACAAACCGTCAACTAAATTTTTGGCGCTCGATAAATGTTTACCGAGACGACAGTTTTTACAACTCGTCGATATTCCCCACGATAACGAGAAGAAAATTGAAATTGAATACGATTTAGAGTGGTTGACTGTTTTATTTCTAACCAATCATTTACTGAGCGTCAAGAATGTTAATACTTATATGCCAGGACCTGGAGGAAACGAGCGGTAAATTAACGAAGAATACTAAATTATCAGTTTAACAGTTTAACAATTTTTAGGTACAATTTCACACCGACTGAAGAAGAAAAATCGCTGGTTTTAAGGAAAATGTGCAATAACTTAAAAGTACCAAAAAACTTTAAACCCACAGCAGTGGCGTACCAATCGGGAAGCGCATTAAAACCCGTTCAACCTCAAGCAAAACTAAACCCGCAAACCGTTGAATTATGCGAATTATTGTCGATTGACGATCCGATTTGTTTAATTTCAGAGCGACAAGGTCTAAACATTAGCGTGGACGCCAGTTTTTTCGAAAATTCCACCTTCCTCGACGATACGGACGATTCGAGCGATTGCGCCGACAAAAAAGCGGTTACGCCACTGAAACTACCCGAACCCAAGTTGGACAGTGTGGGGGAATGTAGTGTATTGCTGAGTGACCAAATCGAGGAACGTTTAGCAATGAGTTCGGACTCTTTAGATGAAGGTTCGAGTAAACGTTCCCCCAAACGGTGTAATTTAGAGACTGAAGATGGGGGTTTAAGTGAAACGAGCACAGGACCGGACAACAGTACACCAACGACGAAAAAGTTTAAAAGACGCAATGCCAGCATATACAATAGTGAAGAAAATAGATGATGCTTGTTTAAATAGATTTTATTAGATTGTATTTGGATTAATTTGTGTAATTATTATGTGTGCCCCAAATTGCATCATTAGACACTTTAAGTGGCAGCAAAACCTTATACGTTATTTCACCACCTACACATGGAAAAATAACGGATAACGGCTTTAATGTATTGTTATTTAATGCAGTGTAAGAGTGAGTCTCAGTTTGAGCTCTGCCCGAATGTATACTACTTAGGTTAGTACACCCACAACTAGTTTCAACATTAAATAGTTTGTTTAATACAGGTAAAAGAGGGATTTATAATGACAGTAAAGGATTGAAAATAGCACTAACAAATGCACCTACAATGAGACTGACGTTTTGGAGTTGTGTGAAGCAGCCATAAAGGGTAATCCCACATTTAGAGGAGTGGACATTTTGTTATGTGCTCAGTGGCCTTCAGGAATTATACATGACAGCACACAAGTAAAAAGTTTCAGGAGAAAAACCTTTCAAGTACAATAGAAATTCGTTTTTCCGGTTAAGTTAACAGTGAACTCCCAGAGTGAGTTGCTGGGGTATTTGTGTATGAAACTTAAGCCAAGATATGTGGTGAGTGGGTTAGAAGGTGTATACTATGACAGGCCCCCATTTAGGTGTCCCAATTTTTAGGTGATCATGACACTACAATGGAAAGTGTCACCAGGTTTATAGGTGAGTTTTAATACAATGCTGTGACGTCACGTGTAGTACTTGGCAACAACTAAATTTTGAAGGCTGTCAAATGTCATGTTACGTTTGAAGTCTTTGGAATGTCACGTGATGACGCTCTACCAAACAAAGATGGCTACCGGTTGTAAAAATTGGCTTCACTTTAGTAAACAGTTTCGGTCAAATTATGTTAATTAAAACCCTTCCAGGTTTGGCCCGGGTCGGTAATCCGAACAAGGATAAATGGATCTACGCGTTAAACGTGACGCCGCTGGACAAAATGAAAATATCGGAGCTAATTCAAAGAACTACAGACGAGACAGGCTGCCCCTTTGATTTTCAGGAACTGGAGCAGCGAGGTACACATTTTTATATCTTATTTATGTTTTCTCTTAATTTATGTGTTGTAAGCCAAAATCGAAAAGTGGTAACCAATTTTTCTACGACATGAACGCTCCAATGCAAGACGAACCTAAAAGAGCGAGGGTTGAGTTTGATCAGAGTAAATGTTGGTTTTGTTTGGCCAGCAGTCCTGACGTGGAGAAGCACTTGGTTATTTCTGTGGGGGAGTTTTGTTACTTGGCTTTGGCTAAAGGTATTTCTGGCAATTTGAAATTGACCGAAAATAATGTGATGTTTCAGGTGGAATGCATTACCCAGTGTTTTTCGAACGAAACTACAAAACCTCTCACATGCAAGTTCAATGCGTTCCTGTCCCAATTAAGTTTGAGGAATCTTTTGTCAAGGACATTTTTTTGGTTGTTTTTTGTTTACATTTTTTATTGTCAGTCAAAAAACAATTACAGTTTTTTAGGAGATGTCAACCGAATGGGGTTTTCCCTTAAAAACATTGACCAACGACGATATACTTGATCAAATAATACCTCCAAACACGCCATATTTTTCACACGAAAATTAACAGCTCAACGAATTTTCCACTGAATTTTGGACGGGAAGTTTTAGCTTCAAAGGATTTACTCGACATGCCGGATAGAGTGGAGTATAAAGATTGTTTGAGCAGTAAGAGTGAAGAAGAGAAATTGGTTGCTCAGATCAGATCTGAGATGGAGCCATAAATAATCTCTGTTTGACTGGAGTATGGTTTACTGTGATAAAACTGTCATCTAATTGACATGAAGCAAGTTTTGGAAGTTCACTACTTTGGAAAAGTGGTGGAACAAATAAAAAATTCGGTACTTTATCGTTTGTTCAAATAGTTTTCCGAAATTTATACTAGTTTGTTTAATTAGCCATTTTATAGCAAAATAAAAGCTTACTTTTTTACATTGAGTTGTCGTTTCTTTTATCCTGAAAAATAACGGAAATTTACAGAAAATTATAAACTGTATTAGGAGAGCAGAAGCGCAAAGCGACCAATTTCAGTTACTCTTGATATTCGGGTGCATCCACCCATGGCCAAAAAAATACCTCCTCGTATTTCTGTGCTCCTGATACAAAATTAAATTTTTACTGTCTCGAAAATCTTATTGGGAGAGCAGAAAATGCAAGGAGGTAAATTTCAGTTACTCCCGATACATTCTTATTCACCATATTGTCAAGAAGACAAAAAATACCTCTTTAATACTTCTGTGATCCTGATACAAAATGCCATTTTTGTGGAAAATTTACATTTTTACCAAAAATCGAACATCTCATTAGGAGAGCAGAAAATGCAAAGAGGTAAACTTCAGTTACTCCCGATACACTCGTCATTCGCCATATTGTCAAGAAGACAAAAAATACCTCTTTAATACTTCTGTGATCCTGATACAATATGCCATTTTTGTGGAAAATTTACATTTTTACCAAAAATCGAACATCTCATTAGGAGAGCAGAAAATGCAAAGAGGTAAACTTCAGTTACTCCCGATACACTCGTCATTCGCCATATTGTCAAGAAGACAAAAAATACCTCTTTAATACTTCTGTGCTCCTGATATAAAAAACAAGTTTTTTTAGAAAATTGCCATTTTTACCACAAATCAAACATCTCATTAGGAGAGCAGAAACGCAAAAAGGTACATTTCAGTTTCTCTTAATACTTAAGCGCCTTCGCCATTTGTCAAGAAAAGTTAAGTTACTGATTAATTTGCCTTTTGTCACTTACCTGCTTTATAAAGGGGACTTTAACGAGTGTAATAAATAAGAAAACATGGTTTTTTCTTTTTAACTAACATTTTATTTATTTTCTTACATTTAACAAATGTTACAATAGTATTTGAGAGGAAATCCACGAAAAAAAAAATTGTGAACAGTGAAGGAGAGAAAGGGGTGGAACTGGATCAATTTCTATTAAGTGACATTTTTCATACATTTAATGGGGGCTATTTTTTGAATAAAGACAGAGATAATGTCCACCTGTCAAATTGGCGTTAAGATTCAAATTGTTTATGTCACATGTCAAAGTGAAGTAATGGTGAATTTTACCGCCAATTTGAAGCGACGAGGAGATAGATGAAACGTCTGTGATAATAATGTTTTTACAACATCCTAGAAGTAATATACAAAAATTCGTGTATATTATCAATATAAAATCTTTATAAAACAAAAAAAAAAATCTAAACAAAGTGAGTGAAAATACGACTTAAATTGAAATAATGTCCTAATTCGTAAATTCTTTGGCACGCCCTCATGAGTCGATTTAATAAACCTAACGGAGATATTTTTACACATTGATGTGATGACCTTTTTCGTATTCAACATCTGAAAAGTCTCTTAAACTCACGTCTGAAAATCTGAAAAAAGGAAAACAGTGTTGCCTTTTTTATATTCCTATCGGAACAGAAAAAATAAAGTTTGGCAACACCACCACTATTTGATGGTTGACGCAACGAAAGCCTCACCAGCGGCCATATTGAAAATGTAATAAACAAAACAGGGTTGCCAATTTGCTGATACTAACCTAGTGGGCGGGTGTATTCGTTCGTTGTGACTGGAATAGCCGCTAGAGGACCTCACATGTCTCAGTCCTTTGGCGCTGCTCTTACCTTTCGATTTGCGCGCGTTATAGGGCTTACGCCCCACGCTGCCTGATGGCGGCGACTCGGACGAAGTCGAGGAACCTTCAGCGCCCCCTGATACCAAATAAGAAATTAACGGAGAAATTCAAAACGAAACGGCTAAATACCTCTCATTCGGTGGCCGAAGGACACCAATTCTTGACTGGCCGCCCTACCGTCTCCGTCCGAGTCCGAGCCGAGAGTGTCGTACTCTGAAATAGGCAGGTGCAGTGTTAAAATCTTCTTCACTTCTGAATCGGTACTGCCCAGGTTATCAGACTCTGAAATTTCAATTTGGTAGATGTTCGTCTGAATTCGAAATGACAGTGCATACGTTGGCTTGTCACTGTCAAAAGTCGGTTCAATATGGTGGGCCACAAGCCCTAGTTAACAAAAAGGGGTAGTTTGTGATTTGTCAAGAAAAAGCAGCCACTGTGCTGATATTAATGTAACTGCTGCACATGTCTGGAGTTAGCAAACAGCATTGGCAACAAAATAATATTCTGTCGGAGCAGATGACTGTTCTGTCACCCCTCTTCGGGTCGGATAGGAGAACCCACCCGCAGACAAGGATGGCATATACTTCAGTCTGAAAGACTGTAGTGTAACTACCGAGAGCGATACTCTGTGACAAGCGTCTAGAGCCGGCAAAAATGCCGGCCCCCGCGCGTCCTGCTACCAACGATCCATCTGTGTACCAGACGTCGCTATTCCGGAGGAATTCCGGTCCGTAATCCGTAATCGTTTAAAAATATATGCCCTAGTCAATCTGAGTGTATATTTTTAAAGGTTCATTTTGACAACGTTAAATTGACATAAATTAATGAAGTTTTTAACACAGAAAAGAGAGGGCGTACAACACGTCTGGGTGCCTCTGCTCTTAATCGGGCTGTTTAGCTACTTTATATCTCACTGTTTTATGACTGTTTATGAGGTATTTAGGATAAGGCCACAAAATGGTTTATTACAAAATAGAACATTTTAGATGACAATTGAGACGATTTTTCTGTGTTTCTGCGAGGATTGTGAAATGAACGACGGAATTTCCCGTCCTTACTACATGTCCAGGGGTTTAATGGAGTTTGCAGAAAACTCTAAAAAAAGTGAGGAAAAACTGAAAAGTGGTGACCAACAACCTAACTAATAATGAAACAATAATAATAAAATTAAACGCACAATTTTTGTGTTTTAATCAATCAAACTAATTCTATCACCTTCCACACTAACATTAGGAATTTTTTTCAATTTTTTTTGTAGTTTTTTTACCACCTTTTCCTCATTGTCACACTGTCCCATAAGACTGTTATAAGCTTTTACCACCTTTTTTTCCAGCTTCTTAGATGATATGCTGCGTTTCTCAGTCAAAATCTCCAAAATTGTTGCTTTATAGTCAAATTTAGATTCTGAATTAGAAACTGGAGAAGTTTTCTGCTTTTTCACCTCCTGAGTTGTATGCTCCTCATTAGGACGTTTTCTCTCTGCAGTAAAAGTGGTTTGCTTATGCTTTTCAATAATGTCCCACACCTCCTCCACTTCCTGCATGTTTGCTCTGTTACCCGAAGAACTTTTAATAAAGTTCTAATATTCAGATTAGTATACTAATACCAGTTGGATTTACAGTACTTACCATAAACTTCACTTTTTTTCTGGGTACATTACTGTAACTTGATATGGTCTCCAGTAAAGCCCTGATGGATGGTTTAAGGTTCTGCTCGCTAGTACAAATTGACTGGATCATCTCCAGCCAGCTTTCCTGTTTGGCATCACCTTTCTTCACTATACCATTTTTGTAGGTGCCTTTAGCGGCGTATCGTTCATCTTCAGTGATGCACTTGGTATGCGCGTTGTACTCGTCGTTTCTAGTAAACAAGACAGTTAATAAACCGGATAAAACAGCAAGGGAAACTTACTTAAAATCCCTAAAACAGTCCACGCATGTAAGGGATTTGTAGTTGCGACACTGAAATTGATAGTGCTTTTCCACTTTTGGTTTGTGCAAGGTTTCTCCGCAGTTATTACAAGTAAACACGACCATCTTTTAGTTCTTCAAGTTGGGGTAAAAGGTACGTTACTACACACACTTTGTTTTCAAACTTGTTAGGTTAGGGTACTTAATTTAAGGTTAGGTTTGTGTTGCTCGTCTTTTTTCTGTCAACTGTCAAAACCTTGTACTTGCGTGATGGATTGGGAATAAAACAAACTACACTACTAATTGAATAAAAGTGTATATTTTTTTGTCATATAGTATAGAATATATGGCAAAATAAAAGCTACCACCGTTAAAAAATGTATACTCGTGAGCAATATAATATTTGGTTTAAAATGGATTTGACTAAAATAATTGGAGACAGTTAGTCACGTGACTAACTGATGCCACTACAACACTGTAACAGAGAGAGAGAATACTATTTGAGCCTCGTTATTGTCAATTGTCCTAATAGTTAAGTATTTGAGTAAAACGTTGCATGATATGACATTATTGTTGTTTGCAACCTTCGCGGTGTTTTTTCTTTTTTTTCTCCAGCGAGGCGGTACGTCTCTGGCCTTGAATCGGCATGTACGGTGGCGCCGGGTTCTCGTCCTCGTTTTCACCCAAATCGGGATTGGGGAGCGCCCCCGGGCTGCAACTGGACGTGCTAGTGGTTACCGTGCTCGAGGTGGTGTCGTAGCTCGACGGGGGACGGTAACCACCACCACGTCTCGTATACGTAGGATCGATTGCCATGGCAATGTTTGAGTGTAACGGTGACGTCCCACCTGTGCGTTAATATGACTGTTTGCGCATCGTAAACTTTTCGATATTTCTGACATAACCTTTCGGTTAACTAAGAGCTTAGAAAACTGCCCTTAAACCTGTTAATTACCTGAAAGACTTCCGCTACTCGTATTAGCAGCGTCACTAGCATCTGGATCTGGCATTCGAGGTTTTCCAATTTTATTCAAAGGCGACCTGTACAAAGGCCGGTTTTATACAGTAGAGTTATCTTCCAGTTAACTCAGTTATAAAAGTTAATTCTTACCGCAACTCCAAATGCGTCGGTCTACTAGCGCCACCTACAATTTTTTCCGGAGTGACATTCAAACTGTCATTCGTGTTCTTTTTGGGGCTGGAGTAACTCGAACTGCTTCTGTCCTGCTCCAGAACGTCCGCGGGCAAACTGTAACTGATATCCTCCTCGTTCGGATTGGGGATGTTGTAAATGTCGGGAACGGCCGCGATATTTCGCGGGACGCTCGACGGCGGCTGACTGATCAAATCAGCTGGGAAAGCGTAAGCGTCGTCGGGGAGTATCGGTCCCGGATTGCTGTCCGGAATCGGTCCCGTTTCGATTTGTTGCTGTTTTTTCGCCAAAGCTTTTTGTTTCGCTTTCTCTCGCGCCCGTTTCGCTTTCGCTCTTTCTCGCTCCTGCAGCAATTTTGCCAGTTCCTTGTCTTGCGCCTCGATCGCCAACAGTCTGTCTCGGTTCAATAACGTATCCTCTATGTTTCCTTCTTCCTCTTGCAGTTTACGGGCTAGTTCCGCGTCTTTCTCTTCTTGAATGTGTCTGCAAATTGTTTTGAGCAGGAATGTAATATTTCCGGTAATTTTCCGGAAAAATTCAAAAATAATTCGTTTTTTACATTTTTGTACTATTAACTTGAAAGTATTTAGGCAGTTGAGGTTAATTTTTGAAAATAAAAAAAATTCTGAAAAAAATCATTTCTTGACAATTCTAGTTTTTAATTTTTCAAGGTCAAACGGTGCGTGGTACCAAAAAAGTGTATAGAAGGTAAAAGTTGCATCCCATCGAGGTGCATTTGTGGTAAAAATTTCAGACCTCTAACCTGAAACGTTTCTGAGATATTGAGCAAAAACTGCAAAAAAACGAGAGTCAAATTTGACGGCCTCTAGCGGCTAAACGGGGCAACTTAGCCGTGCCCGCTCAACGTCACGTGATAGCCCCGTTCATTAGCTTTCTTTTGTTATACGGTGGTTTTATACAGGGTGTTTCAAATAAGTGAGTTATGGACGATTTTCTGGAAAAGTGCACAAAATTTTTATCTAAATTAAAATTTTTTGGGCTTACTATACTAACGGCGACCATTTTGGATTTTCTTCAATCAAAGTGATTTTTTTTAACTAATGTGAACCTGGAGAACCCAAATCTGACGTCCATTTTGCTCTAACTGGCACCATTTTGGAGATGACCTGGAAATAATGTCAATATTGACACTTTAGGGTGTGGCACCCTTGCAAAATAACATTTTGACAAATGACACTTTACGTCATTTTTGTACCATTAACATGAAGGTATTTAAGCAGTTGAGGTGAATTTTAAAAATAAAAAATTTTCTGAAAAAAAATTGGAAGGTATGACCCTAGAAAATTCTTGACAATTCTAGTTTTTAATTTTTCAAGGTAAAACGGTGGGTGGTACCAAAAAAGTGTATAGAAGGTAAAAGTTGCATCCCATCGAGGTGCATTTGTGGTAAAAATTTCAGACCTCTAACCTGAAACGTTTCTGAGATATTGAGCAAAAACTGCAAAAAAACGAGAGTCAACTTTGACGCCTCTAGCGGCTAAACGGGGCAACTTAGCCGTGCCCGCTCAACGTCACGTGATAGCCCCGTTCATTAGCTTTCTTTTGTTATACGGTGGTTTTATACAGGGTGTTTCAAATAAGTGAGTTATGGACGATTTTCTGGAAAAGTGCACCAAAATTTCACTCAAATTGGGAATTTCTGCTTTCAAGGAGGGTGGTCAAAGTAGGCTGCTAGAGAGCAAAAACAATTGAATATCGATACAAACATTTTACATCAAGTAGGCCTAGAATTTGACGTAGATTCCAAAAATCGAATAAAAAATTACAAGTTTGGTTTGTTGCTCAAATTTGGGACACCCTGTTGTAAAGTTTGATTTTGACAGTTACAGGGTGGTTCAATATACCAATTTGTAGCCCTTGAAATTGCCACTTACCTTAAAGTAAGTTCATCCAATGACAATTCAGCAATATCATCAGAAACAATATCAATCTTGTTAATATCATCGGCAGGCCTGTGAACAGGCCTGTAAGGTTCCGTGTACAGGTCTGTACTGTTAATATTAGCTGAAAACATATTAAAAACACCATCACCAGATGGCGCACCGCACAAACCATTCCTTTCCAGACTCCTGGTAACGCCACCACCTTCTAAGGGTAAAGGCATTGGCAAAGCTTGTCTTTTAGGAATGTTTGCTGTGTAACTGGGCAGGGGAGGCCTGACTGGAGGTTGATCCTTTGGCACTCTAGGTGGTAATGGTACAGGCCCATTTGCAACCTTCATTATTTACTGTTATTGTTTGTGGTAGTTTTTTTTTTAGTTTTTACCTTGAGACGTTCTTTTTCAAGCATTTGCCTGACTATGTTTTGGTCCCTGAGTTCTAAGGCGCGTTTTTTTACTTTTTCCTCCCTTTCCAGTTTGTCGGCCAGTTCTTTTGCCACCTTTTTCGAGTACAAACATTCAACACACTGTGCAGTTACGCCTAACCCAACCAACCTTCTTGTCATATTCCTCCTGTTCCTGCAGCATTTGATGGTAAATAGCTGCAGCCTGTTCGGCCATCTCTTGTTCTTTAAGCTGCTCAGTTTTGGCCCGAGGAAAATCTTCTCGTACCAAAGCGTTCCGGAAGCGGTTACCGGACAAATGATCGGTGAATTCCTGGTCCTGGAGACGATAGGCCAAGGCAGAGTCTTCACGTAACATCCATTCCTGCAAGAACTCCCATATTGAACCTGACCAGGCTGTTGTATGTTAAGTACCTGACACGCTTCCTGAACCCTTCCAGAACGGGGCGCAGGTTCTTCCTGGGGCAAACGAGTATTGGACATTGCACTCACTCACTCACTCAATACACACACACACACAAAAAACACGTAATTAAAGCTAAAAGGTAAAGGAACCTTAGTCACCGCATTGAAAATGTAATTAAAGCGAGTCAATTTGCATTTATTGTAGCAGCGAGAAAAATTGAATTTCCTTTCTTTTCTACAGAAATTCCTTAGTAAACAGAGCTAACCCATTAAAGTGAGACAAAGAAGGGACGAGATTGACGAGAAAATAAATAAACAAAATTTAGAAATGACAGTCAAGTGACTTAAGACAGTTCTATGCGGTGTTGCCAAACATACGGTTTCTTTCACTGGTTGCCAAGTGAATCATTTTTTCCAAACAAAATTCATTCACCAATTGTCAAGAAAACTCGATTTATATCATCTCAACAAAAAAAAAAGTAATAACCAGACACAAAAAAATATCCAAACATTTTATTATCACAAAAAAGCAGCAAATCCACAATAAATATTAGACTACATAACCAGAGCAATGTAATTAAATTGGCACCCGAAAATGAAGTCGTTTACAGTTGTAGGTAAACTCTAAGAGATGGCGCTAAGACAGCTCGTCATCGCAAACACAGTTGCCAACTTTTGTATTTAATCTTGGATTTTGGATTTTCCTCAATCAGAGTGATTTTTTTTTTAAATAATTTGAACCCGGGGAACGCAAATCTGATGTCTATTTTGCTCTAACTGACACCGTTTCGGAGAATCTGGCAATTATGGCAATTTTGACACTTTAGGGCGTGGCACCCTTGCAAAATGACATTTTGACAAATGACACTTTACGTCATTTTTGTACTATTAACCTGAAATAAGGGATATTTAAGCAGTTGAGGTTAATTTTGAAAATAAAAAATTTTCTAAAAAAAAAATTAGAAGGTATGACCCTTGAAAATTCTTGACAATTCTAGTTTTTAATTTTTCAAGGTAAAACGGTGGGTGGTACCAAAAAAGTGTATAGAAGGTAAAAGTTGCATCCCATCGAGGTGCATTTTGTGATCTGAAACCTTCCTGAGATATTGAGCAAAAACTGCAAAAAAAGAGAGTCAACTTTGACGCCCTCTAGCGGCTAAACGGGGCAACTTAGCCGTGCCCGCTCAACGTCACGTGATAGCCCCGTTCATTAGCTTTCTTTTGTTATACGGTGGTTTTATACAGGGTGTTTCAAATAAGCGAGTTATGGACGATTTTCTGGAAAAGTGCACGAAAATTTAATCTAAATAAGGGATTTTTTGGGCCTACTATACTAACAGCGACCATTTTGGATTTTCCTCAAGCAAAGTGATTTTTTTAACTAATTTGAACGTGGGGAACACAAATCTGACGTCCATTTTGCTCTAACTGGCACCGTTTCGGAGATGATCTTGCAATTATGGCAATTTTGACACTTTAGGGCGTGGCACCCTTGCAAAATGACATTTTGACAAATGACACTTTACGTCATTTTTGTACTATTAACCTGAAAGTATTTAAGCAGTTGAGGATAATTTTGAAAATAAAAAATTTTCTGAAAAAAAATTGGAAGGTATGACCCTTGAAAATTCTTGACAATTCTAGTTTTTAATTTTTCAAGGTCAAACGGTGGGTGGTACCAAAAAAGTGTATAGAAGGTAATAGTTGCATCCCATCGAGGTGCATTTGTGGTAATAATTTCAGATCTCTAACCTGAAACGTTCCTGAGATATTGAGCAAAAATTGCAAAAAAACGAGAGTCAATTTTGACGCCCTCTAGCGGCTAAACGGGACAACTTAGCCATGCCCGCTCAACGTCACGTGATAGCCCCGTTCATTAGCTTTCTTTTGTTGTACGGTGGTTTTATACAAGGTGTTTCAAATAAGCAAGTTATGGACGATTTTCTGGAAAAGTGCAGCAAAATTTCGCTCAAATTGGGAATTTCTGCTTTCAAGGAGGGTGGTCAAAGTAGGCTGCTAGAGCAAAAACAATTGAATATCGATACAAACATTTTACACCAAGCAGGCCTAGAGTAATTTAGGGTCAAAACAACGAGTGTCACAAAATATGTTATTTTATGGTGAAGGAACTTTGACGCCCTCTAGCAGCCAAACGACGTTATCAATCAACTCGAGGGGGGATATTTTTGGAAAGCTTCAAGTCTGCTCTATCTTTTGTTTTCTATAATATTTTGACGTATCTTGTCAAGTAAGGGAGCAATTTAGGGTCAAAACAACGTGTGTCAAAAAAAAAGTGATTTCATGGTGAAGGAACTTTGACGCCTTCTAGCGGCCAAACGGTGCAATCAATCGAATCATGGGGGGATAGTTTTGGAAAGCCTGAAATCTGCTCTATTTCTTGTTTTCTATGACATTTTGACGTAACTTGTCAAATAAGGGAGTAATTTAGGGTCAAAGCAACGAGTGTCACAAAATATGTTATTTTATTCAATCTACGTCAAGTAGATTCTAAAAATCGACTAAAAAATTATAAGTTTGGTTTGTTGCTCAAATTTGGGACACCCTGTATCCTCATGGATTATCTAGGAATATTCGTTCCATTGCCATTGCCACTGTGTCTAGAAAAAGATGGATAGTAATAATAAACAACGTGGCGGTACACCTGATGACGTAATTTGTTGGCCTGCCCTATCTATATGCGGACACGTTAACTGCTCGATGGTTTGGCAAAACTCTTCAATGGCGGTATGGCACCAAACAATAAAAAGAGAAAGCCTGACTAATATTCGCAGTTTAATTGAAATTATTGCCGCTCGGCAGATACATTTTTCTCGTCGATTGCGTTAGAGTGCGGTCACATGACGCGGACACGCCTTCTCATCCACCTAATTATCGTTATTACTTGCTGCATTTGGCTGGGGCGATGCTACGATCCCGCAGATCCAGAAATCGAGAAGGCAACGCAGCCCAAAGGTATGATTTTTTGCGTTTAAAATTTAAAAAAAAAAGTAATTTTGAGTGATTTTAAGGTCATTTCGAGGCGTTTTATCCCAGAGGTGAAGAACTGGGATCGGCTAGAGCGGCTCACTCCCACGGGAGCTTCTACAAGCACCGGAATCCGGCGTTGGTGGACGCAAAAAATGCCGCCGCTTACGGGTTTCGGTTTGACGGCAAACGAAGGTTCAATTACGATTAATTGTGACCAATCGTACTGATCGATTATTAAAAAGGAAAACGACGTCATTTTCTCGTTTGATTTGTCCCTTTCCAGGGCCGATGGCCCCGGTCTTTGACGTGAAAGTGAAAACTTAATTTTCGAAAAAGATTGATGACCCACGGCGCGAAGACCTTTTATTAAATTGTTAGAAGTTTTTCCGTGTACCAGCTCGCGTCTTCATTATTTCGTAATTTAATGAGTATTTTATGTTAATGCCGTTAATGAAATAAAAAATAGAGCCGACACACACACACACTTGACGGGGTGCTATAGTGGGGCAATTAAAAGTGACGGTGCCATTTCAGAACCCGAACCAACGTTTAATTTGACCCTCCCCGATAGGTTCCGGTATAGTCTGTTCCGAATTATACGCTCTCTTTTGACCCGCGATTTCGGGGATTCAAACGCGTTATCATTAAACAGGTCACATGACAACCGGTTTACAAAATTACACGAAGGTCGCGTGACTTTTCAATCATAATGCGGATTCGAAATCACAAACCGAAAGCCGGCCTGAAAAACGATCACGTAATCTTTAAAATTTAATTCTCGAAAATAGTCACGTGACCCTTCAAATATTATTTTGCAATTTAACCGTCACGTCATCGTCAAAAAGAGTCACCTGACCCTATAGAAAAATAAATTTGATTATTGACAATCGACTTTATAAACTGTAAAAAGAGTCACGTGACTCTTCAAAAAATAACATTTTTGACAATTAAAATTCTGGTTTGACGTAAATGATCAATCTGCACTATTGGCGTTTCCGAGATAAGAGAGATACTCCCTCTGGTGATCAGTTATGAAAACAGTTTCGGGCATTCCAGCTGTCATTTCTCCGTTTGTTTACGTTGATTTTGACAGTGTCATATTATTTACAATGTTAGGTTAGGTTAGTTTATGGCGCTGCGATCCTAACTTGAAACGCCAAAAAGAGAGTAGGTAACGTGTGTCGATCACGATCACGTGATTCTTCAAATGACCCTTTGACATTTAAAAGTGTCATGTGACATTAGAAATTCTATTTTTTTTATCTTAAAAGGGTCACACAGGTGAACTTTAGGATCCGTTTTAAAGTTAAAAAGAGTCACGTGACCATTTGAACAGTAAAAGGAGTCAGGTAATTTAAAAAAATCCCAGTTCAAACTGGAAAACGGTCACGTGACCGTTTAAACAATGTTTCACTATTTACAGTCACGTGACCTTCAGGATTCCGATTTGGCATTAAAAAGGAGTCACGTGTAACTTTTAAAAATCCTATTTGTTTAATGAAAACTGTCACGTGATCATTTGCACATTAAAAAAAAAAAACCTTTGGCCAGAGGCCTCTGACAGCCATTTTTTATTGCCAGAGGCCTCTGAAACCTTCTTAAGCTTACTATGAATTGTTTTTAACGTGCCAGAGGCCTCTGGCAGCCATTTTGAATTGCCAGAGGCCTCTGAAACCTTCTTAAGCTTACTATGAATTGTTTTTAACGTGCCAGAGGCCTCTGACAGCCATTTTGTATTGCCAGAGGCCTCTGAAACCTTCTTAAGCTTACTATGAATTGTTTTTAACGTGCCAGAGGCCTCTGACAGCCATTTTGAATTGCCAGAGGCCTCTGAAACCTTCTTAAGCTTACTATGAATTGTTTTTAACGTGCCAGAGGCCTCTGACAGCCATTTTGTATTGCCAGAGGCCTCTGAAACCTTCTTAAGCTTACTATGAATTGTTTGCCAGAGGCCTTAACGTATTGCCAGAGGCCTCTGCCTCTGCAGCCATTTTGTATTGCCAGAGGCCTCTGAAACCTTCTTAAGCTTACTATGAATTGTTTTTTTCTGACACATTTTGTGCCAGAGGCCTCTGCAGCCTATGAATTGCCAGAGGCCTTGTGTATTGCCAGAGGCCTCTGAAACCTTCTTAAGCTTACTATGAATTGTTTTTAACGTGCCAGAGGCCTCTGACAGCCATTTTGTATTGCCAGAGGCCTCTGAAACCTTCTTAAGCTTACTATGAATTGTTTTTAACGTGCCAGAGGCCTCGGGTAATTTAAACAATCTCAGTTTAAACTGAAAAAAACGGTCACGTGACCGTTTTTAACAATATTTCGCTATTTACAGTCACGTGACATTCAAGATTCCGGATGAGCATTTAAAAAAAAAAAATCACGTGAGCCTTAAAAATATATTTGTTTATTGAAAATTGTCACGTGACCATTTGCACATTATAAGCAGTCACGTAACTCTTCAATTGACACCTAAAACAGTCACGTGACTTTTAGAAATTTCTTTTGACGTTAAAATAATTGAAAACGGTCACGTGGCTATTTGCACTGTAAAGACAGTCACGTGTGCCTTTAAAAATATCAGTTTAAACTGAAAAACGATTACGTAATCCTTCAAATGCCTTTTTGACATTCAAAACTGTCGTGTGACATTATAAAATCCTGTTTTTAATCTCAAAAGAGTCACGTGACCTTCAGGATTCGTTCACGTGGACTAAAAAAATTAAATTTGATTATTGAAAATCGTCACGTCACCATTTGCGCATTATAAGCAGTCACGTGACTCTTCAAATAATATTTTGACACCTAAAACAATCACGTGACATTAAGGATTTCGTTTTGACGTTAAAATAATCGACAATCGTCACGTGTCCATGTAATTTAAAAAAAAACTCAGATCAAACTAAAAATTGGTCACGTGACCTTTTAAACACCACCCCTTAGCGTGACAATATTTCGCCATTTACAGTCACGTGACCTTCAGGATTCCCGTTAGGGATTAAAAAAGACACACGTGACCTTTAAAAATATATTTGCTTATTGAAAATCGTCACGTGACCATTAGGATTTCCTTTTGACTGCTAAAATGTATTAAAAAAAAACAGTAGAAATTGTTTTTATCTACTGAACTTGAAATAAAATTGTAACTAACACCACTGTACTATACGTTCTTTGCTAGCAAATATCAGGGAACAAACTATACCCGTAAACTGTCCATATAACCAGTCCGCCCCTGGGTGCCCCCCTTTTATCGTTAACACTCACCGCGTTTACTTTAAGACAAAAAAAGAGCCTACGTTTTCTGAGATTTAAATTGAAATATAATTTACTTTTAACAAGGTCCGTTTTAAGGTAAATAAATCGTCTCCCAATAACCGAGCATAGAGCAATCGTTACTTAAAAAATATTTGATAATTAAATCAGAATACCCGCGACGTTTTACGGTTAACTGATAGGAATCAAAACCGGGTACAATTTCCTGTTAAAGAAGCGACCTTAATTGGCCGCCAGTAGGTAAACACCGACAATCTCCTAAATTACTTCTTTGCGGCTAATCCAGCGCCCAAGAAGAAAAAAGCAGAATTTCTTCATCTGATGATGAACGATCCGAATCCATTTACATATTTGGGGGCTTTTCATTGTTTGCTTCGAATAAATTTCGAGCCTACGACGCGTCATAACGTCAGGTTTTTCGGAAAATATCGCCGCATTTAAACGCGGTCTATGCTCCCGTAAATGCACCTTTTATCGAAGAGATTTACATCTACCGGGGCTTTTAAGTACCGTTTTGCTTTTTATGGTTTTTCCGAGTATATTTTCCGATTAGTACCGCTAGACGAATAAAATTTAAATTAGATAGTACCACTCAATTTGTGAAGAATCAACATGACTGTTCCAGATTAGTACTATGCTCAATGGTGAATGACAAGTGGCGCCATCTCTTAGAAACCAATTTTAATAACACTAATGTCACCACTATTAATCCCTTAAGTTTTACTTTTTTTGTAACTTTCTTGTTTTTTCAATCAATCTCAGGGTTTTAAATAGATGAAAGTATACGAAACAATGCCAAAAAATAGTAAAAAAACTATACAAAACACTTACGGCAATCAACACGGCACAATCAATCACGTACGGCTTAAGGGGGTATTCTTCGCAGTTGTCACAGTTCCTGATGTAAACTCGTGCAGACCCAATCTCCAGGAGCCCTAAATCAGTTGCAGTAAACGACTTAAATTAACACAAAACCAGGAAATTCCATTTTAAAATTCAAACAATTACCTCAACGTCAAAAAATATTAAACTGACTGACTGACAAGTGACAATTTAGAGAGTGGCATGATTGAAAATCAATCATGGCCATGACCAATTTGGTAATAAAAATGGCGGAAAGCGAGTATCTGTGCACTGCTAGATTTTAACTCGTATATTTTCCAAATATATACAAAAATAAAAATTGGCACTTAACATCTGGTACCATGTTTAGGTCGCAGACGATCAGAGTCACGTAGGAGCTTTTAAAAAATATATATTCCTAATTAATTAAAAAAAAAAAATCTCTTGAGACGAAACAGATGCTGAGTGTTCGGACTTTGGGTCAGCCCAGTATATTATGTCTATGTGTGACCAAGCGAGAGCCTCTAAAAACCCATCATGGAAGGGTTTAGGCCCATATAAGCTTATATAATCGAGCCGGGGCGCCATCCGGTCACATTCTTCTGCCCATCATCATTGGAACAGTTTGTCTGATAATTTTAAAAATCGGTGCAAAGTGACGATTTTTTTTTTCAAGTTCAAAGTGTTTCTTGTAAAATGGTTAGTCACCACATTATGGTAAGTAGAGTTTTTTTTTGGTAATTTTTTCTGAACCAATCAATCACCAGATTTGGGTTAAAAGTGGTACTCATTACAGTGATTTTACTTGACAGGGTCGTACATTTTATTTTTTTTTAATCTGACAAAAATAAATCATTAAAAAAACATTTTCCAATCGAAACTAGAACCCAGATAACAATCTTAAAAATTAACATGTTAAAGGATGCGTGAGTAAAAGAAATTAGATACCAGACCAACACCTGTATCGGTATCCCAGATAAGGTGGAGGAATGCGGTCCTTTGACAAGTTGGTAGGCCACCAAGTTGTCCAGACTCAAACCCGCTCGGTTTTAATATTTATTTTTCTATATTTACAGATGATTTTGGTCAGTTTGCTGGCAGCGCTGTCGCACTCGTCGGCCTTTTGGTTCTCCGCGGAAGAACCCAAACCCACGTAAGTACCCTTCGGGTGGTCGAGTGTAATTTCCTTGAATTAATTACTGCGATTTTTGCCTCGTCACGCCGCGGCTTCTGAAGTAGGTCCCAGTTTGTTTAGGGGCCCAGTCCGATGATCCAGCAAAAAGTGTTTGCTCTTCTGCGGTCGTTAGGCACTCAAAGAATTCATTTAGTGTGTTTACGTTGCGTTGTTCGATTAATTTCCCAGGTTTTTTTTTTTTTTTTGGGTTCTCATCGGACTGGAGAAATTTAAATTGATTTCTGACTGTGTCTACCACGTGAAAACATTTTTTTTTTAACAAAAAATATTTAATTACTGTTTTATGGATGTAACACATCCATATCCAGGACAGTATCAATTTCAATGATTTTACTGTTAACTGACAGGTGGCGCCATCTGTTGCCAACTAAACCAAATAACTAACCCTTATTATTATTAAATTGTTATTAAAACTTTATATTCTAGTTAAACTTCACTTTACTTGAAAAATTCGAGAGAGTTTAGGCAATTGGTAACAGTTTAAACAATGGCAACCACCACAAAGCTACATAAACATGTACTTACCGTGTTTTGCTATACTATACAGGTTTGCATGTTTTTTCGGCATTTTCATTTATTATTAGGGAGTCCTGAATGCCAGTACGTATTTTCCCATGCTAGGCGCATAAATTCTGCAAGAAAAATACCTAGAATTAGTAAAAAAAACCTAAAAACTAGCGTTGACATTAAACAGCGTCCTAAAAGATTTACAAAATTACGACAACTGACAGTAAAAACATCACGCACTGCAAGGGATGTTCTCAAAGATGGCGGAAAGCGAGTATCACATTTTTTATACATATTTTCATTTTAGAAACTCTAGAGTGTTGTACTCCCCGGACTACTACAGACAATACGTGCCACCGCCTCTGCCCTACAGCATACCATTGCCCTTGCCGCCCCAATTAAGCCCTGCGGCCGTTCAAAACGTGCAACTGGTGCCCTGTTTGTGCCCGGTCAGTCAAGAATACGCGTACGAGAACCAAGCCGAGTACGCGACGAGGAAAGCAATATCGCAACCGTCCAGTCCGCAACAAAGACGAAAATAAATCACACTCTACATTAACTTTATTATAGAATTTAGTACGGGTCTGACTTAATATAACTTAATTTTTAGTTACAAATTATTAATTTATTTCAATAAATTAACAAAACTGTTTGGTTTAATTATTAAGTGTTTGATTGCCCTAATTTCAAAGCGTTACCCAGTGACTTTGTTTTTAATATGCTTCCTGGTTTCATTCACTCTTTGAATGTTTGCAAAATTGCTCGGTTATATAACCGAGTACGGCCCCAAAATCGGTTAGATAGTAATTAGTGTGTTACAGTAATACGAGGGTGCGCTGTGTGTTATATAACTTAAAGCCACCTTAATGTACTCTGATTGGATGCAGGAATGAAAAAAAAAAACAGTAATTACTTAGAAAGAGATGAATTGGTAGATATGTTCAACGAGGGTTATTCTATCAAATGTGTCAATAGTGGAAGGGGTCTCTTATAGTCACGTGACCAAACTTAATAACCACTTATGCAACTTGTTTGATTGGTCTTGCGAGATGACAGTACAGAACCGTATTTAGGCTACTTTTAGCAATTTTTAAAGAATGGCCCCACAATGCCTTTACGCGTAAATCATACCGAATATTAGTTCAAACGAAAGTAGGGCTTGCATCACGTCTAAGACCTAGTTCGGTCCTTATTTAATAACACGAAATATAAAACGGTATATAAAAGCCATTGGTGGACCTGCCACGTTATATTCTGATTTGACTAAAATACAGTGCGCGTCAAAATGAACTTCCTACAATGGGTAAGACCATTTTAAAGTAAGCTGCAAGTCCTGTAAATTGAATTTGTTGAACAGTTATTCATCACGGTGATTTCCCTGATTTCCGCCATGTCCGTCAAAGCTGGAGGTGGTGGAGGGTAAGTCACTAAATCACACTGACCGAACCTTAATCGTAAGGTAATTGCAGGCATAAAGAAGAAAAGGTTAAAATTATAGTACCGGAATTCCACCACACCCATCACCACCACGAAACCGTGTACAAAACCATACATCATGGAGGCGGAGGTGGTGGTGGACACAGTCATGGAGGCAAACCATTCAGTTTTGGTGGTCACTAGTATATTTTAATAAAATTTTTGTACAAAAGTTAAATGTGGTTTTGATTCTGGAAAAACTGCCGTAACGGTTCCAACTCGTATGGATTCTGTTGCTTTGTTTGTTCATACTCCTCCAGGTCTTCATCCTCCTCTCCCCCATAGCCAGTTTGAGCGGCCTGGAATATTTTAGTACCGTCTTGTACTCTATAACTCCCAGTGACGTAGTGCTGCTCGACTGGATTAACTGAAGAATCTTTGCCCTCACTCAATTTGAACGACTCCACTTTAAGGGATTTATGGGAGTTTTCTGTTACTGCTTCAGGGTGGAAATCACTGTCACCAGAGCTGCTGAAACTGGAGTGTTCACTCCAATCATGGACATCCCAATGTCCACCTAAATATAGTTATTAGTTAGTATATAGTTTCATGGTAGTGTAAAGTCAGTGCAGTCCCTTACCGTGATCTTTGTCATGATGATGATCATGTTTGTGGTCGTGACCATGTTTATGACCGTGATCGTGATGATGGTGGTGTTGGTGCACTACGACCTGAGGTGGAAGGTGTTTGTACACCTTATGGGTGTGGTGGTGGTTGTGTTTGTAGACTGGCACCACAATTTTAACGTGAACACTATACAAACTATGTTTTAAAACATGTTCGGTTGGTTTGAATTGGACTTACTGTTTGCCTGGATGGGCGTGTGACTCAAGAAACCAACCCACCAAGAGGAGCACTAGATGGCACTTCATTTCACTAAGAACTGTCACAAAGTGTCCGAAACAAAACTGTTTTATAACAAACCCCACAAGAGATGGTTAGTTATGGTTGATATGATATTTACCGCAAAAACAGTTTTCACCGGTTAAATGATATTTTCTCACGTTTATTGAATTAAACGCTATTTTACGGTCGTTTAGTGTTAAGTTAGTAAATATACAGTAGAGTAAATTCCCCCTGGTAAAGCGCCATCTACTAGAATCACACCAAAGTAGTATTGCATAACTAGCCATCGTATATTATCTAACGCATTTCTCCGTTTTGAGATGTTTAACTTCCTGATCTGTTACGTTTTGAAATCAAGGTGAACGCTCCGGTAGTTTTGACTGGTACGATTCGCATTTCCTTTTCCTTTCATTCATCACTATTATGGCATATAAAAGGGAAAGTGTTCGACCATCTAGCCGACCATATCTAAATCATATTTGGTGCGGTGCACTACCCTCCGAAACCGCTCTACTCTCACCCATTATGACCTCCAAAATTTTGGTAAGTTCACTAACAGATAGGGGTTTTTTTTGTTATGCGGACGATACGTTCCAGATTGCATCCGTGTTGGTTCTAGCTCTCGTGGCTTTAAGTGAATGTGGCGGCCACGGAGGAGGAGGAGGGTAAGTAATACAGTGCAGTTTGAGTATGTAATAATCCTGTAAATTTTGTAGACACAAACATGTAGTCATCCACGTGCCAATCAAACACACGAACGTGCACACCAAAAAAATCGTCACAAAGCACATTAAAATCGTCGGCACCGACGATGGTGAGGTGGTGAGCTACGGTGGTGAAGGGGGCGACGGTTTCAGTCAAGGCAAAGTATCCGGGAGCATCCACATCGGAGAGCCCAGCTACTCCCACAGCCACCACGGATGGCACTAATTGCTCCCAGCAACCAAAGATCTCTTTGTACATACTAACTCGTCATAGTCCTGTTAAATAGTTGCACCCTCACTTTTATTTATTGTTTCTTCTTCCAACTCTTGGTTGCTGGTAGTAAGTGACTGGTTCAGACTGGTAAACCGCGTTAGTCATCAGGGTACCGAGGTGTACAGCTGAGAGAACGCGGTTCACCATTGGAACGCGCCCTTTTGATTGGTCGGATAGTTTTGGAGGTCTCTTATTAGCTGCAGTTGCAAATATGTTATTTTGTTGTGAAATATATCTCGTTTTTTTTTACATTAATCAGTGTATGCAGTTATTAACCAATAATATTCCTTTTATGAGCCTGGCCCACTCGATTTTACAACAATGTGTCAACGAGCTGTCAAAGTTTGAAATCAAAATACTCTCTGTCACTGTAACAATTGACGTATCAAAAGCTAGTACGGCAAAATCCTATAAAAATCAAGCAGGCTGTGAAATGCCTGTCACGTGATGGCTGTACGCAGTTGACTTGATGAAAACTTCGATTTGTCTCTTTGAGCTCTCTCTTGAGAAATGTGTTGGTAAATGTCAATGATCCCAATTAGCAACGTTGCCAAATTAATATAAACAGTGTTGGATTATTAGAAATTAAAAAAAAAAACAAAAATAAACGTAACAACTGTGAAAACAAATGTAATGGTTGGGCGTATTTGTGCCACCCTATATTAACCGCACTGCAACGTTGCCAGTACGTTTTATACCATGTTGACCACTATAGAAAAATGCGATATTAACAATGTTGCCTTCCCTACTTAATTTGATGCTTAAGTAATTAATGTACAAGGTGATTGATCGAATTGTCCCTTAGGTTACGGGGTGTCCCAAATTTACGAATTAAACCGCCTATGTGGAAAGTTATAGGTTTGGGTTGTTGCTCAAATTTTAGACACCCGGTATACTAATGGACTGGATAAGAAGTAATTTGTGACAGTTGATGTTTCATCTAGCGTGCCGAGTAAGTGTGACGTCAAGATGACGTAATTTAACGAAACAGTATTATTAGATTAACTGTCAAATTGCGTGATTGTGACGTCAAATAATGTCAACGTTTAATGTACAGAGTGATTGATCGAATTGTCCCTTAGGTTACGGGGTGTCCCAAATTTACGAATTAAACAGCCTATGTGGAAAATTATAGGTTTGGGTTGTTGCTCAAATTTTAGACACCCGGTATACTAATGGACTCGATAAGAAGTTATTTGTGACAGTTGATGTTTCATCTAGCGTGCCGAGTAAGTGTGACGTCAAGATGACGTAATTTAACGAAACAGTATTATCAGATTAACTGTCAAATTGCGTGATCGTGACGTCAATCAGTCAAAACAAATGTTATTGTAAAAATCAATCATTTACATTCTATTAACTTGAAATATTAATCGCAGTGTTGCCAAGTTGTTAAGTGAAAGAAACCCGTATTTGCCAGTGTTGCCACCTCCTTATTTTCTCAAGACTTTCAAGTGTAAAAAATTAAAAACCACGTAACAAACAACAATTGTATTAAAAAAGTACAAAACAATAAAATTAACTTAAAACTAACTATACAACTATTAAAACAGACTAGTCGGGGTTGTCTATGGAAATATGAATGCAGGTAGCGAAAATAAATAAGTCTTTTAGTGAAAAGTTAGTAAACCTAATCGTAGCCCTTGTGGCCTCCGTCGTCGCCTCCCCCGTAACTGCCCAAGCCGCCCAAATCGTGCCCGCCAATCGAGTTGCCACCCCCGCTCAGGTCGTAACCGCCACCCAAGTCGTGACCACCTTCGGCACCGCCTCCGTAACCGCCCAAGTCACCTCCGTGTCCTCCCAGACCGCTCCAATCGTGACCTCCGGCAGATTCCAGATTGATACCTTCAGAGTGACCTCCGGCGTCACCTCCTGAACATGTTTTTGTGTGAGAAAGTGTATTTTTTGTTAAGTAAGAAAAAAATCAAAATTGTACAATCCAAGAGCACCAGGTACGAAAAGGGTTAAGTAATGATGATGAAGAAAAACGAACTGGATAGCTCTCTATCTACCTGAGTGCCAGTATCCGTGGTCACCGCCCACTGTAAAACCGCCGGCGTGCTCTCCTACGTCTGCGTGCACCTCGTGTCCGTGTCCTAGGCTTACGTCACCGTCTCCAGAGTAACCGATCACTTTGGAACCGCCCTCGTCTCCACCGCCGCCCCCGACGTGCTTGTACACGGTGTGGGTGTGGTGGATCGTTTTCACTTTGTACGGCACGTGGATGATTACTTTTTTGTGTCTGAAAACAAGAGACAAATACAGTTTTTAGAAGAGGATTGAATGTGCTAGAAGACACGTGACTTTACTATTTGCCATTATTGTTTAAGGTTTAAAAATCGATTAAACATCAAATCAAGATCAAAGTGAAAGCATTCTTCGATTAATAACCGTTCGTGCTTCATTACACTTGAGGAATTGTTATGGGTACAGTTTACAAAGTGAAAACTCTTTTGCTTACATACAAAGAGTTATAACCCCAAACTGTAATGTTCTTGGATAGTTTCAGGGAATTCCAATCATTTTGGCTGTCTCTTAAAAATCCGTAGAATGGCTATAACAGATGCATTCATTAAAAAACCGACCGGTATACTAAACGACTCGCTAGTTAATCGGAAAACAACTCAATTACAGAAAAAAAAGCCGAGAAAGCGTATATAAGTGTGAAAGGAAAAAATAAATCCGACGTTTTATTGGTTCGAGATTTCTATCGCCTGCCAGAGAATTTTACGATTTAAAAACGGCACTCACCCTCCTCCATGTCCACCAGCGCTGCAGTACTCAAACAGGGCTAGGAACAAAATCGAAGCAATCTAAAAATGTGCAAAAAATTAATAAAAACCAGAACGATAGAGGGCGCAAACTCACCAAGTAACCGGAAGCCATTTTGCTTTGGGTCCGCTACGATCAAATCGAGTTTCGCACTGCACTAAATCAAAATGGAAATGTGGCATCGTCAATGCCGATTCCCCGTATTTATATGCTACACTTTTGCGCTGATCTATGCGGAATGAAAGGAGGCGGCAAGAAAGCAGAAGAGATATTTAGTCGACCGTTTACCTTGACAGTGGTGCTCAGAACCGTGTCCGAGGGCGGTAGTTTTTGCCGCCCTTTAATTTTATACAAAAATTTGCACAAAATATCAAACAAACAGCCTTTCTGATAAAGTTGGTCACGTGACGAATGTCACTTACGAGGTTTAATTTTCCGTATCTGTTGGGGTTTTTTTAAAGTTTAACATTATCAATACGAAACCGTCCAGTGCTCCCTTACTAATCACGCGCTACAGATAAGGACAACAACACCGACAGACGGTTTGTCCTGTAAAATATTAAATTTTAAAAATCCCAAGCAGATATGTGACATGTTGTGATCGATCCGCTTTATATTCGCTCAGAAAAACCTCATACGTCACTTGAGGTTTTTTGTTATTCAACATGATCAGTAGGAAACCGTCCAGGTTACGCTCTTTTACTAATCAAGTGCTAGAGATAAGGACAACAACACTGACAGACGGGTTTATTTGGTAAAATATTGAATTTTAAAAATCCTTCATAGAAACCCTTAAGCATGTGACATTTGTGTGGGGAGGGACAATTTGCACAAAGCTTCATTCCGGTTTCTGCATTAATTAAAATTAAGGGTCTAAACGTAAATTTCACCGCATTTTCTTCCGGATTGTTAACAAGACGCTAATTGATCGATAATAATTAGCAATCAAGTTTGTGGTTGGGAAAGCGATCTGCACCGTATCGATTAGCCTGAAACCAGTTCTACTTCCGATTTGTGACGCAACTTGGAAGCGACAGCCTTGAATAATTTAAAACGAGAGCAAAAGCCTCTAAGAAATTTCCTTTTCTCGCTCGATCTCCACACACCGTAACCGAATAATTCAAATAGAAGTTAACCGATTCGAGAAAGGAAAGATTTCCGGTTGAAGAAAACGATTATTTTTAGTAAAGACCGCTCCCGAGGCACAGGACTGGACTAAACCAGCTCCATCAATTAGGCCGGGCGGCAATTTACCGTGCGGTCCGGTCCTGTTGATTATTTTTCATGATTTGTTGCACAAATTCGAGTTTGCTTTCTACGAAGCCAATATAAGTCAATGGCTGTGCATTGTACCTTCACCTTCACGAAACGGTAACAGGCAGCAATTATGCATAACTATCACTTGTTTTTTTTTGATCAAGCATTTACTTAGAAAGTCCACAACCGAAAAAGGGACGAGATTCGATCATTTTGACCATCAGTTGTGTCGGTTTGGTGGCACGATCAATTTGTGCAAGCAGGGTGAGTTTTGCATGTGGTTATAAGCCTTGAACTTTACACACTTTAAGGAGTAGCAAAAACCGCATTTTTCTTTGTAAAGATGTGACAGTTGTTGCGTCATGCAGTTTGCCTACACCCATCCACACACCCTACAGGGTTTAATTAAGTAGAAAAATTCTTCTGTAAATCTGGCGTATACAAAGCAGTTTTTCTGTCTTTTTGTTTTTGATTGACACAAAATGGCCGACTGACATATACAGGTGTGGTAAATCCAAAACCGACCATAGGAAAACCGTGTAACGGACAGAGAAACGTAGGTAATTGCATGCGCGGGAGAAAGACAGAAAATGAAAAAAATATCAAGTAGGCCATATTTTCAGCGCGCTGTTGCCAAACGCCAAGTTATTTTGTCGACGGTATTTGAGTGATACTTGGCGTTTGGCAACAGCGCGCTGAAAATATGGCCTACTTGATATTTTTTTCGTTTACTGTCTTTGTCCCACGCATGCAATTATCTACTTTTCTCTGTCAGTTACACGGTTTTCCTATGGTCGGTTTTGGATTTACCACACCTGTATAGGGTAATCTTAAACTGTGCAGTGACGTCAAAAGTTGCATAGACACCAAATTCAAAGTTGTCACGTGACTGACAGCAGAAAATCAAACAAAAAGAAAGTGACGTAACACACAGGTAAATGTTTCGAATGCGTTACTTTTACAGTGACGTTGGAAATGTCATTTTCTGGAGTTGTTTGAATATTCGGGCAGATGAGTAATGTGCAATTTTCCGGTATTGAATTAAGAAATTATCCTCTAAAGGGCGATTCCAATTAACTTTCCCATTAAGCAGGGGAACTGGCGTTCTTCACGCTCAAGTTTACGATTTCCGTTACCCACAACCACGATTACGTCACTCACGTGCGACAGATGGGCAAAAATCCAACGAATTCAAGCAAAATTTCTAGTTTTCAAGATGTCGCCACCGCTTAGATAACGCAATAGAGCAGTGCAGTGCGATTATGCAAAACGGTGCGCAAAAAGGGGGGAATAATGGAGAATACCACACAATTAGTTCTTCTCGGCTAACTACTTCGTTCGCGAGACAATTACGGTTTGGGTTCGAATTCAAAAAGCGATAACCAGTGCAACTTTTCAAGGTTCGACGTTAATTTATTATTATTTTACGTTACAGGCGGTTAAAGAGTTCCTTTTCGTAAAAATTGTAATTTAAATGAAGCTTTCCTCGTTGCTTGATCGGTGCGGTTACATTATAAACGTGCGCCACTTCAATAATTCATTGTTATGTTTGACAATATGAGAATCGTTTTTGCTTTGCAGGTAAGTGACCATTTTTTGTTTACTTTAAATCAGTGACAAGTGACAGTTGATGTTTAAGTTACTAGGGAAATGTCAAATCTAGCTGGATTGCATTTGTCAGCACTGGAAATGAACAGTTTACACTGTGGGCAGTTTGTGATTTAGTTGTTGCTGTGTAAACTGGACCCAAAAAGTAACTGTTCATTTCCAGTCCAGTTAGTTACTGTCCTTCCTATAGTTAATACCAAATTACTAGGAAGTGTATTAGGAAACTTGCATTTTTTGTGGTTGGTGTAATTAATTTTTAAACTATCATTTCTAGGGTTGTTTGAAAAAATATACTAAAAAAACATGCAACTTACCATTGTGCTATAAAATTGCAGACTGTATGGTCACCAATCTGAAAAAGAAAGAATAATATTATACAGTGACCAAACTGATCTAATTTACATCATTGAGAGTGTTAAAACAGCTTTTCTTGACAATAAGATGATGTACAAATACCGGAAATTCCTATGAGGAAAGCAAAAAAATTCAACCGGCTTATTAAATTTCTAAAAAAAAAACGCAATTCTTTCCTACTATCAAATTAACAAAATCACTCGAGCTTTACGATTCGTACTCAATTGAAATTGTTCCTGATTGAAATTAGTTTGTACTATATTTTGCAGGTTATGACCCTCTTCGTCCAATACCAAAGCATTGAAGCCTCCTACGGATTAGGGTAAGTTTACACTGACAAAATAACTCAATCCGACCTGATAAAATCCAAAGTGAAAGTAACTTGGAAGACACTTAAAGTCTCGTTAAGGGGTTTGTTAAACAGAAAATGTGGACGTTTTTTTACGCTTTAATAGCCAAAGTGTGTAAAGGCAAGAACAAGATAACTATTCACGACGATTAAAAGGAGATTTCCGTGTAGAAAATCCAATTATAAATCGACTTTTCAGAGACTATTTCGAAGATGACGAAACGTTGTTGATCCCAAAAAAATCGAAAATTAAGTTTCCTGACGACGATTTTTTATCGGACCCCGATTACATATCGAAGTAAGTATCCTGGGGCCTTAATTCGTGAAATCAGGTTGATAGAATGTGACAGAAGAAACTGGGTTTCTGTCACAGAATACGCACCCTGGAGGATGTCTGTCTTTTTCTCTCTAACGCTTTGAATGACAGTGGTTACTTTTTTGTTTTTAGGGGAATCACTGCACCTTTTGGCTTGGCAAAAGCTAGATGGGCTCAGTCGTTGTTTCCTCTGGACGATCTCAGGGCAAGATCGCATCCTTTAGGAGGATATGCGCCATCTTATGGACGATCTATAGGGAGCCGACCTGTACTGCTACATCCCCCGGTTAGTTTCATTAACCCTTAAAACAATCCATTGGGTAAATCCAAAGGGGCCCTACTAATACATGAATAAAATTACAATTTAACCGAGAAATACGACGATATATCTCGAACCGGCAGGGAGTCTGGGAGCGTGTGGGCGACCTTAGTGAATCGGGGCCTTGTCGGTCTCCTTTGTGGGTTCCGATGCGGGATTTATAGATCGGATGGGTTTATTAATGGTACCGCGATTGAGCCACATATCAAGTTTTTTTTTCCAATCTGTTTACATTCTTGACACTAAGACACGGTTAGGCAACTCTATAATCATGAAAATGTATTGCTAGTTGCCTAAATACCGCAAATAACCTTTCGTGGGAAAATCACTTATCTCAGAGCAGGTGCCTCTGGTACTAATCCCAGGGCATTTCAATTTGAAAATCCGGAAATTATGTTATCTCTAAATCAAGATCGTGGCTAGTTAGGAGCGTTGAGGCTTAACAGTTCTCACGGTACCGCCCACACTTTAGGCTCTTTTAGGTTCAACGTTCCCCCCCCCCTCAATTAAAACCCGATCTAATATAAAACGGTCCATTATGTTTTACATTTTTTTTTTCAACGTTGCCGGTTTTACTCATTTCAGGTGCACCCCATGGTGTTGGTGCCCCGCACTAATGGTTGGATCAGGGGCGGTCGGCTACAACCCGAACTGGTTGACAGCGGAATTAAACCGGTCACCGAACCATTACCCGACGATTTAAAGTACGACTTCCGGACTAAAACCCATACTTTAAGATGATTTTGTTTGTTTTTAATGGTTATTTGAATAAATACGGTTGCGTTTCTTTCCTTTAACACCTGACTATTGATGTCACAATTTGCATAGACGAACGGGAGGAAAATTAGTGGTTAATTTGAAATTCAAATTCGGAAAAAAAAAACGACGGAAATAAAAGATTTCACCGAAAAAAGTACAGTTTTGGTTTAATCAGGTTCGGTGTCTAATCGCCTGTTCGTTTCTTCGGTGATGTTGTGTCCGGTTTTATGAATTTATGGTGGCGTGAATTAGATTTAACGGTTCTATCGTGTTTAACGACTCGTGTTTGGGCACGTATACGTAAGTTTACCAGCTTATTTGACTATAACCAGTTAATGCACCAGTAATTTCAGTACCAACCGAATTCAAATCTTTACAGTAAACTAAGAATGTAAATTAAGAGAATCAATTATAAAATACATGAAAAAAAATATCAGCAAACTCTGGATACGCAAATTCAGCACTAAACATAAGTGAATGTGACAACCCTGTAACCAAACCCAAAGGACGGGTACTGTCACCTCCGGATAAATTTATCTTTAGGATAACTTCTATAGAAATTACGGAATTGATCAATATCACAGACAAAAAATAGTATCGTCTGAATTCCAGGGATGTAAAATTTGGGAAAAATTAAATTTATGGAAGCTTTTAAAATTTTCAGTAATTTTCCGGAAAATCTGGAAATTCAAAAATAATTAGTTTTTTTACATTTTTGTACTATTGACTTGAAGGTATTTAGTCAGTTAAGTTTGTTTTTTTTTTAGTTTTTTTTTTTTTTTTTTAAAGACAAATAATTTTCAATTGAATTTTCTTGACAATTCTAGTTTTTAATTTTTTCAAACCAGGCCATTTTGGATTTTCCTTAATTAAAGTGATTTTTCTACTAATTTGAACCTGGGAACACAAATCTGACGTCCATTTTGCTCTAACTGGCACCGTTTTGGAGATAACCTTAAAATTATGCCAATTTTGACACTTTAGGGCGTGGCACCCTTGCAAAATGACATTTTGACAAATGACACTTTACGTCATTTTTGTACTATTAACCTGAAGGTATTTAAGGAGTTTAGTTAATTTTAAAAATAAAAAATTTTCTGAAAAAATCAAAAGGTGAAAATTCTTGACAATTCTAGTTTCTAATTTTTCAAAGTAAAACAATGCATGGTACCAAAAAAGTGAATAGAAGGTAAAAGTTGCATCCCGTCGAGGTGCATTTGTAGGAAAAAATTTCAGACCTCTAACCTGAAACGTTCCTGAGATATTGAGCAAAAAACAAGAGTCAACTTTTACGCCCTCTAGCGGCTAAACGAGGCAACTTAACCGTGCCCGCTCAACGTCACGTGATAGCCCCGTTCATTAGCTTTCTTTTGTTATACGGTGGTTTTATACAGGGTGTTTTAAATAAGCAAGTTATGGACGATTTTCTGGAAAAGTGCAGCAAAATTTCGGTTTGGGAATTTCTGCCTTCGAGAGTCAAAGTAAGGCTGTTAGAGCAAAAATAATTGAATATCCATACAAACATTTTACATCAAGTAGGCATAGAATTTGACGTAGATTCGAATCAAAAATCGAATAAAAATTATAAGTTTGGTTTGTTGCTCAAATTTGGGACACCCTGTATATACTGATGGATGATTTAGGAATAAAGTATATGCAAATATCTACAAGATTCATATTTGGTATTTTTTTTATAAAACGAAAATTAAACAAGTTACAAGGATGTTAAAAATTCATTGAATCACCCTGTAAACTATTCCATTGTATTGTGAATAACTCGGTTATCGTGACAATTATAGGGTGGTTCAATATACCAATTTGTAGCCCTTGAAATTCTCTTTTGACCACCCTGTGTAGCGTTTTTACCTAAAACGTCGAATAAGTGAGTTATTTACTGTTAAAACTGAGTTGTTTGATTTTGACAGTTTTTACTGTGACAGCCCATAACTCTGTTATTTTGACATTTACAGGGTGGTTTAATATACCAATTTGTAGCCCTTGAAACTGTCTTTTGATCACCCTGTGTACCAAGTGTAAGTGTTGAGGTTAGGTATACGACATTTTTCAGAAAGTTTCCGATAATTTTCCGGAAAAAATACCCAGACAAATATATTCAAAAATCAAGAAGTTGAAAAATTTTGATCTGAGGTCCTAATTTACTTAAAACAAATCATAATTTGTCGAATTTACCTACTAAACGTATACCAAAAAAATCCCCTAAATTAAGCAACTGACGCGCCACCTATCGCTTAAAATTCTGTACCAAAACATGCCAAGACCAAGCTAGTTTACCTTCCAATTATCGAGAAGTAGAACACTGCAGGAAAAGTACCAATATGGGTTGAAGACAGTTATCTCAACTTGCCACAGATGGCACTAAGTATGACTGACTGATCATTTTCCAGCTTCCTCTTGCATACAGTTTTACTTCCACTTTCTGTTATCCTACAAAAGAATTAGATGAGAACATTCCCATCAAATCCATTATCTATTTTAGAAAAATTCAATCTATTAGTATAGAAGTAGCAAGAGGTAAATTGAGTTTTCTTGACAATTGGCGAATGAAAAAGTAAGAAAATGCATTTAAAAAAAAGGTAATAACTGTTGGCAACAACACAAGAGTGGAAAAAACATTTCTTAATACACAAGGCATAATACAGTACCTGAGTTTTGACTGTACAGGGTGATTCAGGTTTTAATACTCAAACGCGTCTTTCAGGAAATACAGGGTGTTGAAGTTTTATAAAAAAAACACAAAATTCATATTTTAATGAAACTTTGTGGTTTATTATTCAATTATTCGCCAATTAATTTTTTTTATTATCTCCACCAGTGGCGCACGTATTAATAAGTCACCTGATTATATTTAAGAAAAAAAGGTACCACACTGCTTTTTATAAAAATAAAATTGATTTTTCCAATTTTCGTTTAATTTTGGACAATGCATTTTCTGCAACGTTAGAAACAATTGACTGCTCGTAAAATTGGCAACCTTTTTTATAAAACTTCAACACCCTGTATTTCCTGAAAGATGCATTTCGGGGATATATTTTATAGAGTAAACTTGGATTACTTTTGGACGTGGTTAAAATTGGTGTATTAAAACCTGAATCACCCTGTATAATAGAAGACACATCAGTGTTGCCAAAATGATTTTTTTAAGAAAACTAAAAACTGTGATTACAAAAAAATATTTGTTTTAATCTGATATGGCATCACAGAAACATGAACAGTGAGTGACGTGAGTAACCTGGTGATTTAGCATTGTTGCCATATGTGTTCTAATGCCCTAACCAGCTCATCAACGGTCTTATTCTTTACAGTGATTTATGCAAGCAAATTTCAGTAAAAAAAAACTAAATTACGGTGAAAGGATTCGCACACGTTAGAATGCACAAAGAAAATCCCAGAGTGCTTGAATAATCATCAATTGAACTTTGACTTCACGAACCGAACGAAAGCTACACGCATCATTCGGTGAAAGGATTTACTTTCCTCTTCATTTTGATGCCTAAACCTGCCAGCAGAACACCAGTGACCTATTACGAATCTTACGCAATACTGGAAGCGTGAGAAAAGATTTGTTTAAATTGCTGTTGAACCTAAAATTTCCTGAAGATGGCGTCACTAGGATGATGGTTACTTTCACTTGGGTACTTGACTATTTTAATTCCTCTAATAAGCCGATACACTGCTCAAACCAATCCTGACAATTAGATGCCAGAGCCAAAACGGTTGGGCGTTGTACGTGTACACGAAAAAGTAAAAGTTTTGCCAGCAGTACTTAATTGGTTTTAATAAAATGTTGTTTATTGAAGTAATAGTAAATTACGGGAATTTCTCCGGTCGGATACTTCCTTTAGGAGGCCACATGTTGATAGTTTTTTTTCTACCAAAAATTTTGTACTTTAAAGTTTTTACGGTCAATTTTAGCATAAAATAATTCTTTCCAACTGTTAAAGTAAACTGAATAGTTGATAAACAAATTTCAACCGTAGTGGCAACTCAAATTTACATTACATGCAATTGACACTAAAACTTCAAAACTAAACTAATTACGGTCCATAATTAAGCCATTAAGGCAAACTGCATGTTAGTTAAAGACATGGTTAGGCAACTGTATAATCATTGAAATGTATTGCTAGTTGCCTAAATTTAGAGTTGCTTTTTTTCAACAGTAATTTTTGCTTCTCTGCTCATCATTTATCAATTCGCCTTGGGACAATCAATTTTTCTCCATCGAAATATCAATTTCAAGTGTACTTTCACGAAAACATTTGTTATTAGAAGAGTGGTTTGCGTAAACCGTACTGTGAATGCTAATAAACTTAAAAATCGTGCTGTAGATGGAAATGTTGTAGTCAATATTGTGATGTAAACTTTCTTCCTGAATTAAGGATTCAAATTTCAGCGCAAACAACGGCAATTATTGTCAGATGTAAATAAACATACTTAAAAGCACTAGACAAAAGTAAAAGTGGTGAACTACTGGAATGCGAAATAATTGCGTTGTCGTGTAAATTGTATACACAGGATGTCTCACGTTTAAGTTAAATTATGCTTTCTAACCCAAAAAAGTTCATTCAGAAACCTTGGAAGAAAAGTGACTCTTTAGTGTCAGTAGCAGTGTTGCCAATGTTTGAGATAATAAGTAAACAAGGCAAGTTTACCAGGTCAATCCTCAAAGTCCAGTTGAAAAATCAGTTTTTTCTTTGCCACCGTTGGTTATTTGCCAATATCCACTTGTTAGCTCCCTGGTAGAAAATCATCTTGTATTAGCCGTTATTTGTAGTGTAGTAGAATCTTGTAGTTCCATTTTTCCTAGAAGAATTAAAGTTTTAGACTAAGGAGCAAAAAAAACTAAAAAATACAAACAATCTTATGGGAAATCTAAATAAGTAAACAAAGATGATCGACCGGCGGCAACGCTGCTGGCCATCATTGAGACAAGAAAGCGCACGTTGTCATCCCCACATCTAATCTACGGGGTGTTCCCCCAAAGTTTGGGAATCTCGTATAAATCCGGTAAGTTTCATTGAACGCGGCACATTCGCGGTTCAAGCGAAAACGCGTCGTGCGCCCCTCTGTCATACGCATTATGACGCTTTTCGTAAGTTCTAAACACCAGTCGCCATTTTTTTTCTGATTGTCCTTTGTGTTTACAGGGCGTGTTGCTTTTGGTTGCTTTAGTGGTATCTAGCGAAGCCACATTCGGTAAAGAACAGTAAGTAGTAACTTTCTTCGCTCCTAATAATAATTACTGTTTACCGGAGCACATGTTTGTTATAGTAATTACAAAAGAAAGTTGCAATCTGTCAAATAGTTTTTCACATGATGAGTAATTTCCTATATTGTACACTGTCTTTCTTTCAAATGTACCAGCGAGAGTCAATTTCTATTTGATCCACAGTGTACACATAAAAATTCACGTGCCTCAACCCGAACACAAACACGAAGTGGTGGTTCATGATCATGGTGGAGGTGGAGGAGGCCACGGAGGCGGAGGAGGTTTTGGAGGTACTCGAAATTGTTTGCTAATTTAAAATTGGTTCGCTAATGAAATTTTTTATAGGCGGGTTCGGAGGAGGCGGTTTCGACGACCACCACGGCGGAGGTGGAGGAGGTGGCGGCGGATTTGGCGGTGGCCATGATGATCACCATGGAGGTGGTGGTGGCGGCTATGGCGGCGGAGGTCAGTTTCCCTATCTTATAACTCAACTAGATTTTTAGCGTATAATGTCGGAATTCCTACAGGTGGATTTGGCGGTGGTTATGGAGGAGGTGGCGGCCATGGAGGCGGCACGACGACATATACGATCGCGTTAAAAGATCACAGTGGTGGTGGTGGTGGTGGTTATGGCGGCGGAGGAGGATTTGGAGGCGGTCATGGACATGGTCATGGAGGCGGCGGTGGTTACGGAGGAGGAGGTGGTTACGGAGGAGGAGGAGGTGGACACGGAGGTGGAGGACTTAAAATTATTACCCTGCAAGGTGGTGACCCGCTACCTAGTGGAGGTTAGTACCACAACGTTTAAAATGTCAATTTCTTGATTAATTACTGGAAAAAAATTTTCAGGTGGTGGTTATGGCGGAGGCGGTGGCCATGGCGACCATCATGGATCTGGCGGATTTGGAGGAGGCGGTGGATATGGTGGAGGTGGCGGCCATGACGACCATCACGGTGGTGGCGGAGGCTACGGAGGTGGCGGAGGATTCGGAGGAGGTTTGTCTTTTGTTATATCATTAAATACTTGACTGTTTACGGTCTTATTGAAATGTAGGTACAGGATTTGGCGGAGGATTCGATGATCATCATGGAGGCGGTGGTGGAGGTGGTGGATACGGCGGAGGCAAGTTTAATCTTAAAAACCTTCATCGAGTCATCATCATCAGAGTTTTTAAATATTCATTTAAACTGTTATAGTTTCTGGTGTTTGAAAATGTTAAAATTTCTAGGCGGAGGTTTTGGAGGCGGTGGAGACCACCACGGAGGTGGTGGCGGAGGCTACGGAGGTGGAGGCGGTTTCGGCGGTCAGTATTTACAACTTAAAAGTGTAACTACAGCAGTTTTGGTGTGTTTATTATAGGTGGAGGTCACGATGATCACCACGGAGGAGGTGGTGGTGGCGGAGGCGGTTTTGGAGGAGGTAAACTTTGTTAAAATCACCTCTCTTAATCCAGTACTAATTTGACATTATAAACATTTAGGTGGTGGTTTTGGAGGCGGCCATGATCACCACGGAGGCGGAGGTGGATTTGGGGGTCAGTGTTCACACTCTTTTATTAAAAATTTAATTTACTAAAATGTTCATTATAGGTGGATCTGATGATCATCACGGAGGTGGTGGAGGCGGTTACGGAGGTGGATTTGGAGGAGGTAAAATCACTTATATTTTGTACTTTACGACCAAACTGAGTTTAAACAAAATGACATTTTCAGGTGGTGGAGGAGGCTACGGAGGCGGAGGTAGTTTCGGGGGTCAGTGTTCACACTTTTTTATTAAAATTTCAATTACTAAAGTGGATTCATTATAGGTGGATCTGATGACCATCACGGAGGTGGTGGAGGCGGTTACGGAGGTGGATTTGGAGGAGGTAAAATCACTCATATTTTGTACTTTAGGAGTTTAAACAAAATGACATTTTTAGGTGGTGGAGGAGGCGGAGGTGGTTTCGGAGGAGGTCAGTATTACCAGACAACTTAAAAGGCATAACTACAGTATTGTTTGTGTGTTTTTTAGGTGGAGGTCACGACGATCATCACGGAGGTGGTGGTGGAGGCTACGGCGGCGGAGGAGGTAAATTTTGTTAAAATCCATTTATTCCAGTACTCATTTGACATTACCAATATCTTAGGTGGTGGTGGAGGCTACGGAGGAGGAGGCGGTTTCGGAGGTTAGGAAATCTACTTTCACAAAATATGGATTTTTCTTTAAATTTATTTTTAGGTGGGCACGATGATCACCACGGAGGTGGAGGAGGTGGATTTGGTGGAGGTAAAAATTCAAATTATTTTTTAAGTAAATTTAAAAAAAATCTTGGATTGCGTAGGTGGTGGATATGGAGGAGGAGGCGGCCATGGAGGCGGCTGGGACAAATAAAAACAAAAAAACAGCTTCTTTCTTCCTTAATCCCCTAAAATCCGCGTCAGTATTAGTTAATACCACAAAACACCTTATTCACGCCAATTTACCTAAAATTGTCATTATTGTGCCACATTTCATCCCCCATCCATCACTTTTAACCCTACAAACTCTCCAATTTTGCTCATTGTTGATTTATCAATTAGTTTAGTTTTGTAAATAATGTGTTATTGCTTATTATTGTTATTTTGTAAATACAGTTGTGTAAGATGTAATTTTAAGTCAATAAACTAGATTTACTATTATTTAAAATATTTGAAGTTTTAATTCCACTGAAAAACCTGAGAAAACAGTTTTCTTGACATTTGGTGAATGTATGAGTGTGACTGCAAGTCTTTTATGAAAATATCACAAGTAAATTCACTATTTAAGATTATGAAATTTAATTCTAGCAAACTAAAGAGTGGTTTAGCAGAAAATAACAACTAAGGAGCATCACAGTCCCATTATTTTTAGTTTTAATTGAGTAAACCATTTTCTTGACACTTGGTGAATGAATAAAAACTTTCTTGTGGAAATGTCACAAACATCAGTTTCTTACTGTAACAACATACAGTACGCCTCATTTAATGCACGATATCATGTTCCATCACATTTTCATCTATTATTAATACCTCATAAAGTAGCCAGTACAAAAAAAAATTGAAATTGCTGCTTTCCCCCAATTTATCGCCACCGAAACTATTTTGACTGAAAAGCTTTCACTTTTCGAAAATACTACAGAAAGAGCGGTACCACATAATTTCAATTCAATTACAGGGTCTTGTGTTGACAGTACACTTGGTCTTGACATCCAAACTAGCCGGTCGCGTAGACTCTAATCAGGGCGGCGCTAAAACAGCAATTTAGCATCATAACCGGAAGCATGCTTTGTTTCATTCTCGATTCAACCCCACTATCAATTTTTTAGTTCCGAATTCGCATGTATATAGGAAAGTGTTGTAAGAACGGCGCACGAGAATAGCCAGAGAAATCGTCGGTGACGGGTTTTCTTAATTTTGTGAATTGTTCCATACAAATGAAACTCGTTTGGGTAAGTAACCATTTCGGGCACCGGTTAACAACACTTTGACATTCAAACATTTCAGAGTCTGGTTTTGACAGTGTTAGTTGCTGATGTAGTCCAGCCAATTCCTGGAGGATCCTACCATCAGTAAGTACCACCTTAATGTTTTCTGATGAGAGTGACAAAGAGAAACTTTATGTCAAGTATCATGAATTAAAGTCACTGAAAGGTTGCAAATTTTTCTTGAAAAGTAGAAGTTAGTTGGGTCACTCTGTCTGCAATTCCAGTGAGAAATTCATCAGTTCAAACTTTAGATTCAATTTCTCTTTTCTATGCAGTTTTTCAACTTATGTCGTATCTCTACTAGTTTGGGAGATTATCCACCAAACCCATTTTACCGACTAGAAACTCCTTTTCCTTGAAACAGGACCTCAAAACTGTAACTATCAATATCTCGTTAACGTTTTTTTTCCTAAGTTGTCTGTGGTGTACAGGGTGGCTCAGAATAGTGGATGATAAGAAAGAGGGAGGGATTAAAGGCTTAAAGAAGACAGACAGATGCTATTACTACACCTACTAACTTTCTGAAAAAATCACACATAATTTAGTGGCTGCAGCAATTAATAAACATAATTATTAATCATACAAATAGCAGCCAGTAAACACGTTTTTCGCTACAAAAGTATTAAATCAATTAAACCTCGTTTATAATGTAAACAATATAAAGGGGGCCAACGGAATTCCGAACGTGACTACACCAGCGCTTGCCATCTGTCGCAAATCCCCATTTAAAAACCAAAAACTCTCGTTAATTCTACTCAAGGGATTTGGTTAAGTGTTGTATAACACACACCGTATAACTTTCCCCGAAGAAAGTTTTTGATCATATTTAAATAACTTCCTGTCCGTATTACCTTGTCTTAATTATTATTGTATCATAATAATAGAATTAAAACCACGCAGGTTAGCGCAAACTCTTTGGCATGCAATTTCCTGGTTTAATATTCAAAATTTTCAGTGTACATCACCGGATCCACGTGCCGCAGAAGATCAAAACCGTTTACCGTACGAAGATTATTAAAGTGCCGGAGCACCATCATCATTTTCACGAAAAAGAGAAGATTATCATTGAAAAAGAACCGCCCAAAATCGAGCATCATCCCGTCTTCATAAAGGAGAAAGACCACGATGATGATTGGTCCGAATATGAAAGTTCCAACTATTTCAAAAAGAAGAGGAACGCCCCACATCCCTTCCAAGGGAGGAAACGAAAGATTATTCATCCTTACAGAATACACGAACATTAGATTAGGATATTTATAATTTTGTTTATTTATTTACGCGTTTGTTATGTAATAACAGTTTTTTTTTGGTACCAATTCGACTGACAAGTACCTAATAAATATTATCTTGTGACTTTATACTTCTATGGTTACGTGTGTTGTAGTATAATTAAACATCTTGATACTTTTATATGTTTCGCGTGGCGCCCTCTAACTTCCAGTGTTTTAAACCTCTACTCTAAGGAGTTTTGCTAAGTTTATAGAATAAACTCAACCACAAATACGATAAAAAATAACACGTTAAAGCAAAAGAAATATAACTCACCCCAGTTAAATTCACCTTTGGGATACGGCTATTCTATTATGCTTTCGCTCTTGCCTTCCAACATATCCAGACAATAATGGTAAGTTGCCATGTTGTGGCACTACCACCACTAGAAAGCCCAAACACTCAGAAACCAAACTTTTCCTGAAAAAAACGAGAAAAAATTAACATAACCGCAAAAAGTTTATACAATTTGACGTTTGCGCCCGACCTAATCACACGAAGCGTGCCATGATCAATTTAAACCAATCGAGTTTTCGCAAAACTGACAGCTGTCACATTAACATTTATCGTCATGGCTTACTGCGTTAATTACATGACGCGGATGGCGATTTTAAACCAATCAGAATGAGTTTTGAGCAGTATGACGTCACTAAAAAACTGTTATTTTGAGGTATTAATTGTTTTTTTTGGGTTTTAGGAGTTTGTTAAAAAACTGGCACAAAATAGCAAAATTCAGTGAATCAATTAAGGGTTACTTTAGCCATACCTTACGCCATTTTTGTTACTTTACCCGGGGCAATATTTACCACGCGGACATCCACGAATCGTTTTGAAGAAAGTGGAAAAAACTGGTGCATTTTATGACCGCATAATTACATAAAGCGTGTCATAAAGGACCGATATTTGGTTGCATAACCTGCTTGCAAACTGGTTCAAGATTACAATTTTGTTTTCTCCTCGTTTTGTGCGATTCTTCCGTCACAGAGACGCAGACATTGAAAGTGAAATTGTTCTAGAAAAATCATTACAATTTGGCTGTTTAATTGCTTTCAGAATCATTTGGAGCTCAAAAGCAGATTAACACGCAGTTTAAAAATTAGGAAATTGTTGTAACCAAAACTAAGAAATAACCATCAATTAACCTACTAATCAAGAAGGTTAGGTCATTCATATTAAAAATTATACTTTCTGTTACACTGGCGTTTTAATATTTTTTTAAAAACTTTTATATGTTTATTGACTATAGTCTAGCACGTACCATAATTCAAATAAGGTCTAGTAAAGTAATCAAAATGCACCAAATGACATATTCAATTAGTAGTCTATTAAGCAATGCGAGAAACTCTTTTCCGTGTTCACGTGCCGCCTCTGACCGCCATAACAAGTAAAATGTAGTAATTTCGGGGGGTTTCGTTGCCTAAACGTTGGAAAAAATAAATTTTTGATTCAGGGAAGTCGAAAAAGGAATTTTTTTGCCCATTTACGTAACGCGAACGCGACCGATTTATAACCATACACTTACAAAACAAAGGAGGGGGAGATTTGACCACCTTTTATATATATAAATTAAGGCATACCCTGGTAGGTTTGTAGTGTTCTAGTGGATTTTACCTTTCATCAATATGTACTCCCTTAGAGCTGTTGTAAGTATGATATGAGTTTAAAACATGCTTCTTTATATAACATTGTAGGTCGTGATTTTCTGCGCTATTTTGGGTTTGACGTTGGCAGCCCCAGGCGGTTGGGGTGGTTCATCCCAGTAAGTTCATAAACACTTTTGCCTAATTAAATTCCAATAATGACTTTGATAGCAAACACGTCAAAATTATCGTACCATCATATCATCACACGGTGCACCATCATCACGTGGAAAAGATCCACGTGCCAGTGCACGTACCGGTACCGGTGGTAAAAAAGGTCTACGTACCAGTTGAGACCCATCATCACGAACCCATCCATCACGAACCCATTGCGCATCACGACGACTGGCAGGGAGGATGGTGGTAAACTAGTACCACCTCAATCTGTAAATAATATTTAAAAATATTCGGTAAATATTTAAATATTATTATTATCAAAAATAGTGATATTTTTGTTTGAAGGTCTGATTACGAAGATGGAAAGTGCACAGGAAGTCTCTGGATGTATATATTTCCAGTTTGCAAGTCCTTGTAGTTCCCTTTGATTCAGTGTGTTCAGTTTTTGTTATGTTTTTTCTTTATTGTTAATAATTGTTGTATATAGCTCCAAATATACGTTTCCCTTATGTGATTAGATTTTTCTTTCAATTATCAGTAAAAAACAAAAACAAAAAACCAATTTACAGCGAGTATAAAAAGTTCTCATATTACTTCAGTCGACTTTGGGACACCCTGTACCTTACTAAACGGAAAAAGGAGAGAGAAGTGTAATAACGATACTGATTAATAGGCAACTGCAATTACAGGCACGAGTAAGGTGTGTTGCCTGCTTCCACTATTTACTCATATTGATAGTATGGATATCATCATTCACCAAATGTCAAGAATAATTGTTTGATTTATTTTTTAGATTACTAACTAATTTTAACTCTTAAGTACTTCCATACTAAGTTACTAGTGTATGTGTAGCAGTACTGACAGTATTTAGCACTTATTTTTGTTTAATTGAAACAATTTTCAAGTGGTGAGGATACCGAGACCAAAGACAAAGGCACAAAGCACATCCACCAAGTGTCAAGAATTTAGTTATTAAATCCATTGATAAAACAACCGGAAAATAGTAAAATTAAGCGTAAACTAACATAATTCGCGGTCTGTTAACCGTGCAAAAAGAGTAATTTACAGTCTAATTGGTAGCGGGCGTCCCAGTGGTAATGACCCATTAAAACTTTTACCGTCACGCCTGCTTGAAAATAAGCCACTTTACCCACAACTCGAGCATAACAAGTCATATTCTGATGTTTCTACACTGATTGATGGCAACAGACGGTAATTTACAGTTACGTAAACTTAAAAACAAAACAACATTAGATGCGTAATAATAATCTACGACCGGCGCATCATCCTGACATAAATCGCGTCGATTTCACTTCCGGATATCCGTTTCCCGGGGTTTCATCACTTCTGAAGCTTAAAGGTAAGTCTCAATGAAGTCAAAAATGCAGAAACGACATAACGTACAGTGAAATTCCTTTCACTTTCGTTGTGACCTTTGGTACCATCCGCGCGTTTGTCTTTAAGAGAGTGAAAGCGCAAGTACCTTGCACCCACGAAATGGTTTTCAACAAAAAAATGGCTCGCAGCCTCTTTTAATCGTTGTGAAATTAATATTGTTTATGTTTCCATTCCAAATTTGCTCCATTTCTGTAAACTGTGCAGTTATTAACACCGAACCGTTAAGTTTCGTCACATTAAGTGTCTATAATTGAATTTGCGGTAGTCAAGTGTTCATACAAGGACGATTAACGACGGTAAACAATGAACCGACCTACCGCAAATGGCCACTAGAAAGTGATGGTTCTTAAATGGTACAGTTCAGTCAATTCTGATGAGNATTCNATCTNCCGGGAGGNNNTANAGTTGANGNGACAACTTCTNGNAAGAGGNAGCGACGTCGCTTNGTNGACNGNACCGANNCGGNAGGCGCCNGCGTTACNCTCNTGCGNCCAGCNCCTNCNGCCTGTTNNGTTCNANTACGATCNGTGACAGCGNTGTGCATCTGATNNAGCTGGAAAACGTGTCANCGAAANGAATACATAANGTTTANNTTTCGAGCAACNGTCTTCANTTCCCAGTACCNNGGTCANGTTGCANNCTTTACCACGGAATNGAATCACANCTGCTTCNGNGTGCGATNGCAGTCATCNNGAGGNGCGATGANTNAGNNCGNGGCNANCTCNANAGNACAATGACGNNNGAANNTGACCNTNATTATTGNAAACNCCTNATNGCCTNNTANCCCTNNACANAAACNTTTTNAAGGCCGNACCGCTNTNANTCTACTGTGAACCNNGCNTTCCTCATTANTTGTCTCAGGGGACNNCNGTNTTTCTGACAGCCCACAACTCGGTTATTTTGACAGGTATCGAGTTGATTTTTTTGACAGATTGTAGCCCAAAGTGTTCTCTATAAACTGTCAAATTGTAAGTTCGTACGAGAAATATCGCCTGACCGAGCGGTTGCACGAAATTTGCCCGAATGCGCTAGAACGGTACGATCTATACTATTGTCACTTTGACAGTCCATAACTTGGTTATTTTGACAGGTATCGAGTTGATTTTTTTGACAGATTGTAGCCCAAAGTGTTCTCTATAAACTGTCAAATAGTAAGTTTGTACGAGAAATGTCACCTGACCGAGTTATTGTACGAAATTTGCCCGAATGCGCTAGAACGGTACGATTTGTACTATTGTCACTTTGACAGCCCATAACTCGGTTATTTTGACAGGTATCGAGTTGATTTTTGTGACAGATTGTAGCCCAGAGTGTCGTCCACAAACTGTCAAATGACACGTTTTTACGACAAACGTCACCTGACCGAGTTGATGCACGAAATTTGAAAAGTGTCCCGATTCGTACTGGTGTCACTTTGCCAGCGCGTAACTCTGTCATTTTGACAGTTATCGAGGTGCAATTTTGACCGTTACGTGGCTGATTGTATTGTCGTTCCCGTAGGCACCGAATGGCGCAGGAAATCCAACGCAAACTGGAAGAGACCGAGGTGAAGACGCGCGAAGTGGAGCGACGCGGCGTCGAGGTGGAAAAAGCGTTGCGCGGCGAGGCGGAAAGCGGCTGCGCGCGGGACGAAAGTGAATTGCTGCGCGAATGGTTCGATTTGATGCGCGACCGAACCGAATTGCGACGCTACGAGAAGGAATTAACGGTCAGAGCCGAAGAATTGGAACTGGAAGATCGCCATCAACGACTACAAAACGAATTACTGGAACGACTCGAAAATTGTGAGTTTGACAGAAAAATGACATTTGACAGACAAATTGAACTGTACTGTATTATTTTTTGTACGTAAATTGTCAGTAACAAATTTGATGACATTGTGTGACGTCACGATTTCAGCGGAAAACAAGACCGAAGATGACGTCACCACGGAACAGACCATCGTCGACCAGATGATGGACATTGTCGCGAAACGGGACTCGTTGATCGCGATCCTGAACGAAGATCGGCTCAAGTAAGTATTTGTTTAATTTGTCAACTGACAGTTAACTGTCATCCAATGACAGTTAACGTCAAACTGACAGTTGCATTGGATTTCCCAACCTTAAATTAGTCGGAAAAGAGTATAATGTCACTTTTTGATATTTTGGGCGGCCATCTTGAATTTACTGTCATCCAATGACAGTTAACGTCAAACTGACAGTTGCATTGGATTCCCCGACCTTAAATTAGTCGGAAAAGAGTATAATGTCACTTTCTGATATTTTGGGCGGCCATGTTGGATTTTTTGCCGTCCAGTGACAATTAGCGTCAAACTGACAGTTGAATTGGATTTTCCAACCTTAAATTAGTCGAAAAAAAGTGTAATGTCACTTTTTGATATTTTGGGCGGCCATCTTGGATTTACTGTCATCCAATGACAGTTAACGTCAAACTGACAGTTGCGCTGGATTCCCCGACCCAAAGTTAGTCAAAAAGCAATATAATGTTACCTTTTGACATTTTGGGCGGCCATGTTGGATTTTTTGTCATCCAATGACAGTTAACGTCAAACTGACAGTTGCCCTGAATTCCCCGACCTTAAATTAGCCGGAAAAGAGTATAATGTCACTTTCTGATATTTTGGGCGGCCATGTTGGATTTTTTGCCATCCAGTGACAGTTAACGTCAAACTGACAGTGGGCGGCCATCTTAGATTTACTGTCATCCAATGACAGTCAACGTCAAACTGACAGTTGCATTGGATTCCCCGACATTAAATTAGTCGGAAAAGAGTATAATGTCACTTTATGATATTTTGGGCGGCCATCTTGGATTTACTGTCATCCAATGACAAAATGGCGTTTCTTTTAGCCATCTTAAGAATGACAGTTTTGACACTGTTAACACGTTAACCGCCACAATATAAGCAAAAAAATGGTCCTCCGGGTCAATTCTTCATTTTTGTATTTTCTATCATTTACTGCTAAGTATAATCTAATTACAAAATTGTCAATTTCAGAAATGTAATCTTACTGTCATTTTGACATGTTTTTAAATATGGCACCGCATTTGTGCCATGAGGCGTGAGGACGTAGAATTATTCTTTAGGTTATCATGGGCACATATGTTGTGCCATTTTGGATAAAAACTGTTATTATGTAGTAAAACGGCAACAATTGCGTTGTTTGCTATGAAAAAACTGCAGCCGAATTTGGTCCTAAAAAAGCACAATCAAAAACTACAAGAACAAATTATCAGTGCGCTGCATGCAATAAAAGTTTTTGTATAGAGTGCTTTTTTGTACGACATGTATCGACTCAGGTTTGATGTGATTTATGTTCATATTTTACAATAAGAATGCATTAATTAATAATTTTAAGTTATTTTTAAAAAAATTTATTTTTAAAAGTATAGTTTAGTTTTGATGTGAATATCAATGTTACAAATTTAAAGCCTTTTTGAAAAATTTGACAAAATAAAAATAAAATTACGTGGGTTTTTGTATATGTAGGTCCCCAGCGCCGTGTTGAAGCTAATCGCATTTAAATATACGTCTTTTATGGCACCACGAGTGTGCCATTCAACTTAAAGCAACGGCCTCAAACATGGCACATATTTGAGCCATGAAACCTAAGCGTTAAAATTGTCATGGCACAACATATGTGTCATGCGGCGGTTAACGTGTTAAAATGGTCGTTTGGATTGGAAGAATCCAAGATGGCGGCCCGAAATGTCAAAAACTGACATTATACTCTTTTTCGACTAATTTAAGGTAGGGGAATCCAAGGCAACTGTCAGTTTGACGTTAACTGTCATTGGATGACAGTAAATCCAAGATGGTGGCCCAAAATGTGAAAAACTGACATTATACTCGTTTTCGACTAATTTAAGGTCGGGGAATTCATTGCAACTGTCAGTTTGACGTTAGCTGTCATTGGATGACAGTAAATCCAAGATGGCGGCCCAAAATGTGAAAAACTGACATTATACTCGTTTTCGACTAATTCGGGGTCGGGATTACGAGTTTTTTTTTCTGAATTTTCATGATTTTTTTTTATTGTTTTGCAGATATTCGCACGAGGACAAAGACTTGGAAGAACAAATGCTTGCTAAGGGATTGATGCTCACGCCGATACGCAAATCTACACAAAATTAGATTAAATTTAATGTTTTTTTTTATATTTTTGGTAAACGTAGTATATTAAGTGGTAATTTATACAGGGTGTCTCACAAAAAAGGATTTTTTTTGACAATTTGACAACAAGGCTAACCAGCTGAACTTGCTAATTTTAAATATTAAACCACCCTGTATATTATTATTATTATTACATAATAATGTAAATTATATACAGGGTGATTCAAAACACGAAGTTTTTTCCCAAGCATATACAGGGTGGTCAAACAAAAAAACATCAAATTAAAAAAAACAAACATTGTTTGCGTGACCACCCTGTATTTGCCCACGAATGACAGTTTTGACACGCAAAATGACAGATTATGACACTTTGCTACCTGAATTTTGACATTTCCTTAAAAATTACAGTTTCAATGTCAAAATGACAGTTTTTCTTGTTTTTTTAATTTTTCCTATTTTACTTTTTCAAAATTTGACACTTTCGACCAGATAATGACAGTTTTGACAGGTGGAATTCCAGATTATGACATTTTGCTACGTAAATTTTGACAAATACATTGAGAATTACAGTTTCAATGTCCAAATGACAGTTTTTCTTGTTTTTTAAATTTTCCTATTTTTAATTCAAAAACTGTCACTTTCAGCCAGATAATGACAGTTTTGACACGCAAAATGACAGATTATGACACTTTGCTACCTGAATTTTGACATTTCTTTAAAAATTACAGTTTCAATGTCAAAATGAAAGATTTTCTAGTTTTTTTAATTTTCCTATTTTTATTTCAAAATTTGACACTTTCGGTCAGATAATGACAGTTTTGACACGCAAAATGACAGATTATGACACTTTGCTACCTGAATTTTGACATTTCAAAATGAAAGAATTTCTAGTTAAAATTTTTACAGTTTCAATGTCAAAATGAAAGATTTTCTACCTTTTTATTAATTTTCCTATTTTTATTTCAAAATTTGACACTTTCGGTCAGATAATGACAGTTTTGACACGCAAAATGACAGATTATGACACTTTGCTACCTGAATTTTGACATTTTGACATTTCTTTAAAAATTACAGTTTCAATGTCAAAATGAAAGATTTTCTAGTTTTTTTAATTTTCCTATTTTTATTTCAAAATTTGACACTTTCGGTCAGATAATGACAGTTTTGACACGCAAAATGACAGATTATGACACTTTGCTACCTGAATTTTGACATTTCTTTAAAAATTACAGTTTCAATGTCAAAATGACAGTTTTTCTTGTTTTTTAAATTTTCCTATTTTTATTTCAAAATTTGACACTTTCGGTCAGATAATGACAGTTTTGACACGCAAAATGACAGATTATGACACTTTGCTACTTGAATTTTGACATTTCTTTAAAAATTACAGTTTCAATGTCAAAATGAAAGATTTTCTAGTTTTTTAATTTTCCTATTTTTATTTCAAAATTTGACACTTTCCGTCAGATAATGACAGTTTTGACACGCAAAATGACAGATTATGACACTTTGCTACCTGAATTTTGACATTTCTTTAAAAATTACAGTTTCAATGTCAAAATGAAAGATTTTCTAGTTTTTTTAATTTTCCTATTTTTATTTCAAAATTTGACACTTTCGGTCAGATAATGACAGTTTTGACACGCAAAATGACAGATTATGACACTTTGCTACCTGAATTTTGACATTTCTTTAAAAATTACAGTTTCAATGTCAAAATGAAAGATTTTCTAGTTTTTTTAATTTTCCTATTTTTATTTCAAAATTTGACACTTTCGGTCAGATAATGACAGTTTTGACACGTAAAATGACAGATTATGACACTTTGCTACCTGAATTTTGACATTTCTTTAAAAATTACAGTTTCAATGTCAAAATGAAAGATTTTCTAGTTTTTTAATTTTCCTATTTTTATTTCAAAATTTGACACTTTCGGTCAGATAATGACAGTTTTGACACGCAAAATGACAGATTATGACACTTTGCTACCTGAATTTTGACATTTCTTTAAAAATTACAGTTTCAATGTCAAAATGAAAGATTTTCTAGTTTTTTTAATTTTCCTATTTTTATTTCAAAATTTGACACTTTCCGTCAGATAATGACAGTTTTGACACGCAAAATGACAGATTATGACACTTTGCTACCTGAATTTTGACATTTCTTTAAAAATTACAGTTTCAATGTCAAAATGAAAGAATTTCTAGTTTTTTAATTTTCCTATTTTTATTTCAAAATTTGACACTTTCGGTCAGATAATGACAGTTTTGACACGCAAAATGACAGATTATGACACTTTGCTACCTGAATTTTGACATTTCTTTAAAAATTACAGTTTCAATGTCAAAATGAAAGATTTTCTAGTTTTTTTAATTTTCCTATTTTTATTTCAAAATTTGACACTTTCGGTCAGATAATGACAGTTTTGACACGCAAAATGACAGATTATGACACTTTGCTACCTGAATTTTGACATTTCTTAAAAATTACAGTTTCAATGTCAAAATGAAAGATTTTCTAGTTTTATTAATTTTCCTATTTTTATTTAAAATTTGACACTTTCGTCAGATAATGACAGTTTTGACACGCAAAATGACAGATTATGACACTTTGCTACCTGAATTTTGACATTTCTTTAAAAATTACAGTTTCAATGTCAAAATGAAAGATTTTCTAGTTTTTTTAATTTTCCTATTTTTATTTCAAAATTTGACACTTTCGGTCAGATAATGACAGTTTTGACACGCAAAATGACAGATTATGACACTTTGCTACCTGAATTTTGACATTTCTTTAAAAATTACAGTTTCAATGTCAAAATTAAAGATTTTAGTTTTTTTATTTTTGACACTTTCGGTCAGATAATGACAGTTTTCCTATTTGACACTTTCTAAATTTTGACACTCTAAAAATTACAGTTTCAACAAAATGAAAGTCAGATAATGACAGTTTTGACACGCAAAATGACAGATTATGACACTTTGCTACCTGAATTTTGACATTTCTTTAAAAATTACAGTTTCAATGTCAAAATGAAAGATTTTCTAGTTTTTTTAATTTTCCTATTTTTATTTCAAAATTTGACACTTTCGGTCAGATAATGACAGTTTTGACACGCAAAATGACAGATTATGACACTTTGCTACCTGAATTTTGACATTTCTTTAAAAATTACAGTTTCAATGTCAAAATGAAAGATTTTCTAGTTTTTTTAATTTTCCTATTTTTATTTCAAAATTTGACACTTTCGGTCAGATAATGACAGTTTTGACACGCAAAATGACAGATTATGACACTTTGCTACCTGAATTTTGACATTTCTTTAAAAATTACAGTTTCAATGTCAAAATGAAAGATTTTCTAGTTTTTTTAATTTTCCTATTTTTATTTCAAAATTTGACACTTTCGGTCAGATAATGACAGTTTTGACACAAAATGACAAATTAAATGACAGATTATGACACTTTGCTACTCAGATAATGAATTTTGACATTTCTTTAAAAATTACAGTTTCAATGTCAAAATGAAAGATTTTCTAGTTTTTTTAATTTTCCTATTTTTATTTCAAAATTTGACACTTTCGGTCAGATAATGACAGTTTTGACACGCAAAATGACAGATTATGACACTTTGCTACCTGAATTTTGACATTTGACACTTTCAAAAATTACAGTTTCAATGTCAAAATTAAAAAAAGTTTTGTCTAGATTTCCTTTTTTTAATTTTCCTAGTTTTATTTCAAAATTTGACACTTTCGGTCAGATAATGACAGTTTTGACACGCAAAATGACAAATTATCACACTTTGCTACCTGAATTTTGACATTTCTTTAAAAATTACAGTTTCAATGTCAAAATGAAAGATTTTCTAGTTTTTTTAATTTTCCTATTTTTATTTCAAAATTTGACACTTTCGGTCAGATAATGACAGTTTTGACACGCAAATGACAGATTATGACACTTTGCTACCTGAATTTTGACATTTCTTTAAAAATTACAGTTTCAATGTCAAAATGAAAGATTTTCTAGTTTTTTTAATTTTCCTATTTTTATTTCAAAATTTGACACTTTCGGTCAGATAATGACAGTTTTGACACGCAAAATGACAAATTATGACACTTTGCTACCTGAATTTTGACATTTCTTTAAAAATTACAGTTTCAATGTCAAAATGAAAGATTTTCTAGTTTTATTAATTTTCCTATTTTTATTTCAAAATTTGACACTTTCGGTCAGATAATGACAGTTTTGACACGCAAAATGACAGATTATGACACTTTGCTACCTGAATTTTGACATTTCTTTAAAAATTACAGTTTCAATGTCAAAATGAAAGATTTTCTGTCTTTTTTTGGTTTTTTTAATTTTCCTATTTTTATTTCAAAATTTGACACTTTCGGTCAGATAATGACAGTTTTGACACGCAAAATGACAAATTATGACACTTTGCTACCTGAATTTTGACATTTCTTTAAAAATTACAGTTTCAATGTCAAAATGAAAGATTTTCTAGTTTTTTTAATTTTCCTATTTTTATTTCAAAATTTGACACTTTCCGTCAGATAATGACAGTTTTGACACGCAAAATGACAGATTATGACACTTTGCTACCTGAATTTTGACATTTCTTTAAAAATTACAGTTTCAATGTCAAAATTAAAGATTTTCTAGTTTTTTTAATTTTCCTATTTTTATTTCAAAATTTGACACTTTCGGTCAGATAATGACAGTTTTGACACGCAAAATGACAGATTATGACACTTTGCTACCTGAATTTTGACATTTCTTTAAAAATTACAGTTTCAATGTCAAAATGAAAGAATTTCTAGTTTTTTTAATTTTCCTATTTTTATTTCAAAATTTGACACTTTCGGTCAGATAATGACAGTTTTGACACGCAAAATGACAGATTATGACACTTTGCTACCTGAATTTTGACATTTCTTTAAAAATTACAGTTTCAATGTCAAAATGAAAGATTTTCTAGTTTTTTTAATTTTCCTATTTTTATTTCAAAATTTGACACTTTCAGCAAGATAATGACAGTTTTGACAGGCGGAATGACAAATTATAACACTTTGCTACCTGAATTTTGACTTAACTTTAAAAATTACAGTTTCAATGTCAAAATAACAATTTTTTCTACTTTTTTTTAATTTTTCTATTTTTCCAAATGTTCAAAATTTGACACTTTCGATATTCCAGATAATGACAGTTTTGACCGGCAAAATGATAGATTATGACACTTTGCTACCTGAATATTTTGACATTTAACCTTTAAAAATTACAGTTTAATGTCAAAATGAAAGTTTTTCTTTTTTTTAATTTTCCTATTTTTACTTAAAAATTTGACACTTTCGGTCAGATAATGACAGTTTTGACAGGTAAAATGACAGATTATGACACTTTGATACCTGAATTTTGACATTTCTTTGAAAATTACAGTTTCAATGTCAAAATGAACAGTTTTCTCTTTTTTTAATTTTCCTATTTTTTTATTTAAACTTTTGACACTTTTCGGTCAGATAATGACAGTTTTGACACGCAAAATGACAGATTATGACACTTTGCTACCTGAATTTTGACATTAAACTTTGAAAATTACAGTTTCAATGTCAAAATGGCAGTTTTGCTAATTTTTTAATTTTCCTATTTTTACTTTCAAATTTTGACATTTTCAGTCAGATAATGACAATTTTGACACGTAAAATGACAAATTATGACACTTGTGCTACCTGAATTTTGACGTTTTTCTTTGAAAATTACAGTTTCAATGTCAAAATGAAAGATTTTCTAGTTTTTTTAATTTTCCTATTTTTATTTCAAAATTTGACACTTTCCGTCAGATAATGACAGTTTTGACACGCAAAATGACAGATTATGACACTTTGCTACCTGAATTTTGACATTTCTTTAAAAACCCTTACATTCGGCAACACCGCCATTGTACCGGATGCGCCACCTACCTTAAAACCGTCAACTGTGAGTCTCGCCATTTCCCAGTGTTGCCAACCGTAGCGGAATTCCGCTACTGTAGCGGATTTTCGATCTATGTAGCGGCGTAGCGGCGGAATTAACATATTGTAGCTTAAGTAGCGGAAATTTAAATATATTCAGACAGTAAAAATAAAGCAGTGGTATGTATGCAGTTAAACGTAAATCTGCAGTTTTACCAAAAAATTTTACTATTTAAACTACGTACTGAAGTTAAACTGAACAAATAAAACTAATTCTCAAATAAAATACCATTTAATCGCGCTTAGGCTACTTTTTTTTTTGGTTGTAGCGGAGTTTTGGCAAATGTAGCGGAATATTGAATAGCCGGTAGCGGCGAAGAACGTGAAACGCGGTTGGCAACACTGCGCCATTTCCGCTTTCCGCCAGTCTACATTTTACACTCGGACAAGATGGTGTCGCTAATTATCTACTCTTATACCCGACAAAATCTGTTATAACTTACAAGATCAATATACAGGGTGTCCCACGACGAAAGACATCGATTGATATTGGAAAAAGTATAAATAGGAGAGTTTTGAAAATTTGGCAGGATACTGATGTGGGCATGCCCAATCCAACTAAAATATTTTCAAGATGGTTGCATTTCCGCTTATACCGGAAGTCGATCACAACTTTCTTATTTTAAATAGAACACCCCATATATTATTACATATTTGGATTCCTCACAAAATTCTGACCAACTTTTCTTTTTTTTTTTACTTTCCCAGAAGGTTGTATAAATTTCCAGGACATTTTTAAACCTTCTGATACGCTTTAGAGCCTCCCAGAAGGTTCTAGAATTTTTCAGGACATTTTTAAACTTTCAGATATGCCTTAGAGTTTTCCAGAAGGTTCTAGAAACTTTCCAGTACATTTTTAAACCTTCTGATACGCTTTAGAGCCTCCCAGAAGGTTCTAGAATTTTTCAGGACATTTTTAAACTTTCAGATATGCCTTAGAGTTTTCCAGAAGGTTCTAAAACTTTTCAGGACATTTTAAAATCTTCTGATACGCTTTAGAGCCTCCCAGAAGATTCTAGAACTTTCCAGTACATTTTTAAACCTTCTGATACGCTTTAGAGCCTCCCAGAAGATTCTAGAACTTTCCAGTACATTTTTAAACCTTCTGATACGCTTTAGAGCCTCCCAGAAGATTCTAGAACTGTCTAGGATGTTTTTAAACCTTCTAACACGCCTTAGAGTTTCCCAGAAGGTTCTAAAACTTTCCAGGACATTTTTAAACTTTCTGATACGCTTTAGAGCCTCCCAGAAGATTCTAGAACTGTCTAGGATGTTTTTAAACCTTCTAACACGCCTTAGAGTTTCCCAGAAGGTTCTAAAACTTTTCAGGACATTTTTAAACCCTCTGATACGCTTTAGAAGCTTCCCAGAAGGTTGTAGAACTTCCCAGGACATTTTTAAACCTTCTGATACGCTTTAGAGTTTCCCAGAAGGTTCTAAAACTTTTCAGGACATTTTAAAATCTTCTGATACGCTTTAGAGCCTCCCAGAAGATTCTAGAACTGTCTAGGATGTTTTTAAACCTTCTAACACGCCTTAGAGTTTCCCAGAAGGTTCTAAAACTTTTCAGGACATTTTTAAACCCTCTGATACGCTTTAGAAGCTTCCCAGAAGGTTGTAGAACTTCCCAGGACATTTTTAAACCTTCTGATACGCCTTAGAGTTTCCCAGAAGGTTCTAGAACTTTCCAGGACATTTTTAAACTTTCTGATACGCTTTAGAGTTTCCCAGAAGGTTCTAAAACTTTTCAGGACATTTTTAAATCTTCTGATACGCTTTAGAGCCTCCCAGAAGATTCTAGAACTTTTCAGGACATTTTAAAACTCCCTGATACGCCTTAGAGTTTTCCAGAAGGTTCTAGAACTTTCTAGGACATTTTTAAACCTTCTGATACGCTTTAGAGCCTCCCAGAAGATTCTAGAACTGTCTAGGACATTTTTAAACTTTCTGATACGCTTTAGAGTTTCCCAGAAGGTTCTAAAACTTTCCAGGACATTTTTATACTTTCTGATACGTTTTATAGCCTCCCAGAAGGTTGTAGAACTTTCCAGGACATTTTTAAACTTTCTGATACGCTTTAGAAGCTTCCCAGAAGGTTCTAAAACTTTCCAGGACATTTTTAAACTTTCTGATACGCTTTAGAAGCTTCCCAGAAGGTTCTAGAACTTTTCAGGACATTTTTAAACTTTCTGATACGCTTTAGAGCTTTCCAGAAGATTCTAGAACTGTCTAGGACATTTTTAAACCTTCTGACACGCCTTAGAGTTTCCCAGAAGGTTCTAAAACTTTCCAGGACATTTTTATACTTTCTGATACGTTTTATAGCCTCCCAGAAGGTTGTAGAACTTTCCAGGACATTTTTAAACTTTCTGATACGCTTTAGAAGCTTCCCAGAAGGTTCTAAAACTTTCCAGGACATTTTTAAACTTTCTGATACGCTTTAGAGCCTCCCAGAAGGTTCTAGAATTTTTCAGGACATTTTTAAACTTTCAGATATGCCTTAGAGTTTTCCAGAAGGTTCTAAAACTTTTCAGGACATTTTTAAACCCTCTGATACGCTTTAGAAGCTTCCCAGAAGGTTGTAGAACTTCCCAGGACATTTTTAAACCTTCTGATACGCTTTAGAGTTTCCCAGAAGGTTCTAAAACTTTTCAGGACATTTTTAAACTTTCTGATACGCTTTAGAGTTTGCCAGAAGGTTCTAGAACTTTCCAGGACATTTTTAAACTTTCTGATACTCTTTAGACCCTCCCAGAAGAATTCTACCACACTTCATAATGTTCTAGAATCGTTTAGAAGGTTCTAAAACGTTATATAAATTCCTGGAAAATTCTAGCACCTTCTAAACGATTCTAGAACATTGTTAAGTGTGGTAGAATATCATTAGAGATTCTAAGACCTTCCGGAACGTTCTACAGCGTTTTAAGACTGTCTAGAACGTTCTAGAGCCTACAAGAAGACTTTAACAGCTTCCATGTTGTTCTAAAGCTTGTCAGGACATTCTAGAACCAGGTCATTTTTGAGCGCCTCTCATATTTTTGCAGAAATGTCTATAACTTTATAGTCTAAAATGGTCACGTGATCGTTAAAATATGTAAATAATGTCACATGTCATTTTAACCTTAAAAAGAGTCTCGTCAAGTTAGTTTTTGAAGTTCATGTTGCTAATTACAACCCAACAATTTTTAACCCGAAAGACGGTCACGTGATCTTCAGGCCTCCATTGTCATATTCAAACCAGTCATCTGACCTTAGGATTGCCATTTCAACCTTAAAAACAATCATGTGATTTTGGCATTAAAAACATGCCACGTGACCCTCACAATTCTCTTGTGACGTTAAGAATGGTCATGTGACCTTTAAAATGCCATTTTGACTTTAAAAATAGTCGCATGATCTTCAGGATTCAATTTGAATCCTAAAACCAGTCACGTGATCTTTAGCCTTATTGTGACGTAAGTTAAAAGGTGATTTGATGATTGAAAACGGTCACGCGACCTTAAGAATGTCATTTTAACCTCAAATAAAATCACGTGATGTTTGAAATATGTAGTTGATGCTTGAAACTAGTCACGTTACATGCACGATAACGTTTTGATCACGTATCCTTTTAAATGCCATTTTGGCATCAAAACAGATACAGGGTGTTAAAAAAAAAAACTAAAAACTAAACTTGAAATTAAGGCTCTGCCAGTTGTGACTGTGTTTACCCTGTTCTAAGTAGTAAACTGGGTGCAGAAAGTAATTTTAAATGTACTTTCCACTATTCAAGTATTCTATAATCAATTTGGACCACCCTGTATAATTTAATTGTGCAGGTGTCCAATATGCGTACCGGACAAGGTCCTGGTTCGTTCTACGATCCGATTTCGGCTGGTAGTTCGCGCAGGTCCAGTCAACTGTCAACGGCAACGACAGGTGGACAGTGTCTGCCTCCCCCTCCCTCATCTCACCTGTTGGCTGGCCAACTACAACGGTTGCAAGGCCAAAATCCGGGACATTCGAGCAATTTAGTGCTGCAGGTTGTATTTTATTTTTTTGGTTAAGTGTGCGGATTGTGAATGAAACTTTCAGACTCAGTCGAGTAATCTGCAACAACTTCCGGCCGGTCAAGCGCCCCGTGGGCGTCCACGGCTAGTTCGGAGGCTCGTAGAGCTTCGGAACCGACTCGTCCAGGTCTGGACCCGCGAAGTCCACCCCCACGACTCGGCAGTCTCAGTCCGCCTCCGTTACGAAGAGTGCAAAGTTCGACTGAATTACACCCGAATCAGGCGGTGCAGCTTGACGAAGTGGCCGAAGGAGAAATGGTCGAAAACAAACTGGTACTGCCCGACGAAGTTTTGTTGTATTTGAACCAAGTGGCCGATCAGCAACAACAACAACAAAATCCCACTTGGACGGAACCAACGGCGGAACCATTGCCCAGCCCTACCGCCACCATGGTGCCGTCTCCTTTGAATAACTTTATGAAACCTCTGTCGCCGGCAACCAATCAAATAACACAACTTCTGTCACCGCAAAGTCAAGTGACAGCGTCGCCTAGAGGAAATCAAATGGTCGCGTCACCGGCTGCGCAGCAAATGATGCCCAGTCCAGTCTCTAATTTGGAGCATATGATAGCACCGACGGTACAACAGGTTATGCCATCACCTGGTGGAAATACCGGCAATTATCAGGTAAGTCTAAAGTCTAGTCTTTTTTTATGTCTATCTCTAGCCGTTTTCGAAATATTTGATGTTTTTCCAAAAAAGTGACAGTTGCAACGCTCAACATCTTTTTGTACCCTGTCAAAAGCGTATTGCATTTTGCAATGAAACTTTGGGTTATTGTAAATAAAGGATCGTTTTATTAAACTGAGGGTGCGTAATGACTCGTTTGTATACAGGGTCGTCAAAAAAAAATCATAAACTTGCCACTAAAAAAAATGAAAACTTTCAAGTTTTTTAAATAGAAACCCACATTTTTTATGACGGAATCAAATTGAGCATTAAAAATTACTATACGTTTCAATTTACTTGCCTATACCTAAATCCAACCCATTTCGTTTTATTTGAGAATAAACATTTTTTTATTAGGCTGCACACCGCCCTCTGTACAAGAAAGCCAAGAAGGTGCATGCCAAAAATTCCAATATGGCCGAAATATGGGATTGACAGTTTGTATTGTGGAAATTGAGTTTTTGGATGATTAAATTAATTTTTAAGGTTTAAAGTCAAGACTTGGAAATACTTGCCAAAGTAATTGTTGTTTATATGTTTATTGTTCTAGTGAAAGTGTAGTTTGTGTTCATTTTATTGTGTTATCACTATTGTTATTGTTCCTTCATTGTTCTATAATTTGTGGTTGGTTTTTTAACTTAAATTCTATTGCCTCTACAATATGCCGTCCACTGGTTGTTTGCCAAATTTCTAAAAGCAATTTGGTGAAAGGCCCAAAAGTGTCAGTCTTTTACTTTCCAAAAGACCCTGCTCGAACCCAACAGTGGTTGAAAGCTTTGAAGTGGAATGATTTTTACTCCAACACAATACTCAGTGGTAAGTACAATATGCTTTCTCATTCAGTAAACTTATTGCCTCTTACATACATAAGTGAGTTACATTTTGAGGCCGCCTGCATTTTGAGAGCAACAAAGGTTTACTCTGAAGAAACAGGACAGCTTTTAGAAGTTCTATTGGCACATTTACATTTTAAAAAAGAAAGGTCTTGGTAATAATATAAAACCCATATTTACCAGTTTTGCTTACCTAGATTCAAGGATTTCCAAATTTTCTTTGATTGAGCAGTTTTTACATTAGTTTGTTGTACTTTCCAAGACAAAGGTTCTAACCAAAACTTGCTTTGGCTGGACTTTATTGGATATAAAAAGCCATATCTATACGATATCTGGATCAGGAATGAAGCGTTCTTTGATTTTTCACTCACAACTTCTAATCAACTACACGAAAAATTAAAAAAAAACATATTTTCTACTGCATCTCCATAGGTTTGTGTACAAAAAAAAATCCGATAACGCCGCCATTAAAAGCGACATTCTAGGCTTTCTTGTAAAGAAGGCGGTGGGCTGCATGGTTGGGATTAGCTGGTACTCTAGTTGGCCATGCTTTTGACACACAGTGATATTGGAGACCTGCAGAGCATGTTAATAACACTAGTGACTTGAGTGTTTTGACAAATGCAAATATGCCTTCGCGGTTACGTTATTCAAGATATGTTCTATATGTTTGTTGAGACGAGTTACTCATTTTTTCTTTGTTTATTGGGTCTTCTGTCTCACACAAAAAAGGTTTGTTGGGAAAATGGAATTTCGCACTATTTTCAACTAAGTTGAAAATAACATTAACCTAGTCGTCCCAACACAAGACCACTGACTTAGGCTCGGTCTTGTTACCTAAAAACGCTGACGTTTCGGTGGAAAAAAGAAAGAACGAACACAACATTTAACTAAAACAAAACCTCACAATGAAAATGAATCTACAAGAAACGTGATATATAAAATTCCTTGCGAATGTAATCAATTTCATATTGGTAAAACCTCCAGACCTTTAAAAAAAACGTATTAAAGAACACCAAAATTATTTAAGAACTGGAGACTTTCACAAATCTAATATATGCCAACACGCGTTTGATAATGATCATAGAGTCAAATGGAATGAATGTAGTATCATAGACAAAGAAACTTTTTCAAAAAGACGTAAAATAAAAGAAAGTGCATATATTAGATTAAACCATGACTCCTGTGTTGCTACATCCTCTATTAATATTGACCAAACTTGGTTAAATATTCTACAGGAGGAGATAACACTTGTAATTTTGTTTTCATTATAAAACCCACCTTTCACTACAACAATAGATAACCTTTCCTATTGGAATAACAAAAGTCAAAATTTATGTCAATTTTTATTGACAAAACCCTTCTCAGAGTTCCAAATTGAACATTATCAGGTTTAATATTTATTAAGTTGTTGTTTTCTGTGTTCTGCCGTTGTGTTCTTTCTTTTTTAGATTCTCTGAAGACGGTGGTAGATTTTCCACCGAAACGTCAGCGTTTTTAGGTAACAAGACCGAGCCTAAGTCAGTGGTCTTGTGTTGGGACGACTAGGTTAATGTTATTTTCAACTTAGTTGAAAATAGTGCGAAATTCCATTTTCCCAACAAACCTTTTTTGTGTGAGACAGAAGACCCAATAAACAAAGAAAAAAAAAGGATTTACATCCTTTAGACAATAATGCTAATGTGCCCATTTACAACCATGTACAGAAGAAGTGTGAGCCGGGATAAATTCTTGAGCCAGTGGCCGAAGCGCCTCGTTCGTATGTGGTTAAAAACGAAGCAGGTGATTCTGTCAGGCGAAATAGAATAGATATAAAAAAATCGTTAAATGAATTTGAGCCCAAAATCAAGGTTCACACTTCTTTGTTAGGAGACCTCCCTGTTACTGATACTGCGTTAAATTGTGAGCCAACCAGCACTACGTTTGTAAATGACAAAATCTTGGTCAGTACTCATAAGTCTGAGCCTAAGCCATCTGCTGAAAATGTGGACTTGGTTGCTCCCAAGTTGACCAGGGGCCTAATTCTTGAAAGTAGGGAACGGAATTCTCAAGAGAATTGTTGATAGAATGTGACAGAAGAAGCTGACACATGGCGGGTTCTGGTCACATTCTACAGGTCTTTCTCTTGATAATTCCCTTCCCTCGTTTCAAGAATACGCACCCAGGTCAGGTCGAACCGTAAAGCCCCCAAATAGATTAAACCTGCAAAAGAAAGGGAGATGTCTGGTAGTTTATGCAACCAGCATATCAGATAGTGCGGGCTGGCGGCAAGGGTTTTGAGCTTAGTTTAGTTTAGCATAAGTGGGTTGGTCGTTAAGTTGTGTAACCGAGTACTGTGGGTTCCCTGTACTCCCGTACATAACAAAGTTATCTTGGAAATTGCTAGTATTATTTCAAGATAAAACAACTCCCACATTCAAACTTTTGAGTCCGTGCAAAGAAGATTCCTAAAATGCTTGATGTTTAGAGAGGATAATGAATACCCAGAAAGGGGTTTGGAGCATAACCGTATTCTTCTTAGGTTTTCGGAACTTCCTCTGGCTGTACGTTGGGAATTGCAGTCACTTTCGTTTCTCTATAAACTTACCAACTCTAAAATAGACTGCCCATACTTGTTAGAGCGGGTTTCGTTTAATATTCCTCGTACGGCGGTCAGGCATCAATCAACTTTTTCATTGGCATTTGCGAGGATCAACATCCTATCCCAAGACCCTATACACAAAGCCTGTTACAGCTATAACTCAGATCAGATATTTTTTGCGACAGTCTCTTCGTCCTTGTTGCACAGGTTTCGCTCGTTCTCCAGCTTTCCCCCCTAAATCCTGATGTCCACAAGCACATATCCTTTGCACCTACCTCCCCCTACTTTTTGTGATTGTATTGTGAAATTTCATTCTTATTCGTCTTATTTTAGTTTTTAGTATTTAGTGATTAATTATTTAAGTTTGAGTTCGTATACTATCTTTCAATTTCCTATAAGTGGGCGTCGGCCTGTTGGAAATAAACGGCTTTATTATTATTATTAATATTATCCAATATTTTCTCTAAAGTGAAATCAAATTGTACTCCTCTAATGATACCCTTGGAGCAAACATTATTCTCTGGGATATACAGATTATACTTTACTGGCTAACTCACTATGTGAGACAAAACTGTTTGCTGCCTCAGCATTACTGAACTCAGTATTATAATTTTATTTTTACCCTTACGCAGGGGCCCACGGACCTTTTGCAATTTGAGTTGACTGAGCATCTTTATTGTAGAGGAAGAAATTGAAAAAGCTTTAAATCAACTAAAAAACGGAAAGGCGGCAGGCGACGACAACATCATACCGGAAATGTTGAAGGAAGGTGGAAGCCTACTGATAAGTGAGCTTAAATCATTATTTAATACATGCCTAACCGAGGGAAGAATACCACAGGATTGGAACACCGCGATAGTCATACTGATATATAAGAAAGGTGATCCAAGCAACCTAGAAAACTATAGACCAATCAGCCTACTATCACAGATCTACAAGCTTTTTATGAGAATAATAGCAAACCGCCTTGAATACAAACTCGACGCATACCAACCCTATGAGCAGGCGGGTTTCAGGAAAGGCATGAGTACAATAGAGCATCTCCACACCGTAAGGACACTGAACGAAAAAGTAACGGAATATAACATCCCATTATGGATCGCCTTCATAGATTTTAGAAAGGCCTTCGACACAGTTGAATTCTGGGCAATCATCAGGTCAATGAAAAATTCAAGAATAGACCAACGATATATTGACATTATACAGACACTAAATGACAACTCAAAAATGAAAGTAAGGCTATATGAAGACACCGAGGAAATCACAATTAAAAGAGGCGTTAGACAGGGAGACATTGTGTCACCCAAATTGTTTACACTGTTGCTAGAAGACGCCTTCAAGAGCCTACACTGGGAAGACAGAGGAATTAATATATCGGGAGAAAAACTAAGTAACCTAAGATTTGCTGACGACATTGCCATTTTTGCCCCAAACAATGAAGAATTACAACGCATGCTTATAGAACTACAACAAGAAGCAAGAAAAGTAGGCCAAGAAATGAACATTTCTAAAACCAAATTCATGACAAACCAACGGACAAACATAGAGAGTATAAATGTGCTAGGACAACAGGTAAAGAAGGTGAACTCTTATGTCTACCTAGGTCAAGAGTTAACATTGGGTAAAGCCAATCAAGAACTTGAAATTAACCACAGAATACATCTAGGATGGGCGGCCTACGGGAAGAAGCTCCAACCTACCCCTCAAACTAAAAACCAAGGTTTACATGGAATGCATTCTCCCAGTAACAACCTACGGATGTGAAACATGGGTCCTAACAAAGAAAATCTTAAATAAATTAAAGATACACCAAAGATCAATAGAACGAAAAATGATAGGAATAACGCTTAAAGACCATAAAACCAATGAGTGGATAAGAAATAGAACCAAGGTAGAGGACATAGTGAGGCGAATAGGCAGTCTTAAATGGAACTGGGCCGGACATGTTGCCCGAAACAAAAACAACTGGAGCGGAAAAATAACAAGATGGAGACCTTGGGGGGAGAAAAGAAGCACCGGCAGACCACAACAAAGATGGTATGATGACATCAAAAGAACAGCCGGACTTAACTGGAACCAAGTGGCACAGAACAGGGAAGACTGGAAAAATATGAGAGAGGCCTATATCCAAAGGATAGAAAACGGCTAGAAGAAGAAGAAGAAGAAGAAGAGCATCTTAGCTATGGACAAAGGGTGCATATTACCAACATTAATTATCCCTGGGGCCCTCCACAACTACAGTGAAAGGACCCAAGGAGTTACTCGGATAGAAGTACTTGACCCTGTCATCATATTTCCCATTTAAAGAATATTAGTAACTTGGGGATCTCCGGCTAAACCGGAGTCGCCCGGGGTTGACCTCCCATTGTAAACTTATAAACAACCTAACCCAAAAGTTAGCACAATGGAATCCAACAGCTTATGGTTTTGTTTTATCTTCAAAACCCTCAAAACAGTCAGAACTAATGAAAAATCATTAACCTAGTCGTCCCAACTTTAAACAAAGAAAAAATGAGTAACTCTGTCTCAACAAATATAGAAAAACACAAACACGTTTAAATCTCAGTGAATGGTATATTCCATACAGATTACTACATTATATTTCCTTTTTTGGTTGTTTTTTACGTTATTTGTAGGTTAGAAGGGATTGAAATCTTTGAAAATTGAAAAAATCTCGTAAAAACCCATCTCTAAGCAATATTATCATACTTTACCCATCACTACTTTTGACAGTTGACAATTGACGTTGGCAGTTTGAATAAAATAACAAATGACATTTGTCGATTTGTTGTTGCCCCTCAAAATTACTACTTAAATTTTCAAATTTTAAGTGTATTTAAAGTGTTTTTAATGCCGGATTTTCTAGTGTTTATTGCAGGAAACTTGTAATTTCCTTAAACCATCAAAATGACATCGGAAAGTGAAGAAGTTACGGTGGAGGATTCCGATGAATCTTTGCTGGATTTCAAAGAGGTTTGTTTACTTACCTTGTTTCTGTTTTAGTTTAGTGTTTTTGGAGTGTTTTGTCTTGTTTTTAAGTGTATTTTTGTGTTAAAAGCGGTTACAAGGGGGTTTTTGTCGTTTCGAGTGATTAGAATGAGTCTGGCTTAACTGCAAGCTATACACCCCCCAAGTACAATTTTTGTACTGTATTTCACTAATTCCCAGTAATTCCAAGTCACTAACCTAACAATTTAAACCCATTAATTTTCTGGATTTCTAAAGTAAAAATAAGAAAATGTAGGTGCAACAATTTAACCGAAAATAGATATCAACTGCTGCTTATTTCGATTGGGACACCCTGTATATTTTTGTATTTTCAAATTCTACCCCAAATTCTAGACTTATTTCATTGTAGGTATAGTGTCATTGTGTCTGTTTCTGAGATATTTACCATTTTATGTAAAATTTCTTATTTTCAGTCTACACAAATACCACAAAGAGTTTTTTTTGTGTTTTGCTGTGTTAAACAAGTTTTTTACTACTTAAGAGTGGGTGCAGAAAACCGTCAAAATATATGATACAGGGTGGTCAAAAAATTAGTTCTAAAAAAAGCCAGAAAGTCTGGTTTTTCAGGTTATTGGATGGGAAATTTAATGAGGATTCCAAAAATGTGCTTAAAACAGTTGTTTTCTCACTCCAACTGGGTTTTACAAGTGGTTTTATCCCTGACTGTCCTTTCGAACTGTGTTTCTGACAGTTCAAACTTTGACACTGCTTTTCTCCCTGACTGTACTTAATTTTGTAGTGTTTTTTTAGGTTATTGGATAGGAAATTTAATGAGAATTCCAAAAATGTGCTTAAAACAGTCATTTTCTCACTCCAAGTGGGTTTTACAGGCGATTTTGTCCCTGACTGTCCTTTCAAACTGTGTTTCTGGCAGTTCAAACTTGATACCCGTTTTCTAGCTGACTGTACCAACATTTGTAGTGTTTTTCATGTTATTAGATAGGAAATTTAATGAGGATTCCAAAAATGTGCTTAAAACTGCCATTTTTGCACTCCAAGTGGGGTTTACCAGCAATTTTGTTCCTGACTGTCTGTTCAAACTGTGTTTCTGACAGTTCAAACTTTGACATTGCTTTTCTCTCTGACTGTACCAAAATTTGTAGTGTTCTTTAGGTTATTGAATAGGAAATTTAATGAAGTTTCCAAAAATGTGCTTAAAACAGTAATTTTCTCACTACAAGTAGGTTTTACAAGCAATTTTGTCCCTGACTGTTCTTTCAAACTGTGTTTCTAACTGTACCAAATTTTGTAGTGTTTTTTAGGTTATCGGATAGGAAATTTAATGAAGTTTCCAAAAATGTGCTTAAAACAGTCATTTTCTCACTGAAAGTGGGTTTTACAGGCAATTTTGTCCCTGACTGTCCTTTCAAACTGTGTTTCTGGCAGTTCAAACTTGATACCACTTTTCTAGCTGACTGTACCAAATTTGGTAGTGTTTTTTATGTTATCGAATAGGAAATTTAATAAAGTTTCCAAAAATGTGCTCTCCAAGTGGGGTTTATAAGCAATTTTGTCCCTGACTGTTCTTTCAAACTGTGTTTCTGACTGTTTCAATATCAATTTTTGTAGTGTTTTTTCATGTTATTAGATTGAAAATTTAATGAGAATTCCAAAAATGGGCTTAAAACAGTTATTTCTCACCCCAAGTGGGTTTTACAGGCGATTTTGTCCCTATCTGTCCTTTCAAACTGTGTTTCTGACAGTTCAAACTTTGACACCACTTTTCTCCCTGACTGTACTAAATTTTGTAGTGTTTTTTTAGGTTATTGAATAGGAAATTTAATGAGGATTCCAAAAATGTGCTTAAAACAGACATTTTCTCACTCCAAGTGGGTTTTACAGGCGATTTTGTCCCTGACTGTCCTTTCAAACTGTGTTTCTGACAGTTCAAAGTTTGACACCGCTTTTCTCCCTGACTGTACTTAACNNAANANATNNCAACCNANTNTTAGACGTATGTTGGGGGGANANNAANGTANNTCNCTNATGAGCNCACTNTGNGATNGGNNGCTNCCTGNCATGCTTTNNTTACCAGNTTANNCNGANCAGAAGTTGCNGCCTATACTTCAATNANAANNCCTCCGNNNNCNNACGTCACCGAGGAGAGNATCGATNATNTCGCAACACCGAANTTNACTCTTTACGCTATCCAANACCCNTAGCTTNNNCCGCNGCCACTNNCNAANGTGAGAAATCCNAATCGAGAACTGACTNCNATCTATANCNNAGANTACCANTTACCGTGCGATNGNTTCCGGGTNGNNNTCCCGATTCTGAATCTGGTNCTGGCGTNNACATATGAGCGNANCANNNGCCNAGCGGCATNCATNGNNTNNGGNNCANTTNAGANCANCCNACTACGGTNCCGAANAGTAGAATNCGGGAGNATNTTCGTGNNGGNAATCGGACATAGTAGGATGNAANCNTTCTGGGAAACTCTAAAGCGTATCAGAAGGTTTAAAAATGTCCTGAAAAGTTCTAGAACCTTCTGGGAACTCTAAAGCGTATCAGAAGGTTTAAAAATGTCCTGGAAAGTTCTAGAACCTTCTGGGAGGCTCTAAAGCGTATCAGAAAGTTTAAAAATGTCCTGGAAAGTTCTAGAACCTTCTGGGAAACTCTAAAGCGTATCAGAAAGTTTAAAAATGTCCTGGAAAGTTCTAGAACCTTCTGGGAAACTCTAAAGCGTATCAGAAGTTTAAAAATGTCCTGGAAAGTTCTACAACCTTCTGGGAAACTCTATAGCGTGTCAGAAGGTTTAAAAATGTTCTGACTAGTTCTAGAAGCTTCCTGAAGGCTTCATAACGTCTCGGAAAGTTTTAGAATGCTCTAGACAAACTTTTGTTTCTTTTCAATCCAGTCCCTAACCCAACAATTGCGCAAAAACCAACCAATTATCTAAATGACCGTCAAATGTAGGGTAAAGCGAAGAAGAAAACTCACTTGAGACGCCAAACTGCTCTTTCTGCTCATGTCCGCACTGCGCATACTCCCGTAATACGAACTGACAGTTGAATTGCTGTCGCGTCTGATCTGCGCTTGTTGCTGCGTGTTGACAGTGGGCTGTAACCGTTGCTGCAGCTCAGTCAGCTGAGTTTTGGTCTGAGCGGGCTGGTTGCACTGATCCATTCTTAGGTTGGTGATGCGCGTGTTCAGTTCGGCTATTTTACGTTGATTGGCCAGTGCTGGATTTCTCGGTCTACCCACTGAAATATAGAAACGAATTTTAGGTTTAAATATTATCTTAGGCGGGGTTTACAAAAGTTCAAAAAGTCAAGTACACTTTGCTATAGTTTGACAGTGTTGCATGTCTAGAATGTAACCAGCAGGAATCAAAAATTGAGTTAGGTTGCCAAATGGTAAAACAGGTAAGAATTTACAGTTACTTTGAATAAAGAGTCACCAAAACACGTCAGAAATAATGCAACGTTGTTTAAAACAATAAAAACCAACTAACTAACCTGGTTTGCGGATTCGTGGAGGTATCACACCGGAAGGAGCAGTACCGCCACCTACAAACGCCCTGAGTACTACTGGAAGTTCGTCGAGCTCTAAATCTTCAGCGTCTGCCGTCCAGTCCTCTAAAGCGTCCACCGCTCCAGGTGTAGTTAAACGCTGTAATTGTCGGGTTAGAATTGATCCTACTTTTGGCAAAAATTAGAAACTAACCAAAGCGTCCATGTCCTGACCACCGATCGGACTGTCCTGCGCTTGAGGCGAGTGCACGTCCGATTCGCTTTTCACCGACGGACTGCTCAGACTGGCCGTTTTGGCGCCGTCGTCGCTGCGCGGCGACCCGTCCAATCGGCCGCCAGCGCCGCCCGCGCCATCTTCGTGGCTGCCTTTGTACTTTTTGTTGGCGTAGAATTCCGCTCCGTGCACCGTTTTTACGTGTTTGCGCAACGACGAAGGATCCGTGTAACGTTTAGTGCATCCGGGCAGTTTACACACGTACGGTTTCTGTTTATCGAAAGTTACTTATTACCTGACAGCTGTCATGCGCGTACAGCAGTTTGACAGATCACAGTCACAGTGGCTGGATGAATTGTTGGATCTACTCTCTCCATGGAATTTTGACATTCTGTTTTTTATGTATACTTTTGATATTATTTATGGCGAAAAAGTGCACTATTAGTAAAAAGAACATATTTAAGGTAAAAATGTTGTTTGTGAAGGTCACGTGGCCTTATTGACGATTAATTGGTATTGCTGACGGTCACGTGACTCTTTTAACAGTTAAAATGGCATTCTTACAGTCACCTAACCATAATTAAGGTCAAAATGTCGCTCTGAAGGGTACGCAAACATTTAATGTCAAAATAGCATCGTTAAGGTCACGTTACCATTCTTGTACGATTAAAAGAAGGTTTATGATGGTTTTCAACTATCAAATTCAGTTACGAACGTCACGTGACTATTTTCAGTCACGTGATTATATTTAACGTCAGAATGTTGTTCTGAAGGTCACGTGACCATTTGGACGATTAATTGGTATTGCTGACGGTCACGTGACCTTTCTAACAATTAAAATGGCATTCTTACAGTCACGTAACCATAATTAAGGTCAAAATGTCGCTCTGAAGGATACGCAAGGTCACGTTACCATTCTTGTACGATTGAAAGAAGGTTTATGATGGTTCTCGACTATCAAATTCAGTTACGAACGTCACGTGACAATTTTCAAGCGTCGAGCAAATCCTTGAAGGTCCCTTGAAGGATTTGAAGGATATTTTTATGATTGAAACGCAATTTTGATTGTCACGTGATTGTTTTCAATTACAAAATTCACTTACGAAGGTCACGTGACTATTTTGAGGCATATAGAAAGGAATCTTGGAGATCATTTGACTCTTCTTACAATTAAAATATCACCTTTGCAGTCACGTGATAATCAAATTTACCTGTAAAGGTCAGGTGACTATTTTCAAGCGTTCAACAGCATCTCGAAGGTCACGTGACCATTTTTATGATTGAAACGCAATTCTGATTGTCACGTGATTGTTGTCAAGTAACAAATTCAGTTACAAAGATCGCGTGACTATAATAAAAGTTGAAATGTCGCTCTAAAGGTCACGTGGTCAATTTTTAGGATTGTAAGGAATTTCTGAAGGTCACGTGATTGTTGTCCATTACCAATAACTTCCGGTCGCACATTTAAGGTAAAAATATTGTCCCGTAGGTCACGTGACCTCTTTCACGATTCACTAGCATTTCTAATGGTCACGTGATTGTTTGACGAGAGTATTTTCAAGCATCGAATAGAATCTCGAAAATCAGGTGACTCTCCTTAAGGTTAGAATAGTGTCCGGTCAGTCACATGACCATATTTAAGGTTAAAATGTTTCTCTAAAGGTCACGTGATCATTTTTACCAAAATCTATATAATCTTGTCCAAACAATAAGTAAGTAAACAAACGGAAATTTTCGATTTTTAAACAGAACTTTTTAAATAATAAAAAAAAACTATTGACATTTGACACGTGACAGAGCTCACAAATGACATCATTGTTCATTTTATTGTACAGGAAAAATTCCATGGAGAGAGTAGATCTAAGAATGTTTTTGTGTTGCTTCTGTTCGAGAAAATTTAGTGTCTGACAGCCGTTTGACAGATTATAGCTTACCTCGTTGCTGTGCGTTCTATTTTGGTGTTTGGCTCTATCCGAAGCGTTGCTAAAAGCCTTTGAACATCCCGGATATTCGCAAGTGTACGGTTTTTCCCCGGTATGAGATCGTAAATGGGTTTTGAGATTTTCCAGTCTCGAGTAGGCCTTGACGCACCCTTCAAACTGTATCAAAACCACCCCTGTACCAGTTTTCCTCAATAAAAACAGGAAACTTACCGTGCATTTGTGCGGTTTTTCGCCCGTATGCCGTCGCATGTGCACCACCAGCATGTATTGAGCTTTGAAAGGTTTTTCCGCCCTCGAACATCCATCCCATCGACACACAAAAGACTTTTTGTTCGCGTGAATATGATCGTTGTTTATGTGCTTGACTAGTTCATCCTGAGTGGTGAATTCCGTGCCGCAATCCTTCCAATGACAGTTCGTTTCGATGAAATCCCCCGGTTCGTCCCTTAAATCCCCTTGTTCACCGCTACCATCCGACGGATGATTGTTTAATCCTTCTTTTTTCACTCGACCGCTGTTTTTTCGATTGTCCACCTCGATTTGTGGACTGTTCAGTTCAGAGTTTCGTCTTTCGCTTAAACTCTGGAAAAAAAACCACCTTCCACTTCAACTATTAATGCCAGAAAAACGTAAACTTACATCAGTCTTGGGAAGGGTGGCGCAATGTTGAGGATGAGGCAAATGCTGCGACCCGTGCAGTCCGAAAGTGGGGGTGTGCGCGTGAGGGTGTAACAGTGGAGGGGCTCCGGGTCCGCGCAACAACAAGGCGGGGTGCAGAGCCGGACTTATGGCACCTGTTGAAAAAAAGTTGGCTGAAAAGAGAACGATTTAGGTAAAACACTCTGAAGCAGCCTCTAAAGTCTTACCGGCGCTGAGGTGACCCAAAGATCCGCTACACACGGAAGAACTTCGACTACCAGCCGCTAGGGACGCCAGGGACGAGGGGGAGAACCGGATCACCGAAGTGAGGTCCAAGTCTGAATAGGGTGAGGCCGAGAGGGCACGTTTTCGGGACGCCCTCGCCAAACGTGGTGAACATAATCGTGATCCTGAAACTACATACAAATTTAACACTAAAAACAAAACTTTTCAAATGTTCTAAAGCATTCTAGGCTTTCTCAAACTTTCCACAACATTCTAGATGTTATAAAATCTTCCATAACGTTACTAAAGCCTTCTAGGATGTTCTAAGACCTTCAAAACCTTCTCAAACCTGTCAGAAGATTTTCTGAAACCATCCACATTTTCCTAGAACGTTCTACAGTCTTTTAAAATGTTCGAAAACTTTCTCAAATAATTCAGAATGTTCTAAAACTTTCTAGAACCTTCCACAGCCTTTTCAAAGTTTTCAGAATGGTCTAACCAACTAATTGGAACATTCTCAAGCATTCCAGAAGGCCGTAAAAGGTTTTCGCAACTTCCAGAACACTCTAAAGTTTTTTCAAATTTTTGGACACTCTGTGTATGTTTAATCGTTTTCCAATTTACGGAAGTGAAAAAGCTTTTCAGCACAAACATTTTGAGTTTTTTACGGTCGCTGACACCTAAAAAACAACTGAGATACTGAATTTTCAAAATTTAAAAAAAAATAGTTCAAAAAGTTGAATATCTCGTAAACCGTTACAGATACAGAAATTTAGCAAGAGAGCAAAAATGGTCAGAATACCTTTTTGCACCCAGCTGACCGGGTTTACACCAGTTCCATGTTACTAAAACGGTGTAAACGCAGTCAGTTTTGGCTGTATCATAGTTGCTAATTTAAGGCAAGTTTTTTCAAATTTTTGGACACTCTGTGTATGTTTAATCGTTTTCCAATTTACGGGAAGTGAAAAAGCTTTTCAGCACAAACATTTTGAGTTTTTTTCGGTCGCTGACACCCGAAAAACAACTGAGATATAGACGTTTCAAAAAAAAAGTCGAATATCTCTAAAACGGTTAGAGATAAAAAAAATTAGTAAGGGGTCAAAAATGTCCAGAATGTCTTTTTCCACCCAGTTGACTAAATTTACACCAGTTTCATCTACTTAAAATGAGGTAAACGTTATCACAACTGGCAGAGCGTCACTTTCAAATGCAGCTGGTTTTTCTTTTGTTTTTTCAACACCCTGTACATGTTTAATCGTGTCACGGTTTACAGGACGTGAAAAAGCATTTTAAAACGAACATTTTGAGTTTTTTACGGTCGCTGAATCTCGAAAAATAACCGAGATACAAAATTTTCAAAATGTCGATGCAATTGTCAATTAATCACACTTGCACAGTGTTGCCAAACTGCCAAAATTCTTCTAATTTAGTACGGAATTACTGCAACATTGCCAAATTAAACATTTTTATAATTACATTTCTACAGCGTTGCCAAACTGATATTTTTTTTCAATTTAGTGCAAAATGATTGCAATCTTGTCAAATCCACAATTTTTGCAAAAACATACAATAATCACATTTTAACAGTGTTGCCAAACAGTTTAGTAGAAAATGACCCAAAGTTTTCGGAATGGTCTAACTCCTTCCAGAACGTCTTAGATCCTTCCACAGTTTTTAAATTTTTCTTAGAATGTCCTAAAACCTTTCAAAATTTACTAACAGGTTAGAAAATTTCATACAAATCTTCCGCACTATTCTAATTTTTTTTTAGAACGTTCTACCACTTTTTACAACTTTAGAAAGTCTTTCAGAACGTTTTAAAGCCTTCTAGGTTGTTCTAAAACCTTCAAGTACCTTCTGAAGCTTTCTCAAATATTTCAGAATGTTCTAAAACGTCTTAGACCCTTCTAAAGTGTTTTAAAACTGTTTATAGAATGTCCTAAAACCTCCCAGAATGTACTAACAGCTTCGAAAATGTCCTACAAACTTCCGCATTCTTCTAGAACTTTTCTGAAGCCTTCTCAAACTTTCCAGAACAGCCTAAAGACTTGCAAAGCTTTCCAAAATGTTCTGACATCGTCGAAAATCTCTAAGACCTTCTGAAACGTCCTGGAACAATCCACATTCTTCTAGAAAGTGTCAGAACGTTCTACAGTGTTCTCAGATATTTCAAAAAGGCCTAAAACGTTCTAGAGCCCTCTCAATCGTTCCAGAATGTTGTAAAACGTTCGGTAAACCGTCAAAGCTCACTGAAATGACTATCTATCGACATATAAAAGTCTGAACAATTTCAAGCTCAAAAATCTCAATTTATAATTGAGACGTGACAAGAATAGCACGCGTTGCGCCTTCAAAACCCAGTGAGTACGATGTAAATTTATTCTAGAAGGAAAAAAGCAGCCGGAACCCGTATTAGGCCTTAATTACGACTTAAATTTGATTCGATTAGCATGGGTGCGCCTTAAACAGGAACCTATACGCACCGGGAATAAATTAACCGTCTTAATAAAGACGAAAAGCAATAAAATTAACTTCGGCCATCGTAAAATAACTACAGGATACGAATGACAAAATTATTCAAATTATTAATAATAATTTTCAGGTCGTTTTACCATCTAGTCCGAAGGGGAACTCGCTACTGGCCAACGTGGAGGAGGGATGCAATTCTGTCAACCCTCGGGCGTTCAGGTACTCGGCGCTCAATCCCAAACCTATAAACAAACAAAAATAGATAAACAAATATGCAAAACTACCCAAGAGGATATCACACACAGTTAATGGGAACAAGTCAGTCGTAAAACACAGTATTTACGGTTCTATTTTGCATATTACGTAAAATCTCCCCTCGTAACTTACAGGATTGTTGTATCCCATGGAGAATCAGCCATTTCATGGTTAATTAAACGTTAGTACAGTTTTAATGGGTATGCAACCAAACTAACAAGACCATGTTTGGATGTCAATCCTGGTTGCCTAACACTTATGAGTCAAAAATCGAACAGAGGCAAAAATACGTAAACGAGCTAGGATATCTTTCATCGGGGGGCGACTCAAGCCGAAACGAGAAAACAAACAATCGACAGTTCATAAATAAAGACCGACGTCGAGACAAAATAAACTTTTCGAAATGCAAAAATAAATCATTAAGACCCTGGGAGTAAATATACTGTTGGGGAGCACGCAAACTCTTAAATTTTAGCGTCCACCAGGCAGATTATTAATTCGGGGGGCCCACACGTTTTTAATTGAACTGATGCTGGGTTGCCACTTAAGTTGACACAGTTAAGCCAAATAACCCAAGTTTTCCAGACCTTTTTCTACACAAAAGAAAACACCCTGAAGAGTGTCAATTTAATTAAGGGTGAAAGCTACTTTGAGGTCAAACATCATTAAGTGTACTTCAGACTGTTCATTTTTCAACTCCTCTTGTCACATTCAAAACTAAACTCAACTAAAACGGGGGTCAAAATGCTTAAGTAAGCACCCACCTTACATCAATGATGAACTTTGAAATTAGGTTATTTCTTCCTGAAATATCTGGTCCTGCTAGACTTCTCCACTTTGCTGTTAAACTGGTGTTTTGGATGGTACAGTTTGGAGACTTTTTTACGGACATTACTGCTTCATTCAAATTTCACGGTAAACAGACGAACCAGTCCGGTTTTTAGGCCAAAAATTACAAACACAAACACAGTAGCAACAAAATCAGTAAACAAAATAAAATAGGTTATGTAGTTGTGTCAACTGTCAAATAGATTGAATGATAAATAAAAATCACGTGACGCCATAATGACAAAAATCACACTGAGGTCACGTGACTTAAAACGGCAAGTAATGGGCCAAATTTGAGTAATGTTAACTAATAATAATGAGCTGAGCTTGTGCCTTTGTGAGTGCACCCACCTTAAATCATCGTAGTTGTTAATTCTTCTGGAGTTTTAACTGGCTAAAGGGATCAGTTCTGCAAAGCCTTGAAATTCTGTTATTTGTCCCTGAGAATACGTGGTCCTGGTAAACTCGTCCACTTTGCTGTTAAACCCAGTGTTTTTGCCGGTTAAATTTGGAGACCTTTTTACGGACATCACTGTTATTCGCGTTTCACGGTAAATAAACCAAACAACTCCGGTCTTAACACCACAAATTATCAACAAGACACAAAATAAAATAAGTTAGGTTATTTAGAAATGTCAACTGTCAAAAAAATTAATAGGGAGGAGCCAAATTCTAGTAATGTCAACTGTCAAATAAATTGATAGTAATGGGGCATTTTTCTATTAAACCAAGTGGAGACTAGACGTTCACGCACATTAACATTGAATATGCCACTGTTTTTTTTCTCGAGTCGGACGTATCCGGTCGAGACCCGATTACTAAATCAATCGTGAATACGAGAAAAAGAAATCCGATGTGAATATAGATACAGATTGTAGAAATGCGTGAGAAAACACGTAAAACAAATACAGAAATATTCCATAAAAACTTTAACGCGCGCCTTGAACAAACCAATAAAACGCAGGAAGAGCACCCAGTCGGGGTGCGGAACAAAAGCACCACGTACGTGCCTATTTGAACAGAAGGCCGTAAAAACTTGAGGGGGGGAGGAGGAGGAGATGCGGTTTCGGTGTCTTGGACGCATCTGGATCTAAATGTGGCTCCGGTTATTTTCGCTTCTCGTTAGCAAGCCCGTTTTCCTCATAATTTCATTGGAAATTCGACCGGAACCGGTGAATAAGTTTACGCGACATAAATTACGCACTAAAATGACAGCAGCCGTTTGACATTTCCTACAACGTTGCCAACTTACTGTGAATCGAATTGGCGGTGGAATGTTGAAGGGAATACAGATACTCCATATGCGGAGGGAGTCGATAGGCGGGATGCAACTCCCTGCTGAGTAGGATGCTGCTACCGGGGCTGGCACCAACACTGAAACAAAAAAAAATTTATATATACAGGGCGTTCAAAAAGCTGAGTAATTCATACATAAAACGAACAAAACCAAACGTACATAACGAGACTGGTTGTAATTCAATGCAAATAAAATGCTTTTGTCTAAAAACGAGGAGGTGTTGACGGGGCCTAATTAAACCTGGGCAATGTCACAGTTCCCTCGAATTCATTAGCGTGAACATGAACCAGAGAGAGTAAAGTAGTGATCTACGTCTATGGTTCGCTGTCCTTTTTCAAGATCGTTTTTGTTAAGGTTGCGCATGTTAATTTCTTGGACTTGAATAGGCTGGCAAGAGAAACGTGTCTCAAAGCCGGCGCTGTATAGCTTAATTTTTCGTAATTTATACTTGTGAGTGTGTATGCGAGAGACACAATTTATGTGCTTCTTTCTTATTCTGATTAAGCAATTAATTTTAAACGCCTTAGCTTTTTAACATGGGCACGGCCGTTTAAACGACCCGAACGGGATTTTTTTCCCGTTCTCTTGTTGCCTTTTAACCGTCTTTCTAACGAACGCCACTGAAGCAACCAAAATATTGATCAGATGGTGAATTTGAAGAGTATCTGGACAGTATAATTGGTCAAAAAACGCAGCAATCGCACAGAACAACCTATTTGACAACCCTGCCTTTTTAGCAAATACAGGACAACCCTGGCGTTATTCAAATCCACTCGAAATGGACAACCCTGAACGGAAATTTTGACAGTTAATTTTAATGACTTAGATAATACAACTTTATTACCAGATTAAACTGTCAAATGTCAGGTGTAAAAAGACAACGCAGAAAACACGTACTAATTAAGAAAAATTGAATTTTTAAACCAAATTATTGTTTACTGTGCGATATTGACGTTTGACAGATGAAAGTACATAGAGATTTGTAATGTTTGTTTTTTCCCTCACACCATCCCTACCTAACCTGGTTTTAATACGTCTAATTTGACAGTGGCAATGTTGCCAGGTCTACCGTTATGTTTTATTTTGCAGTGTTATTTCAAGTTGGACACCACGCTTTTCTACCTGACTGTACTAAATTTTGTACTGTTTTTTTCAAGCAACAGAATAGGAAATTTAATGAGGATTCCAAAAATGTGCTTAAAACAGTCATTTTCTCACTCCAAGTGGATTTTACACGTGATTTTCTACCTGACTGTCTCTACAAATTGTGTTTTTGGCAGTCCAAACGTTGACACCACTTTTCTCCCTGACTGTACTAAATTTTGTAGTGGTTTTTTAGGTTATTGAATAGGAAATTTAATGAAGATTCCAAAAATGTGCTTAAAACAGTCATTTTCTCACTCCAAGTGGGTTTTACACGCGATTTTCTACCTGACTGTCTCTACAAACTGTGTTTTTGGCAGTTCAAACTTTGACACCACTTTTCTCCCTGACTGTACTAAATTTTGTAGTGGTTTTTTTATGTTATTGAATAGGAAATTTAATGAGGATTCCAAAAATGTGCTTAAAACAGTCATTTTCTCACTCCAAGTGGGTTTTACACGCGATTTTGTACCTGACTGTCTCTACAAACTGTGTTTTTGGACAGTTCAAACGTTGACACCACTTTTCTCCCTGACTGTACTAAATTTTGTAGTGTTTTTTATGTTATTGAATAGGAAATTTAATGAGGATTCCAAAAATGTGCTTAAAACAGTCATTTTTTCACTCCAAGTGGGTTTTACACGCGATTTTCTACCTGACTGTCTCTACAAATTGTGTTTTTGGCAGTTTAAACTTTGACACCACTTTTCTCCCTGACTGTACTAAATTTTTTGGTGTTTTTTTATGTTATTGAATAGGAAATTTAATGAGGATTCCAAAAATGTGCTTAAAACAGTCATTTTCTCACTCCAAGTGGGTTTTACACGCGATTTTCTACCTGACTGTCTCTACAAACTGTGTTTTTGACAGTTCAAACTTTGACACCACTTTTCTCCCTGACTGTACTAAATTTTTTGGTGTTTTTTATGTTATTGAATAGGAAATTTAATGAGGATTCCAAAAATGTGCTTAAACAGTCATTTTCTCACTCCAAGTGGGTTTTACACGCGATTTTGTACCTGACTGTCTCTACAAACTGTGTTTTTGGCAGTTCAAACTTTGACACCACTTTTCTCCCTGACTGTACTAAATTTTGTAGTGTTTTTTAGGTTATTGAATAGGAAATTTAATGAGGATTCCAAAAATGTGCTTAAAACAGTAATTTTCTCACTCCAAGTGGGTTTTACACGCGATTTTGTACCTGACTGTCTCTACAAACTGTGTTTTTGGCAGTTCAAACTTTGACACCACTTTTCTCCCTGACTGTACTAAATTTTTTGGTGTTTTTTTATGTTATTGAATAGGAAATTTAATGAGGATTCCAAAAATGTGCTTAAATCAGTAATTTTCTCACTCCAAGTGGGTTTTACACGCGATTTTCTACCTGACTGTCTCTACAAACTGTGTTTTTGGCAGTTCAAACTTTGACACCACTTTTCTCCCTGACTGTACTAAATTTTGTAGTGTTTTTTTAGGTTATTGAATAGGAAATTTAATGAGGATTCCAAAAATGTGCTTAAAACAGTAATTTTCTCACTCCAAATGGGTTTTACACGCGATTTTGTACCTGACTGTCTCTACAAACTGTGTTTTTGGCAGTTCAAACTTTGACACCACTTTTCTTCCTGACTGTACTAAATTTTGTAGTGTTTTTTTATGTTATTGAATAGGAAATTTAATGAGGATTCCAAAAATGTGCTTAAAACAGTCATTTTCTCACTCCAAGTGAGTTTTACACGCGATTTTCTACCTGACTGTCTCTACAAACTGTGTTTTTGGCAGTTCAAACTTTGACACCACTTTTCTCTCTGACTGTACTAAATTTTTTGGTGTTTTTTTATGTTATTGAATAGGAAATTTAATGAGGATTCCAAAAATGTGCTTAAATCAGTAACTTTCTCACTCCAAGTGGGTTTTACACACGATTTTTTACCTGACTGTCTCTACAAATTGTGTTTTTGGCAGTTCAAACTTTGACACCACTTTTCTCCCTGACTGTACTAAATTTTGTAGTGTTTTTTTATGTTATTGAATAGGAAATTTAATGAGGATTCCAAAAATGTGCTTAAAACAGTAATTTTCTCACTCCAAGTGGGTTTTACACGCGATTTTCTACCTGACTGTCTCTACAAACTGTGTTTTTGGCAGTTCAAACTTTGACACCACTTTTCTCCCTGACTGTACTAAATTTTGTAGTGTTTTTTATGTTATTGAATAGGAAATTTAATGAGGATTCCAAAAATGTGCTTAAATCAGTAATTGTCTCACTCCAAGTGGGTTTTACGTGCGATTTTCTACCTGACTGTTTCTACAAATAACTTACGGGCTGTCACAATTTGACATCCGTTTTCTATACAAGTCTTTTGGTAATATTGCAAAGATTTGGTAATAATAAGCAAAAGGGTCAGTTTAGCAAGGTTGCAAAAATTATAGGTGAAAATCACAAAAAAGTTACCACTCTAATTTGAAAAAATATCCATTTGGCAACATTGCATAACTGACTGACGTTTGGACATTTGATTGACGCACACACAGGGTTGTCCAGAAATCGACTGGAAACCGATAAAACAGGCTACTGTTTTAGCAACGTTGCAAAAATTACAAGGGAAAACCACAAAAAAGTCTCACCACTCAAATTTGGAAAAATGCTAGGAAAAATAACCATTCGGCAACAATGCATAACTGACTGACGTTTAGGACATTTGATTGACGCACAGACAGGGTTGTCCAGAAATCGACCGATAAAACAGGAATGGGAGCGGCCATCGTGGTACCCTGTTTTTGAGTATGGTGTCCGCTTAATCTTGAATCGGGAACGGTTTTATGGAGACAAAAAGGCAAAGTTTGAAATTTAAGAGGCAATTCGCGATCGCGAGTACCATGTTGGTACCGTCATGAATATGTAAAATCGGGCCGATGGTCGATTAGGAAACATGACCGCAAGCGTTTTTGCACGAACCTAAGTTTCGTTCTAGTACCAGTTTTGGGTACCGTACAATTTAATTTTTTTTTGGAAATTCAGCGCTTTTCGGTGTTTACAAGATATTTATGTTTAAGCTGAACTTTGATTTTCCAACGAGTTTTTTAACTACAAAATGGTGTTTACGCAGTGCACGAGGCGAAATCTCTCTAATTAGGCCCTCAGCACGTTCATAGCGCCCACGAGACAGGTCAGTTCTATTTTACTCCTGCACATTTGCATTCGGTATCGACTTAATCGTGAGAATGACCCCCACGTGAAAAAAAAACTGGTACCTGGTGATCGGCTGGGGAACTCCTCCATAATACGCGGGATAGTACAAATCGTGAACCATTTCCACTCACTCACTCTAGTAACACACCCTGTTCACGACTAATTCAGAAAAAAAAGGACGAACCCAAGTACCCAACGCACTTGGCGCGGTTGCCGCACCCACCCTTCTTAAGCAAACGTGGCAACGGCGCAATTTTGTTAAAATCTTTAGGCCCTTTCGGACAATGGCCAAGGCAGGTATGTAAAGGAACCCCCCGCGGGTTCTTAACGGTGCGGGGGCCCCATTAAAGGGCGAAATAAATTTCGGGCCAAATGAATTTCTTGACACTTGTCCCGGTCCTTGGAAATTTGTTAAATAGAATCGTTAACGATGCTGACGGGGAAGATTTTTCGAGAGAAAGTTCCGACATATAAAGAGGTTGTCTTTCATCCCCCTCCCCCACCACCATACCGGTCAGGGTGTTGAAATGGAGGATGTTGTGTCTATTAAGGTTTAGGGTAAAAGGACAACCCTGGTTGTTACAAAATTTAATTAACTGGACAACCCTGACTAATAATCTGCGTCGCCATTAATAGCATCCACACTGACGTCATCATGTATGCCAGTGTGCTGATTTCAATCAAAGTATAAAATGGCACAGATTTTTCAAATACGTTTACATTGTATCATTTTGTTATAACCACTGACACACCCGAAACGAGGTAAACGCAGTCAGCTTTAACTAAAACCCATTTACACCACTTTTCCAATAAAACTAATTCAGCTTTGTTAAGAGTGTTACAAATCAATTGACTCAATTTACATTGACAACCAATATTCTCCCTTGTTAACAAAGTAAACGCAGAAATTAACAGTAATTTACTCAGTTTGCTTTGATACAAATGTCCACTGTCAAAATTAAGTCTTATTAAACAAAATTTAGACAATTGACAGCAAAAAATGGACAACTCTGCCGACATATTGTTTGTCGGTTCTTCTTCTTTTTTTATTTAATTCAGAATAGGAAATTTAATGAGGATTTCAAAAATGTGCTTAAAACAGTCATTTTCTCACTCCAAGTGGGTTTTACAGGCGATTTTCTACCTGACTGTCTCTATAAACTGTGTTTTTGGCAGTTCAATTTTTGACACCACTTTTCTCTCTGACTGTACTAAATTTTGTAGTGTTTTTTTATGTTATTGAATAGGAAATTTAATGAGGATTCCAAAAATGTGCTTAAAACAGTCATTTTCTCACTCCAAGTGGGTTTTACACGCGATTTTGTACCTGACTGTCTCTAAAAACTGTGTTTTTGGCAGTTCAATTTTTGACACCACTTTTCTCCCTGACTGTACTAAATTTTTGGTGTTTTTTTATGTTATTGCATAGGAAATTTAATGAGGATTCCAAAAATGTGCTTAAAACTGTAATTTTCTCACTCCAAGTGGGTTTTACACACGATTTTGTACCTGACTGTCTCTACAAACTGTGTTTTTGGCAGTTCAAATTTTGACACCACTTTTCTACCTGACTGTATTAAATTTTGTAGTGTTTTTTTAGGTTATTGAATAGGAAATTTAATGAGGATTCCAAAAATGTGCTTAAAACAGTCATTTTCTCACTCCAAGTGGGTTTTACACGCGATTTTGTACCTGACTGTCTCTACAAACTGTGTTTTTGGCAGTTCAAACTTTGACACCACTTTTCTCCCTGACTGTACTAAATTTTGTAGTGTTTTTTTAGGTTATTGAATAGGAAATTTAATGAGGATTCCAAAAATGTGCTTAAAACAGTCATTTTCTCACTCCAAGTGGGTTTTACACGCGATTTTGTACCTGACTGTCTCTACAAACTGTGTTTTTGGCAGTTCAAACTTTGACACCACTTTTCTCCCTGACTGTACCAAATTTTTTGTGTTTTTTTAGGTTATTGAATAGGAAATTTAATGAGGATTCCAAAAATGTGCTTAAATCAGTAATTTCTCACTCTAAGTGGGTTTTACACGCGATTTTCTACCTGACTGTCTCTACAAACTGTGTTTTTGGAAGTTCAAATTTTGACACCACTTTTCTCCCTGACTGTACTAAATTTTGTAGTGTTTTTTATATTATCGCATAGGAAATTTAATGAGGATTCCAAAAATGTGCTTAAAACAGTCATTTTTTCACTCTAAGTGGGTTTTACAGGCGATTTTGTTCCTGACTGTCTTTTCAAACTGGGTTACCAAGTAAACGCAGAAATTAATAGTAATTTACTCAGTTTGCTTTGATACAAATGTCCACTGTCAAAATTAAGTCTTATTAAACAAAATTTAGACAATTGACAGCAAAAAATGGACAACCCTGCCGACAGATTGTTGGTCGGTTCTTCTTCTTTTTTTATTTAATTGGATTTTGGTAAAAGAAGTGCTACTCTCGATTTCATTGTTTTTTTCAGATTGCCATTAAATCAGTATTTTGTATCACTCATATAGTAATTCTACCGCCATTAAAAATTTTGACTTGGCAACACTGTTTCCAGGGTTGTCCTCAGAGAAAAACCAGGGTTGTCTTATCTTGTGTCACTGGAAGAAAAGTGTTGACAATATCACGAATTACTTGCACGTCCCCAGTTTTGGCTTTATCTAGGGACATTAAAATGTCTTTGCTTGTGTAGATACCCATATATCTGGCACCAACTTCTGAGAATAATAGATATTTATTATCAGTTTAACAGGAGAAGGAGAATTATGCAAAGTAGTGGCCGGTGTGTAGGTTTAACAAAACTCCAGGTAAACGAATTCCACCGGCTCGAATTCAAAGGGGGCATTTTTAATTGGATCAGCTGCGCTGAAGGCCGAAACGGATCGCTTAATCCGCGAAGCGGTACCGAATTTATGGGTACCTACTTGTAAATAAGTACCACGCGGACATTCTAAGGGTCGCCGGTTGTTTAGAGAGATCAAAAATTGTAACGTACGGCGCTTGTCAAACTGTTGTGCAATTGCACCGAACCAGTTTGCGGTCCGGACTAATTACCGGGTCTTAATATCGGTTTACCTTTATGGCTTGTCCGGTTAAATTACCGTAATTAAAGGTAATTGAAGCTTTTTAACCGGCTCCGAGATTATAATTACATCTAAACGATTAAACTTATTGTCATAACTGATAAATACGTTAAGCCCTGATTTATCGAAACAGTGGACAACCCTGACGTTTAATCTGGACAACCCTAATTGAAAAAAAAGAAGAAGATGTTTGGTTATGTTTATGCAAATCTCAGCACAGTGAATCTTATAGTTTCGTGATTGGCCAAAAAGCTTCATTGGAGTGATCGGAGCGTTTTTGACGTCACGATGACGTAATTTAGGAAAATCGTAATTTGACCAACTGTCAAATTACGTCATTGTGACGTCAAAAACGCTCTGCTCGTTCCATATCCATCCATAGACCATTTTTGCAACAATAATCAAATGTCTACAGTGTTGCCAAATTGGACATTTTTCCTATTCTACCGCCAAACTTTACAATATTGTCAAATCGATCATTTTCGTAAAAACAAACAATTCTCGCATTTTTACAATGTTGCCAAACTGACGTTACTTTTATTTTATTACCAAATTTTGCAATGTTGCCAAATCGATCATTTTCGTAAAAATCAAACAATCTACAGTGTTGCCAAATTGATCACTTTCGAAAAAACTAACCTAACCTAACCTACCCAAGTTGGTAAATAAATAAATTTTCCAATGTTGCCAAATCGACCGATTTAGTAAAAACAAACAATAATCGTATTTTTACAATTGTTGACATTTATCCTATTTTTTTTTTACCAAAATTTACAATGTTGCCAAATCACCATCCATCCTCATATTTCTACATTGTTGCCAAACTGACTTATTTTTCATTTTTTTAATTATCATCAATTTTTACACCATTTCTGTAAAAGCAAATTATTCTTACGTTTCTACAGTGTTGCCAAAGTAACATAATTATCCTATTTTAGTACCAAGTTTTGCAAATCGACAATTTTTGTAAAAAACAACTGACTTCTTGTTCTATTTTGCTACAAAGTTTTCCAGCGTTGCCAAATCGATCGTTTTCGTAAAACCAAACAAACAGTGTTGTCAAACTGTCATTTGCCCTATTTTATTATCAAATTTTGCGACGGAGTCAAATCGACCAATTTAGTAAAAACCAACAATAATCGCATTGCTACAGTGTTGCCAAATCGGCCATTTTCGTAAAACACCGCGTTCCTCATATTTCTACAGCGTTACCAAACTGAAATTTTTTCTATTTTGTTACCAAATTTTCCAGTGTTGCCAAATCGAACATTTTTTCCTTTTTTATTACCAAACTTTGTAATCGTGCCAAATCGGCTAAATCACATTTTTACAGTGTTGCCAAACTGTAATACTATAATAATCAGTCAAAGAATGGTAGGTCAAAACAAATTCGTTCATTTTACAATAGTTATACTAAAATACAGATCAATAATTAATTGTTTTTTTAAGTTTTGACATTAGTGACAGATATCACGTGGTTTTGAAGGATAATTTAGCTAGGCAGTCACGTGACGTGACAAGAAAACGTTTCTAAATCCTGTGAGCATGTTTGACAGTTTTGACGTTAGTGACAGTTGTCACATTGTAGAAACTATAAACGGTCACAAAAACTAAATCTCTACGTTTTATATCAAATACTGCAAGAAAACGTTTCTAAATCCTGATTTTTGCAACTTTTGAGCATGGTTTGACAGTTTTGACGTTAGTGACAGTTGTCACGTGATTGGAGAACATTATTTAGTTAGACGGTCACGTGACATTTGGCTAAATAACTGTCATAATAGACAGAAACACGTTTTATAACAAATACTTCAAGAAAACGTTTCTAAATCCTGATTTTTGCAACTTTTGAGCACAGTTTGACAGTTTTGACGTTAGTGACAGTTGTCACGTGATTTCAGAAGACTATTTAGCTAGACTATAAAGTGACAATTGTCAAAATAACTGTTAAATCTCAGAAAATCGTGTCTTGTTTCGAAAACTGTGTTAAAATGTAATTCTTGCAAATTCTAGTAAAATTTTGACAATTCTGACATTAGTGATAGATATCACGTGGTTTTAGTGAATAATTTGGAGTAAGAAAATGACTTAGTTTTAAGCGCATTCTTCTTTCAGATCTGGCAACATTGAATGGAAAAATTGCTTCAATTAGATAGCTCATAGCGTTGACGTTTTATTCCTAACTGTCAAATCGGGCATTTGGACCAATCACCGTTGCACACGACAGACAAATAATGACAGTGGACGTGGCAACCCTGAGAGAGTCTTCTTCTCTTTCAATTTTCAGGCTTGTACCACCCAAATCTGGCTGTCGGTGCGCGAAAACAAAAAAGAAAGAAAATTACAGGCTGAAAAAGGCGTACAAGATCACGGGCCGAATATGATGAAGTTACAAAATCCGGTTTTCTTTTGAGAGTCGAGGTATAATAAAGTCGTTAATCATCGTAGACTCGGTTGAACCTGCCTTCGGACCAGCGATATTCGATCCTCTTCGCTTCGAGTGCATTACAGATTGGTTCGTTTTAAATTTTAAGCCACTCGTATACCGGGGACCTTTGGATAATTTATCAACAACACTGGCCCGAAAATTATTTTAAAACCCCTGGCAACGTTTTGGTTGCGACACATTTTCAAAATTGAGTGACAGCTGACAGTCAACAACCCTAATAACTATGGGGAAAAAGAAGAAGCAACAAACCGGTCAATTGGCGTCTTCTCGATCTAAATAAGAGCATCAGCACACGCATATCCACTACGGTAGCGGGAATCGTGGCCGTTTGCCATCTGATAACGCTCGGCCAATTATCGGTCCCGACCGACGGTCACGTGACCCAGGTGTTAATGGGCAGGCCTTATCGGTTTTTGGACCTTTTGGACGCTCTTAATTAGTCCGCGGAATTCGCCCGGAAATTTTAATGGCCGACCGACAATTTATGTCTCTTTCGTTGGTCATTTAGGGTCAAGGTGCTTGGACTTACCCTTGAACAAGGGCGACACATTGTAAAAACACTTACTGAAAAAAATTAATTGTGTTGTGCAACAAACGCGAACCCACTGACCACCCAGAAGATTTAGAACCAAATCCTGACTACACTACACAAATTAAGTAATCACGGACTCCATATTCATCGACATTCGAAACAATTTTATTAGTATTAAAAGCATCCACAGTGACGTCATCGGACCAGTGCGCGAATTGTAAACGCAAACCTGGAAGGGATAATGACAGATGTAAAACACACATCCCAGCGACCCTTGGATAATGACTTTTTTTATGTTAATTACGCGTATAGTGAACCGCCCCAAATGGCCGTCCAATCAATTTTTTCAGAATCATTAATCAACCGAAAAAGCCCTACCTTCAATGAGTATTTCCATCGGGAAATCAAGACTTGGAGCGGCCACTTCATACCAGTTTTCGGTCGTTTATCTGTCGATTGGGTTTGTGTTCCCAGAGCAAGCTGGTTTTTGTCACGATCGGGCACTGTATCATCGAATTCTTTCTTGAATGCTCGTCCATCATTGCCTTCAAGTGATTTCTAACGTTCCGAGACAAGATACACAATCAACAGAAACGATTCTGCTTTATTTCAACGTCCGTCTCTTTCTCGCACGTTCCGAGTAATTGTTTTTCGACATTCAGTTTGTGCACACACAGTTCTTTTAAGTAAACCAGTCCAATTAGTTCTACATTATCAATTTGTGGTTTAAAAAAATAAATAAAACCTACTGATAACCTTACTTTACAAGCCGCGGTCAAAATGAATTTGATCCAGTTGCATCAGGATTCTTTCTACACGGTGCACATTCAGTATCACCAAATTATCAGTCTGTGGTTAAGTATAAAGCCGAATAAGTGTTTTTTTCTTAAAATAAGAGCCGTTTTACTTAGTTAATTGCACTGTTTGATAGAACTTAAACTTTTACCGACCGAAAAACCGACTGCACTGACAGTTTGGCAGAGCTTGACGTTTAGGCTGTCAGGGTTGTCCTATCAAAACTGAGTACGTCAGGGTTGTCCAAGGTAAATGTGACAAGCTTTTTATTCTATATCACAAAATTAGCAAGTAAAATAAAACGTGTCATACTGACAAGTGACATTGTTTTGGTAGATCTCCGTTTGACAGATGGATGTCAGGGTTGTCCAGTCGAGTTACTTACTTCAGGGTTGTCCCACTAAATTAATGATGTTGGTGGACTGATTAGCGTAAAGGTGGATCCGGTGACCGGACGGCAGGGAAAAAAACGTGGTAGACGCCCAAATGGGACCAATCGGTAAGCAGAAACGGTGGACTTTTTGCCGATCGAATTCACGGGACGATTAAAAGTCTGGGACCGAAAAAGGCGCTCGGCAAATTCCGCGCGAGCTTCGGTGACTTTTTTGGCTTTTCGGTAATTGGCAAAATCGGACACGCATCGGCAATCAATCAGATGAGGCCAATTTGCTGGCCCTGGGCCCCCAATTAGAGAGACTTTTTGCGCCCCGGCTCAATGTGTCTATCTGCTACCTGACGGCATCCGTCGCGTCAATTACCGCTTGTTTTACTTTTCTCCAATATTCGATCAATGCTGACGACGTTGACATTTGTTCGCTGATGACGACGTCGCGGTCCGAAACGTGGCCGCAATTTTCTCGATTGGGGGGGCCCCACATCACGCGATTTGCATGTAAATGAACGTTAAGTGAGACATTCGGGCTCGATTATTATGCGATAAAGTTGTTAAAATATTCGGCTATCGAATTTTGGAGTGCGGTGGCCTCGATTTTTTTTTGTTTTGTAACGAAACCCTTCATTTACTTGCACGCTAATGACTCTCCTACCGCCGAAAAATCATATACAGTGGCGTAACTAAAAGCAGAAAAAAGTCTTGTAAACATTAAGCATCCATGAGGGTTGTCACCAATTTTTTTTTTGCATACAGATTACAGCTTCTATAGTTCAGTCCATACTATACTTTTCATGCACACCCTGTATACTGGAAGCAAACTTGATTAGGAACATTTTTGGTCTCTTGCAAATTTTTTATAACGTTCACCGTTTTCGAGTTATACAAGAAAACTGGTTTGGTGCAACAAATTTACAAATCAGTAAAATTGTGATTTGACAGTTGAACACACAGTTTAAAAGACAGTCAGAGACAAAATCGCTTGTAAGACCCACTTGGAGTGACCGAATCATGTTTATAAGCACATTTTTGGAATCCTCATTAAATTTCCTATTCAATAACCCAAAAAAAACAGTACAAAATTTAGTACAGTCAGGAAGAAAAGTGGTGTCAAAGACTGAACGACAGAAAGACAGTTTAAAAAAACAGTAAGGGATAAAATTGCCTGTAAAATCCACTTGGAGTGAGAAAATGACTGTTTTAAGCACATTTTTGGAATCCTCATTAAATTTCCTATCCAATAACCTGAGAAAACACTACAAAATTTAGTACAGTCAGGGAGAAAAGTGGTGTCAAAGACTGAACGACAGAAAGACAGTTTAAAAAAACAGTCAAGGACAAAATCGCCTGTAAAACTGAACGCCAGAAAGACCACTTGGAGTGAGAAAATGAAAGTTTTAAGCACATTTTTGGAATCCTCATTAAATTTCCTATCCAACAACCTGAAAAAACAATACAAAATTTAGTACAGTCAGGGAGAAAAGTGGTGTCAAAGACTGAACGACAGAAAGACAGTTTAAAAAAACAGTCAGGGTAAAATCGACTGTAAAACCTACTTGGAGTGAGAAAATGACTGTTTTAAGCACATTTCTGGAATCCTCATTAAATTTCCTATCCAATAACCTGAAAAAACACTACAAAATTTAGTACAGTCAGGGAGAAAAGTGGTGTCAAAGACTGAACGCCAGAAACACAGTTAAAAAAGACAGTCAGGGATAAAATCGACTGTAAAACCACTTGGAGTGAGAAAATGACAGTTTTAAGCACATTTTTGGAATCCTCATTAAATTTCCTATCCAATAACCCAAAAAAACACTACAAAATTTAGTACAGTCAGGGAGAAAAGTGGTGTCAAAGACTGAACGCTAGAAAAAAATTCTTTCATAAATCTCAGAAACACGTTTTATATCAAATACTGCAAGAAAACGTTTTTAAATCCTGATTTTTGCAACTTTTGAGCACAGTTTGACAGTTTGACGTTAGTGACACTTGTCACGTGATTGTATAACACTATTTAGCTAGACGGTCACGTGACAATTGGCAAAATAACTTTTGAGCATGGTCTGACAGTTTTGACGTTGACAGTTAACAGTAAGAAAATGACTGTTTTAAGCGCAGTTTTAGATTCCTTATCAAAACAGGAGAACGGTAGAAGAACAACAAAAACGGTAGACCTGGCAACATTGACGACAACTCGTAAATTACTAATTTTTGAGTCGTTGAAAAAAATGACTAATTCGTCTACTGGACCTGCTAAATACCTTTTAGGTGTAAGGTTACCGAAGTAATTCGATAGTGCGGTTGCAAAAGTTTTCCAACCGATTAGCAAGCAAAGGTGTCGATTTACCAAGTCAGATTACCCGGAAAAAAGTCGTTTTTGATTCCCTTTATTACCTCTAATATTTGACAGAAGAAATGTCAGTCAAAATAAGCGTTCCCGGTTGCTGACCACAAAAATTCTTCTTCTTTTTTTTGGTACGGTCTGGCTTCTGTCCACGACGTTTCGAGTGGCCCCGTGAGAAACCCAGTTGACACTCGACAAAAGTGTTATGATTCGTAATCACGAAAACAGCCAGTGCAGAAGGAAAATAAACAGTAGTGCTGCCGGTTGGTCGATAATGAGCCCATGGGCAGGTAGGTCGGGTACGACCGGACGATTACCGCTCGTAAAAGAGGATAAATATTGAGATGTAAATTGGAGAGCGGTCCGGCCGTGTTAATGCGTGTGTTTGTGGAACTTGATTCCATAATAGAGCTGCATTCCAATGGAAACAGTGGCGCGCGCGGTTGCTCGATCGCGAACGATCGGAAAACGCGAACGAACCGAACGCCACTGTCACGAATTCAGCGACGGACTGGCCCCGAATTAAGTTATAAAATTTAACAAGCAATTAGTTGTTGTTATTTTTACGTGACTGGACATCCCCTTTCATCCCCCTGGCGGTTAGCACACGCCACTAATTTAGACAAGAAGAAATGACAGTTCTACGGCATAACCTATCCAGGTAATGAATTTACATATCACTGATATAGTTTTTATGTAAAAACACACTTTTCTGATTTAAAAAATCGTTTTGCCGCTAGAAGGCGTTGAAAACAACTTTGACATTCAATAGGACGTTTATTTGACCGCTAACGTCAAAATGTCACTGAAGTGAAAAGATAGTGCAGAGTGTGGGCTTTCTAAAAATATCCCCCCATGACTTAATTGGTTGCACAGTTTGGCCGCTAGAGGCCCTCAAAGTCAACAGGATTTTTGCAGATCAGCAATTTTGACACGGTTCACTTTGACCTCGAATTACTCGCTTATTTGACAAGTAACGTCAAAACGTCACTGAAATGAAAACATAGTCCGGATTCTAAGCTTTTCAAAGATGTCCCCGCTTGGGTTAATTGGTTGCACCGTTTGGACGTCGGAAGGAGTCAAAGTCAACAGAACTTTTCAGATCAACAATTTCGACGCTCTTTTAAATGACGCTACTTACAGTTGTCACCTGATTTTAGAACCCTAATTAGCTAAATTGTCACGTGACCACTGTCACATTCTTGCAGATTCCATTCAAATTTTGACATTAATGACAGAAATCACGTGGTTTTCTGTCAACCAACTGTCAAAATATATGTAATAAATCTTATTGACACGTTTTATATGGAATACTGCAAGAAAACTTTTCTAAACCCTAATTTTTGCAAATTTTAAGCACAGTTAGTCAGTTTTGATGTTAGTGACAGTTGTCACGTGATTTCAGAACTGTATTTCGCTAAATTATCACGTGACCACTGTCACAATAACTGTCATACATCTCAAAAACGCGTCTCGTTTCGAAAACTGTGTTAAACTGTGATTCTTGCAGATTCTAGTCAAATTTTGACAGTTTTGACATTGGTGACAGAAATCACGTGGTTTTAGAAGATAATTTAGCGGGACGGTCACGTGGCCACTGTCGAAATAACAGTCATAAATCTCAGAAAAACGTTTTATATCGAAAACTTTTCTAAATCCTGACTTTTGCAACTTTTACCTACAGTCTGACAGTTTTGGCGTTAGTGACAGATGTCACGTGATTTTAAAACACTATTAAGCTGGACGATCACGTGACCACTATCAAGATGACAGTCACAAATCTCAGAAACACGTTTTATATCGAAAACTGCAAGAAAACTTTTCTAAATCTTGACTCTTGCAACTTTTGAGCAACGTTCGACTGTTTTGGCGTTAGTGACAGATGTCACGTGATTTTAAAACACTATTTAGCTAGACAGTCACGTGACAACTGTCAAAATAACTGTCATATTTCTCAGAAACACGTCACACATTCTAAACGTAAAGGAAAACATACAGAGAGGCCCAAGCATGATGATTAAAAAGAATTACTAAACGAAAATCTCTCTCTCGAGAGCGACGGCCTTCGAGCAATTTACCGAGAAAGGAACCGTCACTCATCGGATGATAAATTAAGTAAAAATTAGAATTAATCATCCACAGGTGCCTTCAGAAATCTAAATTATCTCCTCGGGAGAGGCACTCGGCGTAGTTTTGACAAGCCACTTTAATAACAACATCACTTATAATCGCAACCCTTTCTCGACCTTGTTTGCTCAATCTTCCCCTCTACGCTAATTAAAAAAAATCCCAAATTAACACACACGCGATTTAATTATTACACGGCACAAAGCCTATCGTTGTAGCGTTGCATGATTTGGCAGTACCCGCGGAATTTTCTAAAGGTACCCGGTACGGTTCCGACCGGAGATGAAGCGTTCTTGAACCGCGGCAACAAAGAAATCTTCTTTCGGATAATGACTTTATCATAACCGAGAGCAATTTGCCCCGCCACGGTCATTATGCAACGCAGAAGATTTCAGTGTTGTTGATCCCGATAATGGCCCCTCCAAGTGTGCACCCCGGTCTGTTCAATGGTCAGTCAGAACGCTGTCATTTATGTCAACTCTTCTTTTTTTGTAATTGCTGGCTGTTCTATGTACGTTCAGTGTCAATTCTATGATTTTTTTTTGTTTGGCTTTAACCTCATTTCACAATGACAGATGTCAAAAGTGACACCACAGCTAATAAATTACCGTTTCAAGGTTATTACCCACATTTTTGTTGAGTACCAACGGATGTCAATCAAAAATGCAGGAAATATTGCCCTAATTAGCCTACACTAAAAACACGTATAAGTCAACACAGACCAACAATTTTGACACGGTTTGCTTTAACCTTGAATAACTCGCTTATTTGACAAGTAACGTCAAAATGTCATTGAACAGAAAAGTTAGTACAGATTCTGAGCTTTCCAAAAATATCCCTGCATGACTTAATTGGTTGCACCGTTTGGCCGCTAGAGGACGTCAAAGTCAACACAGTTTTCCAGATCACCAATTTTGACACGGTTTACTTTAACCTTGAATAACTCGCTTATTTGACAAGTAACGTCAAAATGTCATTGAACAGAAAAGTTAGTACAGATTCTAAGCTTTCCAAAAATATCCCTGCATGACTTAATTGGTTGCATAGTTTGGCCGCTAGAGGACGTCAAAGTCAACACAGTTTTCCAGATCACCAATTTTGACACGGTTTACTTTAACCTTGAATAACTCGCTTATTTGACAAGTAACGTCAAAATGTCATTGAACAGAAAAGTTAGTACAGATTCTGAGCTTTCCAAAAATATCCCTGCATGACTTAATTGGTTGCACCGTTTAGCCGATAGAGGACGTCAAAGTCAATACAGTTTTCCAGATCACCAATTTTGACACGGTTTACTTTAACCGTGAATAACTCGCTTATTTGACAAGTAACGTCAAAATGTCATTGAACAGAAAAATTAGTACAGATTTTGAGCTTTCCAAAAATATCCCTGCATGACTTAATTGGTTGCATAGTTTGGCCGCTAGAGGACGTCAAAGTTAAAACAGTTTTCCGGATCACCAATTTTGACACGGTTTGCTTTAACCTTGAATAACTCGCTTATTTGACAAGTAACGTCAAAATGTCATTGAACAGAAAAGTTAGTACAGATTCTGAGCTTTCCAAAAATATCCCTGCATGACTTAATTGGTTGCACCGTTTAGCCACTAGAGGACGTCAAAGTCAACACAGTTCTCCAGATCAGCAATTTTGACACGGTTTACTTTAACCTTGAATAATTCGCTTATTTGACAAGTAACGTCAAAATGTCATTGAACAGAAAAGTTAGTACACATTCTGAGCTTTCCAAAAATGTCCCTGCATGACTTAATTGGTTGCACCGTTTAGCCACTAGAGGACGTCAAAGTCAACACAGTTTTCCAGATCACCAATTTTGACACAGTTTACTTTAACCGTGAATAACTCGCTTATTTGACAAGTAACGTCAAAATGTCATTGAACAGAAAAGTTAGTACACATTCTAAGCTTTCCAAAAATATCCCTGCATGACTTAATTAGTTGCATAGTTTGGCCACTAGAGGACGTCAAAGTTAAAACAGTTCCGGATCACCAATTTTGACACGGTTTACTTTAACCTTGAATAACTCGCTTATTTGACAAGTAACGTCAAAATGTCATTGAACAGAAAAGTTAGTACACATTCTGAGCTTTCCAAAAATATCCCTGCATGACTTAATTGGTTGCACCGTTTGGCCGCTAGAGGACGTCAAAGTTAAACACAGTTTTCCGGATCACCAATTTTGACACGGTTTACTTTAACCTTGAATAACTCGCTTATTTGACAAGTAACGTCAAAATGTCATTGAACAGAAAAGTTAGTACAGATTCTGAGCTTTCCAAAAATATCCCTGCATGACTTAATTGGTTGCATAGTTTGGCCACTAGAGGACGTCAAAGTTAACACAGTTTTCCAGATCACCAATTTTGACACGGTTTACTTTAACCTTGAATAACTCGCTTATTTGACAAGTAACGTCAAAATGTCATTGAACAGAAAAGTTAGTACAGATTCTGAGCTTTCCAAAAATATCCCTGCATGACTTAATTGGTTGCATAGTTTGGCCGCTAGAGGACGTCAAAGTTAACACAGTTTTCCAGATCACCAATTTTGACACGGTTTACTTTAACCTTGAATAACTCGCTTATTTGACAAGTAACGTCAAAATGTCATTGAACAGAAAAGTTAGTACAGATTCTGAGCTTTCCAAAAATATCCCTGCATGACTTAATTGGTTGCATAGTTTGGCCGCTAGAGGACGTCAAAGTCAACACAGTTTTCCAGATCACCAATTTTGACACGGTTTACTTTAACCTTGAATAACTCGCTTATTTGACAAGTAACGTCAAAATGTCATTGAACAGAAAAGTTAGTACAGATTCTGAGCTTTCCAAAAATATCCCTGCATGACTTAATTGGTTGCATAGTTTGGCCACTAGAGGACGTCAAAGTCAACACAGTTTTCCAGATCACCAATTTTGACACGGTTTACTTTAACCTTGAATAACTCGCTTATTTGACAAGTAACGTCAAAATGTCATTGAACAGAAAAGTTAGTACAGATTCTGAGCTTTCCAAAAATATCCCTGCATGACTTAATTGGTTGCATAGTTTGGCCACTAGAGGACGTCAAAGTCAACACAGTTTTCCAGATCACCAATTTTGACACGGTTTACTTTAACCTTGAATAACTCGCTTATTTGACAAGTAACGTCAAAATGTCATTGAACAGAAAAGTTAGTACAGATTCTGAGCTTTCCAAAAATATTCCCTGCATGAGTCGATTGGTTGCACCGTTTGGCCGCTAGAGGGCATCAAAGTCATAAGATGACTGCGTCGTCTTGCGTGAATTTTCTGGTCAAAACAATGGCGCCCGAGTGGATCATAAAAAGCAATTGCATCAATCTCGGCCGGAATTCCCTTAATTATTCCATCGTGGACGGCCAAACAACTCGCTAGGGTCCAGTTCGGGTCCGTTTTGCGGCTCGGACGGAAAAAAGGGCGCCCGCTGAGCCGCTCGATCGCGCGATCATTTAACCACATCAAAGAGAGATTGGCCGCGTCTATTCGTGGATAATGATTGGGCAGTTTTACCGACGGCCGTCCCTGCATAAAGCGAAATGAGGCAATATCTTCCTCAAACTAGAAGTCTTGTTTAACGTTAAATGGAGACAGTCCGAAGGTCCATGTAAAGCCGTTGGCGGTTCTCGTCCAATTAGCTGGCCAAGATCCGATCAAACGATCGATCCGTGTTCGAACAGATCGATTGACGCCGCGATACCCGACCGCCATTTGTTTTCCTTTGGCAGCGCTTTCATTGTGTGTAAATGGGAAAATGGGAGAGAGACAGCACTACTCGATTATGTGTCCTCTCCAGTTACGCCACAAATCAATTCAACGACCAAAAACTAAGGGCCGAAAAATTTATATAGTCACCGTGTAAAAACACTTTTAAGCGCCCTTTCTGGGAATAGAGAGACGTTCAGGTCAGAATATGTCAGACCTGACTTCTGGGAACCATCCGCTTTGTGCTAATGGTTGCCTATAATAAATATGTTCAAATTTCTGGTCGCTAAGACGAAAAAAAAACGGAGAAAATTGCACCACATCCGTTGTATACCCACAATACAAGCCCCGGCAATATTTATCGGCGCTGAAAGTGCGCTTTATAGGTTTAACAACCTCGGACCGGAATTTTTAGTACCTTCGGATCGCGGCGGGTGTTACAGCTCTGTTTATTTCTCTTCTGTCACACAAACGACGCATTGACCAAACGCCACAACATTAAGAAAAGACCGAACGGAAGAAGAATGGCGAGTGAGGTTAAGTTCAGAAGCAGAAGCTGGCAACGCCCCCAAACAATTCAGGGAGAGTCTTCTTTCAGTTTTCCGGTTTGGTAGTGCTATCAATTGTTTTAATTTTTTTTGACAGCTGTCAAATTTAAAAATGTCACTTTTCACACCAACAATGTTTCTCTTAAACAGTTATTGAAATAATAATAACATTATTAGAGTTTTGCATTTTCACTTGCCCTACTCTATTTCCCTGTCAATATCTCGGTTATTAGTAATTTAAAAAAAAAATCTCTCCTGGCAAGAGAAAGTGAAACTTTTGGGCTACATTTTGACGTTTGAATGACAGTTCTAACTGTCTTAGGAACCAAATTACGAGCTGTCAAAATGTAACAGCTTTAATAAAACTTGTGCAGTTGCACTGTTCTGTTCCATGTCAAATATCTCGGTTATTAGTGATTTTTTTGGAAAAACCTCTCTTCTGACAAAAGAAAGTGAAAGTTTTGGGCTACATTTTGACGTTTGAATGACAGTTCTAACTGTCTTAGGAACCAAATTACGAGCTGTCAAAATGTAACATCTTTAATTTGTACTGTTTTGTTCCATATCCAATATCTCGGTTATTAGGGATTTTTTGGGAAAACCTCTCTTCTGACAAATGAAAGTGAACGTTTTGGGCTACATTTTGACGTTTGAATGACAGTTCTAACTGTCTTAGGAACCAAATTACGAGCTGTCAAAATGTAACAGCTTTAATAAAACATGTGCAGTTGCACTGTTCTGTTCCATGTCAAATATCTCGGTTATTAGGGATTTTTTCGAAAAACTCTCTTCTGACAAAAGAAAGTGAAAGTTTTGGGCTACATTTTGACGTTTGAATGACAGTTCTAGCTGGTACAGGTACCCAGAAAATTCATTTTTCCCATAGTCTTGCACTAATCCTTTGATTCACGAAGCTCAGAAGGAAATGCTGAATAATTTCAAAATAACAATGCTGTTGTCAACTTTTGCGTGAAATATTAAAAGTTTCCAGGAAAATTCGCAGTTTCCGTATCATTATTAACAAAAACGTTTACGTGAAGAATTTCCCGAGTAATTCAACTGCAAACATGCACGAAACGTTGATCAACTTTGACTCCCTCTAGCGGCCAAACGGTAAGACTTAGCGATGTCCGGTTAACGTCACGTGATAGCCCCGTTAATTAGCTATCTACGATCATCTGGTGTGTTTCTAGTAAAAGTTTTAAATAAGCGAGTTATTCAGGATTTTTTGAAAAAGTGCACCGAAATTTTGTTCAAATGACGGTTTTCTGTTGCTGGCGCTCAAAACACGTTGACAGAAAAAAAAACGCGTTTTGACAGAAAGTGATTTTCAGTGTCAACTGTCACAAACGTCAAAACTGTCACAAACGTCAAAACTGTCAAAAAAACGTAAAACGCATTAAAATGTTGTTGCTGGCGTTGAAAACACGTTTGACAGTGACAACACTGCATTTAACAGGCATTCCCGTAGTTTGGACATAACCTAACTTGATTTGTATCAGATTAGTAATTGCATCGTATAGAGAGAGAGTTTCTTTAGACCATTAAAACTATCCAAGTGTTTGTGTGAAGAAACTTCAAGTGAATTAGCAATTATCACCCCTAAGTCCAACAAAAGTGTAACAGAAGAATCTTCGTTTTTGTTAACTGTCATGCATGGTTTTGGGGTTAGGTTCCCAGTTCTTCTTTTGTACTGGCTTGGCCGTTGTCGTCCGTTCGTGGCAATTGAAACAACAAGCGACACCGGAGAGTTATGACTTTATGAGAGCCGGTCTATTTCGAGAATTCCGAGTCAAAACAAGCGGAGTAAAACGCGAGATCGCTCGCGGAGAACACAATACAACAAACACAACATAAACAAGCAGAGCGACCGTAAACGGACGAAATTCACACATGAGGCACGAAATCATATTTTAAGCTTTGTCGTGTTCGCCATATTTACATTTCTACGTTTCCCGACATCGACATATATACCGAGTGTTTCATTTTTTTTTCCCGTTTATTTATTTGCTCCGCGAAATAAGCGATCACGACTCGTACATGGACATTTTATGTCCGGGACCAATTAAAACGCTTTACAAGTCGCTCAAGTAATTATTCAGGTCGTGCTCTCGGTATGGTTATAGCTCGAGTATGGACTAGATCAGTCTATGAGCTGTTTTTCGAATAAACCGTAACCTCTAGAGGACAATTACCTCTTCAGTCTGGTGTCAATCTGGCACTAGCTACGCACTCTGGATGTTCGGTAGCAAGTGCCCACCTTTAACTTGAGAAGTCTTTGAAGGTGACGTTAGGTTAGGTTGTTCTGTCTTGTCTATTTGCATCATGTGGGTTAGTCTGTCATGAAATTGTCAAAACCTGCTTCCTAGAGGTATTAAACTGTTAAACACACTTAACATTGCTTTTAATTGTATTTTACCCCTCCATGAGTAGATTTTCGCTGGGTTTTACGTCAAAATTGTCTATTTGGGATTGAGTCTGTTAGCGTCAAGTGTCAACTGTCACAATTCGCTCCATAAAGGTATAAAACTGTCAAAACAACCTTAACATAAAAAATAACTGTCATAATTCTCAGAGACACGTTTAATATCAAATACTGCAAGAAAATGTTTCTAAACAGTGATTTTTGCCATTTTTGAACGCAGTTTGACAGTTTTGACGTTAGTGACAGTTGTCACGTGATTACAGAACATTATTTAGCTAGACGGTCACGCGACAATTGGCAAAATAACTGTCAAAAATCTCAGAAAAACGTTTAATATCAAATACTGCAAGAAAACGTTTCTAAACCCTGATTTTTGCCACTTTAGAGCATGGTTTGACAGTTTTGACGTTATTGACAGTTGTCACGTGATTTCAGAAGACTATTTAGCTAGATTATGAAGTGACAATTGTCAAAATAACTGACATTAGTGACAGACATCACGTGGTTTTAGAGAAAACACCCTTCAAACAGAACTTGATTAGTTTTACACCTCTAAAGTACATTTCTGAACTATTTGACAGATGGTCTAGTTGTCAAATTAATTTCAATGCGGGATTATGCCAGAAACATTCTAAACAGTCTTGTAGTGCTGGCATACGTCTAGAAAATGTTTAGAATGGTTTAAAAATTACCATAATACTAGAAAGCTGTAAAAACCAGCTTGAATTCCAATAAAATTACTATAAATTACATAAAATGTATTTTATATGTCTATGGTTGTTTAACTTGTAGTCTAAGCTGATATTGCACTGAAAAATACAATAAAACTATAAAACTCATTGTACAAAGTGTATTAAATGCATTTTATGTGTCTATGGATAAAATTTTGACAGTTGTGACGTTTTAGTGTCGTATTAGGACAAGTACTGTTATCTGACATCATGACATTTAAGTACCAATAATCAAAATCGTCTCCATGAAGCTATTAAACTATAAAAGACACTTGGAAGATCAAAGTTAATTTTACAGCCTTTGATACCTTCATGAGTGATATTTTGACAGTTTTTTAAAGGCAAAACTGTCTACTTAACACGTGCTTGATATGTCATTAAAGTGTCAATAATTGAAATCGTCTCCATGAAGCTATCAAACTACAAAAGACACTCGAAAAACTAAAACTCAGTTTACCAGTCATTTAACAATATTTAATACCTCCATGAGTGTGGTTTTGATTGTTTCTAAATTCGGACTGACTATCTGTCATTAAAGTGTCAACTGTCAAAATCCACTCCATGAATTGCATTGTTGACATTGGCAACAATGTAATTTTTGTGACGTTTCTTCTTCTCTTCTTCTCTACATCGTTGTTCAGTCAGTTTACATAACATTGTGATCGGGTATGAAGCGTGCAATCGAGTGCCGCGTTATTGTAAATTATAAATAGAGAAGGTCAATAATCTGAGTATAATGTGTGTGTGTGCCAATAATAAGAGACGGGACCCCAGTCTAATCAATCAATTCACGATCTGTTGAGCAGCCAACTTTGATAAGTTCTCTCGTTAATTGACTTGTCCGAGTCGATAATATCACGCGCGTCTGGCTACGAGTCGAATCTGCTAATCGTCTTAAACAATAAACTGGGCGTTTGCTACCACCACTGCAAAGTTGGCCATTTGCCCGTTGCCGGCTGACGATTTTGGTTTATTTTGTCAACCAATCCAGATCCACATCCCGTTGTTAAAAAGTTTGACGTACATATGACAGTGGTCACGTGACACTCTTGAAACTATACTATGCTGTGATGTTTTGACCACACCTCCAATTCGTTGTGAGATACGTGATGACGTCAGCGTGGATGCTCTTAATATTGTAATGCAGGTTATGATATTTCTATTTTGAAGGGGACTGTCAGCCGGCTCACTAATTGGGCAATTATATTGCTCCCTAAAAAGACACCGCAAAACAACCTGAAAAATCTAAATCTTGTCTTTTACTTTTTACCCTTCGGTTAAGGTGACTTATCTCGCCATAAAACGAAATATACTGCGTTCCCAAAGATTAAGACATTTCCTTATTTATGGTCTGCCATGAATAAGGCATTGAAGATTCAAAACACTTATCCTATCTGCGGTTAAGATCTTCTCTTCGGTCCTCTCTCGACGAGAACTCGTTTGCCCATGTTTTTTTTTTATGTTAATCCCGGTTTTATTAAATAAGCGGTTTTATGCAACATTAAGTGAAATGACTCCATTTTTATTAACATGTTTGATTTAAGGTGTGGTTCGTTGAAAAGAGACGACGCTAATTGGTCCTGGCACCCTTAATTAGTGTTGCTTTTTCCACTGCAATTTGACAAATAATAACTTTATCCCGACTTTTTGCCTTCCACCTTGATAAAACAATGGCGGTTTTGTTCTCGGGAGCTGGTTTTTGTTTTGCCCGAGCCAATGCATAATGCAACCAGGCCCAGAACTGGCCCAAAATGGTATTTCTGCCTTTTTCTTACAGTCGGCTTATATAACTTTCAGATCGGTTTTTTCCTCAACGGACAACAATATTATTCCCTGTCCAGGTACGTATCAGTTTGAGTTCAATGTCTCGTGTGAAACAAACGTCACTGTCAAGTTATTAAGGACGTATTGCCCTATTAGTTTGTCACACTAATCAACTGAAAATGTACTTCTAAAACAAATTGAAAACTTCTCTAAAGTTTAGTGAAATGTCACTCCAATTACTCTCAGTCAGCAGGTGAAATCACGTGACTCCGCTGCTTACCCTACCCAGGTTTAAAACGAACACGTGTTCGCAGCACAGTGATTGGTGAAAAAAAAAGCAGTTTGACAAATGTCACGTGACAGTCTTGTTGTCTTTGAAGTGTGCTTTGGACAAAAGTGGTCACGTGACCTGGTAAACTACAAAAAGGTTACGCGACGTGCAAAATTGCTTTTAAACCATTTTAGGCAACAATATGTGCACATTGGAAAAAGTCACGTGACCATTACAAATGTTTGTTAATTTTCAATTTTTTATCGATAATTGTTTTTTAAGTTTTGACATTAGTGACAGATATCACGTGGTTTTAAAGGATAATTTAGCTAGGCAGTCACGTGACCATTGTCAAAAATCATAAATCTCAAAAACACTCTTTATATCGAATACTGCAAGAGAACGTTTTTAAAAACTGATTTTTGCAACTTTTGAGCACAGTTTGACAGTTTTGACGTTAGTGACAGTTGTCACGTGATTGTAGAACACTATTTAGCTAGACGGTCACGTGACAATTGGCAAAATAACTGTCGTAATTCTCAGAGACACGTTTTATATCAAATACTGCAAGAAAACGTTTTTAAATCCTGATTTTTGCAACTTTTGAGCATAGTTTGACAGTTTTGACGTTAGTGACAGTTGTCACGTGATTGTAGAACACGTAGAATACTATTTAGCTAGAAGGTCACGTGACAATTGGCAAAATAACTGTCATAATTCTCAGAAACACGTTTTATATCAAATACTGCAAGAAAACGTTTCTAAACCCTGATTTTTGCAACTTTTTGAGCATAGTTTGACAGTTTTGACGTTAGTGACAGTTGTCACGTGATTGTAGAACACTATTTAGCTAGACGGTCACGTGACAATTGGCAAAATAACTGTCGTAATTCTCAGAGACACGTTTAATATCAAATACTGCAAGAAAACGTTTCTAAACCCTGATTTTTGCATTTTTGAACACAGTTTGACAGTTTTGACGTTAGTGACAGTTGTCACGTGATTGTAGAACACGTAGAATACTATTTAGCTAGACGGTCACGTGACAATTGGCAAAATAACTGTCATAATTCTCAGAGACACGTTTAATATCAAATACTGCAAGAAAACGTTTCTAAACCCTGATTTTTGCCATTTTTGAACACAGTTTGACAGTTTTGACGTTAGTGACAGTTGTCACGTGATTACAGAACATTATTTAGCTAGACGGTCACAGTGACGTTAGTGACATTGGCAAAATAACTGTCGTAATTCTCAGATAATTGGCAAAAAAGACACGTTTTATATCAAATACTACAAGAAAACGTTTCTAAACCCAGATTTTTGCAACTTTTGAGTATGATTTGACAGTTTTGACGTTAGTGACAGTTGTCACGTGATTGCAGAACACTATTTAGTTAGACGGTCACGTGACAATTGGCAAAATAACTGTCAAAAATCTCAGAGACACGTTTAATATCAAATACTGCAAGAAAACGTTTCTAAACCCTGATTTTTGCAACTTTAGAGCATGGTTTGACAGTTTTGACGTTAGTGACAGTTGTCACGTGATTGTAGAACACGTAGAATACTATTTAGCTAGACGGTCACGTGACAATTGGCAAAATAACTGTCATAATTCTCAGAGACACGTTTAATATCAAATACTGCAAGAAAACGTTCCTAAACTCTAATTTTTTTTTGAAACAGTTTGACAGTTTTGAACACAGTTATCGGCAGACTTTTAGCTAAACATTAGTGACAATTGTCACATTAGTGACGTGGTTGTAGAAACAATTTAGTTACTGACGAAGAATATATTAAATGTTTCACAACCAACATAATGGCAATAACGTGATTAAAAACGGTAGACGTGACAACATTGTCTAAAACCCTAATCTGCACACTAAAAACTCTAAAAACGTGTTCGGTGCTCATTTAACTGACAGACAGACGCACGAACGACAGTTGACGCTACACTGTCAAAGTTTTCAGCTGTAACAGTGTTGCCGTGAATTGCGTATAGGAAAGCAATCGGAGATTGGCTTTTTTTGGGAAGAAAGACGATCGAACGAAAGAGATGAAGAAAAAACAAAAAAAAAAGGCCGAAGAGCGAGCAATCTCTTAGAATGACGGCCACGCACGGCTTCTCATCGTCCCCATCAAATTAAATCGATAACTTCTTCTGTCGGTCTCGGAGCGCACTAACCAGAACAGGGCGAGTTTTTGCCGATGCGAGATACACATATAAATTGTCATTATGCGCGTACAAGACATACCGAGCAGAATGTAGTTCTCAAAAATGATCGGGGCAAACGTCACCGCAGGATAAAATATGATCGGGGCGCTGTGGAACGCGTACCGCGATCGACTCGGCTGCCTTGTTTTTGTCACGGCCGTCCGAACCCGTTGTTATCGGTACCATTGAGACGTCTTCGGGATGACCAATCTCGTCTTATAACGGGGCACCCATTAACCGAACAATTGTTTTCGTTCTACGAGTCCCCGAACCATTCGACAGATGACAGACTGACGTGTAAACGAATCCATTCAATTTAAACCTCTCTGTACGTATGGATTCCAAACACGTCCAGGTTTATGGCTGGTAAAGGAAATTATATAAAAGACACAGTGACGCACGCACATGAGTTGACAACGTTGCTTGAATACGTCAGCTGTCAACTGTCCGGGGGTCCAGTCAACGCCTACTATATAGGTAATAAATTAATGGTTATAGTTTTACCAGACAGGGCGTCCGGATTTAGTGTGTTTTGACAGGAAAACCTCATTTTCCGGCTAGACAGTTTGTGTTTATGATTTTAGAAAATTGAATTATACAGGATGTCCCAAAAAAGTGTGGCATGAGAAAACTATATTGTTTTGAAAAAAAAACATTCTAAGAATCTCACATGTTTTGCATGCAATCAATGCTGGAAATCTGTATAATTCATCGGTCCGTTTATTACTGCAACCAACAATACACCAGGTTCACATCTGCTCGTGGAAGATGTGGCAACATAGGAGCATAGTCCCAACTGACAGTCGGCTAAACATTTTGAGGTTAGGAATTTTAAAAAGTTGAAAAACACCAAAAACTACAAACAGAAGAAATAAAAACTTAATTTAGGGTTGTTTAAGTTTATTAATTAGTGTTGTTATTGCGAGACCTTCGTAGAATTTAAGATTTTTCTTCACCAAACTGGAAAACTTGCAACATTTGGTGGTAAACAAAGGCGGAAAGTTCCAATCAAACTTTGGCTTGGGAACAACAACCACATTCAATTTAAATTATCTGGAAAGAACCTCAACCAGTCATTAACAGCTCAATACCAACGTTTCAAGAATTATTCCATAAAATTTGCAAGAAAGGAAAGGCAATGTGTGTATCCTGGGGACTATCAAATCCTAAAGCAGTGTTTTAACTTATAACAGAATTGTTGGTGTTTTAAGAACTTGCTTCTTGGTTTTGTGATATAGATTGCTTAGTTATTTCTTTTTGTAACTTGTTACTCAGCAGCATTAAATACATATCAATTTGGTTTTGTTGTGTGGCTTATTTAACATGTTTTTACAATTTTCAGTTCAATTTATTGTAAGAGCAGGTAGGTACCTCAGTTAAATTATCTAATTTTATCATTGTTTATGAAGAAAACTAGACTTCTTAGATAGAAAAGAAACTTGAGTGTACTTTTTAAAGATTTAAATTTTTTTTAGCCTTATAGTCAGAGAAGTTAAATTTATAAGGAAAAATTCTGCAAAATAATGGCATTTGATCAAATTTATGTATTAAGTAACTTGTATCTTTCTAATATTACCTGAAACTTATTAGAAATTTGTTTTTTCAACACTCTGCATATGGATTTTGACAACACCATTATAACCATAGCTTCAAACACCTTTTGTTTAGAGTCTTTTAGAGCAATTGATAATGGGACTTTTTAAATTTGGACCCTTTCAAAGCATGATAAGCAAACTCCAGATTAGGCAAATAAAACTACCTGAAACATAAGCTATTTAGTATTAGCAGCTCATTAATACCTCTACCAGAGTCCTTTTTATAGTATTAGGTAAATCACCTTGTCAGCTTCTGCTAAATACACCTTTACTCTATATCCATGTTTCTTCGAGAACCACTGGCTTGAATAAACTTGGTTTTTGTAGTGTTCTTGTAAAAACTCTTCTTGGGAGTAAGTAAATATATGGGCTGTTTCATTGTGACAGTGTTTTCTATTAGAAAAGGCATCCTTTTCTGTTCCACAAACTCTAGTTCCTTCAGAATGTTTCACTGGGCCCCTTGATAGTTGTAAAGTTGTTTTAAGAAGGTGGCATTTTCAAAACTGACTACCGAAACACACACACATTATCTAGTCTCACACGTAGTATCGCAGTTAAATCAAAATACTCGTTAAAATATTGTAAAATTTACATCAAAAATAAAAAATGTATCTTTGTTTACTTTTCGTCAACAATGGCGGCCATTATTATCTATATAGTAGGCGTTGACTGGACCCCCGGACAGTTGACAGCTGACGTATTCAAGCAACGTTGTCAACTCATGTGCGCGCGTCACACTGAAGCGTGGTGTAAAGAATATCTTAATCTCCGCTTGTTTTTAGAATGTTTCTCGTATAATTTCCTTTACCAGCCATAAACCTGGACGTGTTTGGAATCCATGTCCGTATCGTTTGGTAGCATCTGGACGATAGTGTGCCTTCAAACATAAAACAACGACGTTTTGACCTCGTAGGCGCGGAAAACGACATTTATATCTACCCCCAGAAGTTTTAAGATTTTTCGAGATAGTTCGGACGAGTGGCCCGAAAGCCAGTTTGGGTTTTTTTGCACCGACCCAGGCGCGTTTCTTAGAACCCCGGCCCATAAATCAACGGGTCCCCCTCGGGACCTGGGGGCCCTCGGTAGTTGATCTCGAGACTTGATTTAGTTGTCTCGATTTTTCGTGGGCGGGTTTGTTTGCATTTACACACACTGCTATTTTTTTCCTAAAAAGCCATTTTTTCCCCTACAGCTCAGGTTTTAATTAGGAGCAAACCTGACCGAGTTAATTGAAGTATTATGCATAGTTGCCGTTACACTTCACTTAACCTTATAGCTATTAGCGAGATTTTCAACGCTTTTAATTGATTAGGAGACTGTCAATTAGGTCCTTCCAGAAAAAAACTTGAAGGAATAACAAACTCGTTATCACCTAATAAATAACAAAGCGAGTAAACATTAATTCGATTTACAGTAGTTTATAGGAAAACACGATAAAAAGGTCATTTGATTGGTCTTAATCAGTCATAGGGGGAGGGGCTTAGTGTATGACGTAGCGGACCAAAACCCCTAAAACAAACACACTCAACACCTGCAAACTAACCTAATCTCTGTCACGTCAAAAAGTAATCGAATTGTGGCTCGGCAAATATAAATATTGAACGAAGGTGGCTTGAGCAAAGTTTGTTCGCGTGTATTTGTCTTAAAATTCGAGTAGCGGTTAATTTGTTTGTACGCGTATACCCCGACCTCGGCCAACATTGTAACCAGATATAATGAGCATACCCGGCAATTTTGTTATTTGATCGCGGCTCATTTGTAATGGTCTGACGAGTGGCGCATCCATGTGTGTGATGGTTGAATTCATTTGGTTTTCTTTGTGGGGGAGGAGGGGCGCGCACTGACGTCTGTCATTACAGTTACAGCTGTCAGTCAATCGGGGATGTACCGGAAAATCAAATTTATGGAAATTTTGCGGTAATTTTCCTGAAAAATCTGAAAATTCAAAAATTTGTTTTCTACATTTTTGTACTATTAACCTGAAGGTATTTAAGCAGTTGAGGTTAATTTAGAAAATAAAAATTTTTTGAAAAAAATTAGAAGATACCACACACTTGAAAATTCTTGACAATTCTAGTTTTTAATTTTTCAAGGTCAAACGGGGCATGGTACCAAAAAAGTGTATAGAAGGTAAAAGTTGCCTACCATCGAGGTGCATTTGTGGTAAACATTTCAGACCTCTAACCTGAAACGTTCCTGAGATATTGAGCAAAAACTGCAAAAAACGAGAGTTAACTTTGACGCACTCTAGCGGCTAAACGGGGCAACTTAGCCGTGCCCGCTCAACGTCACGTGATAGCCCCGTTCATTAGCTTTCTTTTATTATACGGTGGTTTTATACAGGGTGTTTCAAATAAGCGAGTTATGGACGATTTTCTGGAAAAGTGCACGGAATTTTAATCCAAATTAGGAATTTTTTGGACCTACTATACTAACGGCGACCATTGTGGATTTCCCTTAATCAAAGTGATTTTTCTAACTAATTTGAACCTGGGGAACACAAATCTGACGTCCATTTTGCTCTAACCGGCACCGTTTCGGAGATGACCTTGAAATTATGTCAATTTTGACACTTTAGGACGTGGCACCCTTGCAAAATGACATTTTGACAAATGACATTTTACGTCATTTTTGTACTATTAACCTGAAGGTATTTAAGCAGTTGAGGTTAATTTTAAAAATAAAAAACTTTCTAAAAAAATCAGAAGCTACACCCTTGAAAATTCTTGACAATTCTAGTTTTTAATTTTTCAAGGTCAAACAGTGCGTGGTACCAAAAAAGTGTATAGAAGGTAAAAGTTGCATCCCATCGAGGTGCATTTATGGTAAAAAACTTCAGACCTCTAACCTGAAACGTTCCTGAGATAATGAGCAAAAACTGCAAAAAACGAGAGTCAACTTTGACGTCCTCTAGCGGGTAAACGGGGCAACTTAGCACTGCCCGCTCAACGTCACGTGATAGCCCCGTTCATTAGCTTTCTTTTGTTATACGGTGTGTTTATACAGGGTGTTTCAAATAAGCGAGTTATGGACGATTTTCTGGAAAAGTGCACCAAAATTTCGCTGAAATTGGGAATTTCTGCTTTCGAGGAGGCTGGTCAAAGTAGGCTGCTAGAGCAAAAACAATTGACTAGCGATACAAACATTTTACATCAAGTAGGCCTAGAATTTGACGTAGATTCCAAAAATCGAATAAAAAATTATAAGTTTGGTTATAATTTGTGATTTGTCAAGAAAAAGCTTGCTGCTTTTTACCAAAACTTAATACTTTACAAGTGGACCATTTAATATATATATTTTTTGGTTTTACGGCCTTCAGCTAGACCATTTTATATAGTTTAGACAGCTGTCACTTTCTGACAAACGTAATGACAGCGTTGGACAATTTGACAGACCCAAGACCATAAACCATCCGAAGTTAGACACAGCGTGGCATAGAGAAAGCTCACAGCCCTTACGACAGCGTGTCATCACTTGTTAATTTTATTTTATGGTTTTTTCATCCGGACCGTTTACAAACTTTAAAATGAAACAGTGAAAAGAATTTAAATGGTGATCGTTCATAACGGAAACGCCCCATGTTTACTATTCCTATCAAGCCTATTACTTGTTGTGTATTGCACATCCGCCGCAACTAGTAAACATTTCCATTTTTTTTTTATTATTAATTCGCTCGTAAGATTGCTAAGACTGAGCTATTTATAGTCGTTTATCAGCTTTTAATAACCCAAAGCAAGTATACAATGTACTAGACTATAGTGAAGCGAATAAGAGATGGACAATTGCCTAGAAACCAATAAAAAGAAGAAGAGTTTGACTTGTCACTGTCATTACTGTCAACGACTTTATTCAGGGTTGCCAGATTAATATTTTTTGTTAACTGCGGATTTTAGGTTTGACAGCTGTCGTCTCGGTTATTTGGAAAAATATCAAAAATGTGTAAAAAGAAAAAGTTGTAGAAAATTTCATTCTCTACAAGATTGCAATAAGGCATTTTGGCCTAAAGGGAGATATTTCCTAAAAACTATCAAAACAAAAAAAAAAAAGGTGCCACAACTGTCCAAGTCTCTTCCTATACTTTTACAGCTTCATGAATGGGATTTTGACAGTTGTCACTTAAAGGACAGGTTAGACCGCGTTAAAAAGGAACTGTCAAATATGACAACTGTCAAAAATCCTGTTCATGGAGGTGTAAAACTTTTTTAATGTCGCTTTTAGACTTTTAGTAGTCCCTCTGCTGTTCTGGGTTGGTTTTCTCAGTTATTAGTGTATTTTTCGTAAAAACTCTAATTTAAGAAAAAAAAGTAGACATTTTAGGCTACATTTTGACGTTTGAACGAACCATCTAGCTGCCGTAGGAACCAAGTTAGGACGTGCTAAATAAGGACAGCTGTCCTGCAGGGTTTATGAAATGTAAAGGACAAAAACGAACGGGTTGTCCAAAAATAATTAAGAAAAAAGGACCAGAAACACCTGTACTTTCATTACCGATTAATTTCCCCCAAGTGACTAAGTAACCTATCTAATGGCTACCGTAATAACGATTACAATTTCCTGTAACTTCATTAAAAAAAAAACAACAAAAAGTCAGGGTACGCGTAACGTAATTAGGTATTATGGAAAAAAGCCGGGCGGGCAGTAATAGAGAAATTAAATTTGCGAAGTAAATAAAGCAGTACCATAAGCAAAGAGTGCGAGCGAGCCGGCTCGGAACCAAGATGGTTCTGCCGATTAGCGGTGAAAAATGGCAGCCGCATCGTTATTAATGATGCGGACCGGTGCAGGCCGGTACTAAACGTACGACCAGCTCCTTCAGGATATTTATACAGTTTCATCAAGAAACATTGATAACAATGAGCCTGTCGGAAGTTAAGCGCTTTGTATTTATACCCTCAAACGCTGGAGGGGGGGGTTACAGTGACAGACGTCAATCCTAAGCTCCGCCCCCCCGAAAAAATCAATGAATTCAACTGTTGCGCTTAGATGTGACATCAGCGCAAATTAAGTTATTTATCAGCGTTTAGTTGGAATTGGCGTGACAGCATTACCAATGTCTTCATACCATTCCGGGCGATGGTAATAACGTCGGCTTCCTTGAATACCGCTTATTTTTATTTGATAATTGCATGAAAATTGCTTCATTAATGCCTATATGGCAGATTGAGTGCTAATTGGTCGAGGACGTGCTTTGCTCGATCCATTCCTACATTTTTTAACGTCTTTGCTACTTTTTACTGCTTGAACTAACCCAAAACTATCGATACCAGCCCAACATCACTACTATCGATACAAGGATGAAACGTTATTTGTGTTGTTCGCTATTCACGACAATTTAAGTCTTTCTCAACAATAATAAGGTCGGATCTGGTACCTGAACGGACCATTGTAATACCCATTCAGGTTCGCTTGTCCGGTGAAGTGTCAAAAATTCGATTTTTTTCCAACTTTCAAGGCCCACAATAGGAGATCATGCGTTTGACCAAATCCGGTGGATTTGTAAACTTGCAACGTTACACCAGTTTATACTAAACAGAAGCCGGAAGTCATTTACGTACAATCCAACCAAAAAAATAATGAAAACAACTTCAGTCAGAATGTTGTCTGATCACGTGACAACTGTCCAGTAAGTCAACGGCAAGTGACAGTCTCATTCATTGCCTATCTACGATCATATGACCAACTTATTTGATGGACCAAAATTTGGGTCAAATGAGAGCTTTTTAGGTCTTTTTGATATTCCTGATTAACTTTGTCTCTTTCCATGTTGTTGTTTGTGTCTCTTTGCTCTTGTTCTCTTCTTTCTCTTTCTGTCCTCGTTTGGTTCTGCCTCATTCTGACTTTTGGTCAACTCTACTTCCCTCTTCATTTTAGCAGCAGTTTCTATGACTATTTCCTTCTCTCTTCTTCTCATACTGTCACCAACATTCTTTTTGTTGTTTGTCGTTCAGAACTATTTTCTTCTTCTATACTTAAACAAAAGGTTCCCCAAAAAGTACAGTGATAGCTGTCATATTTGACTGAATTAGTGTTCTAGGTTCGGTTGACAGTTGTGATTAGTCAAAACTGACATTAAAAGCTTTCAAGTTGCTAAAATGGACGCCAGATGCTTTTTGCTTTAAGCGAAGCACAATTTAGGTGAAAACTTCCAAATTTAGGCAGTTACGGACCTGAATTTTGCAGGGTACAGTTGACATGACATTCCAGGACCGTAATGCAAATTTTTTACAAAAAATCCTAAACACAGACAGTAATAACAGGCAAAGGAGTGAAAAGTGACTTGTAACCGTGTTTTAGGGGAGATTTTCTGTGCTTTAATGGTTACGGACCTGAAACTTACTGGACGGACAGTAAATTCAGCCTAAATTCCAGGACCGTATTAATATTAATTTTTTATAAAGTTAATTTTAACCAAATAGTTGCTCAGAAATGTGGAACATTCAAATTAGTTCTTCCAAATCCAAAAAAAAAAAAATTATTTCATTAACCCTGAACAAACTGACATTTGTTAACTTCATCCACTGTCAAGTGAGTCATTGAAATGACCAGCACAGTTTTGGATGGGATATGACTGAATGTTGGTTCATCAGATATGCAACCAAGCATACAAAGTTGATAGTTACTAATTGGAATGCAATAATAGTCTCATGTGAAGCATTTACTTAAGTTTGTGATTGGTTGATCAACTGTGCTGGGATGAGTGTTCTCAACTGTCAAAATTAACAACAAAATGGCGTCGGACGAAATTCAAAGCATTTCTGATGTAGAACAATCAGACTGGAGCTGAGCCGACCAAAGAGGGCATAATTATCCCCTTGAGGACCGACAGGTGGGTCGATGATGAATAAAAAAAAGAAGAAAAGAAGAAGAATCGTGCAACTCGCTTGCATCGGGGCCGTGATTGAGATATGAGCAGAATCAAACAAATCGCGCCGATCTTATGATGGGCGGGCAAAGTCCGGCCTTCCGACAGATTCGAGGGGTGGGGAGGGTAAATCAAATAACATTCAAATTGAAAACCGTTTCGAATACGAAAATATAAAATTATTACGGACCCTCACACTAGCACGCAGACGTATATTTAGTTGGTCGTCCAATTTTCCAGAACATCTGCGAGTTTATTTAAAACTTAAGACCGGAACAACGAAAATAACAAACACATTAACGACTGTGTTAAAACAGAGTCGGAGGCGCGCTAAGAATGTCACCGTTGCTTTGTAAATGGACTCTATTAATTCCATATTTCAAACTTACAAATTGACTTTTTAAATATAACAATCTAAAAAAAAAAAAAACATCCAAAACTGTCTCGATCATTTCATTGACTCACTTGACAGTCGAAGAGAAGCTAACGTAAATGTCACTCCGTTTTGTCAACAGGAGTTGTATATTTATTTACAGAATGGATGCTTTTCTTACTTGAAACTGATAGTTTCAGGTAACAGTTGACTTGATAATATAAATTGCAAAGATAATTAACAAACTGGGTTTTTGAGTAGTTGAAAAACCGTAAATTGACAGTTATTCAATTGAGCAAACTGATTGACGCACGTTAGTTTGACAGCTGGCAGTTTATTGACCGGAATTTTGTATAAATGTATTGAATCATAAAACGCGTTATGATTCAACAGTCACGTGACTTTCTTTCGTGTCATGTGATTTTTAGATTATAACATCTGTGAAGCCGAAATCAAGAAAGATATCAATTCCGTGCTTCAAAATACACTCTAAGACTTCATTAACTCACTTTGACGTTACTGACATTTACCGGTGTTGCTAGACGGCAATGAGAAAGTGTCAAACAATTTTTGCGTTTTAGCTGGACACGTGACATTATTTGTCAAAAAATGTGACTTAAAGGAAAACTTACCTTGGTGGTGGATGAAATCCTTGCGGCTGATGAGGCCAAGGAAAACGATCGGGAGGCGGTGGACCCGGCGGGCCGGGAGGGAAGGCGGCGTAAGGCCCCCCTGGAAACGGCATCAGAGGCGGCCCCGTCGATAAACCACCCCCGGAACCGTCCTGTTTTTCGGGCATCAGTAATGGCTAACTGATAAACTATATTGCAAAACAATACAAAATTTTATATTATTTAATTTCGATGCGGTTGTTGCTACACTTACGTTAAAGTACACCATTTCGGCCGGTCGCTCGTACAATAATCCTTCTTTTTATGTGATAAAGTCACAAAAAATAGTTCGTATATAGACACTACAGTACGTCACTGTGGCGCGGTACTCTACGTAATTCGTTTGTGACGTGCGACACTGACTCCGCGTTCCAATGCTGCTCGGTACTGACTGGGAAAGCCCAAGAAGTACCACGGTCAGAGACGAAATTGGTGAGGGGTGGGGGCAAGCACCAGTGGCGCGCCTCTTTGCTTGATGTCTTCATTAAGGCCCCGGTTTGATATTGGAAGCGCGTTTTGCTTGATGTGGTTACCCACGATAGGGATTACGCTTTTTCGATTCAAAACCATCAAGGGGAGGGATTAGACAACCCTGTAACTGTAAAGAAGGAATTAAGGGCCTATCGCTAATGTGCGGTAAAAGTACAATAGAGCCCGAACCAACAAGCGTGAACAGATTATGCAGGGTAATTTGTAGTAAAGCCGATTAGTAGAGGGGTTGTGGAATAACAACCCTCCCGAAAACGGAAAGGACAATAGGACGACAACCAGCAGGACAAAATGCCAAAACCGGCAACACTGCCGTTAATCTCTTAATAGAGTCATTTGACCAAAGAATCGACCGAAAAGCAACCTCGAACCCACCGGCTGGAATTCGACCCTTCTGTCCCCTCCCCACTTGGAGTGGTACCCAAACGCGTTCGGCTACAGTCGGGTACTACTCGTCCAGATTGAGCGCTCACTCCTACGACGTGATTGTTTGGTACTGCTTTTAATGATACACACACAAAACAAATAATTGGAATCGTGCTGGACGAACGGCTATGATGATGAGCCGGTCGAAATGGCCATATTATTACTTGGATGATTCAATTTCTGGTGGTACTTTTTCATCAAGTTTTTTTCAATAAGTCAAAACTTAGTAAACAATTATTTGAGGAGAAACTAAAAACCGTCAAAAATGTTTTACTTGCCTGTAGAGCCAGTGTAGTTGACAACCAAACCACGTGACCTAAACACTGCAAGTGTTTTTAAGGTCACATGACGCACTGAATGTTTTGTACTGGCATGTCCTGCGGTAGTCATCTTCGAAAAGTGGTGGTTAAATCAAGCACCTAAAAAGTTAAATAGCAAAGCGTCAATAAAAATATTTAAAATAACAGAAATACTTGCCTGTAGAGCCAGACGTGGACAACCAAACCACGTGACCTAAACACTGCAAGCATTTTTAAGGTCACATGACGCACTGAATGCTTTGGTCTTGCGGTAATCATCTTGGAAAATTGGTGGTTAAATCAAGCACCTAAAAGTTAAAAAAGTTAAATATAACAGTATTTGGATAAATTACAATAGTGTTGGACCTAGTTAGTGATTGGTCAAAAGAGGTAGCAAGCTGAAACCTGAATTGTGGTTTGTGTGTGGTTTTGATTGCTAAAGATTTACAAAACAACATACCGGGTGAATTAAATGATAATTTCAACAAGATCCAGCTGGTTATCACCACATTCCGCACTCCAAACACAATAAAACAGAAGACTATTCAGATTAAAGCACAATTTTTCACAAAAAAACACCGCTAAACTCAACCAACACAATAAAAATAAACTTTCTAGTAAATAAACAAACAAACGATGGCAAATGTCAATTTTCTGCAGGGTTGCCGGTTTGTGCGTGTGCCATATTGGATTGGCCATCTAGGGGCAACCAATTCGGACACTAATTTTAAGTTGATTTCCTAAAAAATCCATACCATTTAACAACAAAACACCTAACCAATTGTATACACTAGAAATTTAGAGCTGAGTATAAAAATATGACAATTTCTGTAAATTTCCGTAGAAAGGATGAAAGGCAACATTTATTAAAAAAGAAGACTTGTCAAAAAAGATAACATAACCTAGTTAGTTGTTTATGTTAGTAAAATTATTGTTATTTTCCGGTTTTTCAGTGTTAAAAGTTTCTATTTATTAGTTAAATATTCAACAACATTCAGTTTTTGTTGTCCCTTTAGGCGGGCAGTAAGCAGTTTCTCTTGGCAAGCACCCTTAAATTGGATTCTTTGGATGTCTCAAAAATGTAACTTGGGTAAGCAAAAATATACTTAATACGATCGCCGACATATAGCCTATGTTGGGCCTTAATCTGTCCAAATTACAGTGGGTCGGAGATAATGATGGGGTCCCATAGGCGATTGAAACATCTGGTTAAGTCCCATGCAGATATCAGGAGTTTTTGACCTTAATGGTAAGTCCACATGGATTAAATCAATTGTAGACCCCAGTTCAGTTAAAAATTCACCCTGTATAGAGTGATTATCTCTTTTGGGTTCTGAGAAAATTGGAGTGAATGAAGCTGTAAAGTTTCCTGTTTATGAACACCTCGGGTTGGGTTTTATGGTGACAGTGATGCTGGCCAATTATATGAAGACTGGTACCTGGTACAGTTTTAGATCTGTAGATGGTATCGGTGTGAATAATTATGTTATTAAAGCCGCCCGACCCGTTTCCCTCACAGTTTCGGGTTCTTGTGGTTCTACAGATTAACGTCGATTCGAAAACTCGCACTGAAATTCATTAACTTGATCAACGGACCGTTGAGAACGGTTTGGCGCTCTTTCAACAACAATATAAAGATGTGAGCCATCGACACTTCAAGTTGGTAGTACGCTGGTTCGTGTGGAACCAATGCGGAATGATACTTTGTTCCATCTTGGGATTGATGCGGTTTTTATACCAAAACGAAACCGCCCCCTGTTTTTTTTTGTCTCTTTACTATTGTTACTCAGAAAGGTCACTAACATTTCCAAATAAGTCAGTCTCAGAGGGATAGTTTGTGATTGGTCAATTCAACAATCAATCAACTAGTTTAACTAGTACCAGGTGTGACTTAACGACATTCTTTTAAAGTGCAAGTGCAGTGTGACTGGAAAATTGATTTGTTGAAACAATAAGGTTAGGGGCGTGACGCGTGCCGCCCTTAAAGGGTCCCCGCGTCGTATTTACCCCTTTGATTTTGTTTAAACGTCAATAAAGGGTCAGTCGATTTGATTACATCACTGATTTTCCAGTCGGGTGCCTTGTAAAACAACTTGACAGAACAATGTGTACCCAAATAGAACCCTGGAGTTGTTTTATTTAAAAAAAAGTCCGTTTTTTTTATTTGTTGTTATAATTCTAGCAGAATCTCTCCTTAACCACTGTTTTGTTGCTCAAGCCGATTTGTGTGGCGGTTTTTCGGACTGAAAAACCCCAAACGATGATCCAATTACTGGCTTAAGATGTTCGTGATAATGATGACTTAACAAAGTCGTTGGATGGGATTCCTCCGGTCTGGGGCCCGGTTTTCTCTTTGGCTCGTCCTCGCCGTGTTTCTGTGGTACCCAAATGAGGAATTGTCTCGCGTTTCGATAATCGTCCATCCATCATCAGCTCGGGGTGGTGACACACGAGACGTTGATGGCCGTGAAACCGAAGCGGAATCTACCGGTCCCAGCTCCGCCTTGTGGAAGTCGTTAAGTCACCGAAAACGCCTCATTTACCCTCAGAAATGACACGCCGAGACTCGTTTTCTACCTTATCATTATTGGCGGCACTATTTTTCTTTTCGGAAATTAGCCGTTGAACCGGACGCTTTTGATTTTATACAGAGTGGACCCAAGTGAATTGATGATAATGGAAAAATCTTTAAACTGAGCCAAAACTGGATGTAAAATCCACTTGGAGTGAGAAAATGACAGTTTTAAGCACATTTTTGGAATCCTCATTAAATTTCCTATTTAATAACCTGAAAAAATACTACAAAATTTAGTACAGTCAGGGAGAAAAATGGTGTCAAAGCCTGAACGCCAGAAAGACAGTTTGAAAAAACAGTCAGGGACAAAATCGCCTGTAAAACCCATTTGGAGTGAGAAAATGACTGTTTTAAGCACATTTTTGGAATCCTCATTAAATTTCCTATCCAATAACCTGAAAAAACACTACAAAATTTAGTACAGTCAGGGAGAAAAATGGTGTCAAATCCTGAACCCCAGAAAGACAGTTTAAAAAAACAGTCAGGGACAAAATCGCCTGTAAATCCAACTTGGAGTGAGAAAATGAAAGTTTTAAGCACATTTTTGGAATCCTCATTAAATTTCCTATCCAATAACCTGAAAAAACACTACAAAATTTAGTACAGTCAGGGAGAAAAATGGTGTCAAAGACTGAACGCCAGAAAGACAGTTTAAAAAAACAGTCAGGGACAAAATCGCCTGTAAAATCCACTTGGAGTGAGAAAATGACAGTTTTAAGCACATTTTTGGAATCCTCATTAAATTTCCTATCCAATAACCTGAAAAAACACTACAAAATTTAGTACAGTCAGGGAGAAAAATGGTGTCAAAGACTGAACGCCAGAAAGACAGTTTAAAAAAACAGTCAGGGACAAAATCGCCTGTAAAATCCACTTGGAGTGAGAAAATGACAGTTTTAAGCACATTTTTGGAATCCTCATTAAATTTCCTATCCAATAACCTGAAAAAACACTACAAAATTTAGTACAGTCAGGGAGAAAAGTGGTGTCAAAGACTGAACGCCAGAAAGACAGTTTAAAAAAACAGTCAAGGACAAAATCGCCTGTAAAACCCACTTGGAGTGAGAAAATGAAAGTTTTAAGCACATTTTTGGAATCCTCATAAAATTTCCTATCCAATAACCTGAAAAAACACTACAAAATTTAGTACAGTCAGGGAGAAAAATGGTGTCAAAGACTGAACGCCAGAAAGACAGTTTAAAAAAACAGTCAGGGATAAAATCGCCTGTAAATCAACTTGGAGTGAGAAAATGACAGTTTTAAGCACATTTTTGGAATCCTCATAAAATTTCCTATCCAATAACCTGAAAAAACACTACAAAATTTAGTACAGTCAGGGAGAAAAATGGTGTCAAAGTACAGTCAGGGAGAAAAGTGGTGTCAAAGACTGAACGCCAGAAAGACAGTTTAAAAAAACAGTCAGGGACAAAATCGCCTGTAAAATCCACTTGGAGTGAGAAAATGAAAGTTTTAAGCACATTTTTGGAATCCTCATTAAATTTCCTATCCAATAACCTAAAAAAAAACACTACAAAATGTAGTACAGTCACAAAATTGATATTTGTAGTCGCAAACACGTAAGGGCGAAATTGGCTTGAAACCAATTAGCCTTTTAACCGAATTGTCGTTACACAAGTTAGATTAGCGGCAAACGAAAATGAGTCTTATTGTCAGTGATAAGACCGTGGGAAAACTAAACGCTTTCTTGTCCAATTTAGCCATTTATTGGCATATAATATAAATAGTGAAGTACCTTTGGGTAATAAGTCTCTTTGTTTGGTGGAATGTTACGCTGAAAGATGGTTAAAGAACACGAGACGAAACGACTTCGTTAATGTCTCTATAATGCGCCTTGACAATGACTAAATTGCGTTGGTGATTCTTTGTCTTGGCCATATCGGATAATGCATCGTTCAGGGCCGGACCAGCTCGAAAACTACCAGCAAAAGTCATTAATATTACATTATTAAGTTAAGTACAACTTTAGTGTCAAAAATAATATTTTAAATGGGACACCCTGTATATTAACTCGCTATTCGATTCCTCAACAGATACACAGTGACCTGAATATTGAAATACAATTTTTGAGTTATTTAAGGTCAAATTTGCCTCAACCTTAATGAAGCACTGAAACACCCTGTAACTCGGTTATTTTTTGGAGTTCAGAGTGGTTTAACCACTTAAATTAACCGTTTTGAGCTCCTTTTTCCCGTAGTGTGGAGTAAAAAATTGTATCTGGAAAATTGCCTACAGGGTGACAAAAAATGTGAACCACCATACTTTTGTTGTACACCCTGTATAGTGGAGGCAAAAACGGTCCTGTAAATTTACGGTGCTGTGTTAAGAAGTTGATTAGGAACATTTTTGGTCTCTTTCAAATTTTTCGTTACTTTCACTGTTTTTGAGTAATTTAAGAAAAACTGGTTGGGTGCAACAAATTTACAAATCAGTAAAATTGCGAACGGTTTAAAAGACAGTCAGGGGCAAAATCGCTTGTAAGACCCACTTGGAGTGACCGAATCATGTTTATAAGCACATTTTTGGAATCCTCATTAAATTTCCTACCCAATAACCTGAAAAAGTACTACAAAATTCGGTACAGTCAGGGAGAAAAGTGGTGTCAAAAACTGAACGTCAGAAAGACAGTTTAAAAAAACAGTCAGGGATAAAATCGCCTGTAAATCCAACTTGGAGTGAGAAAATGACTGTTTTAAGCACATTTTTGGAATCCTCATTAAATTTCCTATCCAATAACCTGAAAAAATACTACAAAATTCGGTACAGTCAGGGAGAAAAGTGGTGTCAAAGTTTGAACTGCCAGAAACACAGTTTAAAAAGAAACGTGGTTAATTTGAGTGCAGCGCCTGGCGGTGGGTGCATCAACTATTTTCGGCCACAAACTCCTAAATTAACACTCTTACACGAGGTAAACGAATCATGGAAAATAAGCGGGGGAATCGGTATATCAATTCATTTCCACGGTTACGTGGTCGCCTTTTTGTGTGACTTTTTACACAACAATCGGCCCGACCAAACCGTCCCTAATCTCTTCTTCTTCTCGACCTCGAGAGCAGAGAAATCCACTCTTTTGTCGGCTTGTGACGTGTTTATTACCAACCAGGTACACTCCGAGTTAAAGTTGAAAATTAACTTAATAATCTAATACAAATTTAGTTTTACATTTTTTTTGAAACATTATCGCAACCAATGTTGAGACTGACTGAAAATTTCATTTAAATAATAGTAAAAGGCATGCTAGTAATGGGTTTGGTGGTGTGAAATTTCTTCGCGGACTGTACCTGAAATGGGACCTTTTTTCAGAGTGAATATGGTCTAATTTATGGTTCGATTTTAATTAGTCTTCTTTCACCTGTTGGCCCATTTGTTATAGCATCAAAAACGTGGAAATTACATAACACTAGGCCAGGGAACCATTAACTTTGATATATTAATAAGGAACCCGAGATGCCTGTTTACCTAAAAACGTTGGACCATCAAATGTGTTGGTAATGCACCAAAATCACCAGCAGAAACAAAATGGTATCAGATCGGTGTTGTTTGGTTTATGTAACCCGTTTAGGAGATATTAATTGTGAGATTAGACTGTGACAGACATTTAGTTGACAGGTGTCATTATTACAATGTCAACATCAAAACCCATTCTATGAAGCTGTAAAACTATAAAATATGACACATTATAGAATTGATTGGAAAAGTACTTAAACTCTCGTTTACACTTTCATGGGTGTAATTTTCCTATTGCTGCGTTATTTGACGTATAGTTTGGTCTGTCCTTACATTGTCTACTGTCAAAATGTGCTCCATAAAGGTGTGAAAGTGTCAAACTTTCCTAAAAGACTACGTAATCAGTGGAAAATGATTTAACTGTGTTTTATACCTTCATGAATTTCAAAATAACCGCCAATTTAACAGTGAAAGTAAGGAGATTTACAGAAAGTTTGTAATCTGGTGCATCTTTTTCCTTATATACGTTTTTCCAGTAACTTTTAAAATAACGGAGTAATTTGCGTCTAAAAACATCACTAGGTAAAGACAAATTTTAAAATAACTGCCTATTTTGACGCCCTCTAGTGGCGTAACGGTGAAAGTTATTAAAATAAATAAGAACACTTTCAGAAAGCTTGTAATTTGGTCTATTTTTCACTTTAAATACGTTTTTCCTGTAACTTTTAAAATAACGGCGCAATTCGTGTTTGAACCCAGCAGTGCACAACTAACTTTAAAGACAAATTTCAAAGTAACCGCCAACTTTAACGTCCTCTAGTGGCGTAACAGGGAAAGTTATTAGAACAAGTAAGGACACTTTCAGAAAGTTTGTAATCTGGTCCATCTTTTTCCTTAAATACATTTTTCCTGTTACTTTTAAAATAACGGCGCAATTCGTGTTTGAACATGGCAGTGCACAACTAACCTTCAAAGACAAATTTCAAAATAACTGCCAATTTTAACGCCCTCTAGTGGCGTAACGGTGAAAGTTACTAGGACAAGCTTGTAAACTGGTCCATTATATGAGTTTCTTTGTGTCACTTTTGAAATAACTGAGTTAGACAGAAAAATCGTTAAGGGCCAAATTGGGTTAAAACAAATTGCGCTTTTAATGAAAGTGCCCCTAGTAACCCACTTTGGCAACACGCAAAAATCGACCTTATTGACATTTTTTTATTGGTTTAACCCATCAACCAGTGACGTACTTAGTAAAATTGAATTAGAAAACCATTTCTAACGAGTTTGAACTCATTGGGGATTATTAATCAGTCGATGACAGGGTTGGCTCGTTAACTTCCTCACGAATAAAAATATGCCGTTTATCAAACGGGATTTGGAGCCCCGTAAATCTGTCAAAAATGAGCGTCGACCCGGGGTAGCGGCGACATAAGTCGGGACACATGTAGAAAACGATAAACAACTTTTTCGAGTCGAAAATATGGCGCTGGTGGCATCAATTTGTGATTTTAACAGTCAAACTTACTTCCAGGCAACATTTTTGCGGATTATGTTACACTGTGCATGATAAATAACCCTGACAGGCGCCAAATGTTGTTCCGCAACCAGAAACCCCCCGAAAACTCTTGACACTTTTCGTATTTCCTGATTGTACAACAAAACAGGATTCTATTTACGTTTCGGTCCTCGAACCGATAAATCACCGGACAATGTGTCAGGTTAGTGCGGCGGCTGACTGTATAAGGGATCCGTTCCACGAACTTTTTTTGGGGGATTTTTACCTAAAAGTGGATAATTATGTACTGCGGGATATTTCTTTTGTGTCCACTAATTCCTTTAAAACCCCATTGACATATTGTTAGGACGGTATCTTGAAAACAACCAAATTTTTCTAGCTAATTCTTTGAAACAGATTATTACACCATCTTGATTGAACCGAGGGGTAAAATTTTAATTGTACTATTTTTGGTAGAGTTTTATACGTCAATGGATAGCCAATGAAATGAGCTTTCTAAAAATGTCCCTATTTAGGTTGAAAGGTTAGACAGTTTGGCCGCTAGAGGGTGTCAAAGTTGACCAATTTTTGTATCACTTTTTTTGTGCATCCTCTTGTTTAATCCTCAAAAACTCGCTTAATTGCACTATTTTTGGTAGAGTTTTATACGTCAATGGATAGCCAATGAAATGAGCTTTCTAAAAATGTCCCTATTTAGGTTGAAAGGTTAGACAGTTTGGCCGCTAGAGGGTGTCAAAGTTGACCAATTTTGTATCACTTTTTTTGTGCATCCTCTTGTTTAATCCTCAAAAACTCGCTTAATTGCACTATTTTTGGTAGAGTTTTATACGTCAATGGATAGCCAATGAAATGAGCTTTCTAAAAATCTCCCTATTTAGGTTGAAAGGTTAGACAGTTTGGCCGCTAGAGGGTGTCAAAGTTGACCAATCACAATACTGTAATACGCATATACTGCACATAGAGAGCAACCCCTAATTAACTGTTTTCTTCTTGTGGCTTGGTAATAGTCCATTTTCTTGATCTTCAAGCGAAAATCGAGAGGAAGAAACAAAAAAAGAAAGAAACGCGACCGACCAATCAGAATGGCGTGTCCACGGCATGGCCGCTTTCGCTTCGGTCTTTCTGACATCTCACTTGCCCTGACATGGAAGGGAACATAGTCAACTGGACTTTTAATCACACCAGAAAACTCACATAAATGTGGCCCAAATTGGTTTAGAATAACCTCATTAGGGGGCGCTATGGTGTTTTCTAACTTTTTTTGAGTTTTCTTCCATTCACACCACTCAGCCCTCTACTTAATACGCTGTTGTAAATACCGGGCTTTGCCACACTTCATAGATAAGATATGTAATTACAAAGATTTAGTAAGTCATAAATGCAGAAACATCAGTTTGTATAGGTTGTTTACAGGTAAACAGGCGCAATTAACCGGGTACCAATTCCGGTAACAGCGAGGCGTGTCTTGGCGTGTAATTGGTTGACGGGTACCAGGTGCCCAAAGGCTCCGCCCTCTCTCTCCTTTTGGCCTAAGGTACTTGAAACAGCCCGCAAAATTTGCATGTATAAATACGTAATTGGCGCTTATTGTGACTTTATTATGCCTGTACAGGACGTGTCAAAAAAGTAACCCAGAAAAGTTCAAAATGGGGAATGCTACTATAGTCAAACTTTAGTTTTATCTTAAAATTAACGAAGAAACATCTCTTCTTGAGCAATCGTATGCTACTTACCATAAAATGATCTTCACAACAGGACAAGTTTTGTGTGTGCACCAAGTGTTTTCCGAATTTGCAGATTTCTCGGCACAGGTAGAAACATGTTGGATGGCGAAACTTGATTAGTATTATTGCAACACCATTTTTTTAAATTCATATTTACTACTATTAGCATTTTGATGACTGGGGCAATAAAAAATAAACAAAACCAAAATAAACAGTAAAATAGGGTTAGGGTGACGTCGACGTGATCTTCTTTCTTGACTGATTAAATAAGTATCAACGTTGCCGTTTTAGGCAAAACACAATTATTATCACGTGATAATTCCTTAAAGGAAAACAACGGTAAACACGTGACTCTCTCTTTTTGACCAATCACAAACTATTAAGTGCTGTGATTTGCAGGAGTGGAGAAAATTTAGGGTTTTTTCCTTAACCAGTCAATGAATGAAACAACTTTAATTCGTGTATTAACAGAACCTTACTTACAATTAAAAAAATACTTAAATATAAAAAAATATCACAAATTAAAAGATCTACGAATGGAATTGTTGGGAAGTTTATTTTTTTCCAATTTTATTGTTGACGTGTCTACGAGGCGTCCACCTGAGGGCGCTACTGTCCACGCACAGTCTGGGCCTTTTATACTGACTAGATCGAATGTGCTCATCCACCAATTTGGGCGTGACACAAATCACGTGCTGCCCCTTCCAGTATTTCACCATGTTCATGCTTTGTAGCGTTGAAATAATATCGGTCTGGGTAATACTAGTCATTTGGCTGGAATTTTCAACACAATCAGTTAATTGGAAAGAAAAAACACAGGGACAACCCACCTTAAGTCTTTTATGCTTAAGGTACCACGAAAATCTCTAAGAATCTCCAGTAATACCCAACTCCAGTAGCTGCGATAGCTCAACTTTCCTAAATCGCTTAAAGGCTGTTCAGGACTACCTACTGTCCCTTCCAACCTGGACAATTCATAACTGAAGGCTATGAGCAGTTTACCGTAGCCTTGACGTTGGTAGGGGGGTAAAGTAAGGATGCAGGCCACGTTATTACCATCCGGAGATTCTTTTTCCTGTAATTTTATTATTTCAAAGTTTATTCCTCTCTTTTTGAGAGTGTTCTTTTTCTACCTTTGAAAAATACCCAACAATGTGGGCACCTTGTTTGTCCACTTCACATAAAATGTAGAACAAAAAGGGTTCCACGTCAAAATACAGGGTTTTGTGGTCCAGGAACAGTTTGGCCAATAAACACAAATTTTGGCAATAAACCTAAATTGAAAAATTGACATTACATGACAGTTCCAAGCCCTTAAGGGCCACAAATACCTTATGGTCTTTTCCATCAACCTCGTAGACGGACAAAGTTCCTTTCCGGTATATTTCCTTACCGACCGGTTGTCTCCAAGTGCATTCACTCTAAATTTGAAAAAAAATTCTAATATTTTAAGGTTTTTAAAAAAAAAAACGTTTACTATATTATAAACTATACCATACGATATACAGGGTGCTCAAGTTAAAGAAACACGTCACGTGACCTTAAGAATATCATTTAAACCTTAAAAACCCTCACGTGATTTTTAAAATTCCATTTTAGAATTAAAAACAGTCACGTGACCTTAAAATTATCATTTAAAAAGTCCTTAAAAACCCACGTGATTTTTTAAAAAATTCATTTTAGCATTTAAACATTAAAAACAGTCACGTGCCCCTTACAATTCCATTGTGGCTTTAAAAATGGTCACGTGATCCTTAAAAGTGTATTTGATGATTGAAAACAGTCACGTGACCTTAAGAATATCATTTAAACCTTAAAAACCCTCACGTGATCGTTTAAATTCCATTTTAGCATTAAAAACAGTCACGTGCCCCTTACAATTCCATTGTGGCTTTAAAAATGGTCACGTGATCCTTAAAAGGTGTATTTGATGATTGAAAACAGTCATGTTACACGCACAATAACGTTTTAATCCTAAAAATGGTCACGTGATTTGACAAATGACATTTGATGATTAAAAACTGTTATGCGACATTCAAGATCAATTTTTGTTAAGTCTCTGGAATGTTGTAGGAGCTTTAACAGAGCTTTGGAAGATGTCAAAAACTTCTAGAACCTTCTGGAAGGCTCTAGAGCGTATCAAAAGGTTTGGAACGCTCTGAAAAAGTTCTAGAAGCTTCTGGACATCTTTATTGCGTCTCAGAAAGTTTTAGAATGTGGTGAAAGCTTCTAGAATGTTTTAAAACGCCCTGACAAACTTCAGAACATCCTGGAAGCTTTTAAAGTGTTCTGGTAGGCTTTAGAACGTTCTAGTACGTTATAGAAGTATCTGAAAGGTTGTAGGAGCTGTAACAAAGTTTTGAAAGGTGTCAAAAACTTCTAGAACCTTCTGGAAGGCTCTAGAGCGTATCAGAAGGTTTGGAACGATCTGAAAAGTTCTAGAACCACTGAAACCAACCTCATTTGAACACAAAAACCATGAAAAAAAAATATTCAGGGTGTTTCATTCTGATTGACTGAAACTGACATTTCTTTTGGTATTCTACCAAATTTTCAGAATTATGATCATTACAGTTTTTCACCCTGTAGTTACCCACTTACCATATGGTACCGGTAGCTTTTCTCCAGTCTCATATACTTCAAACAGTACTCGCATATCCACAGTTTGGATTGTCGGCCATATTCTTCTGGATAGGGACTAAAGTACCAAGTGTCGATTTCGAATCGACCAATTTGGATCTTATCGATATATTTGACTTTTGTGATTTGTTCGTGTTCTTTTTCTAGAGCCGCCGTTGTAGGGTCCATTTCCGCATAACTACATCCATAAAATTATTAATTATTGACCACCATTTCAGGGTAGGAGTCACAGGTGGCGCTGTACGAATTTTATTACAGCGCCATCTGTGAATAAATAACAACAACTCTTACAGATTACATTATTTGAATGTACAGCAATTTTGTAAATTGTTTTTTAAAAAATTAAGTAATTTTTGCTACATACTTACGTTTTTTGAATGTGATTAATTTCATCGTGCCTCCTTTTCTGGTTTCTTGTAATTTTCCTGTCTGAACTATCTGATAGTAAGTCAGTTATAACAGGACCTTCTTTCCAAGCCTTCATATCCGGCATTTTTTGTCCATCGGTCAAGTTGAACCTGGACGACATTATCCGACCTCTAGGAACCTGAAAATACCCTTAATTAAGCCCCTTTACAGTTTGAGCCTGCAGACATCATACCCATTCATCCAACCGTCTGTTATAACCTTCGTAATGCACGTAATACTCGTACTGCCTCTCGATTTCATTGTACCTGGACTGTATAATCTCCCCCGGGTCTATAAAATAGGTTGACAGTGTTTGGGGGCGGGCAAAGAAAACAAAACACGAAAACCCCCTTGGATTTGGAGGTTAGAATAAACAAAGCGGCGTACTTACACCAGGAATTGTCGCTGCGGCGCACCAAATAGTGGATCCCCACGTCCAGGGGCTGTTCCTCGGCACTCTCGCTGTCTTCATCGTGGGGAGTCGATTTGGAGTTTTCACTTTCCGATTTTTTACGCATTATTTCGTCACCCGAAACTTCCGGAACGTCCGTGCTCGTTTCTGGATCGGCCATCTTGAATTATTCCCGTTATGGTTATGAAAGCGCCTGCGCCATTTTATTGCGGGTTGCCTAATTAATCTATGGTCTGTGAGAGATAAGTTTGCAGTGACGTCACGCAAATTATTACTTAGAAACTTCAAAACTATTAGGAGCTTTATTCTCACTAATTAACTATTATAAACGATTGCTTTGTAAGCAAATATTTCGCCATGGTACCGCCCAGAGTTGCACTAATCCACCTTGACCGCCCACAGCCACCCAGTTTCCTTTAACCGTCAAACTGGTGAGTACTTGTTTAGGAACTTTTTCGCTGAATGTTAAGGGAATTGACTTTCCTTGCACTAGATGGTATATTTCTAGGGTGCCTCCCAGACCACACCCTACCAGGAGTTGGTTTTCGTGTAGTACAAAAGACAAGTCGTTCAAGGGGGATTTGGTGAAAATCACTTGTGCTGGATCGTCCTATACAAACGAGTTTACAAAAATGTTTTAATTGAATTTTGTTATTGATTTACTTGGTTTAAGACGTAAATTCTGACCTCCCCGTCGGTACCACTTGTCAGGAACAAATCTTTGTTGTGGGGGCAACATTGCACCGATACAATTTCTCCTCCATGCGGTTCGTAGTATTTGAAAACTGGATCGAAACATGGCAGGTCGTTGATACCTAAAAAACCTCCCGTAATGGACATTATGGTGAATACTATGGTCAGTTTACTTTTGGTTTTGGTTGCTCCTAAAACTGAACACCTAACCACCAAGCCACCCTCCAAACCCACGATAAACACGTCAGGCAAGTGGGTAGAGAAATCAAAGCAAACCACCCCCAAATCACCTTTCTCCAATACCGACTTGGAGATTTCGGTGGATTGATTAATTCGACCCAGAATTGGAGCTTTAATTTTGTACCTAAAACCCTCCCACTTTACATTTTTATGTATTCTACAGAAACACCTACAAAGTTTTCAGCTGCAAGCATCCTGTAGAAAGATCGAAATTCCAGATTTTCACCAAACCATCTGTACTAGATGTGGCCAGAAGAATCGACTTGGGGCTGTTAACGTCACTGGTCCAGGTCACGTGAGTGACGTATTCGTCGTGGCTACCACGTCACAGATTAGAGGGTCCAGGTCGTTGTCAATGTTCCAGATATACACGTGACCTGAGAGATCTTTAGATAATTTTGTAAAGCTGTAATTTGCGTACAACCTGTAAAGGTGCCTGCAGCCAAGACGTTACTGTGAAGAGGATGAAACTTGACGGTGGTAACGCACGATTCACAAGTCAGTCGTTTCCTGGGGAACAATTTTTCCTCCCTGTTCAGCTGGTAGACGCACACAACTCCAGAGTGGTGGCACCAGGTCTTGTGTTTGTAGCCGCAAGTCATCGCCAGAGCGCTTCTCGAATTGTTCCACAGTAGATTTGACACCACTGATGGAATCTGATTGGTTGATTGTAGTTTGGGTTTTAAATTTTCTCTAGCAAAACTCACAGCCTTGCTTCCTTCTTCCCTTACGGTTACTTGTACAGTCTGTACCAGTTTACAGGTAGCCTCTATGGGGTCGTCTAAAAGCCGGTAGTTGCGGAACGCCTTGGAGGTGTTTGCTCTGTCCAGTTGCTCTTTCATTTTAGGGTAGATTGAGTTTAACCATTTGGCCAGTTTGTCCATGTCCACTGTTTCAGAACGTTCACAGGGAACGTCGGTTTGAATGGGTTTTGATGTTGTGTCCGAAGTGGTGCAACCAATTTCTTTTACCGAAAACTCGGTAGTTTGGGTGGGGGTGTTTACTGACACCCTTAAAGGTTATTGCTTTAGCAGGTAAATAGTTCACTTAAAGTGGTACTTACTTGGTGACCTTCCATTTTGACTCAAAACCGACACATTCGTTGTGTTTGACTGAAAACATGGTTATAATGCCGCAAGTCAATTGCTCTCTAAAATGTTTGTGTTTAGAAAACGTTGCTATGGCAACTACAAGCCGCATTCGTTTTCGCGCTCCATGGAGCAAGAAGAACGAATACAACGTCACAATGACGTAATTTGACAGTTGGTCAAATTGTGGTTTGGCCAAAATACGTCATCGTGACGTCACGTTCGCTCTGCTCGATCTATGGAGCGTAAAACGAATACAGCCTGTAAAGGGTGTGGTGGTTCAATAAACTAAACTCTTGTACAGTAGGATCAAAAATAGTATTGCAAAATTACAGTTATTCAAAAATAATTATAATCTATAGCGATTTTTGACAGTTGTGACATCTGTCACGTGACACAAGTAAAGTATTAAAGTGTTCCTTAACGTCCCAACTATCAAATTTGGTTCCATGGGAGGTGTAAATACAACTTATAGTGCAATTCCTCAAAGAAACACACTTATTTGATATTTTATATTTTCAGGTCACTGCTGAGTGATTTTTGACAGTTGTGACAGCTGTCACGTGACGCAAGTCAAGTATTAAAGTGTTCCTTAACGTCCCAACTATCAAATTTGGTTCCATAGGGGTGTAAATACAACTTACAGTGCAATTCCTCAAAGAAACACACTTATTTGATATTTTATACTTTCAGGTCACTGCTGAGTGATTTTTGACAGTTGTGACAGCTGTCACGTGACGCAAGTCAAGTATTAAAGTGTTCCTTAACGTCCCAACTATCAAATTTGGGTCCATGGGGGTGTAAATACAATTACAGTGCAATTCTCAAAGAAACACACTTATTTGATATTCTATTACTTTCATGTTACTGGTGAGTGAGTTTTGACAGTTGTGACAGCTGCCACGTGTATGACAGCTGTCACGTAAGGCAAGCAAAGTGGGAAAGTGTTTCTTAACGTCTCAACTGTAAAATTTGGCTCCATGGAGCTTTTTAAACCGAATTTTCAGTGTAATTTCTCAAATTAGTAACAATTTCTAATTTTATAGTTTTGGATCATTGGTGAACGGGTCTCGACAGTTATGACAGCTGTCAAGTGACGTAAGAAACGTATAAAAGTGTTCTTTAGCGTCAGAGAACTGTCAAATTTGGCTAAATAAAGCTTTAAACATAATTTTCAGTGTAATTCCACAACTTAGATCTTCTACAGCTTCAGATCACAGGGATTGACCGATTGATTGATGATTAACCGGTTTTTGGCAGTTATGACATATGTGCCACGTGACGCAAGCAACCTTAACGTCAGAACTGTCAAATTTGGTCTATGGTTTGACTATGTTTAGACAGTCATTCATTCTCAATATATTTTTAGACAGTTGGCAAGATGGTTAGTCAAATTTAAGCTTTTATATACAGTGGGATAAAAAAATGTATTGTACATATACAGTTATTCAAAAATTATTATAATCTAGATTTGATATCAATAATAAAAGTTCTGATTTGTCCAGGATTGAGGACAACATTCAACTCATCATCTTGAGCGTTAATCACCGTATGTCTAGCAGTCCTAAGCAATTTCTGAACGGTATCATCTTCAGGGTTTTCCAACACCACGTCCTGGTACCGCGTTTCTTCAACACCGTCTCCGGTGTTGAACTTCAATCTTTCATTATCCGCCAACCATTGATTGCCACCCAAGGTGGTTTCGGTGGCCTTGGTCACTTTAAAGGCCACAAACAGGTCCTGCAGAGTAATTAGTTAGTTGGGGGTGAGACAAAGTGAGCTGCTGAGAGACCTTTAAGGCAACCACGACAGGTTGTGACAGTTCTTGTCCCGTTTCGTACACGTGCTCCAACCTCAGGAGAAAACTAAATCCAATCCACGGTTCCAAAGTCAAAATTTGTACATTCTGAGGTAAGGGTTTGGTGAGTCCTGTGTACTGTAACAAACCTCTTAAAGTGCTTTAAAGTTTTAAAAAAAACTCCACTTACATCTTTAATTTTAGCTTCTTTAAGAGGTGAGACAAAAGTCCAAGTGTCTAACAGTCTTCTTTGGGCTATATCCTTAGTCCTGGCTGGAATAACCTTTATTTACACTTTTTGTCACAAAAACTGGTTATATATACTAACCATCTGAGTGCTTTGGAGCTATAGTGACGTAGTGGGACCCCCGGACTATCAAACCTTCCCCAAACGCGGTTTCGTTCAAAGCTTCACCCACCCCAAAAGCATCATCATGGAGACACCTCCGGTGAAGCTACACCAGATTGTTGTAACACCCCTACCAACCCATCAGCAACTCACCATCAATTCAAGTTCACCATCTTTGAGACTGGAACCACCTTGAGCCCGGTCCACCAACACTGCCAAGTCCATACTGTCATCCCCCAAGGAAATTTGTGACGTCACGGGGTAGTAGTTGCCTGCCACCGGTTCTGACAGATTCACCCTCCACGTGGGTCTAAAGTCACGTGTTCTTTTTAAGAGCTGTTTCCCGTTTGAGTCAGTGTAGAAAGTGGAGTTGCTCTGCATGTTTGTGGAGTACTTGGTGATCACCTCTACTCCTAAAGGTCCTCTACAAATAGAGAGTTTTGATTCATTTCAGTGTGAATGTTTTGAGGGAATTACTCAAAAGGTAAAGGTCCGATAACCCAATCAAACTCCACGTAATCATCAATAGAGTTGACTCGAATAATTTGCTTGATGTAGTCGTTGAAGACCTGGTGAAGCTCGGCGACCACGTTTCCTTCGTGAATTGAGTACTTGACCTTGTCGGTCACTTTCACCAAGTCACCTTGTGGTCGAAAAATGTATGCACCAGAGGAGCGATTCTCGAAGACGCTGTTGTCCCCTACGAAACCTTGGTAAAAGTAAAAGTTTTGCTCCAGAGGTATGGTTAGGTTGCCAATTTTGATATGGGACACCAAGCCAGTGTACGGATCGATATTAAACGCTGAACTCTGCTTGAAAATTGATTTTCTTTAAAAAAATTCAGTGTTTTTATGGGTTAGTACCTTTAAAACTCTTTCACCACCACCTGGTGAATTCTGCTTGGTGATGACTAAATAAGACTTCCAACCTAAGGGTGGAACATCCAGGGCGGTGAACAGAAGGTCGTTTTCAGCTTGACTAACTCTTCCTGGGATGTTTTTGATGAAATCCGGTATGGGGATGACTTGGGTAGTCAAAGAGGAACCTTTTAAGTCTTGAACACTAAAGCTGGTTCCGTTAACTGGTATTCGCACCACCTTGCTCACTGGTCTGCTTAAAGGATTGTAAACGGTCACCATAAACTGGTGATTACCTTCAGATGGGCCACACTGGCTTATGTTCACTAGAGGGCAATTATCCAAAGTGATATTTACATTGAGAAGTTTGCTGGAAACAACCAAAATTACAACAAACAATTTGTATGGATGGGTTTGTACGGTACTTGACGGCAGCTGTGATGACCAGTTGACACTCTTCGAAACCCTGCTCCAGGTGTCTGGTGTAGTCATCGGCCACGTGCTGCTTCTCAGTCCCGGTGATGGCGTCGTGGTGCTGCATCACTCCCATCGCTTCTCTGAGAACGTTCAAATCGACTCGATCTTCCGGACCTAGGTCGGCCATGGCGTAGAGTTGTTTGCAAATCTGTGGAAAGGTCGTCTTCGAACCGAGTTGAGAGGAGTTTTAAAAATCTACCTGAAGGAAGTTGTTTCCTAATCTTTCGTAGCGTTTCACTGCAGGTCTGGAGGTGAAATAGCCGGTCCAGAAGGCGTGTGGATCTGAGGCGTAAGGGAAGAAATCGTCATTCTTCACGGGCCATCTGCGACTGCCAGCTTCATCGTGAACGGCTTTGACGTAACATGACGGTGTGGAGTAGATTAGGTTGTACTTGGAACCGTTTTTTTGTCTTTGATTCACGTAACTGTCAAAAACAGTGCAAGTTTAACATACAAGTGCGGTAACATGTGCCAAAGACAGAAAACCTAATAAAAAATCTAGTAGAAATTTTCAGTTTTTATTTTTTTGTGACCTAATTGAACCGTTTCCGAGATATTTACGAAAATTTTAAGGCAACTTTGACGCCCTCTAGCGGCCAAACGGTACTACTTAGCGATGTGCACTTGACACCAAGCGATAGCCCCATTCATTGCCTATTTACAATCCTCTCTTGTCTTTATGCAGAAAGTTTCAAATAAGTGAGTTATTCACGATTAAATGGAGAGATGCACCAAATTTTCCTCGAAATCGGAATTTTTGGACCCCTTAACAGGGTACTTTTATAAGTACCAAAATATTGGTACTTTCTCTCTGAAATTCACTACATAAACTAAGTTGAGTCTAAAAATCTCAATTTTGGTGTCAGATTACTGGTAGGTGGTACCATTTTCGAGATTTCAATTCTTGGTTATTAAAAAAGTACAAAATACCACTTTAAAAGTAAAAATTTAAAATTTTTCTCCAAAAAATTGCAAAAGTGCCCCCTTTAAAAATTTTGAAATTTTCAGTTTTTATTTTTTTACAAAAAAACGGTACATTTTTCGGAAAAAGTGTACATAAGAGAAAAGTTGCGTCTTGTCGAGATACATACCCAGTAAAAATTTTCAACCCCATCAATTAAACCGTTTTGGAGATATTTACGAAAATGTTCGAAAATTTTAAGGCAACTTTGACGCCCTCTAGCGGCCAAACGGTACTACTTAGCGATGTGCACTTGACACCAGTCGATAGCCCCATTCATTGCCTATTTACAATCCTCTCTTGTCTTTATGCAGAAAGTTTCAAATAAGTGAGTTATTCACGATTAAATGGAGAGATGCACCAAATTTTCCTCATAATCGGAATTTTTGGACCCCTTAACAGGGTACCTTTATAAGTACCAAAATATTGGTATTATCTCTCTGAAATTCACTTTATAAACTAAATTGAGTGCACAAATCTCAATTCTGTTGTCAAATTACTGGTAGGTGGTACCATTTTGGAGATAACCTAAAAAATAGAAGTTTTTTTCCATTTTCAGCACATTTCAATGCATAGCTTGGTTATTAAAGCCAATCTGTCACTTTGACACTTTACATTAAATTTCTACTATCACTTTAAAAGTATTTGCACTGTTAAAGTCAAAATTAAAAATTCAAAATTTTTTTCCAAAAATTGCAAGGTACCCCCTTTAAAAAATGTGAAATTTTCAGTTTTTATTTTTTTACAAAAAAACGGTACATTTTTCGGAAAAAGTGTACATAAGAGAAAAGTTGCGTCTTGTCGAGATACATTCCCAGTAAAAATTTTCAACCCCATCAATTAAACCGTTTTGGAGATATTTACGAAAATGTTGGAAAATTTTAAGGCAACTTTGACGCCCTCTAGCGGCCAAACGGTACTACTTAGCGATGTGCACTTGACACCAGCGATAGCCCCATTCATTGCCTATTTACGATCCTCTCTTGTCTTTATGCAGAAAGTTTCAAATAACTGAGTTATTCACGATTAAATGGAGAGATGCACCAAATTTTCCTCAAAATCGGAATTTTTGGACCCTTAACAGGGTACCTTTATAAGTACCAAAATATTGGTACTATCTCTCTGAAATTCACTTTATAAACTAAATTGAGTGTACAAATCTCAATTCTGTTGTCAGATTACTGGTAGGTGGTACCATTTTCGAGATAACCTAAAAAATAGAAGTTTTTTTCCATTTTCAGCACATTTCAATGCATAGCTTGGTTATTAAAGCCAATCTGTCACTTTGACACTTTACATTAAATTTCTACTATCACTTTAAAAGTATTTGCACTGTTAAAGTCAAAATTCAAAATTTTTCTCCAAAAAATTGCAAGAGAGTGCCCCCCCCCTTTAAAAATTTTGAAATTTTCAGTTTTTATTATTTTACAAAAAAACGGTACATTTTTCGGAAAAAGTGTACATAAGAGAAAAGTTGCGTCTTGTCGAGATACATTCCCAGTAAAATTTTCAACCCCATCAATTAAACCGTTTTGGAGATATTTACGAAAATGTTCGAAAATTTTAAGGCAACTTTGACGCCCTCTAGCGGCCAAACGGTACTACTTAGCGATGTGCACTCCACACCAGTCGATAGCCCCATTTATTGTCTATTTACAATCCTCTCTTGTCTTTATGCAGAAAGTTTCAAATAACTGAGTTATTCACGATTAAATGGAGAGATGCACCAAATTTTCCTCAAAATCGGAATTTTTGGACCCCTTAACAGGGTACTTTTATAAGTACCAAAATATTGGTAGTATTTCCCTGAAATTCACTAGATAAACTAAGTGGAGTCTAAAAATCTCAATTTTGGTGTCAGATTTCTGTTAGGTGGTACCACTTTCGAGATAACCTAAAAAATATTAACTTTTTACAGTGTAGCCTTTGGCTGAATGTTTTCTGTCTTTGTCTCGCGCATGCAACTTCTCTGTCCGTTGCACGGTTGATCAATGATCAATTTTTCGTAAATAACTGAATAAGCAACTTACTAGATGAGTTTATCCAAATTTTTGAACCAAACTTCAGCATCCTGGTAGTTGAAATCCTCGCCCATAGTAATCAGTACGTTATTGGTAGTGTACACTTGAGTGACGTTATCCAAGTACTCGATAAAGTTGTCAACTTTGCTGTCAACATTGTACTCAAAACTCTTCTTGTCATCGATAAAAGGCTCATCATCGCAGAGCAGATCAAAACAAAAACCAGGTGGAGGTCCGTAAGTATTGTACAAAATTCCCGTGAAGATGTCGCTGCTTTCGCCCAAACTGTCACTAGCCTGCCACACCATTTCCGGTGTTTTGGTCGTCCATCTGACACGTTTCTCCTGGTAGTCGATTCGGCCCAGCAACACCGCGTCGAAACCCAGCTGGGCAAAAATACTGGCCATTTCCTTGCTGTGTCCAAATGGGTCAATTTGCCAGCCAATTTTTGGTCTACCGCACTCCCCAAAAGTGTCATTCAACTTCCTGTTTTGGTCACATTTTTTAAACTTTTTAAAACAATGTCAGAACCAACCTCAATCCCCAGGTCATCTGATCGATGATGCTTTGATAGTTGGTGGTGGCCTCATCGTTCATCGACCAACCGCCTCCAATAAACTCCAACTGGCCGGTTTTGACAAAGTTACGCACCCTGGCTTTGACAATGTCGTGCTGTTTGATCCACCACTTCCAGAAGAAGGCGGTTTCAACGTAGATAAACCTGGAAAAGTAGTCGGCGAAAATGTCTAGAAATGTTAGTACCACGTGACTTACCGGCGACTTTTGTCTTTCATCAAAGAATCCACCACTGTGTCCAAAATGTATTGCACCCCAGCATTTTGGCTGTTCGTATTACCTTAAACGGAGTTTTTGTCTAATTTATGATTGGCAACATTGTCAGTCATGTTTGTGATTGGTCAAAAAAGCAGCTGCTTTGTAGTAAGTTGCTTTATTCAGTTATTTACGAAAAATTGATCATAGGGAAACCGTGCAACGGACAGAGAAGTTGTATGCGCGAGACAAAGACAGAAAACATTCAGCCAAAGGCTACACTGTAAAAAGTGAATATTTTTTAGGTTATCTTGAAAATGGTACCACCTAACAGAAATCTGACACCAAAATTGAGATTTTTAGACTCAACTAGTGAATTTCAGGGAAATAGTACCAATATTTTGGTACTGATAAAGGTAGCCTGTTAAGGGGTCCAAAAATGTCCAATTTTGTCACATTTTTGGTACACATCTCCATTTAATCGTGAATAACTTAGTTATTTGAAACTTTCTGCATAAAGACAAGAGAGGATCGTAGATAGGCAATGAATGGGGCTATCGCTTGGTGTCGAGTGCACATCGCTAAGTAGTACCGTTTGGCCGCTAGAGGGCGTCAAAGTTGCCTTAAAATTTTCGAACATTTTCGTAAATATCTCCAAAACGGTTTAATTGATGGGGTTGAAAATTTTTACTGGGAATGCATCTCGACAAGACGCAACTTTTCTCTTATGTACACTTTTTCCGAAAAATGTACCTTTTTTTTGTAAAAAAATAAAAACTGAAAATTTCAAAATTTTTAAAGGGGGGGCACTCTTGCAATTTTTTGGAGAAAAATTTTGAATTTTAACTTTAACAGTGCAAATACTTTTAAAGTGATAGTAGAAATTTAATGTAAAGTGTCAAAGTGACAGATTGGCTTTAATAACCAAGCTCTGCATTGAAATGTGGTGAAAAATGGAAAAAAACTTCAATTTTTTAGGTTATCTCCAAAATGGTACCACCTACCTGTAATCTGACAACAGAATTGAGATTTGCACACTCAATTTAGTTTATAAAGTGAATTTCAGAGAGATAGTACCAATATTTTGGTACTTATAAAAGTACCCTGTTAAGGGGTCCAAAAATTCCGATTTTGAGGAAAATTTGGTGCATCTCTCCATTTAATCGTGAATAACTCACTTATTTGAGACTTTCTGCATAAAGACCAAAGAGGATCGTAGATAGGCAATGAATGGGGCTATCGCTTGGTGTCAAGTGCACATCGCTAAGTAGTACCGTTTGGCCGCTAGAGGGCGTCAAAGTTGCCTTAAAATTTTCGAACATTTTCGTAAATATCTCCAAAACGGTTTAATTGATGGGGTTGAAAATTTTTACTGGGAATGTATCTCGACAAGACGCAACTTTTCTCTTATGTACACTTTTTCCGAAAAATGTACCGTTTTTTTGTAAAAAAATAAAAACTGAAAATTTCAAAATTTTTAAAGGGAGGGCACTCTTGCAATTTTTTGGAGAAAAATTTTGAATTTTAACTTTAACAGTGCAAATACTTTTAAAGTGATAGTAGAAATTTAATGTAAAGTGTCAAAGTGACAGATTGGCTTTAATAACCAAGCTCTGCATTGAAATGTGTGAAAAATGGAAAAAAACTTCTATTTTTTAGGTTATCTCCAAAATGGTACCACCTACCAGTAATCTGACAACAGAATTGAGATTTGTACACTCAATTTAGTTTAGAAAGTGAATTTCAGAGAGATACAACATTGTCAGTCATGTTTGTGAGTGGTCAAAAAAGCAGCTGCTGTTTTTGACCAATTACCTCACTGTGTCTCATTTAAAATAACGGATTTTGTGGCATTGAGAAACACTATTAACCCAGTTTGTCCTGAAAAAAGACATTTTTGAGCTTAAGTATCTCAAAAAATGCTAATATTCTCTATTGCACTGTTTAGGTGAGTGGTCAGTGAATTGCCCTGAGTTATACTTATCACGTGTCCTAAGAATATACACGGTGTTCCATTTAAAATAAATAATTAAGTTAAATTGTAATTTTTATAATTTTATTTTGACAACTGTGTAATTTAACAGTTCTGTATTATTTTTTTCGAATTTCCACAATTTTACTTTGTGTTTTCACTACTTGACTATGTATTTTGAAAATTTTTAATTATTGTCTAATAATTTTGACAATTTGAACTTTGACTGCTAGAGGGCGTCAAAATTTACTATTTTTTATCACTTTTTTATATTTATATTTAAACTTGGTGGATGTTTCTTCCAGTTTGTGTACCCAAAATACAATGTTGCCAAACTTACTCCCGTAGTAGTACTGATCTACAGTCTTCAACCATCCAACATCATCGTGAGTGTGCGGTACTAGGTGCACATTGATAAACTCTGGTTTAACAGGATGACAGGACTGTAATAAACAAATGGTAGTACACCATTGTTGGAGCTGTTTCAAGTTACCTTGTAGCCGCAATTAAGGGTTGGAGGCTTTTCAGTCGTTGATGGTATTGGTGGGGCTACAGTATGGGCTAGAACCACCAAACTTAACAAAGCCAGACAATGGTACCAGTACCACATTGCCACTCCCGTTTATAGTGAACAATTGCGTTGACTGGGCAACTAATGACTGAATTAGACCGTAAAGTTATCTCGGTACCACCACTTATCTTTTGCAACCTTTGACACTGTGGGAACCATTGTGCGATAATCATAATATTGACCAGGTTCAATAAACTATCAGTAAATCTTTATTCTAAAATATAAAATTTTGTTATTATATAAAAATAATCACATTATGTACACAGTACACAGCATTTTATATAAATTAATTTAACAATTAACACTTTGCTACTAAATATTTTGTAAATTAAGTAGATTATGTAGTTTATTGTTTTTGGCCAAAACTACGACAACAATCAAAAGTACCACAATAATTACAACTAAAACGGTAACGGTGACTAGGAGGGTTTGTTCGCACTTGGTACGTCTGGTGCAGCAACAGTACTGCTCCTGGATAATTCTGGAACATAAACAATTATTGGTCGCTTTACCGGGTGCTGTCAAAAAGTTACTCTAAACTGCCGCTTCGAACGCTGGTGGTCGTCGAACCGTTTCTTTTCAAGCTGCCCTCGTACGCTTTATTATCGCAGCCGGTTGCCGAACTGATTCTCGATCCGCTCGAGATTTTCCTAGAATAGTGAAATAATCATCGAATCAAACGCAAAGTTATAATGACAGTCTGACAGCTGTCAAATCGTAGTTTTTCTAGTTTTGGCAACGTCGGTTTTCTAGGAATTTTGCTTTGAAAAATATTAAACAGAGTGGAATTCTTAACCTTACAATGCAACTCGGTAATTTTCGTCCAATAACTCGGTTAGTTGACATTTCACGTACAAACACGCTTTGTGACAGTTGGTAGTATACTTTGGGCTACAATCTGCCAAAAAAATCAACTCGATACCTGTCAAAATAACCGAATTATGGACTGTCAAAATGGCAGGAGTGGAAATGTCAACCTTACACTGCAACTCGGGTATTTTATTTCAATAACTCTGTTAGTTGACATTTCTCGTACAAACACGCTTTGTGACACTTTGTAGAGTATATTCTGAGGTACAATCTGCCAAAAAAATCAACTCGATACCTGTCAAAATAACCGAATTATGGACTGTCAAAGTGGCAGGAGTGGAAATCTCAACCTTACACTGCAACTCGGGTATTTTATTTCAATAACTCGGTTAGTTGACATTTCACGTACAAACACACGCTATGTGACAGTTTGTAGAGAATACTTTGGGCTACAATCATTATACAGGGTGTCCAAATACCTAGCAATTTTCCTCGTTTCATTTTCCACGCTAAACACCGGGTTCTGATCCGTTTCGCTGGTATCGTCCTCGTGAATGGTGGGCGTTAAAGGAGCTTTGGATTTTTTGCGCACTTTGGCAACGTTGCCTTCGGTGATTGTGTTCCGTCTCACTTTCGCCGACAGGTCTTCCAATGGGATCGTTCTGTCCGGCAACGACATGTTCGATCTTCGCTTGTTTTCACCCGGTCTTCCCGATGATTGGTTGGCCATGGTTGTTCTGAAAGTCAAATGTCAATCATTTGTGCCACACGACGTTGCCAAAATTACGAAATTATAGTTATACAAAGAATTAATTAAGTCACTTGACTGAATAATGCAGATTTGACCTTGAAAAGTATCTCAGACGTCAATTTTATCTGTCAAAGTTGAAATTGAGAAAATTACTTTAAAATGTAATCAAAACAGTCACGTGACCCTAGTGAATAAAGTTTTGAAAGAAAATATGGTTTTGCAGCTTCATAAATACAATTTTGACAGTTTTTAAAGTAACAACAGATGTCAAACTAACAATCATTACTCCAGAACTGTCAGAATCACCTACCATAAACCTATGAAATGATTTTAATACATTTTCTGTCAGGTTAATCAACTTTCAGGGTTTCTTTATACTTTTACGGTCATTTTGACAGATGTGACATGTAGCCGTTCATTTTGGACGCAGCTTGATCTGTCACAAACGTGGCAACTGTCAAAAATCCCGTAAAGCTACAAAACTTGACTTGAAAACAGTGTAAATTAGTATAATAAGCTGAATGGCACTTTATAGCTTTATGGATACAATTTTGACAGTTTTTAAGGTAATGACAGGTCAAATAACAATGTCAAACTAACAATCATTAGTCAGAACTGTCAGAACCACCTACCACAAACCTATAATGGGGTTAATCAATTATCAGGGTTTCTTTATAGTTTTATTGTCGTTTTGAGCTGGATTTTGACAGATGTGATATGCAACTGTCAATTAAAACAGTCACGTGACCCCGATAAATATAATTTTAAACGTGAAAACGTCATATTTAAAGTCAGGTGACTCTGAAAAAACTAGAATTGAAACTGTCAAAGATCAAATGTCAACAGGATGATGTTAAAAAATAGTCAGTGAACTTGAAAATAGTCTGGGACGTCAAACTAAAGCTGTCAAAGTTCAAATCGAGTTTTAAAATTATTAGTAGTACAGTCACGTGTGATCCCAAGAATTGCAGTTTTTAAATTGAAAAAGTTGCCAAATTTAAACTGTCAAAATTCAGATCACAAATAAAACAGTCACGTGACCCAAAAAAAAATTAAATTTGCAACTGTCAAAGTCAAATTGATTGACTCAAACAAATGATATTTAAAAACCTCCTCATTTGACAATTGACATGTCACAATTGACAAATCTCCAACCAATAATCAGAGGAATATTTGCGTTGCCCTTAAAATGTCAATGTCACGTGTGAGCATTCAACCAATAAAAGCCAGCAATTTCCGATTTTCATTTGGAAATTGCCTCTACTAACAGACCTAATACCACCCTAACACCAAGCAAAAAAAAAATATGACAGCCTGTCAATGCTGTCTTAGTCTGATGGATGGTTTGTGATTGGTCAAGAAATACAGCTTGTTGCTTTTTCTTGACCAATCACAAACTAGGAACTCATTAATGGACTTGTAGCGTTCACCAGCACGTGCAGAATTTGGTGAAAGATAAGATTATAAGGAAGAATAATTTAAAATCAGATAAAGGCTGGTTATCTTCCAAATTAGAAAAGTTTTTTTTTTTAAATACATAAAATGACGAAAACACTTCTTTTATAGTCTACTATTGATCTTGCTTAAGTCTTTTTTATTGGTCAATTCTCACCGTAGTCAAATCCAGTCGCACAACCTAAAAACAGTCACATTTCACTTAACAATCGTGTATATTCAAATCACGTGTGCACGTCATTTTTCCAACTGAGAAAAATACCCGAAAAGTTTGTTTGCCAGAGAGAGAGACGTACACACGTAAACGGTTTGATAAGATAAGGAACGTCAAAATATCATGGCTAATCAACATTCTGTTGTTTTATTGATCGTCATATTTTGTTTTTCAACTGGAATCGTGAAATATTCAGTAAACGATTTCCCTTGCAATATTCAAGGGAGGGGGGATTACAAACCAACCCTTTATTTACACTGCAAAAAAACACTTCAATTACTATTATTTAATTGATTGTGGGTGTATTAATCATTATTAACGCAGTCTTAATTCCTGCTAATGCGATTATTACTGATTATTGCCAGAGCCTTTATCAATCTGTAATAATTATTGATTTGGCTTTTTCCAGTAAAGTTGATCACAAATTGTTATCACTTGGAAGTGATTTTAATTTTCTTGTTTATTTTGTTAATCATTTGATTGATTGCCAACTAAAAGATGAACTTGTATTTTGTGGATTAAAAAATGTTGTGGTGGCTTATTGCCCAACAGTGCTAATGCCCAGTTGAGAACGTTGGATGAAACGTCAAAATCAGCTGACGCTGACTGTTTATCAACAACAACAACAATAAGCTGAAAATAATGATATAAATCATTAAAGTTATGACCAAAGAACAAGATAATAGTCTTCTACTAAGTAGTTACAAGGTACATGAAAAAAAAAACAATTTTCAAACCCAATTCAGTTAAATTTCTCTTTTAGAAACCCAAACAATCAGTAATTAGATGACTAACAGGTGGATCTTACTTATTTCCTACTTAACATGTGATTCATCCAGTTGTAACATGTTCAGACGGAAAAAGTCTTGCGATAAGAAACTGTTGGAACACAAACTGTACTTGGTATGATAAACTAAGTGCATCAAAACCGGGAAAGTTGCAATAGCACAATTCTAGGCTAGAGAGTCTCCCGAGCTTACATTCGATATATCCGGATGTGGTTTGACTGAAATTCCCAGTAATATCTACTCTCTTTGTAATGTGTTCCTTAAGGAATCTTTGGTGTTGTGCCACAACCACCTACAGTCCCTTTCAGGAGGGGGTAACTTGAAGGATTTAGGAAATTTGAAAATTTTGAATCTTGCACATAATGAGTTTGAGTGTTTGCCTGCTGATGTTGGATTACTCGCTAATTTGCAGGTTAGTTTATTATTAATAACCCTGTAAGGAGGTGGTTAAGTCATTATTTACTTGCAAATTAAAAACTCCTAGGGCTACCCTGTTTACTAAAAAATTAGGTTAAGATTGAGCACGAAAAATCAAAGAAAGGTTCTGATCCAGATATGTATTAGATAGAGCTTTTTCTACACAATCCAGCCTAAACAAATTTGTTCTGGAAAGTACAACACACAGCAAACTAGTTTAAACACTGTTCAATACAAGCAAATCTGTAAATCTTTGAAACTAGGTAAGCAAAACTGGTAAATGGTTGTGTTATTACCAAGAACATTCCTTCAAAATTATTTTTGTTGCTCTCACAATGAGGGATGTTTTAAAATGAAGCCCACATACCTGGGCATGTAAGAAGTGCCTAATAAGTTTACTGTACTAGAAAACACTTGTACTTACCATTGAGTGTTTGGAGTAAAATCATCCCACTTGTTGAGTTAGATCCAGTTTTTTGTAAAGTAAAAAAGGCTTTTTCCTGAATTGCTGTTACAATGTGGCTTGAAAAACTTATGAACGGCAGCAAACCAAAATAACTTACGCAAATAACTTGATTTTAAACCGTAAAAATTCATCTAATCCTCAAAAAACTCAATTTCATTTCACCAATATTCCCGCCATATTGGAAATTTTGACAAGCACCTTCCAGGGTTTTCTAGTATAGTAGGCCATGGATTGAGGGTTTCATCCATTATTCATAACGTTAGCACAGCGCCCCCTATAAACAAAGCAGTTCAAAATGGCGAAAGTAATATATTACTTTTTGTCACTTCAATGATTAGGGACAGAAAGTGACTTAACCACCAACTTGATCAGTTTCATCCTTATAATTATTTGCAGGAATTATATTTAGAGCACAATAAATTAAAAACCTTACCAGACTCCCTGTGCAAACTAGTCAATTTAAAAACACTCACCCTAAGTCACAATAAACTTAAGCACTTACCGGAAGATATTGGACTGTTAAAATCCCTGCACACACTAAACATAGAGGAAAATCCAGTCACCAAACTGCCTAAAAGCTTTTACAAACTAAGTCAATTAACAGTGTTGCACTTGAATTGTGATCAGTTTTGTTATCCTCCCAGTGAGGTCGTTAAAAACGGTATCGAGGCTATTATAAAGTATATTTGTGCTGGTAAGTTTCAACTGTAAAACCTTCACAAGGTAAAATAACAATTTTTTTTAGATGTGGGAGTTGAATTCGATTATAATAACAAAAATGGAGGTAATCAGGATTTGCCTGAGCCTGTTCCTGAAACAGATCACTTCCAAGTAATAATTATCTGATTTAAATAGTGTTTAGCTTGTATAATCAGTGTTTATGTTTCTAGGAGCAAATATGTGAGCTAGAGCAGAAAAAGGTAAGTGTATTTCAATTTTTTATTAAATTAGTCACATTCTAGCTCTAACATTTTAGTTGAAAAAAGCTCAAGAATTCCTAGAGATGGAACGCAATAATGAGCTGTTAAAACAACAGGAAATCGAAATGGCAAACGCTCATAAACTGAACAAAAAACAGGTATTTGGTACCCTTTTTTGAACCAAACTGTCGATTTGATTTAAGTATTTGTGTGTATAGTTGTTGGACCAAATTTCACTCGGTCAATCCAACCTCGATCAGAAAATTGGTAAGTTTCAACTGAAAAGAGAGAGTGAAAGGTTTCGTTTGATTGAACAACTTCAGGAAGGTAATTCAATTCAAAAATCTTACTTTAGAGTGTTTGAAGTTAATGAGTTTCAGCTGAAAACAATGCAAATGTAGCAATTAACAGTCTGCTAACTCTAAATCGCGAACCTGTAGCTCGTTTGCTTGAAAAGGAGGAAGAGGAAAAAACCAAATTGATGGCCACAGTGGACAAGTGCTCTAATTAAGTAAAAACCAGAAAAAACGTTTAAAAAACATTTTTTTTTATAGATTTAATGATAAAGACTTGCGTAAAACAGACATTCTGGTTGCAATGCAGGATATATTGAAACAGGAAAGTGACTTATTTAATAAGTACAGTTCAGACAAACAAAACGAATCACGAAGCATTTTAGAGCAGTAAGTAACTATACAGGGTGGTCCAGTGATAAATGTCCAATAATTCACCAATCCATAGCCAATTAAAAAATAAGTTGTACAGTCCTTCAAATTTCAGTTTAAAAAATAGGTTTTTTGTCATAACTGTCACACCGTTGGAGCAATATTTTGATCAAATTTGGAAACAAGCACATAAAATTCTGATTTGAAACTTCGTTTATAAGATAATTCAGTTATTACGTTCAAAGACCCAAAATTAAGCCAACCCAACTTAAAAATTGTCTTGAAAACGGAAAATTCACTTAAGAAGCCAAAAAAATTTTATTGTAGCCAGTTTTTATAGTTTCCAGACAAACTGAAAACTTTAGTTTTGAAAATTGACTTAGAAAAGATAAAAATTGTGTTTGTAACCAGTTTTCATGCAAATCGAGAGACTTTAATATTGAAAATTGACTTGTAGACATAAAAAACTACTTTTTCTAGAATTTTTTACTACAAATTCGTACATTTAAACCTTAAAAACTGACTTGAACACCAAAAAGTGACTATGAACTAATGAAAAGACATCAGAAGCTTAAAATTTGCATTTTAAGTAAGTTTTCATAATTTTAAGACAAATTTCAATATTTCAGTCTTGAAAATAGTCTGAGATACAGGACATTGAAATTAGATTAACGAAAATTGTTTTGAAAACTAACTTTTTGCTTTGCTTTTAATTTTCTTAGAATTCTGGACAATTTTTAGTGCTTCAAAACTGCTTTCAGCTTGGAAAATCGAGTTTCAAAACTATCTTCACCAAGTTATTGACATAGCAAACTTAAAAAAACAATTTTTACATTCTTCATAGACTTAAAATGTTATTCCAAGCTTTGTTACTATTAAATCGACTTCTAGACACCTCAGAGCTAAAAATTCGAGTATTTCTTAAAAATCTGGACTGTTTTTAGGGTTTTCAGTGCCTCAAATCGAATTTCAAGACTATCTTTACAGTTCTTGACTTATCAGGCCTAAAAGCCAGTTTCTACACTGTCCATAGTGTTGAAAATGTAATTTCAAGCTTCTTCACTATTAAATTGACTTCTACACTCATAGGTGCAATAAATTGTAGCATTTCTAAGAAATTCAGACTGTTTTTAGCGCTTTTTAAGACTGAAAAATCGAGTTTAAGACCATTTCCAAAAGTCAAGTTTCTTCAGTAATAAAAGTACAAAATTTTGGTACCAAATGCTAGGATATTATTCTTGAGAACCAATTTTCAGAAATAAAATAGTCCGAAAATTTAATTTACTTCTAAACTTGTTTCAGTCCAGAAAATTGAGTTGTTCACCAATTCCTGAAAATAGACTCTTGTAGTAAAGTCAGTTTTAGCCTTAAAAGTCAACTTTTAGATTATTTTTAGTAGTAAAAAATGAATTTCATGCACAATACAATCATTGTCTTGATTTCCGGACTGTTTTTAGTTCTTGAAATCCAGTTTTAGTAGTATAGCAAGTTTGTAGACTATTCAGTACAAATTTGAACTGTGACAAGTCTTGAATGTTCAGTTTTACAGTATAAAACGATTTTTTAAATTGAAATTTGAAGGACTCCTGGTATCTTCCTTAGGAAACGTTTTTCAGAAAAATGACCTAACACTCAGTCAACTTATTTTTTGATTGGCTATCGAATGGTGGACATTCTGAAAGTTTTGCCTTTGTTAGGGAGGCACAAAGTGACGTAAAACTATCGGAAATTCTGCATAACCAAGACGAGCAAAAATCAAATTTAATCCAGCAACTAACGGTAGACAGGGACCTGCAGAAAGCTGCGGTGAGCACTTTGCTTGAAAGAGGTGATTTGCGTAGTTGGGGTTTAGTGCAGCAAGTCAGACTGGTTGAATCCCAACTTGCCGGCTTAACCAACATAGAATTAGACCGGAAAAAGTTGAAAACGGACCGGCACATTGTACTGATGTCTATTTGGGATTTTTACAAATTTCTAGAAAGTACGTTTCAGAATGACCTGGCAGAAAAACGGCTTCGTCTTTCCATGTTACTAATGGATTTGTTGGAGCAACAGCAAATCCGAAGGACCCAACTTATATCAACTATACAAGCCTTAGAGGAACGCAACACAAAAGATGTTGAAGACTTCTGGTTGAGACAGTACCAAAGTTTACTTCAAAAGTATTAAAAATGTTATTAACGCAGTTTAATGTCACCCTATACAGGTGTGGTAAATCCAAAACCGTGTAACTGACAGAGAAACGTAGATAATTGCATGCGTGGGACAAAGACAGTAAACGAAAAAAATACCAAGTAGGCCATATTTTCAGTACGCTGTTGCCAAAATCCAATTAATTTTGTCGACGGTATTGGATTTTGGCAACAGCGTACTGAAAATATGGCCTACTTGGTATTTTTTTCGTTTACTGTCTTTGTCCCACGCATGCAATTATCTACGTTTCTCTGTCCGTAACACGGTTTTCCTATGGTCGGTTTTGGATTTACCACACCTGTATATTTTCAGGTCACGTGGTAGCTTTCAGAGCTATTCACTGGCCTAAATGTTTCAATTCCTGAGTAAAGAAAATCGTTATTTCAGGTTGCCTGAAGGATTGTCCCAAGCTCAGAAGAATTTAGACCCCAAACTGGCTGAAGCTTTGTTAATCAATGGAGTATTGCATTGCGTGCCTTTTTTAGCTAAACTAACGCAATGTAAGCTACTTTTGTTGTGTGTAAATTGGGTTTAATTAAACTGATTTACAGCAAAAACCATCACAGACGCTGATTTACTGGACGCTGGAATTACCTCAGCGACAGAGCGGCAAAAAATACTGGACTCTCTGTACGTAGCGTCAAATAAGGGAGGGATTTCCTGCGATCACACCCCGTCAGCGCCGTTAATGGAGGAAACCGCTCCGAGTGCTCCGCCTGCACTGACAGACAACATAAACGCCATCACTACGGTCGAGTGTGTCATTTGTTTGGACAGTCAGGTTTGCGATTGACGCAATCAGCGATGAGTTTATTTAAAACGGTTTCGTTTCAGTGCCAAGTGATTTTTGTGCCTTGCGGCCATTTTTGTTGCTGTTCCAATTGTTCGTTGCCAATTGCGCAATGTCCATTATGCCGGACGGACGTCCAGAAAAGAATTACCATGGACGCGCGCTAAAAGCTAATTGTTCCACCTATACTCACCTAGTTTAAACGATTTCTACACTTTCTGCCATATTTAAATTATTGTGTCTTATTGTATAATAAATACTCCATTCCAGTTATTATATACCCTAATTTAGATTAAATTTTTGTGCACTTTTCCAGAAAATCGTCCATAACTCACTTATTTGAAACATTCTGTATAAAACCACCGTACAACAAAAGAAAGCTAATGAAAGGTACTATCACGTGACGTTGAGCGGGCACGACTAAGTTGCCCCGTTTAGCCGCTAGAGGGCGTCAAAGTTGACTCTCGCTTTTTGCAGTTTTTGCTCAATATCTCAGAAACGTTTCAGGTTAGAGGTCTGAAATTTTTTATACAAATGCACCTCGATGGGATGCAACTTTTACCTTCTATACACTTTTTTAGTACCATGCACCGTTTGACCTTGAAAAATTAAAAACTGGAATTGTCAAGAATTTTCAAGGGTGTGACCTACCTTCTGATTTTTTTCAGAAATTTTTATTTTTTTTCAAAATTAACCTAAACTGCTTAAATACTTTCAGGTTAATAGTACAAAATGACTGAAAGTGTCATTTGTCAAAAATGTCATTCTCCAAGGGTGCCACGCCCTAAAGTGTCAAAATTGACATAATTTCAAGGTCATCTCCGAAACGGTGCCAGTTAGAGCAAAATGGACGTCAGATTTGTGTTCCCCAGGTTCAAATTAGTTAAAAAAATCACTTTGATTGAAGAAAATCCAAAATGGCCGCCGTTAGTATAGTAGGCCCAAAAAATCCCTAATTTAGATTAAATTTTTGTGCAGTTTTCCAGAAAATCGTCCATAACTCACTTATTTGAAACATTCTGTATAAAACCACCGTATAACAAAAGAAAGCTAATGAACGGGGCTATCACGTGACGTTGAGCGGGCACGGCTAAGTTGTCCCGTTTAGCCGCTAGAGGGCGTCAAAGTTGACTCTCGCTTTTTGCAGTTTTTGCTCAATATCTCAGAAACGTTTCAGGTTAGAGGTCTGAAATTTTTTATACAAATGCACCTCGATGGGATGCAACTTTTACCTTCTATACACTTTTTTAGTACCATGCACCGTTTGACCTTGAAAAATTAAAAACTGGAATTGTCAAGAATTTTCAAGGGTGTGACCTTCTGATTTTTTTCAGAAATTTTTATTTTTTTTCAAAATTAACCTAAACTGCTTAAATACTTTCAGGTTAATAGTACAAAAATGACTGAAAGTGTCATTTGTCAAAAATGTCATTTTCCAAGGGTGCCACGCCCTAAAGTGTCAAAATTGACATAATTTCAAGGTCATCTCCGAAACGGTGCCAGTTAGAGCAAAATGGACGTCAGATTTGTGTTCCCCAGGTTCAAATTAGTTAAAAAAACTTCTTTGATCGAAGAAAAACTAAAATGGCCGCCGTTAGTATAGTAGGCCCAAAAAATCCCTAATTTAGATTAAATTTTTGTGCAGTTTTCCAGAAAATCGTCCATAACTCACTTATTTGAAACATTCTGTATAAAACCACCGTATAACAAAAGAAAGGTAATGAACGGGGCTATCACGTGACGTTGAGCGGGCACGGCTAAGTGGTCCCGTTTAGCCGCTAGAGGGCGTCAAAGTTGACTCTTGCTTTTTGCAGTTTTTGCCCAATATCTCAGGAACGTTTCAGGTTAGAGGTTTGAAATTGTTACCACAAATGCACCTCGATGGGATGCAACTTTTACCTTTTATACACTTTTTTAGTACCATGCACCGTTTGACCTTGAAAAATTAAAAACTGGAATTGTCAAGAATTTTCAAGGGTGTTACCTTCTGATTTTTTTCAGATTTTTTTTTTTCCAAAATTACCCTAAACTGCTTCAGATTTGTGTTCCCCAGGTCAAGTTAGTTAAAAAAACCAGTTTGATTGAAGAAAAACTAAAATGGCCGCCGTTAGTATAGTAGGCCCAAAAAATCCCTAATTTAGATTAAATTTTCGTGCACTTTTCCAGAAAAGCGTCCATAACTCACTTATATGAAACACCTTGTATAAACATACAGTATAACAAAAGAAAGCTAATAAACGGGGCTATTACGTGACGTTGAGCGGGCACGGCTAAGTTGTTTCGTTTAGCCGCTAGAGGGCGTCAAAGTTTTTGCTCAATATCTCAGGAACGTTTGAGGTTAGAGGTCTGAAATTATAATTAAAAAAAAAAATTTATTTGAAAATTAAAAACTAGAATTATTGTCAAGAACTTTAATTTAGATCCCTGGTGCACTCTGTGTTATATGCAAGTTGTCATTTGTGTACTCTGTTTTATAGCTTTAATTTTAAAGTCTCATAACATTTAACATGCAAGAATGTATGAATTACACATTAATAGGACAGGAAACAAATAGTCCGGACAAAATTTATTTCTGAAAAAAATCAAGGTTGCTAAAATTAACATAAAAGCGATTTAGGTTCCAAAATTTAAGTCTATCACTTATTTGTTCAGACAAAATATTTTATATGCAAATTGTTAGTTAAAAGGAAATTAATAACTTATTTATAAATTAGTCAAAACAAACCTTGATTATTTAACAATATCAAGGCTGGACTGTATGTAGGACGTTCATGAGTAATTATATTGTAATTACCCTTTACCTTTTAAGGAGCGATTTAATGTTGCCAAGCATTTTTATGTTAAACGTCAAAAATTTTAGTAAAAAAAAAAAAATTTGCAATAATCTCATTTTGTAGGTGGTTATCATGATACAAGAATTGAAAGTTTCGGTGGGTGTTAGTGGAGTAACTGACACGTTATCTAACCAAAACGGGATTGCCGGATTTGAATCGAAACCATTCCCAAATAAATACTGGATCATTTGCATATGACATCACTGTGTTAACACCTTCTTTTATATTTTTATAGAGAGCAACGGCAATTTTTACTTTAGTAAAGGTGGTTAAATTTGCGAAATACTACTGGAGCTCCCTAATGTCGTTTAAAACAAGACTTCTTGGAGGGGAAAACTGGTGGTAAACTTATTAGAGTTAAGGTAGGTAAACATTTATTGTTATTCGTGCAGTGTGGTTTATAGAGAGAGTGAAATAACGTAAGTGGTGATTGTAAATTTTGTATTTTTTTTTAAATTATAATTAAATAAAAATTAGATGGGGATCAAGACTGCAGTTCTGTGTTCCCTGCTGCTCCTCCCAGCCCTAATTGACCTAACTTCAGGTGAGCCTATAACCTACAGAACATACAGAATTTTAAATGATGGATCACCTTATTACAACAATTACTATTCCACTGTGCAACAGCCTTACAGGTGCATTGGAACAAAACCGTAAAAAACCAACTTAGTACACGACAAAACATGTTTTTAGATACACTACTTATTCAAGACCGTTGTATGACGATAACGTGTACATAACAGACCGATATGGGAACACGATCGCCAAATCGTCCAGCGAATATAATCGATACGTTCAAAGTCAATCTTATCGATCTACAGGGTTGTGCGAATATTGTCCCAGCGGTTATTATCGAGAAGGTTTTTTTTCTTATATTTTTCTTCTACTCTTTATATGCACGATTCATTTTTTTATTTTCACTTCATTTCACATAAACTCGACATTCAACTAAAATATTTATGCATTCTACAAGGAATTCTAAACAACTTTTATACGTTTTTCTAGAAATTTTAAAAAAAAAATTACAGTTTTTGGTCCAAAATGACGGTTGCATTGCACACCAGTGGTAGGAAGAGAGAACCATTACAATTCTTCATGGAGCGAGCAGAGCGTATTTGACGTCACGATGACGTAATTTAGGAAAATCGTAGATTGACCAACTGTCAAATTACGTCATTGTGACGTCAAAAAACGGTCTGCTCGTTCCATGGAGCGTGAAAACGATTGGGGCCTCAGTAGGCTAGGCAAAGATGGCGACAAACAACCTCAGTGACATCTGTCAGTCCACTGTCCATAATAATCGAATTATTACACAAAAAATAAATGAAAAAAATATCAAATATGAATCTTGTAGATATTTGCGTCTACTTTCTTCATAGATAATCCATCAGTATACAGGATGATACCAAATTTGAGCAACAAACCAAACATATAATTTTTATTCGTTTTTTGGAATCTACGTCAAATTCTAGGCCTACTTGATGTAAAATGTTTGTATCGATATTCAATTGTTTTTGCTTTAGCCCTACTTTGACCACCCTCCTCGAAAGCAGAAATTCCCAATTTGAGCGAAATTTTGGTGCACTTTTCCAGAAAATCGTTCCTAACTCGCTTATTTGAAACACCCTGTATAAAACCACCGTACAACGAAAGAAAGCTAATGAACGAGGCTATCACGTGACGTTGAGCGGGCACGGCTATGTTGCCCCGTTTAGTCGCTAGAGGGTGTCAAAGTTGACTCTCGTTTTTTGCAGTTTTTGCTCAATATCTCAGGAACGTTTCAGGTTAGAGGTTTGAAATTTTTATCACAAATGCACTTTGATAGGATGCAACTTTTACCTTCTATACACTTTTTGCTACCATGCACCGTTTGACCTTAAAAAATTAAAAACTAGAAATGTCAAGAATTTTCAAGGGTGTGACCTTGATTTTTTTCAGAATTTTTTTTTTTTCAAAATTAACCTCAACCGCTTAAATACCTTCAAATGGACGTCAAATTTGTGTTCCCCAGGTTCAAATTAGTTAAAAAAGTCACTTTGAGGAAAATCCAAAATGGTCGTCGTTCGTATAGTACGTAGGCCCAAAAAATCCCTAATTTAGATTAAATTTTCGTGCACGTTTCCAGAAAACCGTCCATAACTCACTTATTTGAAACATTCTGTATAAACACACCATATAACAAAAGAAAGCTAATGAACGGGGCTATCACGTGACGTTGAGCGGGCACGGCTATGTTGCTCCGTTTAGTCGCTAGAGGGTGTCAAAGTTGACTCTCGTTTTTTGAAGTTTTTGCTCAATATCTCAGGAACGTTTCAGGTTAAAGGTTTGAAATTTTTATCCCAAATGCACTTTGATAAGATGCAATTTTTACCTTCTATACACTTTTTTGGTACCATGCGCCGTTTGACCTTAAAAAATTAAAAACTAGAAATGTCAAGAATTTTCAAGGGTGTGACCTGATGTTTCTCAGAAATTTTTTTTTTTTCAAAATTAACCTCAACCGCTTAAATACCTTCAAATGGACGTCAAATTTGTGTTCCCCAGGTTCAAATTAGTTAAAAAAATCACTTTGAGGAAAATCCAAAATGGTCGCCGTTAGTATAGTACGTGGGCCCAAAAAATCCCTAATTTAGATTAAATTTTCGTGCACGTTTCCAGAAAATCGTTAACAGCTAATATCACGTGACGTTAGTTAAAAAAATCACCGCTTGAGGAAAATCCAAAATGGTCGCCGTTAGTATAGTACGTGGGCCCAAAAAATCCCTAATTTAGATTAAATTTTCGTGCACTTTTTCAGAAAATCGTCCATAACTCACTTATTTGAAACACCCTGTATAAACACACCATGTAACAAAAGAAAGCTAATGAACGGATGCAACTTTTACCTTCTATCCACTTTTTTGCTACCATGCACCGTTTGACCTTAAAAAATTAAAAACTAGAATTGTCAAGAATTTTCCAGGGTGACGTTTACAAGCTTTATTTATAGTAGGCGTTGGTTTTTATGATAGAGTGGTAAATTTTGACAGATTGACACCTAATTTGTTGCCATCTTTGTCTAACTCACCGACTTCCATTCGTTCTCTCTTCTTACACACAATAGTGCTCATGATTTTATTTAATTGCATCAGAAGCAATCAAACTTATTGCGAATTAATTAAACTGGTCCTCTTATATAACATGACGTAGGACGAAGAAGTGGGTATCACCGTATAAAAATATGCATGCACGTTTTATGCGAAACATCCTTGAAACGATCTAAAATATGGGCATTTTTGCACGTTAATCTTCCTAACAGCCCAAAAGCACTAATAATTTGATTATTAATTATTGATTTATCCGGTATAGCTATGCAAGTAACAACATGCACGGCAAGTACATGCGGTCAAAACGCACAGTGTCAAGTTATCGGAGGACGACCGGTTTGTTCCTGCTACCGAGGATACTCGGGCGATCCGTTGAGCGTCTGCACTAGGTAAGTTGAAAAGACCTTTCTGACTTGTTTTGACAATTTGTGTTGGTTTAGGTCGGAATGTCTGTCAGACGGGGAATGTCGAGGTCACCTGACCTGCAGGAATGGCAGGTGTATCGATCCTTGTTCAGGCACGTGTGGTATTAACGCCGACTGTCAAACCAGAAATCACGTGCCAGTTTGTAGCTGTCCACCTGGATATACTGGAAATCCTTTCAGTAGTTGTAGAAGGTTTGATCCTTGTAAGTTTCATTTTATAACCTGTTTGTAGTGCTTTTTTGACCAATCACAAACTAGTATGAATGTGACGTAAAAAATTGAATTCTGATCTAATAACAGTCATAATTTGTAGCTGAACTTTGTAATCCCAGTCCTTGCGGTGCTAATACACTTTGTGAAGTAATCAACAATGTACCAACCTGCAAATGTCGACCAGGTAAGTTTTGATCCAATCAAGCCAAACCTAACCTAACAATACCCACTAACTTGTAAAGTTTAGTAAATGAAATGAGCTTTCTAAAAATACCCCATTGGGGTTAATAGGTTGGACGGTTTGGTCACTAGAGGGCGTCAAATTTGAACAATTTTTTTATCACTTTTTTTGGTGCATCCTTTTGTTTAATCCTCAAAAACTCGCTTAATTGCACCACTTTTGGTAAAGTTTTATACGTCAATGGATAGTCAATGAAATGAGCTTTCTAAAAATGTCCCTATTTTGGTTGACAGGTTGGACGGTTTAGCCACTAGAGGGCGTCAAATTTGAACAATTTTTTTATCACTTTTTTTGGTGCATCCTTTTGTTTAATCCTCAAAAACTCGCTTAATTGCACCACTTTTGGTAAAGTTTTATACGTCAATGGATAGTCAATGAAATGAGCTTTCTAAAAACGTCCCTATTTGGGTTGACAGGTTAGACGGTTTGGCCACTAGATGGCGTGAAATTTCCCTACTTCCTACAGTTTGTACACTATAATTCCCCCAGTGGTTTACCCCTCGAATCAAGCTACAAATGTAAAATTTTAGGATTTTTGGGTTCCCCAATTGCCGGTTGTCGTCACGAGTGCGAAAGCGATTCCGAGTGCAACTCCAACCAAGCTTGCATCGATTTCCGTTGCCAGAACCCGTGCAGCACCCAGTGTGGTGAAAGCGCCGACTGTACCATCAGGAACCACCAAGCTGTCTGTTCTTGCCCTAAAGTATGCATTCATTTTTATTATAGAAAACATTGTTGATTAAAAATTCGTGCAATCCACAGAACTATTTTGGAAATCCTTCGATTTCGTGCAAGCCCGAATGTTACGGGGACGTTGACTGTCCTCCAGGTCGTCCGGCCTGTTTTTACGGCATCTGCAAGAACCCGTGCGATGGTGTTTGTGGTGCGGGCGCAGACTGTAACCTTAGAGGTCTTACTCCAATCTGCTCCTGTCCCAAAGACATGACCGGTGATCCTTTTGTGCGGTGCAGACCTTTTGAAGCTCGTACGTACTCTACCGGAGCGTTTTTGACGTCACGATGACGTAATTCAGCAAAACCATAAATAAACCAAATGTCAAATTACGTCATCGTGACGTCAAAAAAGCTCTGCTCGCTCCATGAAAACGATGCCACGGTTATAAAATGAATTTAACTAAATCAGGTGATTTGTGCGAACCAAACCCGTGCGGGGCCAACGCCTACTGTGAACCAGGCTTCGAAACCAGGAACCCGTCCAAAGAACGTCCGGTTTGTTTCTGTCAAACTGGTTACATTGGGAACCCAGTAACCGGGTGTAGACGTGGCGAATGTCTTGCCGATGGCGACTGTCCAAACTCTCAAGCCTGTATTGATTACGTGTAAGTACCACACAACCACTTCCGGTACCGTTTTATATAGCAGAAAACTGTAATTTTCAGGTGCCAAAACCCGTGCGTCGGTCAGTGTGGTGTCAACGCTGAATGTAACAACAGGAACCATTTGGCTGTGTGCACTTGCCCGTCTGGGTACCAAGGAGATGCTTTAAGTCAATGCTACTTGAATAGGGGACAGTCTGCTTCCAGGTACTTGAGATATAAAAGGGCTTTAGATGAATTGATCAGCAACTACACTATTCAAGCATTGTAGTTTATTTTTAAAATTATTGTTTTATTGTAAACTGATTTACAGTAAAAATTTTTGACAGAACACAACCAATTAATTGTTGTCTCTTTCACTCTTCCACTAAATAAACGAAGACATCTACTGTCTGGATAGGCAACCAGCTATAAGAAGTAATCAAGTTGGCCATGACCGACCGTCAGTTAGCTGTCACGTATATTATTTTTGTTTGTTTATTTTCTGGTTTTTTGCGTTGTTTTTACCTGGATTTAGTGCAAAAAAGTGTCTAAACCGTGTCGGGTATCGGTAAAAACGTGAAAATAATGGTTTCCACGTCTAAAAAAAACGAGATTTTATGTAAAAACTGCGACCAGATAACCGGTGAGTTTTTTTGTACATTTTGCTTTTTTAATGCATGCATTTCCTGGATTTTGACTGTTCTGCAACTGTTGTTGTCTTCTTTTAATTTGTAGTCAGTATACCAAATTATTAAAAAAACAGTGAACTAAACTGATTTACAGTGAAAATTAAGACAATTATTTTTGACAAAACAACCAATTTATAGTGTTGTCTCTGTCACTCTTGCACTAAATAAACGAAGAGATCTACTGCCTGGATAGGCAACCAGCTATAAGAAGTAATCAAGTTGGCCATGACCGACCTTCAGTTTAGCTGTTATTATTTTTTTAAATTATTGTTTATTGCCGCAATTTTTAAATAAAACCTTCTTCTCCCTTTCTCTTCTTAAAGATAAGTCAGTACCTTTTGACAGAGAAAGACAGAGAGATAATTCGCGTTAATTTGAGACCGGATTAGTCCTAATCGCCCCCTACATCTTATAAAATAGATAATAAATAGCGTATTACATAAATCTGTACAGAAGGATTAACAACGACAAAATGACTTCCTCTCAGTCGTTCCCATAAATTAAAAGAAATAGGATATGTCCTTATCCCTGACTACGGGGTGTTGAGAGGGCGGTAAATCAGCCCACGAGGGTTGTGAATTAACTTGTTCTTGGTAGGAACCATCTGTTGACGAGTCTGGTCGTTGTTGTTGCTGTTGGAAACTAAACGGCCACGTCTGAAAAACAAAAACTTATATAAAAATATAATTTGCCGAGACCATTAACACGCAGAGAGTGTGTAACATAAGAATTAACACCTTGTTCCCGTCATCTTTTATTAATTGGTTTATTTTAGGCTCGACGACGTGTGCCACTCTGTATACGAGAACCAGCTGTTGTCGTGAATGTGTGCGGAATTTAAACCTAAAATTAACTTAGTGATTGACAAAAAAAAAAGTGAATTTTTACAGGTTGTCATAAAAGTGAACGTCACTTTTCGTGATCGGATACGTTTCCGGATAAATTTGGCTTGCTTACTTTAAAAAGAGGATGCACTCCTCTTAACAAAACATCTCGAATGTCATAGAGAAGGAATAATTGGAGTTCCGACAAATGGGTCCAGCTGTTCATGGGTTTTCGAACCGGGCTGTAATTTTAACGATTCGCGTAAACTGTTTATATTTACCCGGCAAGTTTAAATAAACCGCGCTTCGCCTTTGTTATCTCGAATAATTTGTCTTGCCAAGACAATGCATTGAAACGTTTTTGTCTAGAACGCGATTCGTTCTTGTATTACCTATAATGTAATTTCTGATTTTTTCTTTACATTCAGTGACCTGGAACAGAGTTTTGGCAACCCTGCTAACAAAGTAATAGTCAAAATTAAGACATAATGTAATTCAACATTTAAATTTTACCGCATTAAACACACAAAAAATGAGCGCCTCAAAGCAATTTTTGACAGAACACAACCAATTTACTGTTGTCTCTTTCACTCTTGCACTAAAATAAACAAAGAGTTCTACTGTCCGGATAGGCAACCTGCTATATGATGTAATCAAGTTAGCCATGACCGACCTTCAGTTTAGCTGTCATGTATTATTTTAGTTTGTTTTTTTCTGTTTTTTTGGGTTGTTTTTAGTGTTTTTACATCGATTTAGTGCGGAAAAGTGCCTAAACCGTGTCGGGTATCGGTAAAAACGTGAAAATAATGGTTTCCACGTCTAAAAAAACGATTTTTTATGTAAGAACCGCGACCAGAAAACCGGTGAGTTTTTTTGCAATTTGAATTAGTTTTTTTGTACATTTTGCTTTTTTGATGCATGCATTTCCTTGATTTTGACTGTTCTACAAGTTTTTAGCAAATTTTAACCTTTTAAAATTAACTTAGCGCGTCTATACAACAATGCAGCTGGACGACCCTATTGTCCAGAGGCAAAGGGGAGGTCCTGTCCTTAGACTTTTTCTAGTGCAAATTATTGTTCATTCCTAGTCAGTCATTTATACCAAACTAGTAAAATATCATTAAACTAAACTGATTTACAGTGAAAATTAAGGCAATTTTTGACAAAACACAACCAATGTACAGTTGTCTCTTTCACTCTTGCACTAAAATAAACAAAGATATCTACTGTCCGGATAGGCAACCTACTATATAAAGTAATCAAGTTGGCCATGACCGACCTTCAGTTTAGCTGTCATGTATTATTTTAGTTTGTTTTTTTTGGTTTTTCGCGTCGTTTTTACCTCGATTTAGTGCAAAAAAGTGTCTAAACCGTGTCGGGTATCGGTAAAAACGTGAAAATAATGGTTTCCACGTCTAAAAAACGATTTTTATGTAGGAACCGCGAACAGAAAACCGGTGAGTTTTTTTGCAATTTGAATTCGTTTTCTTTGTACATTTTGGTTTTTAATGCGTGCATTACCTTGATTTTGACTGTTCTACAACTGTTTAGCAAATTTTAACCTTTTAAAATTAACTTAAAACAGTATTAGTGGGTCTATACAACAATACAGAACGACCCTATTCTCCAGAGGCAAAGGGGAGGTCCGGTTGTTAGACTTTTTCTAGTGCAAATTATTGTTCATTCCTAGTCAGTCATTTATACCAAACTAGTAAAATATCATTAAACTAAACTGATTTACAGTGAAAATTAAGGCAATTTTTGACAGAACACAACCAATGTACAGTTGTCTCTTTCACTCTTGCACTAAAATAAACAAAGAGATCTACTGTCCGGATAGGCAACCTGCTATATGAAGTAATCAAGTTGGCCATGACCGACCTTCAGTTTAGCTGTCATGTATTATTTTTGTTTGTTTTTTTTTTTTTGGGTTGTTTTTAGTGTTTTTACATCGATTTAGTGCGGAAAAGTGCCTAAACCGTGTCGGGTATCGGTAAAAACGTGAAAATAATGGTTTCCACGTCTAAAAAACGAATTTTTATGTAGGAACCGCGACCAGATAACCGGTGAGTTTTGTTGCAATTTGAATTAGTTTTTTTGTACATTTTGGTTTTTAATGCGTGCATTACCTTGATTTTTACTGTTCTACAACTGTTTAGCAAATTTTAACCTTTTAAAATTAACTTAAAACTGTATTTGTGCGTCTATACAAGAATACAGCTGGACGACCCTATTGTCCAGAGGCAAAGGGGAGGCCCTGTCCTTAGACTTTTTCTAGTGCTAATTATTGTTCATTCCTAGTCAGTCATTTATACCAAACTAGTAAAATATCATTAAACTAAACTGATTTACAGTGAAAATTAAGGCAATTTTTGACAGAACACAACCAATGTACAGTTGTCTCTTTCACTCTTGCACTAAAATAAACAAAGAGATCTACTGTCCGGATAGGCAACCTGCTATATGATGTAATCAAGTTGGCCATGACCGACCTTCAGTTTAGCTGTCACGTATTATTTTAGTTTTATTCTGGTTTTTTGGGTTGTTTTTACATCGATTTAGTGCAAAAAAGTGGTTTCCACGTCAATTTAGTGCAAAATAATAGTTTCCACATCTAAAAAAACTAATTTTTATGTAAAAACCGCGACCAGATAACCGGTGAGTTTTGTGACAATTTGAATTAGTTTCTTTGTACATTTTGGTTTTCTAATGCACCCATTTCCTTGATTTTGTCTGTTCTACAACTGTTTAGCAAATTTTAACTCTTTAAAACTAACCCTAAACAATATTGGTGTATATACAATAATAAAATTGGACCACCCCATTATCGAGATAGAAAGGGGTGGTACGGTAGATTTGTCTCAGTCAGGGGGGTCTCCCCTAAAGTGGGGTCAAACCCATTTTCCTGTCACTGCCTGACTTATTTCTACAGGGTGGTCACTTTATAGTGTAAAAATGTTTCAACTTACCAGAGTTAAGGGATGTTTGTGCGTGGAATCACCTGGAGGTGGTTGATCCATCAGCACAGCCCTAAGGTGAGCGATGTAGCTGGTGGCCAGTCGTAAAGTGTCCAGTTTGGACAGTTTCGTGTCCGCTGGCACCCACGGCAATGTTGTCTTCAATCTGCAACAATCGTAATCAAGTTGTTTCAAATTAAAAATTGTAAAAATTGGATTTTACCTGCAAAAAGCTTTGCTAAGCACTCTCATCCGAGCTCTTTCTCGAGCATTAGCTGCGTTTCTTTGGGGATGTCTGATATCATCGAATTCGTCATCAGAATCTTCCGAACTCACTGATCGTCTTTTTCTGGGCATAATGGAGAATATTCTGGAAAATTACGTGACTGTTAGTTTCCAAAGTCACTTTAAAATTGTAAATTTACTCACAATTTCGTTTATTCTATTTGTCTGTAACACTATAACTTCCTGAACTGTGAACACTAAAACTCAAAGATCACTGCACTTAATTTTGGGTTACCTACACGAAATTAATGTCAAAAAGGCGGGTCCCACTTGATTAAACCCCTCCCACATCCTTAAGGAATCTATAAATCGACCAATCAGAGTGTGTGTGGACTTAAGCTGGTAAACAGGTTATTTTTAGGTTCAGTTGGGAATATCTTCCGACGACTTTTTCACCCTCAAATCTGATTTACAGGGTCGTAGGAAAATTGCGGTTTTTTGCATGATATTAATGTTAGTGTCCACGCTGGACGATCGTCCCGATCTGTAGGACAAATTGTGCTTGTGAGGGCTGTAAATGTCCGCTCTCGGTGGTCGTTGCAAGTAGTGACCGGACGTACCAATTTCGCTTCGCACCCATGGATCCTCCCCCACCCTGTACAATGTTGAATGTAATTTTAGTTTAAAGTGCGGTGTACTTACCAGAGTAAAAAATTAGGAATGTCTCTTTGGTAGATGTTTTGAAGGTAGAAAACTATGCACGGTATTAGTGCTGTGGTGAGCACCAAAACCAACATACACGACCTGGTGATTAGTTGATTGTAGTGTATTTCATCTGCGGAGGCATTTTTCTGCAATTTCCCCATTTAACACTATTTTTGTAATAGGTGCTGAAATAATTACTGATAAGGAACTTTCTGAAAAATGCACCACCCATCTACAAGCTTTCAAAAACATGAACCAAATCCTTGCGGTGTAAAAGTAGGTCCATTGAAAAATCAAATCCTGAAAACCACATGATAATTCAAATTAAATCCAAAAACTTTCTCTTGCAATTCACCTTGCATAGTTTACTTTTCAAACTGGTCAAGTTGTGGGTGTTTTTGTGAAATTGCCTGTAAATTAGAGCAAAAGCTGTTACCAGAAATACAACGGTGGGAACCATAGAATATGGATTGTCAGGGAATAGTTTGGAACCTTCACGTAAATCATGCAGAAATTTGTTATGCACTTGGTCCATTACCATGAATTTTGATGGTTTTTTTCAGTGGATTTTTATTTGACTCAAGTCATTTTTGACTAGTGATTGTCACACGAATTAACATATCAAACTTAACCTTAAACTTAACTAGCAAAACCACTTCTTAAAGACCCATATATTCTTAGAGATCTTTTATTATTTGTTTTCATAGGATCGCCGTAACGATATACTTTTGCTTGTGCCCCAAACGAGCACATGTTGCCGGCTCTATTTCACACGAGTGTAATGTTTATTTGTTGAAACAACATTTAAACGCCACAAAATCTTCTTGTTTGTCCTTTTTATTTTTGTGTTATACGTCTTGTTAATCCCACGTGTTGGTCGTTACGAAAATCAAGTAATCTTTGATAAATAATTAACGATAGTTGACAGCTGACAGAACGCCATCTTTAACTGAACTTATTGCACTGATTAACGTCGTATCAAATTATTGACAGACTGCCTTAGATACCAAGATAACAAAATGGATTGGATAGGACAATTATTGAGAATTAACCAACTAAAGTACTGAAAATAATAATGTTTTTATTTATAAAGTAATAATTCAAGAATGTTTTAATAATAACAAGACTTAAGACTTTTATGGCTGTAAAAGTCTTAAGTAATACAATATGAGACAACATTCTGAAAAAAAAAATTATTAATTATTTATTGGTAAATTTCAAACAGTTTTTTTTGCGTAAAATATGGCTGACTTTTACGCACTTTCAAACATTTTTTTAGATGCTTATTTAACGATTATTTGTCAAACAGCATACATTTGAAATTTAGTGTTATATTGGCACACACCCATCCTAATTTCTAATGACAATATAGTTTTAATACTAGTAATACAAGCGTCCTATTTTTACACAAAACAGCTCAAAACGAAGTTTACAGTTTGAATGGAAACTTTGAAAATTCGCCAGAAATTCAGTTTTTAAGTTAGAAGCCTCATTTTTTTTACGTAAAATAGCTGAAAGTGTCTAGAATATTGTGTAAATTTTCCGGAAATTTCCCTTCTTAAATTTGGAAATTACAGAGTCTTAACCAAGTGACTGCACCACAGTTTGAACGGAAATTGTGAATATTCAGCACAAATTCAGTTTTTTAAGTTAGAAGCTTTTAATTTACGTAAACGGCACCACCAAGCTTGACAAACCACACTTTCTAAGAAACGACTCACGTGACTCTTCAAATAACATTTTTGACATCTAAAACAGTCACGTGACCTTCCAGGATTCCGGTTTGACGCGAAAACGTTTTTGAATTGAAAATGGCCAATCTGCACAATAAAGACAGTGTCGTCGTGTGTCTTTAAAAATATCAGTTTAAACGATCACGTGATCCTTTACATTTTGACAGTTTTTAGTCACGTGACAACATAAAAAACATTTTTAATCTTAAAAGAGTCGCGTGACCTTCAAGATCCGTTTTGACGTTGGAAAAAAAATTAAGAAAAACATTGGCTTGGCAACATTGCAAAGTTTTGATCAAAAATTTGGTAAGTATCAATTTAGCAACGTGGCAAACATTTGGTTAAAGTCTTAAAAAATTTTGTTAAAAATAAGAAAAAATGCCAGTTTGGCAACCCTGCAAAAAATGTCGTACAAATTAAAAAAATTGTCAATTTGGCAACGTTGCACGGATTCTTGAACAATTAAGAAAAATATTGGTTTGGCAGCATTGCAAAGATTTGATTAAAAATTAGAAAGTGTCAATTTGACAACGTTGCAAACATTATTTGGCAATTAAAGTCGTAAAAATTTACATTTTCTTAAAAATTAGGAAAAACAGTTTGCAACAGTTTTGAAAATTGAAAAATGTATCAATTTGACAACATTGCGAAAAACGTTGTAAAAATTTGGGCAACATTGCACAAATTTGTGAAAAATTAAGAAAAATATCGGCTTGACAACATTGCAAAGTTTTGATAAAAAATTTGAAAATCATTTGGCAACACTGCAAAAAATTTGATTAAAATTAAAAAATTTTGTAAATTTAAGAAAAACGTTGCACAAATTTTGAAAAATTAAGAAAAATATTGGGATGGCAAATTTGCAAACGTTGCAAACATTTGGTAATTAAAGTCGTAAACACTTACAATTTTGTTAAAAATAAGGAAAAATGTCAGTTTGGCAACACTGCACAGTTTTGATCAAAAATTTGAAAGTATTAATTTGGCAACGTTGAAAAACTGACCGTCGACTGGACGAGTGGCATTGTAACCAGAACCAAAAGAGTCACGTGACTTTTCAAATAAAGTTTTTGATATCTAAAACAGTCACGTGACCTTCCAGGATTCCGGTTTGACGCGAAAACGTTTTTGAATTGAAAATGGCCAATCTGCACAATAAAGACAGTGTCGTCGTGTGTCTTTAAAAATATCAGTTTAAACGATCACGTGATCCTTTACATTTTGACAGTTTTTAGTCACGTGACATCATAAAAAACATTTTTAATCTTAACCACGTTGAAAAAAAAAAGAGTTATATTAGAACTAAAAATTAAATTTGATTATTGAAAATGGCCACGTGACCATCATTAAAAGGGGTCACGTGTAACTTTTAAAATCTCAGTTCAAACTGAAAAACGGTCACGTGACCCGCCAAAAAAAAATATTCTGCTATTTACAGTCACATGATCATCCGAATTCCGGTTTGGCATTAAAAAACAGTCAAGTGACCTTTGAAAGTAGATTTGATTGACCTTTAAGATTCCGGTTTGACGTTAAAATGATTGAAAATGGCGTGGCCATTTGCACGTGCATTTTGACAGGTGACATTATAAAATCTGTTTCTCTGTTTTAAATTTAAAAAATATTAGTCTAAACGTAAAAACTGTCACGTGACGTTAAGAATGACTAAATAGTTACACGTGATTCAGTGTATCAAAAACTAAAAAAAAAAAACGGTCACGTGACCTTCAGGATTTGTGTTTTGACGTTAAAAAAGAGTCACGTGACTTTTAAAATAAATAGAGTCTTAATTATCGATACCCCAACCCAGAAATTTAGTTTTGTTTTCAAAATACGAGTATTTTAACTCAGATTTGTACGCAGTCCAGGTGGGATAGCAAAAGAAAGCGGATTATGGGAAATACTGCTAAAGTTGGCAACTATGCTGTATTAGCGCCATCTCTTAGAGTTTACCCAACACAGCTCAAAGTGTCTAGATTATGTAAAATTTTCGACAGCATACATTTAAAATTTAGTGTTATATTGGCACACCCATCTTAGTTTCTAATGACAATACAGTAGTTTTTTTGATATAGCTGATATAGTGTTAATACTAGTAGGAACTAAAATTTATCCTTAAAAACTAGAGACAATCTACAATACTCATTATTATAATCAAACATGTAGTGATGGCTGTCACTACAGGTTTTTTGTGATTTAATTTGTGGTGGGTAAACTTGGCTGTAGTTTACCCAATTTACAATATATAAATATAGTATTTAGTATTCTTCAAAAAAACTTATTAAATGAAATGAAGGCATTTGTTTCATTTAACAAGAAGTTTTCAAAATGTTTCTAATAAATACATTTAAGGTTAGAATATGCTTGTATATACAGCATTAATTTAGTCCATAACAACATCCTTATAACTGCATTTGAAGAGTATAGTTAAATAGAGAATTATTAATGTACAAACGTATACCACAGTCTTGTCAACCCTAGTGTAGGTTTGAGTATACGAAACAGTGATTAGAATGTGATTGTTTTTTTTTTAAATTGGTAGTCAATAAAGTGTCTTAAACCAGCCATTCGATGGTGTATGAACGTACAATGGCTGATTCTGGTCAAACTTCGGTACCTCCACAGTAAGTTAGTGTATTATCTGACACACGTTCAGCTTGCCAGATTGTCCTCCATCGCTGTGAAATTCCCAAAAAAAATTAAAAATTTTCTTTTTTTTAAACTAAACGTTACCTTCAAAAAGCTTCCTGGTGTAATGGCAAATTTGTATAAAATATACAATGGAATGCAAATGATCGATGATGCAGTTAGGAGATAGCCAACGTACAGGCTCCAACTGGGATATTTGTACTCTTTACCCAACATTTCCTCGTGGTTTAGCAGTGAACACACGAAGATAATCTGAAAAAAAATCATTCCTAACAACTGTCAAAAATTTAAACACCTAACACCTACTAGCAGGAAAACTGGACTGATATACTTCCAGCATATTCTCCAGAACAGTCCAGGCCGTTTCCCAATCATTTTCTCAATATCTCGGGCGAAATTGTCAGTACCATAAATCCAACACACGCCGGCCGATTCCACAAACACCACAAACAAAATGGCCAAACCAGGTCCGTAAGTGTTCAGCATGTTCACCAGGTAGACACCACCCTGTACACACCAAACGATAAAGAATTCATTTTTTAGGTTATGTTGTACGGTTTTACGTAGGTGGTGGTGGGCAAGGCACAAATATAAATCCCCACCAGCAGCACGGCCACAAACACTTCTCGGTGTCTGCCCAACGTTCGGGGATATTCATCGCACAATGCGGTTATCATAGCCTCCAACCCTCCGAAGGTACTGTCCAGGCCCAGGGTGATTAGCATCAGAAAGAAGATGATCGACCAGAAGACGGAACCTTTCATGGTGGCTATTGCTTCGGGATAGACGATAAACACTAGACCAGGACCTGGAAAGTGTTTCAGTCCAAATTAGTGTTTTATCAGACCACTGAGAGAGAGAGAGATTATAGAGCGATGTGGGTGGAGAGTACTCAAATAATATTAGCTCAAATAAAGTAACGGAAATTCACCACAAATTCAGTTTTTAAGTTAGAAGCTTCATTTTTTTTCCATAAAATAGCTGAAAGTGTCTAGAATATTGTGGAATTTTTTTGACAGTGATTAGGTGACTGTCTAATTAAATAATATGCTGTCAAAGTTTGCTCAACCAAAACATGAACCTGCACAAACCATAATTCAGTTCATGTTTCTAAGTACTGTTCGAGACGTATTTTATAGCTTCTTGATCTATAATTTGACAGTTTATAAATTACCGTCTAGGTGAATAGTGTTCCGGTATCACGTGACAACTGTCATAAACGTCAAAACTGACAAACTGTGCCCAGTTTGGGTATGAAGCTCTAACAATTCTATGGAACAGTTTTCTTGATGTATTCAAGACAAGTCGTGGCTTTTAGCTTCTCGGCCATTATTTTGACAGTTGTCACGTCATTGTCTAATTAAATAGTGTATCAGTATCACGTGACTGCTGTCAAAAACGTCAAAGTTTGCTCAACCAAAACATTAAGCTGCAAGTTTCAAAATTTAGTATTTTTTTTATTTACTCTTCGAAACAAGACGTGTTTTATAGGTTTTTGAGCCATAATTTAACAGTTCACCGGTCACTGTCTAAGGAAGTGGTGTTTTAGTATCACGTGACAACTGTCAGAAACGTCAAAACTGACAAACTTTGCCCAGTTTGGGTAGGAAGCTCCAAAAATTGTATGGAACAGTTCTCTTGAAGTATTGAAGACAAGTCGGGGTTTTTAGCTTATCGGCCATTATTTTGACAGTTGTCACGTTCATTGTCTAATTAAATAGTGTATCAGTGTCACGTGACAACTGTCAGAAACGTAAAACTGACAAACTTCGCCCAGTTTGGGTATGAAGCTCTAAAAATTGTATGTAACAGTTTTCTTCAAGTATTCAAGACAAGTCGTGGCTTTTAGCTTCTCGGCCATTATTTTGACAGTTTTCACGTCATTGTCTAATTAAATAGTGTATCAGTATCACGTGATTGCTGTCAAAAACGTCAAAATTTGTTCAAACCAAAACATAAAGCTGCAAATTTCAAAGTTTATTTATTTTTTTATTTACTGTTCGAAACAAGACGTGTTTTATAGGTTTCTGATCCATAATTTGACAATTCACCGGTCACTGTCTAAGAAAGTGGTGTTTCAGTATCACGTGACAACTGTCAGAAACGTCAAAACTGACAAAATTTGCCCAATTTGGGTACGAAGCTCTAAAAATTGTATGCTACAGTTTTCTTGAAGTATTCCAGACAAGTCGTGGTTTTTAGCTTCTCGGCCATTATTTTGACAGTTGTCACGTGATTGTCTAATTAAATAGTGCATCAGTGTCACGTGACAACTGTCATAAACGTCAAAACTGACAAACTTTGCCCAGTTTGGGGATGAAGCTCTAAAAATTGTATGTAACAGTTTCTTCAAGTATTCCAGACAAGTCCTGGCTTTTAGCTTCTCGGCCATTATTTTGACAGTTGTCACGTCATTGTCTAATTAAATAGTGTATCAGTATCACGTGACTGCTGTCAAAAAACGTCAAAGTTTGCTCAACCAAAACATTAAGCTGCAAGTTTCAAAATTTAGTATTTTTTTTATTTACTCTTCGAAACAAGACGTGTTTTATAGGTTTTTGAGCATTAATTTAACAGTTCACCGGTCATGTCTAAGGAAGTGGTGTTTTAGTATCACGTGACAACTGTCAGAAACGTCAAATCTGACAAACTTTGCCCAGTTTGGGTATGAAGCTCTAAAAATTGTATGGAACAATTTCTTGATGTATTCAAGACAAGTCGGGGCTTTAGCTTCTCGGCCATTATTTTGACAGTTTGTCACGTCATTGTCTTAATTAAATAGTGCATCAGTGTCACGTGACAACTATCAGAAACGTCAAAATGACAAACTGTTTGCCCAGTTTGGGTATGAAGCTCTAAAAATTGTATGGAATAGTTTTCTTGAAGTATTCCAGACAAGTCGTGGCTTTTAGCTTCTCGGCCATTATTTTGACAGTTGTCACGTCATTGGCTAATTGATAGTGTTTCAGTGTCACGTGATTGCTGTCAAAATCGTCAANGATGCNCAGAATGGAGTNNTGAGCAACTTNTNAATTNGCTATNACCGNNANCNTCCGGCCCACATTCTNCGCCANTATACNTAGGCTACGAAATTNGTAGCATACTGGNCATTTGCTTGATCGAGCNATGATNNCTCGACTANTATAATTTGNTCNAGNNGCTATANGNCAGTAGTTGGNNCTNNCGAAANTCNNTACNGCAGACGAGTNGNGGCATNTTACGNNCTCNGNATNTTAANGCAAGTGCAGCCCTCANGANNGNNNGTTNCGATACNAAGCCGNATNCNTCTNTTCATNTCACTATACNNNACCGGCAGGCGNTGTCAGGNATTTNGGNATANNNTTNATGANAANGANAGTTTANCTTTCTAATCCNAAAATTTTTGNCTNAACNAGTNNGAANTTGNGNATTNGTNGTGTAGTAGNGAGNTCCNTTTGTTNACAAACCANTTCNNNGTTGNAGCCTGNACCGCAGCTTTCTTTCTTGATAGGNNGGACNCTGTCACTGCCTGACTTATTTCTACAGGGTGGTCACTTTATAGTGTAAAAATGTTTCAACTTACCAGAGTTAAGGGATGTTTGTGCGTGGAATCACCTGGAGGTGGTTGGTCCATCAGCACAGCCCTAAGGTGAGCGATGTAGCTGGTGGCCAGTCGTAAAGTGTCCAGTTTGGACAGTTTCGTGTCCGCTGGCACCCACGGCAATGTTGTCTTCAATCTGCAACAATCGTAATCAAGTTGTTTCAAATAAAAAATTGTAAAAATTGGATTTTACCTGCAAAAAGCTTTGCTAAGCACTCTCATCCGAGCTCTTTCTCGAGCATTAGCTGCGTTTCTTTGGGGATGTCTGATATCATCGAATTCGTCATCAGAATCTTCCGAACTCACTGATCGTCTTTTTCTGGGCATAATGGAGAATATTCTGGAAAATTACGTGACTGTTAGTTTCCAAAGTCACTTTAAAATTGTAAATTTACTCACAATTTCGTTTATTCTATTTGTCTGTAACACTATAACTTCCTGAACTGTGAACACTAAAACTCAAAGATCACTGCACTTAATTTTGGGTTACCTACACGAAATTAATGTCAAAAAGGCGGGTCCCACTTGATTAAACCCCTCCCACATCCTTAAGGAATCTATAAATCGACCAATCAGAGTGTGTGTGGACTTAAGCTGGTAAACAGGTTATTTTTAGGTTCAGTTGGGAATATCTTCCGACGACTTTTTCACCCTCAAATCTGATTTACAGGGTCGTAGGAAAATTGCGGTTTTTTGCATGATATTAATGTTAGTGTCCACGCTGGACGATCGTCCCGATCTGTAGGACAAATTGTGCTTGTGAGGGCTGTAAATGTCCGCTCTAGGTGGTCGTTGCAAGTAGTGACCGGACGTACCAATTTCGCTTCGCACCCATGGATCCTCCCCCACCCTGTACAAGGGTGAATGTAATTTTAGTTTAAAGTGCGGTGTACTTACCAGAGTAAAAAATTAGGAATGTCTCTTTGGTAGATGTTTTGAAGGTAGAAAACTATGCACGGTATTAGTGCTGTGGTGAGCACCAAAACCAACATACACGACCTGGTGATTAGTTGATTGTAGTGTATTTCATCTGCGGAGGCATTTTTCTGCAATTTCCCCATTTAACACTATTTTTGTAATAGGTGCTGAAATAATTACTGATAAGGAACTTTCTGAAAAATGCACCACCCATCTACAAGCTTTCAAAAACATGAACCAAATCCTTGCGGTGTAAAAGTAGGTCCATTGAAAAATCAAATCCTGAAAACCACATGATAATTCAAATTAAATCCAAAAACTTTCTCTTGCAATTCACCTTGCATAGTTTACTTTTCAAACTGGTCAAGTTGTGGGTGTTTTTGTGAAATTGCCTGTAAATTAGAGCAAAAGCTGTTACCAGAAATACAACGGTGGGAACCATAGAATATGGATTGTCAGGGAATAGTTTGGAACCTTCACGTAAATCATGCAGAAATTTGTTATGCACTTGGTCCATTACCATGAATTTTGATGGTTTTTTTCCAGTGGATTTTTATTTGACTCAAGTCATTTTTGACTAGTGATTGTCACACGAATTAACATATCAAACTTAACCTTAAACTTAACTAGCAAAACCACTTCTTAAAGACCCATATATTCTTAGAGATCTTTTATTATTTGTTTTCATAGGATCGCCGTAACGATATACTTTTGCTTGTGCCCCAAACGAGCACATGTTGCCGGCTCTATTTCACACGAGTGTAATGTTTATTTGTTGAAACAACATTTAAACGCCACAAAATCTTCTTGTTTGTCCTTTTTATTTTTGTGTTATACGTCTTGTTAATCCCACGTGTTGGTCGTTACGAAAATCAAGTAATCTTTGATAAATAATTAACGATAGTTGACAGCTGACAGAACGCCATCTTTAACTGAACTTATTGCACTGATTAACGTCGTATCAAATTATTGACAGACTGCCTTAGATACCAAGATAACAAAATGGATTGGATAGGACAATTATTGAGAATTAACCAACTAAAGTACTGAAAATAATAATGTTTTTATTTATAAAGTAATAATTCAAGAATGTTTTAATAATAACAAGACTTAAGACTTTTATGGCTGTAAAAGTCTTAAGTAATACAATATGAGACAACATTCTGAAAAAAAAAAAATATTAATTATTTATTGGTAAATTTCAAACAGTTTTTTTGCGTAAAATATGGCTGACTTTTACGCACTTTCAAAACATTTTTTTAGATGCTTATTTAACGATTATTTGTCAAACAGCATACATTTGAAATTTAGTGTTATATTGGCACACACCCATCCTAATTTCTAATGACAATATAGTTTTAATACTAGTAATTCAAGCGTCCTATTTTTACACAAAACAGCTCAAAACGAAGTTTACAGTTTGAAACTTTGAAAATTCGCCAGAAATTCAGTTTTTAAGTTAGAAGCCTCATTTTTTTACGTAAAATAGCTGAAAGTGTCTAGAATATTGTGTAAATTTTCCGGAAATTTCCCCTCTTAAATTTTGAAATTACAGAGTCTTAACCAAGTGACTGCACCACAGTTTGAACGGAAATTGTGAATATTCAGCACAAATTCAGTTTTTAAGTTAGAAGCTTTTAATTTACGTAAACGGCACCACCAAGCTTGACAAACCACACTTTCTAAGAAACGACTCACGTGACTCTTCAAATAACATTTTTGACATCTAAAACAGTCACGTGACCTTCCAGGATTCCGGTTTGACGCGAAAACGTTTTTGAATTGAAAATGGCCAATCTGCACTATAAAGACTGTGTCGTCGTGTGTCTTTAAAAATTAACGATCACGTGATCCTTAACATTTTGACAGTTTTTAGTCACGTGACATCATAAAATCCATTTTTAATCTTAAAAGAGTCTCGTGACCTTTAAGATTCGTTTTGACGTTGAAAAAAAAAGAGTAAAAAAAAATTAAGAAAAACATTGGCTTGGCAACATTGCAAAGTTTTGATCAAAAATTTGGTAAGTATCAATTTAGCAACGTGGCAAACATTTGGTTAAAGTCTTAAAAAATTTTGTTAAAAATAAGAAAAAATGCCAGTTTGGCAACACTGCAAAAAATGTCGTACAAATTAAAAAAATTGTCAATTTGGCAACGTTGCACAGATTCTTGAACAATTAAGAAAAATATTGGTTTGGCAGCATTGCAAAGATTTGATTAAAAATTAGAAAGTGTCAATTTGACAACGTTGCAAACATTTGGTAATTAAAGTCGTAAAAATTTACCATTTTCTTAAAAATAAGGAAAAATGTGAGTTTGGCAAAGTTTTGATCAAAAATTTGAAAGTATCAATTTGGCAACGTTGAAAAAATTTGGTTAAAAACGCAAAAATACAGTTTTGATAAAAATAAGGAAAAACCTTCAATTTGACAACATTGCAAAAATGTGGTAAAAATTAGGAACATTTTCATTTTGGCAACGTTGCACAAATTCTTGAAATATTAAGAAAAATATTGGTTTGACAACATTGCAAAGTTTTGATAAAAAATTTGGTAAGTATCAATTTGGCAACGTTGCAAACATTTGGTTAAAGTCTTAAAAAATTTTGTTAAAAATAAGAAAAAGTGTCAGTTTGGCAACACTGCAAAAAATTTGGTACAAATTAGGAAAATTGTCAATTTGGCAACGTTGCACAAATTCTGGAAAAATTAAGAAAAATATTGGTTTGGCAACATTGCAAAGATTTGATTAAAAATTAGAAAGTGTCAATTTGGCACCGTTACAAACATTTGGTTAAACACGCAAAAAAATACAGTTTTGATAAAAATAAGGAAAAACTTCAATTTGACAACAGTGCGGAAAATTGTCATTCTGGCAACATTGCACAAATTTGTAAAAAAATAATAAATACAGTTTTGATAAAATTAAGGAAAAACCTCCAATTTGACAACACTACGAAAAAGTGGTAAAAATTAGGAAACTTGTCATTTTGCCAACATTGCACAAATTTGTGAAAAATTAAGAAAATCATTGGGTTGGCAACATTGCAAAGTTAAAGTCTTAAAAATTTTTGTTAAAAATAAGAAAAAGTGTCAGTTTGGTAACACTGCAAAAAATTTGGTACAAATTAGGAAAATTATCAATTTGGCAACGTTGCACAAATTCTTGAAAAATTAAGAAAAATATTGGTTTGGCAACATTGCAAAGATTTGATTAAAAATTAGAAAGTGTCAATTTGACAACGTTGCAAACATTTGGTAAAAAACGTCAAAAACACTACAGTTTTGATAAAAATAAGGAAAAACTTCAATTTGGCCAACAGTTTTGATCAAAAATTGAAAGTCATTTGGCAAAAAAACTGACCGTCGACACGTGGCATTGAACCAGAACTCACGTGACTTTTCAAATAAAGTTTTTGATATCTAAAACAATCACGTGACAGGATTCTTTGACGCGAAAACGTTTTTGAATTGAAAATGGCCAATCTGCACAATAAAGACAGTGTCGTCGTGTGTCTTTAAAAATATCAGTTTTAAACGATCACGTGATCCTTTACATTTTGACAGTTTTTAGTCACGTGACATCATTTTTTAATCTTAACCACGTTGAAAAAAAAAAGAGTTATACTAGAACTAAAAATTAAATTTGTTTGAAAATGGCCACGTGACCATCATTAAAAGGGGTCAAAAATCTCAGTTCAAACTGAAAAACGATTGATTTAAGTCACATGATCATCCGAATTCGTCACGTGATTTGATTGACCTTTAAGATTCCATTTGACGTTAAAATGATTGAAAATCGTCACGTGGCCATTTGCACGTGCATTTTCACATGTGACATTATAAAATCCATGTTTAATCTTAAAAAAAGTCACGTGGTTTTCTGTTTCCTTGTTTTAAATTTAAAAAAATATTGGTCCAAACGTAAAAACTGTCACGTGACGTTAAGAATGACATTTTAATCTTACAAATAGATACGTGATTTAGTGTATCAGTTTAAAACTAAAAAACGGTCACGTGACCTTCAGGATTTGTGTTTTGACGTTAAAAAAGAGTCACGTGACTTTTAAAATAAATAGAGTCTTAATTATCGATACCCCAACCCAGAAATTTAGTTTTGTTTTCAAAATACGAGTATTTTAACTCAGATTTGTACGCAGTCCAGGTGGGATAGCAAAAGAAAGCGGATTATGGGAAATACTGCTAAAGCTGGCAACTATGCTGTATTAGCGCCATCTCTTAGTGTTTACCCAACACAGCTCAAAGTGTCTAGATTATGTAAAATTTTCGACAGCATACATTTAAAATTTAGTGTTATATTGGCACACCCATCTTAGTTTCTAATGACAATACAGTAGTTTTTTTGATATAGCTGATATAGTGTTAATACTAGTAGGAACTAAAATTTATCCTTAAAAACTAGAGACAATCTACAATACTCATTATTATAATCAAACATGTAGTGATGGCTGTCACTACAGGTTTTTTGTGATTTAATTTGTGGTGGGTAAACTTGGCTGTAGTTTACCCAATTTACAATATATAAATATAGTATTTAGTATTTTTAAAAAAAACTTATTAAATGAAATGAAGGCATTTGTTTCATTTAACAAGAAGTTTTCAAAATGTTTCTAATAAATACATTTAAGGTTAGAATATGCTTGTATATACAGCATTAATTTAGTCCATAACAACATCCTTATAACTGCATTTGAAGAGTATAGTTAAATAGAGAATTATTAATGTACAAACGTATACCACAGTCTTGTCAACCCTAGTGTAGGTTTGAGTATACGAAACAGTGATTAGAATGTGATTGTTTTTTTTTAAATTGGTAGTCAATAAAGTGTCTTAAACCAGCCATTCGATGGTGTATGAACGTACAATGGCTGATTCTGGTCAAACTTCGGTACCTCCACAGTAAGTTAGTGTATTATCTGACACACGTTCAGCTTGCCAGATTGTCCTCCATCGCTGTGAAATTCCCAAAAAAAATTAAAAATTTTTCTTTTTTTTTTAAACTAAACGTTACCTTCAAAAAGCTTCCTGGTGTAATGGCAAATTTGTATAAAATATACAATGGAATGCAAATGATCGATGATGCAGTTAGGAGATAGCCAACGTACAGGCTCCAACTGGGATATTTGTACTCTTTACCCAACATTTCCTCGTGGTTTAGCAGTGAACACACGAAGATAATCTGAAAAAATCATTCCTAACAACTGTCAAAAATTTAAGCAAAACACCTACTAGCAGGAAAACTGGACTGATATACTTCCAGCATATTCTCCAGAACAGTCCAGGCCGTTTCCCAATCATTTTCTCAATATCTCGGGCGAAATTGTCAGTACCATAAATCCAACACACGCCGGCCGATTCCACAAACACCACAAACAAAATGGCCAAACCAGGTCCGTAAGTGTTCAGCATGTTCACCAGGTAGACACCACCCTGTACACACCAAACGATCAAGAATTCATTTTTTAGGTTATGTTGTACGGTTTTACGTAGGTGGTGGTGGGCAAGGCACAAATATAAATCCCCACCAGCAGCACGGCCACAAACACTTCTCGGTGTCTGCCCAACGTTCGGGGGTATTCGTCGCACAGTGCGGTTATCATAGCCTCCAACCCTCCGAAGGTACTGTCCAGGCCCAGGGTGATTAGCATCAGAAAGAAGATGATCGACCAGAAGACGGAACCTTTCATGGTGGCTATTGCTTCGGGATAGACGATAAACACTAGACCAGGACCTGGAAAGTGTTTCAGTCCAAATTAGTGTTTTATCAGACCACTGAGAGAGAGAGATTATAGAGCGACGTGGGTGAAGAGTGCTCGAATAATATTAGCTCAAATAAAGTAACGGAAATTCACCACAAATTCAGTTTTTAAGTTAGAAGCTTCATTTTTTTTCCATAAAATAGCTGAAAGTGTCTAGAATATTGTGGAATTTTTTTGACAGTGATTAGGTGACTGTCTAATTAAATAATATGCTGTCAAAGTTTGCTCAACCAAAACATGAACCTGCACAAACCATAATTCAGTTCAGGTTTCTGTACTGTTGGAGACGTATTTTATAGCTTCTTGATCCATAATTTGACAGTTTATAAGTTACCGTCTATGTTAATAGTGTTCCGGTATCACGTGATAGCTGTCGTAAACGTCAAAACTTTGCCCAGTTTGGGGATGAAGCTCTAAAAATTGTATGGAACAGTTTTCTTGAAGTATTCAAGACAAGTCGGGGCTTTTAGCTTCTCGTCCATTATTTTGACAGTTGTCACGTCATTGTCTAATTAAATAGTGTATCATGGTCACGTGATTGCTGTCAAAATTTGCTCAACCACAACATGAAGCTGCAAAAAGCAAAATTCCGTTCATGTTCCTATACTGTTTGAAACAAGACGTATTTTATTGGCGTTTCAAGGTAATAAGAGATACTCCCTCTGGTGATCAGTTTTGAAAACAGTTTCGGGCTGTCATTTCTCTCTTTGTTTACATTGATTTTGACAGTGACAGTGTGCCATATTATTTATAATGTTAGGTTAGGAACGGGTTGCCCGATTTTGGTTCAACTGACGCTGCGATCTTAACTTGTAACGCCAATAGCTTCTTGATCTATAATTTGACAGTTTATAAGTTACCGTCTAGGTGAATAGTGTTCCAGTATCACGTGACAACTGTCATAAACGTCAAAACTGACAAACTTTGCCCAGTTTGGGGATGAAGCTCTAAAAATTGTATGTAACAGTTTTCTTCAAGTATTCCAGACAAGTCCTGGCTTTTAGCTTCTCGGCCATTATTTTGACAGTTGTCACGTCATTGTCTAATTAAATAGTGTATCAGTATCACGTGACTGCTGTCAAAAACGTCAAAGTTTGCTCAACCAAAACATTAAGCTGCAAGTTTCAAAATTTAGTATTTTTTTTATTTACTCTTCGAAACAAGACGTGTTTTATAGGTTTTTGAGCCATAATTTAACAGTTCACCGGTCACTGTCTAAGGAAGTGGTGTTTTAGTATCACGTGACAACTGTCAGAAACGTCAAATCTGACAAACTTTGCCCAGTTTGGGTATGAAGCTCTAAAAATTGTATGGAACAATTTTCTTGATGTATTCAAGACAAGTCGGGGCTTTTAGCTTCTCGGCCATTATTTTGACAGTTGTCACGTCATTGTCTAATTAAATAGTGCATCAGTGTCACGTGACAACTGTCAGAAACGTCAAAACTGACAAACTTTGCCCAGTTTGGGTATGAAGCTCTAAAAATTGTATGGAACAGTTTTCTTGAAGTATTCAAGACAAGTCGTGGCTTTTAGCTTCTCGGCCATTATTTTGACAGTTGTCACGTCATTGTCTAATTAAATAGTGTTTCAGTGTCACGTGATTGCTGTCAAAATCGTCAAAATTTGCTCAACCAAAACATAAAGCTGCAAATTTCAAAGTTTATTTATTTTTTTATTTACTGTTCGAAACAAGACGTGTTTTATAGGTTTTTGATCCATAATTTGACAGTTCACCGGTCACTGTCTAAGAAAGTGGTGTTTCAGTATCACGTGACAACTGTCAGAAACGTCAAAACTGACAAACTTTGCCCAGTTTGGGTATGAAGCTCTAAAAATTGTATGGAACAGTTTTCTTGAAGTATTCCAGACAAGTCGTGGCTTTTAGCTTCTCGGCCATTATTTTGACAGTTGTCACGTCATTGTCTAATTAAATAGTGCATCAGTGTCACGTGACAACTGTCAGAAACGTCAAAACTGACAAACTTTGCCCAGTTTGGGTATGAAGCTCTAAAAATTGTATGGAACAGTTTTCTTGAAGTATTCCAGACAAGTCGTGGCTTTTAGCTTCTCGGCCATTATTTTGACAGTTGTCACGTCATTGGCTAATTGAATAGTGTTTCAGTGTCACGTGATTGCTGTCAAAATCGTCAAAATTTGCTCAACCAAAACATAAAGCTGCAAATTTCAAAGTTGAGTATTTTTTTTATTTACTGTTCGAAACAAGACGTGCTTTATAGGTTTTTGATCCATAATTTGACAATTCACCGGTCACTGTCTAAGAAAGTGGTGTTTCAGTATCACGTGACAACTGTCAGAAACGTCAAAACTGACAAAATTTGCCCAATTTGGGTATGAAGCTCTAAAAATTGTATGGAACAGTTTTCTTGATGTATTCAAGACAAGTCGGGGCTTTTAGCTTTTCGGCCATTATTTTGACAGTTGTCACGTTATTGTCTAATTAAATAGTGCACCAATATCACGTGACTGCTATCATAAACGTCAAAACTGAAAAACTTTGCTTAGTTTGGGCGTGAAACTCTAAAAATCACAATATGAAACAGATTTTTTGAAGTATTTTTTTAAGCATTCGAAACAAGTCGTGGTTTTTAGCTTCTCGGCCATTATTTTGACAGTTGTCACGTCATTGTCTAATTAAATAGTGTACCAATATCACGTGATTGCTGTCAAAGACGTCAAAATTTGACAGTAAGGACACATTTTATTAATTTCCAATCAACTTACCATCTAAACCAACTTGGTCGATACTTTTCTGTTGTACATGCGCCATATAACCCAACACGGAAAATATGACAAATCCTGCCAGGAAACTGGTCAAACAGTTAATGGTGCTGGTGATAACCGCGTCCCGGTAACAATTGTTGTTGAACTTGTTATAACTGGACAGAGCCAGTAAAGTACCAAACCCAGGACCTAACGAGAAGAAAATTTGGGACGCAGCATCTGTCCACACTCTTTTGTTGTACAGTTTGTCCCATTCCGGAGTGAGATAGTAGCGAATACCTTCCAGGGCACCAGGCAGTGTCACACCCCTGATCAATAGAATGATGAGGACGACGTAGGGGGCCAAAGCTGTCACCCACACAGCCTGTAAATGTTAGTTTGTTTTAAACGGTGTTGCTGCGATGGTAAAACGTTACCTTTCCAGTGCTTTTCACTCCTTTCCATAAAGAGAAGTAGACCAGAATGAAAACGGAAAAAACGCAAACTGCCAGGGCTGGTTTTATAGCACCCATACGGTCCAAACCGTCTGATTTATATTGTTCCAAAACTGCCCTCCTGAAATCAAAAGTCAAAAGTTTTTTGGCGGCAAAAATGGCGTTTTTTCAATTTTAGAGCAGAAGAGGATCAAAAATACTACAAAATGAGCCAAAACTGGCCTCTCTAGCTCGTCATCTTACCGAGATATTGAATTTCAAAAAGTAGTAAAAGAACATAAGCGAATTTAGACTTACTCGTAAAATTCCTTCGCAGGCGATGTAGCATTAACAAAAGGCCGGATGGCAGTTTCGGTAACTTGATGACAAAATATGGTATTCCACTGGTTGCCGCATTTAGTCCACGGCAATTCATCGGCAAAACTGGCTACCAAATAGTACACCGCCCAGCCTATGATCGTGTTGTAGTACATTCCCATGTAAATGTCTATGAGACAAATTGCGTAGCCCACACCTGGAATGTTACACATTTTTACTTAACAAACGTTCCAATTAGCTGAAAACAACTAGAAAAGGAAGTAACAAAGCTTTTCTGTGAAAATCGTAAGTGCGATTGACTTGCAATTCATACAAAAGGAACTGTTTGTATGGTTGAGATGATTGGGAAGCTTTATTTACAAGCAACTGCTGGTTACAGAACAAATGTCTGATTAATTTGGATCCCTAGTTTTTGATTGGTCAAAAAGTCAAAATATGTATGTGTGGTTGCATAACGTAAACAGAAACTTGTGTCAATGTCACGTTATTGGTTGTCTTTGGTATAGTGTTATGTATGTGTGGTTGCATAGCGCAAACGTTATTTCTGTCAAACTCTGATTCGTTGATTTTGACCTATCATCCGCAAACAAAATTATTCTTCAACCCCGCTTTTCGGACCTTTTATCTAAATCACTAATAGATACGGATAAATATTGAACAGGGCCGCATTTGAAGTTTTCCGCCATTTATTATCCTGGCGGAACAAAACAAAAACTAACTGATAAACCGCCTAATGAATTGAACATGAAGCCGTACAATTTCAATTCGGACTAAAAGGTTTCTGTTGTTGCCTGATTTAACACCGTGGCCCTTTTAGAGGCGCTTGATCGAGACGGCTTTCAAGTGTTTTCAGGGAAAACTTACCCTTAAGGGCTGGGCATATCCGTTTCCAAATAGTGAGGCAGCCGCTACGATGGAACTGTCCTAGGGCTAGTTCCATATAAAAGAGGGGAAGACCACCGAATATTAGCATAATCGTGTAGGGGATCAGAAACGCTCCTGAAATATACTATATATATTGATGACGTAAGCAGCAACTGTCTTGATTCACTCTCTATACGCTCATCAAAAGTCTATTCAGGCTGATTAACTTATTCCATAAATAGATTTTCTAGTAAATTTTCGCATCTTTGAGAGATTCGGTTAATTCAAGTTTGAAAGACACGTTAAATCGTATTAGTGCGTTTTCCTGTTGAATATCGCTTTAATGATCCGGACAGATAAGCTAATTTAGTAAGGATCTTCGAGTTTAAGTTCGTTGAAAGTTATTACAGTAGTAATTTCCCCTCTGTATTGATAATTTTTATATACAATAGCAAGCTATCAGGTTGAGAATTTACGTTGTCGTAAAAATTTTATATGGTCAGCAAAAATGTTTACCAGGCTTAATGGAAATCAAACTGATCAATACTTTTACAAAAATCCCTTCATTGTGGTGAATAAGTGTTTATGAAAAGGATTGAGTTACAATAAAGCCATCGAATATTAAAAAGGGGTTATTTTCAACGAGACTGTTCAAACAAATTTAAAGAAAAATTCTATCCGGGCTATTCAAGACGAAAAACCACTCAAAACATAATCCACTTATCAGTAATTGCCAACTGTTCAGGTTTTTCGTGGGATATTCAAATTTAACGCTGTCCTACCTCCACCATTTTGATAGCAAATGTACGGGAATCGCCATACGTTGCCCAAATCCACCGCGAAACCGATGACGGCCAGCAGAAATTCCACTTTTTTGTTCCACGTTTCTCGTCTTCGTTCCGGAGTCAAACCGACCACCACCACCCTGGTTACGTTGTCCTTGTTCGGTTTGTACGTATTTTGAACGGTACCTGAAACATAACCCCCAAAAACGTTTATTTGATGAGTTCGTTTGGTTTTCGACCAATCACAAACTGCGAACCGTCTGTCATTTACTGACAAGCTTCCAATGAACAAGCTTCTAAAAATTGTCAGAAACAATCTTCAATGGTTTGAGTAGTTTAGAGGCCTCTGGCAATTTTAAAATGGCTCCCAGAAGCTTTTGGCAGACAAAAATGATTTTTTAGAACTTCTGACTTGACTGTTTGGAGCTTCTGCCAGTTTAATTTGATTGTTAGAGGTTTCTGGCTGTTTTAAAATGGCTCCCAGAGGCTTCTGGCAGGTTTCAAATAGTTCAGAGGCCTTTGGCAGATAAAAAGGATTTTTTAAAAGCTGCAGGGTGCGTATATCAAGAGAAAGACCTGCAGAATGTGACCGTAACCCGTCATTGTCAGCTTCTTCTGTCACATTCTATCAACACTTCTCTTGAAAATTCGGTTCCCTGCTTTCAAGAATAGGCCCCCTGGTCCTTAAATTTGACTGTTAGAAGCTTCTGGTTTTACAACATTCTTCAATGGTTTAACTAGTTTAGAAGCCTGTAGCAATTTTAAAATGGCTTCCAGAGGATTCTGGCACTTAAATTTGATTGTTAGAGGCTTCTGGCAAATTTAAAATGGTTCCCAGAAGCTTCTGGCAGATAAAAATAAAGACTTCTTCCACTTAAAGTTAGGAGCTTCTGGCAGTTTTATTTGATTGTTGCCAAATTTAAAATGGCTTCCAGAGGCTTCTGGCAAATTTAAAATGGCTTACAGTGGCTTCTGGCACTTAAACAGTTTTCAATGATAGTTTAGAGGCCTCTGGCAATTTTAAAATGGCTCCCAGAGGCTTCTGGCACTTAAATTTGATTGTTAGAAGGGCTTTCTGGCAGTTGTTAAAATGACTTCCAGAGGCTTCTGGCACAAGTTTTCAATGGTTTAACAGTTTTCAATGGCTTAAGGCTTCTGGCACTTAAATTTGTTGTTAGAGGCCTCTGGCAATTTTAAAATGGCTTCCAGAGGCTTCTGGCACTTAAATTTGATTGTTAGAGGCTTCTGGCAGTTTTACAACAGGCCTTGGCAATTTTAAAATGGCAATGGTTTAACTAGTTTAGAGGCCTCTGGCAATTTTAAAATGGCTACCAGAGGCTTCTGGCACTTAAATTTGATTGTTAGAGGCTTCTGGCAAATTTAAAATGGCTTCCAGAGGCTTCTGGCACTTAAATTTGATTGTTAGAGGCTTCTGGCAGTTTTACAACAGTTTTCAATGGTTTAACTAGTTTAGAGGCCTCTGGCAATTTTAAAATGGCTCCCAGAGGCTTCTGGCACTTAAATTTGATTGTTAGAGGCTTCTGCCAAATTTAAAATGGCTTCCAGAGGCTTCTGGCACTTAAATTTGATTGTTAGAGGCTTCTGGCAGTTTTACAACAGTTTTCAATGGTTTAACTAGTTTAGAGGCCTCTGGCAATTTTAAAATGGCTTCTAGAGGCTTCTGGCACTTAAATTTGATTGTTTTAGGCTTTTGCCAAATTTAAAATGGCTTCCAGAGGCTTCTGGCACTTAAATTTGATTGTTAGAGGCTTCTGCCAATTTTAAAATGGCTTCCAGAGGCTTCTGGCACTTAAATTTGATTGTTAGAGGCTTTTTCTGGTTTAACAGTTTAGAGGCCTCTGGCAATTTTAAAATGGCTTCCAGAGGCTTCTGGCACTTAAATTTGATTGTTAGAGGCTTTTGCCAAATTTAAAATGGCTTCCAGAGGCTTCTGGCACTTAAATTTGATTGTTAGAGGCTTCTGGCAGTTTTACAATAGTTTTCAATGGTTTAGCTAGTTTAGAGGCCTCTGTCAATTTTAAAATGGCTCCCAGAGGCTTCTGGCACTTAAATTTGATTGTTAGAGGCTTCTGCCAAATTTAAAATGACTTCCAGACGTTTCTGGTACTTAAATTTGATTGTTAGAGGCCTCTGGCATTTTTAAAATTGCTCTCAGAGGCTTCTGGCAATTTTAAAATGTCTCCCAGGGGCTTCTGGCAATTTAATTTAGAGACATCAACATTTTAATCAAATCAACTGGGCTTGCTTGATTTGAAAAGCGACGAAATTTAACGGTTAGACACGTGACGCTGCTGCCGTCATTTGCGTACAGCCGTCACGTGGTAAACACTGTCAAATTACGCCAAATCCTAGAAATTAAACGTGTGACAGATCTTGTTCAGCTGTGCCATCGTGGATCGGTAAAACCAAACAAGGTTTTTAATGAAACACTCACAATAACAACACAAAAGGACCATACATTTCACAGAAAGAAACAGAAAAATGGCGGCTTTTTTATCAGCTTGACATTTGACAGATGCGTGACAGTGACAGCTAAATTAAAGTAACTGTTCACTGGTTGGCTTAGAAATTTTGACACATTTGAAATAGTTTTTGGAACACTCGAAGTAAAACAACAAATTGGTATCATAAACCGTTGTATTATGCAAAAATGGGGCACTTACCATAGTTTTTCGTTGGGGATTTTTTGTTAAAGTGATTTTCCGGAAACCCATCCCCACCACTATTACCGGTGGGACTCGACGGTTTATGGTTGTTTCCCGCACTTTGTTGGGTGTAGTTTTGGTCATCGGTATCTTCCGGAGCCGCCATTTTGTCAGGTCACCACGGCTTTTAATGTCCCGTTTGAGTCATAATAATTCTGAAACCAAAAAGAAATTATTTGCGCCAAGGGTGCAGTGCGAATCAACAAACCGTAATGTGTCAGTAAACTTTGTGGGTGGTTTTGCAAACAAAGTTAATAATAATTAAGAAAGGTGATGAGTAAACGTGGTTAGTGGACCATAACGGTATTATTGATTTCGAAATGTTATTTAGCACCTGAAAGTCTACAAAAATGCTGTTTTTAATGGAATTCTAAAATTAGAATGTAAAACTACAATGAAAATATTGATTAATGCATTAAGGGTTGAACAATCAGCATTACAGCAGACTATCCCCTGGAGTGATTAATATGATGTGTAGACACACCTCTTTTTAATGAATTGACCGTGAGATATTGAAACGTCTTGATAACGAACGAAACGTGATTTTTCCCCCGGAAACTTTTCAAGACGTACACAAATGAGGCTAATTCGACACGTTTCATTTTTTCCCATTTTCCTCAATCTACTCTCTATTACACGTACTTGTGGTCTGTGATTAATCGTTTCTGGTAACTAACTGAGAGTGGTAATTAAATTTGGGTCCCTGCCAGATAATCGGGAATTAATTATTATTAGTAAAACATATACAGGGTGTTGATACGAAAACTCTCACTATTCGAGTGATGATAGTTTAAATTGTGCATGCAACAGATGGCAAACCGGAATAGATAACTGTTACACTCCACCGATCCGCTAAAGAACGGAAGCTTTGTGGATTGTTCCAGTTTAAACGATGGACCCGGAATAGATTTCCCTTGGTTATCTGGTCAGATAAGGCATTTGAGTAATTCAGAACGTATTATCAATTATTTTATTGTATTATCAGTACAGTGAGTCAGAAACAATCATATCAAAGTGATGAAGGTGGCGAGTTTTAAAACAAACCTCTATAAAGCCAAATTTGTATTCAAATCCTTTTTCTATCAAATGCCAAACTTAAACCAGTATCACGTGGTACTGCAGTGAAAAAAAAATAATTCACTCACGTGACACACTTATTATTTATAGTTTTAGAAATTAAATTTTTTTTTGCACTGTTACTTTTAAGACAAATCTAGTAAAACTTACCCCGTTTAAATTGGCGCTTTTCTATCTGGTGGCATAGTCTGTATGCATTGGCTTCGACGCCCAAACCACCACTGATGTTGAAATCGCTCCAGAAGACACTTGGATGGGACATCCGGCCCATCGTTAGTTGGGCACGACGTTTCAAACCTGCGCCAGTGCCAGAAATAGGCTGGAAGTCTTCTGCCATTGGCAGAATTCGTCGGAGGTGTAACTGGTTAAGAGTTACCAGAAAGGCGGATTTTGCATTATTTTTCTTTTATAGAACAATTTAGTTTTGCTCTTGTAAGAAAAAAATTATTCGTATCAGCGTAACAGATCATGGGAGGAATGTCTTTTTGGCAAAACAGAGAGATGAAAAACGAAATCGGTCACCCAGAAACATCGTCTTTAAGCTCGAGTGTGCTTTTCAAAGACATTTCAGCGGTTAAATATTTGCGAAAGGGGAGTCTCTCTAAAGGCGGTTTCTTGAAAATGCGAGAAGAAAGTTCATGCAATCGCGAATAATCTTCCAAGTAACTAAATTTAATTCAGGAGTAATTTTAAACACATAGCGTGGCTTATCAAGGTTGTTGTATCAATGGTTCTTTAAATTGACAGTTCAAAGGACGCCCAACCACAGCCTACCATTGGCTGGCAAATCCGCTGTGGGAAATCCAGGCAGGCCGTGATTAATGGCGGAATTGTGTCAATCAATTTTAGAGTTGATAAAAATATGAAACAGGGATGGATTTAAATATTTCCAGTACGAGCTAGGCTTAATTCAAAACAGTTTAATTCTAATACTTAACAGTTACAACAATTTACCGTTTGTTTGAGCGATCTTTGACGTCACGATGACGTAATTTAGCTAAATCGGTATTATGCCCCACTGTCAAATTACGTCATCGTGACGTCAAATTCACTCTGCACGTTCCATGGAGCGTTAATGATACCGACGTGGTACCGAATTAAGTCAATTATTTTCTTCAAAAAAGCATAAAAATCTGGTAAAAATGCACAAAACTCTTTCAGAGATGCAACATTTTTTGAAGTTTTTTGACAGACAGTTAAAGAGTATATATTGAATGTTCTGGAATGCTTCTTGGAAGCTTCTAGACTGTTCTAAGAGCTTCTGGAAAGCTTTCGACTGCTTTAGAAGCATTTTGGAGTTTTTGTAGTATTTTGAAATCTTTTTAGACTACTTTAAGAGCATTTGGAAGGTTTCTGGAGAGTTTAAAAGCATTTAAAGTTTTGGATTGCTTTTAAAGCATTTGAATTGCTTTTGGAAGCTTCTAGAGGCTGTTTTGAAAGGCTTCGGACTGCTTAAGAAGCATTTTGGAGTTTCTGTAGTGTTTTAAAACCTTTTTAGACTACTTTAGGAGCATTTGGAAAGTTTTTGAAGAGTTTAAAGAGCATTGAAGGTTCTGGACTGCTTTTAAGGCATTTGAAACCTTGTAGACGGTTTTAGAAACTTTTGGAAGCTCTTAAACTGCTTTAGAAGCATATGGAACCCTGACTGTCTTCTATAGATAAGTTGAAAAGCATTTGGAAGCTTTTCGACTAATCTAGGGAAGCCTCCACGCTGTTTTGTAAGCTTTTGCAAGGCATTTTGGAGCTTCTATAGTGTTTTGATGAAAGTGCAATTTTTGTAAAAACGCCCTCTATCGAAAAGAACGAAAACTAAATGGAACATTGTTTTAGGAGACTAGGACAGAAAATGCTCTTTAAAATGCCGCAAAAACGAAGTTTCCACGATTAGCCGTTTTTGAGATATTTCATTTCTTTCAAAGCAAATTTTGGACTACTCCCACCATTTTATTTGAAGAGATAGAAAAAAAAGTTAAATAGGAAAATTTTCAGAGTTTTTGGACATTTTTCATTTTAGAGTGGTATCGAAACACCCCCTAGCGGTGGATTTAGAAAGCTGAGAATTATTTCCAGCATTTTCCCTTGGCCACGTTGACTAATAAAAAAATTATATTAATGTATAGTTTTCGAGAAACAGCCGCGTGCACGGTTTATTGGGACACCCTGTATATTATAATTTGTATATTATATACTATTCTCTATCGCTCTCTGAAGTTTCCGCCATGGAAACTGGACCACCCTGTATATTATAATATTTTCACTGATTTTCGTACGTTTATTATTCGTTATCAATATTTGATTTTTTTACCTACTTTGGTTTAAAAATAAAACACAACATGCCACTAAGAAAACATTTAATAAATTGCCTCACTATTGTACAACAAAAATGTTACCAAATAATCTAAGTTTTATGCAAAAAAAAAAATGATTATTAAACTAAATAATCATATATAATTGCCACAATTTCAATAAATTGGGTTCGAATAAAACAAAATAAACAAATTCAAAGTGTTACACGATATAAAAAGTAGTTTTGAATAAAGTAGTTAACAAATAATAAAACTATTATTATTACATGTGAAAAATACTTCTACAAGGCTAATTTAAACGTAAATAAACCCATTATTGGCCCAAAACTACTGCCGGTTTGGGACCCATTTGAAGCAGTAGTTGTGGGTTAATAAAACATCCCAATTCGTTCTAATCATAAAACGCGCTCAATTTTTAATAGTCATTTATATAAAAAAGTAATCAAACTGATCTAGACTGCGACCAGAGTATCTTAGCCACGACATTGCACATTATTTTTGGTGAATACAAAATGTTGCTCACTGGTGATATGAAACAATTCACAGTGCAAGCTGAAATTAAAATTTTTTGTACCAAAAATAGTTAATCGTGTGACTACTCCGTATTTACCTAAACTACTAACTTAAATTTTTTGAATAACAACGCGATATTACTTGATATTAGCGAAATTGTTTTGACATTCCGTGCTAGTCCAATGCTCGATCAGTTCATCAACCATTGAGTTCAGTGATTTTTCAGACGATTGCACTAAATACGTGCGTGAATATTTTTTAGTCGATTCCAAGCTCTGCAAGACGACATTTCACACGATTATTACTTAAAATATTACAAAATTACCTGTCTTGAGCCTTGAGCTACAGCAGCCACCGTTGATTTGACAGTTTCTTGATACTTTTCCGGCCAGCACAACTTTGATATCAATCCACGTCTCTGGGCTTCGTCCGCCGTCAATGTTTGCCCAGCCAATAACAGCTCACCGGCCTACAACCCGTAACAATCTAGACTAAAGCTAGAAAAGTGCGAACACAACATACAAGACCGAAACTGCCAACATGCGGAACGGTCAACAAAAAACCAGCTTCGGCTGCACACCCTAGACTAGCGTAGGACGTTTTAAAAGTGGCATCGTCGCTGGCTATGACGATATCAAACAACGGCAACATTGTCACCGCCAAACCGTTACATTCTCCCTGAATTCCGGCTACAAGAACTTTCGGAAAGTCTAGCAGACTTTGAATGAATTCTCTACAAATTCAGTCAATAAATACACAAAGTGTACCAATCCTGAGACAGACTTACTTGACTAGCGTTGCTAAATCCACGGCTTTGCTTTTTACCGTACTTTCCTTATCTGAAACCACCAATTCTTTGTAGTCGATTCCGTGACTAAACACTCGTTCAGCCTTTGAACGTATTAAAACTACATTGCAGTCTTTTTCTTTAGCCAAATTGTTAACAATGGCAGTCAATTCGCTTAAAACCTGCAACGCATCTTTGGTTAGTTAATCGTGGCCAAGTTGACAATCATACGTACTTCAGAGGTGAAGTAGCAATTTGTACTTGGGTCAGTGTGTAGGTCAATAATGACAGATTTGTTCACTTTCTTATAGTGAAACGTTTCGTAATGTCCTAAACGATGTTCCAGTCGTTTCAAGGCTTTTTCTTTTTCCGCGCTGCTCTTCTTGGAATTCTTAATGTTTGCGTCCCCCGGGGTGCTCGTTGACGGTTTTCTAGCAGGCCTGACTAAATATTAAGAAAGTTTGGTTGGAAACGGTTTCTTAGGTCAAAGCTATCTAGTTTACTAATTAAAGTCAATTTAATGCGAATTGTATACCTTTTTTCATTCTCAAATACTACTTTAGCAAAATAACCCAAGAAATTGCTAAAATTCTGTCTAGAATGCTTTTAAAAAGATTAACTTCTTGTCCAAAGGAGATATTTACGCTTTTATTGTGAATTGACTTAAGCATCATTTTTTAAAAATTATATGTAGATGAACTTAATCTTAAATTATTGTATAATTTAGCTTCAGAGAATATTTGTATGAATTTTGAACTTCCATTGAGAAGAAAACCAAACACTGACAATATAGAAATAACATTTCAAAATCTGATTACACAAGCAGCTCCAATCCCCATTTTGCGCAATAACCACTCATAACTCACTCTTGGAGATAAGTTTCAACCAACAGTTTGTGGGGGACAAAAATGACGGACAACAGCTGATCGATAACGTCACAATAAGAACTAGGGAATATTATTGATGAAAGTTATTCGCATTAAATTGGCTTAAGTTAGCGGAGATTTCTGCTTCAATACAGAAACACCCTGACAGGCAACTTACCATCGTCCTCTAATTCTGAGAATTCTACAGAGAGAAACAACAAACTTTATAATGTAATTACCCCCAAAAATACAACACTAAGTTCTTCATTTATAGATTGCAATTTGTATTTGTTATGGTTTGGATTTGTTTATTTCAAGAGGTTTGGTTAGACAAAGTAAGGAAAATTCAGCACAAAAGACAGTTATAGGGGGCTTTTGCTCTTTTTGGAAGGTTCTCAATAACATTTACAGGTTCATGGAACATTCAGAATGGTCCTAGAAGCTTCTGGCATTTTAAAACAATTCTGAGAAAGTTTTAAGACAGTTTAGAGGCCTCTGGTACTTTTTACAAGGTTCTCTATAACATTTACAGGCTCATGGAACATTCAGAATGCTCCTAGAAGCTTCTGGCATTTTAAAACAATTCTGAGAAAGTTTTAAGACAGTTTAGAGGCCTCTGGTACTTTTTACAAGGTTCTCTATAACATTTACAGGCTCATGGAACATTCAGAATGCTCCTAGAAGCTTCTGGCATTTTAAAACAATTCTGAGAAAGTTTTAAGACAGTTTAGAGGCCTCTGGTACTTTTTACAAGGTTCTCTATAACATTTACAGGCTCATGGAACATTCAGAATGCTCCTAGAAGCTTCTGGCATTTTAAAACAGTTCTGGGAAAGTTTTAAGACAGTTTAGAGGCCTCTGGTACTTTTTACAAGGTTCTCTATAACATTTACAGGCTCATGGAACATTCAGAATGGTCCTAGAAGCTTCTGGCATTTTAAAACAGTTCTGAGAAAGTTTTAAGACAGTTTAGAGGCCTCTGGTACTTTTTACAAGGTTCTCTATAACATTTACAGGTTCATGGAACATTCAGAATGGTCCTAGAAGCTTCTGGCATTTTAAAACAATTCTGAGAAAGTTTAAGACAGTTTAGAGGCCTCTGGTACTTTTTACAAGGTTCTCTATAACATTTACAGGCTCATGGAACATTCAGAATGGTCCTAGAAGCTTCTGGCATTTTAAAACAATTCTGAGAAAGTTTTAAGACAGTTTAGAGGCCTCTGGTACTTTTTACAAGGTTCTCTATAACATTTACAGGCTCATGGAACATTCAGAATGGTCCTAGAAGCTTCTGGCATTTTAAAACAGTTCTGGGAAAGTTTAAGACAGTTTAGAGGCCTCTGGTACTTTTTACAAGGTTCTCTATAACATTTACAGGTTCATGGAACATTCAGAATGCTCCTAGAAGCTTCTGGCATTTTAAAACAATTCTGAGAAAGTTTTAAGACAGTTTAGAGGCCTCTGGTACTTTTTACAAGGTTCTCTATAACATTTACAGGCTCATGGAACATTCAGAATGCTCCTAGAAGCTTCTGGCATTTTAAAACAGTTCTGAGAAAGTTTAAGACAGTTTAGAGGCCTCTGGTACTTTTTACAAGGTTCTCTATAACATTTACAGGTTCATGGAACATTCAGAATGGTCCTAGAAGCTTCTGGCATTTTAAAACAGTTCTGAGAAAGTTTAAGACAGTTTAGAGGCCTCTGGTACTTTTTACAAGGTTCTCTATAACATTTACAGGCTCATGGAACATTCAGAATGGTCCTAGAAGCTTCTGGCATTTTAAAACAATTCTGAGAAAGTTTTAAGACAGTTTAGAGGCCTCTGGTACTTTTTACAAGGTTCTCTATAACATTTACAGGCTCATGGAACATTCAGAATGCTCCTAGAAGCTTCTGGCATTTTAAAACAATTCTGAGAAAGTTTTAAGACAGTTTAGAGGCCTCTGGTACTTTTTACAAGGTTCTCTATAACATTTACAGGCTCATGGAACATTCAGAATGCTCCTAGAAGCTTCTGGCATTTTAAAACAATTCTGAGAAAGTTTTAAGACAGTTTAGAGGCCTCTGGTACTTTTTACAAGGTTCTCTATAACATTTACAGGCTCATGGAACATTCAGAATGCTCCTAGAAGCTTCTGGCATTTTAAAACAATTCTGAGAAAGTTTTAAGACAGTTTAGAGGCCTCTGGTACTTTTTACAAGGTTCTCTATAACATTTACAGGCTCATGGAACATTCAGAATGGTCCTAGAAGCTTCTGGCATTTTAAAACAGTTCTGGGAAAGTTTAAGACAGTTGTAGAGGCCTCTGGCACTTTTTAGAAGGTTCTCTATAACATTTACAGGCTCATGGAACATTCAGAATGGTCCTAGAAGCTTCTGGCATTTTAAAACAGTTCTGGGAAAGTTTAAGACAGTTGTAGAGGCCTCTGGCACTTTTTAGAAGGTTCTCAATAACATTTAGAGGTTCATGGAACATTCAAAAACACAATTAGCAACACAGAAATTACCTATACCTTCACTGTCATCAAACTCGTAACTGGTACCAGTATCGTCGGCACTGGAAATCGAACTGCTTGACCTCCTCCTTATTAAATAAGACACCTCATTGGAGTAAGAAAACCCAGGAGAAGGTGGGGGTGTACTTCTGCATAGAAAACTATGTAATACCAACCTAAAACCTAATAAAACTACGCATACCTAGCTGAATCCTTGGATTTTTGCCTGCTAATCGCGCTTGGAACAGTAGACGCCGGCGTAGAAGTGATTTTAACCGATGATGAGCTGGGGGAAATAGTTGGTTCCTTTTTTCGTAAAATCTTGGGGTTTCCGACGAGGACGTGCTAACTAGATCGGATTTGATCAGGTTGGCCTTTTTGGCTAAATCTTTGAAAGTCTTCTCCACTGAAATCACTGTTCTTTTTCGTTTCTCGTCAATTGAGTTTTCTGAATTTTTCAAATCGTATAACATTTTAATAGCTCCTTCATCTCCTAACAGTTTGTCCACTTCTGACCGGGATTTATTAGTTTTTTTCGGTTTAGTTGCCGGACTGACTTTTGTGTTTAATTTCTTTGGTATAGGTTTGTCTTCGACTGGGAAAAAACAGGTTAAATTACAACTAAAAACGTTCCAACAAACTGACCTTTCTTGTCCGGTTTGGATTTTATGTCCACAGCTGATTTTTTGGCAAAATCAGCTGGTTTTGCCTCGTTTTTTGAACCGCCCTCAGGTTTGTTTAGTTTCAATTTAGGCGACGACTCATCAGGATCCCAAATAACCTGCAAAACTCGCGTTTTACCAAACTTTTTACAGAAGCAAACATTGTGTCCAACCTTTTTCTTAATCACTCTAGAGCTTTTGGTCATGTAAACGGGCGTGGCATGGGATTGAACCGATTTAATGACGTTTTGCGTTGACGGAACGGTCTTTTTAGATGGAGAAGGCGTGGCCTCGGTCTGTGCCATTTCAGACGATTTTCGTTTGCGCGAATACGTTTTTAGCGTTAAGTGCTGCACCTTTAACAACCAAATTAACTCACTTACTTGACAGTTACGATGTTACAGTACCTTGACTTGAGGTTCTTCAATTTTTGAAGTGCTTTTTAAGGGACTTTTATTCGACTGGGATAATGTTCTGTCACTTGACGAAGAGACATTATCTTCGGATGAGCTGCTTACAGGTTCTTTCAGAAGGGGCTGCAAAATGACAATTTTAAGAGCGTTTTGTATTGAATTGTAACTGTTAATTACCTTAAACTTGCTGCTTTTTACATATTTGGTTTTTGGTTCCAAATACGGTAATTCTTGTAATTGTTGCAAGGCGATTTCTCTTTCCAAGTTTTTTAAGTTGGTTTCGTCAGTAGGCGATGATTCCTTGTTTTGTGGTTGCGCGGAGACATCTGTCATTTCACTGTCATCATCACCTGCAACAATCCACCAAAACTACTATGGAAGTTGTTGAACCAAAAAATGGACTAACCTTCTAAAATTGCCAGTAAATCTGAGTCATTATCGATAGCATTGGTTTTGTCCTCATTTCCGTTAGTATCACAAATTCCATCCTAAATAATTAATTGCAACTAAGGTTTTAAAGGGAAGTTAAGTAAAGAACTTACGTGACTTTCCTCCTTGACGTCGTCGTCCTCTTTCAACAACTTTTTAGGGGGAGTATCTTCGGCTGAAGAAATCTTTTTAACAAATCGCGACGTCAGTGTACGCGCAAACGCTTTATCTTTAAAATATAACAGTCAAACAGGACATTTAATGTTTTATAGTAAAAAGGATAGCTATTTAACAAGAAGGGACAGCCGGCATAATTCCGGTTAATATTTTTGACTGACATCTGTTTTTGGTAGTCAGATATAAACTAATTTCTTATTATCATTTCTTTTGAGTCAAAGTGTTTTAAATTCGCCTCCTAATCATTGTAACTTATCAATCTTTATTAACTGATGTTTTAAAACAATTATTTGATGTGTGTCTGAGATATGGCAACATTCTTCAACACCCTGAATGACCAACCAATGAAACTCCTGATATTCACCAATCAAAGCCTTTGATTGATCAAAAACTTGGGTAGGAAGAGTCCATCCAACTGTCTCTTCTTGTTAAACAGCAATTTTTTGGTAAAACTACAAACCTTTACGCTCTTGCGTTTTTTTAACCCCACGCTCAATGATTTCCTTTTCAATTTCCGCTTTAGATACAATCTGACTGGTTAAATTACGATAAGGCACTTTAACACCCAATCTGTAATATTTTCGTGTTTTAAATACACTGAAGATGATTAGTTATAGTCATTCTGTTACCTAGGTTTGGGAGTTTTGCCGTTTACGAACGTTTCTACCGGTTTATCGACGTTATGACCCAAAATATGTAAAGGGATGTCGGTTTTTGATTTACGACCTCGCGGTTTTGGATTGGTTACTTCCTAAATCACCAAAACTTAACAAACTAGTATAGAAAAGCAAATTAACGCTTACAACTTCTCCTGCTACATTGTCAATTGCAGAACTGTCTTCTGTGGAACTGGGTGCATCAGTTTCACTTTTAGCTATTTTTTTTCCAAAATTAACACCCCAAAAAAAAAAGCATCTTCTAAGCTACATACCTGCAACTTCCTCCATTTCTTCAGTTGGCTGAGCTTCTTCAACACTATCGACATTCTCAATTTCAATAGCCGGATTTGACTCCAGACCTTGTAAGTCGGTTTGTTCTAAAATATTTGCTATGTAAAGTTCTATTTAGTGCAGGGAGTGTTTAATTGTACCATCGTTCACTTCTACTGCTTCATTCTGGTCCTTACTAGGGGTTTGAGAATCTACTACTTCAGTTTTATCATCTGTTTGATCTTTTAATGGGGAAACTTTCTCTTCCAGAGTAGTGTCCACCTAAATTTCAAATAGTTTAGAAGTTTTTAGTGTGATTTTTTTTATTTTAGAACCTCAGTGCTTGTCACAGTACTTTGCTCATTACTCAAGTCTTTCACTTCGGTGGTACACGGTGGCTGTTCTACAGGGTCACTTTGATTCTCTTCTGGGATATATGGAGTTGGATCCATAACGTAATTTGCGTCAGACTGTGGACAAAATCAGTCTAATAACAAATTTACTAGTAATGGTAACAAGAATACCTTTTTAAGAAAAACACTCTAAGGATGATATAATAAAACAACATTTGCAAAATAAAACTTACATTTGAAATCAATTCGGATTCAGTGACGGAAATGATTTGCTCTACAGCCGCATCTTCATACTGATAATTGATTTGCTGAATATGAATGTTTTGTGTTTCATGAACAGTGCTATAAGGCTAAAATAATGACAGAAATGTGATGTAAAACAGCATAACAAAAAAATGATCGATGCATGATTGCAATAATGTAAAATAATATAAACCTGTGGTGTTTTGGGACACTTTTAACTTTAAAAATCCTCTAAAGGAAGATTTTAAGGCAAAAATACATTTACGCAGTGTTGCCAAGTCAAACTATTTAATGACGTGGAATAATCAGTAAAAAAACGGTAGGTCAAAACAAATTCATTCATTTTACATGATTATACAGGATTGTCTCTTAATAGTAGATTCTTGCTATAAAAACCGTACTTCCAAAATACAAGATACAAAATACAGATTTTTTTATTAATAATTGTTCTTTAAGCTTTGACATTAGTGACAGATATCACGTCGTTTTAAAGGCCAATTTAGCTAGGCAGTTCAGAAGACTATTTAGCTAGACTAAAAACTGATATCAATACTGCAAAACGTTTCTAAACTGTTTTTGCAATTTAAGGCATGGATTGACAGTTTTCACGTTAGTGGCAGTTGTCACGTGATTTCAGAAGACTATTTAGCTAAATTATGAAGTGACAATTGTCAAAATAACTGTTAAATCTCAGAAAATCGTCTTGATTCTAAAACTGAAAATGTTGAACAATTCTCAATAGTGACAGACATCACATGGTTTTAGAGAATAATTTGGACTGTTTTAAGCGCATTTTTAAAAATTAATAGAATTTTTAGAATAAAAAAAACAGTGATTTATCCAGATACCATTTCAATGAAACTTTTACACAATACCACCACCACCCACCAAGATAACTCCTATAACCACAATTAACTTACCTGTGAGGTCAAATCAAGGTTTGTGGTATTCTGGTGCTCACTTGCAGGAATCAACTCCCCCTCAGTGGTGTAAATGTACTGGGTGCCCAGGGTTTTATCATTTAAATTAGTGTCTGCATAACCTTCGGCCTGGGGCTCCACCACAGTGATTGAGTTATCTTCTGGTTCTTGCATTTTATTCAGGTTGTGTCTAAAACGTGCTTAAACCCACTTAGTGACTAATTGGCTTAGAAAATGCTCCTAATGTGATATAAAAATATAATGTAAACACAACAGTAAATAGGATTTACATACCTAGATTTTTGCCGGAATTTAGGCAAATTTTGCTCCTATTTTTACAGCTCTGTCCACCAAGCTTGGAGCTGCAACGTTTTCGACTCACTAGAGTTCAAAACTGCTCACTTTTATTAATATTTCCTAATCAAAATGTGCTGGAAAGCCTTAAATTAGTTTCCTTAGAAAACATTTATCGCCATCTTGTTTTGGAGAAGACCGTATTCTGTCAGCTGTCATTTGTCATGACAACTAACACGCGGCATTTTTGACAGAAACACAAACAGGACACACTTTGGCCAGATTTATTCCAGAACTAAATAGGAAATAAAAACAACTCAGTACTAAATACAACGACTTAAATAAGAAAACATTACAAAAAGACAAATGCATGGAAGATGTTATATCTAGGGCATACTTAAATAAATAACATTATTGCTGGCTGATAGATTAACAGAACTGACTGATTAGGCAGTCCAGTGTATGATTAATGTAAAGAAAGTCTTTGTCGCAAAAATTCCACTAAAAATTAACACACCAACGGCAGGTAAATATTTGAACAACTTGTACCATAACCTCGAAATTGATTAAGCTAAACGGTACGCAATATAATATGGACACCGGAATCAGTGAAAACTGGATCGGACAATTCCCCCACTTTCAGGCTGAATGCAGCTTCTTCAAACGGTTTTTGCATTGCTCCTCTACCGAAGGGACCCAAATCACCTCCGCGTTTGAATGAAGAACAATCTGAGTATTTGGAAGCCAATTCTGCAAATGACGCTTTTCCCTGAGCAATTTGCTCACGATAGGCTATAAGAAAACCGGTATTAAAGGCTTAGAAGGCTATTTATAGGTTATACCCACATTTGACTAGTTCTAAGGCCTCCTCCTTTGAACGTGTAATGTTATCTTCCCGCCAAGAAGACGGACGTCTAGAATCCTTGTGCTTTACCAACAAATGAGAGCACTGGACTTGGTCTGGACCGGAAGATTGGACAGGTTCAGCAGGTTTATCAGGCACATCCCACTGGGATTCTTTCGTATAGATGTTAAGGTAGTAATGTTGTCCTGAAAAAATGGTGAATCAATGATTTTGCATTATTACATGTAGATTTCAAGACGCTATTGCAGTGGTTTTATTATAAACGACTATTGATCAAATACATCATTTAACAAGGTGGACAGCCTAGAAAACAATTCAAAAAGTAAACATGAGTAATTCTAACCAAACCAAATTTTAGGTTATTGATTTTTGTGTTAGAAAGACGAGTGTGATGTATGTATAGCAATTTGGGCTTAAAATCGTATCAACCAACTGAAAATACACTGAAAACTTACCGGTAGAACGGCTCAAACGTTTTTCCCACCCGGCAGGTAAATTTTCGTCCGCCATTTTTTTCTGACAAAAACAAAACAAACGAATGGAATGCGGCAATGGTGGTGTTCCACTGTGAAGTTAGCTTTAAGGCAACGTTGCCAAACGTACTAAAACATAAATTTTAAATTTCACTGCTTTAAAAACGAAACAGAAACAGAAACTTGGGCTGTTTGATCAAAGTTTTTAAAGACTAATAATTATATGCACAGCTCATGTCAGAAATGTGTTAACTAGAGTAGGTGCATGGTTGCCACATCGCACCGATCAATAATGCTCCTTAGCTGATTGGTTGAAATTTTGAAAAGGTCCCGCTTGCTTTATAACCGACCAATGGCAGCTTGAATCCATCCAGATTACACGTGTATACTCAATGACAGATCAGCTGGGGTTTGGGGGGGGGTGGTTGACAGTGACAGTTCGGTTGGGATTTTCTTCAGTAAGGGACGCGTTTTTTACTCCTCCAAAAAGGAATTAGTGTTTTTCCGTATTTTCCGGTTTTGCTTGCGTCTAATTTGAGTTGTGAGTGTAATAATCCCGCAAACTAGAAACTTTCTAAAACGAGCGGATGTTTTCTCCAGTGTCCAGCTTTTAGCGGGGGAAACTGAAAGGCCCTTCCGATAAACAAACCAATTCAAGGTAATTTTTTTCTTTAATTAAATATTATTGGTAAATTTCTTTTATATGGTTGTAATAGTGGGCGAACCTACACTACTATACAATCTCAAATATGTTGAAAGTGGGTCATACATCTGAAGCATTTTATACTACAGATTATTAATGAGAAATTTACACAGTTTACTGAATGTTAAAAGTGAAATCCTGCAACTTTTTCATACTTATATGGGTAATAGTTTAAACAGTTTTTGATGCTGCCCAGTTTACCTTGTTTGCATATTAAAAGTGTGACTCACCATCAGTACAGTCATGTACAAGAATATTATTCAATCAGTTATCTAAATTTAACATGGCATAGCTTGAAATACACTAGGAGATCAAGGGTGCTTTTACCCATGGGGATTACTGGCATTATTACTGGGGATTATAGATAATATGGGAGACATGTGAGAAGGAGGGTGTTTCAGTCCATTTGTTAGGGAGTAACTTGATTTGCTTTGCCCCCTGTCAAGGTTTAGGGCATGATTGAACTTGAATGTAATCTGAAAAAAGGTTATTTAATGGGGGGGGGGGGGTACCCCACAAGGTCAGACAGGTTGTTGAACTGAAATTCGAATGTAAACATGGACTACTGATTCACACCTAACTTTCTCCAAATATACTATTAAGGCTTTCTTATTCTATTTATTGATTGGTATACTTAAATTGGCAACATTGCAACTAAAAAAACGACAATTTGTAGATGTTTACTTATCAAGACCTGAGGGGGTTTATCTTCCAGTTAGACTGGAATACCAAGTAGATTGCACCAATCCAGAGACGTCTCATTTAATCAGTTATACAGGCCAACCCTGAAAAATTACATGGAAAATGTGCATTCCATTCCACTTCCGCAAGTGCTAACAAAGAATTAAATATTTATTAAGCTCTATCATGCAAAGTTAATGTACTCGTTCCAACGCCCCTGGACGAGTTGCATCCTCTTTTTATATTGAAGCACCAGGCCCAACCCCAGAGAGAGAGCCACTATGTTGTATTTTACTACCTCGCTTTTCCAGTTTTCTAAAACTTATTACTTTGTGGGTGCTTCTGGTATTCAAGTATTCAGTTTCTCTTTGTCCTGACAATGGTTTTTATTTTTTGTTCTCTCTTCTGGAATTTTAATAATAATAAAAAAAATTGCATGTATTTTCTAACCTTAATTATGTGTACCTAAAATCTGGGTCAGAGAATTAATGCAAACATGGGGGACAGCTTGCTGTTTTTTCCATTTTGCAATCCCACCTCCGCTTCCTAGAATTTTAATCTGAAAACCAGTGGTGGTGATTAAAACTTAAATTACAGTAGTAAATTAGCTGTAGCAAACCAGAGAGAGGTTAGTTAATGATGAAGCCAGGGCATCGTTGATGAGTTGCCGGGTTTCGCATTTTCCGGTTGATTCAAGATTCAGCAAACTTTGTAATTAAATAACCGGGGATCGATGCCGGTACTGGCTAAAGTTTTATCCGAATTCGCCCCGGGGGATACTTTTAAATCAACACAAAAGGAAATTCATGGGTGAAAAAGTGCAGGGGTCTCCAATTCCACACTAATTTAATGCCGCAACTAAGCTGGTAATTTGTGAAAGAAGTCCAATGGTTTTCCGATAAACTTTTGTCTCTGGAACTTCCAAATTGTTGGAATAGACCTGTAATTCAAGTTGTGCTAGTAATTATGCGGAAGCGCTTAATAGGAATGTGTTCAGTAACCCCTGGAGGGTTAACCCAACCTAATTTTGGTCCCAATCAATTTTAGTAATTTCATTTTGAGGTTTTGACCGGTTATTACTTTGAAATTACCTACAACCACAAATAATTCGTTACAATCCCTGCTGTAGTCAGGACAGAGATAAAGTTGTTATTCTTCAGGGGGACAGTACCAGATTAGCATTTAGATGGAACTACTTACAAACTTCCTTAAAAGTGTTTCACGGTGGCTGATTTCTCCCCTTAATAAGGCAATTTCAGCCCTAAATAACTTTTCTCTATCAAATTTTCTAAACTGTCAGAAAAAACTAGGTTAGGTCCACTTCACTCTACACTCGTCAACTGTCATTGTCGTTTAGTTTTGACAGATGACAGTGCTGGTTTTGGTATCATAGAGGTATAAAGTTACAGTGAGGTTTTATTTGAAAATGGGACGTGATCTGGCACCAATGTGACTACTTAATGGAGGAGAAAGCTGTAATAAATCAGACCCAAAACAGGGTTTATTTGTTTTTGGCCGGTCAAATCTAGCAATAAGCCGTAAACTTAAAGATCAACCTAACTGGGTTAGTGATGTTGTTTAAGACCTGCTAACAGTTTATCTCTGGAAAGATGCCATTAAATTACCGATTAGCTTCTTAATAATACAGTGGAAATCATTTAGGAAGAAGGAAAATAGCATCTTTCGGGGGGGCCACGAAACAGGTCGAGTCCGTCGGGATCCACAAATGTTTTTCCCAGTAAGGAAACACGCAACTTTCAACTTTATTTATCGTTAACGGCGGCAAAAACTGGATTGAAAGTAATGTTCTAGAAATTAGAGAAAGATTACTTTTAGATACAGAGACACCCTGTACCATTGGAATAATTCAAATCCAACCGTATTGATTGCATTATTCCACACTGTGTTAACTTGTTGTAGTAATTTATACCGGTGATAAAATGGAAATTAGATAGTGGGAGTTAATTTTGGGGACCCCTGGGAAACATTCTGGTATCCTATAACCAGTTTGAATAATAGATCTGTTCACAGAGGGAATCTCCACGTGACCATACAACCAATGAAACTTTCTGTGTTGGAAACCAGTCAGAAAATTGCCTCTGCGAACAGACTTAATATGTCAATTGACCTTAACATATTTGATTAATAATACCAAGGTGGCCTTGATTGGACATCAACTGTCAAAACTAGATGTAATGTCATCTGTCACTCCAGACTTTTGTAAAGTGATCCGGATCACTTGCAACCGAACACAGTGAGTATTTGTGATTTAAATTTTTCTCATCTAAAAATACCTTCATCAATCGGTTTAAGTGGCTTCTGCTCGACTTATCCCTACACTTTCCTCGATCTAATTATAAAGAAGCGAAAGGTGTAGCAACAGTTCACTTTAATTACAGTTTCCATACCATCTTCGGAATGCGTAATTGCTTTTACAGTGCAAGCTTAACAACTAAATTGACGTTTTTTACGAGCTAAATGGAGATACTTAAAAATTTCCTCTTGGACCGTTTTGGCCGTTAAATTAGTTCATTAATTCGGACATGAATTGCAAATTCTAGCTAATTTAATATTACGCCAAAGCGGGACGTAGCAAGAATATTAGATGGAACTTTATTAGTTTCCTTTAAAACGGCACGCTTTTTCATCAGTTTGATGGGATAATCTTGTCGAATGTCAGAGAGGCGTTCTTAATTAGTGGGGTTAGGGTGTAGTTTCCAAATGTCACTGTCATTAGAGTAAACAGACGTTACGCCATGACAGTTTAGATGCTGCAATTGTATTTATTTAACTTGTCAGCAATATTTACCGATTCGTAACTTACTACGGCATATTTAGTCTAAAATTAGCCCCCTAATGAACGGAATAAAGTGATTCTGAATGTCTGCAGATAGACCCAGATAGGGGTCGCTTTATTTGAAACTAATTGAAATCAAAATAGATTTGACATTATTACTTAATACACTGATTGATGGGGGATTTTTGGATTTGAAGCAGCAACCAATTTGAAGGGCCCTTTCCTGGTAAAAAGGCCTTTTTTGTTATCGGTTTCTGAGTGTTTGCAAATAACTTGTCTTTTGTTTGCAATCAATTATTTTATCGAGTTTCCTTTTGGGTGGGTTTTCTCCTCGAAGGCTTTATAAATCACGATTCCAGGGATGTTCTGGAACAACATCAATCATTTGGGTTCGTGTATCGTATAGTCGATATTTCTAATTAATGTACGGCACTATTTTATCAAATATTTGAATTGTAAAGTTGAAAAAAATTAATTTATGGTTTCTATTGTTTTTTTTAGATTGGTCCTTCCAGTAATGACACATTGATATACCAGGTAAGTTTTTAGATTACTAACGTTGCAATGCAAAACATTCTACAAGTATTTCCCATCTAAACGTCCCAGAGTAAATGAAGTCACCCTTATTGCTTCCAAGTCAATATACTGGGGAGCTATTTCCTAGAAAACATCGTCCCATATAACGGTAACATCGCACTTTACCGTACCCGATATAAATGTCCGATGGCGTATTACGAAAAATTTATTGGATAAACACGTTTTCGATCTGTAATAGTGGAAGTAACTTCATGCATTATGGAAATGGTCCAATTCCTTGCACCATTTGCCTTAGATAACCCACGATTTTTTAATGAGTTGGTTCATTTCACTAGTCACGTGACAAACTTTACATAATCGAGTACGTATGCGTAAAATGACAGTTCCCAGCGTTTGACAGTGATAACCTACTTTCCACAGAGAGGGTATCCAATATCTCATGAAAGCGTTTCCGTAATTGATATTGCACGGTCGGTCAAACCAATAACACCCCCATTGTCCAGGACATTTTTCGTGACGTGTGGGTGGGGGCGATAATTGCTTCATTCCGCGAAAACCGTCACCCCCGTATCGATCGGATCCTGTCGGAAGCTGTCCCGAAAGGCCGAATTTTGCCGACGTGCACCGGGATACGAGCCTTTTTGCACCGCCACCAATGAGTCGTCGTTTCCTGCGGGTCCCGTGCGGTATCCAGAAGGACTCCGGGAGTTTCGTGACGGGCGGGTCGACGTGTTCGTCCGACCTGGTGCTTCGGATCGGAAAGTTTTTGATCGACATTGGTAACACAAACTTTTTAATAAATGAAACGTCACTTATACACAGGGTGTCTCAAAAAATGTTGTCACTGATGTGAAACTTGTCAAAACTAAATATCTGCCATATTTAATTTACCATCACAAATGAACAAAAACAGTTGGCAACACTGTTTTTTATTTATAGGCAATTTTGTTTTGATTGTGACGTTTTCCATATTATCTGTCACACATCCATGTCCCAAAAACTCAACTTGGCTTACAGCATTAATAACTGTTTCCCCGACAGTCGAAGCTAAGTTGAGGTTTGAATGTGACAGATCAGGCACAAAATAACACAGTCTAAGCTGTCCTTGGGCATAAAAACCCCTTTGCGAAAACAGTCCCTACATGACAAGTGACCGTAGACACTTCCATGAGTTACCTGTTAAAGTCACGTTAAAGTGGTTTTAGTCACTCCCTCTTTTATTTCAATTTAGTTGACAGTTGACATGTTGTTATAAAAGTAGGGTTAAGCGTAATTTTTAATTTTTCGGTTTGTTTTTGCCACATTTTTCAGTAACCAAATCTTTTCCTGTAATTTTTTTTTGGATTTAATTTCAGTTGTGTAATATTCCCCTGCATGAGTTTAGAAAAAACTGGCGTATTAGGGGCTGTTGAGTCAAGATGGCCGCCGTTTAATAAACAGAGATTTGAAGCCCTGCTGACCCATCAAAATGTTCTTTTTACCCTCTAATCGGTTTAGGACCAGTTCATTCATCTTAAGGTAGTGGTTTTTGGTTAATTAGGTATCTGGGCTAATGTAGTGAAGTTTGTAGGACTTTAAACTGACTGTAGGATTGGATTTTTGATGAAACACAAGACCAGGCTTAGGAAAAGCTAAAGTAGTACAGTAAGTAAGCTTTTATTCAAATTACTTGGCTACTAACACAGTCAAGGAAGTGGTGACACTATAAACAATCTCAATTCATTCAAGTTGCCTAATATAGCGGCACTAAATGGGAGATTTTGCAACTAACGTCTTGCAAGGTCGCATTCACTGCCTGGGCGTTTGTCTGGGTTTATTAGGCGACCATGCGTGGGCACAAATCGGTTTTAGGTTATTAACGTTTCTTATCATACTTACAAAAAAAAACTCCACTAAAACTCATTCACCAATTGTCAAGAAAATTATGAGTTGATAACCTGACAACATTGCCTAGAGATTCAGGAAATTATTGTGCAAATTTTATTGATTTTTGAAATTTATTAATGTAGTACTAAATCATGAGACCGTCCCTATATCACGCACCTTTTAGGTCCCAGTTTGAATTATACTATTAATTAACTTAATTGAACAGGGTTTAGGGGACTGACCTATTTTAGTGTATATTTCAATTGCCAAACCTACTCTCTAGCTGCACATCTTTATTGAGTCATTACAAAGAAGGTTATTAGGTACATTTTCATTTCGTGGATACTCTGCTTCGTTTCTGGTAATGATAATTAAGGGCGTAACTTTTCACTTTGAATTTTTTGCGCGTCTTGCTCTGCTGCACCCAATAGGACAAGTTGTTGCCGTGACAGAAAGTAATGGCCTCTTCTTTTGTGGAGAATCGCAGCTTCAAATTGGACATTGGGTCGCCTGACGAACACCACCCCATTAAGGGGTTCTCCCAACGTTCTTTTGTGTCAAAGTCGATGAGCCAATGGCCCAAGTTCATTGTTCCTGAAATTTGTTGTTATTACACTTGGTTTTACTACTGTACAACCTTACCTTGTTGTTGGGCGTTTTTAGGTGGTTGATAAATCCTAGCTGTCCTGGTGCAGGTGATCTCAACAGGTCTTCCATTGATTAAGCTGCAATTCTCCTGTCCTCTTATAACAATTTTGCAGTTTTGTACTATCCGCTTTCTGACATCTTCGGCAGTTTCGAGTTCAACGGTTTTGGGGGCCGGTTTACAGTCTTGACTACCATGTCGTAGTTGTGCTCGACCAAATTGTACTAACAATTTTGGTAAAGTTGTGTTCCAAGTGGAAGCCATTTTTTTTTTAGACAACGTCAAAGTCAAAATTGTGACGCTTGACAGTGCAGACGCAGCGTTGCCACTTTTATCTGAGGGACGAGGCAATTCACTCGGTTTAGTTCACACGTGCAAATAACAGTTCACAAAACGAAATTATTCATCGTGTGGGAAGGTAGCCATTGTTTGTCAGAAATTAAGCTGTACTTTTTGTATATAGTTTGTTTTATTTGGGAACGGTTTAAATATTCAATTATGCTTACGTCCGGTGTTGTAGGGATAGGGAGGTCACGTGTGTTCGTAGGTTGTGATTGGTCAGAAAAAGTTGAAAACTGCTTTTTTTTTACCAATCACTGGATTGAAATTTCCATGACCACTAGCAATGCTAGCTTGACTAGCAATTGTCAATATTAACTCCATAGAGCTATAAATGTTTACATTGTTCGCATTGTCCAATAAACCGTTTAAAACTTTTTGCCGGTTTATCCCTTGAAACTTTAAAGTGGATCCGTAGGAAAATTACGTTTTGCCGAATACAAATCCCGGGGACTTTGTATAATACGAGAGGAAAATTGGAAAAAAAAAGTTTTTCCTGAATGAGCAATTTCTCGCTGAAATATTGTACGTTTCTATAGGTCTCTGTCCTAAATCACTTAGAGTTGCAATAAGGGAAAACAAAGCAGACACGTGACTGTGTGTGATCTAAGTAAAGTCGAATGTCAATAATAAAACAGTGTTGCCGATTCTACAAAGGCGTTGCAAAATTAAATTTAAAAGATTTTAGCGGAGGGGTAGATTGCCGAGGTATTTTGGTGTACACCCTCGGAGGTAATTCGAGGTATTACGAGGCACTTTCTCATCATTACAAAGCATTTTGAGGCATTGTCTGAATATTTCAAAATGTTTTGTGATATTTTCATTGGAATTTTGAGCTAAATAAAGGAAATTTTGCAATATTTTAAGAAATACATTGACGATTACAAATAATTCTTCAACGTACATTTTTAAGGTCACGCGACTGTTTTTTGACAGCTGTCAGTTGGCTTGGACAGTGTTGCAAGCTTAAAAATTGAGCTGTCAAGTCACGTGACGTAATTCTTTCGATTTTGCTTGTTTGTCAAAATTTGGAAAAACTGTCACCTGACCTTAGAAAGTCAATTTTAAGCTTTCGGCACACAAGGTCAAATCAAGTGTCAAAAATTTGGAAAAACCTTCACGTTGTCATCTAACCTAACCTAAAAACGGTCACGTGACCATAAAAAATTAATTTCAATGGTGTATTTCATCAAGATTTGTCATTATCTCACTACCAGGGGGACTTATAACTAAATTTAAGAATGCCACAAATTTGTAAACATTTTGAAGGTATCCTGAGGCAGTTTAAATAATTTAAAGGCATTTTGATGTATCTCAAGGCAATTTAAAGGCATTTCAACGTATTTTGTTTGCAAAAAGGTGATTTTGGTGTACAACAAATTATCGACGGTCTACCCTCGATTTTAGAGCTGTTCTCGTCTCATTAATTTTTTAAATTATCGAACCTTCTGTTCCCTTTTGTAAGTCGTGTCTTTTCGGTCCGACGTTCACCGCAGAAATTGAATTTTCCCCGACGTTTTCCCGGGAAATTTATTCAAATCGGCCGGGACCGATTGGAAAAATGTAATCGCCGTTGACAACGCAGCATGGTACTGCAAAAATTCGTATCCACGAGATATTGGTATTCGAGGAGAGGTCGAAAACGGTAAGTCTGGGTGACTTTAAGTTCTACAATATTTAGGAAGCTCTAGAAGACATTTTGAGTTGCCAGAGGCCTCTGGAAGCCATCTTGAATTGTCAGAAAGCCTCTAAATTCTTTTAAGATTGTTTTAAAGTTGCCAGATGTCTCTGGAAGCCATTTTAAGTTGCCAGAGCCTTCTGAACCCTTTTAAAAGTGTTTTGAAGCTGCCAGAAGGTTCTAGAAGACATTTTGAGTTGCCAGAGGCCTCTAGAAGCCATCTTGAATTGCTAGAAAGCTTCTAAATTCTTTTAAGATTGTTTTAAAGCTGCCAGATGTCTCTGGAAGCCATTTTAATTTGCCAGAGGCTATTATTAGTTTGACACTGACAGACTTATTAACGGATGTAAATCTGGTAATGAAATTATTTATTAGTACATAACCTTTTCGTTAGTTTTGTTGAAACTGTCACGTTCTAGACACTTTGGGCTATGTTGTGTAAAAAAAATGAAGTTTCTAACTTAAAAACTGAATTTGTGGTGAATGTTTACAAGTAATCAACCTGTCAGGGCTTCTGTTATTCCAAATCAAAGCTCTAACAGGGTTTGAATAGTTTTACGGGCAGAATTCCGGGTTTTTCCCTCTTTTTAGGGGATTTAAACGACGCGTATGCCGCTATTCCGTAAAGGTTTGTGAAGTTTATGACCCTTTCAATGGGATTTTTTCCGACTAAAGACAGGGTTTACTGATTTACGAACGGTATAAACGTCCCCCTTAATAAAGCAGTGTGGATCCGTTTGATATGGGACAGTTCAATTTTACAAAAACACTGAATGCACACTGATTTCCTGGTTTACGAAATCTGGATATTTATAATGCACCGGTTTCTCGACTTGTCTGTGAATATTCTTTAAAAATATCTGCGCTTCCAAATTTGGTCACACGTGATGATCCAAAACAACCTGATTGGTCCTTAAATGTGACAGTGTTGTCAGATTGAATTTGGTCTCACTAGATCTCCGTTCTGGTTATCCTGTTTAATTAAACCGGATTATATGTTCGGTTAAGCGTTGAGCAAACTTCCCTCAAAACTGGGCTTTTATAATAATTCCTACACTGATAAATGTGTTGCCTAAATTAGAGGGGCTTTGTGTGGGGAAATTTATGTCTTTCCTTTGCCCAGTTTAGCGTTTATACCCAAATATAGGCCGATTTGGCTTAATACCTGACAAGTTGCAAAGCTTAACAACCAAAAAGTTAAGAAAATATCAAATTCCGCTTGCGGTTCTTTTTCCCCCTTTTAAGGTATTACTTTTCCGGTCTGGGAGTTTCGTATTCCCTCAGGCTTAACTTGGAAAAGTCTATTATCTCTTTTGTTCCAATATTTTAGTTTTGTATGGTTAAACTAAGAGTTAACCTTGTAGAGTTACCATCAAACATCTGTTTTGATTAATATCCCTAATTTGTGTGGAAACTAGACGTGCCAGATAACACCCTAAACAAGGGTGAAATGATAGATTAGCCAAACCTTCAAACTTATTTTGAAATATAGTTTTCCCAACACAGACATACGTCCTAAGAATGATTTCGTTTGGTGGAGAAGTTACGACATCAATAAACCAGCCCTAAAGTCGTATGCGGTGTCGCCATTTCACGTTTTATTATTTAATTTTGGTCGGGAAACCTGGCAGCGAGGCTGAAATGAAATCGTAAATAAAATGTAAGGTTTGGCCTAATTTTTGCCTTTTCACCAAAAAAAAAGCGTTAAAGTTACCGTTAATACGCCCACAGAATTAAAAAAATCAATGTGACAACATTGTTGGACATTTTTCTGATCCAAAAATCACGTGATTATGCACACATTGTGAATATGATCTAGTACCCGGACGGTATCTTTTTTGTTTCCTTTCAAATGCGATTTGCGTCCAAAACAATTCAATATTCAAAGGGCGCACACATTGCCCGGACTATATGGAAATATGAAATGTCATACGTTGATTTATGGTTGCCTTAAAAGTTTCTTTACGGTTTATTTGTGCGTGCGGAAAATCTAGAAAAGCGAACGCTCAGCCCGCCTGTTAAAAACCACCTTTTGCCACTGCTTTTTGATTAGGACCACAAATGAGTTTAGCTTGTTCGTTTTAAGGCTTTAGGGTGCAAACAAAGTGTGACGTCACAATGACGTCATTTAACAAAACCGTCCCTTAACCAACTGTCAAATTACGTCATCGTGACGTCACGTTCACGTTGTTTGCACCACAAAAGTTTCTAAAACTAAAAATGAAGCTTGTAATGGTGTGAACTGTTTAAATTTGTGACTTTATTACAGTTTTATTTGATTTTTCAGTACCTAAACCAATTTTGTGACTTTTTGATTAGGTTCCACATTTTCTCCTAATCCATGTCAAGTATCCCATTATAACCCTCATTCGGGATATTATTATTCCGTCATATTTGCGCAATTTGAAAACGGAAACGGGATATAATTTAACTTTTATTGTTCACAGTATAAAGTTTCACTGAAATTACCAATAGTTAACGGTGTTGTTTTAGGGGAACGTAAACATAAAACATACTTTATGGACTACAAAGTTAAAATAGCTTTCTATACATTTTTTGATATTATTTTTGTTTGGGTTTGCCTGGTGTTATAGTAAGTTTTATTAGATTAATAGCTGCAGGATAACTTACCACGTTTTTTGTACCTAAAACGTTGTATTATCAATCAATTTGCAAAGATATGCTAATAAATTGCTGGAATAACTAAATCAGTGTTGATAACTAATTTTAATGCATCAGTCGGATTTTAGTTATTCTTTAGCCATGCTAGAACCTTTTGATATTTTGTCCACAAACGTTGAAGATATAGAGTAAGTTTTAATTTTTGAGATTCAAACAGTTGACTGGTTTGTTTCAGTGTTGCACTAGAAGATACCACCAGCTACTCGCTCAATTGTCTATCGGCGGGCGAGCCGCCCGATGGACGCCAATTTGCGGCAATGCCGCCCGAAGCCATGAGACCTGAAGCTGACAGTCCGCCCCCGCAACAACAGTCACCCCCAGTGCCCGTTCCGCCCCACGAGTTGGAGTTGCTGGCCAAACTGGAGGCGGCAAACCGCCTCATTGAGGCGGACGCCAAGTCTCTTGGCTCTTTGAGCGGAGCTTCCGGCCATTCGAGGAAAGGATCAGATACCAGCCAAGTGTCACTAACTTCAGGTTAGTAGTCCAAAAAGCTCATCCACCAAATTGTCAAGGTATTAGACTTAAAATGAAAACAACGATTTTCAAGGATGTTGACTAAACTAATAGGTTTTCCGTCAACAAGCTCACATTCAATGAAACGCAAATTAAGCACGTTTATTATGAATTTCGCGCATCTAATGTTACACATTTTGCAAGGTTTTCATTTTGTTGCCCTATTACGGGTAATCGAAACCTAACAAAACATTTAACCGCGGTTAAATGATAAGGGACAATAACACCTGATAACTGTAATCAGCGCAGTTCATATCCAACGTCGTGTTGTAATGTTTGTAGTTGGAGAAAAAAAAGAAAATTAATAATTCGAGAACTTATATTGTGGTGACGTGTGTTCAATGAGAGCATGATGACAGTGGATGTAGGTGAGTGGAATTTCTGGAAATTGTTTAAAAGTTAACGGAAGTTTTTGGGTTATCGAGGTTTTTCATAATTACAAAGATGGCGTTTCAGCAACATGTTTACGGATTGTCCAGTCAAAACTCAAATTCTAAATATTATGTAGGTGTACAGATTAAATCAATCGCTTTGTCGCAGAATCTAAGATGATGCTGAAGGTTAGACTGTGAATGTTGAATAGTACAAAGAAAATCACACTCAGACTGTCCTGTGTTAATAACGCCTTGTTGACTTTTAGAGAAGACACCCTTTATGGTGCAAACAACGCGAATGTGACGTCAGGATGACGTAATTTGACAGTTGGTTAAGTTACGGTTTTGTCAAACTACGTCATTGTGATGTCACACTCTGGTTGCTCCATAAAGTGTCGAAAACGAACGAAGCCTACACTAATTTCAGCTCGTTTGCGTCTCCTTGCGTTATCTTAAAACTGAAGCACAGAATTATTGATTGAATTAGAGCACTCCATTACAAGCTAAGTTTAATTATACAGGGTGTCTCAAAAAAAACTCTGTTCAATGACTTGACCACTCTAAATGTCACTGACAATCTTCTAAAAAGTGCCAAGGCTTTCTGTTTTACTGTTTTGAATTGCCAGAGGCCTCTAGAGCCATTTTGAAAGTGCCACAAGTCTCTGAATGCCAGTGACAACCTTCTAAAAATTACCGACACCTCTAGGACTGTTTTGACTGTGCCAAAAACCTCTAAATGCTACTAAGAACTTTCTGGTAAGTTCCAGAGCCTTCTACAAGTGTTTTAAATTGTCAGAGGCCTCTAAATGCTATTGAGAACTTTTTAAAAAGTACCAGAGAGTCCTCTACAACTTTCTAAGTCTCTAAAAGTCACTGACAACCTTCTAAAAAGTTCCAGAGCCTCCTACAAGTGTTTTAAATTGTCAGAAGCTTCTAGGCCTATTTTGACAGTGGCAGATACCTCTAAATGCTCCTGAGAACATTCAAAAAAGTGTCAGAGGTCACAAAACAGTTGAAATGAGTTTAGCTCGTTCGCTTTAAGGCTTTATGGAGCAAACAAAATGTGACGTCACAATGACGTAATTTCACAAAACAATCCATTAACCAACTGTCAAATTACGTCATCGTGACGTCACGTTCACGTTGTTTGCACCACAAAAGGTCATAAATGTAGAATTTACACCTTTGTTGTAGTCTATTGGCATAAACTGTTACTTGTGACACAATTTATTTTGTGTTTTCAGTACTTAAACCGATTTTAATAAAACATAAAGATGACAGACCACGCACTAATTTGACTGCCAACTCTATTTATACTACACAAATGGGAGCAGTTTGATTGAATCAGTAACACACAAAAAACTCATTGAGTATGTGTAAATGCATAGATAAGACATTCGTCAGTATTATTAGCAATCAGGCGTGTGTATGTTTATCGTCTTGCCTCTGATAAAAATACCCATACTACCTGCGTTTATTAGGTAATTTATGGTAAAAACATCCTAACCTAACGCCTATCAAGTCGCGGTTATTCAGTATGTTGGCTTGGGAATTGTTGTAATAGTAATTGAATCGGATAGGTTGCGGGTTAATAGGAAATTAATGGGTGACATTGTTTATGAACGAATCGTTGGAAATTCGGTCTTTTACGTGCCTTTGGGTGAGTACCGTGATTTGCGCCCTTCCTAACGACCCTTTTCAAGTTCAGGTAGAAACTTATTACACACAAAACAGTTTTGAAGACAAGTTAGGAACAAAATGGGATTACTGAAACTTCCATTCAAATGCAATAAGAGATTTGACTTTTCAGGGACTAGTTCCACCGCGGATCGTTTGGACGAAGGGGAAGAACTGTGGGCTAAATGGAGTCACATCGTGAGCAATTGGGAAGATCAGTGGAAGAAACAGAACGCGCAGATTCGCGAACTGGTCCGCAGAGGAATACCTTTACACTTCCGGGCTATTGTTTGGCAGTTGTTGTGTTCGGCTGCTGAAGCCCCAGAAAAGAAACTGTACGCCGAGTATATAAAGGTTTGTATCAAAAAAATGCCACACTACGTCATTGATAGAATTAATCACAGACCAAATCACCATGCGAAAAAGTCATAAGACGTGACATAGCTCGAACCTATCCAGAACACGACTTCTTCAAGGAAAAGGATGGACTGGGACAAGAATCTCTGTTTAACGTTATCAAAGCCTACTCCCTACACGATCGTGAGGTTGGTTACTGTCAAGGATCTGGATTTATTGTAGGCCTACTACTCATGCAGGTAAGTAACAATTAGCAATTAGGTAATAATAAGCCTAAATTCAATTTGGACGCCATTTTTGGGTAGTAAAGAAGAATTCTAAATTAAGTTTTCGATTTTTTTTTATCAAGCCGCTTTCCACGTTGAAAGATGGTCCTACGGTGAGTAAGGATCCTCCTAAAACAAGAATCTTAATAAGTCAGCTGAATGAAATGTGCAATTTTGTTTTTTTAGATGCCGGAAGAAGAAGCCTTTGCCGTTTTAGTCAAAATAATGCAGGACTACCGTATGCGAGACATGTTCAAACCGAGCATGGCGGAATTGGGAGTGTGCATGTTTCAACTGGAAAATTTAGTGGCCGAACTGTTACCGGACCTGAATCAGCATTTCCAATCGCAAAACTTCCACACATCGATGTACGCCTCGAGCTGGTTTTTAACGTTGTTCACCACCGCCCTCAGTTTACCATTGGCGTGCCGAATTATGGACGTTTTCCTGTCCGAAGGAATGGAAATCATTTTCAAGGTGGCACTGTCTATGCTCATTTTGGGCAAAGACGATTTAATGTCGCTCGATATGGAGGGAATGCTGAAGGTATTAATCTAGTAAACGTATACAAAACAATAAGCACTAACAACAATTTGAGCAATAGTATTTCCAAAAAGAATTACCAGCCAAAGCGGAAGCGGATCCGGAAGGTCTCCTGCAGATGGCGTACAGCATGAAGTATAACGCCAAAAAGATGAAAAAACTCGAAAAGGAATACCACGTGATCAAGAGTAAAGAGCAGGAAGAAATGACCGAGTTGAAAGTAAGTTACCTTTACCGTAAATTGCGAAGCTAAATTCCGAAAATCCAGCGACTGCGTACTGAAAACAAACAACTACGTCATCGGTGCGAAATGTTGGAAGAAGAAAGCAAAGCTCTGGCGGATCGTTTAGTGCGAGGTCAAGTCAGCAGAGCTGAAGAAGAAGAAACCACTTTTGTAGTGCAACGAGAACTGGAGGTCCTTAGATACACCCATTTGGAGACTACGCATCAGTTGGCGCTAGCCAACGAGAAAATACGCTCGTTATCCCTTATGATGGAAGAAACCGTCAGTTTAAAAGTCACAAATTGTGTGACCGAAATAATCCCAAACAATTCTATTACAGCACTCGTCTAGGCAATCCTCTATAGAGGAAATCACTTTGAAACAAGAACAGCTCCAACAGAGGGAAGAAATGATTGAGTGTCTTCAAGAAGAGTTAGTTAAGGTTAGGTTACGAGAGGCTGAAAACGACGCTCTTATTCGCGATCTAAGGTCTCGAATTCACGAACTTGAGGAAGTAAGTCCGCTGTGCCTTTTCTTACAAACATTTACTAAAATCCCACTCTAAACAGGATAAAAAAACACTAAGAGAAACCACACCGGACAACAGTGTCGCACATCTTCAGGAAGAACTGATAGCCGTTAAATTGCGCGAGGCCGAGGCCAATCTGTCACTAAAAGATCTCAGACAGCGAGTGTCCGAGCTGAGCAACCAGTGGCAGCGACATTTACAAGTACAGTTTTTCGGTTTTTCGCCTAACCAATCCAAAGAACGGGATTTTTTTCATTTGTCAAGGAACACAAGTCGAAGCCGGAACCGACCGTTTCCAGCGATCCACTGAGCACGCCCAAGAAGCTCCTGTTCGGTAACCGGAACAACGACATTCAAAAGTTGGAGGAAGAGCTCATGACCACCAGAATCAGGGAGATGGAAACCCTTACCGAAGTGAAGGAGTTAAGACTAAAAGTAATAATATAAATATGTTTTTACCCTTTAGGGTGCAAACAACGCGAATGTGACGTCAGGATGACGTAATTTGACAGTTGGTTCAGTTACGGTTTTGTTAAACTACGTCATTGTGATGTCACACTCTGGTTGCTCCATAAAGTGTCAAAACGAACGAAACTTACACTTGGTGTCTCAAAAACATGCTGTAATTATACAGGGTGTCTCAAAAATGCTGTGGCAACTAAAAAGTGCCAGGGCCTTCTACAAGGTTTTAAACTGCCTGTCTAGATACTACTTCAAACCTTCTAGAAATTGTCAGTACAAGTATCTTAAATCTTCCAAGCATTGTTTTAAATTACCAGAAGCCTCTAGAGTCAGTTTAAAAGTGTCAAAAGTCTCTAAATGCTACTGAGAACCTTCTAAAAAGTACCAGAGGCTTTTACAAGTGTTTTAAACCTTCCTGGAATTATTTTAAATTGCCAGAGGCCTCTAAAACCATTTTGAAAGTGCCAGAGTTCTCTAGAAATTGTCAGAGCCTTCTGCAAGTATGTTAAACCTTCCAAAAATTGTTTTAAATTGCCAGAAGCCTCTGGAGCCATTTTGGAAATGCCACAGGTCTCTGAATGCTACTGACAACTTTCTATAAAGTACCAGAGACTTCTACAAGTGTTTTAAACCTTCCCAGAACTGTTTGGCTATTTGGAAAGTATCACAGTTTTTTAAATGTTACTGACAACTTTCTAAAAAGTGACAGGGGTTTTTGGGTTATTTTGAAATTGTCAGAGGGCTCTACAAGTATCTTAAACCTTCCAAGAATGGTTTTAAATTGCCAGAAGCCTCTAGAACTATTTTGAAAGTGTTGAAGATCTCTAAATGCTACTGATAATCTTTTCGTCTCGAACAAACAGGCGTGATTTACTTAATGAGCCACAAAAGTGTTGAAATGTGTGTCGCTTGTTCGTTTTAAGGCTTTATGGAGCAAACAGAATGTGACGTCACAATGACGTAATTCGACAAAACAATCCATTAACCAACTGTCAAACTACGTCATCCTGACGTCACAATCACGTTGTTTGCACCATAAAAGTGGTAGTGGTAAGCTTAAAGTCGTAGTGGTCTAAACTGAATCAATAACTCCGTACATCTCGTTAAATGAACTACTGTTTGATACAATCTGAAATCAGGTAATGGAACTGGAGACTCAAGTGCAAGTGAGCACCAATCAGCTTCGAAGACAAGACGAGGAAATCAAAAAGCAACGCGAAGCTTTAGAAACGGCAGAACAACGGGACAGGGAGGCCGCTTCGCGTCTCCTGGAAGAACAGCGACGTTATTCGGACCTGGAGAGCAAAATGAAGGACGAATTGATGAAGGCGCGGATTAGTGACGCGGAGAAAACTCAAGCGGTCGCCGAACTGACCCAGAAAATCAGTCAACTCGAATTGAAGGTTAGACAAGAGACAAACCGAAATGAAATCGGTTATTATTGAATCGTTTTTGTAGAGTCAAGAAATAGCGACAGAAGGAGAGCTACGAATCCATTCAGTCGATGACAGCGACCGAGTCAGGGAGTTGCAAGATAAAGTTGCCGATCTTCAGGCCGAGGTAAGCAAAAGCTTCTCACTGTATATTTTGAAACCACGTTGCTTTTACGCTAGCAAATTTCAATAATAACAAGTGTAAATTTTGTATATAAAACTAATTTACTTGATCACAGCTAACACGTTTACAGTCACAAATTGCTGGATTAATTTGACGTGAGTGTCTGGAGTTTTAAATAATTTTGCTATTATGTGATTGTCAGTGGAAACTACTTGACACCTGACACTCAATTCAAGTCAAATTCAGTGAGCCTCTGTTCGACTAACAAACTCTTAACGAAACCGTTTATTTAGTTTCCAACGCCAATCACTAGTCCGGAAATCGAGCCTTGGAAATGGCTCGGTTAGGTTAGTAACCCGCCTTCAATCGTGTTTGTATAATCGAAGATTGTGTGCTTTTGCCAATGCATGTGCATGTTTAATGTCACACTCGTTAATTGGGTGAATAATGAATTTCAAACAATCAAATCATACGAGATCATGTGATATGTTTAGAAATCAAAGTGAAACAGTATGACGTAACAAAGTAATAAAGCCCTAACCGCCTGTTATGATTTTAGAGGACATTGTGACGTCATTGCATTTTGCTTTGATTTTTGCTATATCTAGGTTTAACCATGCGTAGTGTGAGTTTCTGGATAGGCAACCACAGTTACACGATCAAGAAAGATGTGTTGCCTACCCATCACGAGAACCAAACAAAGTGTGTATACAGTTTCTTAGCTTTGCACGTGAGTTTTCTGTAGTTACACTGTTTTTTCTAGTGAATTGAATTCAGGATAAATGGTTCTTTGAAGGTATAGAAGTGTATTGAAAAAAAACCTAATGTCTGGCCTATCTTTTGGTTCTTACTGCAGTTCAAACATATTGCAACCCATATTTGTGATTTAGTTTAACTTAACTAAACAATTAGTAAAACCAATTAAACTTACCGTTTTAGGTAATTCGTTTAGAACGTCGTTCAGTGACAAACGGAGCGACGGGAACGCGCCTCCAATCAGCTCGTTCCTCCTCAATCGACAGCACCGACGAAGACAGTAAATTCGACGATCCCTCTCTGAGAATAAACATAGCGCCGGTGTCACCTACGGAGCCCCCAAAAACGAATTTTAGCGATTTGGGCGCCAAAGACGCCAACATGAATCAGGTTAACGCATTTTGACATTTGAAACTACTAATTTAGGTGCTTTTGTGTCACAATAGATGATGCCAAAAGAGCTGGAAATTTAACGATTTTGTCGATATCCGGCAAACTGCAGGGTGCATTTAATGTTTAGTGTAAACTGTACATTAGGGTGGAAATTGTTTTAGTGCTGCATTATTCCGTCAGATGGGGTAATACTAGACTGTTTTTAATTTACCCATAGTATTTACAAAAAAACTTGTCAAGTATTGGAGCCACTTGAGTACTTAATTTTTACGGTATTATTTTGCGCAACCCTCCCAATCGAATCGAACCTTAATAGTGATATATACTTTAAAAAAAAAATAAAAACGTTAGGAAATAGATTTTTTATTATGTAATGTTAACTAATGGTAAAATATTAATGGCTGTATTCAGTAGAGGTGGTCTGAAAAATTACAAAAAAAAAACTAAATAGCAAATTGACGTTTAGGTAATAGATGTGGTAATGTAGGACTTTGTTGCACTATTTACACCCGATGTTAACCAACCTCGGCAATAAGAAACGAGATTTCTATTTGCAATATTTCATATCCTAAAAACATTCCTAATATTCATTATGTTGATTTGCTCTACTTTTCCATTACTTTGTGTTAAGCTGTAAGTGAAAATATAAGTTAATACTCAATCAGAGATGTTTATAATGTGATCTTTAGCGTCCATTGTGTTTTTTAATTCTAAATTTTTAATTTATTGTTATCCAAATGTTTAATAACTAAATTTTATTTATTCATCACTGTACGTTGCTATAGGTTTTTTAGTTTGTTATTTCTTTACTTTTAACTAAATTATTAATATTTTCTATAATTTGTATTATTTTTTCTACAAATTGATAATAAAATTTTTGGAGGATTTGTTGGTGTATTGATTGACTATCTATTACTATTATAGTTATAGAATCAACAACTTTACCTACACAATATCACAGTTGTCCTCTAGGTCAACCACCCTCTTCCGTTTGAAAGTTTTCTTTCCCCTAACTTCCTCCAGTTTCCTCTTTTTTGCAATTTTCTTCTTTTCGTGTAACTTGATTTTCTTTTGTGCGTAAACTTCCGGGTTGGTCACGGCCAGCTGTAACCTGACCCGTTTCCGTTCGGCTCGTCTGGAATTCAAGTTTTGCTGCAATTTTTGCAACGTTTCCGTATACTCGTCCATGCCGATTTTCTTTTTCAAACGATTGGCCACTTCCTTGGCCAGCTGCCGTAAGGGGGCATTTTTCTCCTCGGTAGTGATCATTTCGCGCACTAGAGGCGCTAACAATTGCGGTATGACAGGCCGGAAAGCTTCCGCGTCTAAAGCAGTCACTACACCAGCAATCCACTTGAAAACTTCCGTCCTCAGTGATACGTTTGCATTGTTGTCGATTACTTCCGAGTTGACAATTTTACGCATCCGTTTACCGAGCCAAAGCAAGTTGATGCGTTTCGTTTCGCTGGTTGGGACTTTACGGAGCGCACGCGCAACAAACACTAAATTCTTGATGACCTGTTCGGCCAAATCGGATTTAACGCCAGGTTGTAGTTGGTCGCACAAATCTAGAGTTAAACTTTTAAGGCAGTTTTCCGGGTCTACCGTTAGGTAGCCAGGAGTGGATTTTTGTAATAAAAGCAGCGTTGCCAAGTTGTCTACGTCCATGGAGGACAGGACGAAACCTAAAAACTGTGCTGAGGCTAGACGTACCCATTCATGTGGATAGGCTAGGAGAGTTTGGCTGTGATAGGCCAACTTTTCTAAGGCAGGGTTGGTTTTGAGGAATGCTGGACAATGTGCGCATATTTTAAGTATCAGTTGCAACACTTGAAAGTGGTGGTGGTCTTTCAGTCTTTGTAAATCTTCTGTAGTGTTGGAGGGTTTGGGAAGTTTAACAAACTTCCCTGGGCTGTTATTGGTCAGACCAAACTGCTTAAGGATTAACGGTGTTAACACTGGAAGTCTGTCTTCGAATTCTTCTTTTTCAATCTGAACGAATATTCCACACAGTTGAGCGGCTAATCGACGATGGCCAATCTGTTTACAACCAATCAAAATTACCTTAAACTCACTAAACATTAGCGAAACTTACCTCCTTGTCTTTCAGCCACAAAGTTATAATTTCAAATAATCCATCTCTGTCAAGTTTGGGCAATTTCTTTAACATTGAAGCCAAACACTCAGCCACCATTTTTCTGCATTCAGGCACCTCGTCGTTCACTAAACGAGCTCCTAAAGTAATCAACAGAGTCCCGCTGTGATCCTTGAGCACTGGCTGTTAAATTCAAATTAACTCACTCTTCACGGGAAAAAATCATCAAATTAAACTCACCAAAGGGAAGGAGTTGATCAACGAATGGATCATTTCGATGGCAGATTCGCGTCCGTACTGCATCTCGTAACTCATTTGAGAAATGTAGAAACCCAAGTGAGTTTCCAAAGTATTTCCCAAAGGATATTCCATCAAAAACTGATGGAATACTGATCGAGCTTGGGCGCGCACGTGACTCAATTCTGACGTAACGCTCAGTTCGGCCACTTTAGTCATGACGTCATGAATTTCGGGCACAATTAGTTTTCTGGTTACGATCGATTTGAGTAGACTGAAAGCGGTTGCCTGTCTATCGTGGTCGTGCATGTCTTGCTCCACGTACAGCAGAAGAATCTTAAGCTGATTGGTGTCTAGAGTGTAGTACTGCACGTCTCTGACTAGTACTGCAACCGCCTAAACAAAACCACTTATGTCAAACAAGTGAAAAAACACGCATGCTTGTGTTTAGACTGTGAACGTTCACTAGCATGCATTACAAAGAAAATCACACTCTAAACTTAAATCTTGCCTACGGCCATAAAATAGCTAACACGCAGTCACGTGACGTGTATATTTAAATTCAAAATGATGCTCTGAAAGCCACGTGATCAATTTTACCATTACAAGGAATTTCAGTAGGTCACGTGACGTGAAAGTAGAACCGTTTTCTTTCGATTTGTGATTTTGGATCTAAACGGGTTATGATTCACTATTATTGGCCGCTAGAGGGCGTCAAAGTTCCTTCACCATAAAATCACATATTCTGTGAAAACCGCTGCTTTGATACTCCCTTATTTGACAAGTTACGTCAAAATGTCATAGAAAACAGAAGATAGAGCAGATTTCAAGCTTTCCAAAAATATTCCCACATGAGTTGACAAATGTTAACACATTTTTACCAAATTTTCTTGCAATGTTGTCAAATTGACATTTTCCTTCATTTTTACCAAATTTTTGCAATGTTGCCAAACTGACCTTTTTACACATTTTCTTGCAATATTGCCAAATTGACATTTTTCTTCATTTTTACCAAATTTTCTTGCAATGTTGCCAAACTGACCTTTTTACAAATTTTTTTGCAATATTGCGAAATTGACATATTTCTTCATTTTTACCAAATTTTCAACACACCGTTTGGCCGCTAGAGGACGTCAAAGTTCCTTCACCATAAAATTACATATTTTGTGACAACCGCTGCTTTGACCCTAAATTACTCCCTTATTTGACAAGTTACGTCAAAATGTCATAGAAAACAAAAGATAGAGTAGATTTCAAGCTTTCCCAAAATATTCCCACATGAGTTCATTGATCACACCGTTTGGGCGCTAGAGGGCGTCAAAGTTCCTTCACCATAAAATTACTTTATTTGTTTTGACCTTTTTACAAATTACTTTTTGACAATATTACGTCAAATTGAAAACAAAAGATAGAACAAGTTAGAGGACGTCAAAGTTCCTTCACCATGTCACATATTTTTGACACTCGCTGCTTTGACCCTAAATTACTCCCTTATTTGACAAGTTACGTCAAAATGTCATAGAAAACAAAAGATAGAGTAGATTTCAAGCTTTCCCAAAATATTCCCACATGAGTTCATTGATCACACCGTTTGGGCGCTAGAGGGCGTCAAAGTTCCTTCACCATAAAATCACATACTTTTTGACACTCATTGCTTTGACCCTAAATTACTCCCTTATTTGACAAGTTACGTCAAAATGTCATAGAAAACAAAAGATAGAGCAGATTTCAAGCTTTCCAAAAATATTCCCACACAAGTTGATTGATCACACCGTTTGGCCGCTAGAGGGCGTCAAAGTTCCTTCACCATAAAATCACATATTTTTTGACACTCGCTGCTTTGATCCTAAATTACTCCCTTATTTGACAAGTTACGTCAAAATGTCATAGAAAACAAAAGATAGAACAGATTTCAAGCTTTCCAAAAATATTCCCACACGAGTTGATTGATCACACCGTTTGGGCGCTAGAGGGCGTCAAAGTTCCTTCACCATAAAATCACATATTTTTGACACTCGCTGCTTTGACCCTAAATTACTCCCTTATTTGACAAGTTACGTCAAAATGTCATAGAAAACAAAAGATAGAACAGATTTCAAGCTTTCCAAAAATATTCCCACACGAGTTGATTGATCACACCGTTTGGGCGCTAGAGGGCGTCAAAGTTCCTTCACCATAAAATCACATATTTTGTGACAACCGCTGCTTTGACTCTAAATTACTCCCTTATTTGACAAGTTACGTCAAAATGTCATAGAAAACAAAAGATAGAACAGATTTCAAGCTTTCCAAAAATATTCCCACACGAGTTGATTGACACACCGTTTGGGCGCTAGAGGGCGTCAAAGTTCCTTCACCATAAAATCACATACTTTTTGACACTCATTGCTTTCACCCCAAATTACTATCCCCTATTTACGTCCAAGTGACAATAAATGACAATGTTTTTGAATTAGACAAAAATGACGTCATTTAAAAAAGTTAAAATTCCAACTGTACATACCTTGAAGGCTGCAACCACCAAATCAAAATTGTCACCCTTGCTAAGCCCAGCCGCGGCATATTTATGCAATATGGCGAACATGTCCTTGGCCATAACCTTGATGTGTTGCTGCATGGCTGGCGTTGCATACTTCATTACCCATTGCAAGCATTGCAACGTCAAGGAGCACAACTGGAATGACACTGTTTAGACCACTTAAGTGACTATAGTACTAACAAGACTTACTTTGACATGTTTGGACTTTAAACACTTTTTGAAAACTGACACAAAAGGATCCAGAAACGGTCGGTAATGTTCGTCCTTAATTTTGTCTCGTTTCAGTAAAACGAAGCACAGTCTCAGTCCAAATTCCACAAGTAAATGGGCGTTGGTTTGCGAAGAGGTTTTAACGTTCAACTCCCTGTAGGTACTACGGTTCCCCGGCACTTTTGCTATGATAAAACAGTCTTCCTTTTGAATCTGCTGTCTTTTTTTCTCTTCCTCCGTCAGCTTCTTCTTTTTGGCTGGTAGGAGGGTTGGTATTTTTTCCGCCGATGTTCCGTACGCGAACTTTAACAGAGACTCTGGCTGAACGAACTCATTATCCACTAAACCTAAAGCAATATGCTTTAAGGCGTCTTGGACCTTCTGGACTGTTTTGAAAGAGTGGCTGGTTTCCAAAAATTTTTTTATTGGTAGTATCAGGTCCATGAGACACTGTTCGGTGATGTGTTGCGCTAGGATGTGCAACGTATCGTAACTCTTTGTCGATCTGGCTTCGGTCACTTTTACAGTGATTTTCACCACCTCTTTTTCCTCTGAAAGAACTCCAAACAAGTCTGCAGTACACAACTGAAAATGACACTTATACAAACGAAACTAACGAAGCAAATCAAACATACATTCAACACAGTGAGTAGAACTTCATCGATGTCTTTAGGCTGGTAGGAGCCTTTAAGACAACTGAGTACTCCATGTACCGTGAAAACTAGAACGTGCACTTGGTAACCCCGGTTCATTAATGGCGTAATTTGTCCCAGCAACATGGATAAATACTTGGGACCTAGAGCTAGCATGATTTTTTGCAGAGTTTCCCTGGCCACTCTTCTCACCGACTCCAAACGGGATTTCAGGAAAGTACACAGTTTTAAGAACACCCTGGAAATTTTTATTTCATACAGACAATGAGAACAGTTTGGCAACGTTGTTTTGTAGTTGGTGACTAGTCAATATTGTGGACTGTAACCGAAAAATGTGCACAACGTGTAGCAACATTGCCAGATTTTAAAATGTGTTATACCAAAGAAGATAAACCGATAGCAAGTTAATATTCTAGACAAAGATGCAAATAACCTTCCAAGTGTCAAATTACCCAAATGGATGTAACATCAAATTACCTGCATTCGTTTTAAGCTCCATAGAGTGAGCACGTCACGATGACGTAATTTGGCAAAATCATACAAACTGTCAAATTACGTCATTGTGACGTGCTCACTCCACGGAGCTTGAAAACGAATATGCGGCCACAGCCTTCTATTCTAGAAAGTTTAAAATAATGTCACTTTTAGGCCGCATTCGTTTTCAAGCTCCTTTGACGTCACGATGACGTAATTTAGCAAAAGCATAATTTAACCAACTGTCAAATTACTTCATTGTGACGTCAAAAAGGCGCTGCTCGCTCCTCGGAGCTTGAAAACGAATGCGGCTTTAATGGCGGTATTCGTTTTGTACACAAACGTATAGGAAATATGTTTATTATTTTGTATTTTCGTGTGAAAACTCAAAGAAAGCTTCATTCCTAATCCAAATATTGGCACATAAAGCCTGTTAAACACAATCAAGTCAATTTATATGTAAAATCCTTGGTGCTAGATAAGCAAAACTGGTAAATGGGCTTTATGTTACTACACAATGATTATTGTTATAGAAAACTTTTCGTTAATCTTTTTACTTTACATATTTGAGTTTCCATATATTGCAGATTGAATAAATGACAATAATAAGCAAAATATGCATACCTGATAACACAATAAAATAAACACAAACTACACTTGTCTAGAACAATAAAAAACAGTTAAAATTCATCTAATCTTCAAAAAAAACACAATTTCCACAATACAAACAAACACAAACTGTCATCCCTGTTTCGGCCATATTGGAATTTTTGACCATTATCGTATATAGGAGGCCGTGGATGAATCTGTCACTTGACTAACTGCACAATGACGTCACATCCGTTTTGGCATACCGACACAAGTTTATCGCCATTTTTGTCTAGAACATTGATTTGGTATAGCTCTCTTTTTGTCTTTTAGCGGAGAATGATAAGTATAAGGTCTGTTCGCGGAACGAATCTCCAATTAATAATCAGAGGAATATGTCCAGCTATTGGCCGTTAAAATGTCAATGTCACGTGAGCATTCAACCAATAAAAGGCAACAATTTCCGATTTTCAGTTTGAAATTGCCTCTACGAACTGACCTATAGACAAACAGTGGCAATGGAACTGGGACCTAATTCTTGAAAACAGGGAACGGAATTCTTAAGTGAAATGTTGATAGAATGTGACAGAAGAAGCTGACAATGACGGGTTCCTGTCACATTCTACAGGCCTTTCTCTTGATAATTCCTTTCCCTCGTTTCAAGAATACGCACCCTGGACATTAATTTAGGTAAGCCATCAATGCGGCGTTGTCAAGTCGACAAATCACACTTTCTAGGCAAAAAACAAACAGACTTTGTGTGTGTTTTGTTTAATTATTGTGTTTAAAACGGTCACGTGACCATTTGTACCTTAAAATAAATCACGTGATTTTTAAAAATTATTGAAAATAGTCACGTGACCGTTAAAATAATATTGTGTCATTTACAGTCACGAGATTTTCAAATTTTCGTTTCGGCATTACAAAAGACTCACGTGACTCTTCAAATAGTATTTTTGACATCGAAACCAGTCACGTGACCTTTAGGATTCCGGTTTGACGTGTGATCAATCTGCACTACAAAATATCAGTTTAAACAATCACGTGACTCTTTAAACAACATTTTGACATTTAAAACTGTCACGTGACATTATAAAATTCATTTTTAATCTTGAAAGAGTCACGTGACCCTCAAGATCCGTTTTGACGTTAAAAAAAAAAAAAAAAATTAAATTTGATTATTGATAATGACCACGTGACCATTTGCGCATTAAAAGAAGTAACGTAATTTTAAAAATCTCTCGGTCACGTGACTCTTTAAACAATATTTCGCTATTTACAGTCACATGACCTTTCGAATTCCGGTTTTGGCATTAAAAAAAACAGTCAAGTGACTTTTAAAAGTAGATTTGATTATTGAAAATCGTCATGCGACTTTATGAACTGTAAAATGAGTCACGTGACTCTTCAAATAATATTTTTGATATCTAAAACAGTCACGTGACCTTTAGGATTTCGTTTTGACGTTAAAATGATTGAAAATCGTCGAACGATCACGTGATCCTTTAAATAACATTTTGACATTTAAAAGTGTCACGTGACATTATAAAATCCATTTTTAATCTTAAAAAAGTCACGTGGTCTTCTGTTTCTCTGTTTTGGCATTAAAAAAAGATTCACGCTATTTTAAAAATATTAGTCTAACCGTACAAACTGTCACGTGACCATCAGGATTCTGTTTTGACGTTAAAAAATCCAAAACCTAAAATTCTTGTTTTGTTTTCAAAATGCGAGGACTTAAATTTATTTGAAAAAGTCGAACTTTATTACGCAGTCCAGCTGGGATAGCAAAAGAAAGCGGATTATAGGAAATACTGCAAAAGTTGGCAACTATGTCTGCAATGACGAGCTGTATTAGCGCCATCTCTTAGAGTTTACCTGTACAACTGAAGCGACCAAAATACGTTAGGAAGCCCTGGAAGCGTATTCTTGAAATGAAGAAAGGGAGTTACTAAGAGAAAAGTATTCAGAATGTGACAGAAACCTGTGATTGTCAGGTTTTTTTGTCACATTCTATCAACATTTCTATTAAGAGCTCGCTGCTTTTAACAATTTGGGCCCATCTGTACTTTTAAATTTCCACACTATCTGACCAATGAATGTTTTTAATGCAAATTTACGTGACAAATGTTGCCAGCTCTGCAAAATAACCAAAACGTTTAGAATGACAAAACACCCACTTTTCCGCTGATTGTATGCGTTTTAAGGCTGATAAACAAGTGGAAACGTGTAGGAAGCGCATTCGGCTAGTTAATTAATTTAAAATGTCGAAACCCAAGAAGGGGGTATAGCTCAGTGGTAGAGCATTCGACTGCAGATCGAGAGGTCCCCGGTTCAAACCCGGGTGCCCCCTAAAATTTTTTTACACTCACCTGGGTAAATTAAAGTCCAGTACAGCTTTGGGCAGGCGTTGTAGCAGCTTGACTACAGCTAAAGATATCGGCACACGAGCCAAATCCTCTTCCTCTCTCTCAAATCCGGTTCTTTTCCTATTCACTTTATGCGAAGTGTCGTAGTTGGTGAATTCCGCCAGTGTTTTGTGCAGTTGTGGCAGTAGAACGGTTTGAATAGTTTTTATTACTCGGGTGGCTGTGGATTTACACAAAACCGCAGTTTTGTCCACTATTCTAACAGCTTCCTGGTCCTCCAAATCTTCAGCATCAAAATCATCTTCAATTACTTCAATCTCCTGTACAGTGTCAGTAAGGTCACTCTCGTTAACGTGCCCTTTACTCAAATCAAAGTGGAACCCATCCAAAATCACCACCACTAATCTAACCAGCTGTTTCTGGAATTCTGGTTTGTAACGCAACTTAGACAGAGCGTATTTCAGTATCCCTTCGTATTGATGCCAGGGCACTATTTGGCATATTATTCCAATCATTTCGATGGCGGCGTCCACCACAGAATTTTTCCCCGAAAACTTGTCGGTGCACAAATAGAAACTGGCTAAAGGTAACAAAAATTGGGTGACCGTTTTGGGGTTAAGAGCGACCGTTTCCTCTCTTAAAATTTTACTGAACCTGATCATAGCTCTAGCATGTCGGTGCATTTGCAAGTGAGTTAAATTCTCGAAACAATCCACTTCCTGGTCCTGACTGGTGAACTTGTTTAAGTCCCTTAAAGCAAAATGACTTTCCGGACACTCTTTAGCCAAATATCCCAGTAGGGTGATACAATCATTGCGGTATTCTTGATTATTCTGGCAACGCAGTCCTGTTTTGATTAAATTAAAAATGCAACCGTTGATTAAATAATCCAAGTCCTGTTGGTTTAAGTGGGTTTTCTGGAGTAGAGTAATGCACAAATTGCGTAAAGTGTGAAGGGAGTTGTCTCTTAACGCCAAGTCTTTTTCACTTTTCATCATGTAAAACAGGTTGAACAGCAGCAAAGCTCCGCAGGACACATCCAAGCTGGTTAGTTCCTGGATATTTTTAAAACCCTGATGACGTCTTTCGTAGTCTGGTTTGTCCAGCCATTTAGTGTCAAAAGAGTTTAATTCTTCTATTACCAGAGTGACTGTTTTAAGCAGGTCTGATTGCTTTGCTATTAAGTGCAGAATGGAAATTAGCAGTTTGCGACAGGATTGGTGGCTAACTGACGCAAGCAAAGGGGAGAAGGTTCTTAAGTGGTTTTGTGGGTTGTCAACGTTCTTCAGCAGGTTAAGAATTGTGGTTAACAGTTGTTGCATCACTTCTTCGTCTGCTGTTGGGGCTTTTTTCAAAACTACCGGAACTAACAGTTGCAACACTGTGCCGCTAATGTCACTCTCCCAAACCAATTCGGAAATTCGGCACAAAATAAACAACTCAGTTCTGTTGAGGGATTTGTTTTTGGTTTGGAGCTTTTGCTTGATTTTGGTTAAAACTTTCGGCACGTGCGGGAGTAAAATGCAACTTCCGTAATTCAGCCCTGGTCTCAGCTCTACGTTTTCATCAATTCCCTCAACAGGAATTTCAAGTTGGTTATCCTCCTGTGAAGGTTCGTATTTCAGGAGGCACTCCACCATTTCGTAGATTGTTTTTACTACAGTTATATGGTTTTATCTCCTAGTAGCAAAGCAAAAATTTGCGGTAGAATAGTTTGGCCGTTAGGCGCAATTTTGACTAGTAATTTGAAGTAACGCGGTTTAGAGCCCCATTGTTTGAACAACTTAAGCAAGTTGGTGGGACTGTGAATCCCCTCCATGGTCAGTTTACCCAAATAAGGCCAAACGAAAACGTGAAAAACCGCTTCAATTTGGGCGCAGCTCCACAAATAACTGTCAAACTGTTCAAAGAACCTTTCTAAAGTCTTAATACTGGAAGTACGTACAGTTCGCAGTACGGCTAAATAACCCGAATGGACTTTATCCCCTTGCCTAAACACCCCCTCAATTACTCCTCCAACCACGAGCAACACTTTTAACAAATACGTAAGCAACTTCTCTCCCATCAACCCTCCAAACTGATCCAAAATCACATTAAGCAAATTGATGGTGCTCAGTAACTTTTTCGGTGCCAAACACCTCTCCAAGTCCACTTGGGACACTGTTTTAACCATGTCCAACTCGTCCGGTTGCAAATACTTCTCGTATATGGCGAAACCTTTACGAGCGAACGCCAGCATTTCCTCTTCCTCACAGCCAGCCAAAAACCTCAAAACTAAATTACGACGATTCTGGCCGGACGCTTTACCTCCCGTCCTCAATCCCGTTTTACCGCTCATTTTACTAAACACCACCTGCAACACGACCGGAATCAGCTCGGCTCGGTGTTCACCCAACACTTGAGTGCTCTCTTTGTCGATGCGGAAGTTGCTGAGGGCGTTTTTAAAGTTTTTATCGTCCACCAGACCGTACAAATGGTCTTTGTACGGTTGGAGATATTTGAATTTGTAGGTCATCAAACAGTCCAAAGCGGCTTTTTGCACGCTAGCGTTTTTGTGTTTCAACAGACCGAAGTAGAGCCGGTACAGTTCGGGTTCCCGGTACATCGATTTGGGACTTTTGAACTGGGCAAACACTGCCAGTTTGTTTAGGAATGTCCTGGAATGGTTTATAAGGTTATGAAACGTTTAAGAACAACACTAAATGTACATAAAAGACAGTCAAAGTGAGAAAAAAGAACTGTCAATGTTATATGTTCAAAGAAATATCTATTTGTCCGGAAAAGTTACTACTCTACTATATCTGTCATTGTCCAATATTATCTGTCATTAATCTAAGTGGTATTCAGGACAGGTCCCATGTTTACCATACCTTACAGGGTGTCCAAAGACAGTGGGTGAAAATTGAAATTTTCCAGTTTTTCTACCACTTTAAAGAGTACCAAAGCAAGAGACAGGGTGCATCAAACTGCGTTTTTAAAATAACCAGTTATTTAAGGAGCTACAAAAAAGTGTAGAGAATGTAAGTTGTAGGAAATTTCATCCTCTACAAGATTGTATTAAGGTGTTTTTGTCCTTAAGGGTCTTCTTAAGGAGTTACAAGGCCAAAAGGTGACTGGATGCAAAAATAACTCAATTTTGAAAATGACAGATTCAAGCTACTGTGGCATTTGTCGAACAAAGCAACATTTCTTAAGACACAGGACAGCTTTTACAATGGTCTAAATATGATTTAGCAAATTTTCCGAGTTCAAAGTATTTTTTATGGTCACGTGACTGTTTTGAGAGGTCTCAACTGGCCTTTACATTGTTGCAAGCTCAAAAATTGCATTATCAAAGTCACGTGACGTGGCTCTTACAATTTCAACTGTTGCAACTGTCTATATTTAATTTACAAAATTTTCAATGTGTAAACTACATTTTAACAGTCACGTGACTGATTTTGACAGATGTCAACTAACCTTTTCAGTGTTGCTAGCTCAGAATTGTAATATCAACTCTAAACGACCATTTTTAGTTCCCAGAAGGGTTTGAAACCTTCTTAAGCTTGCTAAAACTGTTTTTAATGTTCCAGAGGCCTCTGGCAGTCATTTTTAGATTCCAGAAGCCTCTGAAACCTTCTTAAGCTTCCCAAGAGACTTCTAATAGTGCCAGGGGCCTCTAAACCGCCATTTTGTCTTACCAGAAGCATCTACAAGTCATTTTTACTTGCCAGAAGCCTCTAAAACCTTTTGAAGCTAGTCAAAACTGTTTTTAATGTACCAGAACCTTCTAGAAGACATTTTTAGTTGCCAGAAGCCTCTGAAACCTTCTTAAGCATCCCAAGAGACTTCCAACAGTGCCAGAGGCCTCTAAACAGCCATGTTATATGTTCAAAGAAATATCTATTTGTCCGGAAAAGTTGATATGACAGTGTTTAAGCCTATATCTGTCATTGTTCAATATTATCTGTCATTAATCTAAGTGGTATTCAGGACAGGTCCCATGTTTACCATACCTTACAGGGTGTCCAGAGACAGTGGGTGAAAATTGAAATTTTCCAGTTTTTCTACCACTTTAAAGAGTACCAAAGCAAGAGACAGGGTGCATCAAACTGCGTTTTTAAAATAACTCTCTATAGTTATTTAAGGAGCTACAAAAAAGTGTAGAGAATGTAAGTTGTAGGGAATTTCATCCTCTACAAGATTGTATTAAGATGTTTTTGTCCTTAAGGGTCTTCTTAAGGAGTTACAAGGCCAAAAGGTGACTGGATGCAAAAATAACTCCATTTTGAAAATGACAGAAACAACATTTCTTAAGACACAGGACGTTATTTGGAAAACGGCCAAAAACGTCCCGAAATATGGATTTAAGCTTTATTGTCTTTCGCACCTTGTATAGTATAGTTATAGTGCGTTAAAGTCAAAGTTTTTCATGTCAGCCGAAGGCAGTAGTTAAGTTTTGTTTTAAAATTTACCCAAAAAACTGTCCGATTTAATGAGAATAAAGCTTACTTACTTGATCATAACTTTCCTTCCAACCTTGCCCTGCTTCCCCTCCTCAACTTTATCCTCCTTTTCTTCCTCTTCCTCCACCTCTTCATTACCTGGTTCAGCCTCCACAACACTCTCCTGACTAAAAGTCTTAATATTAGCCACCGTAGCCAACTCAGCGTTTGAATTAGTGTATTCATCCCTACGAAATGAAAAATGTAGTTACAGAAATCACTTAACACAAACTTACTCGACAAAACTCAACATCAACTGAGCCACGTCTCTTGTTTTAGCTTCGGCCACATCGGCAAACCCCACCAAAGCCCTCCAGAGCAATTGCCGGTAGTTGATAAAGTCTGGTTTGTCATCAATCGTCTGCAGATCCTCAACGGCTCCACTTAAAGCCTCTAAATCGCTTTCCAGTGCCTCTAAGTGCAATTGTGGTGGCGCTTTAATGTGACTCACGGATTTCTTTAACTCCCCCACGAATACGGTCCAGAACGTGGAAATCTCGAGGCCGTGAGCGTGGCTTTCAATGATTTTACAAACAGGCTCCCAGAGGAGTTTAAAATTGATGTACAACACCCCGCATAGATAACGCAACGGGATTAATTGGAAATTGGCGATTTGGTTGCACATTATCATTTGGGGTTTGTCAAAGCTGAGTTTTTCGAGACGACGCAACTGGTCTCGGTACGTGTCCACTGACGGTTCAATGTTTTCTACTTCGTAAATCAAACTGAAGACTTTGAACTGTTCGTTTGGTATGTCTGGGTTTGTGGAGTGTTTCAGTTGAAATTCCGGTAATTGCTCAAATTGGGAGTAGATAAAGGCTGTTTGAAGTCGTACCTGTATGTATAAAGAAAAGGTAGATATACAGAGTGATTCATTTTAATTTGACATCATAGCAATTAGCAAAGTTGCTGTAATTTTCTGAGAATCGCCAGAATCTACTGACCAAAATTGACATATGCCAATCTCTTGTCAAATATTTTGCTTTTTAGTTTTGACGGTATGTTGGTTACTTTTCAAGAATATAGATTGTAGTTGTCCAAACCAAATAGTGTTGTTACCATCATGAATACTAAAAACAATTGAATTATTTGACCAATATTGGCATTTAGTGTCAACTGTCCTTTACAGTGTTGCAAACTCAAAAATTGCAACATCAAAGTCCCATGACACGTCTTACAATTATTTCAACGTTTACTACTGTCCAAATCGGATTTAGCAAATTTTCCCAGTTCAAAGTATTTTTTATGGTCACGTGACTGTTTTGAGAGGTGTCAACTGGCCTTTACATTGTTGCAAGCTCAAAAATTGCATTATCAAAGTCACGTGACGTGGCTCTTACAATTTCAACTTTTGCAACTGTCTATATTTAATTTATTAAATTTTCAACGTGTAAACTACATTTTAACAGTCACGTGACTGATTTTGACAGATGTCAACTAACCTTTTCAGTGTTGCTAGCTCAGAATTGTAATATCAACTGTAAACGACCATTTTTAGTTCCCAGAAGGGTTTGAAACCTTCTTAAGCTTGCTAAAACTGTTTTTAATGTTCCAGAGGCCTCTGGCAGCCATTTTTAGATTCCAGAAGCCTCTGAAACGTTCTTAAGCTTCCCAAGAGACTTCCAAAAGTGCCAGGGGCCTCTAAACGCCAATGTTTAGTTGCCAGAAGCCTCTGAAACCTTCTTAAGCTTCCCAAGAGACTTCTAATAGTGCCAGAGGCCTCTAAACAGCCATTTTGTCTTACCAGAAGCATCTACAAGTCATTTTTACTTGCCAGAAGCCTTTTAAACCTTTTAAAGCTTCCCAAGGGACTTCCAACAGTGCCAGAGGCCTCTAAACGGCCATTTTTAGTTGCCAGAAGGGTTTGAAACCTTCTGAAACTTGCTAAAACTGTTTTTAATGTTCCAGAGAAATCTGGCAGCCATTTTTAGATTCCAAAAGCCTCTGAAACCTTCTTAAGCTTGTATAGACTATTTTAAAGCTGCCAGATGGTTCTAGAAGCTATTTTTAGTTTGCCAGAAGCCTCTGAAATCTTCTTGATTCCTAAGAGACTTCTAATAGTGCCAGAGGCCTCTGGCAGCCATTTTTAGTTGTTGCCAGAAGTCTCTGAATACTTCTAAGCTTCCCAAGAGACTTCCAAAAACTGCCAGAGGCCTCTAAACCGCCATTTTTAGTTGCCAGAAGGGTTTGAAACCTTCTTAAGCTTGTATAGACTGTTTTAAAGCTGCCAGATGCCTCTAGAAGCCATTTTTAGTTGCCAGAAGCCTCTGAAATCTTCTTGATTCCTAAGAGACTTCTAATAGTGACCGAGGCCTCTGGTAGCCATTTTTAGTTGTTACCAGAAGTCTTTGAAACTTTCTTAAGCTTCCCAAGAGACTTCCAAAAGTGTCAGAGGCCTCTAAACCGCCATTTTGTATTACCAGAAGCATGTACAAGTCATTTTAACTTGCCAGAAGCCTCTAAAACCTCTTGGAGCGAGTCAAAACAGTTTTTAATGTACCAGAAGCTTCTAGAAGCCATTTTTAGTTGCCAGAAGCCTCTGAAACCTTCTTAAGCTTTCCGAGAGACTTCCAAAAGTGCCAGAGGCCTCTAAACCGCCATTTTGTATTACCAGAAGCATCTACAAGTCAGTTTTAGTTGCCACAAGCCTCTGAAACCTTTTCACGCTTGCAAAAACGGTTTTTAATGTGCCAGAGGCCTCTGGCAGCCATTTTTAGATTCCAGAAGCCCCAAAACTTTCTTAAGGTTGTATAGACTGTTTTAAAGCTGCCAGATGCTTCTAGAAGCCATTTTTAGTTGCCAGAAGCCTCTGAAATCTTCTTGATTCCTAAGAGACTTCTAATAGTGCCAGAGGACTCTGGTAGCCATGTTTATAACTATAACTTTTTTCAAAAAATTAAAACAAAAAAAAGATTTTAAAATTGAGCATATAAAATACAGAGTGTTTTAATTAAAAACCAGAGTTTGACAAGTGATTGACATTTATGTCAATTCTGAAATCAGATTCGGGCGATTCAGGAAAAATACTGCAACTTTTCTAATTTAAATTGAGCTGTCAGATCAGTCTAAATAGTCAAATTTAACAGAGTTAGCTGCTGAGTAAAATATAAACAATCACCCTGTAAACACTGTCTATACACAGCATTAAATGGAAAAGAGAGAGAAAACCAGTTAGTAATGTTTCTAACAACATAATAAAACATCCCAAAATAAAATCTCACCTGATGATGTGGATCACTAAAGTTGCCTTCACAAACTTCATTCAACCGGTTCAACACCTCCATATTCACGACTTTTTGGCAGTTTGGCAATGCAGCAAAGAGCAAACTTAACGTTTTCAGGCCACTCAAACCTTCAACACCTCTAATGTATTTGAGTAAAGTTTCAAACACTCCTACAAACTGCTCTTCCAGTGGTTGAGTGGCATTAAGGTGAATCAAGCACTCTATATCAAGATTAAGCCAAAACATGCTCTCTTGATCATGTTTGTCCTGAATTTCTTTCAGTAGTAGCTGTAAATTAGCTACGAGTTGTTTAATGGTCAGTTCAGTTTGTTCAGGCTTCAAAATCAAGTGGGGTAAACACACTAAAGCACAAAAGTGCATTGCCTTATCTTGTAGCTCATCAAAGCTTTTTAAATCCAAGTAAGTGGATAGTTTATCCAGAAATACTGGTCTGAACTCCTTTAAATCAATTGGGTATTTGGTCCATTGTGCTAAAGCAGTCCCTGAAGGGCACAAAGGTCTTTTTTTAATCACTAACCTAGTTAAAGTGTAGATGCACTCTTTATCAAAATCATACCCTCCACACCTTCTCAAAAAGGCTGGAAGAATCAAAGTTTCAAACAGTGAACACTCACTAATATGCTCAATAAAAAATAGCAAGTAATCTTTCTGATTTAGTGATAAAACCTTGTAAATTAGCTGTGAAGCTTGCTCTTGCGGCAGCCTGATTACTGGAGACAGCAGCACACTAATAGCAATCTGAATTATAATTAAAGTGGTAGTTTTTGGTAAATCACTAACTGAAAGCAGCTTGGATAAATGCAAAACCAATGGAGCAGAATCGTGCACTAGTTTTCCATGTTTATGCTCCACCATGTGTCCTACTAGCTTTAACAGCAGCTCCAAGTTGGTGGCCTTATCTACAAAGTCACTCAAAGCTTTAAAAAGCACATCCCAAAATGGTTTAGTTTTTTGCGGGTGAATATGGGCTGCAATGTTAGCCACAAGATATTCAAAAACTTCAAAAAAAGTGTCTTGCAACTGTGGCTGGTTGCACAAAAAATCAATGTAAAAAGGCAAAAACTGTTCAGCACAGTTGTGAAACTGTCCATCCACACCGCGGACCACTTCAAACAGTAGTTTGGCACAACCTGACACTCCCTAAAATAAATCACTTACAAAAACATACTATACACAAAACGGACTTACATCTTTGTTTTTATGGACTGATTTGAGCAATAAAGCCAGAAAAGCACTCTTATCCTTGACTTTTCTGGCCACAAAAGCAAAACTCTCTGCAGCAAAAGCATTAACATACTCAGGCTTGCTGTCTGAGAGTAAAGGCAGTAGTGAATGGCACACTTCATTAATATTCTTGATCATAGGACGCCATAGTATTTTAAATAGGTAGGCAAGGCTGGTAAAAGTCCACTCCAGCTGATCTGTGTCTTTAGTGTTGAGTAAATCAATTATGACTTCCAGAAACTGCTGATAGTGGGGATAGAACTCTTTTTGCAAGTCTTTGGCAACTGCCACAACCACTCTATACAAGAAAACTCTTAATACTACAACCCTTCCACTAATGTTGACAGAAACTTACTCTAATACAGCCTGTAAATAAAGGGGATCTCTAACTTTCAAATGTTTCAGTAAAACTTCAATGATACAGTCTTTAGCTAAGAGAACTTGAGGCAAAGTGATATAGTTTTCAGCTTTAAGGTCGCGCTTAAACCGACCGTAGCCCTCAGTTAAGTTTAGGACATCCCACTTTTGAATAGCTTGGTAAAAATAGCTTTCACTCTCTTCAGTTTCAGCCTCATACTCATGACTAACTTTGTGGAAAATATCCACATCAATGTTAGATATTCGTTCAGAGAAAGGTTGGAACTGCAATTAAATACTTTACAATTTAACTGTATTAAAAGAAACAGGGGTACTGTACCTTAAAAGTGTTGGCATCTTTATGCCTGCTGGATTTATTCTTCATTTTTGCGTCAGACTGTTAATTGGCACCTTTACGACTATTTTTGGTACATTATCACGGCTTTTACCCAATAAAATAATTTAAAAAAACAGGAAAAATAGCTACTAGTACCACAGCACTAACCGCACATCACATCAAAAACAAAAATGTAGTATAACCTCAATATTCATAATGTGACCAATTTTGACAGATGACACTCAATGAGAAAAACTTCAACACGTGACTGCACTACTCGCACAGTATACCTAAATCACGTGGAACCAACGTTTTACTATTCATATTATGAACCTAACCTAAAAACTTCAAATATAAATGCGTGCCGCATGTTATGCAGAGGTTTGTTGACTAACCGCTTAGTTCGACGCTTTTCCCGTTTTAGTGTTCATCAAGTGTTAAATAGCTCTTCTGCACCTCCGTGAAGCGTGTCCCCAATCGCTGAGAGGTTGCCCGGAACTAGAAACTAACATAAAGAAAGAAAAATGGTAAGTGGCAAACAAGCCAAAACAAGCACGTTTTTCACTTTAATTTCTGAATTAAACAGGCGGAAGAAGTAAACCCGAAAGCTTACCCCCTCGCCGATGCTATTTTAACCACGAAAATCCTGAACCTGGTTCAGCAAGCCATGAATTATAAACAGCTTCGCAAAGGGGCCAATGAGGTTACCAAAACGTTGAATCGAGGCATTTCCGAGTTTATCGTCATGGCGGCTGACGCTGAGCCCATTGAAATTTTGATGCATTTACCTTTGCTGTGTGAAGACAAGAATGTGCCGTATGTGTTTGTGCGGTCCAAGCAGGCTTTGGGGCGTGCCTGCGGGGTTTCCAGGTCCGTGATAGCGTGCAGCGTCACCATAAATGAGGGCTCCCAATTGAAGCCCCAGATACAAACCATTCAGCAGGAAATTGAAAGACTTTTAGTTTAGTTTTTCTGATTTTTGTAATATAAATAAACATTTATTTTATAAGAACTAACCGCGTTCACATATTATTTCTACTACACTAGGTTCCATAAGGACAGGTTCCAAACAGCGATGTACTGTTGACCCTAGGATTTCATCCAATAAGAAATGAACCAAATTTTCGTCAGCTACAAATCTCCATAAATACAATTGCAAGTAGTGGGTGTCCACTTGGATTTGTTGCAGTCCGTACTTGCTAAAAGTTTTTAATCGCACACACTCCATAAAAGTTTTCAAACTGATCTTGATGATTCCTGTCAAAATGGACACTTTGGTGAACTCCACTGGAGAGAAAATGTCCACTCTTTCACTAAACAACTTATGCATGTTGGACACTAGTGTGGAATCCAAATGGCTTGGAGTGTAACTGGACCAATTGGATTTGTACTGCATTTTAGACACTGAAATACTGTGTGTTTTTCTGCTGGAATCACTGCTATTTCCTGTAGTGTTGCCTGGATCTTCATAAAGTAAAGCAACGGTAGCGTCTATTGCTGAAATATCCTCTACCACACGCTTCATTACAGCTCGCACTGTACGCGGTTCAATAGTGTGCAACCAATCGCGTGTTTCCACACTTTTTCGTAACATTTGTGAACAATTGTGACCCTGAACTCGAACGTAGTAGTTTAGTAAATATTGAGCGGAGCCTTGCAGCGCTGTAAGGATTTCAGTGTCACTTTTCTGGTTATTAGTTTTCTTAAGCTTTGATTTGAATATTTCCTCAGTTTTGGAGAGTAGATACTGGACGTTGTTGGTTTTGAAATCCAGACAAAACTTGGATAAAAGTAGAATGAAAGTAGGAGGGACTTTCAAGTCCAAGCCACTCTCTGAACATACCCTTCTAACTGAAGTGGTGATATACTGTAAGAAACCAACCACCAAACCTTCCCTAACGTTGTCAGAACAGAAACTTTCTTTAAACTGAATTTTACCAGCAAAAGTTAAGTCAGGATTAATGAACAACACTAAATCTTGAAGTACCCCCTTCATTTTCTCTACCACAGTCAATGTGAGAGTGTTAAGAAGTTCAGTTAAGTTTTTAGATGAATCTTCCTGTCCAATCAACTTTACTGTAGTCAGGGCTTGTTTAACTTTTGTTAGAGAATCACTAAAAGCAGCCTTTAAAATGTGCAAGTGGGCTTTGCACTGTTTCCGTCCTGCACTCACCACCAGCGCCAACGCTTTATCAACAAAATCCACACTTTTAGACAGCTGACCAGACCCTACTTTATCATAAAATCGATCTAAAGCCTTCACCAGTGCCCCTGTATCGGCAACATCCAGCTCAGACTCAACCTTCACCCTCATTAACTCAAAAAACCTACTCATGTTCTCCTGCACAAAATTCTCCAATTCCACTGCGGCAAAATTTTCAAAAATATCAACGCTTTCCCCGTTATTAACCCGATTAATAAACATGTCATGGAAAGATCCCACAATCAAACATAAATCACTCAAGAACCCAGTACAACCCAAATCAATAAACTCATCCACATTTCTCTGCTCACTTTCATCTTTCAACAGCACCATGTGCTCCCCAAGCCGTTTTTGGGAACAAGCCAAAAACCCTGTACACAACTCTTGGGCAGGCTCATCCAGTTGAAGCAAAAGATCCACTGCTTCAGTTAATTCTTTGGTGGAGGCGCCAGGATCACAAAATTGCCGTCTCAGCTCCGTTTTTAGGTCACCAACAATTTCCTCGCAATCCCCTTTAATACCTTGAAAAGCGGGCATGTCCCCGTACTGCATCAGCACCCTTTGAGCGTGTAAATAGTCTTGAGTGGCTTGAATGTAGTTTTTCTCCTCCATGCGTGATTTTAACGTTGCAGGCAACTTAAACAGAAACTGCAATCGTTGTAATAGGGAGTGTATTCCGGATAAGTGGGAAATTTTGTCGCGGTTCTCCTGTAGGTTTGAATTAATCTTATCTGAAAATGAGGTGATTGTATCCATATTGGACATCAGCAAGTCCATTTCATCTTCCATTTTTTTAAAGTCGTTCTTCATTTTCCGTATAGTTTCAGTGGCTGAAATGAACTTGTTGTAGTTCTCATAAACTAGGGTTTGCATGTCTGAATGTAAGGTTTGGGTGTCTTTCACTATTTCATTTTCCAAGTCCATGACCTGGCGCAGAGAACATTCTTTAAACACCTTTTCCAAGTACACGTTGGGGTTAAACGTGGGACCGTCAATATCCAGAGGATTGGGGCTTCTTTCAGACATTGTTCTGGTTGATTTTTCAGTGTTTGGTAGGTAGTGTTATAAAGCCATTACTGAGATTTCAATGCAGTCCAAACAGAAGTATACCCTGTATTAAAAAAGTTCAATAATGTTGATGTATGTTTACATACCCTTTAGTTTCATTGAATTTACCTTTGTAATTTAAGGACAAATAATGTGTACACAATTATTATTTAAATTGAACATTCACCAAAATACCTGTGATTCTTGATGATTGATGGGAGTTAGGTTAAGTTACTCCTCTGTGAATTTCAAATATAGCAAGCAATCAACCGAGTCACGTGATTAAATATTCCCAGTAAATAATAAAGTCACGTGGAATTTCTATTACCTTGATTGTGTTTATAGGAGGCGCTGGTCAAGGTCAGGTCAAAAATCAATTAAATGTCACTAGTGTCATTTATTCGTGAAACGTCACTACCCACAACAAATTGCAAATAACATTAATTTAAAATTTAAGTTTTCCTATTGTTGAAAGTGATATTTAACGGATTTTTGAATGATAACAATAATCAATACATGTCAACAACTTATCCCGTAATGTGGTTCACAGGAATTCCCCCACAGTAATGAATTAACCGAGCGGTAGTAATGGAACAAAACCAGATTCCTAGCATTCTAAGGGAATGGGCCCCCTTAACCGATTTGTTCGACAAACTACCCACTAAAACCGGGGGAATATTCTCGCAGGACATTAAACTGACTTGTCTGGACGTTTTATCTGAATTTCTAGCTCTAGGCACTAATGTTGGCGTGATTTTCTGGTACGACCGTAAACGCAAAGATTTGCAACGTTTACGATGCGAGGTTAGTGTGTTAGCCTGTTTCCACAGGCAGCTTTTTTTAATAAAAGGTTTTTTAAGAATCCTAACTCACCAATTAACTGTATTAAAGCAGTCTCCACTGTGGATTATATGGTGGCTGCAGGCAATCAAGCTGGGGGCATCACTATGTTCCAAATCCCCAAGTCGCCGCCCGATAATTTGCCTGAAAATTTGAAACCTAAACCAAAACAAGTTGGTTGCTTTAAGGTGTGTTTTTAATAGATTTAAACCGGGTTTATTAAAGGTGGAACGCTATACTGTGGTTGACATGCATAAGAACCCTATATCTGCCCTAGAATGGTCAAAAAATGGTATGAAACTATTCTCAGGAGACAAAACTGGCAGTATAATTTTAACTGAGCTAGACTTTTACTTAGTAAGCTTTTATGTCTGTGCTAGTTTGTTGGTTTACTCATCAGAGTTGTTGCAGCACGTGTGTAAGTCCATTGAAATACTGAATGAGTCTTATGAAGTAGTTCAATTGAGTTACAAGCAGCAGTACCTGCTGATTTCAACCACATTTCGCAGCATTATATGCTTTCACTCTGATAAGTGGAAAGTCTGTCAAGTGGGTAAAAAAGACAGGAAAATGTTAGAGTTAGTTTTTTGGGTATTCCAGACTGTATCACAGTTGATTTTGTAGTCTTGGTAAATTTGGGGGTATCATATGCCAAAAAGGCTTCAAACCTAACGACCTGATCTTGTATTGCATGAGGCCAGGGCTGCGCATTTGGATTGCAAACATTGAAGGGGAAGTCCAGAAGACTTTACTGTTTAAAGTAAGCTTGTAACAGTGATTTATAGTCGGTCATTCAGTGGGACTGTTAAAGGACTTGTTGTGTAAAGAGTGTCCACAAGTGCCACTGCTCAATCCCATGTCAAAGGCTCTACAACAGCTGAAACCTCAGAAAGAGGCTGCTTTTGGGATCGTACGACAGTTCTGTGATAATTTGCTGGTCACCTACAGTAATGATGTAGTGTATTTTTTAGATCCGGACACTATGAGCGTTTTGGCCACTGTTAACAACTTAAGAAGGTAATTATCTCTAAAAAAAAGTGATTTTTAAGGGTAGTTGGTGACCCTAATTTGCCCAAATTGTCTCTCCTTGTTTTCCTGCTTAAACATGTTTGTGTGTTTTTCAAACCCCACCATGAGAATCTAGGTTATTTCAATAGTTCCAAAATCTAAGGGTTACGGCTCTGAAATTTGTGTGCAATTGATGTTAAAATTCAGGGACGTACTGCATTTTTTCCAAAACAACCCTCACTTCACACAAATTTTGATAAAAACCATTTAAAATTAAAGAGTCACTTAAAATGCAATGGAACACAGTTTCAGTCAGTATTTCCGATCTCTGGGTTTTACGGCCTTGAAATTTGGTGTCTAGATAGTAAATTGAACCTAAAATCCAGGAGCGTACTGCATTTTTTCCATAAACAGCCCTCACTTCACACAAACTGTGATAAATACCATTGAAATGAAGGAAGTTTAGCTAAAATGCAATAAAACACAATTTTAGTCAGTATTTTCAAAATTTGGTAGTTACGGCCCTGAAATTTGCTGTGCAGATAGTAAATTGAACCTAAAATCCAGGGACGTACTGCATTTTTTCCAAAACAACCTTCACTTCACACAAGATGTGATAAATATCATTGAAAGTTAAGGAAAGTCAGTTAAAATGCAATAAAACAGAATTTCAGTCAGTATTTCCAAAATTTGGTAGTTACGGCACTGAAATTTGCTGTGCAGATAGTAAATTGAACCTAAAATCCAGGGACGTACTGCATTTTATCCAAAACAACCTTCACTTCACACAAACTGTGATAAATACCATTGAAATGAAGGAAGTTTAGCTAAAATGCAATAAAACACAATTTTAGTCAGTATTTTCAAAATTTGGTAGCTACGGCCCTGAAATTTGCTGTGCAGATAGTAAATTGAACCTAAAATCCAGGGACGTACTGCATTTTATCCAAAACAACCTTCACTTCACACAAACTGTGATAAATACCATTGAAATGAAGGAAGTTTAGCTAAAATGCAATAAAACACAATTTTAGTCAGTATTTTCAAAATTTGGTAGCTACGGCCCTGAAATTTGCTGTGCAGATAGTAAATCGACGTTAAAATCCAGGGACGTACTGCATTTTATCCAAAACAACCTTCACTTCACACAAGTTGTGATAAATATCATTGAAAGTTAAGGAAAGTCAGTTAAAATGCAATAAAACAGAATTTCAGTCAGTATTTCCAAAATTTGGTAGTTACGGCACTGAAATTTGCTGTGCAGATAGTAAATTGAACCTAAAATCCAGGGACGTACTGCATTTTTCCAAAACAGCCCTCACTTCACACAAACTGTGATAAATACCATTGAAATGAAGGAAGTTTAGCTAAAATGCAATAAAACACAATTTTAGTCAGTATTTTCAAAATTTGGTAGCTACGGCCCTGAAATTTGCTGTACAGATAGTTAATCAACGTTAAAACCCAGGAGCGTACTGCATTTTTTCTCTACACAATCCTTACTTCACCCAAACTGGAAGAAATGCAGGAATAAGAAACTTCCTTGTAACTCTTAGATTCTCGTGTTGGGGCTTGAAAAACGGACACCCTGTAGACAAAAAATCCAAATTTAACATGTTACCTTTATGCTACATTGACAGCATCCTAGACATAGCGACGTACAAAGACGAACTATTCATACTAGAAGAGGAGAGGAGTCTCATAAGAGTGTCATATCATCCAGAGTGCGATAATGGTACTTGTTTACATACTCTTCGTATTATTCACTAATTTCTGGTTGTCACAGTCACTGAAGTGGACAATGCGACCGTTGATTCAGTAATCTCCGCTGCGGAAGAAGCCAAAGAAACCTCACCACAAACTGACTCAAAGTCCTTTGATGAAATCAGCAAGCTGGATTTCGATGACAGTATACTGTTTAGCAAGAAAGTGAGGAAAAAAGGACGCAACAAGGAGCAAAATGGTAAAACCAAAGACCCTAAAGTGAACCATATTGACCAGGAAGATGTTAATTTCATCAGGTGTGGATTTTATATAATTTAATTTGATTGGAGGGGCTGGAATAATCATTTTAGGCCCACTTTGATGAACGTGAGCGTAGTGAATGGGTTAACGGAGCACAAAACACCGGAACAATTGCTCCTAGGGGATGTCCTGAAGCTTGAACAGTTAGAACTTGATCCTGAACCTCCCATCAACACATTTAAAGTTAAAGAGCCGGATTTTACTGTTGAACAGTCGGGTCCTAGTCAGGAGTTTAAACAACCTGAAGCTAAAAGTGCGTTTCTAACCCAATTTCAGCTCTTTATTAAGAGAATCTTTATTTTTCAGTTGTTACGCTGCCGAATAATTGGAATATCAGCAATATTAACCTAGTCCAGACACCCTCAAAGTCTAGAAGCATTCCTATACCAAAAATGGAGACTCACAAGTCTTCCAATAACGATTCCTCTCTAAGCGACTGGGAGATTGTTTAATGTATCACTTATTTGTCTGTTTTATTCGAATATAGTCGTAAGACCCGAAATTATATGGTATTTCTTGTAGCAGATAAACCTAACCCGGTACGTCTCTGCAAATGTATGTAAGTGCGCAACCTCTGTTATTAGAGAATTCGTTTATTTGTTAAGTCCAGCTAGTTGATCCTGTTAAGTAGATGATTGAACAGTGACCGGCGTTATCGCAGCTTGGGTAAGTAAATCAAATTTTAATGGTTATTCAGCTTTCTTTGTTTTGTTGCCCTGGCCCTAAAAGGACTAGAAATGAATTAAAAACGAGTTAGTTAAACTGGTAACCAACCTAAAAGTCAAACAGAGAGTTCAAGGTAAAATCCGTTTTGAGATAAATGCTTGTTATTGCATTTACAGAGTTTGAGATTAAAACAGCTCTTCTCTCTCTCTTCTCTATAAGGTTTGACAATGAAAACCATCTTATTACTGTTGAGTGTGTTGCTAATGGTGGTTGGTCACATAGAAGCCGACTTGCACCCCTTATCAGACGAGTTCATAGACTACATTAACGAACAAAACTCCACATGGCAGGTACAGTTCAGTTATCCCTGTTTTAACGGTTCTCTACAAGGAAAAAAATTGCAGGCTGGAAGAAACTTTGGACCTCACGTGTCTATGAAGTATATCAAAGGCCTTATGGGTGTTTTGCCCGATCATAAGGATTATCTACCCCCAGTCCACATTCATGACCTTGAAGGTGTGCAACTTGCTACCAATTTTGATTCTAGAACGCAGTGGCCAGATTGTCCTACTATTAGAGAGATACGGGATCAAGGATCTTGTGGATCTTGCTGGGTAATTCCACTCTGAGTGGAAATAAGTGTTATTACTATCACTGCGTTTATTTTAAAGGCTTTTGGAGCTGTTGAAGTAATGTCAGATCGGGTCTGTATCCACTCTAACGGTAGAAAGCATTTTCGCTTTTCTTCTGACGACTTGGTGTCTTGCTGTTACACCTGCGGTATGGGTTGCAATGGGGGCTTTCCCGGTGCAGCTTTTCACTACTGGGTCAGGAAAGGAATCGTGTCTGGAGGACCTTACGGATCCAACCACGTACTATCCCTACTATAATAAGCCATTTTGTGGTTTAAAAGACTAATTTTAGGGATGTCGACCGTATGAAATTGCTCCGTGCGAGCACCACGTCAATGGAACAAGGCCTGCCTGTACTCCAGGCGGTGGAACCCCCAAGTGCGTGCACCAGTGCGAATCTACCTACCCGGTACCCTACGCCAAAGACAAACAATTTGGTTCCAAAGCCTACTCGGTTTCTAGCCAGGTGGAACAAATTCAAACCGAGATTTCTACAAACGGACCTGTAGAGGCCGCTTTTTCGGTCTACGCGGACTTCCTCAATTACAAATCCGGTAAGTAGCTGTTTTCTGCGATTATAACACCAATAAAACTGTATAATAATTACAGGAGTGTACCAACACATAAGCGGAAGCTATTTGGGTGGACACGCTATTCGAATTTTAGGGTGGGGAGTGGAAAACCGCGTCCCTTATTGGCTGGTTGCTAATTCCTGGAATTCTGATTGGGGCGACCAAGGTTAGATGATCTGTTCATAAAGCCATTAAATTAGCACAATTTTTTTGTAGGTACCTTTAAAATTCTGAAAGGCAAAGACCATCTAGGAATTGAGAGTGGTATTGTAGCTGGTTTGCCAAAATTATCATAAAACACAGCTATGCAGTGCTATTTTTTAATGATTAGAGTGCATATTTGAAATAAACAGTCCAAACCCAGAGTATATGTATTAGTTTTATTATTTTTTAAGCTGTTAACACACCAAAATACCCTTCAATGACCCTAGACTGGATGGTGAACAGTTCAAGACCACTTAAACACTCAATTTACCCAGTAGAATTGTGCTAGATCAGCTTTTTTTAAATATGTAGGGCATAAAATCAGATTTAAAAATGCAAATGTGTACTTACCTTCAGTTTTGTCCCTTAAATTGTTTTTTACACCACAAACCAGGAATATAGAACACAGGGCGGTTCTAAAATCGGTTAAAAACACACGACACAATGAAAAAGGCCACTGAGAGTGTTATAAAGTCTGGAAAATCCCGGAAAATCAACAAGTAGTTTGTAACGGCTGCCATTTTGTGTCAAAATCAAAAAATTAATTTTCACAGCCACCTATGATATGAGAATAACTATTTTGACAGATGATATCTTTGTATATTGTATATTGTCCTTTTTTTCTACCATTTGTGACTGTGAATCAGATAAAGACAACAATACATTTGTTATGACGTCATAACTGTCAAGAAAAGAATAATAAAGAAAAGTGGTAAATAAAGTTTTCTGGAATTGGTCTGTTTAAGAACCTAGAAGAGTTTTGATTATATAACACTGTTTACTTACTCATTAAAATCACAAAAAGCCGTATAGTCCTGGCAGCTTAAGGCCGTAAAACCAAAAGAAGAAAAAGAAAATCACAAAAAACCAATTCAAAGATCTGCTTACTGTATAACTCCAATGTCGCCGAAGTTTCAGATCAGTAAACATGCAAATGACGAAACGGACATCTTAAACTCACTAGCACCACTGGAAGTTTAGAAAATCACGAAAACTCAGTAAAAACCACAAAATCTATTGTGTATCAACTACTCGTTCTGGATAATTTACGCCATTTTGTGTGTACTGTCTGACTAATCTGACAGATGACAGCATGTTCGGAAATTATTAAAATAAATCACTCTGCCTTAATAACGTCAGTATATTACAAAAATAAATTAAAAAACCGGTGAAAATGTACAAAAACAAACTTTAGCACGCACAATCCTTATTCGCTACAAAACACCGAGTTGTCTTCCAGTCTGGGATAGCTGAGAGGCTCTTCTTTGGTCACGCCCCGCATCCTAACCTTTATATGCTCTAGCATCTTGTCGATTGCTCTGAGCCGTTTCTCCAAGCTGGTGCTGCTTAAAAACCCCACCTAGTGATGAAATTAGATAATCAGTTGTTGAAAATAAATCTCAAGTTTTTACCTGAAGATGTGAACTGAGTGGTAAAATGGGTATCAACCACCATGTCCAGGATGGACCGTCGGGGAGGTTGAGCCAGTCGTTTTCCACCAGCGGCATTTTACCGATCAGACGTTCCACCTCGGACAACACAGAGGGCGCTAGTAGTCTAATCCATTTGACAGCTCTAGAGTACACTTTTTTGTGTAACAGCACTATCGCTGAAATGTCCTCTTGTCTAGGCCGGTCATCGTGGATGTGTTCGATATTGGCCGTATCGTAGCCGTCCTGTGATAAATCAAACTTGTAACTCAGAAAAATAGTGTAGGTTAGTAATGTACCTGTTCATCGACACTAAGCACGCGGAACCTGCGCGCCCCCTGGGTCGATAAAATAATCCGACCATCTTCAAGAGTAACCGCGTCCCGAATCTCCAAAATGGTACCGTACTGCATGAATTTCGCCCCGCAGGGATCGACACTGGCCATGGCAAAAGTTTTGGTGGCACTTTGCAGACACCGCCTGATTAACAGTCGGTAACGGGGCTCGTTTACGTAGAGCGGACACGCCACCCCCGGGAATGCATTCGTGCACACAAACACTGGAATTTGCGCAGTCGTGGCGGAATGGTGCGATTCAGGTTTGGTCAGTTCGGGAAAGAGAAACTGAATGGCTTGCTCCAATACCTCGCTGGTACCACGCAAGTAATCTCCTACTGACAGTTGACAGACGCATAGAGGGCAGGACAATCGATGGTCCAACACTCTAGTGAGACAGTCTCTGCGCAACGTTGTTTAGCATTTTATTGGTTCCATTTTTAATTCAATTACCTGCAAAAAGTGTGTCCGCAAGGTGTGGTCACTGGATCGGATAAACATTGTCTACAAAGCAGACATTCCAAGTCCTCTTCTGAGATACAGTCCCAAGTATTTCTTAACGCTTTATCTGCATCATAGTATATGTCATAGTAATTTCCTATAATAATGTAAATGGTAATACCTAAAGTGGCTTCCAGCTCTTCCAGGGTATTTTCCAGAACTTTCTGGAAACACTTGTCTTTTCTTCTTTTCGGCTTTAAGCTACGAGATATACGTCTGCCCGGTTGTCGTTCGAAATCAATTTGAATACCCTAAAATAAGAAAAAAAAATCAGATTTAACTACTTTTTCAACATAAAACATGATTTCTACCTGAATATGTTTTCTGCGACTTTTAGGTCCATTTTTGATTCTTACATCGATAGAGTACCGTACTCCCGTCCGTCCGGACCTTAACTGGTACCTGGGATGTAACAGCAGGTTGAACACGGGCAAATCTGCAAAAAAAACAGTGGCAATAATTGAAATTGTTGCATTTCTGCGACCGATACAATCAGAATCGGGTACCCGAGCAATAATAAATGCAGGCGCGTATAAAGAACCTCCATTGCAAAATGAGCACAAGGACTTATTGACGAAAGTAGCACAGATTTATTATATTTTCGTAACACCTAATTGTTTGCCTCGCTATTATTTAATAACAATTATTATTTAGTTGTAAGGAAAATTTCAGACAGAAGAAAAACCGAAAGTATTACAAAATGCCAGCTTTTCCATTATAACGGCCACGTTCCGTTACGTTAATACTTTTGCGTAAACAAACCGGTAAAAAAAGCAGTTATAAACACAATTAAAACGGTTATTTCATTGGTTTTGAGTACCGTTTAACTTTAAAGTAACCCCTAAGAAACTCCCATATACCAGAACCTTTTGAAATTTACTTTTTGGTAGTGTTACATCATGTCTGAGGTACTATACTACATGTAATCACAACCCTAACAGATACAGAGTGGAGGAGATGCATCACGGGGATTTTAACGTACAAGGGGTGAGTTTTTGGGGGGAGACAGTTTGTAGAGGACATTCTGGGCTACAATCTGCCAAAAAAATCAACTCGATACCTGTCAAAATAACCGAGTTATGGGCTGTCAAAGTTACAGAAGTGCCAATCTCAACTTGTCAGTGCAACTCGGATATTTTCGTCCATTAACTCGGTTAGTTGACGTTTTTCGTACAAACTTGTCATTTGACAGTTTGTAGGGAACACTCTGGGCTACAATCCGTCTAAAAAATCAACTCGATATCTGTCAAAATAACCGAGTTATGGGCTGTCAAAGTGACAGTAGTAGAAATCGTTACGTTCTAGTGCAACCGGACCATTATTGGGATACGTTTTTCGTACAAACTTGTCATTTGACAGTTTGTAGGGAACACTCTGGGCTACAATCTGTCAAAAAAATCAACTCGATATCTGTCAAAATAACCGAGTTATGGGCTGTCAAAGTGACACAGAAATGCTAATCGTTACGTCGGATATCAGTTTTCAAACGCAAAAACAGCGTTTGACAATTGTTAATTAGCATTTTATGAGCGTGACATGAGTGGGATATCAGTGGTTCTCAAACTGTTTTTGACATTTTTAGTTTCCAGAGAACTCTCAAAGTGGCACCAGTGGTTCTCAAACTGTTTTAAACCTCTCATTTTTGCAAAAACAGCGTTCTAATTCCAAATGTGGTTAATTAGCATTTTATGAGTGACATGAGTGGAAAATCAGTGGTTTTCAAACGGTTTTTTGACATTTTTGCTTACAGAGAACATCCAGAGTGTTTCCAGTGGTTCTCAAACTGTTTTAAACCTCTCATTTTGCTAAAACAGCGTTCTAATTCCAAATGTGGTTAATTAGCATTTTATGAGTGACATGAGTGGAAAATCAGTGGTTTTCAAACGGTTTTTTGACATTTTTGCTTACAGAGAACATCCAGAGTGTTTCCAGTGGTTCTCAAACTGTTTAAAACCTCTCATTTGTGCTAAAACAGCGTTCTAATTCCAAATGTGGTTAATTAGCATTTTATGAGTGACATGAGTGGAAAATCAGTGGTTTTCAAACGGTTTTTTGACATTTTTGCTTACAGAGAACATCCAGAGTGTTTCCAGTGGTTCTCAAACTGTTTAAAACCTCTCATTTGTGCTAAAACAGCGTTCTAATTCAAAATGTGGTTAATTAGCATTTTATGAGTGAAATGAGTGCAAAATCAGTGATTCTCAAACTGTTGTCGTTTTTGACTATTTGTCAAACAGTCAGTTTTAGCTGGAAAACTGTCAAAATGCTACTCATGGAGGTGTAAAACTCGAAAAAATATTTAAACTGACCAAGCCCACTTTGAAGTGTGTTTTATAGTTTTATATAGCTCCATGAAGTGGATTTTGACAGTTTTAACACTTCAGTGACAGACTAGACTACTAGTACTAAATTTGACAGTTGTCACTTTTTGACAGCTGTCACTAAAAATGTCAAAGTACGTGCATGTTTTCAGGTAAGACAGTTTAGACAGCAAGCTAGTTTAATGTCAAATATCTCAGAAACTACTGGATGAATCGAGCTGACATTTTCAGTGTTTGTAGATGAAAGTGTCTAGTTTTAGTAAGCAAAGTTTCGTCACGATCGGATCATCAGGAACTCGCTAATTAAAATTAAAGCATTTTTTCTGATTTTTACCATTTTTTCTTCAGGTTCACCTAACCTTAGATATTCTGGACACGTCAGGGGCGGACGCTTTCGTCCTCGTTTATGACGTCACCGATGCCAACACTTTTGAGGAGGCGAGAGCGTTGAGGGATCAAATACACGAGAGCAAGTGTTCGACCAATGTTCCCATTGTGGTCGTTGGCAATAAAATCGATCTTACCGGTAATCGCGAGGTAAGTTTGTTTGAGCGTCCTCTAGCGGCAAAAGGGAGGCAACTAGGTCTTTTTAAAGCACATTTTTGGAAAGCCCTAAATCTGTACTATAATTTACCTTCTCTTACTTTTTGTCGTAAGAGTTGAAATAAGGGAGTTATTTAGGGTTAAAGACGTTTATGTGAGTATAGTATAGTTTGTACAGAAATTTGCCTAAATATCAGTGAGTACAGAGTGATTGGTCAAAAACACAGTGTTGCCAACTAGTTTGAGTTAATAACAATTATTTTTCAGTCAGTTTTCCATCGTGTTGTGTGTATGTGAGCAACACAATTTCGTTTCACTTTCGCTAGTTCTTAAATTAACCGGCAAAAGTAACAACCCAAACAAACTTGATTTGAACGTTGTCTAGCTAAAAATAAAAATGCACACACTAAAACAGTGGCGCACGTACATTTCCAAGAGGGTGGTTCAGTGTAACGCCACTGGTAAACGTAAATCAAAGAAAATCCAAAAATAACCGCCAACATTTTCGCTTTCAGACAAGGTTGAGTTCAATGTTAAGGTTGAACTTTCTCTGACGGTGCAGCCTTAAGTGAAATCGACGCATACACACACCGGTAGGCATAATTTGGTTATGTCAGCTGTCAATGGACAAGAGGCCTATCCAAGAAAGTTTACTTATCATTGAATTCAATGACCCTAACCTAATCTGACCTGAAATTTTTATTACATTACAGTGCTGCACAGTTATCGATTCGATGAACGTATTTACGGGATTAGTAATGTATTTTTCGACCGGTTTCTCGTTAAAATGTGCACACGTCAACGATAACCCGCGTAACAAACAATAACAATAGTTAATATCGCGTGTATGTGCACGAGTTGCTAGCAATCAAAGCAGCAAAATGGCGGACAATGACAGTTGTTTTTAACAGACCTGAACTGTTATGGCAATAAAAGTCCAATGGTTGTTTGGATATTTGCCACGTTTTAGCTGGTCTGTTGCCCATCTCTACGTATACACAGAAAAAAACAAATAACCGTACAAGGGCAGAAAGAAACTTAATTTTTGAACAGAGTGTGTTGAGCCAAACTAGCATAGCCAACTAGTTAGTAATAAGATTTGACATTGACAAACGACAGTTGGAAAGTAGTGATGTGGTAAACGCCAGCCCTAATGTGGTACACAAAGAGAACAACATTGCAATCACTTTGAATGGCGTTACATTTTATAAGACATATATAATAGGTATAAGGTGTATTACCTAATGCGCCCAGTAATATGTATCGAAAACCATTAGCATTATAGATTATGCATTACACAATGATTCGCGCAGTTTAAAACGTGCCAAAGTAAATGCCGTTGCGTAAAACAAACTATTGTTATAACACGCTTATATCAGAACTGTATTAAACCCGACGATGATATAATAACGAACATGTAATAACCGGTGCAAACTCACCCGAATCGGACATCTTGTTTCGCTCCTTCCATTTTTCGATCAGGCCCTGGACCAGCACGTTGACACTCAAACGGTCCTCGTCCGCGTCCAGCGAGCACAAACCGCACTTTTTGCGCACCAAACACTCCAAACACACCGTGTGTCCGCACTTTACGGTCACCGGGTGTCGCAAAATATGGTGACACACCGGACACGTGAATATGTTGACGTTTCTCGTTTGCATGGCACTGCGCAGGGTAGTTTGGAGTAGACGGAGCTCTGTCGTGCTAATAGTCAACGGAATGTCGTCCATTTTACCTGCAATAATGATTTTAATTAAGTTAATTTTGTATTTTAAGTGCTTATCACACTTAATCAAAAAACAACTTGTTGTTGCTTTTTCGGAATAATTAATGCGTTTTACCAGTGATTTATCGGGTATTAACCGTTGTATATGACATATTTTTATTAGTTTAACGATTAAGTGTGTGGATAAAACAGCAAAAACATGTTATGAGGTTGTTAGCCTTTCTAGGCAAATTTGGTCATTTCATGAGTCAGTCACGTACGTCACCTGTCAAATGTATTTAAGTGTATCTCACGTGACCATTTTAATCTAGAAGGCGCGGTGAAACTGTCAAAATGCTTCATATTTGTCAATTATAGTTATTGCTGAACCTGACTGAAAGTTTTCCGAGGTACTTTTGATTCAATCACGCATTATATTTGAATACCACACAAATACCATTAACATAAATAAAATACTTAGAACGGATATACCGCAAACTGTCGTACCGGTGACATTGTATAAGAATTTAAAAGTTATGCAATTTGATTTGATATTAAAAAAAATACGGTCGAAAACCAGTTGGTTACCAATAATATTATGCAGACGCACTACCAAATCTAGTTGTGGTGTACACTAGTGTTACCTAATTGACGCCAACGCCACATAAAAAAAAAACACTTTTATGTAACACGCATACACGTAAACAGAGAGACAACGTTCCGATCAACACACAACAAAATCCTGGAGCGCTTCGGAAAACATTATTGTGTGTACTTACCCTAATTGCGGATATAAATCCGGTCAAAGCGGAAGCCAATAAGGCCCGAAACACGCACAAGCTTGTTATCCAATAATCACAACGGGAATCATCCTGTGCACGTATATTTACAACATTGTTATGTAAACTGGATGATTGCGTCACAGTGTTGCGAGCACATGGACCCGAGACTGGTGGGATAAGCGACGCGTACTGCGCGATTCCACTGCTAGGCGCCAACTAAAGCGCTGTCGCTGTTTTGCTTGCGTTCGATTCGATCCCCGCGGTTTACAACGAAAAATGTGCGACGGAACGAGAAAACAATCTGGCAGCGTTGTGCGGGCGTGACAACGTTGGTCTGCTGTGACACTGACAGATGACACAGGCGGCGCCTACTATGAACTGAATTTTAATGGCGGGTTAGTTTTAATTTGTAAACAAAAATGCAACAAAACGGTCTGTTAAAGACATAAAATCGAATGGTTTCTTTAGTATTTTGTGTTTATTAGCGTTGAAAAAAGCCAGGAAGCAAACAAAACGGCTGACCAGACAAAGATAGAGAATACTTGAATGACTTCAGTCAGACCTTCAGTGTGAATATTACAGGTATTTAATCAGATTTTTTATTTTAATATTTGTTTATTATCACTCATTCATATACTTACTCTGATGCACGTGATTTTGACACTATATTGGCAATTTGGGATCAATCAACATAGCTTCTGCCTCAAAACCTAAACACTCCCAACTCTTAAACTAATTTACGCTCAAAACTTTGTTCAATGCAATAAAAACTACTCAAAACTATTTTAAAAGTAGCAGCAATCAATAACCCCTCTAGTTCGGTCATATATTGGAATTTTTGACTGAATATGGTAAATTACACTGAACATAAAACTGCCACATTCAAACCACAGCTTGCTTTGATTAGCAAGATTATTTGTTAGTATTTTGACAGATATACCACGTGACCCGGTACATGGTGTGGTGAGGGTAAGTCACGTGACTATTTCAGCTTTCAGTATCAGAGGCTGAATGTGTGGTTATGTGACCAACTATTGGACCGAGAATTTGATCTAATATTACGTCGTTTTAACGTGTGTTTTGTATAAGGTACCACTGACTGGTACATTTGCGCAATAATTGTTGGTAGGTACTCGCAATATCGTATCGCGGGTCGACGAATTACCAGGATTACGTTTTTGCTTAGGTAACGACGAATTTAATGTATATAAGTGCACCGAATGGTCGTGTTGTAATATAAAACTGCCGCGCTCTCTTACATAACGGATTTTATAGTTCATGGCCAAATTGAAATATACTTTACCTCCTTTTAGTCTGCGTGCACCTACTTTATTTGATTTTTAGAACAAAACTGTGTGTGTACATAACTTTATTACGTAAAGATTTATTCACGGTTCACAATTTATAGGTCGTTTTACAATGCTAGACTCTGTTTGCGTGACTGCAGAATCTCCTTCTTTCTCTTCAGTTTCTTCTCCTGGCTCTCTTTCAGTGCCTTCCTCACGTAGGTTAGTCTCTTCATGAAAACATCCCTCCACGAGGAGTCCAACACTAGGAGGTGCTCCTCTTTTGAGGGTTTCCTACCGAATTTTTTGCTGAACATTAGCTTCCACACCTCATCTTGATTGCACAACTGTAAATCACTCATTTATACACTTTATTCCAAATTGAAGTATAACATGCATACCTCGTACATGATTTTGGAACATCTCATCAGACTTAACACGTCTTCAACGCGAACAAACCCCAATAGATGCAAAAACACTTTGGAGGAAAGATTCTCCAGCTTGCGTTCCTTGTTGGACAGCCCCAGGAGATAGTGGTACACTCCCTCTCCGAAGATGCTCTTCACCTCATCTCGACACGTTTTGTCCTCTTTGAAATCCTCCAGGGGGCACAGTTTCTGTTTAGGGGTGTTGTGTGGGCCGTAACTGATTTTCCACACGTTTAAAATGATCTGCGCACTTTTAATTCAGTTTGTTTGTACAAATTTAAATAAAAAGTAACTTACTGTAGAATCTGTAATGGTCAGGCCGTAGTAGTCTCGGTTAGGGGCGCACGCTCTAGCGTACAACTGTAAATTATTGTTATTTAGGGTTTTAGTTGGTTCCCTTTTTCTGATTCGAATGTCTGTCATTGTGAGAGATGGTTTTTAGTTAATGACAGTTGACTGATTATACCTTGGTTACTATGACAGGTAGGCGGTTTGTTTAAACGTCAAAATGTAGCCCAAGATTTGTACTTTATTTCGTCTAACCATAATTTTTCCGAATAAGTCACTAATAACCGAGATATTCAGCTTGAACGCAACTAGTGCATGGAAACTTTTAAACCTTGTATTGACAGTTCCAAAATTTGACAGCTCCTCACTCGGTTTCTATGACAGGTAGATGGGTCGTTCAAACGTCAAAAAATAGCCCAGAACTTGTACTTTATTTTGTCGAAGTGTCATAAACAAATCAAATGCCATAAATAATTTTTATTAAGGATTTGGTAACAACAATACATGGATATAATAATTACAAATTAATACAGGTACTTGGAAAACAAGAAAATTTCGCTAAATAACACGAACATTTAAGAATAATCTATTATACCATTTCAAATATTTATATCTACAGGATGTTTCTTGATAAAACACTGCCTCTGACCCAAACACCCTGTAAATAAATAATTATAAAGACAACACATTACATGTTCACATTAACACACTAAACAAATGATATACAATTTGCTAGTTATTTTGACTGTTTGAATCAGGACTAGTATAAAGTGAGGGCATAGTAACCGTAATGGGAGCGGTTACCGAAACAACGACAGAGGGCGTAACAGTATTGGCCGGTAAAATAGGCACCGGCGCTGTGGTGCTGCTCACCGTAGCCGAGGAAGTGTTGGATTGGTGATAATTCCCCACCTGCGAACCAATGAACGCACTGTCCGCCATTTTGACTACATTTTATACTCACAGTCTGTTGTTGCAACAGCCCTAATCGGGCCATTAAGAGTTGCTCAGAAATCCTTCTCAGTTCCTGTTGCTGATGCCCGATGCTGGCCTGTAGCTCTGCTTGTTTACGTTGCAAATCCACCTGAAGCTGATTATCGACTGGTGATAGGTTATCCACCTGTCAAAACTCAGTCATGTACATGTCACTGGACTAGTAAAAGCGACATCTTACTGGTAAAGGTGATAAAACAGCAGGATGGGGGGAATACCCGGCTATTACGGGTTGCAAAGGTATGGCAGCAACGTACTGCGTAGGATCCAAAAATTGAGGGGAACTTTGACGTTGTTGTTGAGGTTGTACGGCGGTCAAACTTGGGCGCGGACTGGGGGGTTGCGGCGATTGCAAACTGGACCCAATTTGACTTATTCGTGATTTCTACGACATTCTACTGTCAGTACGTGGCAACACTGCACCTGACCAATTTACCATTGATTTTTCCGTTAGTGTGGATTGTCTAGAACCGGGAGAATCAGCAGACATGGAAGTGCAATCCAAATCCGTTTTCTTTTTTGATCTTTTGCGGTGCCACTGTACTTCTACCTCTTGAGACTCTTCCTCTGAAGACGTTGGCTTGTCACGTTTTAACACGTCCAGATAACTGTAAACGTGGCAACGTAGTATGGAAATACACTGGTTTTGCACTTAATATGTGATTAATATGGTACCTGACGACTCTATGGGTGCAGACCACAAACTCCGGCTTGGAGTTCCACTGATGATAAGTAATGTAAAAACGGGTTTGCAACCAAATCCACTGTTGCCCTTTAGTCAGAAACCGGTAGTAACAGGAGGTACCTTCGCCCTTTTCCATCAAAGATACGTGACAGTCAATCACTTTGTCCAGATCGTCAACGTGGTAGTACTCGTACCCGGACGTGCCGAGCAGTTCAAAAGGCAAGTACCTGCAAATTTGGGGTCGTTTGTAGAGGCTCAAAACAAATGCATAAATTCATTACCCTATTATAGGAGGAGCACGGTGATCCAAGAACAGAAACTTCCACTCTAAACTGTGCCTCGATGTAAACTCAGTTCTGCTGGAGTCCACTAAGTGGGGCATCTCCTTGATTAGAAGGGGTGTTTGGACTTTTGCGGTACCCACAAACACTGATCTGCCAGATTTAACATGAATTTCATTAATCATCAGTTCTTCTCTCTTTTTGTCTTAAGTTGGAGCGAAATAACGAGTTATACTATAACCTCACTTTTGAAGAAGTTTAAAAACCCAAATCAGTGTGTTGTTTTGTTGTTTAATGAACTTGAAAACTTTAGTGGACGGTGCACAAGTAATTTTAATTCATTATTTTACTTGGTACTGGCTTTTAAGTAGAATAATCTCCAAAAATTGAGTCAATCAATATTATCGATCGCATTAAAAAGCCCTCCCAAATTCGTGACTTCTGATTGGTTAACGTGTTTACGTCAAAAAGAACATTATTACCCATAATGCCTCAGTCGATTGTCAGGTTAAAAATCGTTTGCGCGCGTCCGGTTTCTTTTCGTGAAAATAACAAGCTAAAGTGCTTTTACAGTCGAAAAAGTGTATTAAACGTAAAGATAAATGATCGGGCTTCACTTTACGAGCAATAGTTTTGTGCGGGTCTGCTTGGTAAGCTTTAAATTCACTAAAATAGAACACTGTTTAGGCGGCTTTGAATTTGAATCGAAAGTCAAGTGTGTCAAATGTCATAATATTAAACCGTGTTGCCAAATCTCTGTTGATTAGGTTAGGTTAAGTTATATTTTTTTGGTGTAGATTTCTTTATCTTGTCCAGTACTTTACCTTAAATCCGCCTCATTAGGTGTAGAGTCCCCGTTTGTTGACATATCCTCATCGGCCCTGTAATACCCAGCAAACTGACAAGTTTAAATTCATCTTAACCTGTCACACACTTACGAAAATAACCGATAAAATGGACGAGTTCACAATAGGAACTGTCCTGTCCGCTTATACGCAAGTGACAGGAGAATGACACCTGACTCTCATCCTCCTTGTAATGGGACAGAATGTTGTAGAGGGGTGTGTGATCTTCTTCACAGGTCAGTTGGAATATGGTCATGTCCAGCACGTCCTTCTACATTCATTAGTATTTTTTTTAGTTTACCTACTGCAATATAATGTCAATGACAAGGCAAGTCATATGTTATTACGGTAAACCACTATGTAGAAAAGAAAAATGTGCAGGAATAATAAATGAACCGTTAAGAGGTGTGTTTGTGTTGGGTCTCAAGGTCTCAAGGAAAAAAGAAAAATTTTCTTACCGGCAAATAGCCTAACAGTGAGGTAATACTTTCAGATACATAATAGATCTGTCCTGAGGAGGAGAAGACTATAATAAACCCATCCACGGCCTCTAAAACCAGATGGGTGAATTCCTCGTTGGTCAGGAAGGTTGGTTTCCAGTCTTCCTGGATTTCGTTGGCTCTAGACCTGACCGAGAGTTCTGCAAGAATCATACTGTTGATCGTATAACCGTGAAGTGTGTTATTAAAGTACCGTTGTGATTTTTTAAGAACGATATGGTGGACTTTAGGACTGTGGACTTGTCCATTTTGCGCCCACTGGTGGACACCATGGAGCTCAGCTCGTTTACCAGCAAATTGAACTGATCGCGTCGCTTTTTTTCGCTTAAATTTCGAGATTTCCTGGAAGATTTGTTTGCAATTTTTGAGCACAAAGAGCCACAACGCTCACCTTTTTGAGTCCTTATCGTCCGAGTCATCTTCCATAGTCTCGCTGAGAAAAGTTACTCATTAACTAAACAGTAATTAAATCACTATAACTGAATTGATTTATTAATACAGTTATTACTGAATTAATTACTTGAATACCAGGGGGGTTTGGTCGCTGTGTTTACTGTTTGATAATTGACATAAAAATCGTTATTATGCAAGTAACGGTGTCTTTTCTTACCCACATAATATGTATGGGTAATAAAATTCAAGGTAACCACTGCATCATTTTACCGTTGGTATGGATAATATACACTTACTCAGATCGTTGTCCGCAATGATGTTTCTTGTAGCTGGGCATGTTATTGGATTTCATGGTTGTCAGTTCTTCAGTTTGTATTTCCACCACATGTACAACTTAAACTGCCAACACAACATGTTTTAGTGAAAATGTTGGTTGTGTGTGTCCAAATCCACATTAGTGGACAATCTGGAACAATTACAACGTCTTGATATTACCGCCCTTATGTAATGTGTTGAGGGAGGCAAAATAAGGATTATGTTTTAAAACGTTTGGGAACGTTTAAAGGGCGTATTTGGGTAGTATATCATCAGTCTGTCACAATGATGAGAGAAATAGGCTAGTGCAGGAGGTATCTCAAAAAATGTTTGAATTACAGGAAAAACATTAACATGTCCCCAAATCATCTCAGAGAATGTAATTTTTTTGCTAATACAACTAAGTTTTTTTGTATTAATTTAACATTATAAATTTAAAAAAAAATTACATAAAGTTACACATTATTGTAGAGCCTCTGCTACACATAATAAAAAACTTACCCCTATAAAAACACACTCATTTCTTATTAAGTAAATGTGGTCATCTGCCTCAAGTTTCACAGCACCAACTTAATTAACATAATCAACCCCCGTTTAGTGGTATTAGAGCCGACTTGACCAATATAATTCGAGCGCAATTATATTGTTGTACAATTTCAAAGTCGAACTGTTGTCAGTAAAAGTGTTGCTTCGATATACTTGACTCAAAACAGCGAAAGGTGGGGTAAACGTTTCCCCATACTGTTCTATGTCCCGTTTAATTCAATTGAAACCCAACTTTGTTATTGTTCATTGATTGACCGTTAGTGTGTTGCATTTATGCCGGTGATTAGGGTAAAGTTTGACTGTGTAAAACCTGTTAGAGTGCTTTTACACTCGTTTCCCCTTTGTCGACATTGAAAACGCGCGCGCGCTTTTCCAATAACCACTTTATCAGAGGATAATCAATCATTTTGTAATAAATTTCTAGAGGACTGGTGAAGGGCGCAGGGCAGGAAATCTAGGAGTGCAATGAGGGGGTGGGGAACCAACCCCCCCAGAAAAACACACCAAAGTAGTATAAAATTATAATAAGAGCTCACAATAAAACTTTAAAAACTTAACAACTAAGTGAAATATAGGAAAATTAATTTAATTCGGATACAGTAAAAGTTAAAGCAGACACTATAGGATCCAACTGGCTTTCCAATGCTAGAATTTGTCCAGTGTTGCAATTTTGATTGCCCACAAATGTTACAATCAAAGGCAGTTTATTCATTTGAACTATTTGGTACTGGGAGTAAGTGCAAATCAAATTTTTTGTCTTTCCAAGTCCCAGTTTGCTGCCTTGATCCACGGCTATACAAAATGTGGCTATGAAACTCGGTTTAATAGCCGGTTCGGGGGCTTTGTCCGTGTTTACCTGCAAGATTAGTGTTTGTGTTACAAAGCCTGAAAATTTAGTGCCTAATTACCTTTAACAGTGGAACTCCATCACGATCAGTTATCATTATAGAGTAGAGCCCCTCTATTCTGCCCACTATTTCTTGAAGGTTTTTCCTGATTTCGTCCATTTTTGCACGCAATAACAACAATATTACAATAAACTGTCCCTTATTGTTTTGGATAACCTCAAAAAATGTGACAGAAGTGACACTGTCAAAAATTTTATAAAACCGAAAAGAAGAAGAAATTAGGTTAGGTGCTGTCACACTAACCAAACTTTTTAGCAACTATTCTGTTTACGTTTTTTTACGAAAAAAACACCAAAATGCTTCTAGTAGACGAGGATCCGCGGGATCCTAACAATTTTAAAGTTTTCCTAACAGTATCAGACAAGTTACTAGTGTGCAACTCTTCAAATGACCTTTCAAAAGTTGTCACATTGCCCGAAGTGACAGAGAAGTCCCCAGATGTTAAGGACCTTAAGGTATGTGTATTATAAAGATACAATGGCATTTCTAAGGCCCTAAGTTCCTTCACCTAATTGTGAAAAGTTTTTAGTATCCATTAATGTGTCTATGCAATATTTCTTTCATTTTAAAGTAACAACAAAAGTTTGTGTGTTTAAAACTTTAATTTTTAGGTAGTGAACCAAATCATAAATTGTGTCTCATTTTCCAAAGACCAAACCCACATTGCAGTAACTACAGAGAGCAAGCAGTTGATACTATTTGAGCAACAGTTTGTTGTTTTAAAAAATATTTTATTGGCTCGTGTGGCTAGTAAGGTAAATCAAGCGGATTTAAACAGTTAGATCAGTTTAGAAAATTAGTTATTTTTGTAGGTATGTTTCACCCCCACCAATGACATATTAGTAGCAGACAGGACAGGTGATGTTTACCTTTATAAAGTAAGAGAGGATCAGAGTAAACCCACCCTCTTGCTAGGGCATTTAAGTGTAATCTCTGACATACTAGTGACATCTTGCGGACGTTACGTCATAACTTGCGACAGGGACGAGAAAATTCGCGTGTCACACTATCCAAACGCCTATAATATTGCTTCCTACTGTCTAGGTCACACAGAGTTTGTGTCCAGTTTACATTTAATTGAGTGTAGTAACATTCTGGTGTCATCTTCAGGTGATGGAAGTGTACGATTCTGGAACTATCCTGAAGGAAATCAAGTGAATATTATCGATACTAGGCATTTAGTGAGTGAGGATTTAGTAGATAAGTTTGCAAAGCAAATGGATGTGGAAAAGGTCGAAGTAAGTGCCTTACCAATAGTTGATTTGCAAATACATGAAAGGGACTCTAAGGTCACTTTGGCCCTTAGCTTGCTAAACGTCAGTCGATTGTTTTTGTACCACATTGACACAAAAAGTCTAGACTGTACCTTAGTTAAAGCTTTAGAAGTTGAATCGGGCGTATTTAAGTTTTGTTTGCGTAGCCGATTGTACGTACTGTCAAAGGGGTTTAAAGTGTTCAAAAATTTAGATGGAGATGTTGTCAATCACTCGGATATAGAGACCAAACTGTCAGAGTTTAAGGATTCGTTTTTTGTCGATCGTAGTGACGTCAGTTTGTGGTATAAGAGGAGGTTTGATAATGTTCAGGAGTATTTGGTACGAAAGAGGGTTAGACTGGAAGCTAAATAAAACAATAAAAAAAATTTTAACTTCACTTAATCACCTAGTCATTGTAAAAAATATATAGTAAGTATATAAAAATCTTGTTATGTACAATACACACATAAAGACAGTCGATGCGTTAAAAATACAGTGTGTAACAATCTTACAACAGAGGCAAGTAGACGACGAATAATATAAATCAAATCAGTGACAAAACTGCACTATAATCACTCCCTAAATGTCCCTGTGCGTAAATCACAGCTTTCAAATTGCTTAACCATCACAAATGCTGCACATTAAGGATAATCTGGAAAAGATAGAGAGCACTAACACAGTTAGGTCACTGGCATGAATTATAAAGCTTTACAGCCAAAAATAAGAAAAAATACAAATATGGCAAAAATACGTTTCGTTCATAAGAAAAAGCTCTAACAAGATAACAAGAGGCTTTAAATCGTCTAAAAGATAAAAACAGATACAACACACGTTCGATGTTTACAATTGCCCTGAATTTCATATGTTTCACCGTTAGAGGGTGTTATAATGTTAAAACTTGGCAAGTAGAGATCATTCTCTTAGTACAGTTAAGCTCATTGAATGTGCGCTTTAAACGTCATTCTCTTCTTCGGTTATTTTGCCGTATACGTAGTTTTTCGCTTCGATAAAATGTAGTTCGGTGGCGCAAATCACCGAGAAGAGAATACCGTAGCCCAGATACTGAATCAAACATAAAAACTCCCACAATTTGTCGCAAAATATGGCGAGTAGGAGGCAGTGCAACATGTTGTGTATGTTAACCACCCGCCATAGCCAACAAATTGTGTAGAAAATCGAACCGGTCAAAACAACGTACTGATGCTGTGTTTGCAGTACGTTGTCAGTCGATTCCTCCAGCAAATCTTGGTATAATGCTATATAGCGATTCCAAGCTGCTGAACTGATTATCATCTGTATAACAAAGAAACCGAGTTTCTTCAGCAGTTTTTTCATCGCCACCACTTTGCCGCAGTACAGATTGTCTTCAGCGTTAGTGGGTAATTGCATATAACCCCTTCGGGGTGGATTATTTTTGAAGAAAATTAGGATTCCCACCACCAAAGCGGTACAGCCTAAAGCGTCACAGATCCCGTCGATGTAGTACCCGGACGTGCCGATTTCGCTGCGTTCCCCTTTGATGTGTTTCCGTACGCGTGCCACGTGCCCGTCCAGGTCATCCAACCACGTCCGCAACTCGAACAGCACCACCCCGATTCGTCTATATGCCAAATTGCCGCTGGACACGCACTTGGCGCTTAAAATGGCAACGAACACGTGAAAGAAACTTATGGAATTCGGTGTTATCAAAGCGATTTCCGAAATGTGCATCAACTTGTCAGCTAGGGTGACCAAAGGGGCAAGCAGGTAGTAATTGGTGTGATCGAGTAAAAGGGCTTTAACCGTCACTTCACATAAAGGGTTGATGTCGCACTTGACCCACGTGACGTCCTGGTACTCTACGCTGATGTTCTCTTTTACGGTCACGTGATTGATCGGGTAGTTATTGATGCGCACGTACAAGTTGTAGTCCATGTACCCATAGTAGATTAGCGTGACAAACAGTAGACTCACCAGAAGTTTGCTGATTTGCGATGAAGGCCCCACCATTTTTTCGTTTCGATGATGATGCACTCAGACTTTTATTTGACTAGTTAGCTCTGATTATACCTAATTCTCACTTGACATTGGAGAAAATCAATCAAGTGATTAGGGGGTAATCAGATTAGCACACCTAAGTTTTGTTTATGGAAGCTTGGTTTAACTACTAATCCATGCTGGTGGAACTGTTGTGTGTAAAGTTGGAAGTTCAGGGTTTCATTGGATACTTGTTCTAGAAATAATTAATTTAGTTGAGTAGCGGAAATGACTACCAAAACTTATAAGATTGTAAAAGTATGGTAACTCTTATCTTTTTAGACTGAATTGGCAGTGATAAGATGATTCATAATTGCCACAATATTGATAAAATGCACAGTTACCTACACACAAAACTAGAGAATTTACTAAATTCACAGGACTTTCAATATAATAAGCTTTGGTTTTCATAACGACATTTAAATGTTTTTAATTACCTTTCTAAGCATCCAAGGCTTCCCTAAAACCAGCACTCACACATTTCCTTATTTAGTATCCCATGAAGGAGCAACATAAGTTGATTTTTGCACGTTATTTCAGTTGAATTTACTAGCAAATTCTTGCCGAACTATTCGTAAAATACGAAAGGGCGATGTTTTTGTCTCGGGCATCGTCTGGTTTAAGCCGGCCCCCCAGACATCAACGGAAATGGGGACACACACACATTTTTTTAGCATTTGTTGTGGTAGGTTCATTACTCAAAAGCGACGTTGCCAAAGTTGGTATTTGTCAAGACGTTGTCTATTTTGACAGTTAAGATGTGTTGTCTCTGACGTTGCCAGCTTTCTGGCATTCTCACGTCGTTTGACGGCCAGTCGTAAATTTGACTGTTTTTGTAGCAGTTTTCTGGTTTTGTGGATGAAAAGTACTACACGCGGCAACGTGGTGATTGTCGTACGATTTGCCCCCAACCAACCACAAACGGGTCGTCACGGCCATCGACATCCGCATCAGACCATAGTGGCGCCAGAGTCCAAAGGTAAACCTGATCGGTTTTTGGAAAAACATCTGTTACTGAGTACTTAGTGTATTTATTGTAGTTTTATAGGGGTTACCTAGTGGCGTTTCTATGAACTACTAAACGCCACATTAGGACGTACTATTATTATTTGGTTCCATCAAAATTATTGTTAATGAAATGCTAATTGTGCATTGAAGGTAACAATAATTAATTAAGGATAGTCAGTAAAGCATTTAATTAATTTAACCTTGAACGCTGACCAAGCAAGAAAAATAGTAAATAACGGTATCGTCTGACAGTTATCACGTGACTGCCCTAATTGTACAAAAAGAAATGTCATGTGACAATTATTGTCACTATCACGAGAAAAGAAGTTATTTTATGAGGTTAGGTTTGTCAAGATTTTTTTTAATTTAAAAAATGAGTGTTTTTAACAAAGATGATTTAATTGTTTCTTTGAAAAAACTTGCTATAAATGGCGTTTCTTTGAAAAGCAACAACACCAACTGTCACGTACTACACACTTTCAAAAAACTGCTCAAAACATTGTTGCAACCCCAACCGCAGGTTCATTTTCCTGAAACTTTCCTATTTGAAATTGACACCATTCTGGACTACCTGCACGAGGAACTGAACACTGGTAGGTAGGTCTTTTGGTACCCAAAACAGCCAAACCAAACCTATTATTTAGGGCATTGGAGTACTGTGCCGGTAGAGGTCCGACAAAACTTTACCATAGCCTCTTACCTTAAAAGTGTGTGCCTTTTACACACTCGCTCCGACCCGCCTGATTTATTATTGAAACAATGTCTCAAAGCTGTCGATATGGGGTTACTGCTTGGGGCTCCACTAGAAGAAAATCTCCAGTTGCTTTGCAAGGCTGCTTCAATTTTAAGGCAGCAACTACAAAATGACTACCCTACAAACATGCCCCAAGTTAGCACAAAGCGGAAGCTTGAAGACAGTATTCAGATAAGTTACAATAATTTAAAAGGGGTTAAAGTGGAGGAGCTGGAAGTTCCTTCTGTAGAGAGTTTTAATAGGAATTTTTTCATCCCCCAAATCCCAGTTAAACTTAAAGGTATGAGGTTGTTTGTAAAAGTCTACTTAATCAATAAGAGGTTGTAGACTGTATGAGTCACTGGCCTGCAATGAAAAAATGGGTTGATTTGGAGTATTTGTTGAAAACTGCTGGAAGTCGCACAGTTCCCATTGAAATTGGCTCCCATTACACTGATCCCAGCTGGTCACAAAAACTAATGACTTTAGAGGAATTCATTAAGAATCATTATTTATCAGATTCAGGGGATGTTGGTTATTTAGCTCAACATAACTTGTTTGATCAAGTAAGTAAGGGAGTTTACTTGTCAACACCACAGTGACATAGTTTTTCTCAGATTAGCGAATTACGGGCTGATATTTGTGTCCCTGAGTATTGTTGCTGCAGTTCAGATTATGAACAATCCACAGAACCGGATATAAACGCCTGGTTAGGCCCTAAAGGGACGGTATCACCCTTGCACCAAGACCCTAAAAATAACATTCTATGTCAGGTTTACGGCTCCAAACAGGTTGTGTTGTATCCACCCAAAGATACAGAGTATCTGTACCCGCACGAGGAACAAATGCTGTCAAATACAGCCAGAGTGGATCCACTAAATCCAGATTTTAGCTTATACCCAAAGTTTACTAAAGCTGAAATGTTTAAATGTCTTTTAGGACCTGGTGAAATGCTTTTTATACCAGTTAAATGGTGGCACCATGTGACTGCCTTGGAGAAGAGTTTCTCTATCAGTTTCTGGTGGCAATAATAATAAACCAGTTGGTTTTTTAGTATTTTTTTATTTTAGTTTATAAAAAAAGTATCAATAATCGAGACTAGACTAACAGTGCTTTAACATAAATATATCAATCTCCTTTGCATTGTTAAATAGACCCTTAACCTTAAAAGTTACCTCATCCAAAAAAATCACTCATCTTTCTTATTATCCCCAGCACCAATAGTAACCTTCTTCTGTAATTTAATATTCTCCTCAGCCAGCCTGTCATATTCTTTAGCCAAATTGTCAGCCTGCTTCTTTAAAACCTTCTTATCTTCACTTTCCAAAGCCAACTGCTCTGTCAGATCTTCTATAGTTTTCTTCAGCTCGGTGATCTCTTTATCCTGTACCTCGTTGGTGTCGTTTTGTTGGGTTTCACTAGTTTTAGCCAGTAAACTCTTGGCGGCATTGGTGGCACTGTGGGCTTGGGCCATGGAAGCCGCCGACTGGGCTAAAAGAGCCGCTTGCGATGAAATCAAGGTTACCAAACGTCGAATAACCTACGCACGTCCCCAATTAGTAACTCATTGGATCAAAGTTCACTTATACATACTAAAGCAAGGAAGAGGGCAAAGCCAGAAATGTAAAAGTTGCGTTGAGCCCTAAACAAACGCATACTGCCTTGCATTTCCTTGTCCAAATGTGCGTGTCCGTGCTCTTCGATTTCTACAATTAATTAAAGGTTCAAAGAGTGTTTTTTACCAGTCAACTGACTAACCTTGATGAGAGTATTTCCTCATTTCCCTGATGGCATCCAAAAGGAACAGGACTAGAATACCAAGTAGAATGAGGAAGTAAATGCCCGCTTGTCTTTGTAGGGCTTGCAGGAACCTGTTAAAGTCTGAATCAGTGGAAACCAATATAAATCCTGCACAGAAAATTACCTGGACTTGAATATGGCGTTCCATCGTCGAGGGCTGGCTACTGGAAGCACTAACAGTAGAACAAGAACGATTTCCGCGTACAAAAACCCGGCAATCAAGGTCCACTGGATACTCATGTTTGGGCCAAACCCTAGTAGCTCGTAAAAAGTCTGATAAAAGAGATTCTTAAAGCCTTACGTGTACCAATCAACAGAAGATGAGTAATCAACACAAAGATGTATTTATAGAAACGTAATTTTCTATTTTTGAGTACCTAGCAGGAATTCCCAAATTTGCAATGAAGAAAAGATGGCTGTCGTTAGTGTCAAACTGTCAGCAGATGCAAAATGACAGCTGTCTTGGATCGTAAGCGGCGTTGCCAATACTATTGATTAGAGAGAGGTTAGGTATTGTGTCACACAAATAAAACTTATAATATTTGAATTTTATTGTTGCAATTAGCAATACGAGGATTTACTGCTCGTTTAAACTCATGTACACTCAATAGCCAGACATCTATTAGCCAAAATTTCCTTGTATCGGTAGTAGGACGCTTTCGGGGTTCGTGTACGGTCTTGGCTGTCAAAATCCACTTGAACAATGCCCAGTTTTTGACTGTAGCCGTTAGTCCACTCTAGATTGTCCATCAGACTCCAAACAGTGTAGCCTACCACGTTTACACCATCCTCGTAGTAAGCATCCAGTAAGGCACTCAAATATTGCTAATAATGTTCATAATTAACAATTTTTCTGTCAAATTTAGTACATACCTCAACATAGTCGATTCGGTCGGTATCTTCCAAGATTGAGCTTACGTCAGCCCATCCGTTTTCGGTGATGATAATTTCGCTTGGAGTGTACTCGTTCCACACGTAGTTCAGCAAATTTCTAAAGCCCCAAGGCACCAGAGCCACCCAGTCCACTTCGCTCTTCCACTCTGGATCACTGGAGGTGCCAACCCCAATATCCAGGTAGTAGTTTGGTAGGCCGATACTCTGATCCACCTCATATTGATAGTGTGAGTAGTACGTTCCGTAGGTGTTGAGACAGAAAAAGTCCGAGGTGCCTTTAATGTATTCGATTTGTTCTTCGGTGAATTCGGGCAGTCGAGACTTGGTGAAACCCTCGTTGGTACTTCTAGCTCCCACTCGGTCTATGACCAGTTGAGGCCAGTTACCGTTGTAGATAGGGTGGGCGTACAGCCCCATCTGGTGGAAATTTTTTGAATTAATTTGTGCCACACACGTTTAAGTGTTTTCCTAGTTACGCTAAAAGCCATAGAAAGGTTGGACGCTAATTGGTCTTCCGTTGCGGTGGAGTTGGGTTCGGCCCATGCACTGTCCAACACTATAGACACTCGACCTGAAAATTGACGTTAAATTTTTGTGTTGACTTATCAGTCAAACTATAACCTCCTTGCTGTTCCTTATACTTTTCAGTGTAAACGTGATAGGCCTTGGCGTGGGCGAGAACATTAGTGTAAGCGCACTGATACACTCCGTCACCCGTGTGATTGTAATTGGGCGCTTTGCCCCCAGTACCGTAACCCTAATTTTTTCGAACAAAATGACAGTTGACCACGTGACTACACCTCGCACTCACTTGTACGCATGTGGTTTGCGGTTCGTTGATGGTGATCCAAGTGGTGACGTACTCGCCAAAAAGTCGGAAGCAAACGTCCGCGTACTCGGCAAAATAATCGGCAATCAGGGGATTCAACCAGCCGCCCATTTCGTGGAACGCGATAGGCAAATCCCAATGGTACAGGGTAACCATCGGTTCGATATCGTTGGCCCTCAGAGTCTGCGTATTTTGGTCAAAGTGTTAACTTTTGTTTCATTTTAACATGGCCACCTTAAAAGCGTTCAAGTGGCAGTTGGCTATGATTACAAAAACTAAAGTTTGGTTATTCATCCAGACTAAAATCTGACAGTTATCACGTGACTGCGCTACTAGTACACAATGGCGTGTCATGTGACAATAACCGAACACAAGTAAAATATGGTTATTGACAGATTGTGTCTAATAAACCAAAATGGAATCTTCTTAATTGTCATTTGTGTCAACACTCTAAATATCAAAAAACCATCACCTGATGCTATAAGTGGCAACATGTTAAACTGACTTATTAAATATGTGACAGTTACCTCAAAGATATTTTTGTAGTACTGAACGCCGGCTTCATTCACATAATTGACGGTACCGTACGGTAAAATTCTGCTCCACGACAAGGACATCCTGTAATGGTTCACTCCCAATTCCTTGAGCAGTTCGATGTCCTCCTCCCATTTGTGGTACGAGTCGCAGGCCACGTCACCGTTAGCGCCCCCTACAATTTGGTCTGGGTACGTGTGCGTGTACCAGTCCCATAATTGTTCGCCTTTCCCGTCTTCATTCCAGCCACCTTCGACCTGGTAAGCTGCAGTGGCGGCCCCAAATTTGAACCCTTCAGGGAAGTACCGGCTGTTTAGTTCCACGTCCTCGCCATAGGCCAGGCTGAAAAGTACTCTATGAAACCGCTGGTGGTATCCTCCTGGTGTTTATACGAACCCAGCTATGACGGTTGCTAGTAATGGTACCAGTCGAAGCATGTTAATAACCATACTGTTAAGTATCAAGTGACACGTTAGTAGTTTAGTAAATAATCGAAAAAAGTACTTCAAATTTGAAGGGTTTTGATTGTGGATAAGGATGAAATTCCAGAGGCGTATCTGCTTTTTTTTTAAGGGGGAAAAATCATAGATTACGCCTAAAAGAAGACTTTTGGTGAAATATCTCAAAAACAGTGAATATTTCGTATTGTACTGTTTAGGTAAAGCTCGGTTCTCATGTATACGGAATTATAACGAAAACTCCTTGTCGTTGTTTTGAAACTGTTTTTCTAACTGACTATACTCGATTTTTTAGTGTTTTTTTTAGACTATTGGATAGGAAATTTAATGAGGATTCCAAAAATGTGCTTAAAACTGTCATTTTCACACTACAAGTGGGTTTTACAGGCGATTTTGTCCTTGACTGTCCTTTCAAACTGTGTTTCTGTTAGTTCAAATTTTGACACTGTTTTTCTCTCTGACTGTACTCAATTTGGTAGTGTTTTTTTAGGTTAGTAGATAGGAAATTTAATGAGGATTCCAAAAATGTGCTTAAAACTGTCATTTTCACACTACAAGTGAGTTTTACAGGCGATTTTATCCTTGACTGTCCTTTCAAACTGTGTTTCTAGCAGTTCAAATTTTAACACTGTTTTTCTAACTGACTATACTCGATTTTTTAGTGTTTTTTTAGACTATTGGATAGGAAATTTAATGAGGATTCCAAAAATGTGCTTAAAACTGTCATTTTCACACTACAAGTGGGTTTTACAGGCGATTTTGTCCTTGACTGTCCTTTCAAACTGTGTTTCTGTTAGTTCAAACTTTGACACTGTTTTTCTCTCTGACTGTACTCAATTTGGTAGTGTTTTTTTAGGTTAGTAGATAGGAAATTTAATGAGGATTCCAAAAATGTGCTTAAAACTGTCATTTTCACACTACAAGTGGGTTTTACAGGCGATTTTGTCCTTGACTGTCCTTTCAAACTGTGTTTCTAGCAGTTCAAATTTTGACACTGTTTTTCTAACTGACTATACTCGATTTTTTAGTGTTTTTTTAGACTATTGGATGTGGACTGTCCTTTCAAACTGTGTTTCTGTTAGTTCAAACTTTGACACTGTTTTTCTCTCTGACTGTACTCAATTTGGTAGTGTTTTTCTAGGTTAGTAGATAGGAAATTTAATGAGGATTCCAAAAATGTGCTTAAAACTGTCATTTTCACACCACAAGTGGGTTTTACAGGCGATTTTGTCCTTGACTGTCCTTTCAAACTGTGTTTCTAACAATTCAAACTTTGACACCATTTTTCACCATGACTGTACCGATATGTTTTTTGTTTTTTTTGGCTATTGAATAGGAAATTTAATGAGGATTCCAAAAATGTACTTAAATCAAACATTTTCTCACTAGAAGTGGGTTTTACCAGCGATTTTGTCCCTGACTGTCCTTCCGAACTGTGTTTCTTTTAGTTCAAAATTTGACACTGCTTTTCTCCCAGACTGTACCACATTTTATACGGTTTTTCCAAGTAACTGAATAGGAAATTTAATGAGGATTCCAAAAATGTGCTTAAAACTGTCATTTTCTCATTCCAAGTGGGTTTTACAGGCGATTTTGTCTCTGACTGTCCTTTCAAACTGTGTTTCTGGCAGTTCAAACTTTGACACTGTTTTTCTAACTGACTATACTCGATTTTTTAGTGTTTTTTTAGGTTAGTAGATAGGAAACTTAATGAGGATTCCAAAAATGTGGATAAAACTGTCATTTTCTCACTCCAAGTGAGTTTAACAGACGATTTTGTCGCTGACTGACTACTGTTACACGACTATCACGTGACGTAATAATTTACAGTGTGTCCCATTTAAAATAATCGAGTTTTAACTAAATAAGCTTGACGAGACACTCTGTATATAAGGCAATTTGTGCACTATTATTATGATAACTGGAGGTAATCAATTAGTGATAAAATGCTTTGTTATAACTCTAATAAATTAGTTAGTAATATTAATGGATTAAGGTGTTTGACGTTTCGTGTGTCAAAAACCACAAAAAAAATCGTTTTTTTCCATAATTTAGGTTAGATCTCTTACTTTTACCTCCTTTGTGGTAACAAGCCATTTTGAAATTTACCAAAATGGCTGACTGATCACTTGATTCATTGACTTATTTGTTTTTTTATTATTTGCAATATTTTTCCAATTTTCTTATAGTAATCGCCACCCTAAACCGTTTCATTACACATTTGTCAAAACATCCTAATACCGATTTAAGATAACTGTACACACGACATGATGTATCGTCCTCATACATCTTCTGGTTCAGTTTCTTTTAAAACCATGTCAGGGTATCCCCTTGCGCTAGTTTTCCTAGCCACCCATCTCGGTAAGGGTTAAATTTAACCAGTTTAAGTGAAACTGGGTCTAATTTTCTTGTAGGGTTGGCGACCGCCGAACAATGCTACAGATGTTTCGGAAGTGACTGGTGCAGTAATCCTTCTGATCCTATTTTTGCCTCCAAGGCTTCCGTGATCAACTGTCCTGCCACAGCTCTAGACTTGGAGCAGCAAAGTGATATTTTAATACAAAAATGGTTGCCTCAGAATAAGAGTGACGTACAAACTGCCACGTGGGGTTGTGTGACTGCCACCATCCATGAAGGTGTGGTTAAGAGGTGGTAAATTGTTTGAATTAACTGTAAAAGTGGTGATTTCAGACCATGAAGTCCATACGGTTAGGACGTGTCTCAATAATGCCGCCATTATTTGTCCGACTGTCCAATCAGTCATTTTGAATCCGGACACTAACGATGTTCCTGAGGGTTTAGTTTTGGATTGTGAAGGTTGTGTTGGGGAGTTGTGCAATGATCATCAATTTGTTGAACCGAATGATGACAGTAGTACTTCTTCAGATTCTAGTTCATCAACTGATGGAACACCATCTTCGACAAGTGTAACTTCTCCAACTACTCCTAGTGGTCCTTTACAGTGTTACAGGTGTTTTGGAGGCAACTGGTGCAATGATGTTAACGATCCAGACTTTCAAGCTAACGCTTTAGTAATTGACTGTCCTTCCTCGTTTGCTAATGAGTATTCGGGAGATAGCCCAGTTATTGCCAGATTTTTAGATAATCTGGACCAGGCATCATCGAATGTCAGCGTTCAAAGCACTTGGGGCTGTGTAACAGCCACAATTCATGAAAATCACGAAATTCACACTGTCCGGACCTGTCTCAATAACGCAGCCATTATTTGTCCCACTGTACAGTCGGTGATTCTTAATCCGGATGTAAATGACGTCCCTTCTGACGTAGTCTTGGACTGCGATGGTTGTCAAGGTGATTTATGCAACGACCATGTTTTTGTCGATCCTAGTGCATCATCACCATCTTCTGGAACATCATCGTCAACAAGTGTAACCTCTCCAACTCCAGAGACTACAACTCCTAGTGGACCTTTACAATGCTATAGATGCTTCGGAGGTAACTGGTGTAATGACGTAAATGATCCAGATTTTCAGTCAAACGCCATGATTATTGATTGTCCTGCCTCATCTTTTGCTCATCACGAGTATTCTGGAAACAATCTGGCCATTGCCACATTCTTGACTAACTTAGATAAAGCATCAAATGCCAGTTCTTTCATTGAAGCATCTGTACAAAGCACTTGGGGATGTGTAACAGCAACTATTCATGAAGCTCACGAAATTCATACAGTTAGGACTTGCCTCAATAATGCAGCCATTATTTGTCCCACAGTACAGTCAGTGATTCTTAATCCTGACGTAAATGATGTCCCTTCTGATGTTGTATTGGATTGTGATGGTTGTCAAGGCTCTTTGTGCAACGACCACGTTTTTGTTGATCCCAGTGCATCATCACCGTCTTCTGGAACATCATCTTCAACAAGTGTAACCTCTCCAACAACTCCAGAGACTACAACTCCCAGTGGACCTTTACAGTGCTATAGATGCTTCGGAGGTAACTGGTGTAATGACGTAAATGATCCAGATTTCCAATCTAACGCTATAATAATTGACTGCCCTGCGTCATCCCTCGCCCATCACGAATATTCTGGAGGAAATTTGGCTATTGCTACATTCTTGGATAAATTGGACAAAGCATCACTGAATGCCAGTGCGTTCATTGAAGCATCGTGCAAAGCACTTGGGGATGTGTAACAGCCACAATTCACGAAAATCACGAAATTCATACAGTACGAACCTGTCTCAATAATGCAGCCATCATTTGTCCCACAGTACAGTCAGTGATTCTAAATCCTGACGTAAACGATGTCCCTTCTGATGTTATCTTAGACTGTGATGGTTGTCAAGGACATTTATGCAACGATCACGTGTTTGTTGATCCTAGTGCATCATCACCATCTACTGGAACATCATCTTCAACAAGTGTAACCTCTCCAACAACTCCAGAGACTACAACTCCCAGTGGACCTTTACAATGTTACAGATGCTTTGGAGGAAACTGGTGTAATGACGTAAATGATCCAAATTTCCAGTCAAACGCCATGATTATTGATTGTCCTGCTTCGTCTTTTGCTCATCACGAGTATTCTGGAGACAATCTGGCCATTGCCACCTTCTTGAATAACTTGGACAAAACGTTAAATGCCAGTTCCTACCAGGATGCATCCGTGCAAAGCACTTGGGGATGTGTAACAGCCACAATTCATGAAAATCACGAAATTCACACTGTTCGGACCTGTCTCAATAATGCGGCCATCATTTGCCCCACAGTACAGTCAGTGATTCTAAATCCTGACGTAAACGATGTCCCTTCTGATGTTATCTTAGACTGTGATGGCTGTCAAGGACATTTATGCAACGATCACGTGTTTGTTGATCCTAGTGCATCATCACCATCTACTGGAACATCATCTTCAACAAGTGTAACCTCTCCAACTACTCCAGAGGCTACAACTCCTAGTGGACCTTTACAATGCTACAGATGCTTCGGAGGTAACTGGTGTAATGACGTCAACAATCCAGACTTTCAGTCAAACGCCATGATTATTGACTGTCCTGCCTCGTCTTTTGCTCATCACGAGTATTCTGGAAACAATCTGGCCATTGCCACATTCTTGAATAACTTAGACAAAACATTAAATGCCAGTTCCTACCAGGATGCATCCGTGCAAAGCACTTGGGGATGTGTAACAGCCACAATTCATGAAAATCACGAAATTCACACTGTCCGGACCTGTCTCAATAATGCAGCCATCATTTGCCCCACAGTACAGTCAGTGATTCTAAATCCTGACGTAAACGATGTCCCTTCTGATGTTATCTTAGACTGTGATGGTTGTCAAGGGCATTTATGCAACGATCACGTGTTTGTTGATCCTAGTGCATCGTCACCATCTTCTGGAACATCATCGTCAACAAGTGTAACCTCTCCAACTACTCCAGAGGCTACCACTCCTAGTGGACCTTTACAATGCTATAGATGCTTTGGAGGAAACTGGTGTAATGACGTAAATGATCCAAATTTCCAGTCAAACGCTATAATTATTGATTGTCCTGCCTCATCTTTTGCTCATCACGAGTATTCTGGAGACAATCTAGCCATTGCCAAATTCTTGAACAGCATGGACAGAATATCATCTAATGCTAGCTTGGACCACTCTCTTCGTAGCACTTGGGGGTGTGTAACAGCCACAATCCACGAAAATCACGAAATCCACACTGTCCGGACCTGCCTAAATAACGCAGCCATTATTTGTCCTACAGTACAGTCAGTGATTCTAAATCCTGACGTAAACGATGTCCCTTCTGATGTTATCTTAGACTGTGATGGCTGCCAAGGCCATTTATGCAACGATCACGTGTTTGTAGACCCTAATGCGTCAACTCCAACAAGTGTAGCCTCTTCAACTACTCCAGAAACCACAACTCCTAGTGCACCACTACAGTGCTACAGGTGTTTTGGAGGCAACTGGTGTAATAACGTCCACGATCCAGATTTTCAATCTAACGCCACGATTATCGACTGTCCTGCCTCATATTTTGCTCATCACGACTACGACGGAGATAGTTTGGCTATTGCCACATTCTTGCACAATCTGGACCACTTGAATATGGATGGGTCTCTAAGGAGTACATGGGGCTGCGTTACTGCCACAATTCACGAAGGTAATTCATTCTCTACATTGCATTATAAATATGTTAACCACTATATTTGTAGCACACGAGGTCCATACAGTCCGGACCTGCCTGAACAACGCTGCTATTATCTGTCCAACCGTCCAATCGGTTATTTTGAACCCAGATGTGAATGACGTACCTTCTGATGTCACTCTAGACTGTCAAGGTTGCGTGGGTTCTCTATGTAACGACCACATTTTCATTGATCCTGAAGACACTACCACACCCCTACTTCCATCAACCACCTCTTCCAGTGAAGCTTCAACTTCTACTAGTTCTACCGTATCCAGTACCACCCCTACCGAAGATCACACAACAACAACAGAAATCCCTACATCATCCTCTACTAGTTCTACCGTATCTTCTTCGTCCAGTCAGACTTCCCAGGCTACAACAACATCATCTTTTCCGGAAGTTCCTGATATTCCAACAACCACTGGACCAGATGTTACATTAAATGGATGTTCTTTGAGTGTTCCTCTTGGCCTGATAGTATCAGCGATAATCATGTTAATGGTTTAAGAAATTTTATAAAATCCTAACATATTATTAATTAAATTGTTTCAAGTAGAGGTTTTATTGATTGCTGCATGATAGAAAACACACTTTAAACCAAAAGTATGTAAATTAACTAAATTGCACAAACAAAATACTTGAACGAGAGAGATAATAAAGCAAAACCATCAGACAGGAAGCATTCAAAATGCAGTTTGCCTACTTTACCACCCTTTTGTTGGGGTTTGCTTGCTCACAAGCTACCCTTCTAGAGGATGAACCGTGCATAGTGACCGAGTTTGAACAGGTAGAAAACGCCACTCAAACCTGCACTCATATTGTGCTCCATTCGCTTACAGTACCAGGTGGAGTGACTTTGAAACTGAACCTTCTTGAGGGTACCACTCTCAGGTTTAACGGTTCAATTTACTTTGAATTCGCTGATTGGTTGGGGCCTTTGGTCACCCTGAACGGCACTGGGGTACACGTTAAAGGAGATCCAGGCAAGTTAATATTTAAAAATCACAGAGAAAAAGACAAGATTTGGATGTTTATTAGGCTCAGTCATTTACGGTGAAGGAGAACAGTACTGGGACGGTTTGGGTGGTAATGGCAGTCCAAAACCTCAATTTTTCACCATTGAAGCTTTTGACTCAATCTTTAGTGATGTTTCTGTGATCAATTCGCCTAAAGACGTGATTCAAATCACCAATTCCAACAATGTAACGTTTTTCAACTGGTTAATTGACGACGCAGAAGGAAACAAGGTTGTACAATCGAATTCAAAAGACTTATATAGTAACCTAGATGATTTATAAAGGGCGTAGCACCGGAAGGTCACGAAGGCCATCACACTGACGGAATTGACGTGTGGAACTCCACCAATGTGCTAATTTACAACGTGAGGGTGTGGAATCAAGATGATTGTTTGGCAATCAGATCAGGTGCTTTTAATTCACCCCCCTGGAAGAAAATTAATTCTTTGAATTCCAGGCGCTAATATTACAGTCTACAACCTTGACTGTTATGGCAGTCACGGTTTAAGCATTTCTGTGGGTTTTAGCGCCAATGACACCTCCGTAAACACTCTAACAAACGTCACAATCAAGGATTCATACCTGGAGGGAGGTCAAAATGGTATTCATATTAAAACTCACAATGATGGTGGTCAGGGTGTTATATCTGATGTGACCTACAGTAACATAACCTTCAATGGTGAGTCTTTAATATTTTAAAGACTTTTGTGTAACACACAGTACAACAGGACCTGAACATTTTGGGGTTCAAATACAACAAAACTACCCTAGAGGTGATGTGCTAGGCAATGTCCCTATTAACAACCTGAAATTTGAAGACATTAAGGGTGCGGTAGCTGACACTGCAGTACCAGTTTTCATTTTGTGTGCTGATGGTTAGTTTTTTTGAGTTTTCTGCTGAACTTAACCTGTATTTAGTGTATTTTAAAGGTGCTTGCAATAACTGGAGCTGGAATAACGTCCAAATTAATGGGACACAACTGAACGAGTGTAACTTTGAGCCAGAAGGTTTCAACTGCTAAGTGTACTTTAATTTATTTGAAACCTAAATAAATGCTACAAGACAGATAAATATAATAGGTTTTTTTACGTTTAATCCTCATCTGGAATGCTTTCAAGTCCATTAATGACGTAGGGGTCTCCAGTAAGTCTCCTATTCCTGATATACTGCATTCTGAGGTCTTCAGTGAGTAGACTTCGCCTGAACATGTTTCCTACAACCTGTAACCAAATAACACCTATAATTCTGATATTTACGTCCTGTTTAGTGATAAACTTTGGTATTTTAAGAGCCCCCTTACCAGGTAATTGATTACGTAAGCCGAGGCTGAGGGCAACGCCATGGCAGCTACCACAATACCGAAACTGGGCAAAATCTCAAACCACATTGTGAATTGAGTATATTTCTTGTATTATTCACACCTAAAGTTAGTAAATTTAATAATAATAAATAAAATTTAGTTAGATAGAAAATATTCAAATAAAATTGTGAGGTTAAGGTTCTATCAACAGTGACACTTTCAAATGTCATGTGCAGTCTCTTTCTAATTAAGTGTAATAAAAAGGGATAGAGATAAGAAATGACGCACAACTTTCACCTCAACAAAAGTCACGTGACCCTTGTGTTATTTAATTACTATAGTGTCACGTGATTTCTAGTTTTTTAATTTGAACTTAATAAAAAAAAGAGTGTAATTAAATTTGTATTCAATATTTATACACTGATTGTTCTAAATATATTAAAACCGCTTTCTGCCGTACTAATAACGACACCGGGGAGTTGCCGATGCCAGTGCAGCTCCTTAATGTTCCTTTGTCCTTGGTGAATGAACAAAAGTTGCGGGGGAACTCCCTACAAAAAAAAAACCGGTTAACTCTACTATGGGGTAAGTTAAATACAAGCGTCACCTCCACATCGTCCTCCTCACTTTCCGCATCTTTCTCCACCGACAAATCCCACAAGGCGATTTGATTGTCGTCGCCACCGGAGGCGAAAACGGCCGAATCGGTGGGGTGCCACTCGACCGTAGTGACTGGTTCCGTGTGGTGTTTGAATGTTGCCAGCGGCGTTTTCTGTTGTATGGTCCTTAGGTCCCAAACGTGCAAAAACCCATCATCGCCGCCGCTTACAATAAAGGGCTCATTTCCGTTCCAACTGATCACGTTCACGTCACTTTCGTGAGCCCTTTCGCACGTGATCATGCAAGCTTTCGTGGGATTCACTCTTGTGTCCCAAATCCGAATACTCTTGTCCACTGAACAGCTTGCCAGCACATTTCTCTCATTCGGTGACCTTACACACCCAAAAAATCACTAACTACCCCACCCAGACAGGAAATACAAACCATTGGAGGTCTTCAACAGATTCCTGATGTCCAATCAAAGGTCTCTGGTCCACTTGCCATGTTGTGCCTTCTGAAGGGTTCCACAAGTGAATGTCTTTACGGCAATCACCTGTAGCCAAAAGTCCTGGCACTGTGGGGCTCCAATCCAAAGCAAAACCTTCAGTTTTATGTCCGCTAAACGTAAATATTGGTGTTGCCGTGTTTTGTTTGTTGTCTTTGTTGTATTGAGCCAACAGTTGGGGAGAGTCGACCACTTGCAACTGTGGCATCAAGTTCCAGATGTTAACTCTGCCTAGTTCGCTCCAAGAGGCCGCCAAAACAGTACCTTGTACTACAGCACTCTATAGTTTCACTAATAATTAGTACAGTACAAACCAGAAAGTTAAGGACAAAATAAGTACCCTAATTCTGTTCACACAACCTTGGTGCTTTATTAAAGCACCCTCCATTTTAGGGTTGTCTACTTCATCCTCTTCATCGGACAATTCCTCATCTTCCTCCTCATTATCGTTTTGTCCCGTTTTCTTTAGGTTGGACAATTTCATCACAATGAGATTGTTGATGTGCGTTTTAGGGGCTTGAGTGCCCGCCACAATATACGCAGTCAATGGGAAAGTTTCACGATTGTCTCCTAAACACATTTAACGTTAATTTGACGTAATTTAGGGCACCTTAAGGTTCATCTAGACTAAGTTGTGATTTGACTGTGACAGATCATGCGTAAAATGTCATATTCAAATTAAAACCTAGTCTAGGGTACCCTTAAATATGTCCCTGTAAAAGACAACAAAAAGGATTTTTTAAATTCTAATTGAAACTACATATTTTATTAATGGGCTTGAGGACACAATGATGTATTTTGACAGTTGGTAAAAATTCTGTCATATCACGTCATCCTGACGTCAGATTATCTTCTGGCTCCTTCTCCATACAGTGTCAAAACAAACCAGGCATATTTGTCAAACTAACTTGAGCTAAACATTCAAATTTGATCACCCTGTAGAAGTAATCTGACTGAACTCACCCAAACTGTCTGGTATCACATCGAAACTTAAACAGGGCGCGCTGGTTTGAGCTTGATGGTACATTACGTAGGCGGTGGGGTCGCACGTCAATTCCTCGCCCTCTTCCAGGGGCTGCCCCGGCAAATACACTTGTTTTGGTGTGGTGTTGGTGGTTGCAGTCTCTTCCATTGTCTCGTTTCCTTCCTCCTCCTCATTTTCGGAAGAACTACCGCCTGACACGTCCATTTCGTTATTCGACATTTTTTTCTGTGGCGTAAAGTGGAAATTTGCAGTTTTTCAGGCTTGAACTGAAGCAATGCACATTTTTGTTCTCACTGTTGTTGTCTTTTAGAAAATTAGGTTAGAATGAGAATTTAAATAGTTTTGACGTTTGACAGTCTTCTTTTAACGTTTCTTGGTTTTGATCAACTTGATTGCTTTATTGAGGAAAAAACAAACTTTTCTCCAACATTTCATCTATTTTTGAACTAAATACAAGAAAGTATAAAAATATAAATTTGTCTACTTAAACTACTACGTCATTCTTAGGGCACCATCCAAACGTATGACCTCTCCATTTAGCAAAGGATTCTCAATAACAGCCTGTACCAAGTGAGCAAACTCATCCGGGTCACCTAATCTGCTGGGAAAGGGCACTGACTTCTCCAAAAACGCTATAACTTTATCGGGCAGGGCCGACAGTAAAGGGGTTTTAAACAATCCTACAAAACTACAGTCACAAAACAGACTCTAAAAGTATTAAACATACCAGGAGCTATAGTAACCACACGAATTCCATCAGAAGCCAAATCTCTAGCTATAGGTAACGTCATACTGACTATAGCCCCCTTGCTGGCTGCATAAGCAACTTGGCCCATTTGTCCCTCATAAGCTGCAATACTGGCCGTATTAATCACCACTCCCCTTTGACCATTGGCATTACGTTCATTCTCTCCTATCAAGCCTACGGCCAGTCTTATAACGTTGAAAGTGCCTACAGTATTAACTTGTAACACTTTGGAGAAGTCTTCAAGGGCATGTGGTAGGTTTTTGTTGAAATTATAGGTCTTAAACGCCACCCCGATTCCTGCGCAATTGATCACATGATTGAGCTTTCCGAATTTTTCTTTGGCTACATTTAGGGCGTTTTTGATGTCTTCTTCTTCCACCACCTATTTAAATCAATTTCAGTATAATTAACAAGAAAGTAGTTTTGGGTTTTTTACGTTAACAGGAGCAAAAGCCACTTTGTCTTCCCCTATAGCCTTGGCCACTTCCAGTCCTTTGGATTTGGGTAGGTCACATAAAACTACTTTGGCTCCCTGGGATGCGAGTCGTTCCACAGTGGCTTTACCCAATCCGGACGCTCCGCCTGTTACTAAACTCACAGTACCCTAAAATTAATTTAAATGAGTGTTCAAACGTTCCTTTTCCAGTTTTAGTATAGAAGTCACTGGTTACTGAGTTTTGTCAGTTCAACAGTATGTGTGGACAAAATGGCGGCCGTACCTTTTGTAAACATAAGAATTAGGTGATTAAATGCGGTTTTATTAATTGTTAACTCCCGTAAAACAGCCAATCCAAAAAACTTACCTTCAACATTTTATTTTTAACTCTCTAAGGTCAACCGTGGATAGTAATATACCAACTGAACTAGAAAACTTACAAATTTTCTTGCAAAAACACTCTGTAAGAGAAAATCAGCAAACAAACTGTAAATGTATGTGAAAATTGTCAATTTTAGTCGTTTATTACGCTAATTCACGTTCTATTGTGCTAACACTGAAAGCTGAAGCACACCAAACCTTTGCAAAACATGGAATGATTTTCTGACCAAAAGTGAGGTTAGGAAATTCAGATTTGTGTACAAACATAAGGTTAAAAGGTTAGTAAATTCTTAAATATAAGCCGTAATTCAACATGTTTATGGAATTTGTATTATTAGTAGGTTTGTACAGTATACAGTGTGGCTCATAGTGTATTTGTTGTTTTTTTTATTTTACTTTGTGGTTCCTACAGGGTGGGGTAACTTTGGGGGAAATGTTTTATACTTGTTTGATTTTTACAGTATTGAGACATGGCCTTAGTGTCCTACGATTATGGCAGTGGTAGTGAACCAGAGATCACTGATGAAGAGGAAGTCAACCAAGTTGCAGTAAACCCACAACGTTTGGTAAGTTAACTCAGATTTATTTATCAAAATACCGCTTTACTAGTGTATATTTACTAGTGTGGGACATTTGCTAGGCAATTAGGACATCAATGGACTTCCTTTTGTGAAAAATCACAATCAGAATTTAAACTTAAAAGCACCTTTTGTATATTGTTATGCCATTAAAATCCTAGGGTAATACTTGGTATGTAAGTGGTTGGCAACCGACAATACACTTTGGTGTATTGATGGTTGCCTATATACCAGGTGTTAACTGAGCTGCTAATTAACCATTTTTCTAATTTGTAGCAATTGTTGCCACATTAAACATTTTCCTAAAATGATCCTCATGATTCTTATAAGAAACTTAATCTGGGTAGTAGGTTTGAGACAATAAAACCTTCTCATTGGTTCACAATGAAGTGTTTTCTGCTAGACAGCTAATAATCTAGACTAGAACTGTTCTTAACTTGATTTTATGGTAAATACAGAATGGAGAATCTTTCAAACCTGCAGAAGCTTCATCTAACCTGTTTTCTCATCTACCTGAAGCCAGACAGTCCACTTCAACTGCTCTAGAAGAAACTGAAGATCAGCTTGAAGACTTTATCCCCACCGTCAAGACTTTGAAGGAAAAAAAGAAAGTACAAATCACCATCCCAGCTCTATCAGACTTTGACGATTTAAATGAGGATGAACCGTTGAAAAAACGAATCAAACCTTCCGATAAAGGCAGTGGACTGTTGGGTTTGTTGCCTCCAGTACAAACAACACCGAAAACGAGCACAATGTTTGTCCCTAACACTGTCAAGAAGAAATTAATACCAGCACAGGTTAAAACCAGCAAAACGGTGGTAATAAAGAAGCGAGTGAGAACTGGAAGTGACAGTGATACGGACGGGGAGGATATTCCCGTTCCCGAGACGTTCGACGATCAAATGTGGGAGAAAGTGTGCGGCAGACCTAAATTCAAGAAACCAGTAAAAATTCACGCAGTCCAACAGGCTGAGGTGGAGGTGGAGGAGTTGACGAGCGCCCCCGAACCGGAGAAACCTTACGACGGCTTGGACAACACCGCTTTCAAGGAGCTGGTGGGCAAAACCAAACGCCCACTCGGCAACATCAAGTTGATCGACATTAACGAAGAAGAGATTATGCCTGACAAGGATCTGTGGATGACCAAGTCACTTACCGGTACGTTAACTTGTGTGAGTTAATCATTTCAGGTTTGTTAACGTGTTTTATAGATCCAGAGCTGCAGCCTAAGGCCGAACCGGAAGAAACAGTGGATCCAACTAAAAAACGCAAACACCACATCACCTACTTGGCTGAACGTGCTAAGGCCACTGAACAAGAACTGAAAGCTGCATGGGCCACCAGTAAAAATAATCGTATGATGAGTAGAGCCAAATATGGATTCTAGAAAGTTAAAAATATTATATTTTTTAAGAATTTTTATTTATTCACAGTACAAATTCTATACTAAAACACAGCAAACTAAACCCTCAGGACATCCTTTATCCGGTTCGGTTAAATAGAGAGGACATTGTTCCTGACAGTTGTTGTGTAGTTGGAGACAGTTTAAAACATCACGTTTAGCTGGAATTGTCAGTCCAGTATACAGTTTGTGATTATTTCTTGACCAATCACACACACTTACCCCTCACACAACAAACCGCTCCTTGAGACTTCTGAGTATGTGTTTTTATTATCACATAATAGAAACGTTTTCATTATCTGATAATGAAAACAAAGTATCATTTTAATACACTAGTTAAAACAGTTTTTATGACATTTGAGGTTGAAAATGTAATAAAAAGTAAAACGGCTTGCCATACTTTTCTATCTTTCCTAGCTCAATGATCTAAAAAGCGCCATCTTACCGTAGCCTCCCGCGATTTCATGCAATAACATTTGACGTTAATGACACTGACAAGAGTGACAAGGTTATTTAATTTTAATATTATTTTCATGGAATAATAATCTATAAATAAAGTATTGACATCAAAAGGACCGTCCTGTGTTGTGGAAAAACAATAGGGAAGCCAAGAAAACAACCGAGATGCGTAATTAGTGAAAAGTGCACGTAAAAAGGTACGTGAGTGCATGCAAAGGAGCTAGAACAAAATCCAACTTGACCTGTACATTTTGTAGCTGGTCAGCCCCCAGAAAAATTTGATTTTTTTAGTGTCCACCATAAATAAACCGCTTGACTCGCTATAATCAGCCCCTGCCAGGATCTTCCTGCTTATAGTGATAAAATCCATGTGATATGGCCTTCCTGTTTCTTTTATTTATGCATGTGATACTACTTTAGTCATGTAGGAGCTGTTTTTGTGTGCATTTACATGTTACAACCCTCCCAGTGACTGCTTTAACACTCTTTTAACATGCAGTCTTGTGTTGGATTGGAGGGCCGAAATATGGGCTCAGTCTGGAAAAGACTGCAAAGGGTTAACAAAAGAGCTGCCAAGTTTCAGTTTACAGTGTCTTATCATCAGTTATCAGTGGATTTTAGCTCTAAATGGTAAGTTACTATGATTTTTATTTAGTATCTAAAGTGTATAAGGTCATACCAATCAAAATGCACTTCAATCTTTATTTATCTATGATAGTGTTTAACAACAACTTGACACATCTGTTAGTTCCCAGTGTATTAATTACTTTATTATGTAACTTAATCTTTTAAGGGAGTGTCATATTTGCTGGTTTAAAAGCCACAAAGAAATCACAACAAATCTGACCTTGACTTAAACATTACTTTGTTTCAAGATTTTCTAGTTGTTTTACTATTTTTCCTTAGTTTTTAAGCTATTTGATATGCAGCACCTAGCTTACACCAACAAAACTGTATTATAAATTTAAATACGGGACCGGAAACATTCAAAGTACTTCCTCTTTGATGCAAGTAGATTTTGTTTGATAAACTGTTTGTTCTTGCTTTTATGGCATTCCAATGTGTCCAGAAAGAGTTACTAACCTGCATAGTTGATTGTCAGATTATGACAGTTTAGGATAACTTATATCCAACAATGTTGATGTGACAATACTGTCACTGTAGTGTCAATCTGTAATCTAATCACAATCTTTTTGGATTTGCTCTGTATCAGTGGAACAGACCCTTTTTAAATATGAATCAATGTGGTAATAATATACAGGTTGTTTCACTAGAATTGGTAATAAATTACATACCTAATTCTATTATGGGATTTTTGACAGTTATAATGTCAACTTACATGTTGTTGATATTACAACAAATCTATCAAATACTTTTGAAAGCTGTCAGAATTGGTATGAGAGGGTTGACAGGTGTCTAGGGCAGTTCGATTAAGTTTTTACATTTGCTGCTTGTGCACTTGACATGACAGGAATCATAAAACGTTGATTGACAGAAACCTGTTTGCCTATAACCTTATAGCCCCTAAGATTATGTTAAAGCCGTTATTCGTTATTTTTGCATGTGCAGATGGGAAAATAACGTATAAGCTTTTGCTGCCACTTAAAGTGTCTAATCACTGAAAAACACCAATTTTCCTAATAAATCGGTAGGCAACCCCATCGATTGTCTCTGGTATGGACGCGACGTTCAAGACGGGTGGTGTCCAGTCCGGTGGCATGGGAACCCACCCTACAGAACCCGTACAGAGGGTTGGTGGTGTGGGCGGTGCCAGAAAACCACCAGGTGGCCATTACCTTGTTCAAGGATCCCAGAACGAACGAGCTGGAGGACAAGGACTGGACTTTTATCATTGAAGATGTGAGTATCAAAAATTAACACAAGCAATTCGTCTGGTCTTATATTTAGCCCAACTTTAGGGAAGTAGTATGGAAAAGTCTATTTATAGCGCTTCTCTGACCCAATTTATTCACCCTAAGAACGTGTACTGAGGAAAATTACGGCCGCTAAATCGATTTAGTGCCAGTAAATTGTCTAAACCGCATTGTTGGCTTGCCTATCAATTAATTTAGCACATGTCGATCGTTAATTGTGTTGTTTATTGCCGATGATGACGTATCTGGGTACTACACTCGCATTATGAGGATTTCAGATGATTACTTCCTGCATATTCCTTACAGAAACTCATTTTAGTTTAAGTCTGAGGCTTACAACAACAAAAATCAGTTAAATACATACACAAATAACAAGATGTTTTCAATTTGGTTGTCTTTCTGATGACGTTTGACATTTGACACATGTCAGTTAGATAATTTGTTGCTATCTTTGTTTGATTCATTGGTTTTTAATGGTTCTCTCTCTTGACTTGTTTCCTGGCATTTTCACAATAATTGCACAGGTACCTACGGCGGGGAAACGACGACAATTAGCCATAGCCCATTTAAACATGAAAAAGTACGCAAGCGTTGAGTCAGCCCAAACGGAAATTCAAATAGTTTTCAAGCCCACAACCAAGAAAATCAGCGGAGCCAAGCTGGACCTTACCTTATCCTGCGTGTTTCTACGGGAGGGAAAGGCAACGTAAGCTTTTGCACCCTTAAAACTCAACTATTTTCTAACGGAAGCTTTAAAAAGGGATGAGGACATGCAATCCATGGCCTCCTTAATGTCGGTGAACAACAACAGCGACGATATCGCCCCCTTGGAGGATGTCGAAGACGAGGACTACTCGCAAAATGACAGTCTGATGAAAAGCAGCGCACTAGTCAGTCACGTGATGCAACAAATGACAAAGTCGTGGAGCGATTCCGACGTTGCCAGCACCCCCATGAGCAGTCAGTACATGTAACTAACCTATTGCCACATGTAGCCTGGTTTTTTTGCAGTTAAAAGTATCCAGTCGTTGTCGAGGGACGACAAAACACCGGTGGTGGAAGCTTCCGCGCCTTTTACGGAGAAACTGACGCCTGCGCCGCAGCTGGGAGATTTCCAGGAGCCCGAGCGCGATATTTACTCGGAAGAGTGCTCGGAACTGCTGGACAGACTGGGCGAGCTGGAGGAGGAGGACGAGGAGGAGCCGAAACCGCCAACTCCGCCGGAAAAGTCGAGTTTACCGAAAGTTACGAGCGTTATTCCCAAGGCTAACGTGATCTTCCTCGAGGAGGGTGACCGGGTGGGTTTACCTCCATTGGAGCTAAACACCGAACTGTACGATTTGTCTAAGAACCTCTCTACACCCGGTAAGTGTAATTTGTAATGCCAAAATGATATCCCATTAGTTTAACTGAAAGTTTGACAGCAAATGATAGGTAGGGTTTTTGGATTTTTAATATTTAGCTTTAAAACCGTCCGTCATTCATGACAATTGACAAGTAATGAATGATGGACGGTTCTAACACTAAATATTAAAAGATAAAAATCCTGTTTGTTCCTGACAATTACAAATTAACTTTTAAAGGTCAAGACTTACTGGAATGGTGTAAGGAAATGACGAAAGACTATCCGGGCGTTAAAGTGACCAATCTAACCACTAGTTGGCGCAACGGTATGGCTTTCTGCGCCCTAATCCACCATTTTAGGCCGGAGTTAATGTAAGCACCCCCAGTGCCTAGCCAGGGCCTGGTTTTGATTGTATTTTTGACGTTTGACAGCGATTTTGATTCCTTATCTCCGCACGACATTAAGTCCAACTGTAAAACCGCTTTCGACGCCGGCGATCAGCTGGGAATTCCCCGAGTAATCGAACCGACCGATATGCACATGTTGGCCGGTGAGTCGAACCGATTTAGATGCGCTTATTTTTTAATGCTCCGAGAAACTTTATAGTGCCGGACAAGTTGGCTGTGATGACGTACCTGCACCAGCTACGTTCCCATTTCACCGGTCACCAGTTGGAGGTGCAACAAATCGGTCGTACGACCGACGAAAGTAATTACGTGATAGGCAAATTCAATACGGACAAAGACACGGACATAACGAAACAAGTGTTCGGACAGGAAATTATCAATTTGAGGAAATCGAAGCATGGCCGAAAATCGACCGAACGCGAAATGAATCTGGCCAATCAGGCGGACAGTGGGGTGAAAGGGGACGCGTCCAAACTGAAACTAGCCCTGAAAATCACTACGGAACCGTTACCGGTCACTTCGCCCGTCAAAGAGACGCAGAAGCCGGTATTGATGACGCGCAGGGAGTTTGTCGATCCGTTCGGGTCGGACGACGAGGAAGACGGGCCGGCGGCTGTCAAAATGGAGAAAGTCAACGGTCAACTGTCGGAACAAGCGAACGTGTTTGCGGATCTGCCCAAACCAAACCCAGTAAGTTTTTGTTACGTCAAGTGTAGCGTATAACCTAACTAGTAACCCAGTGTTGCCAAGTGTTTTAAAAAGGTTGCCAGATTTCAGTAAAATTTCCCAAACATTTTTGCTTTAATTCTGCCTTTTTTTACTTTGCAAGTGTGATTACGTCACAACTGTCAAAATTCAACTCAGACACCTAAAAAGTTTACTTAAAATGAGTTTGAGCATGTTTTTTAAAATTTATACCTTTATAGAGTGGTATTTGACATTATGCAGTATTTGACATATGTCAACTAGGTCCAAAGAAAACAGCACATCTTAAAAGTCCTGCTCATGGAACTCTAAAAAACATTTAATGTAAGTTGTAACCGATTGTACTAGTTACAAGAAAGTTTTGTCATTTTTTAGCTCATTTTGACAGTTTACGACAGATTGAAATATGCTCAAAATAGCCTCTACACATGGACCTATAAACAAGCATTTAGTGTGATTTGTAACTGTATCAACTGTAACAGGTGGTTTTTTAAGCAAGTTTAGTAGTTTTATAGCTTCATGGAATGGTATTTGACAGTTATATACGTCACAACTGCCAAAAAACCACTCAAGGAACTATAAAATGCTTAATAATATGATTTACACTGATTGTATTGCTTTTAAACAAGTTTTGAAGTTTTATACCTTCTTGGAGTGGTATTTGACAGTTTATGACAGATTGAAATATGATTCAAATAATCAGATACACGTGACGACCATCCAATTTTTTTCTAACCCTGTATACAGTGTCTTCAGGATAAGGAGGGCGACTATGGGGATCTTGAAAACGGTTAGAGATACAGATTTGGTTAAATGGGAGAAAAGTTGCGTAATCGTGGCCTTAATAAAGTGACATTCAGAAAACATCGACTTTTTTTTCGGTTTTTGAGATATTTTGAAAAAAGTTAATTTTTTTTCAAAGTGGAATTTCATTCTTTAAACTGGGGTTATCAGTTGTTAATTCCGACGTTTCGTCTTTGGGGATCATCAGCATTTTTTTAAATACCTACAGTCAGAGAGACAGACCTGGCAACACTGTAGTAGTAATCTAACCAAACTTTTTCGATTGAGGTGTGGCATAGAATTAAAACGTTTTTCACGCGTGTCGTGCAGCAAATTTTGATGCGTCATTCGGAGCAGCGCGAACGCGCCAGAGCACTCTTAGAGCAGGTGAAACGGGACGGTTCCACACCCACGTCACCGAATAAGGTAAGTGACGTAGTGGATAGATTGTTCGGTTTGTGATTGGACAATTTAGACGGAGGAAGAGAGACAGAACCAGCTTCGCGAGCGCGCGAGACGGTTACTGGCTGAAGCTCGACGTGGTTCAGGTCCCACCACCGAAATTATACGAGTCAGTCCGGACCCGATCAAAGCCTACTCGGAAACAGAGGAGCGACTGTCCCAGTTGGGCGAGGAAATCGGACAGTTGGAGCGGCAAAGTTGCAATTCTGAGAAGAACGGCAACATTTACTCGGAACTGATTGCCGAGAAATTCGACGGTTACTCAAACAAATTCGAGGAGTACTCGAAAAAATTCAGTCCAGACACCACAGACCGGATAACGCCCGATAAGTTACCGGAAGATTTAGGTTTAAAAGAGGTAAACAAAGCTTAAAACAAATCGAGTCATTTTTCTAACCTGGTTAAGCTTAGATGGGGATTGACGTGCACTCGTGGATTGACAAGGAAATGGAAGATCTGGAACGAGAAACTGGTTCCATAGACGAACAGGCCGCCCTCCTGGAAAAAGAACTGCGTTCCGTAATGGAATCGGGAAACAGCAACGGAGAAGAAGAAACGTTAATGTCCCAATGGTTCATGTTGGTTAACAAGAAAAACGCTCTGCTCAGACGGCAAATGCAACTGAACATACTGTGAGTAGTACTTTGTTTTGGTAAATTCCTTCAGGCTTCAGATGAGTGTTTTAGAGAAAAAGAAGCCGACTACGAAACGAGGTACAAAATGTTAAACGAGGAACTGAGACAGATCAATTCGGTGGAAGACTGGAAAAAGACGGAAGAGCAACGCAACAGAGAGCAAGCGTTACTCGACGAGCTGGTGCAGATTGTCAATAAAAGGGACGAACTGGTGCACCATTTAGACAGTCAGGAAAAGGCGTAAGTTTTCTGTTTTATCAATATTTCCTTCATTAATTATTTTATTTCAGTATAGAAGACGACGAAATAATAGAAAAAGACCTGTCGCACATAGAAATTCCGGCAAAAGACACCAATTGCGTAATTTCCTAGTTTCCAGTTAAGGTCACATTTCACTCTCGAATTTCCTTGTGGAAATTGTACCATAGTGCAATAATACTCTGTTTTTGCGCCAATTTTTGCCAAAAAAAAAAAACTTAACCACGTCTAGTCTTCCCCCTTCATTAATCAAAATATAATTTATTAATTACTACCTCTTTCCTCCTCCCCTCCCAATCATGGTGGTTAATTGTGCATTGTGTAGATTATTAAGCTTGTATGGTACGCTTTATATGTGTTTCGGTGTAAAATATAACTTATATATGTCTGTATAGTTTTTTATTGGTTGTAGACGCGTAACTCATCAGTTTGTAAATAAAGTTGTACATCTAATTTCGCAATTTTTTTATTGTTTTATTTTACAAATCAAAACCAACCTATGTACACGTGGTTGTAGAACTTAAAAGTGGTTGGTCAAGCGCTGAATGTCGCTCAAGTCTTCTTGCAGCTCGTCCAGTTTGGTGCCGATCTTTTTCGATATCTAAAAAAATCAATTTTGACAGTTTAAGATAAAATTTGACGGTTGACTTATACCTCAATTTTTTCAGTAATTGACAGTTGCATAAAGTTCCAGACCAATTCACCGTCAATCACGCTTCTAGCGGGATTCGAGAGCATTTTTCGGTAACTCTTAAAAGTTCTGAAACAAACTGTCAATTTCACCTTTCTGTACGTATGACTGAGTGCAACTAATTTAACCTGAAAGATTTCGGGTTGAGTCCACCAATATGGGCTCCATGACCGACCATGACGTTTTGCAGCATCAACAATCGTCTGTACGTCTTTTCCGGAACGGGCATTATAAAGCCCAAACCTCCATCCAACGTTGCTGTTTATGCAAAGTTAAAATTTTGACAGGTGACAGTCACAGTCTTACCAAACATTGTAATGTGTCTACGATCGGCCCCGCTCATGTTCCGTTTCTCCTCCCCCAATTCGCCCAATTTGCATTTGATTCGGAAGAAAGTGGTCACCGCTTGCCCCAAATGAAAATCCGCTTTACGCAACAATCGTTGCCCTACAACCAATTTACAGAAAACACGCAGGAAACTCGAACAAAACAAACGCACCACCCAACGATTCCCTGGCCTCGGGCTGGTACATGCAAATGGTCAGATTTTTCTCCCTGTCCGACATCAAGAAACCCATGTTGCCGTTATCGATCATGTATTCGATCCCGTACACTTCGCAAGCGCGCAAATCCTAAACAGGACAATTGAATAAAGCGGCAACGTTGCCAAACAATCGACTTACTCGGGACACTAACGATAACGTACGATACTCGTCCTGGAATCGTAGCAACGAGATTGACTGATACACGTCGGCGATTAAAATCAAATTTTTAATGGTTAAAATTTGATGCGTGTAGACCTGCGTATCGATGAACGCTATTCCAATCAGATCGTTGTCCTTTAGTTGCCAGATGTATATCTGTGGGTGAGTGAGAGAAAACGACTCATTTTGTTGATTTTTCAAAAAATGGACACCCTGTACGGGGTGCTGCATTTCCAATCGTTTTACCGAATAAAGAACAAAAAACAAAACAATGCATTCTAACAGACAAAATTATTGTTAAAATTTAAGCCATGTTGCCATTTTTTGGGTTCACCAACTTGTTTGTTTTAAATGGTCACGTGACTATTTTTATTTTGTTGAACAAACATTAATCAACTCTCCTTGCAACCAACAAAACCTGTTGCTGTGTTTAAATAGTCAAACTCTGACAGATGTCATTCGTACATACCTTTTGGCCGACGGCGGAAACCAAGAAGCCCTTGACTTGCGACAGGGCCGTCACCGGCCCCTTTTGCTCTTTGGCGTAAATTTCCTTAAACTTGTTTTTGGTCAGGGGTTGTCCCGGTTCCGGTACCACCTCGATTATGTCGTAGATAAGTATCTGGCAATTTCGAGCAACATTTTCCAAGTTGAAATTAAACTTTAACTGTACTGCTCACCCGTCCCCGGCAAGTAATGTCCTCGCCGTAGTTGTAATTCGTGCCCACGGCGATGTAGCCCTTCAAACCGGACCGCGCCCCCTCGTACTCCAACGACACGTTACGCAGACACGTGACGTGCTCCCAGTCGTCCAGCTCGATCTTCGTGTTGGGTATCACGTCCCAAGACACCGGAGAGAACAACATTAAGCTGAACGAGTCCTGGTGCGGGTACGGGAATCTTTCGTGCTTGTCCTCCACCGTTAGTTCTTTGTCTTCGCCGTTAAACCGATAGTAGGTGTTGGATGGTTCTGATAGGCTGGTCACTAGACAGTACGTTTTCGACTCCATGTGGTACGTGACAAAGTGGGGGGTGCATCTCAGCGGTACTTTTCGTACCGGCCAGGGCGCGTCGTAACTTAAATGGGTCGGTAACAGACCGATACGCAGTTCTGACTAACATTATTAGAATATTAATCATAGTTTGCCCTGAATGTGACAAGTGAACAATCAAAGTACGGGTGTTCAATAAATGTTATGGTCGTAGTTGGCTAGCATGAACGTAGGGCCGTTGATAAGTTCGTATATGGTTTGGATTGACAGCTGTCATATAATATCTGTTTGCACACCGCCTTCTTTACAAGAAAGCCAAGAAGGTGCATTCCAAAAATTCCAATATGGCCGAAATATGGGATTGACAGTTTGCATTTGTTTGTATCGTGGAAATTGAGTTTTTTGAGAATTAGACGAATGTTTACGGTTTAAAATCAAAACTTGAGGTTATTTGCCAAAGTAATTGTTGTTTATATGTTTATTGTTCTAGTGAAAGTGTAGTTTGTGTTCATTTTATTGTGTTATCACTATTGTTATTGTTCCTTCATTGTTCTATAATTTGTTGTTGGTTTTTTCAACTTAAATTCTATTGCCTCTACAATATGCCGTCACACTTGTTGTTTGCCAAATTGTAAAAGCAATTTGGAGAAAGGCCCAAAAGTGTCCTTTCCTTTCCAAAAGACCCTGCTCGAACCCAACAGTGGTTGAAAGCTTTGAACTGGAATGATTTTACTCCAACACAATACTCAGTGGTAAGTACAATATGCTTTCTCATTCAGTAAACTTATTGCCTCTTACATACATAGTATACATATAATTATAGTCATGTGAGTGTAAATTTTGAGGCCGCCTGCATTTTGAGAGCAACAAAGGTTTACTCTGAAGAAACAGGACAGCTTTTAGAAGTTCTATTGGCACATTTACATTTTAAAAGAAAGGTCTTGGTAATAATATAAAACCCATTTACCAGTTTTGCTTACCTAGATTCAAGGATTTCCAAATTTTCTTTGATTGAGCAGTTTTTACATTAGTTTGTTCCTACTTTCCAAGACAAAGGGTTCTAACCAAACTTGCTTTGGCTGGACTTTATTGGATATAAAAAGCCATATCTATACATATCTGGATCAGGAATGAAGAGTTCTTTGATTTTTCACTCACAACTTCTAATCAACTACACGAAAAAATAAAAAAAAAACATATTTTCTACTGCATCTCCATAGGTTTGTGTACAAAAAAAAATCCGATAACGCCGCCATTAAAATGACATTCTAGGCTTTCTTGTAAAGAAGGCGGTGGTTTGCAACGTTATCTAAGACATACGCTTTTTGTGACAATTGCAATCCACAGCCAACTACGACCATAACAATTATTGAACACACGTTACCTTTCTATTAAAATAGAGGAAACCTTCGGGACAGTTCACGTTGTTAAATGGCGCAAAACTGGTCACTTCACCGTCTATTACCATCGAGTGGGTGCGTAATTCACCCCGTTTGGTCAGAAAGATCCAGTAAGGACTGGCACCGCACACAAACACTCCGTTATATCCTGAAATTAACGGTAAAAATTATAAAGAACTAATTTCCATAAAAAAACACAATTTTTTCAATATTTTCCAGAAAATCGATTTTCATCAAAAAAACTTTTTAAAAAATGTTAAAAATGGGCAAAATTGCTTGAATTAGTACAAACTGGCAATAACTTACCAGCCACATTGTCAAAGTAACGCAACTTGGCAATATGCTCTTGCAAGGCGTAGTAATCGGAACTTTCCGTGTCCACCAGTCCGGACACGTTCGGATGGTACATAACCTCGTGTCGGACACGTCTGAAGCGCATTTTCAAGTTGCCCTTGTAGAAACGAAACACCTCGTAAATGTACAAACATTTTTCCAGCCGGACCAACAACAAAGGACGGGACCCGTTCGTGCCCATTCCAACCATTGCGATCTCCTTCACCTGATACTCCTTTTGCAGCTGCGCCTCGTTGACGTGGGGCGTCGCGTTCAACGTGACCGACTCCAAAGCGTCCACCAGCACTTTCGGCCCGAAACACACGTTTTGCACGTAAAAACTCAACTTAAAGTCCGGTATCGAGTAGATCTCCATGTTGGAGTTTTCCCGCACCACAAACAACCAAAAAGTGGACTTTGGGGCGGTCAAATACTTTTTCCACCAATTGTAGAAGACTTTTGGTTTGGGGGCGGCGCCACTCAACGAGGGCATTTTGAAATCGTTATCGCCGTACAACATGTCGTCCTCGTTTTCCGTTTCCGCTTTCAATTCGGAAATGTCGCTAATAAAATGCTGAGGAATGTGCGTGAAATCCTCCGGAATTTTATTGGTAAACAGTCCCGAAGTGTCTTTGTACATGCAAATCGAGGTCACCATTGGATTCTGCGGAAAAATCGCATTTAGACTGTGACGTCAGTCATAAAAAACTGCTAATGACGTAACCGCCACTCCACTCGATCCAAACTGTACTTACGTTCGATAAAGTCGATTTACTGATGACTAGTTTGGCCGATCCCCGAGTTTCCCTCAACATGAGAGTGATCACCTGACCGTCGGCCGCCATTAACGAAATATACGGATCGGCACTGTAACTGACCGCTCTCAGACAACCATAACCTCAAAAAAAAAACTGCCCGTGCACTAACCTGGACACTAAAACGATTGGGGACCCCAAATCCATGGGCACGTGCTGCAATTGGACCGCCCCCTGCAGTAATTTGACGGAAATGGTGGTCACTTGCACGACGAAACGATTATTGCCCAAATTCCCGGCGTAGACGGTCGGTTGGTGGGTCGAAAAGCCGGTGTTGTCGATTTCGTTGATTTCCTGTCCGGTTTGCAGCACCTGTGCACAAACGAATAGTACACTTAACCATTTTCTATATAAAAAAACTAATGTCTTAAATATAAGTATCAAAAAACTTGATTTGTTACAATTTAGTTCGAAGCAGTTGTCAAATAAGACAGCCATCTTGGGAATACTTTTTGACATTGACTTTTAATTGTCAAAATGTCAAAAACTCTCGCAAGGATGCCAACTCTTCTGCACTGTGTTAGAAAGTAAACATACACAAATAAGTCAAGTTTAAATAAAACAGTGCAGACAACGTTGCCGCTCTTACCATAGTGCTTTCTTCTTGGCTTAGAATCAAAAATGAGTGAGTGTCCTCGCCACTACGGATCGTCCACATGTTCAGGCAACCGGGTAACGTAAACGTGGTCACTATTTGGGGCTTGATGGACCGCTGAAGTACGCACAAAGCCCCGTTTTTTCCGAATCCTGCGGTCGTAACCAGTTCCAAGTTCAAATCCGGATTGTTTTGGAATTCTTCGCTCAAAAATGCGGGTTCCCCCACCGAAATTTGACCGCACGGCCCTATATTTAACAGCGAATCGCACACTTCAAAAATGTAACTCGAAATCTGTATTCCGGCCTGTTTTTGCGTGCCGTACACCTCCAGTTCTTCCGGATCTCTTATATCTACAACGAAAGGCATCAATCCGGACTAACTACGATTACCTTAAGACAGGCAAACCTAAAACGTCACTGGCAATGAAATCTGTCAAAGAATCGGACACCAAATCGCCCTGGTCGAGGTTTTTGCTTTTTCGCGCCCTTTTTGAATTCGGTTCCTCGCTATCATCCAGCGTGATCACTTCGTTGGCTTTCTCGGTGAAACGCAACAACAGCGAATTGCCCAACCGCGAGCCCAAAAACAGAAAATTGTTCTCGCAAATACACACCTAAAAAAGCCATCAACCATCAACCACCAGGGTGCGTATTCTTGAAACGAGGGAAGAAAGACCTGTAGAATGTGACAGGAACCAGTTATTCTCAGCTTCTTCTGTCACATTCTATCAACACTTCTACTGAGATTTCCGTTCCCTGCTTTCAAGAAACTAAAGTCTGTCACAATCGTTTTGCATCCATGAAATGTTGCTCCTTGGTACATTTTTGACAATTAATTTTTCCGTATCAAGTCAACAAACATTCAGCTTGTCCTGGCCTACTATGTGCTGTACAAAAAGCATACAGTTCCCGATATACAGGTGTGGTAAATCCAAAACCGACCATAGAAAAACCGTGTAACGGACAGAGAAACGTAGATTATTGCATGCGTGGGACTAAGACAGAAAACGAAAAAAAATATCAAGTAGGCCATATTTTCAGCGCGCTGTTGCCAAACGCCAAGTTATTTTGTCGACGGTATTTGAGTGATACTTGGCGTTTGGCAACAGCGCGCTGAAAATATGGCCTACTTGATATTTCTTTTCGTTTTCTGTCTTAGTCCCACGCATGCAATTATCTACGTTTCTCTGTCAGTTACACGGTTTTCCTATGGTCGCTTTTGGATTTACCACACCTGTATACAGGGTGAAAGTTTTAACAGATAGACTTCAAGATTTCTTGTCATTTTATTATTATACAGGGGAAATGTACCAGGTAGATTCAAAAAGTTTGTGAATAGACAATTTTTTACATACGCAAGTAGTCAAAACACTGGCTGCCGCTTTCTCAAAGTGAAAGTTTTTAACGTAACGCATATTGTCCGCCAAAAGGGTCAGAACGTACAGCTCACCCCCTTTCAGGGACAAAACCAACGTGTCGTCGTCCAAAAACCCGATCTGCGCACAATCAAAGCTGATTTTCACGTCCTCCTGAGGTTCTATGTACAAACAAAAATTAACCTCACTCTCAAAACAATCAAGCCAACTCACTCATAGGGAAATTGGAGCTGGTTTCCCCAATACTATTGACAGAAACCGCGTACGGAGGAATGCTCTGATTCAAGTAAATCAACGAGTTTATGGCAAAAATCAACGTCCCTCCCAACGGTTTCTTGATCGGCACCGCCTTCAAACAGTCGAACGGCAAGTTGGAAACGCTCCAGATTACCGGATGGACTTTTTGCTGCAAATTTAGAGAAATGGCAGCCATGGCGCATGTGTCCCTCCTCACCGCCACTCGGCTGTAATTATTAAACCATAGAAGAATTTGCAGATTGATTGTCAAAATGTTTATAGTTTTAGGTTAATTGTAGAAGCTTCTGGCACTTTTTAGAAGGTTCTCAGTAGCATTTAGAGGTTTATGAAACTTATTTGGGTCCTGGTCATGCGATAGTCAATTTTTGAGAATCAAAAAGTATAAAACTTACCCAGCAAAAGTCTTCAGTGGTTCATACAGAATTAGTAGTGTTGGCTCATAATATCCATGCAAAAACTGTATATCAATAATATTATCGATTTTATCCATAAAATCCCTCAATTCAATCATGTAGGAAGCTAAAATGTGTGTTTTCCCGCCCAATCCGGAACCGGACGTGGGTTTTACATCCGAATCTGTATCGTCAATGGATGTTTCCCTACGAAACGGAAGTACCACCAGCTTTTTTCCGAATATTGTCATGACAGCGCACCGGTTTTCCGGGTCCGCTCTCACTATTGGAACGTGGTGAAAATGCGTCCAACCGTCTTTCATGTCTTCCTCTTCAAAGTAGTGCAAACTTAACGTTTTTAGTTCGTGATTTTCTGGGTCGTACTCCACTACGGACAGTTTAGCGTCCGAGAATCCGAGCAGTAAAGAATCACGGGGGGCGTTTGCTAATGTGACGCTTTGTAGCGCCATTATGTTGCCGAAAACTTGATATTGGGCCACACATTCTAACTTGGATTTTGGCGGAAAAAACTCTGAAAAAGTCAAATGTTACTGTGCGACAGTTCAAAAATCACGTGATCCAAATGTCAAACGACATCACAGATTACACAGGCCGCATTTGTTTTAACGCCACCATGAGGTAATTTAGCAAAACTATAAGTTGACCAACTGTCAAATTACGTCATTCTGACGTCAAAACAGAGCCTGCTCAAACCTTCTCCGTTTTGACGTCACGATAACGTAATTTAACAGTTGCCCAAAACATTTTCTCATTGTGACGTAAAATTCACTCAACAGGCTCCCTGGAACGTCAAAACGAATGGGGCCACAGTTTAAATGCTGTTTTTCAGACACATAACCAACAAATTACAAACCTGAATATCTTTCGTGCCGGGACTTTTGGTCGACATCGGGAATAAGCCGGAAAATCTTCAGTAGGTTGGCGCCGGCAGTAACAAGGCTTCTTTCCGTTTTATTAAAGAAAAAACAACTGATGGCGTGCTCGACCCCCGTGGGTTGATGGGTCTGTTTGCAAATGGAAAACATACTTTACACATAAAAAACCGCACACAACGCGTTTGAGCCACTAAATTAATTAAGCGCACATCGTTTTAAACACTTTAACTAGCTTAAAATCTGTTTGTTTACTGTTTCAAACATAAAACCAAAACAGTAAACAGTGACGCTCACGACGTGTCTGTCTTAACCTCAAATTTTCTTCTTAACTTTCTCTACAACACACATTTTTTAGGTTATCTTTACTGTCAAGTGACATTTGACAGTTTGACACTTTAATCTCAGCGTGTTGAACAAAGACGCTGTCACTGATGTCAAACAGACGTCACTGCAATGTAAACATTCACTCCTAACCTCACTTTTTCTAGCCAAAACTTCTGGTGTTATCAATTTTGATTATTTTAGATACTTACAGGATATTAGTGTAGTTTTCCATCGTTGAAATGACCGACCAGACCAAAAACGTGTGTATTGTGGTTCTGGGTGATATAGGGCGTAGCCCCAGAATACAATACCACGCCCTGTCCTTAGGTGAAAAGGGTCATAAAGTAGACATTGTAGGCTACGGGGACACCAGCCCTATGGAACCATTAAAACAATCGCCCAGCGTTTACTACCACTATTTGTGTCCGGTGCCTCAGCTACCACTTAGACTGCTCAACTATGCCTTTAAAACGATTTTCCAGGCTTTGAATTTGTTGTTTTTGCTGTTCAGCATTAGGACTCCTCAGGTATTGATGGTCCAAAACCCGCCTGCTATACCAAGTTTAGTGGTTTGTTGGTTATTTTGCCGGTAAGTGGTCTGAATAAAAATACCTGTAGTTTCCATAATAGTTGCGATTAGGGTGGTCCAAGCTAAGTTTATAATAGACTGGCATAACTACGCTCACACTATTATGGCACTCACTCTGTCCCCTGACCATTACTTGGTTAGAATCACAAAAAAGTGTGAAGCTTTTGTTGGTAGCAGAGCTGATCACTGTTTTTGTGTCACCGACTCAATGAAGAAGCATCTCCAAACCAGTTGGAATGTTTCTGCAGTCACTCTGTATGACAAACCTCCAGATATATTTAAATCCATTACAACTACTCAAAAACATGATTTCTTATTGAGACTGGGAAAAACTCACCCTCAATTCACAAGTGGAGGCAATTCAACAGTTTTTACTGAAATTATTAATGGTGAAGTCAGACTGAAGGCCACCAGGCCTGGACTGGTGGTTTCAAGCACCAGCTGGACTGAAGATGAAGACTTTTCAGTCCTATTTAGTGCCTTACAAGGTTAATTTATAACCTATTTGAAACCAGTTTTTGAAATAAAAAAATTGCAGATTACGAAGCTCAAATTGAGAGTGGAAATGCGAGGGAGCTGCCGCGTTTATTGTGCGTTATCACCGGTAGAGGGCACTTAAAAGAGTACTATTGTGGAAAAATTGCCCAACAAAACTGGAAACATGTTACAGTCATTACTCCCTGGCTGGAAAGTGGGGATTATCCCCTTATGCTTGGTAAGTAAAGTGCAAACTGTAATTGACTGTTTTTCTTGACAATTTGATTGATTGATTGATACCCTGAACCTTACAAGAATTGTTTTAAATCACCAGAAGCATTTTAGAATTTTCCAAGAATTATTTTAAATTGTCAGAGCTCTCTAAACACTATTGAAAATCTTCTAATCAGAAATCTCTACAAGTGTTCTGAACTTTCCAAGAATTATCTTAAATTCCCAGAGGCCTCTAGAACAATTTTGAAAGTGTCAGAGTTCCCTAAATACTAGTGCAAACCTTCTAATAACTGCTACAGCCCTCTATAAGTGTTTTAAACCTTCCAGAACTGTTTTAAATTTGCCAGAAGCCTCTACAACTATTTTAAAAGTGCCAAAACTGTCTACAAGTGTTTTAGAACCTTCCAAGAATTGTTTTAAATTTCCAGAGGCCTGTAGAAGTGTCTTAAACTTTCCAAGAATTATTTGAAATTGCCAGAGGCCTCTAGAACAATTTTGAAAGTGTCAGAGTTCTCTAAATACTATTGCAAACCTTCTAATAACTGCTAGAGCCCTCTATAAGTGCTTTAAACCTTCCAGAACTGTTTTAAATTTGCCAGAAGCCTCTACAACTATTTTAAAAGTGCCAGAACTGTCTACAAGTGTTTTAGAATCTTCCAAGAATTGTTTTAAATTGCCAGAGGCCTGTAGAACAATTTGGAAAGTGTCAGAGTTCTCTAAATACTACTGCAATCCTTCTAATAACTGCCAGAGCCCTCTATGAGTGTTTTAAATTGCCAGAGGCCTCTAGAACAATTTTAAAAGTGTCAGAGTTCTCTAAATACTACTGCAAACCTTCTAATAACTGCCAGAGCCCTCTATGAGTGTTTTAAATTTACCAGAAGCTTCTACAACCATTTTAAAAGTGCCAGAACTGTCTACAAGTGTTTTAGAATCTTCCAAGAATTGTTTTAAATTGCCAGAAGTCCCTAAAATCATTTTAAAAGTGTCAGAGCTCTCTAAATACTACTGCAAACCTTCTAATAACTGCTAGAGACCTCTACAAGTGCTTTAAACCTTCCAAAAACTGTTTTAAATTTGCCAGAAGCCTCTACGACTATTTTAAAAGTGCCAAAACTGTCTACAAGTGTTTTAGAATCTTCAAAGAATTGTTTTAAATTGCCAGAGGCCTGTAGAAGTGCTTTAAACTTTTCAAGAATTATTTTAAATTGCCAGAGGCCTCTAGAACAATTTTGAAAGTGTCAGAGTTCTCTAAATACTATTGCAAACCTTCTAATAACTGCCAGAGCCCTCTACAAGTGTTTTAAACCTTCCAGAACTGTTTCAAATTTGCCAGAAGCCTCTACAACTGTTTTAAAAGTGCCAGAACTGTCTACAACTGTTTTAGAACCTTCCAAGAATTATTTTAAATTGCCAGACGCCTCTCGAACAATTTTAAAAGTGTCAGAGTTCTCTAAATACTACTGCAAACCTTCTAATAACTGCCAGAGCCCTCTATGAGTGTTTTAAATTTACCAGAAGCTTCTACAACCATTTTAAAAGTGCCAGAACTGTCTACAAGTGTTTTAGAATCAAGAATTTTAAAGTGTCAGAGCTCTCTAAATACTACTGCAAACCTTCTAATAACTGCTAGAGACCTCTACAAGTGCTTTAAACCTTCCAAAAACTGTTTTAAATTTGCCAGAAGCCTCTACAACTATTTTAAAAGTGCCAAAACTGTCTACAAGTGTTTTAGAATCTTCAAAGAATTGTTTAATGTCTTTGTGTTTTAAATTGCCAGAGGCCTCTTAGAACAATTTTGAAAGTGTCAGAGTTCTTTAAATACTACTGCAAACCTTCTAATAACTGCCAGAGCCCTCTACAAATGTTTTAAACCTTCCAAGAGTTGTTTAAGTCTCTAGAAGCATTTTCAATGTGTTAGAGTTCTCTAAATACTACTGTGAACATTTTGATAACTGCCAGAGACCTCTACAAGTGTTCTGAACGTTCCAAGAGTTATTTTAAACTGCCAGAGGCCTCTAGAACCATTTTGAAAGTCTCACATCTCTCTGTACAAGTAAACCTTTTTAGAAGTGTTCTATTTTACCTATTTTTGGGGAGAACATACACTCGGCAACCTCACACTTTTTTAATTTGTTACAGCTTCTGCAGATTTAGGCATTTGCCTGCACACCAGTTCAAGTGGCTTGGATTTGCCTATGAAAGTGGTTGACATGTTTGGCTGTTGCCTGCCTGTTTTAGCCTATAATTTCAGCTGGTACTGACTCATCCATCTAAACTATACTACTTATAATTTAATTTCTTGACAAATTTAGCTTGAATGAACTGGTGCAAGATGGTCGAAATGGTTACACCTTTAATTCATCCCGGGAATTGTCTGCAAAGTTACTGAAATGGTTTGAAGGGTTCCCGAATAATGCAAACCAACTGGAAGTGGAGAGAAAGTTTAAGCTCGAGCTGGAAGAGTTCCAGAAGGTCAGATGGAGGGATAATTGGGACAAAGTGGCTTATTCAGCATTTAAATAAAATTTTATTGCTTTTATATATTTTACTACTTCAAACTACAATTACTTGTTATTCTGCCTGTTCACTTCACTTTCATAAATGAACTTGGCATACTGGTCATACTCCTCCATTTGAAGTCTCCTTCTCCATGGCTGGTAAAACCATTTGTAACCGATAACTCCAGAAGTGAGGAAACAAAACACAGAAAAAATCAAAACATTCGGATTGCCTTGTTTCTTCTTAGCCCATTGTGCATAGTTCCAAGCCATTTTAGTTTTGTGGAGGAGCTTTCACTTTAGGGGGCACTGCCTGTTCGAATACCGGCTTCCAAATGTAAATGCCACTGACAACTCCCAGAAACACCACCAAACCAATTTCAACTCCGTTCAGTCCGCCAATCCTTCTGATCTTCATGTTATTCAATCACACTGTGTATAATACAAATAAATCAAGGTTTTCTTGGAATTCAGTTGGATTGGGAGTAAAGTTTTCTTAAACTGAAATCTCCAAGGTCCACAGCATCATGACCTCAGAAAAACCCAAATTTTAATAATATTTAAACCCCAGTCACTCTGCAATTCACACTACAACAGCAATGAACCTTCCAGCAGTAGCAGTGTTATCAGTTTTAGTGCTGGGCGCATCATGCGCAACACAAAATGGTAAGCAAACCAAACCGAAAAAAATAGCTCCACACAATTAAAAAATGTTTGCAGTGACTTGCGGACTTAACGAGGAGTACAAATGCGGATCTCCTTGCGTGGCCACGTGTTTTAACAGGCATTTTGGCAATTGCGCCCCCCAGTGTGAGCCTGATTGTTATTGCAAGCCTAATTTCATTAGGAGTGACCTTAAGGGACCGTGTATACCAATTGAAAAGTGCCGATTCGTCTAGACTACTTTATATCACTCAAATAGTGAGTTTTGTGGTATTTTTGTTGAAAAATGCAAGGGATTTGACATAACCTTAGATATTTTAGTTTAAGTGAAAGGGGGCTGAGGCTGGATAATTTAAATGTAGGAAATTACTTACGTGGTGCTTGAATTCGTCATTGAATCACTAGTTTATGTTTTAAGTTACTATAAATAAACTTTTATTTAATTAAAAAAATTAAAAATACAGAAAAATTGTCAACTGTCAGACTTGACTTGACAGCATGACGTGATAGTGTTTTGGTTCTACTCTTTTGCATTAGTGTGAGAGAGATGGCTGCAAATTGGTGGCGCACTAGATCAGTAAAACTACAAAAGGAAACTGGATGGGATACTTTATTTTTATTTTACTTGCAGTGTTGATGTTCGTACATATCGTATTTATTAATTTAATTAAAAAATGTTAATTATTACCTTGCAAAATATTATTACGCCTTTATATGGCGTGTACAGTATCAAAATAAGGTCAATGAGTAACAACAGGCGTAATTACACAACTTTATTGCTTTGTGTATGTCTGTAAAAGGCAAAATTGCTGTTTTCTGGTTATTTACTGAAACACATGGTCGAGACAGCACTGTTTCAAAGTAAATCACTGTCCAATACAGGGTGTAGTAGGTTTAAATGAGATGTTTGGATGAATGGTTGCTGTATTTGCAGTTGCCTACATTACAGGCATTTTAAAATTGGCTGGACGCCATCAAGGAAAAAACAAAATGGGGGGCTTCGACCGAACGGAACCGAGTTCCCCCAGTATTCGGTGTGGCCTTGACTGGTGTTTTCACTCCTAAAATTACAGAATTATATACACACACAGACAGAGTCGTGTAGTCGGCCTTAAGTCATTGTAAATCGACCTTAAAAAAGCCTTTAATCGTGTGATGTTTTGGTTGTTGTGATCGCCAATACAAAGTGTTGCATTGTTTTTTGAGGTTAGGCGTGACTAATAAGGTGGGTAATTGTTATCACCATTGTGTGTGTGACTACAGACTACAATTTACTTTGTTTTAATTGATATTTTGTTGACATGAAATGTTTATTGATTTGGGGTGCGATTGCGCCATATATTTTTGTATCGCAGCAGGCGGCGCCAGCCCTGACACACTTTTTGTTGACAATTTGGCAACACCGCTGCGGCCCTTTACGCATTGCAACATGTCTCCACAAGGTGTTAACCAGCCTAAACAAGCGTTAAAATTACCCCTTAATAACCGTCAACCTCCTAATAGCAAAAATTAGCATATAAATGACGTCATCATTTGTTTAGTTGTGTTTTTTTTCTCGTCACGTGACTGGAAAAAGCACAGACAATTTAGACTATGCCTCATAGTAGATTGCCATGACGTCACAATCGGTAAAACAATGTTGGTATTTTGTGACGTCATCTTAATTTACTTTGATTTCCCGTGTAGAAAACATTATTATTTTTGACAGCTGTCACACACCATGTGGTTCTAAAGTTTGTTGGTTTAGTGCTTGTATTTATAGATTTTAATTACTAGTCGGCGGTGGAATTAAAGTTAACCTAAAAACATCATTTTTAGAATAACAACCAATGGCGATGTATCCTGGTCAACATCCGGTCGCCATTGGCTGGCAACAGTACCACAACGCTTATCCTACCATCCACTACCAGCAACCACCGGGCGTGGCCAATGGTTATGGTTGGCATGGTAACGGTTATGGGTGGCAACTGGACCCAAAGGCGTGGCAAACCCCGCCCATTTATCCCACCGTTAACGACCAAATGGTGGAGGAGCCGATCATTCAAGTCGAAAAGGTCCAGAAACAAAACGCATGGGTGAGTTGTATTTTGCCCTTTAAATTGAAATATTGTACTATACTGTATACACGTTCATTTACCTGCCTGCCTATTAGAATGTGTCTGGATTTTTTATGGAGGTAAGTTGTCTGTCAATATCCACACATAACCTATAAAAAACGCAAAACACAAAAAAAAATGTCCAAATTCTCTGTTTTACTGTGAAACCCCAAATGAGTTGCTGGTATATCGCGTCCAATTGCTCTAGCCGACCGCAAAGTTCCTGCTCGAGCAGGTCATCGAGTCCTTGTAGCCGCCCTACGAGCCCTTATTACTGTTGTTACGTCCCTTCCTGTTGTTTTCCCTGCCCTCCGTGTTCCCCTTGTCCTACTTTGGAATGTTTGCCGCCCAAACGCAGGGAGAAAATCTCGGATTTTGCCTCAGGAGGTGGTGCACCCCCTTCAGATTCTAAGGATCGTCTGAAGAAGGGTAAGGGTGGGAAAGGACACAAAGGTGGTAAAGGAGAGAGGTGGAAGGAAAGGAAAGAGTGGAGGGAAAGGAAAAGGAGGAGGGAAGGTAAAAGGAGGAAAAGGCAAGAATAAGTCAGAAGGAGGAGGAGGAGGTAAAAAACCTGGAGGTGATGGGAATAATAAGAAGAGAAACGAAAAGGGTGATGCTGAAGCAACTGATAAACCTTCAAAACAGCAGGATGTAGGTGGAAAAGAACCAGAACAACCTCAAGGAAGTGAAGGAGCAACAAAGGAAGGTACAACAACTTCACCAGACGCTGTTAAACCAGACCAAACTCTAACAAACTCAACGTGCACCCCCAGACAGCCTTTAGGGACTTTAGGCATTTGCCCCAACCCTTACTGCCCTTCAAACCTTCGCAAACAACGCCCACCCCCAATGAAATGCTACTGCAAAAGAAATAAACCACCGAAATATGAAATATGCCCGAAATGTGGCAAGAAAAAACGCCCCAAAACCCAAAAGGCTTGCAGAAACCCCCTCCCAGTGACAACAGCCCTACTAAAATCCGCTCACGTCATAAAGTTGTAACACTGGTTGCCTATAGAACATTTCTGCCAAAGTCAACTTCAAAGTGTTTTTTTTCAATATCAAGGAGGGAAGGGAAAAGAAGGAAAAAGCTAAAATAAGTCAGAAGAAGGAGGAGGTAAAGAACCTGGAGGTGATGGGAATAATAAGAAGAGAAACGAAAAGGGTGATGGAGGTGATGGTGAAGCAACTGATAAACCTTCAAAACAGCAGGATGTAGGAGGAAAAGAACCAGAACAACCTCAAGAAAGTGAAGGAGCAACAAAGGAAGGTACAACAACTTTACCAGATGCTGTTAAACCAGACCAAACTTACCGTGCACCCCCAGACTGCACCAAAACATGAAATGTGGCAAGAACAAACGCCCAAAAACCCAAAAGGCTTGCAGAAAATCCGCTTACGTCATAAAGTTGTAACACTGGTTGCCTATAGAGAATTTCTGCCAAAGTCAACTTCAAAGTGTTTTTTTCTCGTGTGTGTGGCAAATTTTAGCCCAAATGTGGGATGCGTTCCTAAGCCGGGCCTGTCAATCTTGCGAAGGGTTTGGCACCCCGAAAACCACTTACAACAAGCGCAAACTGGACATCAACTCGATCGAGTACCAAAGCTACATCCGAAGGGACGTTTTAGGGTACCTGGACAAGTATGCGATGCCCCCTAAACGCGACCAGGTTAAAGGGAAAAAACCGCCCGCGTCCAAACTGCGACCAGTTTATTTAAGGGTGGAACCCGCCCCTAAGTTGGAGGGGAAACCCAAAGAGGTGTGCGGATGCTCGAAACCTGCAGGAACCAAAAGTGAAGTCACAGTAGACAGCGATCGGGGATTCACCCTATCTGGGAACGTGAGCGTTAAATGCCCTGTGGGGTATTGTGAGTTGGTTAGAAAGAGACAGAGCGCTAAAGTGAAGAAAGGACCGACCGTAAAAACTCCAGAACCTGAAGAAGTCTCTAAAGAACCGAAACCTTGTAAGCGCCACCCTGTTTTGATACTGCGCAAGAAAAGAGTGGTTAACACAACGGAGGAACCTGCGCAAATGCTAGAGAAGTTAGGGAGGTTCAGTTTGTGTTGGGTGAGTGGTTTTTACACTGATCTATTTCCCATTAAATATCTCGGTTATTTGTAATTTTTGGTTAAAAGAAAGCCAAAAGTACAAGCTACATTTTGACGTTTGAACGAGCCTTCTAGCTGTCATAGAGACCAAGTTAGTGGCTGTCAAATTGTGACATTTTTAAAAAACTTGTTTACTGACACTGCTCTATTTCCCATTAAATATCTGGGTTATTTGTCATTTTTGGATAGAAATTGTATTTAGCTAAAAGAAAGCCAAAAGTATAAGCTACATTTTGACGTTTGAACGAGCCTTCTAACTGTCAAAAAATAGGGAAACAAAAAAATGTCATTAACGGGTCACTGCCAAAAGTTGTGACATTTTTAAAAAACTTGTGACAGTTTGACACTGCAAATCACGTGACATTTTCTATTTTCTCGGTAAATATCTCGGTTATTTGTCATTTTTGGAAAAAATTGTATTTAGCTAAAAGAAAGCCAAAAGTATAAGCTACATTTTGACGTTTGAACGACCTCCTAACTGTCATAGGGACCAAGTTAGGGGCTGTCAAATTGTGACATCTTTAAAAAACTTGTTTACTGACACTGCTCCATTTCCCATCAAATATCTCGGTTATTTGTAATTTTTGGACAAAAATTGTATTTAGTTAAAAGAAAGCCAAAAGTATAAGCTACATTTTGACGTTTGAACGAATCTCCTAGCTGTCATAGCAATCAAGTTAGGAGCTGTCAAATTTTGACATTTTTTAAAAACTTGTTTTAAGTTAAAATCATGAATTTTTAACGGTTTCCATGATTGCGTGCATAAACTGCTCACCACCTGAAATAATCGAGACCATTCTAAATGCCCTAAATAGATCCGGAAATAGCAAAATCCATCGATTCACTGTAACTTGTTGCCCTTTGTGCCCCCAATTCTTTTGTAAAAAACCTACAAACTAATTTAGTTAACGCATCAGTTTCTATAGGCGCGAATCCCTTCGGGAATCCAGGAAAATGTATTAAAAACGTTGATAATATCCTTATCTCTCTAACATCCTGTTCACATTTAAACCAGTTAGTAGTTTCGCGTTGTTTGTTTCGCACCGGTTAAGTCATGGAGGCAACGATCACCAGGACCTGGGTGGAGAACCCTCCAAGGGCCACCTACACCTTCCCGAAGATGTCCGCCAAGTGCAGGATAGCACCGGCAAAGGAGAATGCGAAAAGTGTTACCAGAAGAATTTATTTTCAAAATTTTGACCTTCCTCGAAGGGATGACATTCCTTACATCGATTCTGACGAAGGGCGTTGCGTGGTGGTTAAAAGGGCGCAAGTGGAGAAAAGTAGGGATTTTTTGAAAAATAACCCTCCCAAAACAATTTTCAAGGTATGTTTTATTGCAAAATTTGCTCAAAAATGCTTACTCTGTAAATTAAGAGAAAATTTGACCCTCTAAATATCTCAAAAACATTGTACGTCATGTTGTAGTACTTGAAAAGCGGAATCGAATTCTGTGATCAGTTCACTGGATGCAGAACGTCATTCTGAACATTTTTGGTCTCTTACAAAATGTCTGTAACTCTAACCGATTCCGAGATATTTGACTTTTTTTGAAAGTTGCTCTTGTTTTTTGGAATTTGTATCAAAATTTTCAAAATGCTCTATCTCGGTTATTTTTTGGGTTACAGCGACCGTAAAAACCTCAAAATGTTTGCCTTGAACCACCTTTTCACCTGGTTCTAACTTCAACACGATCAGACACAGACAGGGTGGTCAAAAAAAGTAGCTAAATTGAAAACTAAAGTTCTGTTGCAAAATTTCCGTAACTCTTACCGTTTCCGAGATATTTGACTTTTTTTTCTGGGTCTCTTGCGAAATTTCCGTACTTACCGTTTCCGAGATATTTGACTTTTTTTGGAAAAAAAAAAAAAATTGAAAATTCTGTATCTCGGTTATTTTTTGGGTTACAGCAACCGGAAAAAGCTCAAAATGTTCGTCTTGAACTGCTCTTTCATCACGTGATGACCGCAACACGATTAAACATATACAGGATGGTCAAAAAATTGGTGAAATTTGAAACAAACACTTTGCAGGTTGTGACTGTGTTTAGCCAGTCTTGAGTGGGCACAAGGTTAGTTCACTGGATGCAGAACGTAATTCTGAACATTTTTGGTCTCTTACAAAATCTCTATAACTCTAACCGATTCCGAGATATTTGACTTTTTTTGAAAGTTGCTCTTGTTTTTTGGAAATTGTATCAAAATTTTCAAAATGCTCTATCTCGGTCATTTTTTGGGCTACAGCGACCATAAAAACCTCAAAATGTTTGTCTTGAACCACCTTTTCACCTGGTGCTAACTTCAACACGATCAGACATATACAGGGTGGTAAAAAAAATAGTTAAATTGAAAACTAAAGTTCTGTTAGTTGTGACCGCGTTTACTCGGTTCTAAGTGGGTGCAAACCTAGTCCACTGGATGCAGAAAGTCATTCTGAACATTTTTGGTCTCTTGCGAAATTTCCGTAATTCTTAACGTTTCCGAGATATTTTACTTTTTTTAAAAAATTACAACAAGATTTTTCAAAATTTGTATCTCGGTTATTTTTTGGGTTACAGCAACCGGAAAAAGCTCAAAATGTTCGTCTTGAACTGCTCTTTCATCACGTGATGACCGCAACACGATTAAACATATACAGGGTGGTAAAAAAAATGGTTAAATTGGAAACTAACACTTTAGTGGTTTAGTCGGTCCTGAGTCATACAGGGTGTTCCATTTAATGTAGCACAGATTAATGCTTGTGGTAATCCCTATAGTGAATCAGGTTTGACGAAACAGAGTCGTAAAAAAAATACGATACACATTTAATTGTTTGTTTGCGGTGCTTCCCAATTTAGTCATACTTTTGTGTATACAGGGTGTCCTAAATAAATAAAATTTGATCGTAGTTTGGAGAAAAGAGCAGCGGATTTCGTACGAGGGGAGGACCGCAAGACTTTTACAAGTTACGGGACGAAAACCTGGACAACGGGACTTTGTTCGAAGATCCCGAATTTCCAGCCTCCGACACGTCCCTCTATTTCAGCCAAAGACCGGACCGGTACTACGAGTGGAAACGACCTCACGTGAGTCGATCACATAAACTGATGATGGCGACGTGACGAAACGTTGCACTTGCAGGAAATCTGCGATAATCCGCAATTTTTCGTCGAGGGTTACTCCCGGTTCGATGTGCAACAGGGAGAGTTGGGGGATTGTTGGTTGTTGGCCGCCGCGGCTAATTTGACGTTGTACCATCGATTGTTTTTGCAAATCGTACCAGACGACCAAGATTTTGACGATAAATATGCGGGGATTTTCCATTTTAGGTTAGTGGTTCAAAATTGCTTCAAAGAAATTGCTTTTACAGGGAGATTTCCTTTAATAAATGGTCAGCGATGATAGGCAATAATAGACCTTATTTACATAACAAACACATTTATTAAACACAATTTTACTAAAAATTTCAACTTTCTGAGTCTTCACATGTATACAGGGTGATTTTTTGAATTAAAAAATTAACACAAAAAAATTTTTTGAAGTAAACCATTTAAAAAAAAAAACAGTAAAACATTCAAATTTGTACTGCTCCGTCCCTGATGAACCGACCAGGACGAAACTTTGCACACTTTCCTGTAATTTTACTGAAAATTCCAGCTTTCTCAGTCTTCACTTGTATACAGGGTGATTTTTTGAAGTAAACAATTTAAAAAATTAACAAAAAAAAAACAGTAAAACATTCAAATTTGTACTGCTCCGTCCCTGATGAACCGACCAGGACGAAACTTTGCACACTTTCCTGTAATTTTACTGAAAATTCCAGCTTTCTCAGTCTTCACGTGTATACAGGGTGATTTTTTGAATTAAACAATTTTAAAAAAAAAACCAGTAAAACATTCAAATTTGTACTGCTCCGTCCCTGATGAACCGACCAGGACGAAACTTTGCACATTTATTAAACACACTTTCCTGTAATTTTACTGAACATTTTTAAGTCTTCACCCGTATACAGGGTGATTTAAAAAAAAAAAACATTTGCGCAGGTTCTGGCAGTATGGCAAATGGATCGATGTGGTCATAGACGACCGGTTGCCTACCTACAACGGGCAACTAATATTCCTGCACTCGACTGAAGAAAACGAGTTCTGGAGCGCCCTTTTGGAGAAGGCTTACGCCAAACTGCACGGTTCCTACGAGGCCCTTAAGGGCGGTTCCACTTGCGAGGCCATGGAGGACTTTACTGGAGGAGTGACGGAAATGTACGAGCTGGACTCGGCGCCCCCCAACTTGTTCCAAATCATGCTGAAGGCCCACGAAAGGGCTTCGTTGATGGGATGTTCTATAGAGGTTTGAAATAAATAAATAAATAAAAAAAAATAATAAAAAAAAATCGTGCGCGTGGCTTTTGCTACAACCTGTAGAACGTTCTGGTTTTTGTCAAAATTACAAATTTTATTTGAAAACTGTCATTTTTTTCAGGATTGGTAAAGTGACTCACCCTGTATATTGTCCAATTTTTTCCAGAATTTTACTTCAGCAATTAAGACAGATACAGGGTGTTTTCAAAAATTTCAAATTTTCAAAATTTCAACTCTGGAAGCAGTTTTCTGAAAAGTTCTAGAACTATATGGAACGATTTGGAAGCATTTAAAGCGTTTGGAACGGTTTTCACCGATCAAGACAGTTTTCGAACTCTTCTAGTGTCCTGAGAGGCTCTAAAACGTTCTAACACCTTCTGGAAGGCTCTGAACAATTCTAGAACTCCATAGAATGTTCTGGCACGTTCTAGACAGTTCACGTGCACGGTTTTCTAGGACACTCTGTACACTAGAAAAGACCGGTTGATTGATCGGTTATTTTCAGCCTGATCCGAACGTTTTGGAGGCTCAAACCCCCGAAGGGCTGGTGAGGGGCCACGCTTACAGTATAACCAGAGTCCAGTACGTGGACATACAAACTCCCAATGTTACCGGAAAGATTCCATTGTTGAGACTGAGGAATCCGTGGGGGAACGAGTCGGAATGGAACGGACAATGGAGCGACGGCTCGCCAGAATGGAGGTTCATCTCCGAGTCGGAAAAGGAGGAGCTGGGGCTCACCTTCGACACGGACGGGGAGTTTTGGATGTCCTTCAAGGACTTCCAGAGGTATTTCAGTCGGGTGGAGATCTGCAACTTGAATCCCGACTCTTTGTCGGAGGAGGAGCTGGAGGAGGGTAACAAGAAGAAGTGGGCGATGTCGGTGTTTGATGGGGAGTGGGTGCGGGGAGTTACTGCGGGAGGTTGCCGTAATTTCTTAGGTGAGTGCCAAATTTTAATACGTTAACGACCATTTATAATTCTAGAACGTTTTGGAATGTCCTAGCACTTTCGGGAAGGTTTAACGTTCCGGAGTCTTCTGGAAGATTCTAGAATACCAGCACTTTAGCACGTTCTGAATGATTCTAGAACGTTTTGGAGTGTCTTAGCTCTTTCGGGATGGTTCGGGAAGGTTCTCAAACATTCTGGAAGCCTTTCAAAGTGTTCTGAAAAGATTTGAAACCTTCTAGACAGTTCTAAAACTTAGTGTAGAATGTTTTTAGCACGTTCTGGAAGCTTCAGAAAAGTTTTTTTAATGTTCTAGCACGCGTTCTGAAAACCTTCTAGAAGATTCTAGAACGTTTTGAAAACCTTCTAGAATGTCTTAGCACTTTCGGGAAGGTTCTCAAACATTCTGGAAGCTTTCAAAGTGTTCAGAAAAGATTTGAAATCTTCTAGACAGTTCTTAAACTCTGTAGAATGTTTTAGCACGTTCTGAGAAGCTTCAGAAAGTTTTTTAATGTTCTAGCACGTTCTGAATGATTCTAGAACGTTTTGGAATGTCTTAGCTCTTTCGGGAAGGTTCTCAAACATTCTGGAAGCTTTTAAAGTGTGAATATACGCGTTTTTTCTGGATGTAGAGTCGTTCTGGCACAACCCTCAATACAGGGTGACCCTAACCGAAGTGGATGAGGGTGACGACGAGGGCAATTGCACTCTAATTGTGGCCTTAATGCAGAAGAACCGCAGACAAATCCGCAGCACTGGAGCTGACCTCCTCACCGTAGGTTTTGCTATATACCACGTGAGTCGCGTAGCATTAAATCGGACTGGCGGTAAGTCCAAGTGTTACAGTTACCCTATCCGGACCGAGTGCCGAAACCTTTGGACATGAACTTCTTCAAGTACAACGCATCAGTGGCGCGCTCTCCCTCTTTTATCAATTTAAGAGAGGTTTCCTGTCGTTTCAAACTACCCCCAGGTACCTACTGCATCGTGCCGTCCACCTTTGACCCGAACGAGGAAGGAGAGTTTATGCTGAGAGTCTTCTCGGAGAACCAGAATATAATGGAGTACGCGTCTGATTCGGCTTCGTGGAGGGCGCCCAGGGAGGTGGAGGAGGAGGAGGATGACGTGGAGAACACTCCCAATTATCCTCCTCCAGCGCCGCCTTCCTCTGACCCTCCTACCGCGCCCGGTTACCCTAGTTACCCTCCTTCCTACCCTGGCTACCCCCAGTCTGGTGGGTATCCCCCAGCACCTGCGGGTTATCCCCCAGCACCTGCTGGTTACCCTCCTCAGACACCTGGAGGATATCCCGGTTATCCTGGGGGGTATCCGCCTCCGGGGGCTTACCCCGGATACCCTGGGGGTGGTTATCCGGGAGGTGGGTATCCAGGTTACCCGCCACAACAGCCTCCTCCGCCTCAAAACAGAAATAAAGGGGATCCGATACTAAATTTCTTCAATAAGTTATTCAAATAGGTTTTTAAGCCAAAATGATACTCCACAATACGTGTTTTAAAAAAAAAAAAACATTTGTTTTGGCCACTCTGTATATGCTTAATTGTATTGCGGTTTACAGAATGGGAAAGTTCAAGAAGAACATTTTACGTTTACGTAACTTTTAATGCAATTTCCGCAATCGCCGGGTTTTGCAAATTTGTTTTTTTGTTGCCAGGTCTCCCGTTAAAACGGTATATCTACACAATCTAACACAGTTTTCGAAACAAGACGATTTTTGAGATTTATAACAGTTATTTCGACAATTGTCACGTGACCATCTAGCTAAATAGTCTTTTACAATCACGTGACAACTGTCACTAATGTCAAAAAGTACGGTTTTTATAGCAAGAATCAATGATTAAAATGTTTGACAACTATTCTACTAAGTTCTAAACTAAGTCTCTACCGTTTTTTTGACTAATTATTCTACCACCATTAAAAATATTTTGACTTGGCAACATTGCTTTCAGGTAATGTTTATACAGGGTGTCCAAAAACCCCATAACCCTTCAAATTAACGCAAAATGGCCTAATAGAAACCCTGTTTTAATGACATTGGATTTTTTTGTTGCATTTTTTTTAACCAGATGACTCGACTACATAAGTTATAAGAATCTCCCTTATTTATCTCTGTTTTTTTAATTTAATAATAAGTTTTTCTTTCTCTCTTTTTTGAATGCTTTTTTTTTTGTTTAGCATGTTTTTTGTTTGTACTTAATAATGTGTGTACATACTTCTCTCTCTGTTTTAGCTGTTTTGGTTGTGTTTTGTTTTTAACGACTTTTTTTGTATTTAATAATAATAATATTTTCAAAAAGTGTACATAAGTTAGTTTTTTACAAAAAGTTTAATAAATCGAAGCTGTATTCAGGACGCTTTTGTGCAATTTGTACCTTCTCAATCTATCTCACTCCAATCATTAATCCCCTCCCTCTCTATTACAGGGAAAACGACCAGCCAATCGGTTACGGCCATTTAGACGACAAAGTAAGTATTCAACAATCGAATTATCCCGAAAAAATGCACAATTAAATCCTTCACCCGGTTGCCAAATTGACCATCCTTGACCCCGTCCTCACTCCTGTTGAAGAACCTCAAATCCAGAAAGTTCAGAGCGACGTGGCACCACCGCGGGTATTAATTTTACCGTATGTTTGCCCTGTCAGTGGTTCTAAAACAGTTCAGAGTATACAGGTCGCTGAAGTGGCAACGTCGCCCCAAGTCGACCAGGAGACCGATAAAGTGTACGAAACCTTCTTGAAATTGGCTGGGGAGGACAAGGAGGTGGATTGGAAGGAATTGAAGGAGATTCTGGATTATTCCATGAGTGCAGGTCAGTAAATGTCAATTTTCAAAAAAAAATCGAATATCTCGAAAACGGTTAGAGTTACGGAGATTTTGTTTTTTGAACACCTTGTATATGTTTAATCGTGTTGGGGTTAGTACAAGGTGAAAGAGCAGTTCAAGACGAACATTTTGAGCATTTTACAGTCACTGAAACCCCCAAAATAGCGGAGATATGGAATTTTCAAAATTTTGATAAAATTTACAAAAAAAGTTGAATATCTCAGAAACGGTTCGAGTTACAGACATTTTGTAAGAGACCAAAAATGTTTAGAAAGACTTTCTGCACCCAGTGGACTAGGTTTACACCAACTTAGAACCGGGTAAATGTGGTCACAACTGGCAGAGCGTTAGTTTTCAATTTAACTGTTTTTTGAACACCGTGTATATGTTCAATCGTGTTGGGGTTAGCACAAGGTGAAAGAGCAGTTCAAGACGAACATTTTGAGCTTTTTACAGTCACTGAAACCCCCAAAATGGCGGAGATATGGAATTTTCAAAATTTTGATAAAATTTACAAAAAAAGTTGAATATCTCAGAAACGGTTAGAGTTAGGGACATTTTGTAAGAAACCAAAACAAAAAGGTAAAAAAACACATATAACTGTCAAAAACATAACTTTATAACTTAAATAGCACAACAATAACGTTAAACAATAATTTCCTCCGTTGAAACTGGCGCGCCATCTGGTGGCGTGCGACAGAAAGGACAAAACCCTTTCTGCAACAGCTGCAACTCAAAATCGTCCACGTGGAAGGGCTTAAAACAGCTATCGCACATCGAAATGCGCAATTCAGGCAGGATGTTCTTGTAGAAGCGCCATCTGACGGGCTCCGGCCATTTACAAACCAGCACACTGGCGCCATCTAGGTCTCGGAGCTGTTGCCGGTTCAGTTTGATCGGTTCGTATTTCCCGTCACCCTCCCCTTTGAAGACAAACGGATCGTCCCGGTGGTTTTCCGTATGGTTGAGTTGTAGGGTTTGTTGGTTTTCATCGATCAAGGTTTCGGTGACGTGTTCTTCAAGCACCTGGGGAGGAGATTCGATCAAACGCAGCCCTTCTTCGTCGGTGAGGTCGTCTTCGAGGGTAAACTCCAGCAGGGGGAGCAGTTCGAAGCTGACGAAGGAGAAAACGAAGGGTTGACCGCAGTTTACGCACGCGTTTTGGGTTGCAATCAAAGGATTGTAAGTGGAACACCTGGATTGAGTAAAGTAAAGCTTAAATTTGAACTCACGTGGTTCATTTACAGGGTGGTCTAGTTTTAAGGTTTAAATATGTGAATTTGTAGTCAAAAATTCTAGAGAAAGTAGTTTTTCATGTCTACAAGTCAATTTTCAAGACTAAAGTCTGTCAATTTGTCTGAAAACTATCACGACTGACACAAAGACAGTTTTTAAGCTTCTCAAGTCAATTTTCACAGTTTCCAAGTCAATTTTCAAGACTTCTCAAGTCGATTTGCACAGTTTCAAGTCAATTTTCACAGTTTCCAAGTCAATTTTCAAGACTAAAGTCTGTCAATTTGTCTGAAAACTATCACGACTGACACAAAGACAGTTTTTAAGCTTCTCAAGTCAATTTTCACAGTTTCCAAGTCAATTTTCAAGACTAAAGCCTGTCAATTTGTCTGAAAACTATCACGACTGACACAAAGACAGTTTTTAAGCCTCTCAAGTCAATTTTCAAGACTAGAGTCTGTCAATTTGTCTGAAAACTATCACGACTGACACAAAGACAGTTTTTAAGCTTCTCAAGTCAATTTTCACAGTTTCCAAGTCAATTTTCAAGACTAAAGTCTGTCAATTTGTCTGAAAACTATCACGACTGACACAAAGACAGTTTTTTAGCTTCTCAAGTCAATTTTCACCGTTTCAAAGTAAATTTACTGCTTTCTAAGTCAATTTTCAAATCTAAAGTCTTTCAATTTGTCTGAAAACTCTGAAAACTGACTACAAAGAAAAACTTTCGAGTATAGTCAACTGGATACCAGAAATGGTAGTTGTTGTGCAACATCTGGCGACATCTGTACTCAACTGTATGAGTTAGAAAGTACAAATGGCGAATAACGGGAACGAGGAAAAGTAAAGTAAAGGTCAGAGGATTGGAATTGATAAACAAAACCTTACCATTTTGAACCAATCAGATCGGTGTTTACCGAATGGTGCTGTTTCTAGATTTGAGAACGCCATTTGTACTTTCTAACTCATAGAGTTGAGTACAGATGTCACCAAATGTTACACAACAACAACTATCTTTTGTAACTATAGTTGTTCCAAATTTGATCAAAATTATTAACCTTTAAAACTGGACCACCCTGTACAACATACCTATAACACATGGGCAGCAATTCTTCTGGATCGTGGTAGGGACGCGCTCTAATAGCCACCGTGGCAATTTCCAGTTGCTCTTCAAACTTTTCAGGCACCCGCAACTGGACGATTTTGTCCAGCATTTGTTTGGCCAACTTGTTCGCCCCCAACTTCCGGGCCTGTTTCGCCAAAGTGAAGTATACGGCAAACGCCGACACTCCCGCAGGTTTCGTCCTGGCAATTTCCACCATCAGGTACCTGGAAATGTTGAAAAGTGCTTCGGGCATGTACGCTGTAAACGGTTCTGCCAGGTATCTGTGAACGGTCTCGTAAGCGTAGTAAATCTCAGCCAGTCGCTCGTGGTTCGTGTTTCTGGATTGTCTGGACGTGATCCAGTAGTAGAAACTTGCGTCCTGGAATCGGTGCTCGGAAATTGCGTTTGCGCTCAGTTGTTTGAACAGTTTGAAGGATTGTTCACTCTGGCCGGCTTTGTGGAACGCCTTCTGAGCTTGGATGAAGTGGTCATTTTCGGCCAACCAATGAGCGTAGGGAACATAGACGTTAGCCTGCAAGTGCGGTTGATCTTGGACTATTGCAAAGGCTTGAGGCCACTCGTTGGCCTCAATGTGGAGTTGCAGGATTGAGGCTGAATCTCCCAGCTTCCTGTACACTTCCGCAGCCAAATTGGGTTGGTTTAGTTGCTTCAAGTGTTGTGCTATTAAACTTAACGAAGTTGAGTCTTGTTGTTTATCCAGTTTTCTTGCCAGATCGATTAGGAGTTCGCTCCAATTTTTCTCAGCGTAAATCTGGATTGCTGCCTGATAGTCTTGGATTGAAATGTACATATCTGCTGCAGCTTTGTGTTCTTGAATGTTTCTGGCCCACTCAGCTTTCTGTTTGATTAGGTCGTTGTTGTTTTCTGGATTTAAATACTCCTGAGCCTCATCGAACATTCTTAAGTCAGTGTACATTGTCAAGGCTTTGTCTGGCTCTCCAGCTTTTTGGTACAACCGTGCAGCCTCCTTGAATTTTCCCTTCATTGCCAGTACATCACCCAGAATAACCTCTTTACTACACTCAGATTTTAGATCCTCAATTAGTTCCAAATAGGTGAAGTCTTGCAGTTTAATGAATGCTAGTCTGGCCACCTCAAATTCCATTCTCTCCAAAGCGCTGTGTGCCAGATCCTCCCAGTCACCTTCGGTGACCCCCAAACAAGCAATTTTATAAGCCTCAAAATATAGTTTACGCTCTATGAACTGATACATTGGTGCGCTTAGAGGCAGCTCCAAAACAGTGATGTTAGAGTCGTTGAGACAGAAAGCTTTAGAACCACTCAACCCCACTAAAAATCCACTCAACTTCTGCACGTGAGGAGGGAAGTCCATTACCTTCACCCTCAACTCACCTCCACCACTAAACCCCAACATCTCCTCGTACATCAAATTGAAGCTGCAGCTGGTGACGTTGTTCTCCTGGTAGCACAACTCCGAATTCCTGAACACTTGCAGCAATCCAGACTCGTCCACCACAGCCAACTTGAGTTTGTTCACGCTAACGTCCAGACACCGCACCCCCTCCCCCACCTTGATCTTCTTCAGGGGGTGGATGTTGTCCAAGTGGACTTCCCACACGTCGCCGTTCTTCAGGCCGAGCGACAAACCTTCCTTACCGGGAGGACCGCCAAAGTTTTTGATGTAACGAATCGGGCTGGGGAAGTGCCATTCTTTGTCTTTATCCCCGTTGAAGAAGACGCTTTGGAGGGTTTGTTCCTGACAGACTACCAGGTGGTTGCTGGCGATTACTAGGAGGCTGCAGTCCAGTTTTTGGGCAATCTTCTCCTTGGCTCTGTAGTGCATGTCGTTGCTGTCTTTGGAGTAGAGCTCGTAGATTACCACACGTTCAGGGAGTTGCACCTGCAATTTTTTTAGGTTAGAGTTAGTTTAGTTAGTTTGCCCAGACAACTTACCGCGAGTCGATCAGTGTAGATGGCAATTTTTTTGATGAGATCCCTGCATTTTATGCGCACCTTCTGCTCTGTAATTAAATGTTGTATGATCACATCAGTCATGTTCTCCCTGTAAGCGTAGCGTTCCCTGTACAACCCATGCACCATATTGAAAACCAGCTGGTAGAAGGCTATAGTACCATCCTCGCACCCCAAAGCCACATAGCTACCGCTAGGATCAGCTTCACAGCACCACACCCAGGAGTTTTGTGGTTCTCCAATCATCCCAAGTTTGATCCCCTCCCTAGTGTACAACTTACAGCACTTGTTCATTCCGGCAATCAGTACAAACTCCCCCTAGGGAAGTAACGCGCTCTTAAAGCATTAAAGCCTAAATTCCTCTCTTTGCCCACTGGTTTCCCCCCCAAAGTGTAGAAAGACAACGTGCGGTTCCAATCGGTGACGCACAGAACGTCGTTTGGTTCTTGGGGGTAGGTGCTCCAAGAAATGGCCCACAAAGCCGCCCCTCCAGGTCGCTCCACCCTCCCTTTTTCCTCCCCCAGCTTGTTTCTGATCGACACCACCCCATTGTTCAGTGCCAACGCCAAATACTGTCCGTCGTTCGTCCAGGAGCACGAATTGATGCGCACTGACACTTTGTGCTTCTGAACCGCTTTCTGATCGCTGCTCCAGAAAGCAAAGTCGCTCAGAGCACAACTGGCCAACTGATGCTCAACGGGTTAAAGGACAAACACTGTACTGAGTCGTTGTGGCTGTATTTGAGCAATCCTTCCAGTTTGCTGGACCAAATGATGACGGTCTTGTCAGCGCTACCGCTGGCGAATTTTTCCCCGTTTTTCGCGTAGGATACTGCGTGTACTTTGTCCTTGTGCCCTTTAAGGAGCTGGATGAGAGTACCTTCGGATGCGTCATAGACCAAAACATGGTTGCCACCTGCTACGATCAGTTGCGTCCCGTCTGGTTTAAAGCACATGTCGTAGATGCTGGAAAATTGAAACTGTGTTACTTTTTGTTTTTTTTTTTGAACACTCTGTATACGTTCAATCGTATTGCGGTTAGCACGAGGTTAAAGAGCAGTTCGAAATGAATATTTTAAGCTTTTTACAGTTACTGAGACTCCAAAAATGACCGAGTTACAGAATTTTCAAAATTTTGATGAAATTTACAAAAAAACTCGAATATCTCGGAAACGGTTAGAGATACGGAAATTTTGTAAGAGACCAAAAATGTTCAGGACGACTTTCTGCACTCAGAGTAAAACTTAACTCAATTTCCAAAAAAAAAAAATAAGTGGAATATCTCGGAAATTTTGACTAAAAATGTTCAGATACATCCTTGCATTCAAACGTAAATAACTCCCTTATTTGGCCTACTTTTATAAAACTTTTATATGTCCATGGAAAGCTAATGAAATGGACTATCCAAAGATATACCATTTTGGTTTGTAGCTTTTACCATTCGGCCGCCAGAGGGCGTTAAAATTGACCACTCTTTCTTTCAACATTTTGTGACACTGTTGCTTTCAAACGTCAATAACTCCCTTATTTGGGCTACTTCTATAAGACTTTTATATGTCTATGGAAAGCTAATGAAATGGACTATCCAAAGATATACTCATTTTGGTTTGTAGCTTTTACCATTTGGCCGCCAGAGGGCGTTAAAGTTGACCACTCTTTCTCTCAACATTTTGTGACACTGTTGCTTTGAAACGTCAATAACTCCCTTATTTGGGCTACTTCTATAAGACTTTTATATGTCTATGGAAAGCTAATGAAATGGACTATCCAAAGATATACTCATTTTGGTTTGTAGCTTTTACCATTTGCCCGCCAGAGGGCGTTAAAGTTGACCACTCTTTCTCTCAACATTTTGTGACACTTTGTTGCTTTCAAACGTCAATAACTCCCTTACATGGCCTACTTCTATAAGACTTTTATATGTCCATGGAAAGCTAATGAAATGGACTATCCAAAGATATACTCATTTTGGTTTGTAGCTTTTACCATTCGGCCGCCAGAGGGCGTTAAAGTTGACCACTCTTTCTCTCAACATTTTGTGACACTGTTGCTTTCAAACCTAAATAACTCCCTTATATGGCCTACTTCTATAAAACTTTTATATGTCTATGGAAAGCTAATGAAATGGACTATCCAAAGATATCTAATTTTGTTTTGTAGCTTTTACCATTTGACCGCCAGAGGGCGTTAAAGTTGAGACTCTTTTTTTCAAATTTTTTAATCACTTTTACACTTACCTTTGTCCATTTTTGTCGCTGTCCTGAATCCGATCCACCCATTTGGGTACAGTCCTCATATTTCCCAACAATTAACCTTCTAAACTACCACGTAAAACCCTTTGAAACCCCACTGAAAACCTTCAAAATACATAATAACTACTCATGTTGACATATACAACTGGTGTTACCAAGACAACGACCTTTGTCCATGGTGCCCAGGCAACGTTGCCACGTTTTGAGTATGTTTTAACTGGTCTGATGCAGAAGCGAACCCGATCGAGTGGTACCACCGCAAAGCGGAGACGGCAACACCGCCCAACCGCGTCGAAACCGACTCGTTTGTTATGCAACTCCTGGGGCTAATTTGCGGCCATTTTTGCCCCGGGGATGACGCTACCAAGACCAAAATCACCACCACCATGGCTGGTAGGTGCAACGTTGCCAAGTTGGTCTAGTAGATGCATGAATTATGAATTACAGTGTTGTCAAATTGCATGACTGTTTTGTCTTACTAATCACAGAATTTAAGGCAACCATCCACTCACACATGACTATGTTTACATTTGATTAAACCAACCAAAATTGAGTAGGTTTACACTTTTATAGAATTAACCACGCAATCTGGAGGGTTCTCCAAAGACGTTTGCCGTAGCATGATCGCCATGTTGGATTCGGACCGGTCAGGGAAGTTAGGTTATGAAGAATTCAAATCGTTGTGGACCTCCCTAAGAACCTGGAAGGTTCGAAATTCAATTGTTTGGGTACCAAAACTATAATTTAAGAGTTACAGAACGTGTGGACGTTATACGATACTGATAAGTCAGGAACCTTCAGCGGATTTGAGCTGCGAAACTGCCTGGAATCGGCAGGGTACCAGCTCAACAATCGGGTACTTAACATCCTGATGCACCGATACGGAAATCGAAACGGTGAAATCAAGTTTGATGATTTTATAATGTGCGCCTGCAAGGTGAAGACTATGATTGGTAAGTTTGTTCAATAAAATTTGAGTTTATCGCTGATTTTTCGTTTTTTTCAGACATTTTCACTGGGAAAGACAAAACTGGAGTGGACGCGGCCACTTTCAACCTCCAAGAATGGCTGGAATGCACTCTTTATACTTAAAACAATCAGTTTTTTTACTCTAAAATTGCTTGTTTTGTGCTAATAAATTGATTTAAACGCTATCCATATTTATATGAGCAGTGTCCAAAAATTAGTTTGTCATGAGTTTGTCGCCCTCTAGAGGCCAAACGACTAAACCGATTAACTAAACGAGAGGGGATATTTTCTGAAAACTGACTTTTTGGGCTACATTTTTGCTTCAATGACATTTTCACGTCAACTGTCAAATAAGCGAGTTATTCAAGGTCAAAGTGAGCAGTGTCTAAAAATTAGTTTGTCATGACTTTGTCGCCCTCTAGCGGCCAAACGACTAAACCGATTAACTAAAAAGGGATATTTTCTGAAAACTGACACTTTGGGCTAGATTTTTGCTTCAATGACATTTTCACGTCAACTGTCAAATAAGCGAGTTATTCAAGGTCAAAGTGAGCAGTGTCCAAAAATTAGTTTGTCGCCCTCTAGCGGCGAAACGACTAAACCGATTAACTAAATGGTGATATTTTCTGAAAACTGACACTTTGGGCTACATTTTTGCTTCAATGACATTTTCACGTCAACTGTCAAAGAAGCGAGTTATTCAAGGTCAAAGTGAGCAGTGTCCAAAAATGTGTTTGTCATGACTTTTTGCCCTCTAGCGGCCAAACGACTAAACCGATTAACTAAAAAGGGACATTTTCTTAAAATTGACACTTTGGGATACATTTTTGCTTCAATGACATTTCACGTCAACTGTCAAATAAGCGAGTTATTCAAGGTTAAAGTGAGCAGTGTCCAATAATTAGTTTATCATGACTTTATCGCCCTCTAGCGGCTAAACGACTAAACTCATTAACTAAAGTGGGGATACTTTCTGAAAAGTGACACTTTGGGCTACATTTTTGCTTCAATGACATTTTCACATCAACTGTCAAATGAGCGAGTTATTCAAGGTCAAAGTGAGCATTGTCTAAAAATTAGGTTGTCATGACTTTGTCGCCCTCTAGCGGCCAAACGACTAAACCGATTAACTAAAAAGGGATATTTTCTGAAAACTGACACTTTGTGCTAGATTTTTGCTTCAATGACATTTTCACGTCAACTGTCAAATAAGCGAGTTATTTAAGGTCAAATTGAGCAGTGTCCAAAAATTAGTTGGTCATGAATTTGTTGCCCTCTAGCGGCCAAGCGAGTAAACCGATCAACCTAAAAGGGATATTTTGTGAAAACTGACACTTTGGGCTAGATTTTTGCTTCAATGACATTTTCACGTCAACTGTCAAATAAGCGAGTTATTCAAGGTCAAAGTGAGCAGTGTCCAAAAATTAGTTTGTCGCCCTCTAGCGGCCAAACGACTAAACCGATTAACTTAAAAAGGATATTTTCTGAAAACTGACACTTTGGGCTACATTTTTGCTTCAATGACAAAATTTTTACGTCAACTGTCAAGTAAGACATTTTGGGGTCTATTGTGTAGAAAAATAAAGCTTGTAACCTAAAATGTACGGTAAATTTTAAAAATTTCCGTGTAAACCATAAACTTTGTTATAGTGCATTGACTTACTTAAGTGAGTACTTTGACTGCCATCTACACCACTTTCCTGGAACCAGCAAAAAAATCATTGAAATGACGGGAAGCTAAATTTACAGTTTCCTGTAAATGGTTGTATTGACTGGCGGCTAAGTGGCGCCGCATGTCTGTCAAATATATTTCTAAATGTCTCAGAAACAAAACATTTTTTATATAACACTTTTTGGGGTCACCCTGTAGCCTTTAGTTTGCACTAGAAAAAAGCGTATAATAATATACAGGGTGGCTCATTTGAATGAACAAACATTTTTAATTTTGCAAATGTTTAAGTCTTTTTTTTGGAACTTTTTTGAAAATTCTCAAAACTTAAATTTATAGTATTTTTTACTGTATTTTTTCACTCACACTATATAACCAGTGTGGAAAGCTTTCTCAAAGTTGCTAAGCAAACAAATTTCATAGAGCAGGGTTACTGTATAGTTCCGAAAAGTAAATAAACCAAAAACTTGAGCGGCAAACCTTAACAATGCGATATCATAACAAAAAGGGTCAGTTTCATTAGTTAATGCAAGCGGGTTCGGTTGGGTTCCTCTCGTAAATAACATCCGGGCCTCGTAAAATTTAAACTGCACCTAAATAAAGTCCTATGTATGCAAAACAAGCGTAAATTGTGTACGACAATAATTCAAGGAGCACGATAATGGGCCGTAACCGCTTTAAAATGAACTTTGTCATAGGAAAAGGGCCACTTATCCGCCATACCCGTGTAGGACCGTAATTATGTTGTCGACTGTAAACACCCTTAAGGTTTTACGAACCTCCCTAATAAAAACCCTTTTCTTCATATTCCCGATTTTGTTGGAACAATGTCTGATGATGGCTTTGAACAAGCTCGAAACCTCGTACAATGAATCTAGAACTAGCCTTCATTATGTTAATGTGCATAACTTGTATGGTTATGATGGTCATTTCTTTATTATTTCAAATTATTTTAATTAAATATGCATAATTTAAATGATTATGATTGTCACTTTATTAAAAAAAAGTGTGCTGCTCCGTCCCTGATGAACCGAGCTTGTCAAAACTTTGCACATTTCTCCTTCTGTACAAGAATTTTTAAACCAAACCATCTTAACAAAAATCGGTAAATCATATACACTTAAATTATGACAATTTTCATTACAACCTTGAACTCAATATGTTTGTCTTAAATTGCAATTTTTGAGCTAATTTACAGCCAAAAGGGCTTGTAATAGGGGGGGAATGTTTGCTCTATTTTGGGCGCAACCGGTTGCCCTCTTAAATTACGATATAGAGCCTCTATAAAGTCTCTAGTAACCGGAATATACTTTGGAGGATAATAATTTTCAGACTAATTACCGTACAGTGTAAAGTTTGTCGCAGTAGCGACATTATGACGGTGGCTCCCTCTAAAGTGTCAATAATACGGATTTACAATAACATTTATTTTTGCTGCCTTTATTGTGTTGTTACAGTGTTGATAAATTTATTTTCATAACTTAGATCAGTATTACACACATTTATTTATTTCATAATTCAGCGCATTATGACATCCATTTTAATATTTTTTGACGTTTGAACAAACTTGCTAACTGTCAAATAAATCTCGCTTATTTGTAATTTTACCAGAAAAAATTTAATAAAATAAAAGAAAGCCAACGCTTTAAGCTACATTTTGACGTTGGAACGAAGCAGCTAACTGTCAAACTAACCATGTGAGAGTCTGTCAAACATTAACAACTTGTTTACAAGCGTTGTGGCCTTTCAAGCCGAATATCTCGCTTGTTTGTAATTTTAGCAAAAAAAATGCAATAAGAGAAATGAAATACAAAGCTTTAAGCTACACTTTGACGTTTGAATATACTTGCTAACTGTCAAACTAATCATGTGAAAGTCAGGCAAACATTGATAAGTTGTTGCATGTCTAATCTAACTTTCATAACTTAGTATGACACACATTTAACTTTTTTCATAATCCATTGAAGTATGACACACATTTTTTGTTTGCCAAATGCAACTGTAAGTCAATAAAACTCTATGATTAACACATACAGACACGAAAAAACTGGTACAAGTCGACCGACAGAGGGCGCACGCCCTCCCTACTAGGGAAAATAGGAAAATCAACCGTCGATCCTGCAGTTTAAAGCGGGAAAGTTTCCGGGAAACTCCGTTTTCCTCGTCGGTCCGATTTTTCGCGAGTTTCGTGCGAACTTGTTGCTACACTTGTGTCCAGTTTGGTTTAGTGGGTTTAGTGCCAGTTTTCCCAATTTTTTTTTTAAACCTGGATTAACCGACGTAAGTTTTGTAACTCGGTTATTTCAGTAGTTTCGCTTAATACTCAGTTTAAGGGTCGTATTGACCATCCTCGGTTGTAATAATCGCCCCAAGGGCTTTATAGAACTTGACGTTAACAATAAGCCGGATATAATCTAGTTTTCCCTTCTCTGGTTTAATAATTCAGTTATATAGTAATAGAAGGATTTTCAAACTCCCTAGGGGATTTCTTTATGTGTACAAAACGACGATAAAGTAGTAATTCAAAGAAAAAGCGGTTTAAACCGAAGATCCTCGGATCGGACCATTTTCCTCATAGAAATCGACCTTTTAAAACTTCCTCAATGACTTAATCTCCGGTCCGATTGAAATTGGATCGGTTTCCAATACTCTGTTGAGGTTTTCAATTAATAAATTGCATTTTGGATATCGATTTCTGGTCAATGAACCACTTTCAATACTCTCTAAAGATATAATTTTTTAAGTCTTCTAGTGGCCAAACTGTCAAAGATTTTAGTACAAAAAGGGACATTTTTGAAAAGCTCATTTTGTTGGCTATCCATTGACATATAAAAGTCTTGCAAAAGTAGACCAAATAAGGAAGTTATTTAGGATTGAATGAAAGAGTGCATCTAAATTGTTTAAAATTACTTAAGTCAACTTTAAAGCCCTCTAGTGGCCAAACCATCAAACCAATGAATCCATGTGAGCATACTTTTGGAAAGCTTATTTTAATACCTATCCATTGACATATAAAGATTTATACCACGTTTGTCAAAAAAAAAGTTTTTTGGATTCAAACAAAAGGGTGCAAGAAAATTGAACAGAAAGCAGTGGTCAAAACAATAAAAACACATTTCAGCATTTTTGCCACTGGAAAACTTGTAAAAGTCAAAATGAGCATAATTACCAACAAAAATTATGAAATTTTAAACAAATGAGAATCATAAAGTTGCCAATTATGTTTTTTTATAAAGTGACCATCATACTCACATGAATTATGACAAATTATTAGGTCAAACCATTGAACCCATTAACCCATGTGGGGGTATTCTCGAAAAGCTCATTTCACTAGCTATCCATTGACATATAAAAGTCTTGCAAAAATATGCCAAATAAGGAAGTTATGTAAGATTAAATAAAAGAGTGCAGCAAATATGTTAAGAATTTCTTCAATCAACTTTGAAGCTTTCTAGCGGCCAAACCGTAACATCGATTAATTCATGGGGGGATATTTTTGAAAAGCTCATTTCACTGGCTATCCACTGACATATAAAAGTCTTGCAAAAGTAGACCAAATAAGGAAGTTATTTAGGATTGAATGATAGAGTGCAATAAAAATATTCAGAATTTGACTTAATCAAACTTCGTTAATTTGACAGTTACAGGGTGAACTGTTAAAATACTTTTTTGACTTCGTATACCCATAGTTTATACTGTGGCTGGTAATTTGCTTAATCCCATAAAGTTTGAAAATAAAAAAGTTGTAATAGGAATTAGGGTTAACAACACCCCCTGGATTATCCGAGGCCTGCACTTTGGCATGCAAATCCTTTATTATAAGCGGCGTTGGGTGCACCCCCTTAATGCACTTTAATAAAAATTAGCCCCCAATGAACACTTTTACATAATACAAGCTTACTTCAGTTGAGGTTAGAAAAACGTAGAGAAGGGGGGGAGGGAATGTCGGTTTACGGTCATGCAATCCCCTTAATCATGCAATCGGACCCTCTAAAAGTTTGTATTAGGGTCAGTTTTATGTTGTTGTATCCAGTAAGGGGTGTAAAGTTGTAATGGGAGGACCGCCATCTTGACAATAATACCCAAGGTGGGGGTTATGCTAATCGGTGTAATTAACCCCCGTTAATTCCTTGAAGATCCCTCCTTTCTACCTTTAACGTTCAATTTAAATTGCGGTCTTCAACACCCCCCTTCATCCCCACTTTGAACCGCCGGTAATTAAAACTGATCTGGTTGTAGCGAATCATCCAAATTGAGTCACTAGTAATTAAATCGTGCGGTCGCGGGGGCGCCTACCATAAATTATGACGCCATATTTCGCTTTTTCGGGCGAACAACGTTGAAATATTTCAATTAAGTCCGGAAGGAGTGCCTTGGAACGGAAACGGAAATTCCTGTTTGTTGTTTACCATCTTGAACAAAAATGGCTGCCAAAATAGCCACTTTGATGTCATAATCCACTGAATTATGAAAAAGCATAATGTGTGTCATACTCAACTAAATTATGAAATGTATTCTAATGTTGCTTTTATAATTTAGATAGGTATGACACACATATTGTTTTTTTTATAATTCAGTGGATTATGACATCAATTTTGACGTTTGAACGCACTTGCTAACTGTCAAAATAACGTTAAAATATCGTTGACTTAAGCGTTGTTGACTTTCATGTCGATATTTCATAATTTAGAACAGTATGAGACACATTTTGCTTTTTTCAAAATTTTGGGGATTATACCCCCATTTTGACGTTTAGGCAACCATTTTTGTATGTTTGACGTTTGAACGCACTTGCTACCTGTCATAGTAACAACGTGAGGGCCTCTCAAACCTTGAAAACTTGAATACCAGTGTTGATGCCTTTCAATCTCAATATCTTGCTTATTTGTAACTTAAGCAAAAAAAATGAAATCAGGCAAAGGAAAGCCAAAGCTTTCAGCTACATTTTGACGTTTGAATGAAGTAGCTAACTGTCAAACTAACCATGTGAGAGCCTGTCAAACATTAACATCTTGTTTACAAGCGTTGTTACTTTCATGTCGATATTTCATAATTTAGATAAGTATGAGACACATTTTACTTTTTTCATAATTCTGTGGATTATGACACACATTTTGATGTTTCGGCAACCATTTTTGTTTTTTTGACGTTTGAACGCACTTGCTACCTGTCATACTAACCACGTAAGGGCCTCTCATTTATTGAAAACTTGAATACCAGTGTTGTAGCCTTTCATTCTCCATATCTTGCTTATTTGTAACTTAAGCAAAAAAAATGTAATTAGACAAATGAAAGCCAAAGCTTTAAGCTACATTTTGACGTATGAATGAAGTAGCTAACTGTTAAACTAACCATGTGAGAGTCTGTCAAACATTAACATCTTATTTACAAGCGTTGTTGACTTTTAAGACCCATATTTCACTTGTTTGTAATTTTAGCAAAAGCAAATGATATTAGACTTAAAGAAAACCGAAACTCCAAGCGTTCCAATTTTTTATTCATAATTTAGGCAAGTATGACACACATTTTACTTTTTTCCCTTAATTTAGTGAATTAAGACAATCATTTTGAAATTTTGTCAACCATTTTGGGTTTTTAACGTTTGAACGCACTTTCTACCTGTCAAACTCTGACCTCTCAAATTTTGAATTTTTGTAACGAGCGTTGTTGCCTTTCAAGCCCAATATCTCGTTTATTGTTTATTTTAGCAAAAAGATTGTAATTAGACAAAAGAAAGCCGAAGGTTTAAGCTACATTTTGACGTTTGAATGAAGTAGCTAACTGTCAAACTAACCACGTGAGGGCCCTTCAAACTATGGTTACCTTTCAAGCCAAATACCTCGCTTATCTGTAATTTTAACTAAAAATGTAGACAAAACACTGATTATCATCTAGAACAAAAATGGCTGCCTAAATAATCGACTAAATGATGAAAAAAAGTAAAATGTGTGTCATACCTTACTAAATTAGGAAAATTAAAAAAAATACTTAGTACATAAACTTTGGTTAGAAACACAAATAATCCAGGAATGTCATCCCTCTTCAACCCAAACAATAAAAGCAAATTAAACCTAAAAAAAAAGAGGAAACAAAGGAATACGGGCAAAATGGCGGTCCTCATCACCTCCTTATCATCATATTATTCCGGGCGATAATCCTTTTTAATGCTTTCCTCAGTTTAATTCGGGTCGAAATAAGTAAAAACGAAACGTTCCACCGGAATCCTAAAGTAGTAAGTTTTTTGTGCGAGGGGGTAAAGTGGTCCGAAAGCTGCTAGGAGATTAATCATCTCAAAAAGTGGAACGAAGTTATCTCAAGAAGGTGATCCGAACCTTTTTCCGGATTACCAGGGATTAACAGCCTTGAAAAAGCAAATTACAACGTAAAACTAGAACAAATGCGTGTCGTACACTTACAAATTATGAACGTTTTTCCTCGATGCAACACATTGAAATTCCCTAGAAGACTCGTATAGGGCGGCATCTGTGTAATTTATCTTACAGTTCCGATCAATCCCCTCTAAAAATCCCGGTTACTGCCAAATTCCCGGAATATTTCCGCTGACAAAGGAATAATATGGTAAAAGTATGTCGCAGTATGAACCACAAAAGGTAACAAGTTTCTTAAGGGTCGATATATAGAGATAGGGACAAACAAAAATAAAATGTGAATCACACTCTCTTAAATTATGAAGATTCCTAACAAATTTACTAAAATGTGTGTCATATGTTTGTAAATTACGAAAAATTGATTGAAAAGGATCCGATCGTATTATTGATTATTGTTACGTAAATTCAACCCAAAGGTTACCAGAGGTTTCAACTTACCAAAATTTAATTAATACCATTTTGTAAACTGTATAATGAGAGGGAAACTGTGGAATTTCTAACCGCTAAACCAAATAAAATGCTCAATTTTTTGACTGAAATTGTATTATCCAATATAAGTTGATGTCCCCAAATATGAGGGCCAATTCGGTTTTATGGGTCCGGAGTGTCTAAATAAGGATCCGGGAACGTTTCCATGTTGATTTTCTTCAAGTTATATGCCCAGAATTGGGTTTTATTGACCCAATAACTTTGCCTCTGTTATCATCCTTTTTAAAGTACTTTCTAAACGGTTAGCAGAGTATACAGAGTGAAACCAAAGTTTAGGTAGACTTTAAACCTAAATATTGGCAGAAATCCAGCTCTCTTCACCCTTCGGGTTTATAATAAGTGGTAATCCCTTTATCAGAGACAGCCCGCACCCTTACAAAGGCTTAGAAATGCTAATTTCGGATCGTTAATCGTCTAATTGCTTGCTTATCGATTGATTTAGGGTTGGGGGGGTGAAGGGGGAGGGTAAATCTGGTCATTTAAAGCTGTTGCTTTAAATGGTGGAGGATATTTCAAACAAATAAACTTATTATTCTTGAAAACCACCTTTCCAAAGCACTTTTATTGTTAATTCAGTTGAAAATTATGTTAAATGCTTGTTGATAGCTCCATGAGTGGAAATTTGACAGTCTTGACGTGTAAATGCATATTTCAATCTGTCATAAAGTTGGTAACTATCACAATCTTTTTCATGAAGCTATTAAATGACAGAACTTTCTTAATACTAGTGCAATCATTTTAAATGTATTTTATAACTCCATGAGCAAGATTTTTGACAGACGTTTGTTTGGAGCTAGTTCCATAAGTCAAAACTGTCAAATACCATTCCATGAAGCTATAAAACTTTAAAAACCTCAACAAACGTACCAAAACTTCCAAATGTTGTAAAACGTTCTAGAACTATCTATAAGAGCTTCTAGAATGTTCTGGAGCGTTCTACATTGTTCCAACAGTTTCTAGAACCTTTCAAAAGCTAGAAAAGGTTGCAGATTATTCTGATGTGTCCTGGAATGTTTTAAGAGCTTCCTAATGACAGTCACGTGACTTTAACTGACATTTTTGACATAATTATGTCATAAATGTCAAAGTGATAGTGATCCTGTCACAAAAGTCACGTGACCGTCATGGAAGCAAAAAAAATGTTTGTTGACCGCAAACGTCATTTTGGTAACCATTAATTATCGATAGTTTACGATATTTAGGTTAGTTTGACACTAACGACGTTTTGATCTGTCAAATTTTTGCAGCCTAGTTTCACTGACACCTGTCAAATGTCATAGATGTCAAACTGACATTGACAGATACGAAATTTTTGCTGAGTCTTGAAAGACTGCGTTGCACTGTTTAATGATGAGTTGAAGGCAGCCATTTTGCAGCCCAAAACATTCAAAACTAAAAGACCAAAAGTTCTTAAAAAATTCACAGTTAATCTTCAATATAAAGGCTACAAATGAGCAAAAATATCAAGGCTGTAGCCCAAAAAATGAGTTTTTGGTGAGCCTTGAAAGGCTGCGCTGCACTGTTTAGTGATGAGCTGAGTGAAACCCTAAAAGTGCAAAAACGCCAAAAACGATGGTTTTCTCAAAACGCAAAAACGATGGTTTTCTCAAGAATTGTATCTAAACTAAACCTTAAAAAACCAACTTTCAGATTCTTTTCTGCAGTGTTAAAAAACACTATTTACGACCTTCTTACACTAGACAAAATCAAAATCGTTTTACCTTCGTAATTACCTGTGTTGAAGGTTTTGGGTAGAGCAATTTAAGCGACGACACGCAGATGAAACCAACGGGTTAATGATAGCAATTAGCATATCCTTAAGGGCGTTAAGAGAGAAGGGAGGAGGGGTGAAAAGCGGTATTGTTAACCGGCAATATGGCGGCCAATCTTGCTACGGAATTCCAAAAAGGTTTACGAGAAGGAAACTCGGATTACGTTTTGTTAATGGGATATCGTGTCGTGTTTACAACGATAATCAAACATGGCCGTCGATTTCGACCTCGAAAAACGTCAAAATCACCTTTTATTACATTCCCCGTAGGGGAAAAACCAAATGAAATTCCGTGGGTCACTGTAAAGTGTGGATGGACGTAATGACATTCGATAGAATGTTTTTTTGCCATTTTCTTGCATTTAGTCACAACTCAGTGAAATATGACACACACTTTATTTCTCTCGCATAATTTGAATGTTTATGACACTCATTTTGTTTACATATTGATTTTCTTGTGTTATTGCAATGTATAAGACAGTTTTTTATATCTATAATCTATAAGACAGTCTTTATATCTATAATCCTTCCAGAGCAACTCAACACTAAAATCATGTAAAAATTCAATTTCAAAGTTAAAACCATTTTTTGGCTCATTTTAAAGTATATAATCTTTCCAGAGCAACTCAACACTCAAAATGGTGTAAAAATTCAGTTTCAAAGTTAAAACCATAATTTTTGACTCATTTTAAAGCATTTAATCATAACTCATTAAAGTATGACACACACTTTATTTCTCTCGCATAATTTGAATGTTTATGACACTCATTTTGTTTACATATTAATTTTCTTGTGTTATCGCAATGTATAAGACAGTTTTTAGTATCTATAATCTTTCCAGAGCAACTCAACACTTAAAATCATGTAAAAATTCAGTTTCAAAGTTAAAACCATAATTTTTGGCTCATTTTAAAGCATTTAATCATAACTCATTAAAGTATGACACACACTTTATTTCTCTCGCATAATTTAAATGTTTATGACACTAGTTTTATTTACAATTTTTTTTTTGGTGTTATTGCAATGTATAATGAAATTTTTAACATCCGTAAACCTTAAAAATTATTGCCATCACTCAAAATGACGTTAAAATTCGTTTTTAAGGTCAGAACCTTAATTTTTGGTACGTTTTATTGTATTTAATCATAACTCATTCAATTATGACACACCTTATTTCTCTCGCATAATTTTAGAGTTTACGACACTCGTTTTATTTACAAAACTGTGGTTTTAAGACAATTGACTCAATGTTTGCACATTCTGAAACTTCAACAATTAATGTAAATTTAAAATAGCCTCAACAAGTAAGTTTTTAGGTTAGAGCTTTAATTTTTGGTGTATTTTTAGTTCCAATCCACTAGAGGAAATAAAAATTATTTGTTAATTTTTTTCTTTTTTAAATTGTTGGGTTGTGTCTCAAAATGACATTTTTACTAAAAATTCTATATGATCAAAAGAGGGTTTTAAAGACTTTAAAATGATCACCTTGTAAGTGAAAAATAAATATAAAATAAATGTGTGTCATAAACAATTAAATTATGTAACTGTATTGCAGTGTATCAAATTTTAATGAGTATTTTTAGTAAACTGCAATTTTTACTGTAGGTTCTGTATAGGGTGGTCAAAAGTAATTTGCTAATTTCTTTAAAATATTGAAACCGAATTATTGACTGTTTAAGTAAAAATTGTCAACTTTAGCTAAAACTGTCTTTAACTTTAAGTTATTTGATATATTTACTAGAGAGACTTGTCAGTTTGGCTAATTTGAACAATGTTTTAAAAGCATCTCTACTAAATTTAAAAGTAAACGGTATGTCATAGATAACACAGTTATGAAAACTCATTAAGTAACACTATTAAACAAATGTGTGTCATATTCATCAAGGTTATGTTAATTGAATCATTTGAAAAGCTTCAAATCACCATAATTATCCTGGAAACATTCATTAACCGAATTAGATCGTATCAAACCTGAAAATATAATGATGTTCCCTATTTGAATGATTTAAGGGTTTGTAGAAAGAAATCATTTATTTTCGTCGAGGGATTTAAGGGACTTAATGTACCTTCTCGTCTGGTAATAAGCAATTTGCAAAAGATAATGCCGTTGAGCCTCATTAATAAAAGGGTCCTTAAGAAAACACAATAAAGGGGTTGGAACTTCTTAATACGCTAGACTTAAACTTTGAGACAAAAGGTAGCTTTAATTTAATATCCAGGTATTTACTCGCTCATGAAGAATTTTTTCGTAAATTTCTATTGTCTACTACTTTAACCTAACATCATTAGCAACATTTAAATGTCTCCTTTTCGGGGTAGAAAATCAGAATTTCCCTATGATTAGCTTAAAGGAGGGGAGGTTTAACGATCCCTCTTCGTTTTAGTCTTCGAGGTTTCGCGCTTCGCCGCACATCCTCAGGGAAAACTAATTTGCCATTGTCGTATTGGATAATATTTGATTAGTTTGACGCCTCGACGAATTTTGATCTTCTACCCCGAATAGTTCTCATATTGTTTGAATACTTGAATAGGGATATTTTTAGGACTTAAAATTAACGGTCTTAAAAACTTTGACGGCCTCTAGCGGCCAAACTGTGCACTCGATCACCTGATCTAATGGTATTTTTAGAAACCTCGGAATGTCCTCTACAATTTTACTTCTAATCACTTTTACTGTCACTTGTCAAATAACCGAGTTGTTGACGTTTAACCAGAGTGCTGCGAAGCTGATTGGTTTTGAATTAACGGTCAATTTTGACGGCCTCTAGCGGCCAAACGGTGAACTCGATTGTCTGATTTATTAGCATTTTTGGAAACCTTGGAACGTTCTCTACAATTTTATTTCTAATCACTTTTACTGTCACTTGTCAAATTACCGAGTTATTGACGTTTAAACTGAGTGCTGCGCAGCTGATTGGTTTTGAATTAACGGTCAACTTTGACGGCCCTCTAGCGGCCAAACGGTGAACTCGATCACCTGATTTAGTGGTATTTTTGGAAACCTCGGAATGTTCTCTACAATTTTATTTCTAATCACTTTTACTGTCACTTGTCAAATAACCGAGTTATTGACGTTTAAACTGAGTGCTGCGCAGCTGATTGGTTTTGAATTAACGGTCAACTTTGACGCCCTCTAGCGGCACAAACGGTGAACTCGATCACCTGATTTATGGCATTTTTGGAAACCTCGGAATGTTCTCTACAATTTTATTTCTAATCACTTTTACTGTCACTTGTCAAATAACCGAGTTATTGACGTTTAACCAGAGTGGTGCGAAGCTGATTGGTTTTGAATTAACGGTCAATTTTGACGGCCTCTAGCGGCCAAACGGTACACTCGATCACCTGATTTAATAGTATTTTTAGAAACCTCGGAATGTTCTCTACAATTTTACTTCTAATCACTTTTACTGTCACTTGTCAAATAACCGAGTTATTGACGTTTAACCAGAGTGCTGCGCAGCTGATTGGTTTTGAATTAACGATCACAGGGTGGTTTGAAAAATTTACTTTTTCGCATTTTTTTAGAAAAGTATTACAGATAAATCCCACAAACCATATATCGTTGAAATCGTCTCGATGTGACCTATTCAAAAGTTGAATAATATACAGGGTGTTTCATTAAAAAAAAAAACATAAGTTTGGTCTGTCACATTTTTTTTGGACATCCTGTATAATTCAAGTTTCGAACAAATTCTACAACTTTTGAATAAACATTTATAATGAGACACCCTGTAGGTACTAAATACATGGAAAAGTTTAACTTCCTAACTGCAACAGTCTTGAAGTTACAGGAGTTTATAAAACTCTCCAACTTAACTAAAAAAATGCAAATTTGCACACTTAATTATCCGAATGGCTTTTGCAGGATTTGAACTAGATTTTAAGTGAATTTTCTTGATTTTCTCTCAAGTTGGAGAAGTTTATAACTCTCACAACTGTTCCAGTTAGACCCTTGCAACTGACTACTAAACACCCCAAACATTTCAATTTCTCTGACTTTAAAGGAATTTTATAAAACTCTCCAATAATACTAAATTTCAAGTTATTTAATAAGAAAAAAATGACCTAAAATAGGGAGACTGTCTCAATTTAATGCGTCCTGGCTGAATCGTAAAACTAAGAAAGTGACTTCCTTTCGAAACTCTTTTCCTGAATATTTCCTTTGTTGCAGCAAGGGAATAAATTAGAGCCGGCAACTTTACTAGGTCATAATTTGCATGTTAAAGGTTTTTAGTTACTCATAAACCGAACGGGAGAAATTATAATCCCGAAAGTTTCTAGCTCAAAAATGAAAGGAAACAGCTTTTTTTAGAGTGAACTTAGGGGCTTGAAATTGTAGGTGGATGTAGCCGAAATGATAACGAATCAGACAGTGAAAACCGCATTTCTCTAACTGCTATAGTTTTGAAGTTATTCAAGTTTATAAAGTTCTCCCAAGAGGGAGAAAAAGAGTTAATTAAGTGCTTTAAAGCTAAAAAGTGCTAAAAACCTGAAATTGTTTGAAAGTAAATTTAGTGTGGTGTTTCATATCAAGTCTAGGACATTTTCAGTTCCAAGTGGGAGAAATTTATAAAATCAAATAACTCAAAAACCGCTTAAGGGATTGAATGATGATACAATATAGTCCAAGTAGTTTTACTGCCTGGAAGAAATTTCAAAAAATCATAATTACATTTCAAGTTTGTAAGTCAATTTTTACGAGAGTTGTGGAGTTTTATAAACTTCTCCAACTAAATCATTTTAAACTGAATAAAATCAAAAAACATCAATTCCAATGCAAAAATTCAACTGACCGGTTTGGAGGGTTGGGGCAAGGGACAAGGGCATACATTTGCATCTTCCAATTACCAGTTCTCTGCTGTTTTACAGCATAATTCACCATTTTTTAGCGTTACTACGAAAAATTCCATAAATATTTATTTGACATCAATTTTGATTGACTCCCCGGGAAAGCGTATGCACAAAACAAGCATTCGAACGAATCTAATCTATAATTTACATACCAATTAACCTTGTTAAGAATGAAACAGGAAGGAGAAATTTATAAAGTGTAATAACTTCAAATTAAAAAATTTAACAGTCAACAGGAGTGTATATTATGTATACACTTAAAATTTCAATTTTCTATTTTGAAAAACAAGGAGATGTGGGAATTTATAAAACTCTCCCACCTAGCTCCATTAATTTTAAAAATCCGTCAACGTCAATCTTTGAACATTTAAATGGTTGCTCTCCCAAGTGGGAGAAGTTTCTAAAGACTTTAGCTAAATACTCCAACTTTAGTTGTAACGAAATTATAAAGTTCTCCAACGTAACGGAAAAAATTGACTGAAGGGCATCACTTACATAAATCTTGGGAGAACTTTATAAACTGGATTAAATGCAAAACTGGTACAGCTAAAAAGATGAGGGTTTCACTAAGTGATTAGTGATCTTTTAGACTAAATCCTCCTGAAGTTGTATAAAACTCTCCTCAATTTCATCATGTTGGTAAAGAAATTCAGCACACTTCCTGAAAAAATGCAATTTTTTCACTGTTTTTACCCAGCCAGCATTCAGGACATACATCAGATATGTTGGAGAGTTTTATAAACTGCCATAACTTTGGTGGAATTAAAGTTACAGATTTTCATGATAGAAAGCTCTGAAAGTTTCACCGGGATAACTCTATTAGTTTTGGAGTTATTGACGTTCAAATCAGTGGAGAAACAGTTCGGTTGGAGAATTTTATAAACCCTCACAACTCCCGTAGTTTTTCACTTAGAAACCTGAAATTTTCAGGATTTTTTCGTAATACAACCCCCTAAAATGTATTGGAGACCTTCTGCTGATATCTCACAGATGAGAGTGAATAATCAACTTTTACCTCCACACACATTACCAAGGGGGAAGTTATAATTGAATTCAAATTGAAATAAATATTTTAGTATCCGGATGGTTTGTTTTAGCGTTAGCATGAAACTATTAAATTCCCCGGAAGGTTTTTGGGGCTTGAAGTTTTCATGTAAAAGTCCAATTAAAATGGATTCTATGACAAACGAATGTTAAATACGATCGCGTTTTATTAAATAGTCAATTTTACGAGGGTTATAGTTTAATTAGTTCAGAGTGTGTCTGGGGATTGGGACTGATTTGCTGGAAGTTAAAAGTCGTTCGAGTTTGACGCCCTCTTGCGGCTAAACGGTCAGACATAGGGTACTCTACTAAACGTCACGTGATAGCCCTATTCATTGGCTTTCTATTGGTGTGTAATTTGGGTAATTTTTTTTTTTAAATAACCGAGTTATTTACGATTGAGTGGAATGGTGCACGGAATATTTGGTTGAAATTAAGGCTTTTGTGAGGGTACCACTTGAAGTGCGGAAAAATGGTACCACTTTGACGAAACTGGTCTTGTAAGACTAATTTGGACCTCAGGAACTCAAATCCGGTCTTAAATTAGCTCCAGGTGGTACCGTTTTGGTACTATCTTTGAAAAATCACGATTTTTGACATTTTTACACACTTTATAGGGTGTAACTTCCTTATACGGTTCGGTACAGCCCTTTGGCAGCCTACGTCATATTTTTACCATTGCCTCAAAGGTATTTCCTTGGTAAAAGTAAAAATTAAAATTTCAAAATTTTTTGGGAAAAATTCGAAGGGTGGACCCTATAAAAAATTTCAAAATTTCAATATTTATTTTTTTACACCCAAACAGTGCATAGTATCAAAAAAGTGTATAGATAGTAAAAGTTGCATCCTGTCCTGTTGTATAACTGATTAAAATTTCAGATCTCTACATTGAACCGTTTCCGAGATATTGACAAAAATGTACCAAAAAAGTCAATTTACTTTGGCGCCCTCTAGCGGCCAAACGGTAAGACTTAGAACCGTCCTCTTTACGTCACGTGATAGCCCCATTCATTGGCTATCTACGGTTCTCTAATGTGTTTATACGTAGTGTTTCAAATAAGCGAGTTATTTATGATTTAATGGAAGGATGTACCAAAAACTAGTCAAAATCAGGATTTTAAGAGCTTTTTGGGTACCATTTGAGGTGGTGTTGTCATATTGGTATCATCTTAGCAAAACAAGCTTTATGGACTAATTTAGAGCTCAGGAACTCAAATCCGGTCTTAAATTAGCTCTAAGTGGTACCGTTTTGGTACTATTTTTGAAAAATCCGGTTTTTTGACATTTTTGCACACTTTATAGGGCGTAATTCCCTTATAACGGCCAGTAAGACCGTTTGGCACCCTACATTATATTTTTACTATTGCTTTTAAGGTATTTGCGTGGTCAAAATCAAATTTAAAATTTCAACATTTTTCAAAAAAATTCGAAAGGGTGGACCCTACAAAAAATTTTAAAATTTCAGTTTTTATTTTTTTACAGCCAAACAGTGCATAGTATCAAAAAAGTGTAAGAATAATAAAAGTTGCGTCCTGTCGTGTTGTATATCTGACAATATTTTCAGACCTCTACATTAAACTGTTTCCGAGATATTGACAAAAATGTACGAAAAAAGTCAATCAACTTTGGCGCCCTCTAGCGGGCAAATGGTAAGACTTAGGACCGTCCGCTCCACGTCACGTGATAGCTCCATTCATTGGCTATCTACGGTTTTCTAATGTGTTTATACATAATGTCTCAAATAAGCGAGTTATTTAGGATTGAATGGAGAGATGTACCAAAAACTAGTCAAAATCAGGATTTTAAGGAGCTTTTTATTTAAAATTTTTATTTTTTTATTTTTTTATATTAAAAACTAATTTTGATCTGAAAAACTCAAATTAACTTTAGGTGGTACGTTTTTGCAGGATTATTGAAAATTAACTTTTAACCGTGCAATTTGACAACGCCGCATTTTTGGGTAAAAAAGTCGTTTTTTCAAACCCTTTTTCTTGAAAAAAAAAACATTAATTAACCAAACAAAACTTTTTATAATTAAGACTCAATTTCGCTTATCACCAATCAATGGGTTAAGGGAAAAACCCGTAAGAACACTGATTTGTTTCGTGCCAATTTCGCCTTTATGTACCAAAAATTTTAAATAAAAAAACTGTAAATTTAGTGTGTTTTTCAATTTCAAAAACTTTTTACCAAACAATCATATCAGACACACAGTAAAATGGTTTGGCACGTAATTTGCATGCTAACTACTTTCCATGTTTAAATTGGAAGGTTTGTGCGTTTTATGCACATTTAAATTTGTTTTTTCTATGCATTTCGGTTAACTGATCCCTACACAAATTGTTCACTTAAAACAAGCTATTTAAGGCAAACTTTCTAATCCCTTCGATTAATGAAAAGTTTAGCGGAAATCTCTTGGAGATTATGGATTATTGTGGAATAGAGCGATTATTGGAGAAGGTTAAAACAAAAGTAAAATCCATCATTCCTGCAATTTTCCAGAACAAAAGCAACCACCAAAATGGATGTTTACCGCGATTTATTCCTTCCATTTTCCATTAGGACGTTGTTTTTGGGAGAATCATGAGCTTCCATCCGGTTTTGCACTTATTTCCGCTTTCCACCGTATTGGTTCCAACTGATTTCCGCTTTGGGGAAGCAATAACAAGTCGACTTAATCAAGAAAGAGTCACAATAGAAAATTCAAAGCAATCAAAGAAGTGGATTTTATAAATTCCACTACAAAGCGATTAAGGAAGTGAATTTTCTAATTTTGGTCAAACTCAACAGTTTGAATAATGATGGACGTAATCAAATCAGTGGTTTGGAATTTGAACACCGTGTAACTCAGTTATTATAGGGAGTTCAGAATGGTTCAACCACTTAAAAGAACCGTTTTGAGCTTCTCTTTTCAGTGGTGTAGAGTAAAAAATTCTATCTTAAAAATTGCGTACAGGGTGGCAAAAATAGTGAATCATCATACTTTTCTTGCACACCCTGTATACTGGAAACAAAAACTGTCCTGCAAGCTTACGGCGTTGAGGTTAAGGAGTTTATTAAGAAAATTTTTGGTCTCTTGCAATTTTTTTGTAAATTTTACCCTTTTTGAGTTATTTAAAAAAAACTGGTTTGGTGCAACAAGTTTCATCAGTGAAATTATGGTCTGAAATTTGAATACGGTTTAAAGGACAGTAAGGGACAAAATAGACTGTAAAATCCATTTGGAGTCAGAAAATGACTGTTTTAAGCACATTTTTAGAATTCTCATTAAATTTTCTATTTAATAACCTGAGAAAACATTACAAACTTGGTACAGTCAGTGAGGAAAGCGATGTCAAAGTTTGAACTGCCAGAAACACAGTTTGAAAGGACAGTCACTGACAAAATTGCCTGTAAAACCCACTTGTGTAAGAAAATTACTGTTTTAAGCATATTTTTGGAATCCTCATTAAATTTCCTATTCAAATAACCTAAAAAACACACAGTACAAAATTTGGTACAGTCAGTGAGAAAAGCGGTGTTAAAATTTGAACTGCCAGAAACACAGTTTGAAAGGACAGTCAGGGACAAAATTGCCTGTAAAACCCACTTGGAGTAAGAAAATGACTGTTTTAAGCACATTTTTGGAATCCTCATTAAATTTCCTATCCAATAACCTAAAAAAACAAGTACAAAATTTGTACAGTCAGGGAGAAAAGCGGTTTTAAAATTTGAACTGCCAGAAACACAGTTTGAAAGGACAGTCAGGGACAAAATTGCTTGTAAAACCCACTTGGAGTAAGAAAATGACTGTTTTAAGCACATTTTTGGAATCCTCATTAAATTTCCTATTCAATAACCTAAAAAACATTACAAAATTTGGTACAGTCAGGAGAAAAGCGGTGTCAAAATTTGAACTGCCAGAAACACAGTTTGAAAAGACAGTCAGGGACAAAATTGCCTGTAAAACCCACTTGGAGTAAGAAAATTACTGTTTTAAGCACATTTTTGGAATCCTCATTAAATTTCCTATCCAATAACCTAAAAAACAAGTACAAAATTTGTACAGTCAGGGAGAAAAGCGGTTTTAAAATTTGAACTGCCAGAAACACAGTTTGAAAAGACAGTCAGGGACAAAACCGCCTGTAAAACCCACTTGGAGTAAGAAAATGACTGTTTTAAGCACATTTTTGGAATCCTCACTAAATTTCCTATTCAATAAGCTAAAAAAACACTACAAAATTTGGTACAGTCAGTAAGAAAAGCGTTGTCAAAGATTGAACTGCCAGAAACATAGTATTTGCACTTTACTGGCAATTTACCCATCACTAGGTTTAAATGATTGATTGCTGTTTGATTGATTGAATGTAATATCGATACTAAAATCCATCCCTACCAGGAAATAAACAAAGTGTGAAAGTTTCCTATTTTTTACATAAAAAAGCGTCACGCCCTGTCTGTTCCAGTCACCCAGTTCATTAATCAATGTCAATTTGAGGCAGATTTTTTTGTTACATTTTTTTTTATTTATAAAAAGAACCATTCAACACTAAATTAATTAAATCATAATTTGTTGCTTTTTTTCGGGCGCAAATACGAGGGGAGATTAATTTAGAGCTCGACGGTAATTTCGCAGATATACGACCTGAACGAGTACACAGAACAAGATTAATAATCTTGACGGGGCTTAATTTATCGTATGTACCCTGTATGTACCAGTGGAGGTATAAATTAACGCCCCAGCAAATTGCTGGGAATTTTGAATTATCATTTTAACGTAATTTGTTTGATTTATGTGCAGGAAATTTAGTAGAACGCCACTGGATTTTATACCAGGGAGAACAAAAAAGAACTTTAAATGGTTTTCGGTCAAGAGCCTGATAATTCCCAATAATCCTTTAATAACTAATTTTAATCAATATTTATCAAAAATACAGCAAAAATTTAATTAAAATTGAGTTCGAATTTTGCTGTCAAACTGTGAAAATTACCCAATGCAATAACTCCCTAATTGTTACAATTTATGACAAAACTCTAATAAGGGATTTAAAGAAGGCTTTTAGTGCTACACAGTGGTCAAAACCACAACTCAATAACTGTCAAATTGGCCAACTTATGAGCTGTCAAAACTGACAGTAGCAGCTAAAAAAAATTTTTTTTTTGTTTTTTTTAAAACTGATAATTTTAATTTTTTCTTAATTGAGATGTTTGTATAAACTATACAGAGCGGTCAAAAAAAAAAACAACACAAAACACCCCGTAAGAATTGCCATAATCCACCCCAACAAAAATTTCATAACTTAATAGGTTATGATGGTCACTTATTCATAATAAACACTTTTAGCAATATCTCGGTAGTTTACAGGACTATCGGTTTGATTTTTGGTGTGTTTATAGTACTTTTCATGCCCTTTTCACTGGTGTGACTCTAAGGGCTCTAACTTTAGTCACAAAGGACCTAAACCGTCTTTGAAACCTAGATACATAAAACACATTCAGTAAAAAGAAATTCAGGACAACTTTCTCCATAACTCCCAAAGGGAACGAATATGGGAATGAAAATGGCCCTTAGGGAATGCCAGGGACTTTTTTGCCCTCCGTGTATATAATTAATAATGGATGGTGGCACTGTCGCCTTGCTTCGTCTTGAATTTATCATTTTTTGTACGTGTCCCCGTCAAATATTCACTAACAAAGGGCTGGTGCCCTTAAATTTCACGCCCTTTAACACCGCCACTCATTAAAATGATTATACTCGAACGCCAACACTGTCCATTCAATTTATGAATTATTTATGCCGCATTAAACCGTGTGTGGATTGTTATTGCTATCCCACCCTTTCAACCCCGTTTCAGGGCGTTAATTTACTGGTTTTTAGTGTCCATTTCATTTGTATTAATATAGCAAAAGTTTAAAAAAATGGAGATCACAAAATAAAAAAATCCAGATTGATTTTTTCCTGATCAGTTTTAATGCAAATACTTCGGATTTGTATTAAAATAATACGTTTCAATCCTCTCGGTTCGATTTTACCGTTATGCATTAATCTGCATAATGCACAAAACAATCCCCGAATGTTGACTGGACTTAGCGTACATTACCACAATGAAAATTTAAAAAAATTTAAGCTAAAAATTGATTTTAGAAAGTTTCATAATTTGTAGAGTTATGATTGTCGTTTTACTATTTTTAACATAACTGAGACATTTACGAATGTAATTTGTTTAGAAAATAGAGTTTCTAAAAGAAATTAATCACTTTAGGTGCTCAAAAATCTGACAGATAACACAATTACCCGACTGTAAATAATAAAGTTAGCACACAAAGTGGAAATTCCCCATTTTCTGATAGAAATCGTAGTGGAAAGGCCTCCTCCTGATCCATCATTCTCATGACAAGCCCGAGTCATTTGCCCTTATGGGAAAATACCCTTTTTCAGTTTTTCCGCTCCATTTCAGTCCATATGGCTCATTTAACCGATTACCAGAACTGTCTTATTTTTCCAAACCATTTTATGTTATCAAAGTATAATTTTAGAGAAGAAAACTGTAATATGTAAAACCAATTTAAAAAAACGACAGTCGTATACCTTCAAATTATGAAATCAACAACAATTTTAATAAAGTGACAATCATAATCTATTAAATTATACGAAAATGTATTAAAGCAAAAAACAAATTTAAATTTCAAGAAATTTCATTTAATTTAGAGAAGATTTTGGTTTTTTAACGCTATGACAACATTTTCAATACATTTCTGCTAACTTTGATCCTAAATATTTACGAAAGTAGTAACTTTGTTAAAGCACTTTTAGGGTGTTATTTTAGCCCTTGAAAAGGGCAATCGAGTGATATATTAATATACAGCGTGTCCCATTTGAAATAGTTGAAAATAGTTTGAATTGTCTAGGACAAACGGTGCGTCGTATGAAAAAAATGTATAGAAAGTGGAAGTTGTCTCTCACCCAGTTATATAGATGAAAAAATTTCACATCTTTCACTTGAACAGTTTGTGAGATATTTGCAAAAATGTGCGACAAAAATGAATCAACTTTGACGCCCTCTAGCGGCCAAACGGCGAGACTTAGCAATCCCCAGTCAACGTCACGTGATAGCCCCATTCATTGCCTATCTATGATATTCTTATAGATTTTTGCAGAAAGTTTCAAATAACCGAGTTATTCACGATGAAATGGAAAAGTGCACCGAAATTTTGTCCAAATGACAGTTTTTTCAGGAATTTTCATAAAGTACCACCATATTGGTACTACCCAGAAAAAGTGTCATTTTATAGCAATTTGGACCTCAGAAACTCGAATCTAGTGTCCAAATCGTTCTAGGTACCACCGTTTTGGAAGTAACCTTGAAAATATACGGTTTTTGACATAATTTGACAGTTTTCAGGGCGTGGTTCTTTTATAAGGGCCGGAATGGCCTTTTTGCACCTTACGTTACATTTTTATCATTCCCACAAACGTATTTGCAGAGTCAAAGTAGATTTAAAATTTTCAAAATTTTGATCGAAAATTCGTGGTACCCAACCTTCAGAAAAATTCAAAATTTTAGTTTTTGAATTTTGTAGGACAAACGGTGCGTCGTACGAAAAAAGTGTATAGAAAGTAAAAGTTGCCTCTCACCGAGCTACATAAATGGTAATATTTTCACATCTCTCACTTGAATAGTTTGTGAGATATTTGCAAAAATGTACTAAAAAAATGAATAAATTTTGACGCCCTCTGGCGGCCAAACGGTGAGACTTAGCAACCCCCAGTCAACGTCACGTGATAGCCCCATTCATTGCCTATCTACGATCTTCTTATATCTTTTTGCAGAAAGTTTCAAATAACCGAGTTATTCACGATGAAATGGAAAAGTGCACCGAAATTTTGTCCAAATGACAGTTTTTCCAGGGAATTTTTCATAAAGTACCACCATATTGGTACTACCCAGAAAAAGTGTCATTTTATAGCAATTTGGACCTCAGAAACTCGAATCTAGTGTCCAAATCGTTCTAGGTACCACCGTTTTGGAAGTAATCTTAAAAATATACGGTTTTTGACATTTTTTGACAGTTTTCAGTGTGTGGTTTTCATATAAGGGCCGGAATGGCCTTTTTGCACCTTACGTTACATTTTTATCATTCCCACAAACGTATTTGCAGAGTCAAAGTAGATTTAAAATTTTCAAAATTTTGATCGAAAATTCGTGGTACCCAACCTTCAGAAAAATTCAAAATTTTAGTTTTTGAATTTTGTAGGACAAACGGTGGGTCGTACGAAAAAAGTGTATAGAAAGTAAAACTTGCCTCTCACCGAGCTACATAAATGGTAATATTTTCACATCTCTCACTTGAATAGTTTGTGAGATATTTGCAAAAATGTACTAAAAAAATGAATAAATTTTGACGCCCTCTGGCGGCCAAACGGTGAGACTTAGCAACCCCCAGTCAACGTCACGTGATAGCCCCATTCATTGCCTATCTACGATCTTCTTATGTATTTTTGCAGAAAGTTTCAAATAACGGAGTTATTCACGAATGGACAGGTACATCAAAAATTGTCCAACAATGACAGTTTGAGGAGCTTTTTAACCACAAAGGTACCACCTAGAGAAAACAAGTATTTTTAGACTAATTCCGACCTGAGGAACACGATTCCACACTCTAAACAAAGAACGACTGTCGTAAACCCTTAAATTATGAAAAAAGTAAAAATATAATAAAGTGGCAATCATAGTATCTTAAATTATGCGCAAGCTGTATTAAGACAGGATACAAATTTTAATTTGTAAAAATATTTTGTAAACTTTCTGTATAAGTGTATGTTATTAAATTTCTCTTTAAAAGGGCAAACCACCTGGATTATTTTTTAGGTTAAAAAGTCTTTAATAAGTTTTTCCAACTAAATATTAGCAAAGGGGGGATATTGATTGCCCTATTCCTCTCCGAGAGGGCAACTTTCCGGGAAGTTTGGCCAAACTCAATTAAGGTTTCAAATTTAAAATAGCGATCGGAGATCGAGTGGGTAAAACCTCTTCAGGGAAAGTTAACTAGGCAAGTAAAATTTCAATAAACCGAGACGAAGTGTGCTAGGAATTTTACTAAAAGGGGCTGTTCGTCTAATAGTTTCGAAATTTGATTAACTCCTCTATAACGCAATTTACAGTATAATCTGACCCAAAAATGGCGTCATATTTCTTCGTTTAAACGTCGAAACGATTTGTGAAACATGTTGTGGGCCCTTTTGTGCCACAAAAAGGACTTTTTTTATGTATGCGGGATCATGTCAAGGCAATAATGCGAACCACAATGACTCGCTCCAGGACGCTGAAAGCTCAAACGATGATAACGGTTTAGTTGTGCGAGACGAAAATTAACATACACATATGCAGCGTGGGTAATGGGGGCCATTACCCACGTGCACTTTAACGGCTCAACTTTGACGAGTTCGGATTGGGGGCTATTTACTCTCTTGGATCTTGTTTGCTCGTCATTTTCGAGCTCGTTAACGCGAAATCACCCGAGATTTTCCACATACTGCCAACAGTTTCAGAAAAGTCACATTCATAGCTACCAACCAGCTTATTAGCATTTTTTTGTCTCTTTTTAATTAACAGAGTTATACTAGTGATAAAGTGAAACGCAAGATTTATAAAGAAGTGACAATCATAGTCCACTAAGTTATGAAATCTAAAAAAATTGTATTGGAAACACTTAAGTGATGTCAGGTTAAGAGTGTCAACTTTGACAGCCTGTAACTTGGTTATTTTGACAGTTACATTAACTCTAGTTTGGACCACTGTGTAGCTCTTAAATCCACTTTAAATTCACTGTTCGAAAGTTGCAAAAAATAATATAAATTAGAGAGTTATTGCATTGGACACACTTAAGTGATGTCAGGTTAAGAGTGTCAAATTTGACAGCCTATAACTTGGTTATTTTGACAGTTAGAATTATCTAGTTTGGACCACTGTGTAGCTCTTAAAGTCCACTTTAAATTCACATTAGACACATTTAAGTTGTCAGGTTAAAGTTTATTTTGACATCTAGTTTGGAAAAATTCATATAAATTAGAGAGTTATTGCATTGGAAACACTTAAGTGATGTCAGGTTAAGAGTGTCAACTTTGACAGCCTATAACTTGGTTATTTTGACAGTTAGATTTATCTAGTTTGGACCACTGTGTAGCTCTTAAAGTCCACTTTAAATTCACTGTTTGAAAGTTGCAAAAAATAATATAAATTAGAGAGTTATTGCATTGGACACACTTAAGTGATGTCAGGTTAAGAGTGTCAACTTTGACAGCCTATAACTTGGTTATTTTGACAGTTAGATTTATCTAGTTTGGACCACTGTGTAGCTCTTAAAGTCCACTTTAAATTCACTGTTTGAAAGGTTCAAGAAATAATATAAATTAGAGAGTTATTGCATTGGAAACACTTAAGTGATGTCAGGTTAAGAGTGTCAACTTTGACAGCCTATAACTTGGTTATTTTGACAGTTAGATTTATCTAGTTTGGACCACTGTGTAGCTCTTAAAGTCCACTTTAAATTCACTGTTTGAAAGTTGCAAAAAATAATATAAATTAGAGAGTTATTGCATTGGACACACTTAAGTGATGTCAGGTTAAGAGTGTCAACTTTGACAGCCTGTAACTTGGTTATTTTGACAGTTAGATTTATCTAGTTTGGACCACTGTGTAGCTCTTAAAGTCCACTTTAAATTCACTGTTTGAAAGTTGCAAAAAATAATATAAATTAGAGAGTTATTGCATTGGACACACTTAAGTGATGTCAGGTTAAGAGTGTCAACTTTGACAGCCTGTATACTTGGTTATTTTGACAGTTAGATTTATCTAGTTTGGACCACTGTGTAGCTCTTAAAGTCCACTTTAAATTCACTGTTTGAAAGTTGCAAAAAATAATATAAATTAGAGAGTTATTGCATTGGAAACACTTAAGTGATGTCAGGTTAAGAGTGTCAACTTTGACAGCCTGTAACTTGGTTATTTTGACAGTTAGATTTATCTAGTTTGACACTGTGTAGCTCTTAAAGTTTTAAATTACTGTTTGAAAGTAATATAAATTAGAGAGTTATTGCATTGGACACACTTAAGTGATGTCAGGTTAAGAGTGTCAACTTTGACAGCCTGTAACTTGGTTATTTTGACAGTTTTATCTAGTTTGGACCACTGTGTAGCTCTTAAAGATTTATCTAGTTTGGACCACTCTCTAGCTCTTAAAGTCTACTTTAAATTCACTGTTCGAAAGTTGTAAGAAATAATATAAATTAGAGAGTTATTGCATTGGACACACTTAAGTGATGTCAGGTTAAGAATGTCAACTTTGACAGCCTGTAACTTGGTTATTTGGACAGTTACAGACTTCTTGTTTTGACCACTGTGTAGCGCTGAATATCATCTTTAAACACCCTGTTAAAGAATCTAAAAAATGAAAACAATTAGGGAGTTATTGCACCCAGAACATTTATAAAGAAGTGACAATCATAGTCCACTAAGTTATGAAATTCATTCACTTTTGATGTCGTTGCAATTTTAACTCGATTAAGACAGAACAGACGGTATCGAACCTTCCCGAAGCAATTTCAGCGTTTCATTCCAGGAAAAACAAAGAGATTTGCATATCCAAGGGTCGGAAGCGGATTTATCTATAATTTACATGGCAATTAGCTGGAAAGTCCAGACAACTGGATTCAGGGCAATGAAATTTCCCCCTGCACTGCTGAAATATGTATCGTCCCCTCTTGAGTGGCTGTCACTCTATCCAAACAAGGGTTAACGGCGAATTTTCCCCTCGAATATTGACACCAAGACGGAAAAACATTTAAAAATCAAATTCGACTAATCTGAAAGTCTTTAATAATTAATTAAAACTTCCCAAGACTTTGTGACATTAAAAATCCCCCGGACGTTCTTTTTAAACAACTAATTAGCAAGTTTGATGTCTCTTTTAGGGGTTGACAGCGTTGCCAAACTGGCAAAAACAAGAAAGGCGTTACTTCAGAAAGTTTCCGTCAACTTAATCGGTTTGCTTGTTTAAAAGAGCCTTTGAACGTTTTTAGAAAACGGAAGTTTATTAATTGGATTTAATTTTGTTTCGTTACTTCGTTTAGTACATAACTGAATCGATTATGACACTCATTTGTTTATAATATACTATTGCACATAATTTAGGAGACTATGATTGTCACTTTAATAAAATTGTTGCTATTTTCATAACTTAAGTGAGTATGACTGTCGCTTTTTTTTTAATTTAATTTGTTTTACTAATAAGTTATATGAAAATGTGTACAAACATTTTCTAGTGTTGAATTTCTTTTTCAGGTTTCACACTCGAGTACCATCGGTGCAACACTTCAATAAAACGAAACACTTTCCCGCAAAACCTTAAAATGATAGGACAAAGGAAAAACTGGAAAACGGGCTGTTCCAGTTGGAAAATTTAATTACTACCCCCCCTGGAACACAAAAGCCGTATTTACATGGGGAAAGACAGTAACAATAGAAAACGCGAGTGGTTTTTACGTGTTAATACGGTTTGAAACGATTTTTGTGTGCGAGTGACGGACCAGAATAACCGAAACGTTGGGTACGGAGAGATGGAATTTGTTTTGATAAAGCTTTTGTGGTGGTTTGTACTTGCCGGACTTCTGGAAGGTAAGTCAATCGTGGAAAAAATTCCATTGAAATCGGTTAATTGACAGGACCGTAATTGGCGGAAAAGCAAGTTAGTCACCTGACAGCACTATTATATTCAAAAAATTGGTAAAAACAAGCTTATTTTACCGCAAAAGTCACTACATTAACTACATTTTAAATAAACAAAAACTATTTTTTGACAGTTGTCACGTGACATTAATCATACGTCACACCTGTCAAAATCGTCCTAGCAAAGCTGTAAATACATCACTTTTACAGTCAAAACTACGAAACGCTTTTAATACTTTAATGGTTTATTGACTGATTTTTGACGTATTTGACAGGTGTCACGTGATGCTACATTAGCCCTCAAATTGTGTTTGACGTCACAACTGTCAAAATCCAGTCTACAAACCTATAAAGAATAACTTTTTCAATGGTTTTTATGAACACAAGTTGTGTTTGACAATTTAGTGAAAATGTGAATAGATTTTGACAGAAATGATTTGCTTGACAGGTGTCACGTGACCCCAAATGAACATTTAAAATGTTTCTGACGTCACAACTGTCAAAATTCAGTCTATAAACCTATAAAACCCTCCTTGTAAAATAGCTTCTGACCTATAAAAGTGTTTTAAAATTTTGTCAAATTGTCAAATTGTGGACACAATTTTGACAGTTTTGACTTAACTGACATTTGTCACGTGACCCTAAACGAGATGTTAAATTGTTTCTGACGTCACAACTGTCAAATTTCAGTCTATAAACCCATAAAACACTGTTTGTATAATAGTATCTGACCTATAAAAATGTTTTACAAATTATGGGTAAATGCAAACTAAAATTTTGACAGCTTTGACGTATTTGACAGGTGTCACGTGATGCTACATTAGCTCTTAAATTGTTTTTGATGGCATAACTGTCAAAAACCAGTCCATAAACCTTTAAAGAATAACGTCTACAATGGTTTTTCTGCACACAAGTTTGTGTTTGACAATTTAGTGAAAATTTGAATAGATTTTGACAGAAATAATGACAGGTGTCACGTGACCCCAAATGAACATTTAAAATGTCTCTGACGTCACAACTGTCAAAATTCAGTCTATAAACCTCTAAAACACTCTTTGCATAATAGTTTCTAACCTATAAAGGTTTTTTACTATTTTGTCCAAATGTAAACAACATTTTGACAGTTTTGACGTGTCTGACACCTGTCACGTGACCCTAGACAATCTCTAAAACTGTCTCTGACGTCGCATCTGTCAAAATCCTGTTAATAAACCTACAAAACACTCCTTGTCAAATGGTTTTTGACTTTTCAAGGTATTTTAGAAATTTTGTGAATGAATTTTGACAGTTTTAATGCGTCTGACACTTGTCACGTGACCTAAGACTACGTCATAAATAGAGATAGACACAAAAAATGTCAAAACTTTGCACATAAAGGTATAAAACTACATTTAAGTACTTTATATCTATTATGTTATTTCGAATTTGACAAATATGGTTTTGACAGCTTTGACTCATGTTTAAACACGTGACTGCTGTGAAGTTGTCTCTGACGTCACAACTGTCAAAATCCTGCTCATAAACCGATAAATCTTATTAAATCTTAAATGTATTTTACAATTTTGTCTAATAAATGGGAACTTGAAGTTTTGACGTAATTGACAGTTGTCACGTGACCCGAAAAAAGTGTCATCTGACGTCACATTTTTTTAAACTCTTTTAAAAAACCTACCAAATTATACAGGAGCGTACTCAAAATTTTCAGAAATTTTCAATAATTTTACAAGACAAGTCAATGGATCTGTTGACTTGTTTCACCCTGTATTTTGTTAACCTAAAGTAGGAAAATTTTGACTTTAAACACTGCTAAACTGCAGGACCGTACTAAATGTTTTAATTTTTTATTTTAGTGGCTGTGAGTTGAATTCAAACAATCCAAGTTATACTTCTTATTGTAGTTTACCTGTTTTTGATGTTTCTGAACTAATTAATTTTCCTTTTAAGCCAATAATTGAAAATTGAATCCAAAATTACCAGAATAATCCAATTAGCCATCTAAATTCGTTGCCGCTTATTTATATGCAGGGAACACACTCGAAAACACTAAACTCATGCAGTCTCGTATTTAATCCAATTAAACTTTAAAACGCGCAATAAAATTCCATTTATCGACTACAAAATATATTCAAATATATTTTTTTTCGCTGTCACTGAACGTGTATTTAAGCTAAAATTGTGTTGGAATTAAGCAGACCGCGTAAACCCACTAAAAGTGTCAAATTGTAAAGCTCGCGTCCCACATCGCTGTATTTCATTGGGTGCAACGCAACATTCAAAACGCCCTTCCAAAGTTAGTTTTAAGGTTAGGAACTTAATTTTTTTGCTTAATTATAGCGTAAACCTAGTAGATATTCAGGGAATTTTTTTCAGAATTTTTGCCGCTCAAATTATTGAGTTGTGTTTAAAAATAATAATTAGTGAACTCTCAACCTTTATCACTGTAATTCATCCTGTGCAACCCTACAGTTAAGGTGTCATAAAACTTTTAGTTTTTAGGTTAGAATTTTGATTTTTGGAGTAGCTTTAGCATTAAAGAATAAGGAGAAAAAAAATCAGAAATATAACTCTTTAAATTGCTGAGTTATGATAAAAGTAGCGCTAAACTTTTAAAACGCTCTCACATATTTAGTTTTAAGGTTGGAGCGTTGATTTTTTTGTTCAATTTTCAGAGGTGTACTCATCCAGGGGTGGATTGAAATGGATTCGAGTAAACGTACCGCAATATCGAGTGCCCGGTGAAAGTGCTCAACTGCAATGCGACTACGATCTGGGCAATCTCACTTTATACTCAGTCAAATGGTATAAAGATCACGAGGAATTCTACCGTTACGTGCCAAAATCCCGGCCCCAGTCTAATTCCTACCAAGTGGAAGGAGTTCTAGTCAATGTAAGTGCTCATCCTGTATATTAATTATAAGTTTCACATTTTGAAGGAAATTTACCGGTAAACTTTACGACAAGTCGTAAATATCACTTGGGGTAATGGAGCGTTTGAATGGGGCTCTATTTCAGTGAATGTCACCTGTTTTCTTATAATAATGGCTTTCTTAGAAGTCTCGACACATGGAGAACACAATTTAGGTGGTTATGATTGTCGTTTTATTGTATTTTACCTAATTCATAAATGTATGATTGTCACTAAACCCTGTGATAGTAAATTGTTTATAAATAAGTAAAGTAAACCAAGAAATTCAGAAAAATGATTAAATTAAACTGTAAAACATAAAATTTTACAAAAAAACATAATTTAGGTGGGTATGATAGTCGTTTTATTGTTTTTTCTACATAATTAATAAATGTATTATTGTCACTATACCTTTTCATAGTAAATTGTTTATAAATAAGCAAAATAAGTCAAGAAATTCAGAAAATTAATTAAATTAAACTGTAAAACATAAAATTTTACTTAAAACATAATTTAGGCGGTTATGATAGGCGTTTTATCGTTTTTTTACTTAATTCATTAATGTATGATTGTCACTAAACCTCATCATAGTAAATTGTTTATAAATAAGTAAAATAACCCAAGAAAAACATAAAACTTTACTAAAAACCTAATTTAGGTGGTTATGACGCACATTTCTTTAAAATTGTATTTTTTTCTTACTAACACTGATTTGAGACAAACAAAATTAAGCTTATTTGCCGTACCAGTGGTTCCCAAAATGTTAGCCTAATTTTGCCACATCAGTGACACTCACACAGTTTTGTGGCTAACTTAACAGTAGTTTCAAAAATGTCTTTTTAACACTGATTCGAGTTGAACAAAATTAAGCCTTTCTTGCAGTACAAGCAGTTCTCAAAATGTTACTCTAATTTCGTAGGTATGACTGTCTTAAAATCAGTGACATTCAAAATGTTTTATACCCTAACTTAGGCTGTCTGTAGTTACCAAAATGTTTTATTAACACTCGCTTGAGACCAACAAAATTTAGTGGCAAATTTAGTGGTGATTTGTTGCAGTCAGCGATTCTTAAAATGTTGCCTTAATATATGTTGGTTCTTAAATTTTTGGGGTCAAGTGAAACATTTTGAATGTCACTGATTTTAAGACACTCAAACCTACGAAATTAGAGTAACATTTTGAGAACTGCGTGTACTGCAAAAAAAACTTAATTTTGTTCACCTCGAATCATTGTTAATAAGACATTTTTGAAACCACTGTTAGTAGGGTACAAAACAATAGTTAGGTTAGGTACAAAACAGTTTGAGTGTCACTGATGTAACAACAGTAAAATCTACAAAATTAAGCTATAATTTTGGAAATAAGCTTAATTTTGTTTGTCTCAAATCAGTGTTAAAAAATAGTAAAATCCAAAGTTGGAGAAACATGTTGAGAACCGCTGATATTGCAAATAAGCTAAATTTTAGATGTCTCGAATCAGGGTGAATAAAACATTTAGAAAACTACTGACAGGCTAGATTAACATAAAACATTTGAAGTGTCACTGACCTAAACGCACAGTAAAATTTCAAAACTTGGAGAAACATTTTGAGAGCCGCTGAAACTGCAAAAAAGGCTTAATGTTGTTCGACTCACGTCAAGTGTATTAATAAGACATTTTGAATGCCACTGACTTTGGTTAGGTTAGGGATAAAACAGTTTGAGTGCCACTGATGTAACAACAGCAAAATCTACCAAATTAAGGTAAAATTTTGAAAACCACTGACAGATTAGGTTAGAACTTGACATGTTTTGAGTGCCACTTGTTCATCGTAACCGATGCAATTATGTACAAAATACAATTTTAATGAAATATGCGTCATAACCACCCAAATTATGTTTTGTAGTAAAATTGTATGTTTTACAGTTTAATATAAATAATTTACTGAATTTCTTGGCTTACTTTACTTATTTATAAACAATTTACTATGACAAGGTTTAGTGACAATCGTACTTGTGATGGTGTATTTAATATATTTGGGTAAATACAAATTTTCAGTGTAAACCAATCCAAAATGGACGTAAACCAGAGAATTCAAAAATCACAATTTTTTTTAATAGAAACACCCTGTATACCTGAAAAAGATTGATTTGCTTAATTTTAGGGTTAGGGTCAACTAGTTTTTACTAAATTATGTTGTAATGTATTATTATGTAATGTGCATAATTTATATGGTTATGATGGTCGTTTGTTTAATTTTAGTTGGTTTGCGTTTATAAAATGTGGAATTTTACTGAAAATAGAGTGTTATGATGAAAAAATGATTGAAAATTGAAAATTTGCATAATTTAGATGGTTATGATGGTCATTTATTTAAAATTTTAATTTTTGTCTTTGTTAGGTCAGAATTTGAATTTATTATTAAATGTGAGGTTTTCAGGTTAATGATACAACTAACCCAAAAAAGCTAAAAAGCTTCAAAGTAGCGAACCTCCTATACAAACTGAAAATTAAAATGAAAACATCAATAATACATCGATGGTGGTTTTAACTGATTGATATTCACCCCGTTTCACTGTATTACAGTTGGGGGAAGGTGGGGGTAATGGACCACGTTCCCAATTTAACCAAAAAAGCAAATAAAATAATAAAGAGGGCGCTCGATTCGCTTTCAAAGCCAATAAATTCGCGGACGACCAAGTTTCTTAACTCCGGTCACATCCACTCGATCAGAATGTGCTATTATGAGACGAATGGCAAAATACAGGCTGCAATTTTGCCCACGTGACTTGCCTTTGAACAGGAAAAAAAAGGCTTCAAAAGCGGAATTTAATATAAAACATGGCGACGACAAGCTTTATCTGCCAGAAAACAAGTTCGAACCGGTATTATGAAATATTATGCAGGTGAAACGTTATATAATAAATCTGCAGAAGGGGGAAAAATCGATGACACTTCCTCTTTCAGGTCACATTTAGTCGATCAGAGTAAATTTATTATAGCGGAGGGCGAAACGACAAAATACAGGCGGCAATCCTGCTACGTGTCTCAAATGTTGAGAACAAACGTTCTTTGTCTGTTTCTGCATAAAATATAACAAGAAAAAATAGTCGAAACCTGGCAAAATACATAACTCAAGTGAATATGATTGTCACTTTATTTAAAAAAAATAAAGTGACAATCGTAATCACTCAAATTATGCACGTAAGTGAAAAGGTGCAATTTACCGTTTGGTTACTCATTTACGGTCTTGTTCTTAAAAACTAGTTTTATGATTAATATTACTAGAAAAATTAGTAAAAAACCTTTAAAATACATAACTCAAGTGAATATGATGTCAAAATCATTTAAAAATAAAGTGACGGAAGAAAAAAAACGCCTTAAACGAGAAAAAAATGACCATCATAATCATACATGTTATGCACATTAAAACTATAAGAAATTAAGTTAATTTCTGTTTGGTTTCCACCGGAATAACTGTCTTATTTGACTGATATGCTATTGACTTTTATATGTCGATGGAAAGCTAATACAGTGGGCTTTCCAAGGATATGACTACATAGGTTGACAGTTTGAATCGTTTGGCTGCTAGAAGACTTCAAAAGTGCACAGTTAAAATTTTATGCACTGTTTTGTTTAAACTAAAGTAAGTGCCTTATTTGATTGACAAGGTATGGACTTTTGTATGTCAATGGATAGCTAATAAAATAAGCTTTCTAAATATATGTCTACACAGGTTGATAGATGTTTTTGTTTGGCCGCTAGAGGGCTTTAAAGTTGACCAATGTTTTCTGCCCAATTTGTATGCTTTTAAAATGGAAATTTTAGCTTTGATGATGTTGTACTAGACGAAACTGGTTTATTATTTGCAACCCTGTTTTCTACTAAAATTGTCATAATTGATGTCAGTATGATGGTCACTTTATGAAAAAACATAATTAGTTAGTTTATGATTGTCACTTCTTTAAAATTGTATAATTTTGTTAGTAATTATGATTACAAGTATTCCAGTGCTATTAAAATGTTATTATTTGATCCCTGTCATTTAAAAATAAAGTGACAATCGTAAACATTCAAATTGAGAACGTTAGTGAATAATTTCAGTTTCCAGCTTTAAACTACAACAAAAAAAAATAAACAAATGACCATCATAATCATGCATGTTATGCACATTGAAACTATATAAAATAGAGTTCATTCCTTTATTAACTAAAAAAAGGTGCCCTCTTTGCATCTAATTAAAAACCGCAATACTAAACGCCTTGCACCTTATATAACCTTTAAAGTGTCCTCAACAACGCCCTCTACAGTGACATTTTTTAATTGCAGATGTCTATGTCGGACAGCCGGAAAGTGGTGCTTCAATCTGTCAACTGGCAAACGAGTGGCGTGTACAAGTGCGAAGTGTCAGGGGAAGCGCCTACTTTTGTTAGTGCTGAAAGCGAAGCTCGTATGGAAGTCGTTTGTAAGTATTTTTTTTAAATTTTACCACTAAACGGCAACGTTGCATCCATGCACAACTGGTAGGGGTACGATGGTCAGTTTGTGTCTTACACAATTTACTTGACTATGATGATGATTTTATTTAAATCTGGCAACGCTGTTATATTCAAAAACGTTCCTCAAAGGCAAATTACTTATTTAACCGTCTCGCATCCATATAGCCGGAAGTAAATTGACTTGAAAGCGATTCTTCCGCCGTTTCAACTTCCTATTTCTACAACGTCAGCAACAGTAAGAATATTAGAGGTAAAAGGGGGTTTTGAGGCGAACACACTAAGATTTTGCATAAAAGCCACGATTGAGGTTTTAACTAGCAAAAAATTGAAAAAGTGAGTGTCATACCCCAACAAAGTATGCATTTCGAATGATAATTACCAGGTTATTGTCTGGAGTAAGTTGTAATTATTATGCAAGTGCGTGACTGGTTGATATTGAAAGTTTAATCAGTTTTATAGTAGCAAAGCGACCATCATGGCAAAAGTATTAAATAACAAGGTGGCAATCATAGTTTCATAAATTGTGATAAATATTTTATGAAAAAAGTGGGCGTCATACACTCATCAATTATAACCATTCCAGTGGGGGAACAGAGTTGAAGATACTAAATTTATTTCATTTACTAGGACATTACCAGAACTGAAATTCTCAAGATTTTTGGCAAAATGTCTAAAAAGTCACAAGTGGCTTTTATGGCAATTTTTAAGGTTTAGCGAATGGTCACGTGACTTTTACGAGTGTTGTACAAAAACAGTCACGTGACTCGAATTTTACAAATTCGAGTTCACAAACCGTTGCACTACATATAATTTTTGAGAAATGTCTAAATAGTGCATGACAAGTAATCAGAAATTTAACGCCATCTAGCGGTCAAACTGTTTATGTTAGCAACCCATGCAGACATATTATTGGAAAGCTTGATTTACTGACTACCCATTAACATATAAAAGTGTATACCTTGTTAGTCAACTAAAGCAGTTATATTGATTCAAACAAAACAGTGCAAGAAAACTGGACAGAAATAATTAGTCAACTTTGAAGCCCTCTAGCGGCCAAACGATTTAAGCTATCGTCCCATTTAGCCATATATTTAGAAAGCCCATTTTATTAGCTATCCATCGACATATAAAAGTCCATACCCTTTCCGTCAAATAAGACATTTATTTAAGTTGAAACAAAACAGTGCAAAAAAATGAAAAAAGGGTGATGAAATAATAACCATCATATTCAGTTCAATTATGACAAATTTAGTAGGAAACAGGGTTGAAAATAATAAACCAATTTTGTCTAGTAGGACATCATCAAATTTTTACATGATCTTAATTGGTTGTGAAATGTTGAAATAGTCACGTGTCTTGAATAAAAACACTGTTGTCACATTTCGGCATAAAAAATGTGTCACGTGACTTTTATGTCAAATTTCCGAAATCGACACTTTTCAAGGTGTGGCAATTGGTCACGTGACCTAAATCGCTACATTACACATACATTTCGAAAAAACGTCAATATAACGATAATAGTTTACGCAGGTTAAATAGAAATCATCGCTTAAGTTTAACGCCACCTGACGGCCAAACGAGGTAAGCTATAAATTAATGTAACCATACTTTTGGAAAGTCCATTTTCTTAGCTATCCATAGACATATAAAAATCCATAGCTTATCAGTCAAATAAGACAGTTATTTGGATTTAAACAAAACAGTGCATAAAAATTGATTAGAAAACATTGGTCAACTTTAAAGCCCTCTAGCGGCCACTCGAATTCAGCTATCAACGAATGTAACCATATCTTTGGAAAGCCTATTTTATTAGCTTTCCATCGACATGTAAAAGTCAATAGCATATCAGTCAAATAAGACAGTTATTCAGGTTGAAACAAAACCTTGCATAAAAAAGTGACAATCATACACTCACAAATTATGTTTTTTTTAAATAAAGTGACCATCATACTCATATCAATTATGACAAATATTTGCAACTGAAACAGGGTGGGTTAGACTATTAAACAAGCGTTACGAGGTACTGGTAAAAAGTTTATAGCTGTCATAAAACTAGGGGGGCAAGTCGTAAAGTATTATACGCAAACATCAAATTTGGGTTCGCGTGTCGTCGTAATGAAAGAGGTTAGGTAATACGGCCACCATTAAAATAAATGTGTAACAGCGAAACGATTAAAAGCTTTTATAACCCCCGCGTGCATGTTTATATTTACATCAATAATTCTGTATATACACGGAAATTTACGTGTAATACGAGCAAAGTTCGTTACTTCCATTAAATCCAAAACCGCTTCTAAGTTTACAAATTCATTACAGCAAAAGGGGAAATCTCCCTATTAGTAAGCCAAGTAAAGTAGGTAAAGATCAATTTCAATATTGGTTGTTAATCAACTAAATTTGTAACTAGTATCAAATTATGAAAACTGTCAATAGAATTAAATTGTTTACAGTTTCTCGTTAAAACAACATTTATCACAGGATTAATTCAGTTTACAATAACGTCAGAATCGAAAATTAGGTACCTAGAGAAAAATAAACTTAAAATATTATTTTGTCATAATTTGTTTGAGTATGATGGTCATTTTACTTTAGTTGTGAATTTTGAAAAATTATTTTGCCTAAACCAGTTTAAGTAGAGTTATGATTTTTGGGTGGTAAGTTGCCCTAAACCAGGGGTGTCAGCAGAAAATGTTTTATTAAAACCAGTTTACTAACAGGGCCGTAATGGTAAAAAAACCAACTTCAGTAACAAAAATGCTTGAATCACTGGTTGAAGCAGTTTTTACTGTTTTTTTAATTCGTTCAAGTAAATCTAGAAAGATTCATGCTTGGTGAGCCTAAAAACCAGGGTCGGACAAAAAAATTTAAAAAAAATTAATTAAAAAACAAAAAAGTCATAATTCAGTGGAGTATGATGGTCACTTTACTTTAAATGAAAATTTTGAAAAATTATTTCTCTTAAACTAGTTTAAGAAGATTTATGATTTTTGGGTGGTAAGTTGCCCTAAACCAGGGGTGTCAGCAGAAAATGTTTTATTAAAACCAGTTTACTAACAGGGCCGTAATGGTAAAAAAACCAACTTTAGTAACAAAAATGCTAAAATCACTGTTTGAAGCAGTTTTTACTGTTTTTTTAATTCGTTCAAGTAAATCTAGAAAGATTCATGCTTGGTGAGCCTAAAAACCAGGGTCGGACAAAAAAATTTAAAAAAAATTAATTAAAAAACAAAAAAGTCATAATTCAGTGGAGTATGATGGTCACTTTACTTTAAATGAAAATTTTGAAAAATTATTTTTCTTAAATTAGCTTAAGAAGATTTTTATGATTTTTGGGTGGTAAGTTGCCCTAAACCAGGGGTGTCAGCAGAAAATGTTTTATTAAAACCAGTTGACTAACAGGGCCGTAATGGTGAAAAATACAAGTTCAGTAACAAAAATGCTAAAATCACTGGTTGAAGCAGTTTTTAATGTTTCCTTAACTGATTCAAGTAAAACTATTAAGATTCAAGCTTGGTGAGTATAAAAACCAGGGTCGGACATAAAAAAATAAAAAAACAATAATTGAAAAACAAAAAACATAATTGAGCAGAGTATGATGGTCACTTTACTTTAAATGAAAATTTTGAAAAAAACAAAATTTTTATTGAAACCAGTCCACTGAAAAAGCCAAAATCAGCATTTGTAATTTTTCATAATTTATATGGATACGACTGTCAGTTTTTTAAACTTGAATAAACAACCATCATACCCTGGCAAATTGTGTTTGCTGAATCTATTCGAAACAGCATTGTTTTGTATAAGTAAGCACCTTGACAAACTTTAATCCAGTGGAAATATAAATCAACATGGAGTATCAGCAAGTTCAACTGCTCGAAAGTTTTATTTAAGCCTGGGAATTATTCATGGAATGGAAAAAAGTGCGGCAAAGTCCAATAAAAGTTTCTGGAGTTGCACTTCGATTTTAAAGGATTTCTGGTTCGGATTGCCTCTGTGTGTTCTATTTGGGGAATTCGTAATTTGTTGTTTATTTCCCTCCCGAATTTGCACTTAGATAAGTTCACAGTAAATGGAAGTTTTTCACCACTCAGAGGCGAGAAGAAAAATTGTTTTTACCTGCTTGTGACAAGGTTTCGATGAAAAATACGACTTTTACCGACTCAAGCCTGAAAGTAATAAAAAAGAGCCTTTATGTCCTTTTAAAAATTAGGACTGTTTTACGACCTATTCCGGCCGGAAAGTTATGTTTTTGGCTCGCATAACGTCCGTAGTAAAAGCTGATTAAGATCTACAGCCTTACAAGTTTCGATACTAAACTTGTAGCAAAAAAACTTGATTTTACCCTTAAAATTGTCTTGTTCTCATAACTAAACAGGTTACAATAGCCACTTCTTTATAAAAACATCAATTTTTTCACAATTTGTTTGTATATGATGGCTGTTTTAAATTACTCATTGTTTTTTGGTAAAAAATATAGAAGCCACACTGCGATCAACACAGTGGCGTAGTGACCAAGTAAAAAAATCAATTAACGGTCTATTTTGCTTCAAAATGCTTCCAAAGTAGTAAAAAAGCATTTCAAAAGCTATATATATCCAAATCGACTAGAATATTTCAAAACTGTCCAGAACCTTCTACCAAAAACCTTCTAGAGACATCTAGATAATTCTAAAATTCTCTGAAAACTTTCAAAATTGTCTCTCTGCATTAAGGAATTTTCAAAATGTTCTAGAACAATCTAGGAGCTTCTAAATGCTTCCAAAACAGTCAAAAAGCTATCCAAATCAACTAGAAGCTTAAAAACAGTCTAGAACCCTCTAGAAACTCCCAAAAACTTCTAGAACTTCCTAGAAACTTTCAGATAAATCTATAAAGAAAATGACCGTTTTAAGCACATTTTTGGAATCCTCATTAAATTTCCTATCTTTTAACATTAAAAAAACACTCAAAATCGAGTACAGTCGAGGAGAAAAGCAGGATCAAAGTTTGACCTGTCAAAAACACAGTTTAAAAAGACAGTCAGGGACGAAATTGCCTGTAAAACTCACTTAGAGTAAGAAAATGACAGTTTCAAGCACATTTTTGGAATCCTCACTAAATTTCCTGTCTAATGACATAAGAAACACATTAAAAAATCTAGTACAGTCAGGGAGAAAAGTAGTGTCAAAGATTGACTGTCAGAAACACAGTTTGAAAAGACAGTCAGGGACATAATCGTCAGTAAAACTCACTTGGAGTGAGAAAATTACAGTTTTAAGCACATTTTTGGAATCCTCACTAAATTTTCTGTCTAATGACATAAGAAACACATTAAAAAATCTAGTACAGTCAGGGAGAAAAGTAGTGTCAAAGATTGAACTGTCAGAAACACAGTTTGAAAGGACAGTCAGGGACAAAATTGCTTGTAAAACCCACTTGGAGTAAGAAAATGACAGTTTTAAGCACATTTTTGGAATCCTCATTAAATTTCCTATCTTTTAACATTAAAAAAACACTCAAAATCGAGTACAGTCGCGGAGAAAAGCAGGATCAAAGTTTGACCTGTCAAAAACACAGTTTAAAAAGACAGTCAGGGACGAAATTGCCTGTAAAACTCACTTAGAGTAAGAAAATGACAGTTTCAAGCACATTTTTGGAATCCTCACTAAATTTCCTGTCTAATGACATAAGAAACACATTAAAAAATCTAGTACAGTCAGGGAGAAAAGTAGTGTCAAAGACAAAAATTTCTCGAACAATTTAGAAACTTTTAATTGCTGCTAAAGCAGCCAATGGACGTTTCAAAAGCTGTCCAAACAAGCTAGAAGCTTTCAAAACTGTTTATAAATATTCAGAAATTTCTAAAAGGTTCTAGAACAGAAAAGAATTATCAAAAACCACGTGACAATCCTAGGAAATTAAACAAATATTTTGTTATTCATAATTTGTTAGGGTATGATGGTCACTTTTCTTTTAAATTTGTTAGTTTGTGCAGAAAATGCTGTTAAACTGTCTAAATTACTGATTGAACTTGCAAAATGCTTAAACTACACATTAAACATGCTTATACAGGATGTCCCAAAAAAATGCTGTAAATCGTTGAAAAACACCCCTGTATTTGAAAAATTTAAAAACCTCGTAGCAATCCTAGAAAATAAAATCATACTTTTAATTTTTCATAATTTGTTAAGTTATGATGGTCACTTTTCTTAAATTGCTGATTTACATCGTTTATTCAGCTGCAAACTGTACGTAGACTATTTTTTTGTGAATCGAGGTAAAAATAACGAGCATCTAAAGAAATTGGCTGTCGTCTGCAAAAAAATGCTTTGTAAAACGTCTCCCGCATGCTCTTTGAACGTCTCTAATAATCTGTATCAATATTAGAGCAGACGACGTTTCTAGAAATTTCCAGTTAACTAGGCATTTTGAATAGTAGAATTTCACTTTTTTCCAAAATTTTTGCCCCTTTAAATTAGGTAAAGTTGGGGTGGGAAAAAAGGGCTAATGGATGTTTTTGATGTTCCTAATGTGCATTACCTTAAATAGACTATCAATTTGAACTGTCTGGTTAACGCTGACGGTTCATCTATTACCTTAGTGCCTCAACAAATCGAGTCCATTGTGTGTCTCGAAATGATAAATTGCGAATAATAAGTAATACTTTCGGTGCATTTCGTTTAACTTTCGCACTTGCACACACACATACACGCCGGCAATACGAAACGGAAATTAAATTTTAAATTACCCCGTCGATAATCCAGTCCTGGAATATAATACACACACGAAAGGTCGATTATGGATTGGGCGAAGAAAAATACAACTTTACGACTAAAATACTACTCAGGTAATCGGTAAAGTTACCTGAAAGTTAGGAACTCAGTAATAATGTAATTAGTTTTTAAAAACGGTATGAAAATTGACGAAAAAAGTACTAGTTCTGTATCAAGAGGCGTGGTTATAACAAGCTCCGCCCACATGACCAGCCAAACCTTACGAGGAGGCGTGGTTAACAATATAGCACACGCCCATTATTAAAAAAGTGACACATGAAGGAATTTTACAATCGTGGAAATGTTAAAACATTGAATTAGTCCAATTAACCATTAAAATCGTTTGTAAATAGCCAAAAACCTTAAAATAAAGCTTATTTTTGTTTCAAGGGGCGTGGTTATCAGTAGAACACGCCCACTGTTAAAAAATAACACGTGACTGAATTTCACTGGTTTGGAAATGTGGGAAAACTGTAATAGTTTCAATTAACCTTTAGAAAGTTCTTGTAAATAGCTAAAAACCTTAAAATTAGGTCTATCTTTGTTTCAAGGGGCGTGGTTAACAGTAGAACACTCCCACTGTCAAAAATAACACGTGACTGAATTTCACTGCAAGCAAGCTTAAAGCCCTATTTCTGTGATAGGGGCGTGGCTATTGCAAGCTCCGCCCTACGAGGAAAATCAAATCCCTAAAGGCGTGGTAACTAACAGGACACGCCCACTTTTTAAGTAACTAATGCGTTCTGAAACAAACGAGAGGCGTGGCTTCCACAAGCTCCGCCCACAATTACTGCAAATCCAAACCCTAAAAGGCGTGGTTACATTTGGTGACAAAACTTTAGTACTTCACATCCCAAAAACGGTGGATTATGGAAAAAAATGCCCCACTTGAGGGTTGCAGTGCACTTTTGAAGTTGCAGTGCAAAATGTAACGGAACGATCGAGAGAGTGATGAAAAAATCGAAATTTAAGATTTCACAGAACTCACATTCTAAAAGTGCGATTTAAGTGATTTTTGCGCCGGATGGTAGCTTAGACTGTACTCAATTTACAGTAAAAAAATCAACATCATCAGACTTAATCCAGAGGCGTAGCAGGCTCAGAAACCCAGGAAAACAACAAAAACGTGAAATTTAGTGTCCGCGAACGGCAAAAACGCCATAACTCCCATTCTAAACGTGCGATTTAAGTGATTTTTGCGCCGGATGGTAGTTTAGACTGTAGTCAATCCACAGTAAAAAAATAAACACCATCAGTCTTAACCTAGGGGCGTAGCAGCCCAAGAAACCCAGAAAAACAGCAAAAACGTGAAATTCAGTGTCCGCGAACGGCAAAAACGCCATAACTCACATTCTAAACGTGCGATTTAAGTGATTTTTGCGCCAGATGGTAGCTTAGACTGTACTCAATTTACAGTAAAAAAATCAACATCATCAGACTTAATCCAGAGGCGTAGCAGGCTCAGAAACCCAAGAAAACGGCAAAAAGGTGAAATTTAGTGTCCGCGAACGGCCAAAACGCCATAACTCACATTCTAAACGTGCGATTTAAGTAATTTTTGCGCCGGATGGTAGCTTAGACTGTAGTTAATCCACAGTAAAAAAATAAACACCATCAGTCTTAACCCAGGGGCGTAGCAGCCCAAGAAACCCAGAAAAACAGCAAAAACGTGAAATTCAGTGTCCGCGAACGGCCAAAACGCCATAACTCACATTCTAAACGTGCGATTTAAGTGATTTTTGCGCCAGATGGTAGCTTAGACTGTAGTCAATCCACAGTAAAAAAATAAACACCATCAGACTTAACCCAGGGGCGTAGCAGCCCAAGAAACCCAGAAAAACAGCAAAAACGTGAAATTCAGTGTCCGCGAACGGCAAAAACGCCATAACTCACATTCTAAACGTCCGATTTAAGTGATTTTTGCGCCAGATGGTAGCTTAGACTGTAGTCAATCCACAGTAAAAAAATAAACACCATCAGACTTAACCCAGGGGCGTAGCAGCCCAAGAAACCCAGAAAAACAGCAAAAACGTGAAATTCAGTGTCCGCGAACGGCAAAAACGCCATAACTCACATTCTAAACGTCCGATTTGAGTGATTTTTGCGCCAGATGGTAGCTTAGACTGTACTCAATTTACAGTAAAAAAATCAACATCATCAGACTTAATCCAGAGGCGTAGCAGGCCCAGAAACCCAGGAAACAGCAAAAACGTGAAATTCAGTGTCCACGAACGGCAAAAACACCATAACTCACATTCTAAAAGTGCGATTTAAGTGATTTTTGCGCCGGATGGTAGCTTAGACTGTACTCCGAAATTATTTGCCGTATTCTAGATATTTTTAGCTTGTTCGGACAGTGAAAATTCCAATTAAGTCGTCTGTAATTATACATAAATTGCCTTAGAAAGTTCCAAATATCACCTTGTAGGACGCAGCTGCAAAATTACCGCATAGCCTGCTACGAAGCTATAAAACTGTTAATAAAATCACACATACACACACAACGAGCTAAATTTGCAGCTGCATTCCAAATATTCGAACCGATCTAGCGCTTTTAATTGCCAAATTCGATTTTGTACAACCGTTGCATATTTAATAACAATTTTTCATAATCGAAGTGGATACGATGGTCCGTTTTTTATGTAAATATTTAATTTCTTTCGCCTAAAAACCGAATAAAAGTTATACGGAGATCCATAAAATCTTCATGTTAGTACAAATTGCGAGCGGGAAAATTTATGAAACAGTACGTAAAAGTAGGAATTTATTGCCATGTTTAAGGGTTGTTTCTGCTAGGTAGCTTTCGTCTCTCATTTATTATTAACTTTTCGCATCTATCATTTTAAATGTTCAGCCGAAACTCAAGATTAAATTGCAACAATTTTCTTTACATTTTCCACGTGCTTTTTACCTTTAAAAACGTTTGGAAGTGTCTAGATTTGTTCGAGAATTTTTTGGAAACTTCTAGATTGTTTTGAAAGCCTTCAGATGGTTTTGGGAGAAGTTGGAAGCTCCAAGATTGTTCTAGATGACTTACAGAAGCTTTTAGACTATTTTTAAATTATCTGAAAGCTTCTGGACTGTTTTGGAAGCAATTTGAAGATTCTGAACCGTTCCTGAAGCTTTTAAGTTGTTTTAGAATTATTCGGAAATTTCTAGAGTAATATAGAAGCTTTTGGGAGTTTCTAGAAAGTTTTGGACAGTTTTTTAACAGCATTTTCTGCATAAATCAGGAATTTAAAAAAGTGACCATCATACAATTATGAAAAATACCAGTTTTTTAAAAGCATTTTCAAAATCAGGAATTTAAAAAAGTGACCATCATACCCGAACAAATTATGAATAACTATATTTTTTACTTATTTTTCAAGATGGTCAGTTTGATGGGCTTAGACTGTTCTAGAACCTTTCTAGAATGCTGTGGAAGCTTATAGACAGTTTTGAGAGCTTCTAGCCTTTTTGAATTGCTTTTTGACAGTTTTAAGACCGTTTGGAAGTTTCTAGATTGTTCGAGAAATTTTTGGACATATTTAGAAGTTTCTGGAAGCTTCTAAACAGTTTTGAAAGCTTTTAGAATGTTTTGAAAGTAGTTGACAGCTTGTAGATTGTTCTAGGATTTTTTTAAAAATTTATAGAAGATTTTCGAAGCTTATAAACTTTTTTCAAAGCTATTTAGGCTCTTTCTACTACTTTAGAATCATTTAAAAATGTTTAAGTTGTTTTAAAGGCTTTCTGGAGATTCTAGAAGTTTCTGGAAAACTTTTACAAAATTTTAGAATTATCTGGAAGATTCTAGACTGTTTTGGGAGCAATTTCAAGTTCCTGAACCGTTTTGGAAGCTTTTAAATTGTTTTAGAATTATTAGAAAATTTCTAGAGTAATATAGAAGCTTTTGGGAGTTTCTAGAAAGTTTTGGACAGTTTCGAAAAATACAAATAGTAATTTAGACAGTTTTTTAACAGCATTTTCTGGATAAATCAGCAATTTAAAAAAGTGACCATCATACTCGAACAAATTATGAATAACTACATTTTTTACTTATTTCTCAAGATGGTCACGTGGTTTTTGATGGGCCTAGACTGTTCTAGAACCTTTCTAGAATTCTGTGGAAGCTTAAAGACAGTTTTGAAAACATCTAGAAAACATCTAGATTTTTTGGATAGCTTTTGAAATACTTTTCTACTGTTTTAAGAGCGTTCGGAAGTTTCCAGATTATTCGAGAAACTTTTAGAGGTTTCTGGAAGCTTCTAAACGATTTTGAAAGCTTTCAGATTGTTTTTAAAGTAGTTGAAAGCTTGGAGATTGTTCTAGAAGCTTTTTAAATACTTTTGGAAGCTTATAAACAGTTTTGAAAGCTTTTTAACCACTTTTCAGTACTTTAAGAGCATTTGAGAATGTCTTGGTTGTTTGAAAAGCTTTTGGGAGTTTCTGGAAGTATATGGACAGTTTTGAGAGCTTGTCAGTTTGGAAATCATCATTTGTAATGCTTCTTAAAGGTTTTGGGGGCATTTGGAAGTTTCTAGAACTTTCTGGAAACGGTTAGAAAATTTTAAAATTACCTGAAAGCTTCTAGACTGTTTTGAAAGCAATTTGCAGATTCTGAATCGTTCTGGAAGCTTTTGAGTTGTTTTAGAATTATTAGAAAATTTCTAGAATACTATAGAAGCTTTTGGGAGTTTCTAGAAAGTTTTGGACAGTTTTTAAAAATACAAATAATAATTTAGACAGTTTTGTAACAGCATTTTCTGCATAAATCAGCAATTTAAAAAAGTGACCATCATACCCAAACAAATTATGAATAACTACATTTTTTACTTATTTCTCAAGATGGTCACGTGGTGTTTGATGGGCCTAGACTGTTCTAGAACCTTTCTAGAATGCTATGGAAGCCTATAGACTGTTTTGAAAGGTTTTACCCTTTTTGGATTGCTTTTGAAATGCTTTTTGACTGTTTTAAGAGCGTTTGGAAGTTTTGAGATTGTTCGAGAAATTTTTGGACATATTTAGAAGGTTTCTGAAAGCTTCTAAACAGTTTTGAAAGCTTTTAGAATGTTTTGAAAGTAGTTGACAGCTTGTAGATTGTTCTAGGATTTTTAAAAAAATTTATAGAAGATTTTCGAAGCTTATAAACTTTTTTCAAAGCTACTTAGGCTCTTTCTACTACTTTAGAATCATTTAAAAATGTTTAAGTTGTTTTAAAAGCTTTCTGGAGATTCTAAAAGTTTCTGGAAAACTTGTACAAAATTTTAGAATTATCTGGAAGATTCTAGACTGTTTTGGGAGCAATTTCAAGTTCCTGAACCGTTCTGGAAGCTTTTAAATTGTTTTAGAATTATTCGAAAATTTCTAGAGTAATATAGAAGCTTTTGGAAGTTTCTAGAAAGTTTTGAAAAATACAATTAGTAATTTAGACAGTTTTGTAACAGCATTTTCTGCAAAAATCAGCAATTTAAAAAAGTGACCATCATACCCAAACAAATTATGAATAACTACATTTTTTACTTATTTCTCAAGATGGTCACGTGGTGTTTGATGGGCCTAGATTGTTCTAGAACCTTTCTAGAATGCTGTGGAAGCTTATAGACAGTTTTGACAGCTTTTAGCTTCGTTGGATTGCTTTTGAAATGTTTTTCTACTGTTTTAAGAGCGTTCGAAAGTTTCCAGATTGTTCGAGAAACTTTTAGAGGTTTCTGGAAGCTTCTAAACGGTTTTGAAAGCTTGGAGATTATTCTAGAAGCTTTTTAAATACTTTTGGAAGCTTATAAACAGTTTTGAAAGCTTTTTAACCTCTTTCGAGTACTTTAAGAGCATTTGAGAATGTCTTGGTTGTTTTAAAAGCTTTTGGGAGTTTCTGGAGGCTTATGGACAGTTTTGAGAGCTTCTAATCAGTTTAGAAAAAATTTTAAATGCTTTTTAAATGCTTTGGGGGCATTTGGAAGTTTATAGAAGTTTCTGAAATCGGTTAGAAAATTTTAAAATTACCTGAAAGCTTCTAGACTGTTTTGGAAGCAATTTGAAGATTCTGAACCGTTCTGGAAGCTTTTAAATTGTTTTAGAATGATTAGAAAATTTCTAGAATACTATAGAAGCTTTTGGGAGTTTCTAGAAGGTTCTAGATAGTTTTTAAAAATACAGTCAGTAATTTAGACAGTTTATTAGCATTTTCTGCATAAATTTAAAAAAGTGACCATCATACCTCAATAAATTATGAAAAATAAAATTTATTTTTTAAAATGGTCACGTGACCTTTAAATTTTTATAATTTCTTCATCAACGATCTACAACAATAAACCCTTTTTTGCATTTTGCAAGTTCAGTCAGTAATTTAACAGAATTTTCTGTATATAAATCAGCAATTTAAAACAAACGACCGTCATACCCGAACAAATTATGAAAAACAACATTTTTTTTCCTGTGATTAAGGTTTTTGATGTAAGTTCCTAGATTGTTATAGAAATTTGAGAATTTCTAAAAATTTTAAATTTTTTAGTTGAATATTTATAGTTAGAGCTAAAGAAAAGTGACAGCTGTCATATTTAGTGGCACCACTTACACAGCTCAAGTTGACACCTGTCAATAATTTTAGCTTGGTTTTTCCGGTAGTTTATGAGATATTTGACATTAAAGCAATTTGGTGGGTAAATTTGAACTTTAAGCTGGTTTTATATGTGACAGCTGGCATTTTTTCACTACAACTGTCATTTTTAGTTTGGGTTGGCAACAGTCATAAAAAGACAACACTAATAAAATAAAACCGTTTTTCCAGTTACAACTGATGGTGTTTGGGAGCACAGTATGATTTGTCATTAAGTTGCATTTTGGTCGATCACTCAAAAACCGTAAAAGTAAAAAATGTGAAATTTGGTCACGTGACTACTCGGACCGATAGGCAACTTTTATCATCTCAGGCAATTTTCAATACAACGCACCGTTTTTGAGATATTAAGAGACATTTGTAAAAATTACACATAAAAATTTGAATGCAGGATAAGTGTTAATCATATTCAAACAAATTATGAAATAGTAAGTTGTGTATCATAATCGTACCAGTTATGATTTTTTTTATAAAGTGGCTATCATACTGGATTAAATTGTGTGATTTAAATGAAAATGTTTTTACCCTTATCCAACTAAACTTTAAAGGTTAAAAACAGTGGCGTAGGCACTCAAATACAAGAATAATGCGTTATTGCCTAGTAAAAGTGGGGTGAGAGTAAGATCGAGCTGATAGGAAACATAAAACGAAATGATCGGTCATTCTCAAGGTTAATAACGTCGTGCGACATGAAAAACTATCGACTTATGCACACGAAAGTGTGTTTGCTTTGTTCGGTTTGAAAATTTCCTTTGTTAGAAAAATTCCTGTCCAGTGGTGATTTAAGTTAGATAGTAATATGCATCTCTGCCAGTCAGTTTGTTGGGGAAAAAACCTGTCAAAACTTGTGCAAATTTATGGAATCCGTTTTTAAAGGCGCCAAGATATACACAAAAGCAAAAAACGTGAGGCCGTTTCACCTGATGAGAAAAGTTTACAATGGTTACAACTCGAAATGAAAAGTTTGAAAAAGTGTTTCGAGGGAACTTTATTACGGAAACTTTTAATTTATTGTTGTTGCCTAAAGTTGCCCACTACTCAATGTTCTATAAGGGTTTTCAGCTTGAAATTTTAATAAAATGTACACTTACAGTTGTTGATTTGAGTGGAAAATGGCTGAAATTTAGTTATATCAATGAGAAAAAAACCACAAAAATCAATTGCTGAAAACTTTAAAAATAAATAAGTGACCATCATAACCCACTAAGTTATGACTTTTTTTTAAACCTTTTTTAGTTCAAAATATTTCTAAAAATCTCTAATATTAAAAGGAAACATATGAAATAACTGTCTTAAACTGAATTTAATAGTGTTCTGGACTACTAAAGTCATAACTTAGTTGGGTATGATGGTCACTTATTTAAGAATTCAGATATTTTGAGAGTTATTTGGACCACTGTGTAGCCCTAAATTTTTGTGTCAGTTTTGACACTTTAATTTGACAATTACAGAGTTGCGGTTTTGACCACTGTGTAGCTCTTGAAATTCTTTGTAAAACCCCAAAAAGAGTGTCGTGGTAAATGGTGAAAAGTAGAGAGTAATTGCATTGAAACACCAAACTGATGTCAAGTAAATAGTGCTGTCTTTGACAGGTCACCATTTGGTTATTTTGACAGTTGTAAAGTTCTAGTTGTGACCACTGTGTAGCCCTTAAAATTCCCTTTAAGTTTCTTATTAGATTGTTGGAAAAAATAGTACAAATTAGGGAGTTATTGCACTAAGTACATAAAACTGCTTTTAAGCAAGTAGGGTCAGTTTTGACAGGTCACAAGTTGGTTATTTTGACAGTTACAGAGTTCTGGTTTTGACCACTCTGTAGCCTTTAAATTCCCCTTTAAATATTCTATTAAAATATTACAGCAAATTAAAAAAAAAAACAAATTGGTGTGGATTATCATTAAGGACTAATTTTGCTTATGAACAACGTCCACTCTTACGGTAAACCTTGATTAGGCAAAAAAATTGTTTCAAACGAGTTTGCACCATAACGACCCTGATTTTGTTTGTGCATTTTATCAATTTGACGGTTTCCTTTCGCCTACAAATTGCTACGTCCCCCTCGTTTCCAGACAAAAAAGAAAACGATTACCTAATCATTCTTTGGTCGATATTTCACTCGAAATGTACAATTTGTGTGTATAAATAACACTCGTATATCAATATGGGCAGGTTCATTTCCACGTTTTCTTTACAACTCTAATCTTATTTTTTCTTACTCTCTGACACATAAATTGCATAATCTTGAAAGATATGATTCACATTTTTTTTTTACAAACACAACTTGTAAGACTACGACACACATTTCATTTCGGTTGAAAGCATATGGATTGGGAACGTAATGGAAACCAAATATGCTGTATTTACACAATTTTTCCCTTCAGTTTTGTTGGTTTAAAATGATATTGAAATTTCTTTTTTTTTGCAAGCAAATCCTAATAATCCTTTCGTGTGGTTCAACGTGGCAATAAAACAGGTCGCTTTATGGTGGTCATTTGCTAACTAACACAGTCACGCAAACTCCTCAATTTTTTTGTGTCATTTAAGTGATTAGCATTACTTGCCACTTTTTGCCCTTTTTCTATCACATACCTGACAAAAGAGATTTGAATATTGTAATGTAATGAATATGAATTATGAAAGTCGTGTAAGGGAATTTGGACGATTTAGGGCTGCGTGTACGAAATACGACCAATAAATTATAAGCTGCCCCCATTGAACTTCTCAATAAAACATCAGCCCTTGTGAGCCCCTTTTTTTTTGGTTACCAGACCCAAATACAGAGCGAAACACACTTTGCTTGATTATAACTCTTTTGAAATGTGCAAATCCAAAAAAAAAAATCACATAATCTTTGAGAGTATGATACACATTTTTTGATTTTCACAATTTGTACGATTATGACACACATTTTGTGTGGAAATGTGCTCTATGGCAGATTAATTTAAATAATTTTAAATAACTCTTTATGTCAAGAGTCATTTGGGAGGATAAAATTTTCAATGGAGCATTAAAATGGTCCCGCATAAATAAATAGAATGGGTTATTTAAATTCGTATAAATTGCTGCGGTTTTCGGCTGGATTTCCGAAACAAAGGCATTAATTGTGATATTTTATACGATTTGGGTGTCGATTGGTCGGTTTTTTAGTTCCTCAAGCTCTATGGGTTTCATTGTGTTGCAAAATTACTGAAATACGATAAAACGTCAATCATACACCCTCAGATTATGAAAATTACAAACTTAACTATTATTTCAGCTTATTACAAGCTATATTACAAGCTGTAGACAATTTTAGGTTATACAGGGTGTTGCCAAATGTAAGAAAGTCACGTGATATTAATTTTTTCTTATTAAAATTTAAAAAAGTGGCTAAAATGGAGGAAACTCACGTGACGTTAAAATTGCAGAAAAAAAATTGCACAATTGTTTGAAAATTTTCAAAATTATGAAATAGTTGGAAAGTCAAGTGATTTTATTTTATTTTTTTCATAAAATTGAATAAAGTAGTCAAAATGGCGAAAAGTCTCATATTTGACATTTTATTAAAATTTAAAAATGGCGGAAAGTCACGTGACCTTAAAATTGCACAGTTATTTGAAATTTTAAAAAATTATGAAACAGTTGGAAAGTCACGTGATTTTATTTTATTTTTTTAATAAAATTGAATAAAGTAGTCAAAATGGCAAAAAGCCTTATATTTGACATTTTATAAAAATTAAAAATGGCGGAAAGTCACGTGACCTTAAAAATGCACAACTGTTTGAAATTTTTGAAAATTATGAAACAGTTGGAAAGTCACGTGATTTTATTTTGTTTTTTAATAAAATTGAATAAAGTAGTCAAAATGGCAAAAAGTCTCATATTTGACATTCTTCCAAGATATATTCAAAAATCGTCACGTGACTTTTATACTTGAAAAAATCGCGAAATAAAAGCCAGTCACGTGATCTTGAAATATCAGAAGAAAATCGGATTTTTTGATTTCTTAACACTCACAAAACGTTGGAAAGTCAGGTGACCTTAAAATTTTTGAAAAATATAAAATTTGGTCACGTGACCACTGGAACTAATAGGCAATGTTTATCAAGTAAAGCGTTTCTCAATATAATCCATCGTTTTTCAGATATTGTACTAGAAATTCCAAATTTACAGGACAATGAGAGTTACCTAACCTAACCTAGTCACGTGACTGTGTGTATTGGCAATTTTGCCATTTGTGGGTGGACGTTGTAATGGCCACGCCCTTTTAATTGGACAGGCATTATTTACAGTGGGCGTGTCTGCTGTTTACCACGCCTCCTTACAATGTTTGACCAATTACGTGGGCGGAACTTGTTATAGCCACGCCTCTTGACTTGGACAAGCCGCAAGTTGTTGAATTCCACTGATTAGGAATGTAGCCACATTTGTGGAAAGCCTAATCCATCGACGTATCAAAGTCTTCACTATGTCAGACAAATTTTACAGAAAAGATTGGTTAACTTTGAAGCCCTCTAGCGGCCAAACCATTCAAGCTATCAACCAATGTGGGCATATTTTTGAAAAGCCTATTTCATCGGCAATCCATTGACATATAAAATTCTATAGCTTGTCGGTCAAATAAAGGAGTTATTCAGGTTTAAACAAAACAGTGCACAATAATTTTACAGAAAAGATTGGTTAACTTTGAAGCCCTCTAGCGGCCAAACCATTCAATCTATCAACGAATGTGGCCATATTTTTGAAAAGCTCATTTCATTGGCTATCCATTGACGTATAAAAGTTTATACTATGACAGTCAAACAAGGCAGTTATTTGGGTTCAAACACAACAGTGCACAAAAATTAAATAAAATTTCAGTAAACTGGTTATTTTGGTCTATTGTAAACAGTTTTTGTAACAAACGATTTTTTTGGATAAATTCAGTGTTGTCAGACTTCCAACCCTGAAACTCGACATTCATCAACCAAAATTAGTTTGTAATTTTCATAATTTGTTAGAGTATGATGGTTATTTTTTTTTTGAAACTAATGGGACATTGTAATGATATTGATTCATTTTATTGCATAGAAAACAGTATATAAAGCACTAAAATCTTTATTTCAGAGTAGGCAAACTAAAAATGTGTTGAAAACCCTAAAAAACGTTGTTTGAAAATTTTCAAAAAAGTGACCATCATACTCCAACAAATTATGAAATTTAGAGGTATTTTAACTGGTAAAAATCTTGTGTGGAAACACTTTTCAGTGAATTTTCTATTCCTGAATAGGCAAAAATCTGTATAAAAAGCACGTCAACTCCAATTTGTCCTGCCATTTTTCTTAGTTTAAATCGCGACAGTGTAGAGCAGTCGTCGTGTTGGAATACCAAAACAAATAAGCCTCCAGCGGCCATATTTTCTCCTTTTTTCTTGTCGCATTCGTTACAATCAGCACTGGAAACCCTGAGGGGGGAAAGTACGCTTTTCCACCCTTAAGTTTAATACCCAGCGAAACTGAAAGCCAAAAAACCACCCGGAAAAAACATAGTTTAAGCAGCTAAAGTTGTTTGATTGGCTTTCAGCCAAAAAACAGGGTTGCCAGGTGGCTCTAGGGGTGTAAATTGCCTTTACTAAATCATTCTCAGAAATTTATTGGGCCTGCTTATTGCTTTTCTCCCGGAAAATATTTGCCAAAACGGTTGCAGTGTCGCATTTTTACTGTTGCATAGTTTTTTGCAATTTTTCAGCTTTCACGTCAGTTTAGGGCACTTTTTTTTTATTCCAGTTCTGACACGTCGTTTCTGGAAGAATTCTTAACGATTCACAACAAAAACCAGCTTTCAAACTCTTTTGGTTTTTGAGATATTAATTTTTTTGCCAAATAGAGTACAGTAATATACAAAATTCGGGGGATTCCGTGCAATTAAGCTTTTTTCCAGTTTTTTCTCTTCAATTTAAAAAAAAAAGCTTTGCCCAGAGCTAATAATAACGGGACTTAATAACAACCCCCAAACCGGTTTTCCCCTTCGCAACAAGTAGAATAAATGTAATTTTTCATCCCTCTGGGGCGACTGTCTTTGTTTTAAGGGTTGGTTTTTCGTTTCAGCCCAACCTACCGAGAACCCTGTAATAACTGGAGTGGACGAGCAGTACCAAATCGGGCAAGAAATCAACTTAAACTGCACTTCTGGACGTTCTCGTCCCGCTTCGGTACTACGATGGTTCATCAACGAGCAACAGGTACTTTTTTAGCCCCAAAAACCTTATAAAACAGTTTTAAAGCAAAAAGGTTTTATACAGGCTTTTAAGTGGCTGTGTTATAAAACTAACAGGTTTTATAGGAAACACAATTTGGAGAAAAACTTTGTAAAAACCTTTCTTTCAACCAGTCCAAGACAATTTTGTTATAAAACTGCTTTATAAAGCAGTTTCAAAGCAAAAAGGTTTTATACAGGCTTTTAAGTGACTGTGTTATAAAACTAACAGGTTTTATAAGAAACACAATTTGGTAAAACTTTGTAAAAACCTTTCTTTCAACCAGTCCAAGACAATTTTGTTATAAAACTGCTTTATAAAGCAGTTTCAAAGCAAAAAGGTTTTATACAGGCTTTTAAGTGGCTGTGTTATAAAACTAACAGGTTTTATAGAAAAACGCAGTTTGGTGTGCTTTTGGTCCTAGAGGGAGGAGATAATCTGTAAAACTTAAACTAAAACTATTTTGTTATAAAACTGCTTTATAAAGCTGTTTTAAGTCTCTTATACAGCCTAACTGTTTTATAAAATCAAAAAATTTTGTTTTTGCAGATTCAGAAACCGGAAGCATTGATTTGGTACCCGGTTGAGTACCACGAACAAGGAATGGTTACCACCACTTTAGGGTTAAGGTTCGTACTGAGTCCACGTCACTTTTTGGGTGGTTCCATGAAGGTGAAATGCATCTCTTCCATAGCTCCCTTACTATTCAGTGAGGACAGAGAGACTGTTGTGCAAAGTTTACCGGTTATGAAGGAATGGAAAGAAGCCCTTTTACTAGGTAAGATTGTCCAAAAAATTCTAAAAAATAAAAACCACACAAAAAAGTGCTTTAAAACAATTTTAACCAAGCGTAACTCGGTTATTTGGACAAATATCAAAAAAGTGTAAAAAAGGAAAGTTGTAGAGAATTTTTCCTCCCTACAAAATTGGATTAGGGCACTTTTGCCCTAAAGAACCTCCTTAGGGACAGTCCCATAATTATAATTCTAAAAAACTCGATTTTTAGGGTTTTTGATAGCCTAAAAATCAATTTTAATAACAGAAAACAACTTTCTAGACTGTTTCCAATATGAATCTTGATTTTTCTAACTAAAGACACTCTAAAATGTAACTTTGCAGCTTAAAACAGTCTAAAAATTGCTTGTTAGTCTGAAATTAGATTTTCTGGACTGCGAACTATTAAAATGTTGATTTTTCCAGCTGGAGGTAGTCTGAAACTATCCTTTAAGCATGGATACATTAAAATTGATTCGTCTTGGCTGTGGTCAGTGTTAAAATCTGGATTTTTATGTAGAAAAGACAGTTTGGCAATGTTGCAAAAATTTGGTACTAAATTAGAAAAATGGTTAGTTTGGCATCATTGCGCAAACCCGATTAATAATAAATTATAAGTAATTTGAAGGAAATTTCAATTTGCTAACATTGGAGAATGGTAATACTACAGTAAAAAAACTTGTCAGTTTGGCAACGTTGTAAAAACATAATCATTGATTGTTTATGTGTAATTTTAGGAAAAACAAAATTCTGGCAACATTTTCAAAAATTTTGTAAAAGTTTGTCTTCTGATCAATTTTTAACTTAAAAAATTTTGAACTTTAAAGTCAATTTTTACGGTTTTAAAGTTGAAAAAAAAACTTTGTTTCTGAAAATAGAGTTTAACTTAAAAACCATAAACGAAGATAAAAACAAATGGAATTAAAGCTTAAAAGAACTTTTTAAAGACAGAAAATTCTAAAACTCTCAACCTTCATCACTTTACGTATTACAGTGTTATTTTAAGCGCATTTCTGGTCAAATTTTCAAGAAACAAAGATCGCATCACAGAGTGAACAAAGTCAATTTCAACAAAACATTGAAAAAACTCAACTGGCAACATTGTTGAATAAATGAGAGATGATTGCAGCGAAACTTTAAAAACCTGAAGGGAAACTTTAAGCCGGAATTTACTTAATTGCATTTTAACTGTCTTCCTGACTTTAAAATCAATGAAGGGCCACTAAAACCTTCAAACTAACTCGATTTTCGTATTATAATGGTTTAGTAAAGTTCAACTTTTCATGCAGAAATTATTAATACTACCGGCGATCTTAAGACTTTAAGTTGAGAATTTTAAACCATTTTATTTTTGCTAATATCTCGTAAATTGTCCTAAAAAAATTAGTACCAGTCATAATTTGGTGGAATATGATGGTCACTTTGTTTTGATTTTTTTCATAATTTAATAGGTTATGATTGTCACTTTTTTTGCAGTGTTTACTTTCTATTTGCCTGACACTTAAATACAAATTTGACAGCTGTCAGTTATTAGTTTAAGTTTGTGTTTGCTTATCCCAAAAAGAGAAATTTTTAAGGTAATCTTTTGAAAGTAGCCTTCACCCAGTAGATAATCCCCCATAAGGTCGAAATTTGTTTGAAACTAAACCACACCTTAATGGCATTTCCCTTATAATAGGCGTTTGGTGCTAAGCAAAAATGACCTTTACCTGTACTATTTATAATTTTTTGACACTTTTTCTTAAAAAAAATTTTTTGTTTCAGTGAACAGTTCATCAAACCGAAGTAGAGAAGAATTCACCGTATCCTTGCTGGTTTTAAGTATAGCGGCCATCTTAGCCACCTGAATGTAGATTACGGACGTTTCGGTTGTTTCACCTTCGTCAGGCTTAGTTTTTGTATATTGTGATTTGTTTTAGTTAATTGTTAACGACAATCTAGACTCAATTATTACTTAAATTGTTTTGTGTGTAAATACTATTGTACATCTTTCAATCAAGAAAAAAAATGCAATGTGATAGGACTCTTTGACTTGTTAATACTATTTAGCGCCTAAATTTACCTCTTAACATACACGAGAGTGTTTAAGCTTGGAAAAACCACCCTAAACCCCGTTTAAAGTTTGGTTTTAAGCTTTAAACAACAAAACTGACTAACTATGGCACTATTGATTCAATTTCTACGACACCCATCACGATTATTATGGTAATTATAGTGTAAGAAGCTTGGATGCACCCTTTGTACATATTAAAAAGCATTTTTAGGGTTACGAAACATTTTTTTTTACAATTTACATCTTCGATCGTTATTTTTCCCTTAAATAAAGGTGTGATGTGTATTTGTTGTTTTATTTATCATTCCTAATGGACCTGCATGTGCGTAAATGGAAAAATTGGATTGTTTATTAGGTTATTGATGGAAAACCTGAACGGTAATAGGACTTAACATGCAACGGTTTGGAAATTAGGTCGCTTGATTTTTCTTTGTTCTCTGGCTCAAATACAACCTGGTCTACCACAGTTATTTACAAGGGTATCAATTATTTTTTTGGGTGGAGGTTGTAGAGAATTTTCAGCTGAACAAAATTGATTCAGTGCAGTTTTTCTGTCAGATTACTCCTAAAGGAGATTTTTTCTAAAAACTCGTCTCATGATTTGTCAGTGAATTTTTAAAAAAAGATGAAATTTATGACCTTCTGGATGACAGAAAAAAAACAGGAAAAATCGCGATTCGTTTCATCCTTTCCCACTTTTCGGAAAGTTGCCTGGAAAAGTCAGATCCAGAGAGTCCCGGCGTATAATTTATAATTTGGACCAGATTCCCCGAAGGAGAAAACTCTCCGGCACTGCAACTGATAAATATTATTTTTGCAAAAATAAACGAGGTCTTAATTGGGATTTATGCTCGTTTGCAAAACGCCTTAGGGATTGACAGTAAGTTTTCCACTTCTAACAAAGAGTTATTGTTGTTTGCTTAAACTAGCTAATTTTGTGGTTTGAAAAAACACAATGAAAATTAGTGCAGAAAAATTGCTTTCATAACTTGCAAGTGTATGATACACACTTTATCATTTTTTTAAAAAAGCATAATTTGCAGTTGTATGATACACACTTTTTAATATTTAAGTAAATATGGGTTATATTTAATTGAATTTTTTTAACAATAAAAAAGAAATATATTTTTTTTTGGAACAAGCACTTGAGGCTTTGCAGACAGTTTTTGGCATGTAACTCCCTTATAAGGCCCTTTAGGACAAAAAAGCTTTGAAGCAATCTTATAGAGCGTGAATTTCCCTACAACTTTCTAATTTACACTTTTGTTGTAAATATTTAAATACGTACACTGTAAATTATTAAAAAAAACTCTTTTCATAACTTGCACGTGTATGATACACACTTTTTCATAAATATTGGTTAAACAACTCATTCCGGACGTAGACTTATCAAAGTAGGAAGTTTCAAAATATTTTGAATTGTTAACGGGTAAAATGCACTTTGCAGCTTCATGGAAGAGAGTTTTTGACAGTTGTGACGTAACTGTTAAATTAACCACTATTTGAGTGTCACGTGACATCTGTCAGGTACGTCAAAACTGTCATAATTCGGTCAAAAAAGCTTAAATCCCAATGAAACTTTATTAATTGCTTTGGAAATACATTTGACAACTGAAAAATGGAGATTTTGACACTAGATAGTTAAAACTGTTTTTTGTCAAAGGTTGGCACACAAAATTACGTGAAGAAACCCAATGAATTGTTGTCAATTTCTAGTTTTCAAGTCAATTTTCATGATTTTGACGTCAAAATAGCGTCACAAACTGACCATAAATATGACGTTGCACTGAAATGCTGTTACTAGACTTTGCCTATTTTGACAGCTTGTAATTCAGTCATTTTGACAGTTACGTCAGTCTGGTTTTTACCACCTTATAGCCTGTTTAATTATCTTTTGACTATCATAAAAAAACTAAGCTGTCAACTGTCAAAATACGTCATAATTTGACAATAAATGTGACGTTGCATTAAAATGCTGTTTTTAGGTTATTTTAAATTTGACAGCTCATAATTCAGTCATTTTGACAGTTACGTCACTCTAGTTTTGACCAAATTGTAGCCCATTTAACTGCCTTTTTCCTACCATAAAAGTTTGTAGTGTCAACTGTCAAAATAACGTCATAATTTGACAATAAATGTGACGTTGCACCGAAATGCAGTTGTAGACTTTGTACATTTTGACAGCTAGTTTATCAGTCATTTTGACAGTTACGTCACTCCAGTTTTGACCAAATTGTAGTACTTTAAACTGCCTTTTTCCTGTCATAAAAATTTTGTAGTGTCAACTGTCAAAATAACGTCATAATTTGACAATAAGTGTGACGTTGCACCGAAATGCAGTTGTAGACTTTGTACATTTTGACAGCTAGTTTTTCAGTTATTTTGACAGTTACGTCACTCTAGTTTTGACCAAATTGTAGCCCTTTAAACTGCCTTTTTCCTACCAAAAAAAGTTTGTAGTGTCAACTGTCAAAATAACGTCAAAATTTTACAATATAAGTCCACCATACTCGATGGAAGCTAAAAACAGCAAAACAAGTGAATAATACGCAGTTTTAGTGACAAATTGACTGAATTTATTTCCGCAATAATCTACTAAAATTGAAAAAAGAGTAGAAAAGCTAACAGTCCAGGGTTTTCTACTCTTTTTTCTCTATAATACAAATTTCGTCAATTTTAAGTGATCACACAGTATGGATACTTAAAAAATATGCTAGTCTGTACATTTTAGCTGGTTTTGGGTGGATTTTAGTGTAAATTGGCCAAAAACAGTAAAAAACGGCAAAATTAGGCCATGAAAACGTCTAGAAAAGATGTATTTTCAATTTTTTACAAACTATACACATACAAGTCTTATTACACCCTATACTATACAGTAAGGGTAGGAATAAGGGTGGCATGCACGTAATCAGTTAGATTATAGTGTTATTTACCGCTGGTGCAAATTTCAGCTCAATCCGATCAGTAGTTTCTGAGATTTTGAATCTAGACTAGTCTGTACATTGTTGTTATTTCCTTTAAAAATGTCAAAATTGCTGGTTGTGTCAAAGTGACAGCTGTCAAATTTAGTAAAATTAATTGCCCAAGGCTTGATTGACAGCTGTCAATGATTTTATGTCAATTCTTTGGGTAGTTTATGAGATATCGTACTGTCCAGTGTCTGAATTGTTAATATTTCTTTAGAAATGTCAAAGTTTTGAGTTGCATCAAAGTGACAGCTGTCAAATTGGTACAGTTATTCTAGTAGGTTAGAGATTGATAACTGTCAAAAATGTCACTTTTTTTGACGGGATAGTTTCTGAGATACCGTACATTAGACTCTCCTAGTTTTTATTTTTTAACGTTAAAAGAAAAACCAATTTTTTAGGACAAGCACTTTTTTGGCATGTAACTCCCTTATAAGGCCCTTTAGGGCAAAAAAGCTTTAAAGCAATCTTATAGAGCGTGAATTTCCCTACAACTTTCTAATTTACACTTTTGTTGTAAATATTTAAATAAAACCGTTTTCATAACTTGCAAATGTACGATGTACACTTTTTCATATTTAAATAAATTGTGTGTCATACAAGTGTAAATTATGATTATTAAATTTTTTAACGTTCTAAAACCAAATCGATTCTATTTTTAAGTTGAAACTATTAATTTTGTTTTGGTGCAGTCACTTGGTTGAAGTCACTTCCAAGTTTAAAGAAGGAGATTTATGAAAATTTTTCACAATTTTTAAGACACTTTGGGCTATATCGTGTTTGCTTAAATTAGCTAATTTTGTGGTTAGAAAAAACACAATGAAAATTAGTCTAGAAATATGGATTTCATAACTTACCAGTGTATGATACACACTTTATTATCATTTTTCTTTACAATGCATAATTTGTACTTGTATGATACAAACTTTTTATATTTAGAGAAAAAAGCGTTTTTTAGAGAATTACAAAAAGGTCACGTGACTGTACGAATTTAATTTGCAGCTAAAAGTTCGCAAAAACTAATGAATGCAAATCCAGATTGACGCCTTCATCTCACGATAATATAAATCACAAAGTCCTGGATACCTCTATTTCGTGTTTTAATTAATATTTCCCTTTGTCCGTTCCGGATAAGATTACGCTGGAAAATGAATCGTTTTTTATACAAGTCCGGCCCTGATATTCCGGACAGAAATTAAAAAAGCCCCGACGACATGCGATAGAACCGAAAAAGGGTGAAAAGAACTTCATTATTATTAGCGTCCGTCAGACACTCATTCACGCCCTTTGTTCGCCCTTTATAATACGTACCGAATATACCAGGCTCCAGGTATTTCGACTTAAACAAAAATCTCTTAAAAGGTATTGTGTTCCAATTTATTAATTTTCCTTTGTTGGTTACCAAAAAAAAAAAATTGATTAGTCCATTTAGTGGATAGCACACACAAAACTTGCAACCTAGTCACGCCCATAACATCTTCTGATTAGTCTGCTCAACCAGACTCGCTTCCATAGGATTGGTTCAGGGGCGGAGCTTATGTTTGACACGCCTACACATACATAAATAGTCATTTTTAAATTACAACCCAAATCTGCTTGGATTGGTTTAGGGGTGGAGCTTAAGGTAGGCACGCCTTTCTAAACAAATTTGGACTGGTCAACGACACGCCTATTTTTACTCTAAGGGCGTGTTTTAGTTTGTAAGCTCCTCCTCTTTTAAAGACGAGTCTAAAAGACACGCCTCCACAACGACTATACTTTACAGGACTAATAAGTAGTTAAAAGCCTCAAAAATCGTTACTGATCTGTTTGAATACCAATTAAACTGACTGGGTGACCTGAATAGGGCCATTAAGTTTGATTTCAATTTCGGCGAATAACGAACCGAGTTTCCGTCCTTCTCTCAATCTAGTTCGGCCATCCGGCAGAATTTCAATCGTTTACAGTCGACTAGACATAATAAGAAAATTTAATAATCTGATAATTCGGTATAGGGAAGACTCGTCCTGAAAGATTAGCAGTAAAAAATAATTAAGTCCGGATCTGGTCCCATTTTTAGTATCTACCGAAAACAAGTTAAATTTCGCGGAAAAGATTAATAACAATCCTGTAATATGAAAAAGGGGGTCGATTTGGTTTTTTAACGTTAAAAAATCCAATTATCATAATTTGCACTGGTATGACACACATTTTAGTTAAATATAAAAAAGTGTGTATCGTACAATTTCAAGTTATGAAAACAGTTTCCAATTTAGACCCTTTGAAGAGAATTAGTATGAAAAATAGACAAAATGTGCATTTTTTCAATTACTTTATTGGAACTCCAATCAATTTCACTCAAACACCATTAGAAGGACAAAAATTGAATTGGAAATTGGATTAAACACAACTAATGACAACCTGTGCATAATTTGTGTTTATATGATACACACTTTGTAAAAACAGTACACTTTTAGTCCCATATGAAATAACAGCTTAACATTAATAATTTTGTGTGGCAAAACTTAACTTTGAAACCATCAAAAGGTTGAAAAGTTCTAGTACAACGATGATAAATAGTGGCTACGTAAATAGCGTTTATTAATAATTCCAAAAGGGATTCTATTTAATAGTAACTAATTACTCGTGTTCCCCGAAAACGCCATTTTCAATGAACGATTATCGTTTTATCTCCCCCTCTTTGGAGGGGGGGCAAAAGGGAGGGCAAATTTATAAAAGCTAATGATTTTCGCGTAGACTCCATTCAACGTATCAATTTATTTTCGTTCCGTTTTATCGACGAAAGGATTTACGACAATCAGCTGTCGCTTTCCTGATTTTAGATCATTTTTTTCCCAGTTTACTTGCTTAATAATTGATTTTGTTTGATTCAATGAGTTTTAGTGTAAAAAAGTTTTTTTTCGACGAAACTCTGGTATATCATTACCAATTGTTAGGTGGAGGGCGTGGTTTGTACATTAACCACGCCCCGCTGCTCTCTGATTGGCTGGTGTCATTAACCAGGCGGGGCTTTTAGGTGCACACGCCTTTTAAACTCTAAGAGTGAAAGTTGTTTTTAAGAAAGAATGTTTTAAGGTATTTTTTCAACATTTTCACTTTTAAGGTATTTTTTAAGGTATTTTTTCAACATTTTCACTTTTACCGTTCCAGAGATATCGAACTAAAATGGCTGATAAAATTTGCATAAAAACATTCAAAATGGCGCCAAATTGACAGTTTTAAGGTCACAGACTTCATTTTTGTAACTCAAAGTAGCTGGGACCTTGACGTTTTTGTCAGTAATTTTTTCAAAATTTTAACTCTTATCGTTCCAGAGATATTGACACAAAATGGTGACATTAGTAACACTTTCGCTTGGCTTGACAATGGAACTTTCAAAATGACAGTTTTAAGGTTACAGAGGTATGGTTTATGAGATATTTTCACTGTCAAACAGCAAATTACTGGACTAGATAGAATAGCTTAGAGGTAGGGCTTTCAACGTGACCACGCCTCTAATCAATCTGATTGGCCTGGTTCAGTAGACACGCCCTTTACAAGCTTTGTCTCAGTCAAATGCAGAGTAAACTAGCTCAGTTTTCTTTCTTTGAAAAATAAATTAATTAAAACAAATTGCTCTGTAGGGCGGTATTTAGGACAATTCAACCAATAAGACTATTGGAATAATTAGCGGGGCGGGGCTTTTAAACGCCCCATAAACAAGGCGGAGCTTACCAGTTAGGTTAGGTTTAACTAAGTGAAAGTTACACTTATCCAGGCTTATCAAACGCAGCATTTGACAGGCTGTCAAATTTGCTATTTTGGTCATGATCTTGACGACTATATGAGTATTTTTTTCAAAATTTTTACTCTACTGGTTCCGGAGATATTTACACAAAATGGGCGCATTAGTGAAACTTTCGCTTGGCTTGACAATGGAACTTTCAAAATGACAGTTTTAAGGTTACAGAGGTATGGTTTATGAGATATTTTCACTGCCAAACAGCAAATTACTGGACTAGATAGAATAGCTTAGAGGTAGGGCTTTCAACGTGACCACGCCTCTAATCAATCTGATTGGCCTGGTTCAGTAGACACGCCCTTTACAAGCTTTGTCTCAGTCAAATGCAGAGTAAACTAGCTCAGTTTTCTTTCTCTGTAGGGCGGTATTTAGGACAATTCAACCAATAAGACTATTGGAATAATTAGAGGGGCGGGGCTTTTAAATGCACACGCCCCATAAACAAAGGCGGAGCTTACCAGTTAGGTAAGGTTTAACTAAGTGAAAGTTAAACTTATCCAGGCCAAGAAAGGAAAACAAACAAAACGCGTTCGACGTCTAAAGGCGTGTTTACACCCCCTTTTCGGGGGGGGTGGTGTGTAAATCTCATTTGTCACGTATTGAAGAGGTGGCTCGGGCTCTAAAAAGAACGATCTGTTTATGACGTGGTGCTTTTCCTTAAGACTGCCCTAAAAGTGATCTTAAAGAAACACGAACGGAGATGATATATTATTAGGGATGTTTTTACAAAGGCGGCAAAATGGAGGAGGGTGGAAACAGTATTATGAGTAAAATCAAACCTTAGTCTTTTGCGGGGGCTGCAAGTGACATTTCCGCCCTGCTCAATAATTTGATAACGTATTATAGGGTTGTAAATATTAATTTCCAGCGTCAATTGATTTACACCTGTCTGTATACAACACAGCATATTATCGTAAATTTCACAATTCGCACCATACAGGGTGCAACAACATTCGAATGCACAGACGAGTTAATTTAGCGCCCTAGGGCATAAATCCCTATACCGGACTGGTTTAATGAGTGCCTTTAAGTCACGCGATCATTTTCTGTTATCTCTTATGAGTTATGGATTAGTGAAAAATCAGACAGTTGAATAACGATCCTTGTTTTCCAAGATATTTTAAATTAAAGCGCCTAATTTATTCCCCAACAGTCGAAGCGACGAGGGTAGGGAGTTTTAAAACAATGTAAAACAAATAGAATTTTATAAAATAATTGCATATTTAGGAAACAAAATTAAATGGACGGTACTGTTTCAAATCGAATTCTGCTTTATTGTAATTCCTTTGAAAATTTAATATTTTAATAAAAGCTTTTGTATATATTTTGTCATCTTTTTTAGCAGTTACCGAAATCACGGTGAATTGCTTTAGTTTAAAACACAAATTATTTTTGAAAATCACAAAAACCATGCTCCATCACATTTATCATTTAAACGATTTTACGCGGGACACCCTGTATATTATTACGTAATTAAACTGCTAAATTCAAGGCAACAAAATGACCTGTAATATGCTATGCAAAATGTAATCAGTTTCTGAAATATTTAAGGATTCTGACCAATCATAGCGTTCTAATTCCAGTTCAAACCAATAGTAACAGAGTATGGCTTTACAAGGGTGTGTCTAACTCATTGACTCCGCCTTCTTCCGCCCAATCATAGACAAGCGGAGGCGTGACTTGCGGCCAGGACACACCTCCAATTTTCCTACTAACGTTTGTGGTAAATATTAGATTCGAAACAAATACAGGGTGTCTCAATCATAAAAAAAATATTTTTTTTTTGTAAAACGCCTTAGCGCCAAATTGACAGTTTAAAGTTTACAACCTTGATTTTTTTACGCAAGACACACCAACTTTATTATTTAAACGATTTTACATGGACACTCTGTATATTATTACGTAATTAAACTGCGCAAATTCAAGGCTACAAAATGACCTGTAATATGCTATACAAAATGTAATCAGTTTCTGAAATATTTAAGGATTCTGACCAATCATAGAGACCTAATTCCAGTTCAAACCAATAGTAACAGAGTATGGCTTTACAAGGGTGTGTCTAACTCATTGACTCCGCCTTCTTCCGCCCAATCATAGACAAGCGGAGGCGTGACGTGACGCCAGGACACACCTCCAAACATTTTCACTCTTATGGTTTCTTATTGACACAAAATGGCCGTATTAGTAAAACATTCGCTTGGCTTGACAATACAATTTTCAAATCAAATTTAGTCCAGACAAAAGTATAAGAGAGTAACCCTCATCATAACACCGTATCTGTACTTGAAATGTACAGAAAGTTACACTAATCTCAGCCACATGACATTATCTATAATTACACATCCTCAGCATATTCCCGGTTAATTATCGGATGCAAATTGAATTTGATTTGACCCAGTAACTCTCCTGATAGAGCCGAAACCAGCTTGAGATGTTACAAAGCCATTTTCCAGTACCTCTCTGGAATTTTTTAATATTTCTCTTGCCAAATTCCACTCTTTATGCAGTCTCGGTGTATTTAATTTGATTTTCAGAAAATGTAATTTCAACAAAACCTGCTTGTTTGCGAGGGTTACGGACGCGCATTTAAATGACTTTTGTATATGACCGGAATTAGTCGTAATTAGGAAACGGTCTCGTCAACTTGCTAATCGGGTTTCCGCTAAATATTTTGTGTATCGCCTAGGTCGATTCATTTATTTTTCACATCTCGCATACCCCCCGAGGCCTTAACGAACCGTGAATAATGAGATTTATGGTTATTCTGATAGGCAACACAAACGGGTGACGAGCAGATTGACAAAATCGCTCTAATGGCCTAATTTATTCTCTAGAGAAAAAAAGTTGCTCAATTTTTTTCATGACCCAACCAGAAAAAAACTTTCGTTATAATTTGATGGTATATGACGCACATTTTGTTAAATTACTATCGTATGCCCTTAAATTATGGAAAACACGAAAAACGCACAAAACGTCGATTTCATCCTCTACAAGATTGTATTAAAGTGTTTTTGCCCTTAAGGGCCTCCTTAAGGAGTTACAAGGTCAAAAAGTGACTGGATGCACCAAAATCGTTTTTTAAAAATAAATCCAATTTGACTGAGCACAGCTCAGTTATTTAAGGAGCTACAGAAAAGTGTAAAGAATGAAAGTTGTAGAGAATTTCATTTTCTACAAGATTGTATTAAAGTGTTTTTGTCCTTAAGGGCTTCCTTAAGGAGTTACAGGGGAAAAAATTGACTGGATTCCCCAAACTCGTTTTTGTAAAATAACTCCATTTTGACTGAGCGTAGCTCCGTTAATTAAAGAGCTAAGAAACATACTTTCTTGTATGATCATCTGGTTAGTAAACTCCGCCTCTCGCTTAGATGGAGTAGGCTCCGCCCCTTGAGTAGGTGATTACTAAGCTCCGCCTTCCAAATTGAGCCACGCCTACAAGTAACCCTAAAAAGGTATTCTAAGCTCCACCCACGTATTTATCCACTTATAATAGCAGAAAAATCAGATAAAAAACCATCTTAAATTAAAAAATACTTGAAACAGTTTTAGAAGCTCCGCCCATTGGTGGACAAACCACGCCCTCCTTTGTTTGACTGGTTAATTCCACTAAAATATTTAGAAATATGTCCAATGAGGCCTATTTAAAACATGTTCTAACCAATCAAACATAAACACAAATCCAGAGCCTTGAAAGAATGTGGTTGCACTCCAAGCCAATTACAGGCCAACCTAAACCAATCACAGTCCAGGAGGCATGTCTGCTGACCAATAGGAACTTAACAAGGCTTGAAATAGGTGTGGTTATCTAACTTTTCTATTGTTTCATGTATTGTCTCCTCCTTCTTTTCTGGAAGGGGCGTGGTTTAAACAAAAGAGCATAAACAGGGGCGTGTTGCTTTGGTTTACTAAAAAACGTCAATATGGTTCAAGTTGTCTTGCAATAAAATTAAGGAAATAACGGTTTTTGGTTTTAAAACTAACGTATTGTTTGACAACACCAACTGATGGACACTTAAATGTAAGCCACACCTTAGATGGAGTAGGCTCCGCCCCTTGAGAAGGTGATTACTAAGCTCCGCCTTCCAAATAGAGAAACCCTTGCTCATTTTTCGACTTATGATAGCAGAAAAATTGATAATAAATTAACAACTAATTCGAACAGTTTTAAGTCTATTTAGCAAATAATTTTCTAGGACACGTTTCTAACTAATGCAAATATTTAGCCACACCTTTAAAGAAGAGGAAACGCCTATATTTAGTTATGATTGTTAAACCACGCCTTTCACAGTAAGCTTGTTAGTTCCTGTGTATTGACAAAAATGTCAATTGATACCCTCACGCCCAATCATAGGTTGTAAAATTCAAAAGGCGTGGCTTTAAGTCACTAATCCCAGTTTAGTGGAGGCGGGATTATTTAAGGCGTGGTTTATTCGCAAAAAAGATTTTTGTAAGCTCCACCCACTAATTTACTCCTCCCCTTAAACTAACAAATACTCAAGAGAGTTTCAAAATCACTTTTACACAAGTTTGCCATTTTTCTGACGTAGTCAACATATTTTTAGTTCAAGCTCTAAAAAACGTTGATTTTTGACAATTTGAGAAATTGAAGATGCTAAATCTGCTCAAACACGCCCATTACAAGAAGGAAGAGATGATTGATACATGTAGCAATGAAAAAGTTATGTAACCACGCCTATTTCAAACCTTGTTTCGTTACTATTGGTTCGCAGACACGCCTCCTGATTGTGATTGGTTTAGAGGTTGGTCTGTTTGGATTGCAACCCTTTTGGTCGAATATCTTTCGAATTTTTTAGTTGATGCTTTAGTAGTTAACTATTCAAGTTCTTTGTCCAGTTTAATGGGCGGAACTTTGCAATAAAAATAAAACCGAGTCCAAAAGAATTTAATTTGCTTCTAATCCCTCCCGTTCGTCCACGTGAAACACGAAGACGAAGATTATCTAATAAAATTTAAATGAAACGGCGTCGAAAAGTTGCAACAGAAGCATTTTTCTAATAAAATTCAGCCGGGAAAGTTTTAAAAGTTAAGAGGCCCGTTTTCCGTGGATTATGAGTGGGGGGCAGATCTAAAAAGATTACTCACAATATTTATCTCGGCAAGAATATGAGCGAAAGTCCAATTTTGCCAGTATCTAGGCAAACTTTAAATTGAACTTGTTCTTGATCTGTGCTCAACTTTTTCCGCTCGAAAAACCGAATTTTATTGTGCCAACCCTGAAATTTATTACCTTCACATAAATTGCGGCTTATCTATGTTTTATTATGATTTTGGACAATTTTAAAATTGCAAAAAGTACGATTCGGCCAGAGTATGCATTATGTTAATAGACTGATGAAGAAAGGGAGTTTTTGAATTTTTCAACATAATTAAAATCAGTTTTTTTTTAAATAAAATCTGCGGGATAGAGTTGTGATTTTTTAGGTTGCAAGCAATGTTGCCAGGTCTACCGTTTTTGTATTTCTTCTACTGTTCTCCTGTTTTTGTACATAATCTACCGTTTTTAATTACGTTATTGCCATTATGTTGGGTGTGAAACTTTTTATATACTTTTTCAGTTTATTGAATAGGAGATTTAATAAGGATTCTAAAAATGCACTTAAAACAGTCATTTTCTCACTCTAAGGGGGTTTTAAAGGCGACTTTGCAAAATGTGCTTAAAATAGTCATTTTCTCACTCCAAGTGGAGTTTTCAGGCAATTTTGTTGCTGAGTGTCATTTCTAACTGTGTTTCTGGCAGTTCAAACTTTGATACCATTTTTCTCCCTAATTTTACTACATTTTGAAGTGTTTTTTATGTCATTAGATAGGAAATTTAATGAGGATTCCAAAAATGTGCTTAAAATAGTCATTTTCTCACTCCAAGTGGGCAATTTTGTTTTCAGGCAATTTTTTGTAAATGCTGAAGTGTCCATTTCTAACTGTGTTTCTGGCAGTTCAAATTTTGATACCTGTGATTTTGGCAGTTCAAACTTTGATACCTCTTCCTCCCTAATTTTACTACATTTTGAAGTGTTTTTTATGTCATTAGATAGGAAATTTAATGAGGATTCCAAAAATGTGCTTAAAATAGTCATTTTCTCACTCCAAGTGGGTTTTCAGGCAATTTTGTTGCTGAGTGTCATTTATAACTGTGATTTTGGCAGTTCAAACTTTGATACCATTTTTCTCCCTGATTTTACTACATTTTGAAGTGTTTTTTATGTCATTAGATAGGAAATTTAATAGGGATTCCAAAAATGTGCTTAAAACAGTCATTTTCTTACTCAAAATTATTCTCTAAAACCACGTGATGTCTGTCACTAATAAATCAAAATTTTACTAGAATTTGCAAGAATAACATTTTAACACAGTTTTCGAAACAAGATGTTTTTCTAAGATTTAACAGTTATTTCCAGTTAAATAGTGTTCTGAAATCACGTGACAATTGTCACTAACGTCAAAACTGTCAAATTGTGCTCAAAAGTTGCAAAAATCAGGATTTAGAAAAGTTTTCTTGCAGTGTTTGATTTAAAAGTGTTTCTGAGAATTATGACAGTGACAGTCACGTGACCGTCCAACTTTTGACTAACGTCAAAACAGCTCAAACCATGCTCAAAAGTTGCAAAAATCAGGATTTAGAAAAGTTTTCTTGCAGTGTTTGATTTAAAAGTGTTTCTGAGAATTATGACAGTCATTTTGACAATTATCACGTGACCGTCCAACTAAATAGTGTTCTACAATCACGTGACAGCTGTCACTAACGTCAAAACTGTCAAACCATGCTCTAAATTTGCAAAAATCAGGATTTAGAAAAGTTTTCTTGCAGTATTTGATATAAAGAGTGTTTTTGAGATTTTGATTTTTGACAATGGTCACGTGACTGCCTAGCTAAATTATCCTTTAAAACCACGTGATATCTGTCACTAATGCCAAAACTTTCGCAAAAAATCTAAAATTATGCATTAAGTATGCTAATACACTGATGAAGGATGGGAGTTTTTCAATTATGTAAGTGAACAAAATTTAGATTTTCCAGACAGTTTAAGCATGGCGTAGAAGGTAAATTCCTGATTGAATAAAAGAAATAATAACGTCAAAATTTCCATTTCTGGCTCGTCTCGTTTCGAACGAAGATACAACATTTCCGAAAAGCTGAAGTGCACTCGACAGCTCGGTAAACTGAAGCGGTTCATAAATTATATTCACCTCGTTAAACTGTAATATTTTCCTTTTTAAACGTTTCCAGCAGATTTCAAGCTTGTAAACTGAGAAAAACTACTACTCCCATAGATAAAATCGTGACGGAACAAATCGCAAACAGATAAAAGCCATTTATACGAAACAATACCTCATCGTAGTCCATTTTTTACGCACTCGTATCGGATCGAAGGTACAATGGCCTGTCAACGAGTTGTTTATTGCCCGCCATCTATTTCAGAACGAAATAAAGCGTCCTGTAAATCCTCCCCACTACCAAACTGAATGGGTTTCCGATATTCTTTATTAGGACAACGTAATGTGTGATGGGATTTTTATTATTGTGCCTATGCAACCTAAAACAAGATTTTTATAGCAGAAAACCACTAAAATGGGAAGGTTTTTGATTGAGTAGGCTCCGCCCTTTCTAAGACAAGCCACTCCCTCTTGACCGTATATTCCACGCCCTGAAACTTGTCGTTCCATTCAAAACCATTAAAGTGAAAAATTACAAGTTGAATTGGGTTTGTCAACACCGAGAGGTGTAGGAATACTTAAATGGAAGCCACACCTTTGATGGAGTAGGGCTCCGCCCCCTTCAAGACAAGTCACGCCCTCTTAACTTTACATTCCACGCCCTGAAACTTGTAACACACTGCTTCAAATATCTTATCGTTCCTTTTAAAACCACTAAAGATCAGTGTTAAATAAACACTGAAATGAAAGCCACGCCTTTGATGGAGTAGGGCTCCGCCCCCTTTAAGACAAGTCACGCCCTCAAACATGTTTCATTTAGTTTTAAATCACATTTTATAACTAAAACAGAAAGCTTGTGGTTAAGCCACTCCTTCAGATTCCCATTAGGGCGGAGCCTCTAATCTTCTCCACAATATTTTTCAAAAAATCCTCGTCGAACTTATGTAGGAGTTATTGCGCGTTCAACCCGCTTTTATTAAGTGTCAAAACAACTAGAAACGTAATGCTTTCATTTCGACGTTAAGCGGCTTTCGCTGAAAAGGAGGAGAAAAAAAGTGGAAAGACAAGACAGATCCACTTCCACTATCACCGTCGTGAAACCTAAAGACATGTTTAGAGGGAGTTTTCCTGGCTTGTTTTCTGTTTATTTTTTGCTTTCTATATGGTATAGAGCTTAATAGACAACAGGCTCAAATAAAAACTAAGTTTCTTGCTCGTTTTATACAGAAAGTTTAATTTTTAAGTAACTCCATTTTCACTGAGCGTAGTTTCGTTATTTAAGGAGGTACAAAAAAGTGTAAAGAATTAAAGTTGTAGGGAATTTTATCCTCTACAAGATTGTATTAAAGTGTTTTTGCCCTTAAGGGCTTCCTTAAGGAGTTACAAGGCAAAAAAGTGACTGGATGCACCAAACTCGTTTTTTTTTAAATAACTCTATTTTGACTGAGAGTAACTCCGTTATATAACGAGCTACAGAAAAGTGTAAAGAATGAAAGTTGTAGAGAAATTTATCCTCTAGAATATTAAGGTGTTTTTGTCCTTAAGGGCTTCGTTAAAAAGTTACAAGGCCTGAGTATCTAGTTAGTAAACTCCGCCTTCCAAATAGGGCCACGCCTACAGGAAAAACCCTAAAAAGGTTTACTAAGCTCCGCCCACGCATTTATCCACTTAAAATAGCAGAAAAATCGATAAAAAATCAGTTTTAGAAGCTCCGCCCATTAGTGGACAAACCACGCCCTCCTTTGTTTAACTGGTTAATTCTACTAAAATATTTAGAAATCTCTCCAATGAGGCATATTTAACACATGATCTAACCAATCAAACATAAACACAAATCCAGAGCCTTGAAAGAATGTGGTTGCAGTCCAAGCCAATTACAGGCCAACCTAAACCAATCACAGTCCAGGAGGCATGTCTGCTGACCAATAGTAACTAAACAAGGCTTGAAATAGGTGTGGTTATCTAACTTTTCTACTGTTACATGTATTGCCTCCCCTTCCTTTCTAAAAGGGGCGTGATTTAAACAGAAGAGCACTAATAGGGGCGTGTTGTTTTGGTTTACTAAAAAATGTCAATATGATTCAAGTGGTCTCGCAACAAATTAAGAAAATAACGGTTTTTGGTTTTAAAACTAACGTATTGTTTGACAACACCAACAGGGCAATGATGGACACTTAAATGTAAGCCACGCCTTAGATGGTGTAGGTGATTACTAAGCTCCGCCTGCCAAACAAAGCCACGCCTATTGGTAACCCTTGCTAAACCTTAAATTAACAACTAATTAAAACAGTTTTAAGTCTATTTAGCACCTAATTTTCTAGGACTAATGCAAATATTTAGCCACACCTTTAAAGAAGAGGAATCGCCTATATATTTAGTTATGATTGTTAAACCACGCCTGTTAGAGACACGAATCATTATAAGTTCCTGTGTATGGAGTAAAAGGTTCGACAAAAATGTCAATTGATGCTCACACGACCAATCATAGTTTGTAAAGTTCAAAAGGCGTGGCTTTAAGTCACTATTCACAGTTTAGTGGGGGCGGGATTAATTAAGGCGTGGCTTTATTAAAAGTAAGCTCCACTCACTAATTTACTCCTCCCCTTAACCTAACAACTACTCAAGAGAGTTTTTAAAATCACTTTTACACAAGTTTGCTACTTTTCTGCCATACTCAACATATTTTTAGTTCAAGCTCTAAAAAACTGTAAAAACAGCAGAAATATCAGTTTTTTTATTGCTAACGTAAAACAGTGGTTACAGAAAAAAGGCGTGGCTTGAACCAATCACAGTTTATGGGTCAGGTTAATGAAGGTGTGGCTTAAAAAAGCCACGCCTTCAAACTTAAATAGTCATGTTTCTAGAGACCAACGAAGTTTTATTCCACATTATTCCAATACATTTGAAAGTTACAAGGTTACAAGGAAAAAGTTTCATTTTTTCTCCGTATCAGGGTTCTTCAGTAACTCATCCAGCTCCCTAAGCAGATTTTCAGTTTTGAGTTTTTCTACAATCACCTCAATGAAAACCACTAAAATCACACTTGAATCTTGACTTACCTAAATCCTCAGCACTGGTGATGCTCTTCTCCACTTTGGTGAACAACTCATTGAAGAAGCTGTAATTTTTCGGGTAGTTGTATTTGTTGTAGGCTTCGATGGAGATTCTCCAGGCCCTTCCAGGATGTTTTCCCTGCTGGGCAACACGTTGGTGTAGCCGAAATAGGTTTTGGAGTAGCTGCCATTTTCGTAGCACAATTCAGACAGGTCCACGTACTTGCACACCTCCAGGTCTAAGGACATCTTCATTGCTTGTAGATCGGTTTTGTTTTTAGTGAAGACCGGGAACTGTTTTTGTGAGTGGGATTTACTCCATTTGAGTTTGCGTTTCTGGATTTCAGCCTCCTCTAAAATTCGATTGATCTCTTCCAGGTTTTTACAACTTTTCGAGGAGTAGTTGCGGAAGGGTTGAGTGCTAAAGTTGCGGGTGGTTTTGGTGCAGATGGTTGATTTGGGGGGGTCGGAGCATACTTTGCACTCCTTGGAGACGTCCTGCAACAGGTCAGGGGGGAGGCATTTTGGGTCTACAGCCACCAAACCGGCTGCTTCAGCCGCCTTTTGGGCTTTGTTCTTCAATTGGGCTTTCTTATAATCACCAGGTTGGGGACAGTTGGGGCGGGCTTTGAAGTAATTGACCACTTTTTGCCACAAAACCTCCATGTTGGTGGGTTTTGGTTTTGGTTTGCATGGTTTTAGTGCAATTTTTTTGCACGGGTCTGGTGGGGGAGGGGTTTTAACCACTGGCTTTGCGACACACTCTGGTTTTGTTGGACATTTTGGTTTTTCTGGTTCGGGTGGTTTAGTGCACTTTACCTTGCAGATACAGTACTTTTCTTCCTCTGGTAGGTCACATGGTATACACTTCATGCACTCGATCATGCACTTGTCAAACTCGTCTAGAGGAGTGTGACTGCAACAGGTTACTTTCTCACTCTTGTGCTCACGCACAATGCACTCTATTGAGGGTTTGGATTCCTCCTCCAGGTTGCAACCTATGGTGACTCCTTCGTTTTCCAGTCCTTCCCTGAATTTCCGGTACTCCGCAGCCATGGCACGGTCGATACGGTCCTGGCTTGGGTATTCCTTCAGTACAGTGGGGGGTTGTAGCAAGGCATAGCTGGGTTGGAGGTTTTCCATTTCCTCCAAACCGCAAGGGGGTGGGAGCACTTCGTGCTCCTTACACTCTGAGAAGGCGGGGTAGGGGGTGAAGGGTTTGGAGCAGTCATTTTCTAAAGCAACTTTGTAGCACTGGGGGTGTCGTTTAGTGGTGGGGGGGCAGTTGTTCAGAGTAAATTTAGGGCAATTTTTGTTTATTTTCAATTTGCACTTGTCACCTTTCCCTCCTTTACACCGCATGTCTACTGAATGTGTGTTGGAGAATCTTCTTCTCCTTTCACACAAGTAAGTGGAGAAGCCTATTCTTTTCTGTTTTTCTGCAATCTTTTTGCTTTCGCTTAAAACGTGGTAGTTCCTAATCTCAATTCTGCCCATTGCAGTGCTGAAGCTTCTGCGAGTCGACTTGAGTGTTCTGGGTGGCCAGCGTCCAAGCTTCTTCAGCTCCTCCTTTACCAAACAGTCCCGATTCTCCTCCTTAAACACCTCGCGGCTCTTCATCAGCTTTAAGGGTTCTCCAAAGTCCTGACAGCTTTGGGTCACACCCTCGTTCTCCATGCACAGCTTCGCCCTGATGCACTCCTGTTCTTTCAGCAAATCCAACTTGCCTTGACTTGGTGGCGGGGAGATTAGGAGCTCGGGGGGGCGGATTTCAAAGCGAGGTTGCATTTTTAGGTACTTTTCCTTGTCTAGAGGACACTCGGTGAGGATGTCTTCCATTTCTTCGTCCAGACAGTCGGAGAAGGCGGGAAAAGGGGGTGGTTTTCTGCTTTGGTTGCTTGATTGGAAGTCCCTGTAGCAACACCGTCGATTTTCGGTGGCTTCGCAGGTATCTTGGGTGACACACGTGATTTGAGGGTGTTTGGTTTTTTCTTCTGGTATTTTATCGCATTTTTCGCTTCCTTTCGGTTTTTTGCACGGGTCAGGGAATTTGATTTGGAATATTTTGGTGGTGTAAGGCTGGATGAGTTGTAGGGGTAACGGATTGAGGGTCAGAAAAGCTGAAAGTTAAAAACTACAATTTAGAAAAGGAAATTTTACGGTTGGAGGGTCTTACCTTACCTTTAATACCTCCCTTGGATTCACAGGGTGGTATTTTACTGGCCTTCTTTTTATCCCCCAACACTTCGTGTTCCTTCTTGTATACTGGGTGGAAGCCGTACTGTTTCCTATTACAGGTCCATTGAGGGGTTTTAGTTTGTATAAAAGGTTGTACACTTCTGTTGATATTGTCCGAAAATGCTGCGTAAGGTGAGTCTTCTTTTTCGCAACAAACTGGCGCCCTTTCGTAAGGGCAGAAATCCCTTTTGTCCTTAGACTTGCACTTGTCAGTGCATGATAACTGTCTGGGGCATAAATTCCTGTTAACTAGGGACTTCATGGAGGGTTTGATTTTTTTGCAAGTTTGCTTAGCTTTGCACTGTTTCTCCTTCTTCAAATCCAGCTCGCTTTGTTTGGTTGATATCGCCCTCGAACTGACCCTTAACGTGGGTCTTTTGGGCTTTTTTAAGGTTTGGGCAGCCATTGCGTTCGCCTTGGCATCCTCCTTCTTCTCCAGCTCTGCCGTACAACTGGCGATGCTTTTCAACACATGCTTGAAATCGATTTTGTCAGATTTTTTCGGTTTGAAGAGCAACTGATCCGCTGACGTTGCCTTGGAGATCTCCAGCTGATCGAGCATTCGAATCAACTCCATGGAGGTGCGTTTCTTGGGGTGTTTCTTCCCCTTGAACTTCTCCAGTTTTGATGTGGTTACTGTCACTGTGGGACTAGGAGCTTTGGTTGATGAAGTGTTGAGCTTCATTTGCTGGTAGAGCTTCATGGAGGAGCCGGAGTTGCTGCTGAATCTCCTCTTCGACCCGCTCCTAGGAACTATCCAGTTTACTGGAGTTTAACCAAAAAAAGCAAACTTACCGGTAATCCAAGGGACCACCTGCAGCAGTTTCGCAAATATTCGGTTTTCTACAAGGTTTCGGTTTCTTTGGAGGATCGCAAGGGTTCCTATTATCCACACATTTAGCGTCCACCTCCTCACAGACTTCATCCGGATACTGCCAACAGCCCCAATCGGCCCTGGGGAAGCTGTCGCAAGGATCTGGCACTATACACTCCTGGGGTTCATCCTCGCACACCAATCTCTTCAAATTCCAATCAGTCATTGGCCTATCCTGACAAAATCACCCCATTTCAGCCCTTCAACCCTTCAAATTTAACAGACAGAAAATACTTCACAAGGGCAATCGCCTGGGACAAACTTGGGTAACTTTTTACGTTTCAGCTTCAGGCCATCATCAGCCCTTTGCACTAGAGAGCAAGGCGGGGGGGGTGGACACGTTCTGGGCGGTTCCGGCACCCTTAAATCCAAACGTTTAATGGGCGGAGCCACTTTTGGTGGGGGCGGTTCCACGCAAGGACAGTCCACTCCCATTAGAGGAGGTAGTTTTTTCGGGACCACCTTGTAACATTCGTCCGCCCTCGGAGGACACGGAGAAATCACTGGACACACCCTAACTGGTCTACAAACCTAAAAAAATTATATAAATTTGTACAATTTAGCTTATTTAACGTTGAAATGTCAAAATAAGGACGTTACTGCCAATTTTCTTAGCTACAAGGAAATGCGTCACCAAATAAACTGAATTCAAATGAAAACATGATTCAAATGAGAGATATAGTCTGAAACTTCCTAAACGAGCCGAAAACATTCCAAACCAGCCTTGTAAGCTTTAAATCAGACTAAAACAAGCCTAAAATCTTTCTTAGGGCAAGAAAACCAGACTAAAACTAACTGGATTACCCTAAAATTCCTTGAATCAAACAAACACCCAGTTTAAAGTAGTTTCAAACTAGTTTAAAACTGTTGATTAGCCTAAAATTAGCTTACAGTAACTGAAAATGAGCCTAAAATACTCCCAGCAAACCTAAAGTACTTTGAAACTGTTTTAAACCAGCCTAAAAGTGTAGATTAGCCTAAAAATGCTGAAAATCAGCAAAGAAAGACTAAAGCAAGTTCAGCAAAGCTCAAAATCTTTAAAGTTGTTTCAAACTAGTTCAAAACTGCTGATTAGCCTAAAACTAGCTTACAAAAACTAGATTAGCAGAAAGAAAGAAGCCTAAAGCAAGTCCAGCAAAGCTAAAAATCTTTAAAGTTGTTTCAAACTAGTTCAAAACTGTTGATTAGCCTAAAATTAGCTTACAGTAACTGAAAATGAGCCTAAAATACTCCCAGCAAACCTAAAATACTTCGAAACTGTTTTAAACCAGCCTAAAACTGTAGATTAGCCTAAAAATGCTGAAAATCAGCAAAGAAAGACTAAAGCAAGTTCAGCAAAGCCAAAAATCTTTAAAGTGGTTTCAAACTAGTTCAAAACTGTTGATTAGCCTAAAATTAGCTTACAGTAACTGAAAATGAGCCTAAAATACTCCCAGCAAACCTAAAATACTTCGAAACTGTTTTAAACCAGCCTAAAACTGTAGATTAGCCTAAAAATGCTGAAAATCAGCAAAGAAAGACTAAAGCAAGTTCAGCAAAGCTCAAAATCTTTAAAGTTGTTTCAAACTAGTTCAAAACTGTTGATTAGCCTAAAATTAGCTTACAGTAACTGAAAATGAGCCTAAAATACTCCCAGCAAACCTAAAGTACTTTAAAACTGTTTTAAGCCAGCCTAAAACGGCAGATTAGCCTAAAAATGCTGAAAATGAGCAAAAAAAGACTAAAGCAAGTTCAGCAAAGCTAAAAATCTTTAAAGCTGTTTCAAACTAGTTTAAAATCGTTGATTAGCCTAAAATTAGCTTACAGTAACTGAAAATCAGCCTAAAATACTCCCAGCAAACCTAAAGTATTTCAAAACTGTTTAAAACCAACTTAAAACTGTTGATTAGCCTAAAATCAGCTTACAGTAACTGAAAATGAGCCTAAAATACTCCCAGCAAACCTAAAGTACTTTGAAACTGTTTTAAACCAACCTAAAACTGTAGATTAGCCTAAAAATGCTGAAAATGAGCAAAAAAAGGCTAAAGCAAGTTCAGCAAAGCTAAAAATCTTTAAAGCTGTTTCAAACTAGTTCAAAACTGCTGATTAGCCTAAAACTAGCTTACAAACACTACAAATGAATCAAAGAAGCCTAAACCACGCCCAGTCAACCTGAAATTCTTTCAAACTAGCCTAAAACTGCTCATTAGCCTAAAATTACATTACCTTACAGTAACTGAAAATTAGCCTAAAATACTCCCAGAAAAGCTAAAATACTTCAAAACTGTGTGAAACCAGCCTAAAACTACAAATTAGCCTAAAATTTAAAAAAAAATACTAACCTCTTCTGGGGTACATTTGGGTAACCGTTTCAGTTTGACGCCGTGCAAAGGGGGTGGTTCGACGCATTCGCACTCCTTGGGCACGTACGGTTTTAGGGGTTTGTACTTGTAAGGGTTCCCGTCGTCCGCCCGTGGTGTTTGACAGGGCGGAACGTGACAGACCGGTTTGGGCGGATCGACAAACTTAAACTTTAACCGTTCCAACTTGGGATTGACGGTGGGCGGTGGTATTTCCACGCAGGGACAATCCTTAGCCACCAGTTTGGGCAGTTGTTTGGGGGTGATTTCCAGGCACATGTCCGCCCGATCGCCGCATGGTTTCGGTTTGTGACAGTCCCTGTATTCTGGTCGAGGGGTGCACGGTGGGGGTGACAGTTTGACTTTTGACGGGAGGTACACCTTCTTCGGGGTGGCGTCTTCTTTTTCGCATTTTTGCGGTTCGTAGGGGAATTTCGGGGTTTTCTTCAACGTTTTCATAATTGGGGTGCAAATATCTTGACACTCGGGTTGTACTTGCGCGTTTTGCTTGAGAGGTTACTCTTAGATCTGGTTGCTAATCTGGTGACTTGGAGGTCTTGGGCGGCTTCCAAAATTTTTGAAGGTTTCTTCAAACAGCTGGTGCAAACTTTCAACCCTTCTGTAGGAATGACAATGTCACTTTTACAGGCCGTTTCCTTGTTTTTCAGTTTTAGTTTGATTAAATCAGAGTAAGAGGCTTTGTACAGGGTGGATCCTAGACGGTTCGCCTCCTCTTTGCGTTGCTTCCTCATTGCTGGGGTTGATATGGTTAAAGGGTCAGTGTGGAGGGGGTCAACCATGTTGGAGGGGATCACTTGGTACATTGGTGGGGAGAAATCTAAACGTTTTGATTGGGTTTGGGCCCAGTGCTCTGAAGGGTGTCTACGTGGATACAACTGGGTTGGTTTGGGGAACTTCAAGCTCTGCCCCCTTTCACTCCTCATGGAATCGTCCTGCACTAGCGTGGAGTAGTTCCTTTGCCCTGTCTGGTACTCTGAGCTACTCCGTACAATTTTCTTGGACTTTTTCGGGCATTTAATAGCATTGGTAGGTCTAATCAGCATGGGGGAGTACAAGTTCTCCTGCGATCCGTACGGTTTCATTTGGCTGGGTTGGAGGTGGACGTATTGGTTCATTTTCTTCGATTTGGAGGTAAAAGCGTCGAAAACTTCACGACTTTTTGAGGGACGTGGCCTGGCCGCCTCCAATTCGTACTGTTCCAACGTTTCGAACTGGAGAGTGTCCGGTTTTGAGGTGAAACTCTCCTCGTTCGGTTGTTCGGGAATGCTTTCCCTCCATCTGGCCTCTTCACTCTCATTTTGAGTTTGTTGAGTGGTTTCTACAGAAAAATCAACTCTTTAGGTCATCCAGAAGCTGAAATTTCGCAAAAACCCTGAGATTGACAGTATGTAGTAACATTTTGAGAAGCGCTGCACTACTACTACAATTTGATCTCTGGGTTCCCAAACTGTCATAAAACAATAGACTTTAATCTGAGACACCCTGTATCTTGTATGAATTAGAAAAGTAAAAATCAAAAAAATTAAAAATTGCAACATTGCCTTCTTTTATTAGATTAAACCAAAAAAAAATTACTGAGTTGTCAGATTGTCACTTTTAAAGAACAAAACCAAATTTTTAAGTTGCAGTAAAAAATGAGCAGTGGCAACGTTGCTTTTTTTTAGTTTGGTAAATTAAAAAATTTACAGTGTTGTCAAACTGTCACTTTATAGAGCAAAGCAATAACAACTTTTTTGGATACAAAGAAAAAATGGGAAATGGCAACGTTGTCTTCTTATCAGTTCGTTGGACTAAAAAAAAAACACAAATTTACAGTATTGCCACATTGTCACTTTAAAGAAAAAAATTGAAAGTTACAGTGTTGTCAAATTGTCACTTTATAGACAAAAGCGATATCAAATTTTGTGGTAACAAAAAATTGAGTAATGGCAACGTTGTTTTTTTTTTAATTTGCTACATTGAACAAATAAATTTACAGTGTTGCCAGTTGCATGCAATTAAAATGGAATATTGTGGTAACCAAAAAATGTAAGATGGCAACGTTGTCGTCAAGAAAAAAAATTTGAAGTGTTGTCAGATTGTCACTACAAAGACAAAAAAAATTAAGGTTACAAAGTGAAAATAAGAAGTGGCAACGTTGTTTTATTTTTAATTTCCTTTTTTTAAACAAACAAATTTACAGTGTTGCCAGATTGTCAGTTTATAGACAAAAACCAAATCAACTTTTAACTTTGCATAGATGGCAACGTTGCCTTCTTTTTAGTTCGTTACATAAAAAAATTCAATGTTGCCAGATTGTTACTTTATTATAGACAACAACAAAATTCAATTTTGAGTTTGCAAAGAAAAATTGAGAAGTGACAACGTTGCATAACTTTTAATTTATCATATAAAAATTGCGAAAAAATAGAAGCTGGTTTACAGTGTTGTCATATTTTCACAAAAGAGATAAGTAAAAATACGAAGTGACCACTGTGGCAAAAACAAGTATATTTACAGTGTTGCCAGATGGTCACGTTAAGGAAATTAAATGAAACATTGTGGTGATAAAAAAATGAGAGGTGGCACGTTGCCAACAAAATAAAAATTGGCACTCTTGTCAGACTGTCACTTGACGTAGAATAAAATAAAATCAACTTTAAACTTTGCAACGAAGAAATGAGAGGTGGCAACGTTGCCGCTAAAAAAAATAATTTGCTGTGTTGTCAGATTGTCACTTTAAAGACAAACATAAAATCAAATTTTCGGGTTGAAAAAAAAAAACAATAAAAGATGGCAACGTTGTCCTCTTTTCAGTTTGTTTCATTAAACAAGTAAATTTACAGTGTTGCCAGATGGTCACGTTAAGGAAATTAAATAAAATATTGTTGTGATAAAAAAATGAGAAGTGGCAACGTTGCCGCTAAAAAAAATAATTTGCAGTGTTGTCAGATTGTCACTTTGTAGACAAAAAAAAAAAATTGAGGTTTCAAAGTAAAAATAAAAAGTGACAACGTCGTTTTTTTAGTTCGTTTCATTAAACAAATAAGTTTGCAGTGCTGCCAGATTGTCACTTTATAAACCACAACAAAATTAACTTTTAACTTTGGAAAGCGCAAAATGGGAGTTGGCAACGTTGCCTTATTTTAAGTTTGTTACATAAAAAAAAAGAATGTTGCCAGATTGTCATTTTTATTATAGACAATCATAAAATTCCATTTTGAGTTTGCAAAGAAATATTAACAGGTTGCCTACTTTTAATTTTTCACATAAAAAAATTGCACTGTTGTCAGATTGTGATAAATATGAAGGTTACCTAAAAAAAATGTTTAAATAATTTTTCCACTGTTGCCGGATCAAAAAATATACTTAATTTCACTACGACAAATCAGGAAAAAATGTTTAAATTAAGTAAATTATACTTTTGTATAAGTAAGTCGAAATTTGCATGAAACTCTTTAGTATTTCAACGGAATTTATCCTTTAAACTTAAATGTGTGATAACCGATTTTAGTCCATATTGATGTGATTTTTAGATGAATGAAAAATTTGGGACACTCTGTATACCAACAGACTATCTAAAAATAAAATAGACCTAAATAATCTACAAAGATACGTATTTTGCAATTTTTGGTTAAAATTAATAATACGTGAGTTGAGGGGGTGATTAAAATTCACTCAGTGCACGTAAGGTCGAAATTGGCTTGAAACTCTTTAGCGTTTTAATGGGGTTTGCCGTTGAAATGGTAATTCGTGGTGAGCGATTCTGGACCTTAATGAAAAAGTTACCGTAATATTCTTTGCTGAAACACAGCGTTCTGGCTTGTGGTTTTCCGGTTTTGTCGCGGTTCTTTTCAGCCCTTGAACAGGACGCGGCCCTTTCGGCGACCGCACTAGCGTCAGACCGCAACCTTTGAACTGGAGACAGTGAACGAAAAGCCCTTTCCCTATAAAGGGACGACAACGCGTAATCCTGCAATTTATTGTTAATATAATTATGCTTGGTAGGGCAAAAAGGGACTTACGTTAGGGCATTTCAGGCCGGGCAGTTTCGACACTAGATTTCGTATCATTTTACGGAAATTTTGCTCGGTTTTTGTGATGAACTTGGGGTGACTTTTACATTGCTGTTTGACGCTGCCTATCTCTAGGGAATGTTGACTTTTTCCAACAATCAACCACCAGTCAGGTGGTTAATATGTATGGTGTGGTCCAAAATGACTTTCCCTTCCCCCCAAACTTGAATTTACCACTAGCCACGCCCCAGGACCAATTAAATAGCAAACACGCCCACTTTACCAGTCAAGCTAAATTTGATTGGACATGTAGTCAGGCTCCGCCCACCCCCCATCACCAATCACTAGGTGACCCAGTACAAAGTGTTTCAAAATCAAATTTTAACCTAAAAACTAAACTTTTGGCAAAAGTTTACAGATGACTTTGTACAATTTGGCAATAAAGCAGGAGGATTTTGGTGTCAAAACCAACGAAAGCTAAAGAGTTAAATTTAAAAAAAAATCACAGTTAACCTACATTGTCAAAGCTATTTTGGGTAAAAATATCAAGGTCTTAACCTAAAAATTTAATTTTTGGTGGTACTTCAAAGGTTTCTTTAATTTTTTTACAATCTGGTTGAAATATCTTTTAACAGTACGGAAAACTGTCAAAAAATGCACGATAGAGACTTCGAATTGGTTTATAACCTGAAAATTTGATTTATTTTGTTTAAATCGATATTATCATTCAATTTCGTTATTCGATTATCATGTAAATTTTATTTTAAATTACAATCTGGCAACACTGTCAATTGAGTTTTTACTGTTTAAAACTACAATTCGGCAACACTGTATTTTTTTTTATTTTAAATTGCAATCTGGCAACATTGTAAATTATATTTTATCTGCTTAAAATTTCATTCTGGAAAAACTTTGAAACGTAATTTCTTTTTCTTATAATTACAATCTGGCAACACTGTATTTTTTTACTTGATATTATAATCTGGCAACACTGTAACTTTTTTTTTGGTTAAAGTGACAATCTGGCAATAGTTTCAATTTTTTTTTTGCTTAAAATTAGGATCTGGAAATAAGTATTGGTTTTAAATTGCATTCTGGCAACACTGTTTTTTTTTTGCTAAAAATTAGAATCTGGTATCAATGTAATTTTTCTTTTGCTTAAAATTTTATTTTGGCAACACTGTAAATTTCATTCTTTTTTTTTTGTTATAACAACAATTGGCAACACTGTAACTTTTTTTTAGTCTAAAATTATAATCTAGCCGCACAATGAATTTAACTTAATTTGCTTAAAATGCCAGTCTGGCAACACTGTAACTTTTTTTTGTCTGTAAAGTGACAATCTGGCAACACTGTATTTTTTTACTTGATATTATAATCTGGCAACACTGTAACTTTTTTTTTGGTTAAAGTGACAATCTGGCAATAGTTTCAATTTTTTTTTTGCTTAAAATTAGGATCTGGAAATAAGTATTGGTTTTAAATTGCATTCTGGCAACACTGTTTTTTTTTTTCTTGCTAAAAATTAGAATCTGGTATCAATGTAATTTTTCTTTTGCTTAAAATTTTATTTTGGCAACACTGTAAATTTCATTCTTTTTTTTTGTTATAACAACAATTGGCAACACTGTAACTTTTTTTTAGTCTAAAATTATAATCTAGCCGCACAATGAATTTAACTTAATTTGCTTAAAATGCCAGTCTGGCAACACTGTAACTTTTTTTTGTCTGTAAAGTGACAATCTGGCAAGACTGTTTTTTGACTGACTTATTTTTTTTAGCTTAAAATTATGATTTGGCAAACACGTTTTTTTCACATAGAAATTTGGCAACACTGTACTTTTTTGCTTAAAATTTAACTCTGGCAACACAGTCAATTTTTAAATCTGGCAACACTGTAAAGAAAAAAAACGAAACATTTTTGAAATTCGACCATTGTCAAGAAAAATATAAATTTTGTATTAGAAGCGCAGAAAGACAAACAATTAGAAAAAAAAATGTCAACAAACTATTAAGAAATTCCTGAAATTCGCAATTGTCTAGAAAAATGTAATTTTGATTAGAATGTAGAAACGTCAAAAAAAATTTTTGGTCACATTTAAGTCACGAATTGTCAAAAAAATCTAAACTTTGTAACAGGAGCGCAGAAACAATTTAAATAATTTTTTTTTAAAAATCCATTGAAATTCACCAATTGTCAAGAAATATTGCGTATTAGCAGTGCAGAAAGGCTAACAATTAAAAAAAAATATTAAGAAATTCCTGAAATTCGCCAATGATCAAGAAGAATGTAATTTTGGTATTGGGAGCGCAGAAACTGGAAAAAAAAATTTTTGGTCACATTTAAGTCACGAATTGTCAAAAAATATCAAAACTTTGTAACAGGAGCGCAGAAACCCTTTAAATATATTTTTTTTAAATCCATTGAAGTTCACCAATTGTCGTAACAGGAGTGCAGAAACAATTTTAATAAAAAAATGTAAAAAAAACATTGAAATTCGCCAATTGTCAAGAAAAATCTGGTTAGGCCCCGCCTCTTTTTTGTCAATTAAACAGTCAAGCTGGAATTTTTTATTTCCCATTCACCGTCTTTCGAAGTAATCAGTCATTGGAGACCTTTAAAAGGAGAACGTGTTTTCCCTCAAAACGTTAAAATTGATTGCGTTTTTGTGGTTTTTTTCGCCTTAGGGAAAAATATTCCCTAGACATTATCTGGGTGGTTAATTGAAAGGATTTTCTAGACAACCTGTAGATAGCAATTTGTCAGTTTATAATACCGGCGAATTTCAAGCTGAAACTCAAGTTTTGTTATATTTGTCTCGTTTAGCTTAATTAGGTAAACTCGTAAACTTTCCCTAACTTTTGCTCGCTAGAGAATAACGACATGCCGTACCAAAGTTATAAGCTAGATAAGATATTTTATAATTTAGCTTAATGAGAAATTCTTCACCGAATTTATGACTTTAAACTGTTTAAATGTCCTGGAATCCGATATTTTATTTTATTTTCGGTCCATCTTCACCGATTATTGTACTACCAGTACAATACTGCCAACCGCAAATACACTCCATCTCCCAAATTCACACAGTGTAACTGGTTTCGTTCTAAAATAGGCTCTTATCAAATGCAGAAACACTTTAGGGTTTGATTAAAACGACACCGATTTCAATTAAGTTGTCCGAATTTACCTAACTAAATTGCTTTTCCACTTGGAGTCTGACCAATCAGAGCACTGATCAAAGGCGTGACTTGTCAAGTTGCAGGGCGGAGCCTGGAAATATCTCCAATCCAATTGGTTGGAGGCGTGGTTATCATCAGACTTTCTTAACCAAACAAAAATGAACGTAAAAACTTCATACAGTGAGTTAAGAAAAGTCTTAATTTGGCTAATGATAATTTTTCAAAACTTTCAACACAAAATTTGAAACAAATAACCATCATACTCCAACTAATTGTGAACGATTTGTTTGCAACAATCATAATTTTACGTTATTTTTCTCGTAGAAATTAAAGCTACTGTTCCACAAACCACACCTTCAATGAACCAATGAGCTGGTTTGAAACCAGAATCCGCCCATTATCTGTGCAAGCCACGCCCCCATAGCAAATTTTGTCACAAATAGAATAAAAAAAAAAAATTCATAAATCAGATATTCGAAGATGACAAGAAGATGTCCGAATTTACCTAACTAATAAATTGCTTCCCCACTTGAAGTCTGACCAATCAGAGCCCTGATGAGGGGCGTGAATTGTCACGTTGGAGGGCGGAGCCTGGAAATATCTCCAATCCAATTGGCTGGAAGCGTGTCAGAATTGGGGCGTGGTTATCTTAAGACTTTCTTAACCAAATAAGAGTGAACGTAAAAACTAAAAAACTGTATTGTTTTTGGTTATAATTACAATCTGACAACACCGTAAATTATATTTTTTCTGCTTAAAATTTCAATCCGGAAAAAATTAAAATTAAAATCTGACACCACTGTAAATTTGTTTTTTTCTGTTTTAAATTAAAATACGGCAACACTGTATTTTTTTTTATTATTATTATTCTGAAAATAAAAATCTTTTTATTTTTTTTTGTAAAAATTACAATCCGGCAACACTCTATATTATTTTTGTTTTAATTAACAATCTCCCAACACTGTAAATTTTGTTTTTTCTGTTTAAAATTACAATACGGCAACACCGTAAATTTTTTTTATTTTAAATTGTAATCTGTCAACACTATTTTTTGCTTAAAATTAAAATCCGACATAACTGTATTTTTTTTTGTTAAAATTACAATCTGGCAACACTGTACTTTTTGCTTAAAATTAAAATCTGACATCACTGTATTTTTTTTGTTATAATTACAATCTGGCAACACTGTAAATTTTGTTTTTTTCTGTTTTAAATTAAAATACGGCAACACTGTAAAAAAATTTTTATTTTAAATTGCAATCTGGCAACACTGTACTTTTTGCTTAAAATTAAAATCTGACATCACTGTATTTTTTTTTGTTAAAATTACAATCTGGCAACACTGTACATTTTCTTTCTGCTTGAGATCCAAATTTGACTATACGCTGTAAATTATATTTTTTCTGCTTAAAATTTCAATGTGGAAAAACTATAAAATGAATTTTTTCTTATAATTACAATCTGGCAACACTGTATTTGGTTTGCTTAAAGTAATTTTGCCTACACTGTAAATATAATAGTATTTTTTGTTATAATTACAATCTGGAAACAATGTAATTTTATTTTTTTTGCTTAAAATTATAATCTGGCAACACTGTAAATGTTATTATTTTTTTGTAAAAATTACAATGCGGAAACACCGTAAATTTTTTTTTATTTTAAATTGCAATCTGGCAACACTGTATTTTTTTGTTTAAAATTAAAATCTGACACCACTGTAACTCTTTTTTTGCTTAAAATGACAATCTGGCAACACTGTTTCAAATAGTTTTTGCTTAAAATTAGAATTTCTAACAATTAAATGTCATATTTAACATTAAAAAATTTTAGGGTAATGAAAGCTGGTGTTCCACAAACCACGCCTTCAATGAACCAATGAGCTGGTTTGAAATCAAGCTCCGCCCACTATTTATGCAAGCCACGCCCCTTAATAGATTAAAGTGTAGTTTCTTGGCACTTTCTAGCATCTTTTTTTTTATTTGCTTACAAAGTTAGTTAATTTGGGGCTAGTACAAAACGTACGGTCTGGCAAACCACTACGTGGTTCATTTTGTCAGTAAAAAAGCGAATTCTACCTTCAATTCCTTTGCCACCAATTTCTCTTGTTGGTTATTTATCGAACTGGATTTTTGAATGGACTTTTCGTGTTTTTTTCTGTGAAATGCGTGCCGTTCCCCTCCCCCCCATTAAACTCTCCAAGGGATTTGGGAGTAGTTTTTAAATCATTTAAGTGATCGATTTCCCTCAAGATTTTCCCGAAAAACAATCACCCATTTTAGTGTACATTACCGGATTCAATAACTTCTCCACATATTTACTGAAATGTACGACTTTCCGGTTTCTTTCCGATCCGTCAGACGCATATTGGCAGATCCCCCGAGGATCAAATCCAATCATTATGATGTATAACGTCCATTGCCATGTTTCCCCAATGGAATCCGTTGAATGGAGTTTTAACGGAAATAAAAATTCGCGTTACTTCGATGTTTTATTGAATTTAGTTGACCTTTTCGGCCATTCGATGTTTTGATGTGGGTCCCAGTTTATATTCATACCAAAAAAAAAAAAACAGTCAACTTCAGAGCCCTCTAACGGACAAACAATATAACCAATCCATGCAAATATTTGGATAGACCATTTCATATTATTTACTTGTATGTAAATGTTTCAAATAACCAAGTTATTTACCATTGAACTAAATCGTATTTACTGGTATGATACTTTTTAATTACTATTATTATATTCGTACTAACAGCTCCTGATGAACCGATCGTGTCGAAACATCTCCTGAAAATTTCAATTCTATGCCTCGTTCTGTTTGTACAAGATGAATTTTTAAAATAACTGTACTTTTTTTCAGCTGGAAAGAGGATTTAACAGTTTACAGCCTAAAAAAATAAATTTTAAGCTATTCAATTCATAAAAATGATTTTCAGACTATTAATAGCTCGAAAATCCAGTTTCAGACTGTCTTCTCTCACAAGAAATCCCAAATCAAGCTGTTGGTAGTTCAGAAAATTTAATTTTAGACTATTCAGCTATTGCAAGCAGTTTTCAGACTATGTTAAGCTTGAAAATAACTTTTTAGACAAATTTTAAGCTAATCAGTCAATAAAGATGATTTTCAGACTATTAGTAGATTGAAAATAAAGTTTCAGACTGTCTTCTCTCACAAAAAATCCCAAATCAAGCTGTTGGTAGTTCAGAAAATTGAATTTTAGACTATTCAGCTATTGCAAGTAGTTTTCAGACTATTTTAAGCTTAAAAATCACTTTTTAGACAATTTTTAGCTCTAACAATCAGGATCTCAACTGTTTACAGTCTGGAAAATTGAATTTTAAGCTATTTAGTCAATAAAGATGATTTTCAGACTATTAACAGCTTGAAAATCCAGTTTCAGAGTGTCTTCACATAAAAAAATCCCGAATGAAGGTGTTACGTCCAAGAAATTTAATTTTAGGTTACTCAGCACTGGTAAGCAATTTTTAGACTATTCTAAGCTTGAAAATAACTTTCCAGACAATTTTTAGCTATAAAAATCAGCATTTTAACTGTTTTTAGTCTAAAAAAATTAATTTTAAGTTGTTCAATTCATACAAGTTTGGAAATCCAGTTTTACACTGTCTCCACATAGAAAAAATCACAAACAAGCTGTTGGTAGTTTAGAAAATTGAATTTCAGACTATTCAGCTTTTGCAGAAAATTTTTGGACTAGGTTAAGTTTGAAAATTACTTTCTACACAATTTTCAGTTATAAAAATCAAGATTTGAACTGTTTTCAGCCTGGAAAATTTAGTTTTAAGCTATTCAGTTTATAAAAGTGGTTTTCAGATTATTAACAGCTTGAAATTCCAGTTTCAGATTGTCTTAACACATAAAATACACGAATCAGACTGTTGGTAGCCTAGAAAATCAAATTTTGGACTATTCAACTCCGGTAAGCAATTTTCGCACTATGTTAAGCTTGAAATTCACTTTTCAGCTATAATAACAAGAAATTTTAAGCTATTCAGTCAATAAGATGATTTTCAGACTATCAACAAGTTGAAAATCCAGTTTCAGATTGTCTTAACATATTAAATGTACGAATTAAGCTGTGGGTAGTCTAGAAAGCTAAATTTTAGGATATTAAGCTTGCAAGCAATTTTTAAACCATGTCAAGCTTGAAAATCACTTTTCAGACAATTTTCAGCTAGTTTCAGACGGTCTTAATACATAAAATACACGAATCATGCTGTTGGTAGTCTAGAAAATCGAATTTTAGACTATTCAACTCCGGTAAGCAATTTTCGCACTATGTTAAGCTTGAAATTTACTTTTCAGCTATAATAACAAGAAATTTTAAGCTATTTAGTCAATAAAATGATTTTCAGACTATCATTAGGTTGAAAATTCAGTTTCAGATTGTCTTAACACATTAAATGTACGAATCAGACTGTTGGTAGCCTAGAAAATCAAATTTTAGACTATTCAACTCCGATAAGCAATTTTCGCACTAATTTTAAGCTATTGAGTCAATAAAGGTGATTTTCAGACTATTAACAGCTTGAAAATGAAGTTTTAGACAGATTTCACTTACAAAAAATTACGAATTAACCTGTTGATAGTACAGAAAATTGAATTTAAGGCTATTCAGCTTTTGCAAGCAGATTTTAGACTATGTTAAGCTTGAAACTCACTTTTCAGACAAGTTACAGCTAGAAATATTAGGATTTCAACTGTTTATAGTCTGGAAAATTGAATTTTAAGTTAATCAGCCACTAAAGGTGATTTTCAGACTACTAACAGCTTGAAAATCCAGTTTCAGACTGTCTTCACTCATAAAAACTGTGGACAGTCGAGAAAATTGATTTTTTGATTTTTCTTAAAAAAAAAGTTCAAGATGGCCGACATTTGATTCAGATTCTTAAAATGCCATTAAAGCAAGTGCCAAAATGGCGTATTGCTTTGTTATGTGACATTCCTGGATACAAAATGGCGTCAGAAACTTTTTTTGAATTTTCAATTTGCATCCAAGAAATATTTTGATAATTTTAGTAAAATTGTATTAAAAGGAACAAACACGGAAATTTCCTTTTTTTAACGTAATTAAATGAGTAAAACAAACTCAAAAAGAGAGAAAACCGATTAATTAATAGTGATGGTAGGACAAACAAGAGAGAGGGAAAGAGACCTTCATTCAGGATGTTTGCCTACTCAATTACTATCCCGATTTTCTGTTAGTAATTTCAATGTGCAGGCACGGGATAGAGAGTAAATTTATAACCCGAGATTATCGTTTAAATAAGGACGGAAACTTTTACAGTAGAGTGAATAAAAAAGTCATCTCACTTCCAGTTTATCCGGGCTATAAAAGTTTGAATATGTGTGTATCTTAGATCTGGGTTTCTCCAGCGGAAATCCCTTGATAATTGTGCGTGCGTGTGTTTTGGGGGAAAAATGGAGCAAATTGCTGCAAGGGTAATACCAAATTGGACATGCTTTCAAGGTATTTAGTAGTGGTTACACCCTGTAAGGAATAAGGTCTAGGAAGATTTACAGACATCCTAAAATGTTGTTTGTTGTATGGTTGCTCAAATTACATTTTAAAACTGTAAAATTTTATTCATTAATAACATAACTCCTTAAAGAGTTGAAAGGCCAACAAAGTGACTGGAGGCACCATACTGGTTTTTTTGAAGTAACTCCATTTTGACTGAGCGTAGCTCCGTTATTTGAGGAGCTACAGAAAAGTGTAGAGAATGAAAGTTGTAGGGAATTTTATCGTCTACAAGATTGTATTAATGCATTTTTGACTTAAGAGTGTCCTTAAGGAATTATAAGTCCAAAAAGTGACCGGATGCACCAAACTCGTTTTTTTAAAATAACTCCATTTTGACTGAGCGTAGCTCCGTTATTTAAGAAGCTACATAAAAGTGTAGAGAATGAAAGTTGTAGGGAATTTTATCGTCTACAAGATTGTATCATTTTGACTGAGAGTAGCTCCGTTATTTAAGGAGCTACAGAAAAGTGTAGAGAATGAAAGTTGTAGGGAATTTTATCGTCTACAAGATTGTATTAATGTATTTTTGACTTTAAGGGTGTCCTTAAGGAATTATAAGTCCAAAAAGTGACCGGATGCACCAAACTCGTTTTTTTAAAATAACTCCATTTTGACTGAGCGTAGCTCCGTTATTTAAGAAGCTACATAAAAGTGTAGAGAATGAAAGTTGTAGGGAATTTCATCCTTTACAAGATTGTATTAATGTATTCTACAAGATTGTATCATTTTGACTGAGAGTAGCTCCGTTATTTAAGGAGCTACAGAAAAGTGTAGAGAATAAAAGTTGTAGACAATTTCATCTTCTATAAGATTATGTTAAAGTGTTTTTGCCCTTAACGGATTCCTTAAGGAGTTACAAGGCAAAAATTGACTGGATGCACTAAACTCGTTTTTTTAAAACAACTCCATTTTGACTGGTCGCAAATCCGTTATTTGAGGAGCTACAGAAAAGTGTAGAGAATGAAAGTTGTAGAGAATTTTATGCACTATAAAATACCTGACGTCATACTAGTAAGATCTACATGACACTCATGTCAAATGTCAATTTTTACTAGAATTTTTGAAAACTGGCTTTCTCTCTTTTTCTACAAATGACAGTTTGCGAATTTTTTTGCTCAAAATTTACTCGGCAGATTATTGCCATGATCTGTCTGTAGTATTGGCAATACCCAGAAAAAATGCCATCAATGACAGTTGCATGACAGGGCCGTATAGTTCTAAAATCCAAACTAGTGTCCTGGTAACAGAGAAACGTCTCATCAAAATCAACGTTTGACAATTTGTTTTTTTAGCTCTTCACACTAATGCAGAATGCAGAAAATTGTTTTAGACGAAAAAATAATCAAAATCTCTATTTGGACCGACAAATAGCAACAATGTAATAAAATATTTAGATAAAATGCACAAAAAGGTTTCATAATTTGTGAAATTATGACACTCACTTAAAAAAAAAAAGATATTTAAATATTTTTTTGTTTTTTTTTTCTTTTTTGCTCAAAATTGACATTTTTAACAATAAAATTAATATTACTTATAACGATTTTCATGATTTTTAAAAAAAGTTAAACTATTTTTTTAGAATTATTTTGTCTGTTTTCCTTTTGTCCCTAAAGGGACATTTTTAGCGACAAAATTTACATACAAAGCAAAATTAGTTTTTTTTCATAATTTGTGAAACTATGACAGGCATTTTTTTAAAATTAATTTAATAGTATTTCATTCGTGTATTTCAGTGTTTAAGTGGAAGTACAATGGAGCGTCCTCGTATCCATTACCGGTGGCAAAACAAGTCAAATTGGCCAGCAAGGCCGCAAATTACGCCCATTGTTCGGACACATTTGTGTCTGCGAGTGATCCGGCCGACCTCAATGGTCGGTGACGTAGGCTTTATTTGAACAATACCTGGATGGATTTCGGTGGTTAAACTATTCCCAAATTTATTATATTCATGTGACATTCATCAGTTACACACAAACCTCGACTTTCTATGAGGTTTGAGAAGGGTGATTGTGTTGTGTTTTGGCCTACTATACGCGTCGTAGGACTACTATAACTTGAATATTTTGCTCGGGAAAGAAAAAGAAAATAAAGTGGCCCAAATGGCGAGGTTCATTAAACTGAAAGACACAGAGAAAAGAGAGATCTATAAGACATTTCCATTCGCTGCGAGAAATGTGAAGATTATATAAATATTCAACGAGGGAAACCGTTAGATATCAACTTTCCTATGGAAATATCGAGGAGTTTCCATCCTTCTCAGTTTGCAAATCGACACTTTTTTCTTCTTATTCAATTTCGCAATTTGATCGGTTATTGCGTATGAAAGAAGAAACTGGATAATGAATTCGTTATCGGTTTTCGGGAGGAAAGTTTAGAACGACCAAACTCAGAAAAGGTAGATATTTCACCCCTCCCCCAATACACCTTTAATATCAAACGATATAACTTTATCTGAAATACTCTGGCAGCACTTTCCAGAACATTTCGTATGCTATAGACCTTCGCACTTCAATATGTATGCAGATAACTACGTGCTACTGGCTGCGAAGCAATTTTCCCGCCCAAGAAATATAAACTAGACAGGTAAAGGTCCATCGAATTTATCAATACATTTTTATGTCAAGGCTAATATTCAAAAAATCATAACTCAAAATACTGACCAGCTAAAAAGAAAATTCCAACGCACAATACTAGCTACAACCCTGCTTTTTTTGCCATAAAATTATCACTCACCTACAGTAAATACCAGGGACGTACTCAAACAAAATCCAGTGTTTCCTAATAAGAAACATTCAAAGCGACGAGGGACAGGAGTTTTGCAATTTAACTACTGGTATCTCACGAAGTTTAAAATTATAGCGCAAAAACTACTCTACTTAGCGCAGTGCTGTAAATGCTAACTTGTAGCTATATCATTAATTAATTTCAGGAAAAAAAATTACTTTAACTGGTTGAAAACTAAGGCCATAGTAGGCTAAGAGAGTAGTAACTATTGCGCTCAAAAAGGATGTCTTATGACCTTAAAACAACGAACTGTAACGTTTATAAAATCTTGAAGTTTTTAGGCTTCAGAAGAGTTTATAAAGACTCAGAATTATTTTCTGAGCCTTAGGGCGTAACCTTTGATAGGTTTGAAGGCTATTCCTAGCCTTAGAAACTTCTCAGGAAGCACATACCAAATCTTTGTACTCTAAAACCCTATAACTAATGTGTATAGAAATTTGAAGCTTTTAAGCTTCAGAACAGTTTATTAAGCCTCAGAATAATTATCTGAGCCTTAAGGCATGACCTTTGAAAGGTTTGAAGGCTGTTTCCAGTCTTAGAAACTTCTGAGAGAGCACATACTACATCTGTTGTCTCTAAAAGCATATAACTTTAATGTGTATAAGAATTTGAAGCTTTTAAGCTTCAGAAAAGTTTATTAAGCCTCAGAATTATTATCTGAGCCTTAAGGCATGACCTTTGATAGGTTTGAAGGCTGTTTCCAGCCTTAGAAACTTCTGAGAGAGCACATACTAAATCTGTTGTCTCTAAAAGCATATAACTTTAATGTGTATAAGAATTTGAAGCTTTTAAGCTTCAGAAGAGTTTATTAAGCCTCAGAATAATTATCTGAGCCTTAAGGCATGACCTTTGAAAGGTTTGAAGGCTGTTTCCAGTCTTAGAAACTTCTGAGAGAGCACATACTACATCTGTTGTCTCTAAAAGCATATAACTTTAATGTGTATAAGAATTTGAAGCTTTTAAGCTTCAGAAGAGTTTATTAAGCCTCAGAATTATTATCTGAGCCTTAAGGCATGAGCTTTGATAGGTTTGAAGCATATTCCCAGCCTTAGAAACTTCAGAAGGAGCACATACTAAATATTTTGTCTCTAAAGACATAACTTTAATGTGTATAAGAATTTGAAGCTTTTAAGCTTCAGAAGAGTTTATTAAGACTCAGAATTATTATCTGAGCCTTAAGGCATGACCTTTGATAAGTTTGAATGCTATTTCCGGCCTTGAAACCTTTTAGGACTTAATTGAGAGATATTCTAGGCTTTCTGTCCCTATGTTGTGACCCTAAAGACAATCAATCTAAACTTGTAACTTTTCAGCTTCAGACGAGTTTGTTAAGCCTCAGAATTATTTTCTGAGCGTTAAGGCTTGAATTTCGGTAGGTTTTAAGCTTCAGAAGGTAGAATTGTCATGTACTTTATCATATATTGCTTTTTGTATGATTAAATGTTGTTTATTGCCTCACAGAACATTCTGAGCTGGATTTGAGGCTTCAGAAAAAGTCGTCTAAGGCTGTTGTTGGTCTAACAGCGTTGGCCAAATACAATATTTATATCACAAATGTCCTGAAATATAAACAAAGGAGATGTTCTAGTCTCAGAAAGGTTTTTCACTTCAAAATCGTTTGATTTGTAGGTTTAAAGGATATTTCAAGTCCTAAATGCTCGTGTAAAGTAGAATTCAAGTAGAAATAAGCAAAATTCAGACACAGGAAGTTTGGTAAAGGTTTTGTGTAGGGTTACAGGCTGTTTCTAGCATTGACAACTTTGTGCGTGGAGGATAGCTCGAAGAGAGTAGAACTCCACTTTGACTGAGTGTAACTCCGTTATTTGAGGAGTAACAAAAAAGCGTAAAGAAAGGAAGTTGTAGTAAATTTGATCCTCTACAAGAACGTATTAAGATGCTTTTGCCGTAAGTAGCCTCCTTAAGGAGTTACAAAACAATTATAAAACTCTCAACCCTGGTCGCTGTGTTATTGATCTGTAATAACAGAAATTTCCCGCTTACCACTAAAACAATGAAGGTTTATTACTACGAAACTTCCGCCTACCCTTCACCCCCGTTCTTCTCATAAATTTTACGAGGTTTGTTAGGTCTTTATTAGGCGCGAAAATTGGGTTTTATCCACCCTGGCCGTACAAAATTAAACCTTATTGCCAGTAACATGACTTCTAATCACTTTTAATTCGGTTTCGTTTTTAATATTCCCAACTCCTGAGGGAGTTTAAGAAGTGTAGTAATCTATAATTTAGCCTGGAAAGGTGGAAAAGGGCAGGTGTTGCATTAGTCTCCTGTCCAACACTGGAACTTTTATCTATAAATCTCCAATGGAATAAACAATGTATGGGCGCTCCCGCTTTATACTCCCAGGAAAACATGTTTATATTTCACAGAGAGTTTTACCTGTGGAGCTCCATGATTTATTATGGCTTCTTGTAATTTTAGGAGTGGATATCAGGGGAAGGGGAGCACTCGCTCCTATTGCTCCCTTTCTTTTTTCGCCTCAGTTTAGATTTATAGTCCCTTCTTGACTTTCCTTTCCACTCGATAATAGTCTGACACACCGGAATACCGTCCTGAAATTATTCATGTGAATGTTTTGGGAGAAAAAGTGCTTTGCAAATTAAGGGGAGGAATTTTAAGCGTGACAAGAAGGAGCCTTTTTTGAATCATTAGGGGATACTTTAGGATTACCGATTTGCATAAATTTCAATATTCCGAAGGGATTGAGAACCAAATATTCTAATATAAAGAATAAAAATATACCTTTTTAGTATAGATTGATGAGGGCTGGGAGTTTTCGAATTTTAAAATTTTCAGGTCAACTTTGAAGTCCTCTGGCGCCCTAACCAACAAATCTATCAACCAAAGTCCTTAGAAAGTCCTTAGAAAGTCCATTTTAATAGCTATTTATACACATATAAAAGTTTAAAAAAAGTATGTCAAAAAAGCAAGTTATTTAAGTTTAAATAAACAATTGCACCAAGAAAGTTTAAAATTTCTTCAGTCAACTTTGAGGCGCTCTAGCGGCCAAACCGTCAAACCCATTAACCCAAGTGGGGACACTTTTGGAAATCTCATTTCAATGGCTATCCACAGACAGAATTAAAATATTTGAGTGGATTTGGCAACATTGTAAAGCAGGGATAATATGAATAAACTGCACAGCTTTTACGGAGCATATTAACCCACTCTTTCGTTGCAGTTTTAAATTACTCGAGAGCTCCGTTCTCATCCAGGCAAACGAATAACCGTGCCAGTTTTCCATCTGGAATCCCTTTTAATGTTCTCGCGTAGCTTGGAAAACGTTGTTCGACTAATTGTTTAGGCAAGTAAATGTCGAATTGCTGTTGGAATTGAGTAGGAATGCTTAAAAATTTAATTCGCAGCTAAATTTTTCTATTGTAATATTCTACGAATTGCCATATCAGTTTAGAGGAAATTAAACGTTTAGTAACAGTTTCTGGAAGTTAAAAGAGGAAGAAACGAAACTGTTCTCAAATTTATTTACATACAGATAATTCAGATTGATGTAGGTTAGGAGTTTTTGAATTTTCTAATTTTTAGGTAAACTTTAAAGTCTTCGAGCAGCCAAACCAATTAACCTATCAACCAAAGTGGGTATATTTTTGGAAAGCTCATTTCAAGAGCTATCCATAGACATATAAAAGTCTTTGAAAAACATAGGAAATAAGCGAGTTATTTAGGTTTGAATGAAAGAGTGCACCGAACAAACATTGTCTGAATGGTCTGGCTGAAACTTTGTTCACTCTGTATATACGTGTGTGAGTCGTTCCCCAAAGGAATTCAAATCATTTTCGAGGAGGTTAACCCTCACTACACGGTTCGTGTTCATGAAAAAGCTTATGCAAATCGTTCGGGAATGCCGAAGCCCCGAATCCATTTAGCGGCAAAATTACGAATATGTAAATCAGCTGGAGAGGGGAATCAGGGGGGGGAAAAGAAAGAAACTCGTTCTTAATTTATGCCTGGTTCAGCGAAAATTTTTCCGAACGAGAGAAATTTCCATTAAAATAAACTTTCCGTGCTGTCTCCCCATTTCCACCCCTTTTGTGAGGGGGGAGGGGATAATTTTTTTAGGTACACTTTAATGCCCTCTAGTGGCATAATCAGCAAACCTATCAACTCAAGCAAAGTATTTTTGAAAAGCTCGTTCAAATATAGTGTTTTAGGGTCACGTGACAACTGTCAAACATGTCAAAACTAGTATCATTTGTCAAATTTGAGCTAAAGCAAGAGCTTCAAAGTATAGAAATGTGGTTTTATACTCTCATATACAAAGTTTATACTCTAAGTGTACGTGAATACTCTAAGTGTACGTGACAGCTGTCAAAGGTCACGTGACAACTGTCTAAGGTCACGTGACAGCTGCCAAATACGTCAAAACTTGTTCACAACTACACAAAACTACAAAACATGTTTTTCAGTTACAAAACGATGAAACAAGGTCGTTTACACGTTTATGGACTGAAATTTGACAGGTGTGACGTCAGAGACAATTTAGAGGCTAGTTTAGAGTCACGTGACATCTGTCAAACATGTGACTACTGTCAAAGTTCAGTCAAATTACCCTGAAAGTGTTTTACATGAATTTAAAGCTTTACGAGCACGATTTGACAAGTGTGACGTATGATATACTCTAAGTGTACGTGACAGCTGTCAAAGGTCACGCGACAACTGTCAAAGGTCACGTGACAACTGTCAAATGTCACGTGACAACTGTCAAAGGTCACGTGACAGCTGCCAAATACGTCAAAACTTGTTCACAACTACACAAAACTACAAAACATGTTTTGAAGTTACAAAACGATGCAACAAGGTTGTTTTACACGTTTATGTACAGAATTTTGACAAGTGTGACGTCAGAAACAATTTAAAGGCTAGTTTAGAGTCAAGTGACACTTGTCAAACATGTGACTCCTGTCAAAGTTTAGTCCACAAACCCTGAAAGTATTTAAAGTGTTTTGCATGCATTTAGAGCTATACGAGCACGATTTGACAAGTGTGACATATGATGTACTCTAAGTGTACGTGACAGCTGTGAAAGGTCACGTGACAACTGTCAAAGGTCACGTGACAATTGTCAAATACGTCAAAACTTGTTCACAATTACACAAAACTCCAAAACATGTTTTTCAGTTACAAAACGATGAAACAAGGTTGTTTTACAGGTTTATGTAGTGAATTTTGACAGGTGTGACATCAGAAACAATTGAGAGGCCAGTTTAAATTCACGTGACACCTGTCAAACATGTGACTACTGTCAAAGTTTAGTGAAAAAACCCTGAAGGTATTCAAATGTGTTTTGCATGCATTTAGAGCTTTATGAGCACGATTTGACAGGTGTGACGTATGCTTCACGTAAGAATCTTACGTGACAGCTGTCTGAAATTTAAGATATAGATAAATGTCACGTGACAACTGTCAAAATAAGTGAACTCGTTGCAAGTAAGAGTCAAAGTGATGAAGGTAAGGAGTTTTAGAATTTCTTATTAAAACGCGTCATAACTTTGAATCGAAGCGAGCTAAAAATGTGATTTTTACAGAAGGGATGGCTAAAAATGTAGTAAAAGTGTAGAAAAAATATATAAACTAAATCCAGGACCGTAATAGATAAAAAATTAATTTTACGTGCAAGAACGACAAAATGAACAAAACTTAGAGTATAATCAAGTTACAACGCTGATTTTTACAGAAAAGGTACCCAACAGTGTAGAATACGTGCAGAAAAAAATAAGTTGCTAATTGGATAAACAGGACAGTATCTAAAGAAAAAAAATTCTGGTTGCTCCCTGCTGAATTTTGACGTTTATTTCCCCATTAAATGGCGTCTTTGAGCAAATTGAAAGAGGTTTATAATATTAAATTTTCTCTAGGGAATTTACGATGAAATATTGATCCCTTGTTTGCGGAAAGTACATGAAATACGTTAAAAGCAAATATTAGGGTGTCTGGTAACGTCTTGTCAAGCAAACGAGGATAAAAGTGCGCGGTGTTAGTTTACATCGGAAAAATTTCTTATTTTCGGAACGGCAATTTTCCTATTTTCCAGCCACGATAATGGGATATCTTTATTCGAGTTGGTAAATAATGTTCTCGGTTTTGATAGTGTTTCGCTTGGTAATAATATGCTAATATATACACGCAAGTTTTCTTTGGGATTACGTTTTTGTTGAAGAAACAAGGGTTGTTGCAATTTTCAACCCCTCCCCAGTCGTTTATTGCACTCGAGGAATTTTATCAAGGGTGTTTTAGATAAAATTTACCACCCTCGAAATAGCGGTACAACGCTTTTAGTAGCTAGATAGGCGACTAAATTAGAACCCAGGTAATAACAACGGTTTTCCTTTTCGTGTTAAGTGGATTTTTTTAAAACAGACATTTATTTAATTTATATAAATAGATCCGATCTTTGTTTCTTGAACATTTCACCGGAAAAACACTAGAAATGCGTTTAAAATAACACTGTAATACGTACAGCGATGAAGGTTGAGAGTTTTCGAATTTAATAATATTTTCTGTCTTTCAGAAGTTCTTTCAAGCTTTAATGCCAATTTTTTATTACTTAGTTTATGGTTTTTAAGTAATTTTTCAATCTTTTAAGCCTTAAAGTCTATTTTCAGAAACATGGTCTTAAAATTCATCTCAGAACCATAAAGATTGTCATCAAATAGTGGTTTTAAGTCAATTTTCAAGAAATTGATTTGCGAATAATTACATTTTGAAGATCACGTGACTGTTTTTGAAAGATGTCAACTAGCCTTTACAGTGTTGCAAGCTCAAAAATTTAATTATCAAGATCACGTGGCGTGTCTCTTACAATTTTAATGCAACTTTTTTTTGCTTTTTGCAACTGTTTAAATTTAATTTTCCTGTTTTTCAAATTTGAAAGCGCTTTTTTGTGCTTTGACACAGTTTTTAGAAAATAATTCCCTAAGGAAGCCCTTTAGAGCAAAATTTCCTACAACTTTCCTTTTATAAACTTTTTTGATATTGGTCCAAATAACCGAGTTACGCTTGGTTAAACTTGTTTTAAAGCACTTTTTTGTACGTTGAGTCAGTTTTTAGGGAATAATTCCCTAAGGACGGTCTTTAGGGAAAAAGTGCCCTAATTCAATTTGATAGGGAGGAAAATTCCCTACAACTTTCCTTTTGTACACTTTTTTGATATTCGTCCACCTAACCGAGTTAGGCTTGGTTGAACTTGTTTTAAAGCATTTTTCTGTGCTTTAACATAGTTTTTAGGGAATAATTCCCTAAGGAGGCCCTTTAGAGCAAAAGTGCCCTAATTCAATTTGGTAGGGAGGAAAATTGCCTACAACTTTTCTTTTTCACACTTTTTTGATATTTGTCCAAATAACTAAGTAAGGCTTGGTTGAACTTGTCCCCCCCCCCCTACAACTTAGCAGTTTGATATTTCTTTTGATATCTGTCAAAGTTTGTTAAATGACAGTTGTCAAAATTAATAAACCTGTAATTTTGCCGGTTTTCTTTGAATTGTCGTTTGACAACTGTCAAAATTATTCAAATCAACTTATTTGATTTTTCATGCAATCTCCTTTTGACGATTGTCAAAATTGTTAAAACTGTCACATTCTGAAGTTTTTTCCAAATTATTTTAACGCTCAACAGCTGTCAAAGTTAGTAAAAACAGCAATTTGATTTTGTTTTTTAATTATCTTGAAATTTGACAGCTGTCAAAATAAGTAAAAATCATCATTTTTTTGTTATTTACTTGACTTTGGATAGCTGTCAAACATTATCAAATTATCAATTTTGTAGTATTGGATTTTGACATTTAACTTTGAAAATTGCAGTTCCAATGTCAAAATGATAGTTTGAGGTAAAATAACAGATTTTGACAATTTTTAATTCTCTTCTTTAATAACTTTTAAAATAAAATGTAACTTTCAATGTCAAAGTTTTTTATTCTTTCAATTTTCCAATTTTTACTTTAAATTCTGACATCTTTGACAGCTTTGGACTCCATATTTCAGCCAGAAAAATCAAGAATGCAGTGCAAAAACAACAAATGTTGTACTCAGAACAACAATCAAACCGACGAAGGTTACGAGTTTTATAATTGAAATTTCACCAACTGCAAATTGCCTGATAGTAATTAAACATTGTTTAGCAGAACCGTAGAACAAAACCAATTTCCTTAAAGGTTAATTAAAGAAAGTTGAATGTTTTCTATCGTTGAAAGGCCGAAAAGGAAATTAGTGACAGTGCAAGAAGGGCCAAACTGGATATTTCCCAGACAGACACGCACTGCTGTATAATTACTGATTAATATTCCTCGTGCTAACCTGATGGAAATGAATCATCAAGCTCTACAGGTAATATAAATATGTTCCCATGGAGCTGTAAAGTATCCCGAAAGGGCCTTATTTCAAGAAGAAAAAGTTTGTTTTTCTTAGTAAAACGAGTTACTAAAAGAAACAAACAAACCGGGGGAATTTACTGTAACTTTCTCATTTCCAGCTATCAGCGGCCATTAATAACTCTAATGCTACTTATGAACGTGCCCCTATAAATCACGTACTTTCAAAGACGACGATAATTTTCTCAGAGAATTATTATTCGAGAAATAAGATTAAAATTTCAATTACTTTGCTTAACTCCCTTGAAACTGGTTGAAACACGTTTCGGACAAGTGCAAATTGGACGAATTGGTCCAGTGCCTTTTTATGATCCTTTTGTGTCCCTAAAAGGGCCCTTAAACGTACGTTAGAAAACCGACCATATCGTGCTAAATCAAAAAACCTAATTTGAGTAATTATTTTGTGAAAAAGTGTGTGTCGTATACTTTCAAATTATGTAAACGGCAAATCATTTTCCGTTCTTGTTTTTCAGTAGAAATGGTTGTTTTAGAGGATTTAACACCAGAATCTGAATTGACAGCAAAAATTGTAAATTAGAGCTTGCAAAATGGTGGACAAGTTGAAAAAATAAAGAAAAATTTCATTTTTGAAAAAGAAAGTGTGAGTCGTATACTTACAAGTTATGTTATTTGCAATTAACATTTTTCTCATTTTCTGGTTTGTAGAACTGTACAATTTAGTAGACGAGAAGAATTAATTGGAATTGGATAACTTACAGGGCGGTAATTAGCGCAAATAACATTTTTGTAAAAAAAAGTGTTTCGTATACTTTCAAGTCATGTAAACCGCAATTTTTTTTCTGTTCGTGTTTTTTAGTAGAAATGGCTGTTTTAGAGGATTTAAACTAAAATCTGAAGTGACAACAAAAATTATAAATTAGAGCTTTCAAAATGGTGAACAAGTTGAAAAAATAAAGAAAAATGACATTTTTGTAAAATAAAGTGTGTGTCGTATACTTACAAGTTATGTTATTTGCAATTAATTTTTTTTTTTTTCTGGTTTGTAGAACTAGACAATTTAGTAGACGGAAAGAATTAATTGGAATTGGATAACTTACAGGGCTGAAATTGGCGCAAATAACATTTTTGTAAAAAAACGTGTTTCGTATACTTTCAAGTTATGTAAACCGCATTTTTTTTTCTGTTCGTGTTTTTCAGTAGAAATGGCTGTTTTAGAGAGGATTTAACACCAGAATCTGATTTGACAGCAAAAATTGTAAATTAGAGCTTGCAAAATGGTGGACAAGTTGAAAAAACGAAGAAAAAGGACATTTTTGAAAAAGAAAGTGTGTGTCGTATACTTACAAGTTATGTTAATTGCAGTTAATATTTTTTTCATTTTCCTGTTTGTAGAACTATACAATTTAGTAGACGGGAAGAATTAATTGGAATTGGACAATTTACAGGGCTGAAATTGGCGCAAATAACATTTTTGTAAAAAAACGTGTTTCGTATACTTTCAAGTTATGTATACCGCAATTTTTTTTCTGTTCGTGTTTTTCAGTAGAAATGGCTGTTTCAGAGGATTTAACACCAGAATCTGAATTGACAGCAAAAATTGTAAATTAGAGCTTGTAAAATGGTAGACAAGTTGCTCTTTAAAACTATGATTCACTGTACTAACGTAAATTGATGATTTCAACGAATGTGTAACGAATCACCGTGGTTAGAGTGCAAGGCAGGCACGTGACAGGAATAAAACGACTTCGGAATGAAAAAAAAAGGCTGAAAAATCTGCGGCCAATTGAAAAGCGTATTAACCCGAAATGGAGGCTGGGAAACGTTTCCAGAAAGAGGAAAAAGTAAGTTACGCGGGACTATAGGATTTTTAATTAAAAGTAAACCGGACGTAAGACTTGTTTCCGGTTTGAATTTCCGGACGGATGCCAGTAAAATATATTATTAAAAAAGTTGTCAAATTATTGAGGGCGACCACCCTGTAAACCGCAAGCAAGGTTATTAATTCAATTCAGTTAAACCTCCTCCTCTCCTAAACATGGAAAAAAAGAAAAAAAAATTGTCATAACTTGTTGGTGTATGATTGTCAACTATTTAAAAGTGTGTCATATACACTAAAATTATGAAAAATTGCTATTTTAGGGCATTTAAATTTAGTAATGAGTTACTAAGTTAAAAACTGGGGAATTCTGTTACTAAATTTAAGCAATCTTGTTTTAAAATATTTTATGAATATTAGCCAAAAATTAATTTTTGAATTAAGCCAATTTTGATCAAATTTACATATTTTGTCTCTCCCAAACCTGGAAAAACCCTAAAAAAATGATTTAACCAAAAAATTTACATAACGTGTTAGTGTATGATTGTCATGTATTTAAAAGTGTGTCACACAGTAGAAAATTGTGAATTATATTTAAAAAAAAACCACAAACTGGACAAATCACATGTTAACAACAACCTTCCAAAAGAAAAACAACAATTCTGCGGTATAATTGGATCAGCAGACAATATCAACTAACCTCAAATTTCAAAGGAACACACGACGGTCCCTAAAGGGCTTGTTATCGTTAGTTGGCTTCGGTGTGGTCTAGGACAACAACATTTTATTATTAATAGTGTTTGCTGTTTATTTTACACCGTTTCTGTATTTATCTAATGGATACTCCCCCCATTTTCAGCCCTAAAAAGGGATTGATTGTCTACTTGTAAGTGTCAAAACAAAACAGGAAATTTGTTCTCTTCTTGTACACCTGTTATCAGTTTTGATTTGGTGCACAGCTTGCAATTTCTAGACAATAAAGCCTTTCACACTTGTATTAACAAGTAATTCCTGCTTTCATTATGTTGCTTTTGTTAGCAGTTTTCTCGATATATTGCACATTTATGCCTCGTTTTCTCAACCGTGGTTCACGTTTTTGAGACATTATTGCAAGTCAAGGTAAAAAGTTTATTACTATTTACATAACCTGAAGGTATATGATACACAAGTTTTTATAAAATTACAAAAAGCACCTCCAAATCACTATTTTCTATTAATCCCACTCTGTATATTTAGTATATTTTTTGGAAAGTTGTAGTCAACTGGGCTCAGTTGTTTAAACCAGGTTTCTAATTAAGAACGTTTGGTAACTTATTAAAATGTTGTCATATCAAACTCAGGTGTGGCAGAATTTACTAATAACCCATTGTCGGTGAACATATGTGACGTAGGCATCTGGATGGAGTAATAATCAAGAAGTTTGTTGAGCCGAATAATGGCTTTCTACATTTCCCCCCTTTCCCCTCCTTGCAACCTTGTTCAAACTCATTAAAAGTAATTTAATACAGCCTTTAAGAAGTGGTGGGGGAGATCACGTGCGTTCTGATTTAGCAACAGCCACCCTCGATCATTTGTTAGGGTTTAAGGGAGGTTTTTGGTGACTTGAGGGCAAATCTGCTATATTAGGGCTGAAATTTCGTACAAAGACCTAAATAACTGTCTCAATGGATAAGGAATAATTCGTATTATTAAAAAAATTAAAAAGCATTAAATTAAACCAGATATAGGAAAATGTAAGGCAGAAGACAGAGAGAAACTCCGTCTCGTGCCACAAATTGTAGTCTGCAACCCGTTGTTTAGAAGTGTTACTTTTGGGAAGTTTTAACTGTTAGTCTGATAATTATAATTAAATTCAATCTGATAGAAACTACACACGACATTTTGAATTTATCAAAAATAGAGACAACAATCGAAACAACACCTTGGTTAAGATTCCGTGCTGTGTATTTGTGATAAACTATCTAAAAGGAAATAAATTTCAAACCGCACGCAAAATAACAATATAATGCGGTCGTGGAGGCATCGAGACTTTGTTTTTCAGTAAATTTACCAACACGACACAAGTATTTTGTGTTCGAGGGCAATTTTAGCCGAAAACGTAGTTTTAATTAGAACAACAACACCTCCCAGGGACTATACAATGTTGGAAACTTTTGCCAAGTCATCAATAATGCATTGTCCGGGGGGCCCTTGGTGCAGTGCACGCTGTATAGCTTACCAAACAATTAATATGCCATGCAGTTGTTCGTTTGTTTCAATCCCACCAACCAATTGCAGTCCATAATCAAAACAGTAGAAAAAGTCATAAAAGTTGTCTGATATTGACTATATTAGTGTAAAGTGTCATTTCATTGTCTACTGTAACTAAAAAACCAACTTTACAAAAAGTGTGTGTCATACTCGTGCAAATTATGCTTTTCTGTCATAATTTATGAGAGCGTGACACACTTTTCAAAAAATAATTTAAATAATAAATGGGTGAGTTAAGTGTGGCTTTCAGTAACTGTACAGGGTGATTGGTTTACATTTACTCTTATCCATATCTCATTAACTATTGAATTTATCGAAAAATGTCAAATATGAAAGTTTTAGTGACCATTTTGGATTTTGCTCAATCAAACTGACTTTTTTAACTAATGTCAACCTGGGGAAACAAATCTGACGTCCATTTTGCTGTAACTGGCATCGTTTCGGAAATTACCTTGAAATTTGTCAATTTTGACACTTTTTCGGGCGTGGCACCCTTGCAAAATGACATTTTGACAAATGACACATTACGTCGTTTTTGTACTATTAACCGGAAGGTATTTAGGCAGTTTAGGATAATTTTGAAAATAAAAAAATTTCTGAAAAAAATCAGAATGTATCCATCACCCTTGACAATTCTTGACGATTCTAGTTTTTAATTTTTCAAGGTCAAACGGTGCATGGTACCAAAAAAAAGTATAGAAGGTAAAAGTTGTATCCCATCGAGTTGCGTTTGTGGTAAAATTATCAGATTTCTAGCTTGAAAAGTTCCTGAGATATTGAGCAAAAACTGCAAAAAACGAAAATCAACTTTGACGCGCTCTAGCGGCTGAACGCAGCAACGTAGCCATGCCGCTCAACGTCACGTGATAGCCTCATTCATAAGCTTTCTTTTGTTATACAAGAGTTTTATACAGGGTGTTCTAAATAAGCGAGTAATGGACGATTTTCTGGAAAAGTGCACGGAAATTTAGTCTAAATTAGGATTTTTTTGGGCCTACTATACTAACGGCGACCATTTTGGATTTTTCTCAATCAAAGTGACTTTTTTTAACTAATTTCAACCTGGAGAACACAAATATGACGTCCATTTTGCTCTAACTGGCATCGTTTCGGAAATGACCTTGAAATTTGTCAATTTTGACACTTTTTCGGGCGTGGCACCCTTACAAAATGACATTTTCACAAATGACACTTTACGTCATTTTTGTACTATTAACCGGAAGGTATTTAGACAGTTTAGGTTAATTTTGAAAATAAATTTTTTTTTAAAAAAAATCAGAATGTATCAACCCTTGACAATTCTTGACAATTCTAGTTTTTAATTTTTCAAGGTCAAACGGTGCACGGTACCAAAAAAGTGTATAAAAGGTAAAAGTTTTATCTCATCGAGTTGCGTATGTGGTAAAATTATCAGATTTCTAGCTTGAAAAGTTCTTGAGATATTGAGCAAAAACTGCAAAAAACGAAAGTCAACTTTGACGCCCCCTAGCGGCTAAATGGAGCAACTTATCCGTGCCCGCTCAACGTCACGTGATAGCCCCATTCATTAGCTTTCTTTTGTTGTACAGTGGTTTTATAGAGAGTGTTTCAAATAAGCGAGTTATGGACGATTTTCTGGAAAAGTGCACCAAAATTTCGCTCAAATTGGGAATTTCTGCTTTCGAAGAGGATGGTCAAAGTAAGGCTGCTAGAGCAAAAACAAATGAATATCGATACAAACATTCTACATCAAGTAGGCCTAGAATTTGACGTAGATTCCAAAAATCGATTAAAAAATTATAAATTTGGTTTGTTACTCAAATTTGGGACACCCTGTATACTGATGGATTATCTAGGAAAAAAGTAGACGTAAATATCTACAAGAATCATATTTGGTAATTTTTTGATAAAATGAAAATTAAATAAGTTACGAGGATGTTAAAAATTCAATAAATCACCCTGTAAACTACTCCATAGTTTGAGAATAACCCGGTTAATTTGAAAACTACAGGGTGGTTCAATATACCAATTTGTAGCCCTTGAAATTCTCTTTTGACAACCCTGTATAGCGTTTTCACCTTAAATGTCGAATAACTGAGTTATTTACTGTTAAAACTGAGTTGTTTGCTGTAATGTTTAAACTTGATAGTTTTCACTTTGACAGTCCATAACTCGGTTATTTTGACAGCTACAGGGTGGTTTAATGCACCAATTTGTAGCCCTTGAAATTGTCTTTTGACCACCCTGTATAGCATATATACCGGAAATTTGTTGTCCAGGAGGGAGGTTTGAGAACTCAAACCTGTTTTTCAATTTTTCAAATCTACTCAGGCCTGGAATACAGCTTCAAATTAATTAGTACATGGCTTGAAAGTGGATTTTTCATTGTCTACTGTACACTAAAAAAAATGTGTATCATAGTGTTACAAGTTGTGTTAATCAGTCATAATTTTTGAGAATATGATACACATTTTAGAGTACAATTAATAGTAAAAAAAGTGATTTAAATTTGGCTTTCTGTACTAAAAACAATATTACTACTGTTTGCAAGACCAAAAATCGAATTGAAATATTCAAACTTGTTTTTCAATTTTAATCTACTCAGGACTGAAATATTATGGTCTACTGTAACTAAAAACAAAATTTAAAAAAGTGTGTATCATAGTCGTGCAAATTATGCTTTTCAGTCATAATTTGTGCCAAGATGATACACATTTTAGAGAATAATTCAATTATAAACGGGTGAGTTTAATTTGTTTTTTAGTGACTGTGGTAGAAATGCAGCATTTTTTTGAAATTATTGTTAAGAGTGGCATTTAGGAGAACTGAGGCTCGTGTTCTTAATTACCAAAACAAACTTGACTGGAAAACTGGTTCAATTTGTGCAGCAAACCGAGCGGGAATGGCCTAAAACGATGATTAAAACAACAATTCCCCTTTTGAGAATCCGCTTTAAACTTGAAAAGGCAATAAGGAATTTCGGGATGGCGCCGCAGTCGCTTTGTCACTTTATGGACCATAAAAGTCGACTTTGCGGTTTATTTTAAATAACACCAAAGCCTGATTGCGATCTGTGCCCGGTAATAATTTTCCGGATTTTTCTCATCGTGGATTTACGATTTTTTTTTTCTGAGGAATTTTAAATTAACTGCCCTTTCTCTATTTCCTTGAGTAGGTCAAACATTTTTCAGAGGAAAACTCAATTTAGGCGAAAACAAACGGTTCGGTCATAATGTAAACCGAGTGTGACGGTGCTTAATTTGGGGAAATTCGGCTGGAAATCCGCCGGGAAAATTGTATAACGGCGACGCCAATCGGAATTAGAGGGTCCTAATAGCCCTCGAATCCCTTTTCTTATTTTGTTACAGAGCTGGGTTTAGTGTAAACAGTTCCTTCATGTAAATACTCAAACTGGAATGATTTTGGCCTAAACAAACCCAACTGGACAAAAAAATGGGTGTCGTAGTTAACCAAATTGTGAAACTAGTTTATTAAAGTGGATGTCATATTTCTTTAAAGCAACATTGCCTACATTTACTTGAGAAATAATTGAAACATTAACAACTAAGAATAACAATCATGATTTATCTAATTTGGGTCTAGAAAAGTAACTTTCAAACTTTATTTATTTTTTGTTCAAGCAGCAGAATTTACAGTTTTTAAGTTAGTAACTCACTACTATATTTAAATACGCTAAAATAGCAATTTTTCGTAATTTAAGGGCACATGACACACTTTTAAATACATGGCAATCATACATTTACAAATTATGACAATTTTTGCTTAAATTATTTTTTTACTGTTTTTCCACATTTAGGAGAAACAAAATATGTAAATAAAGTCAAATTTGGCTTAATTGAATAATTTTTTTTTTTAAAGAGACAAAATGTGTATTTTAGTAACAGTAAAGTAACAGAATTCATAGTTTTTAATTTATTGACTCACTACTATATTTAAATACGCTAAAATAGCAATTTTTCGTAATTTAAGGGCACATGACACACTTTTAAATACATGGCAATCATACCTCAACAAGTTATGACAATTTTTGTTTAAATTATTTTTTTAGTGTTTTCCACGTTCAGGAAAGACAAAATAAGTAAATTAGATCAAAATTGGCATAATACAAAAACTAATTATTGCTCATTATTAATAAAAATATTTTAAATTGTGTTTGTTACATTCTTGCAAATTGTTAATTACTGTAAAGGAATTAGAAATTTTTACACAGAAGTTTTAACAATATTATATTTAAACGTACAATTCAACCCCTTAACTCTTAACTACTCTCAAATAATGTAGTTAATCAACAGAAATGTAATTAACAAAAGTGCAGATTAATTAGAATTTTTTTAAAAAAAGTGTGTGTCATACACTTTCAAGTTATGATAATTGTAATAAAACTATTTTTTTATATCTAATACAGTAGTTTTAGATTTAATTTGGACACGCTGTACAATAGGGCCAATTATTTTGAGAGAGACAAGGAAGGGCTAATTTATCTATTCCTTTTGACCATTTTTTTGTTTCAGCACTTAATTAATTAAATCCATAAAGGTATTGGTGAGGAGTCATAAATCTTTCTCTGGGGTGTATCAGGCACGCCCTTAAGGGTGTCATATTATTTAATGAACGGGGCTAAAAATAAGATTTGTTGTATTTTAGAGGGTGAGCCAAAAAAGATGTATTTCCAACAGGTTTACGATGCATAATGCAAGTGGATGACGTTCAATGGTAAAGCAATCCAACCACACATTTGTGGCAACTCCGGACAATTTACTTTTGAATATTTTATAATGCGGAAGGGAAACGTTTTCCGATGTAACCGGAGATACTCTAGATCAGTTTCATATTGATTTATACAGGAAAACTTCACCAGTCATTTCACTCACCAGTCTGAAATTGTTAGGATGTCACCTTTCGTTCAAATTAAGACAATCAGTCAATTTGATGCTCTAAAACTTCATGAAAGTGATTTAAGGAATTTGCACTTTTCGGTTTCTTTTTATTCGTCCATTTGTAGTGACAAGAACAATATTGAAATTAAATTTACATAAAATAGCACAAAAATTAGTTTTTTTCATAATTCGCAAAAGTATGAAACACACTTGTTTTAAATGCATTTAATGTGGAAAATTGTATTTAAAAATTTATTAAACTTACCTTAAAGCACACTAGAAGTGAAAAAGACATGATCAGTACCACCACAACCCACGAAAGTACCGTCAGGATTTTTACGCATGTTTTGTTTTCTTCCAATACTTGCTCCGGTGTAAAGAAAAAATCCAATCAACAAATAAAGTTAAATAAAAAAAGTAAATATAGTTAAATAGCCCATTTTATTAGCTATCCATCGACATATAAAAGTTCATACCTTGTCAATCAAATAAGGTAGTTTTGGAGGTTCAAACGAGACAATGCATGAAAATTGGATAGAAAACTTTAGTCAACTTTGAAGCCCTCTAGCAGCCAAACTAATTAACCAATCAACCAATGTTGTCATATCATTGGAAAGTCCATTTCATTAGCTATCCATTGACGTATCAAAACTCATAGATTGTTAATCAATTAAGGTAGTTTTTTTAAGATTAAACAAAGTAGTCAGTTATTCAGTTTTAACTGATATTTTTAAAGTCACGTGACTTTTTTTAATCATCCAATTACATTTTAACGGTCACGCGACTCTTTTTTAACATCAAAACGGAATCCTAAAGATCACGTGACTGTTTTAAATGTCAAACTGAATAAATGTTTTTTTTTATAGTCACGTGACAGGTTTTAAGATAAAAACGGCCACGTGGTATTTTCAATCATCAAATGTATCTTTAAAAGTCACGTGATATTTTTTTAACCTCAAAACACAATTCTGATGGGTCACGTGACCGTTTTTTAGTTTTAAACTGATACACTGACTGACGTGACTATTTTTTGGGTTTAAATGTCGTCCTTAACGTCACGTGACGTTTTTTAAGTCACATTACTCTTTTTAAGGTGCAAATGTTAGCGTGGCGTATTTTCAATCATTAAATTTACTTTTAAAGGTCACGTGACTATTTTTTATTGTCAAAATGGAATCTTAAAGACCACGTGACTGTTTTAAATGTGAAAATATTATTTTGAGGGTCACCTGACCACTTTTTTTGTGCTTTGACATAGTTTCCCAGAAATATTTTCCTTAGGAGGCCCTTTAGGGCAAAAGTACCAAAATTTGCTACACATTCTCCCTTTAAACTTTTTTGATATTTTTTCAACTAACCGAGTTAGGCTTGGTTGAACTTGTTTAGGGTTTCTTAAAGCAATTTTTGGTGCTTTGACAAAGTTTTTTGAAAGTATCTCCCTAAGAAGATCTTTAAGGGCAAAAGTACCCTAATGCAATCTTGTAGTCAATAAAATTTCCTACAGCTTTCCTACTAAAGACTTTTTTTTAATTTTTCCTAATAACTGAGTTAGGCTTGGTTGAACTTGTTTAGGGTCTTTTAAAGCACTTTTTTGTGCTTTGACAGTTTTTTGGTAGTATCTCCCTAAGAAGGCCCTTTAGGGCAAAAGTACTGTCACGCAATCTTGCAGACAATAAAATTTCCTACAACTTTCTTTTTAAAGACTTTTTTGAAATTTTTTTTAATAACCGAGTTAGGCTTGGTTGAACTTGTTTAGGGTCTTTCAAAGCACTTTTTTGTGCTTTGACACAGTTTTTTGGTAGTATCTCCCTAAGAAGACCTTTTAGGACAAAAGTACCCTAATGCAATCTGGTAGCCAATAAAATTTCCTACAACTTTCTTTTCAAAGACTTTTTTGAAATTTTTTTTTAATAACCGACTTAGGCTTGGTTGAACTTGTTTAGGGTCTTTCAAAGCACTTTTTTGTGCTTTGACGCAATTTTTGGGGTATGAAATATTCCTTTGAAAAAGTCTTTAAGGGCAAAAATTAATATTTTTTCGGTTATTCCATGTTTTTTTTACAAAGTTAACGCAAATTTTTTGCAAATGGCGCTAAAATTTCAACGATTTAAGGTCAGTGATCAATTGCGCTAGTTTATTAAAGCATCTGGTCTAAACGAGCATTAAATATTAATTAATCCCAGGTTGTCAGGCAAAATGCGGTGGCAGTTTAATTAGTCGTGATCCAAAGGTCAATTGCTCTGGATTATTAATCGGGATTAAGGGGCTGGGGGTGGTGCGTTTGAGGGTGGTAAGAATCGTGTTTTTCGTGATGTGCTAAGGCACGCAATAAGGAAAAAAACTAACTAAATTGATACTGATCGACAATTACTTGATCGCGTGTATGCCAACTTTGGTGACAATTCAAAGTCATCCCCCCACAAGTTAAAAAAAACTAAAATTTCCAGGAAATTGGGGGATTACAAGTAAATAAAACGTCGCAACAATCTTCCTGCTCATATAATATCAAATTCGCAGATGGAAGAACCAGGGAAAAACCGCGCAGGAAACTTCTGAAATTGCGGAGGGATATCGATGCTTTGTATAACTTTCCAATAAATCTCTAAAGAAGCGATTGCTCCTACGTTTTTAAAACTTTTAGAATCTTTCTTTAAGATGGATAGTGGATTTCGGATAGATATATGAGACCAGTTTATGCCACGTTGACGAATCGATTCAGTTAGTTTCGGATATTGTTGCGGGCATTTTTTCTTTTCGGTTTTCGAGGGTGTTTCAAGCTTTGTTGCCTCAGTAAAATTCGTTATTGTATGCCAAAACCCTCAAAAAATACGTCAGAACCTAACCCCCCCTAACCTAACCTAAATCTTCCAAGAATTTTTAAAAAATGACAAATTTTGCTAAATTCTTCCGAAAAGTTATCAAAAATTGTCAGAGAAGTCCACAAGTGTCCTAAATATTCCAAGAATTTTTGAAAATTGCCAAATTTCTGTAAATACTCGTGAAAACCATTAAAAATTGTCAGAAGAGTCCCCAAGTATGCTAAATTTTCCAAGAATTGTTTGAAATTGTCAAAAATCTTCAATTATTACTGAAAACCCCCCAAAAGTTGTCAGACACCTTTACAAGTGTACTAAACCTTCCAGGAATTTTTTAAAAATTGCCAAGATTCTCTAAATACTTGTGAAAACCCCTAAAAATTGTCAGAAAGGTCCACAAGTATCCTAAACCTTCCAGGAATTTTTGAAAATTGCCAAATTTTGCTAAATTCTTCTGAAAACATCAAAAATTGTCAGAGACCTCTACAAGTCTCTCAAAACCTTCCAGGAATTTTTGAAAATTGCCAAATTTCTGTAAATACTTGTGAAAACTCCTAAAAAGTGTCAAAATGGTCCACAAGTGTCCTAAATCTTCCAAGAAATTTGAAAATTGACAAATTTCTCTAAATACTTATGAATATCCCTAAAAATTGTCAGAAAGGTCCACAAGTGTCCTAAATTTTCCAAGAATTGTTTGAAATTGTCAGAAATCTTTAATTAATACTGAAAACCTCCTAAAAGTTGTCAGACACCTCTACAAGTATCCTAAACCTTCCAGGAATTTTTGAAAATTGCCAAATTTTGCTAAATTCTTCAGAAAACTTATCAAAAATTGTCCTAATACTTCCAAGTATTTTTAAAAACTCCCAAATGCCTCTAAATCCTTTTAAAAATTGTCAGAAGGGTTAAGAAGTGTTCTAAATCTTTCAAGAATTTTTGAAAATTGCCAAATTTCTGTAAATACTCGTGAAAACCCCTAAAAATTGTCAGAAGAGTCCCCAAGTATTGTAAATTTTCCAAGAATTGTTTGAAATTGTCAGAAATCTTGAATTACTACTGAAAACCCCTAAAAGTTGTCAGACATCTCTACAAGTGTCCTAAACCTTTCAGGAATTTTTGAAAATTGCCAAATTTTGCTAAATTCTTCTGAAAACTTATCAAAAATTGTCAGAGAAGTCCACAAGTGTCCTAAATCTTCCAAGAATTTTGGAAAATTGTCAAATTTCTGTAAATACTCGTAAAAACCATTAAAAATTGTCAGAAGAGTCCCTTAGTATGCTAAATTTTCCAAGAATTGTTTGAAAGTTGTCAGAAGTCTTTAATTATTACTGAAAAACCCCCCTAAAAGTTGTCAGACACCTTTACAAGTGTCCTAAACCTTCCAGACATTTTTTAAAAATTGCCAAGATTCTCTAAATACTTGTGAAAACCCCTAAAAATTGTCAGAAGGTCCACAAGTATCCTAAACCTTCCAGGAATTTTTGAAAATTGCAAATTTTGCTAAATTCTTCTGAAAACATCAAAAATTGTCAGAGACCTCTCTACAAGTCTCTCAAAACCTTCCAGGAATTTTTGAAAATTGCCAAATTTCTGTAAATACTTGTGAAAACTCCTAAAAAGTTTCAAATGGTCACAAGTGTCCTAATCTTCCAAGAAATTTGAAAATTGACAAATTTCTCTAAATACTTATGAAAAAAAAAATCCAAAATCTGAATAAATTTCTCTAAATACTTATGAAAACCCCTAAAAATTGTCAGAAAGGTCCACAAGTGTCCTAAATTTTCCAGAATTGTTTGAAATTGTCAGAAATCTTTAATTCATACTGAAAAACCTCCTAAAAGTTGTCAGACACCTCTACAAGTATCCTAAACCTTCCAGGAATTTTGAAAATTGCCAAATTTTGCTAAATTCTTCAGAAAACTTATCAAAAATTGTCCTAATACTTCCAAGTATTTTTAAAAACTCCCAAATGCCTCTAAATCCTTTTAAAAATTGTCAGAAGGGTTAAGAAGTGTTCTAAATCTTTCAAAATTTTTGAAAATTGCCAAATTTCTGTAAATACTGCGTGAAAACCCCTAAAAATTGTCAGAAGAGTCCCCAAGTATTGTAAATTTTCCAAGAATTGTTTGAAATTGTCAGAAATATTGAATTACTACTGAAAACCCCTAAAAGTTGTCAGACATCTCTACAAGTGTCCTAAACCTTTCAGGAATTTTTGAAAATTGCCAAATTTTGCTAAATTCTTCTGAAAACTTATCAAAAATTGTCAGAGAAGTCCACAAGTGCCCTAAATCTTCCAAGAATTTTTGAAAATTGCCAAATTTTGCTAAATTCTTCTGAAAACATCAAAAATTGTCAGAGATTTCTACAAGTCTCTCAAAACCTTCCATGAATTTTTGAAAATTGCCAAATTTCTGTAAATACTTGTGAAAACTCCTAAAAAGTGTCAAAATGGTCCACAAGTGTCCTAAATCTTCCAAGAATTTTTGAAAATTGCCAAATTTTGCTAAATTCTTCTGAAAACGTATCAAAAATTGTCAGAGAAGTCTACAAGTGTCCTAATACTTCCAAGTATTTTTGGAAGCTCCGAAAAACCTCTAAATCCTTTTAATTTTTTTTTAAAAATTGTCAGAAGGTTCCACAAGTGTCCTAAATTTTCCAAGAATTGTTTGAAATTGTCAGAAGTCTTTAATTACTACTGAAAACTCCCTAAAAGTTGTCAGAGACCTCTACAAGTGTCCTAAACCTTCCAGGAATTTTTGAAAGTTGCCAAATTTCTGTAAATACTGGTGAAAATCCCTAAAAATTGTCAGAAGGGTCCACAAGTGTCTTAAATCTATCAAGAATTTTAAAAAATTCTGTAAATACTATTGAACACCCCCTAAAAGTTGTCAGAAATTTCTACATGTGTCCTAAACCTTTCAGAAATATTTGAAAACTACCAAGTTTCTCTAAATACTTGTGAAAACCCCTAAAAATTGTCAGAGAAGTCTACAAGTGTCCTATACCGTTCAAAAAATGTTTTAAAATAGCCAGTAGTCTCAATTAAATAGAGCAAACTTTAATTAGGGTCTCTAATTCTGAACAAAATCAACGGGAATTTCAACGAAAACGACGTTTTGTTAAGTGGGACAATACGGTGGCAAAGTTTCTTAAGCAGTTTGATTAAACATTGTGTTGTAAACGGAAAAGTTTTGATTACCACTGGTTGTCCCAAGTTTCAAAATTTTAGTGCAAAAATTAGAGATTTAAAAAAAATTAAAGAATTACGGTGTAAACTCGGCCAAATTGGACTCGTAAACATTGCCCGGTAAATTAAACTCAGGATTTCCCTATATGGGGGTCATATCCAGGACCGTACTTTCGTAAATTGAGTGGTGACACCCTTGCACTACTCAACAGGAATGAATTTCCTTTACAACAGTGCGCAAATTGAAATTTCCCACAGGACTTTCGACCTTATNTACNTNTTNNCGNNCTTCANGATNGTACGGTGCCNNTANTAGGTACAAGCNNGAGTGGGACNAANNTTCGCTNTGNGCTATGNTGGCNATGGGNTGCCGTTNANGATGANNTGGCCTNCCTGNATAGTGTNTTNTAGCGNANNAANCNNANCCGNATTCGANANNGCCGCGNNNNAATTTCGACNANACGTTNNNTCAAATAAACGTTTAGANACGNTNGACNCNGCCGNGTGTAGGGTTAGCNCNCGANCGTNTNTNGACTGATACTCTNNNGACNNATCATCGCGGTGCCCATCCGNTAGTTATGGNNGNGANNACNGCAANTTTCGGATGGAATNNACCTNNANTGCNNGCGGCGANCNANACGNNTGGCTGTTNCAGCCCACATNTACGNTATTGAGGGCGGCNTATACAGNCCACTGCCCGGCCAATCGNGNANTGATNGNCGCGANGTGGGATCNNANATCGTACTNGNCTTCGANAACAGNGTATCGAGATATTACTTGACTCAAAACAGCGAAAGGTGGGGTAAAACGTTTCCCCATACTGTTCTATGTCCCGTTTAATTCAATTGAAACCCAACTTTGTTATTGTTCATTGATTGACCGTTACTGTGTTGCATTTATGCCGGTGATTAGGGTAAAGTTTGACTGTGTAAAACCTGTTAGAGTGCTTTTACACTCGTTTCCCCTTTGTCGACATTGAAAACGCGCGCGCGCTTTTCCAATAACCACTTTATCAGAGGATAATCAATCATTTTGTAATAAATTTCTAGAGGACTGGTGAAGGGCGCAGGGCAGGAAATCTAGGAGTGCAATGAGGGGGTGGGGAACCAACCCCCCCAGAAAAACACACCAAATCTGTGTAGTATAAAATTATAATAAGAGCTCACAATAAAACTTTAAAAACTTAACAACTAAGTGAAATATAGGAAAATTAATTTAATTCGGATACAGTAAAAGTTAAAGCAGACACTATAGGATCCAACTGGCTTTCCAATGCTAGAATTTGTCCAGTGTTGCAATTTTGATTGCCCACAAATGTTACAATCAAAGGCAGTTTATTCATTTGAACTATTTGGTACTGGGAGTAAGTGCAAATCAAATTTTTAGTCTTTCCAAGTCCCAGTTTGCTGCCTTGATCCACGGCTATACAAAATGTGGCTATGAAACTCGGTTTAATAGCCGGTTCGGGGGCTTTGTCCGTGTTTACCTGCAAGATTAGTGTTTGTGTTACAAAGCCTGAAAATTTAGTGCCTAATTACCTTTAACAGTGGAACTCCATCACGATCAGTTATCATTATAGAGTAGAGCCCCTCTATTCTGCCCACTATTTCTTGAAGGTTTTTCCTGATTTCGTCCATTTTTGCACGCAATAACAACAATATTACAATAAACTGTCCCTTATTGTTTTGGATAACCTCAAAAAATGTGACAGAAGTGACACTGTCAAAAATTTTATAAAACCGAAAAGAAAGAAGAAATTAGGTTAGGTGCTGTCACACTAACCAAACTTTTTAGCAACTTTTACGTGTTTACGTTTTTTTTACGAAAAAAACACCAAAATGCTTCTAGTAGACGAGGATCCGCGGGATCCTAACAATTTTAAAGTTTTCCTAACAGTATCAGACAAGTTACTAGTGTGCAACTCTTCAAATGACCTTTCAAAAGTTGTCACATTGCCCGAAGTGACAGAGAAGTCCCCAGATGTTAAGGACCTTAAGGTATGTGTATTATAAGATACAATGGCAATTCTAAGGCCCTAAGTTCCTTCACCTAATTGTGAAAAGTTTTTAGTATCCATTAATGTGTTTGTGTGTTTATTTTAAAGTAACAACAAAAGTGTGTGTTTAAAACTTTAATTTTTAGGTAGTGAACCAAATCATAAATTGTGTCTCATTTTCCAAAGACCAAACCCACATTGCAGTAACTACAGAAAGCAAGCAGTTGATACTATTTGAGCAACAGTTTGTTGTTTTAAAAAATATTTTATTGGCTCGTGTGGCTAGTAAGGTAAATCAAGCGGATTTAAACAGATCAGTTTAGAAAATTAGTTATTTTTGTAGGTATGTTTCACCCCCACCAATGACATATTAGTAGCAGACAGGACAGGTGATGTTTACCTTTATAAAGTAAGAGAGGAGCAGAGTAAACCCACCCTCTTGCTAGGGCATTTAAGTGTAATCTCTGACATACTAGTGACATCTTGCGGACGTTACGTCATAACTTGCGACAGGGACGAGAAAATTCGCGTGTCACACTATCCAAACGCCTATAATATTGCTTCCTACTGTCTAGGTCACACAGAGTTTGTGTCCAGTTTACATTTAATTGAGTGTAGTAACATTCTGGTGTCATCTTCAGGTGATGGAAGTGTACGATTCTGGAACTATCCTGAAGGAAATCAAGTGAATATTATCGATACTAGGCATTTAGTGAGTGAGGATTTAGTAGATAAGTTTGCAAAGCAAATGGATGTGGAAAAGGTCGAAGTAAGTGCCTTACCAATAGTCGATTTGCAAATACATGAAAGGGACTCTAAGGTCACTTTGGCCCTTAGCTTGCTAAACGTCAGTCGATTGTTTTTGTACCACATTGACACAAAAAGTCTAGACTGTACCTTAGTTAAAGCTTTAGAAGTTGAATCGGGCGTATTTAAGTTTTGTTTGCGTAGCCGATTGTACGTACTGTCAAAGGGGTTTAAAGTGTTCAAAAATTTAGATGGAGATGTTGTCAATCACTCGGATATAGAGACCAAACTGTCAGAGTTTAAGGATTCGTTTTTTGTCGATCGTAGTGACGTCAGTTTGTGGTATAAGAGGAGGTTTGATAATGTTCAGGAGTATTTGGTACGGAAGAGGGTTAGACTGGAAGCTAAATAAAACAATAAAAAAAACAATTTTAACTTCACTTAATCACCTAGTCATTGTAAAAAATATATAGTAAGTATATAAAAATCTTGTTATGTACAATACACACATAAAGACAGTCGATGCGTTAAAAATACAGTGTGTAACAATCTTACAACAGAGGCAAGTAGACGACGAATAATATAAGTCAAATCAGTGACAAAACTGCACTATAATCACTCCCTAAATGTCCATATGTGCGTAAATCACTGTTGGCAGCTTTCAACTTGCTTAACCATCACAAATGCTGCACATTAAGGATAATCTGGAAAAGAGCACTAACACAGTTAGGTCACTGGTAGCCAAAAATAAGAAAAAATACAAATATGGCAAAAATACGTTTCGTTCATAAGAAAAAGCTCTAACAAGATAACAAGAGGCTTTAAATCGTCTAAAAGATAAAAACAGATACAACACACGTTCGATGTTTACAATTGCCCTGAATTTCATATGTTTCACCGTTAGAGGGTGTTTTATAATGTTAAAACTTGGCAAGTAGAGATCATTCTCTTAGTACAGTTAAGCTCATTGAATGTGCGTTAAACGTCATTCTCTTCTTCGGTTATTTTGCCGTAAACGTAGTTTTTCGCTTCGATAAAATGTAGTTCGGTGGCGCAAATCACCGAGAAGAGAATACCGTAGCCCAGATACTGAATCAAACATAAAAACTCCCACAATTTGTCGCAAAATATGGCGAGTAGGAGGCAGTGCAACATGTTGTGTATGTTAACCACCCGCCATAGCCAACAAATTGTGTAGAAAATCGAACCGGTCAAAACAACGTACTGATGCTGTGTTTGCAGTACGTTGTCAGTCGATTCCTCCAGCAAATCTTGGTATAATGCTATATAGCGATTCCAAGCTGCTGAACTGATTATCATCTGTATAACAAAGAAACCGAGTTTCTTCAGCAGTTTTTTCATCGCCACCACTTTGCCGCAGTACAGATTGTCTTCAGCGTTAGTGGGTAATTGCATATAACCCCTTCGGGGTGGATTATTTTTGAAGAAAATTAGGATTCCGACCACCAAAGCGGTACAGCCTAAAGCGTCACAGATCCCGTCGATGTAGTACCCGGACGTGCCGATTTCGCTGCGTTCCCCTTTTATGTGTTTCCGTACGCGTGCCACGTGCCCGTCCAGGTCATCCAACCACGTCCGCAACTCGAACAGCACCACCCCGATTCGTCTATACGCCAAATTGCCGCTGGACACGCACTTGGCGCTTAAAATGGCAACGAACACGTGGAAGAAACTTATGGAATTGGGTGTTATCAAAGCGATTTCCGAAATGTGCATCAACTTGTCAGCTAGGGTGACCAAAGGGGCAAGCAGGTAGTAATTGGTGTGATCGAGTAAAAGGGCTTTAACCGTCACTTCACACAAAGGGTTGATGTCGCACTTGACCCACGTGACGTCCTGGTACTCTACGCTGATGTTCTCTTTTACGGTCACGTGATTGATCGGGTAGTTATTGATGCGCACGTACAAGTTGTAGTCCATGTACCCATAGTAGATTAGCGTGACAAACAGTAGACTCACCAGAAGTTTGCTGATTTGCGATGAAGGCCCCACCATTTTTTCGTTTCGATGATGATGCACTCAGACTTTTATTTGACTAGTTAGCTCTGATTATACCTAATTCTCACTTGACATTGGAGAAAATCAATCAAGTGATTAGGGGGTAATCAGATTAGCACACCTAAGTTTTGTTTATGGAAGCTTGGTTTAACTTCTAATCCATGCTGGTGGAACTGTTGTGCGTAAAGTTGGAAGTTCAGGGTTTCATTGGAGACTTGTTCTAGAAATAATTAATTTAGTTAAGTGAGTGGCAGAAATGACTACCAAAACTTATAAGATTGTAAAAGTATGGTAACTCTTATCTTTTTAGACTGAATTGGCAGTGATAAGATGATTCATAATTGCCACAATATTGATAAAATGCACAGTTTACCTACACACAAAACTAGAGAATTTACTAAATTCACAGGACTTTCAATATAATAAGCTTTGGTTTTCATTTATATGTTTTTAAAGGCTTTATTTACCTTTCTAAGCATCCAAGGCTTCCCTAAAACCAGCACTCACACATTTCCTTATTTAGTATCCCATGAAGGAGCAACATAAGTTGATTGTTGCACGTTATTTCAGTTGAATTTACTAGCAAATTCTTGCCGAACTATTCGTAAAATACGAAAGGGCGATGTTTTTGTCTCGGGCATCGTCTGGGTTAAGCCGGCCCCCCAGACATCAACGGAAATGGGGACACACACACATTTTTTTTAGCATTTGTTGTGGTAGGTTCATTACTCAAAAGCGACGTTGCCAAACTTGGTATTTGTCAAGACGTTGTCTATTTTGACAGTTAGGATGTGTTGTCTCTGACGTTGCCAGCTTTCTGGCATTCTCACGTCGTTTGACGGCCAGTCGTAAATTTGACTGTTTTTGTAGCAGTTTTCTGGTTTTGTGGATGAAAAGTACTACACGCGGCAACGTGGTGATTGTCGTACGATTTGCCCCCAACCAACCACAAACGGGTCGTCACGGCCATCGACATCCGCATCAGACCATAGTGGCGCCAGAGTCCAAAGGTAAACCTGATCGGTTTTTGGAAAAACATCTGTTACTGAGTACTTAGTGTATTTATTGTAGTTTTATAGGGGTTACCTAGTGGCGTTTCTATGAACTACTAAACGCCACATTAGGACGTACTATTATTATTTGGTTCCATCAAAATTATTGTTAATGAAATGCTAATTGTGCATTGAAGGTAACAATAATTAATTAAGGATAGTCAGTAAAGCATTTAATTAATTTAACCTTGAACGCTGACCAAGCAAGAAAAATAGTAAATAACGGTATCATCTGACAGTTATCACGTGACTGCCCTAATTGTACAAAAAGAAATGTCATGTGACAATTATTGTCACTATCACGAGAAAAGAAGTTATTTTATGAGGTTAGGTTTGTCAAGATTTTTTTTAATTTAAAAAATGAGTGTTTTTAACAAAGATGATTTAATTGTTTCTTTGAAAAAACTTGCTATAAATGGCGTTTCTTTGAAAAGCAACAACACCAACTGTCACGTACTACACACTTTCAAAAAACTGCTCAAAACATTGTTGCAACCCCAACCGCAGGTTCATTTTCCTGAAACTTTCCTATTTGAAATTGACACCATTCTGGACTACCTGCACGAGGAACTGAACACTGGTAGGTAGGTCTTTTGGTACCCAAAACAGCCAAACCAAACCTATTATTTAGGGCATTGGAGTACTGTGCCGGTAGAGGTCCGACAAAACTTTACCATAGCCTCTTACCTTAAAAGTGTGTGCCTTTTACACACTCGCTCCGACTCGCCTGATTTATTATTGAAACAATGTCTCAAAGCTGTCGATATGGGGTTACTGCTTGGGGCTCCACTAGAAGAAAATCTCCAGTTGCTTTGCAAGGCTGCTTCAATTTTAAGGCAGCAACTACAAAATGACTACCCTACAAACTTGCCCCAAGTTAGCACAAAGCGGAAGCTTGAAGACAGTATAAGTTACAATAATTTAAAAGGAATTCAAGTGGAGGAGCTGGAAGTTCCTTCTGTAGAGAGTTTTAATAGGAATTTTTTCATCCCCACAAATCCCAGTTAAACTTAAAGGTATGAGTTGATTGTAAAAGTCTACTTAATCAATAAGAGGTTGTAGACTGTATGAGTCACTGGCCTGCAATGAAAAAATGGGTTGATTTGGAGTATTTGTTGAAAACTGCTGGAAGTCGCACAGTTCCCATTGAAATTGGCTCCCATTACACTGATCCCAGCTGGTCACAAAAACTAATGACTTTAGAGGAATTCATTAAGAATCATTATTTATCAGATTCAGGGGATGTTGGTTATTTAGCTCAACATAACTTGTTTGATCAAGTAAGTAAGGGAGTTTACTTGTCAACACCACAGTGACATAGTTTTTCTCAGATTAGCGAATTACGGGCTGATATTTGTGTCCCTGAGTATTGTTGCTGCAGTTCAGATTATGAACAATCCACAGAACCGGATATAAACGCCTGGTTAGGCCCTAAAGGGACGGTATCACCCTTGCACCAAGACCCTAAAAATAACATTCTATGCCAGGTTTACGGCTCCAAACAGGTTGTGTTGTATCCACCCAAAGATACAGAGTATCTGTACCCGCACGAGGAACAAATGCTGTCAAATACAGCCAGAGTGGATCCACTAAATCCAGATTTTAGCTTATACCCAAAGTTTACTAAAGCTGAAATGTTTAAATGTCTTTTAGGACCTGGTGAAATGCTTTTTATACCAGTTAAATGGTGGCACCATGTGACTGCCTTGGAGAAGAGTTTCTCTATCAGTTTCTGGTGGCAATAATAAACCAGTTGGTTTTTTAGTATTTTTTTATTTTAGTTTATAAAAAAAGTATCAATAATCGAGACTAGACTAACAGTGCTTTAACATAAATATATCAATCTCCTTTGCATTGTTAAATAGACCCTTAACCTTAAAAGTTACCTCATCCAAAAAAATCACTCATCTTTCTTATTATCCCCAGCACCAATAGTAACCTTCTTCTGTAATTTAATATTCTCCTCAGCCAGCCTGTCATATTCTTTAGCCAAATTGTCAGCCTGCTTCTTTAAAACCTTCTTATCTTCACTTTCCAAAGCCAACTGCTCTTTCAGATCTTCTATAGTTTTCTTCAGCTCGGTGATCTCTTTATCCTGTACCTCGTTGGTGTCGTTTTGTTGGGTTTCACTAGTTTTAGCCAGTAAACTCTTGGCGGCATTGGTGGCACTGTGGGCTTGGGCCATGGAAGCCGCCGACTGGGCTAAAAGAGCCGCTTGCGATGAAATCAAGGTTACCAAACGTCGAATAACCTACGCACGTCCCCAATTAGTAACTCATTGGATCAAAGTTCACTTATACATACTAAAGCAAGGAAGAGGGCAAACCCAGAAATGTAAAAGTTGCGTTGAGCCCTAAACAAACGCATACTGCCTTGCATTTCCTTGTCCAAATGTGCGTGTCCGTGCTCTTCGATTTCTACAATTAAAGGTTCAAAGAGTGTTTTTTACCAGTCAACTGACTAACCTTGATGAGAGTATTTCCTCATTTCCCTGATGGCATCCAAAAGGAACAGGACTAGAATACCAAGTAGAATGAGGAAGTAAATGCCCGCTTGTCTTTGTAGGGCTTGCAGGAACCTGTTAAAGTCTGAATCAGTGGAAACCAATATAAATCCTGCACAGAAAATTACCTGGACTTGAATATGGCGTTCCATCGTCGAGGGCTGGCTACTGGAAGCACTAACAGTAGAACAAGAACGATTTCCGCGTACAAAAACCCGGCAATTAAGGTCCACTGGATACTCATGTTTGGGCCAAACCCTAGTAGCTCGTAAAAAGTCTGATAAAAGAGATTCTTAAAGCCTTACGTGTACCAATCAACAGAAGATGAGTAATCAACACAAAGATGTATTTATAGAAACGTAATTTTCTATTTTTGAGTACCTAGCAGGAATTCCAAAATTTGCAATGAAGAAAAGATGGCTGTCGTTAGTGTCAAACTGTCAGCAGATGAAAAATGACAGCTGTCTTGGATCGTAAGCGGCGTTGCCAATACTATTGATTAGAGAGAGGTTAGGTATTGTGTCACACAAATAAAACTTAAAAAGCATATAATATCTGAAATTTATTGTTGCAATTAGCAATACGAGGATTTACTGCTCGTTTAAACTCATGTACACTCAATAGCCAGACATCTATTAGCCAAAATTTCCTTGTATCGGTAGTAGGACGCTTTCGGGGTTCGTGTACGGTCTTGGCTGTCAAAATCCACTTGAACAATGCCCAGTTTTTGACTGTAGCCGTTAGTCCACTCTAGATTGTCCATCAGACTCCAAACAGTGTAGCCTACCACGTTTACACCATCCTCGTAGTAAGCATCCAGTAAGGCACTCAAATATTGCTAATAATGTTCATAATTTTTAGTCATGTGACTGTCAAATTTAGTACATACCTCAACATAGTCGATTCGGTCGGTATCTTCCAAGATTGAGCTTACGTCAGCCCATCCGTTTTCGGTGATGATAATTTCGCTTGGAGTGTACTCGTTCCACACGTAGTTGAGCAAATTTCTAAAGCCCCAAGGCACCAGAGCCACCCAGTCCACTTCGCTCTTCCACTCTGGATCACTGGAGGTGCCAACCCCAATATCCAGGTAGTAGTTTGGTAGGCCGATACTCTGATCCACCTCATATTGATAGTGTGAGTAGTACGTTCCGTAGGTGTTGAGACAGAAAAAGTCCGAGGTGCCTTTAATGTATTCGATTTGTTCTTCGGTGAATTCGGGCAGTCGAGACTTGGTGAAACCCTCGTTGGTACTTCTAGCTCCCACTCGGTCTATGACCAGTTGAGGCCAGTTACCGTTGTAGATAGGGTGGGCGTACAGCCCCATCTGGTGGAAAATTTTTGAATTAATTTGTGCCACACACGTTTAAGTGTTTTCCTAGTTACGCTAAAAGCCATAGAAAGGTTGGACGCTAATTGGTCTTCCGTTGCGGTGGAGTTGGGTTCGGCCCAAGCACTGTCCAACACTATAGACACTCGACCTGAAAATTGACGTTAAATTTTTGTGTTGACTTATCAGTCAAACTATAACCTCCTTGCTGTTCCTTATACTTTTCAGTGTAAACGTGATAGGCCTTGGCGTGGGCGAGAACATTAGTGTAAGCGCACTGATACACTCCGTCACCCGTGTGATTGTAATTGGGCGCTTTGCCCCCAGTACCGTAACCCTAATTTTTTCGAACAAAATGACAGTTGACCACGTGACTACACCTCGCACTCACTTGTACGCATGTGGTTTGCGGTTCGTTGATGGTGATCCAAGTGGTGACGTACTCGCCAAAAAGTCGAAAGCAAACGTCCGCGTACTCGGCAAAATAATCGGCAATCAACGGATTCAACCAGCCGCCCATTTCGTGGAACGCGATAGGCAAATCCCAATGGTACAGGGTAACCATCGGTTCGATATCGTTGGCCCTCAGAGTCTGCGTATTTTGGTCAAAGTGTTAACTTTTGTTTCATTTTAACATGGCCACCTTAAAAGCGTTCAAGTGGCAGTTGGCTATGATTACAAAAACTCAAGTTCGGTTATTCATCCAGACTAAAATCTGACAGTTATCACGTGACTGCGCTACTAGTACACAATGGCGTGTCATGTGACAAGTGTGAAATAGCCACTGAATAAGTAAAAATATGGTTATTGACAGATTGTGTCTAATAAACCAAAATGGAATCTTCTTAATTGTCATTTGTGTCAACACTCTAAATATCAAAAAAAACACCTGATGCTATAAGTGGCAACATGTTAAACTGACTTATTGAATATGTGACAGTTACCTCAAAAATATTTTTGTAGTACTGAACGCCGGCTTCATTCACATAATTGACGGTACCGTACGGTAAAATTCTGCTCCACGACAAGGACATCCTGTAATGGTTCACTCCCAATTCCTTGAGCAGTTCGATGTCCTCCTCCCATTTGTGGTACGAGTCGCAGGCCACGTCACCGTTAGCGCCCCCTACAATTTGGTCTGGGTACGTGTGCGTGTACCAGTCCCATAATTGTTCGCCTTTCCCGTCTTCATTCCAGCCACCTTCGACCTGGTAAGCTGCAGTGGCGGCCCCAAATTTGAACCCTTCAGGGAAGTACCGGCTGTTTAGTTCCACGTCCTCGCCATAGGCCAGGCTGAAAAGTACTCTATGAAACCGCTGGTGGTATCCTTTGGTGTTTATACGAACCCAGCTATGACGGTTGCTAGTAATGGTACCAGTCGAAGCATGTTAATAACCATACTGTTATAGTATCAAGTGACACGTTAGTAGTTTAGTAAATAATCGAAAAAAGTACTTCAAATTTGAAGGGTTTTGATTGTGGATAAGGATGAATTCCAGAGGCGTATCTGCTTTTTTTTAAGGGGGGCAAGAAAAATCATAGATTACGCCTAAAAGAAGACTTTTGGTGAAATATCTCAAAAACGGAATTTAATACAAATGTGGATAAGACTGTACTCGAAGTGATTTTTTTTTAGACTATTGGATAGGAAATTTAATGAGGATTCCAAAAATGTGCTTAAAACTGTCATTTTCACACCACAAATGGGTTTTACAGGCGATTTTGTCCTTGACTGTCCTTTCAAACTGTGTTTCTGTTAGTTCAAACTTTGACACTGTTTTTCTCTCTGACTGTACTCAATTTGGTAGTGTTTTTTTAGGTAGATAGTAATGATAGGAAATTTAATGAGGATTCCAAAAATGTGCTTAAAACTGTCATTTTCACACTCACTACAAGTGGGTTTTACAGGCGATTTTGTCCTTGACTGTCCTTTCAAACTGTGTTTCTGTTAGCAGTTCAAACTTTGACAACTGTGTTTCTATTGGATAGGAAATTTAATTCAAAAATGTGCTTAAAACTGTCATTTTCACACCACAAGTGGGTTTTACAGGCGATTTTGTCCTTGACTGTCCTTTCAAACTGTGTTTCTAACAATTCAAACTTTGACACTGTTTTTAGACTGTACTCGATTTTTTAGTGTTTTTTTAGACTATAGATAGGAAATTTAATGAGGATTCCAAAAATGTGCTTAAACTGTATTTTCACACTACAAGTGGGTTTTACAGGCGATTTTGTCCTTGACTGTCCTTTCAAACTGTGTTTCTAACAATTCAAACTTTGACACCATTTTTCACCATGACTGTACCGATATGTTTTTTGTTTTTTTTGGCTATTGAATAGGAAATTTAATGAGGATTCCAAAAATGTACTTAAATCAAACATTTTCTCACTAGAAGTGGGTTTTACCAGCGATTTTGTCCCTGACTGTCCTTCCGAACTGTGTTTCTTTTAGTTCAAAATTTGACACTGCTTTTCTCCCAGACTGTACCACATTTTATACGGTTTTTCCAAGTAACTGAATAGGAAATTTAACGAGGATTCCAAAAATGTGCTTAAAACTGTCATTTTCACACCACAAGTGGGTTTTACAGACGATTTTGTCCTTGACTGTCCTTTCAAACTGTGTTTCTGGCAGTTCAAACTTTGACACTGTTTTTCTAACTGACTATACTCGATTTTTTAGTGTTTTTTTAGGTTAGTAGATAGGAAACTTAATGAGGATTCCAAAAATGTGGATAAAACTGTCATTTTCTCACTCCAAGTGAGTTTAACAGACGATTTTGTCGCTGACTGACTACTGTTACACGACTATCACGTGACGTAATAATTTACAGTGTGTCCCATTTAAAATAATCGAGTTTTAACTAAATAAGCTTGACGAGACACTCTGTATATAAGGCAATTTGTGCACTATTATTATGATAACTGGAGGTAATCAATTAGTGATAAAATGCTTTGTTATAACTCTAATAAATTAGTAAGTAATATTAAATGGATTAAGGTGTTTGACGTTTCGTGTGTCAAAAACCACAAAAAAAATCGTTTTTTCCCATAATTTAGGTTAGATCTCTCACTTTTGTGGTAACAAGCCATTTTGAAATTTACAACGTTTTACCAAAATGGCTGACTGGATCACTTGATTCAATAATTAAATTAACTTATTTGGTTTTTTATTATTTGCAATATCTTTCCAATTTTCTTATAGTAATCGCCACCCTAAACCGTTTCATTACACATTTGTCAAAACATCCTAATACCGATTTAAGATAACTGTACACACGACATGATGTATCGTCCTCATACATCTTCTGGTTCAGTTTCTTTTAAAACCATGTCAGGGTATCCCCTTGCTCTAGTTTTCCTAGCCACCCATCTCGGTAAGGGTTAAATTTAACCAGTTTAAGTGAAACTGGGTCTAATTTTCTTGTAGGGTTGGCGACCGCCGAACAATGCTACAGATGTTTCGGAAGTGACTGGTGCAGTAATCCTTCTGATCCTATTTTTGCCTCCAAGGCTTCCGTGATCAACTGTCCTGCCACAGCTCTAGACTTGGAGCAGCAAAGTGATATTTTAATACAAAAATGGTTGCCTCAGAATAAGAGTGACGTACAAACTGCCACGTGGGGTTGTGTGACTGCTACCATCCATGAAGGTGTGGTTAAGAGGTTGTAAATTGTTTGAATTAACTGTAAAAGTGGTGATTTCAGACCATGAAGTCCATACGGTTAGGACGTGTCTCAATAATGCCGCCATTATTTGTCCGACTGTCCAATCAGTCATTTTGAATCCGGACACTAACGATGTTCCTGAGGGTTTAGTTTTGGATTGTGAAGGTTGTGTTGGGGAGTTGTGCAATGATCATCAATTTGTTGAACCGAATGATGACAGTAGCACTGATGACAGTAGTACTTCTTCAGATTCTAGTTCATCAACTGATGGAACACCATCTTCGACAAGTGTAACTTCTCCAGACTACCACTCCTAGTGGTCCTTTACAGTGTTACAGGTGTTTTGGAGGCAACTGGTGCAATGATGTTAACGATCCAGACTTTCAAGCTAACGCTTTAGTAATTGACTGTCCTTCCTCGTTTGCTAATGAGTATTCGGGAGATAGCCCAGTTATTGCCAGATTTTTAGATAATCTGGACCAGGCATCATCGAATGTCAGCGTTCAAAGCACTTGGGGCTGTGTAACAGCCACAATTCATGAAAATCACGAAATTCACACTGTCCGGACCTGTCTCAATAACGCAGCCATTATTTGTCCCACTGTACAGTCAGTGATTCTTAATCCGGATGTAAATGACGTCCCTTCTGACGTAGTCTTGGACTGCGATGGTTGTCAAGGTGATTTATGCAACGATCATGTTTTTGTCGATCCTAGTGCATCATCACCATCTTCCGGAACATCATCCTCTGGAACAGGTAATTGGTGTAATGACGTAAATCCAGACTTTCAATCCAATGCTGTGATTATCGACTCAACAAGTGTAACCTCTCCAACTACTCCAGACTTTATTTGTCCTACTGTTCAATCAGTGATTTTAATCCTGACGTAAATGATGTCCCTTCTGATGTTGTATTGGATTGTGATGGTTGTCAAGGCTCTTTGTGCAACGACTTTTTGTTGATCCCAGTGCATCATCACCATCTAGTGAAACTACAACTCCTAGTGGACCTTTACAATGCTATAGATGCTTTGGAGGAAACTGGTGTAATGACGTAAATGATCCAAATTTCCAGTCAAACGCTATGATTATTGATTGTCCTGCCTCATCTTTTGCTCATCACGAGTATTCTGGAGACAATCTGGCCATTGCCACCTTCTTGAATAACTTGGACAAAACATTAAATGCCAGTTCCTACCAGGATGCATCCGTGCAAAGCACTTGGGGATGTGTAACAGCCACAATTCATGAAAATCACGAAATTCACACTGTCCGGACCTGTCTGAATAACGCAGCCATCATTTGTCCCACTGTACAGTCAGTGATTCTAAATCCTGACGTAAATGATGTCCCTTCTGATGTTATCTTAGATTGTGATGGTTGTCAAGGACATTTATGCAACGACCACGTTTTTGTTGATCCCAGTGCATCATCACCATCTACTGAAACATCGTCAACAAGTGTAACCTCTCCAACTACTCCAGAGAAACTACAACTCCTAGTGGACCTTTACAGTGTTACAGATGCTTCGGAGGTAACTGGTGTAATGACGTAAATGATCCAGATTTCCAATCCAACGCTTTGATTATTGACTGTCCTGCCTCATCTTTGTTATCTTAGACTGTGATGCTCATCACGAATATTCTGGAGGAAATGTGGCTATTGCCACATTTTGGATAAATTGGACAAAGCATCACTGAATGCCAGTGCGTCTGTGCAAAGCACTTGGGGATGTGTAACGGCCACAATTCACGAAAGTCACGAAATCCATACAGTAAGAACCTGTCTTAATAACGCAGCCATCATTTGTCCCACTGTACAGTCAGTGATTCTAAATCCTGACGTAAATGATGTCCCTTCTGATGTTATCTTAGACTGTGATGGTTGTCAAGGACATTTATGCAACGATCACGTGTTTGTTGATCCTAGTGCATCATCACCATCTACTGGAACACCATCTTCAACAAGTGTAACCTCTCCAACTACTCCAGAGGCTACAACTCCTAGTGGACCTTTACAATGTTACAGATGCTTCGGAGGTAACTGGTGTAATGACGTCAACAATCCAGACTTTCAGTCAAACGCCATGATTATTGATTGTCCTGCCTCGTCTTTTGCTCATCACGAGTATTCTGGAGACAATCTGGCCATTGCCACATTCTTGACCAACTTAGATAAAGCATCAAATGCCAGTTCTTTCATTGAAGCATCAGTACAAAGCACTTGGGGATGTGTAACAGCAACTATTCATGAAGCTCACGAAATTCATACAGTTAGGACCTGTCTCAATAATGCAGCCATTATTTGTCCCACAGTACAGTCAGTGATTCTAAATCCTGACGTAAATGATGTCCCTTCTGATGTTGTATTGGATTGTGATGGTTGTCAAGGCTCTTTGTGCAACGACCACGTTTTTGTTGATCCCAGTGCATCATCACCGTCTTCTGGAACATCCTCAACAACTTCCACGACATCTCCAGAAACCACAACTCCTAGTGGACCGCTACAGTGCTACAGATGCTTCGGAGGTAACTGGTGTAATGACGTAAATGATCCAGATTTCCAATCTAACGCTATAATAATTGACTGTCCTGCGTCATCTTTCGCTCATCACGAATATTCTGGAGGAAATGTGGCTATTGCTACATTCTTGGATAAATTGGACAAAGCATCACTGAATGCCAGTGCGTCTGTGCAAAGCACTTGGGGATGTGTAACGGCCACAATTCACGAAAGTCACGAAATTCATACAGTAAGAACCTGTCTTAATAACGCAGCCATCATTTGTCCTACTGTTCAATCTGTAATTCTCAATCCTGACGTAAATGATGTCCCTTCTGATGTTATCTTAGACTGTGATGGTTGTCAAGGACATTTATGCAACGATCACGTGTTTGTTGATCCTAGTGCATCATCACCATCTACTGGAACATCATCTTCAACAAGTGTAACCTCTCCAACTACTCCAGAGGCTACAACTCCTAGTGGACCTTTACAATGTTACAGATGCTTCGGAGGTAACTGGTGTAATGACGTAAATGATCCAGATTTCCAATCTAACGCTCTAATAATTGACTGTCCTGCGTCATCTTTCGCTCATCGCGAATATTCTGGAGGAAATGTGGCTATTGCTACATTCTTGGATAAATTGGACAAAGCATCACTGAATGCCAGTGCGTCTGTGCAAAGCACTTGGGGATGTGTGACGGCCACAATTCACGAAAGTCACGAAATTCATACAGTAAGAACCTGTCTTAATAACGCAGCCATCATTTGTCCTACTGTTCAATCTGTAATTCTCAATCCTGACGTAAACGATGTCCCTTCTGATGTTATCTTAGACTGTGATGGTTGTCAAGGACATTTATGCAACGATCACGTGTTTGTTGATCCTAGTGCATCGTCCCCATCTACTGGAACACCATCGTCAACAAGTGTAACCTCTCCAACTACTCCAGAGACTACCACTCCTAGTGGACCTTTACAATGTTACAGATGCTTCGGAGGTAACTGGTGTAATGACGTCAACAATCCAGAATTTCAGTCAAACGCCATGATTATTGATTGTCCTGCCTCGTCTTTTGCTCATCACGAGTATTCTGGAGACAGTCTGGCCATTGCCACCTTCTTGAATAACTTGGACAAAACATTAAATGCCAGTTCCTACCAGGATGCATCCGTGCAAAGCACTTGGGGATGTGTAACAGCCACAATTCACGAAAGTCACGAAATTCATACAGTAAGAACCTGTCTGAATAACGCAGCCATCATTTGTCCTACTGTACAGTCAGTGATTCTAAATCCTGACGTAAACGATGTCCCTTCGGATGTTATCTTGGACTGTGATGGTTGTCAAGGACATTTATGCAACGATCACGTGTTTGTTGATCCTAGTGCATCGTCCCCATCTACTGGAACACCATCTTCAACAAGTGTAACCTCTCCAACTACTCCAGAAGCTACCACTCCTAGTGGACCTTTACAATGCTATAGATGCTTTGGAGGAAACTGGTGTAATGACGTAAATGATCCAAATTTCCAGTCAAACGCTATGATTATTGATTGTCCTGCCTCGTCATTTGCTCATCCCGAGTATTCTGGAGACAATCTAGCCATTGCCAAATTCTTGAACAGCATGGACAGAATATCATCTAATGCTAGCTTGGACCACTCTCTTCGTAGCACTTGGGGCTGTGTAACAGCCACAATCCACGAAAATCACGAAATCCACACTGTCCGGACCTGCCTAAATAACGCGGCCATTATTTGTCCTACAGTACAGTCAGTGATTCTAAATCCTGACGTAAACGATGTCCCTTCTGATGTTATCTTAGACTGTGATGGCTGCCAAGGCCATTTATGCAACGATCACGTGTTTGTTGATCCTAGTGCGTCAACTCCAACAAGTGTAGCCTCTTCAACTACTCCAGAAACCACAACTCCTAGTGCACCACTACAGTGCTACAGGTGTTTTGGAGGCAACTGGTGTAATAACGTCCACGATCCAGATTTTCAATCTAACGCCACGATTATCGACTGTCCTGCCTCATATTTTGCTCATCACGACTACGACGGAGATAGTTTGGCTATTGCCACATTCTTGGACAATCTGGACCACTTGAATATGGATGGGTCTCTAAGGAGTACATGGGGCTGCGTGACTGCCACAATTCACGAAGGTAATTCATTCTCTACATTGCATTATAAATATGTTAACCACTATATTTGTAGCACACGAGGTCCATACAGTCCGGACCTGCCTGAACAACGCTGCTATTATCTGTCCAACCGTCCAATCGGTTATTTTGAACCCAGATGTGAATGACGTACCTTCTGATGTCACTCTAGACTGTCAAGGTTGCGTGGGTTCTCTATGTAACGACCACATTTTCATTGATCCTGAAGAAACTACCACACCCCTACTTCCATCAACCACCTCTTCCAGTGAAGCTTCAACTTCTACTAGTTCTACCGTATCCAGTACCACCCCTACCGAAGATCACACAACAACAACAGAAATCCCTACATCATCCTCTACTAGTTCTACCGTATCTTCTTCGTCCAGTCAGACTTCCCAGGCTACAACAACATCATCTTCTCCGGAAGTTCCTGATATTCCAACAACCACTGGACCAGATGTTACATTAAATGGATGTTCTTTGAGTGTTCCTCTTGGCCTGATAGTATCAGCGATAATCATGTTAATGGTTTAAGGAAATTTTATAAAATCCTAACATATTATTAATTAAATTGTTTCAAGTAGAGGTTTTATTGATTGCTGCATGATAGAAAACACACTTTAAACCAAAAGTATGTAAATTAACTAAATTGCACAAACAAAATACTTGAACGAGAGAGATAATAAAGCAAAACCATCAGACAGGAAGCATTCAAAATGCAGTTTGCCTACTTTACCACCCTTTTGTTGGGGTTTGCTTGCTCACAAGCTACCCTTCTAGAGGATGAACCGTGCATAGTGACCGAGTTTGAACAGGTAGAAAACGCCACTCAAACCTGCACTCATATTGTGCTCCATTCGCTTACAGTACCAGGTGGAGTGACTTTGAAACTGAACCTACTTGAGGGTACCACTCTCAGGTTTAACGGTTCAATTTACTTTGAATTCGCTGATTGGTTGGGGCCTTTGGTCACCCTGAACGGCACTGGGGTACACGTTAAAGGAGATCCAGGCAAGTTAATATTTAAAAATCACAGAGAACAAGACAAGATTTGGATGTTTATTAGGCTCAGTTATTTACGGTGAAGGAGAACAGTACTGGGACGGTTTGGGTGGTAATGGCAGTCCAAAACCTCAATTTTTCACCATTGAAGCTTTTGACTCAATCTTTAGCGATGTTTCTGTAATCAATTCGCCTAAAGACGTGATTCAAATCACCAATTCCAACAATGTAACGTTTTTCAACTGGTTAATTGACGACGCAGAAGGAAACAAGGTTGTACAATCGAATTCAAAAGACTTATATAGTAACCTAGATGATTTATAAAGGGCGTAGCACCGGAAGGTCACGAAGGCCATCACACTGACGGAATTGACGTGTGGAACTCCACCAATGTGCTAATTTACAACGTGAGGGTGTGGAATCAAGATGATTGTTTGGCAATCAGATCAGGTGCTTTTAATTCACCCCCCTGGAAGAAAATTAATTCTTTGAATTCCAGGCGCTAATATTACAGTCTACAACCTTAACTGTTATGGCAGTCACGGTTTAAGCATTTCCGTGGGTTTTAGCGCCAATGACACCTCCGTAAACACTCTAACAAACGTCACAATCAAGGATTCATACCTTGAGGGAGGTCAAAATGGTATTCATATTAAAACTCACAATGATGGTGGTCAGGGTGTTATATCTGATGTGACCTACAGTAACATAACCTTCAATGGTGAGTCTTTAATATTTTAAAGACTTTTGTGTAACACACAGTACAACAGGACCTGAACATTTTGGGGTTCAAATACAACAAAACTACCCTAGAGGTGATGTGCTAGGCAATGTCCCTATTAACAACTTGAAATTTGAAGACATTAAGGGTGCGGTAGCTGACACTGCAGTACCAGTTTTCATTTTGTGTGCTGATGGTTAGTTTTTTTGAGTTTTCTGCTGAACTTAACCTGTATTTAGTGTAATTTAAAGGTGCTTGCAATAACTGGAGCTGGAATAACGTCCAAATTAATGGGACACAACTGAACGAGTGTAACTTTGAGCCAGAAGGTTTCAACTGCTAAGTGTACTTCAATTTATTTGAAACCTAAATAAATGCTACAAGACAGATAAATATAATAGTTTTTTTTACGTTTAATCCTCATCTGGAATGCTTTCAAGTCCATTAATGACGTAGGGGTCTCCAGTAAGTCTCCTATTCCTGATATACTGCATTCTGAGGTCTTCAGTGAGTAGACTTCGCCTGAACATGTTTCCTACAACCTGTAACCAAATAACACCTATAATTCTGATATTTACGTCCTGTTTAGTGATAAACTTTGGTATTTTAAGAGCCCCCTTACCAGGTAATTGATTACGTAAGCCGAGGCTGAGGGCAACGCCATGGCAGCTACCACAATACCGAAACTGGGCAAAATCTCAAACCACATTGTGAATTGAGTATATTTCTTGTATTATTCACACCTAAAGTTAGTAAATTTAATAATAATAAATAAAATTTAGTTAGATAGAAAATATTCAAATAAAATTGTGAGGTTAAGGTTCTATCAACAGTGACATTTTCAAATGTCATGTGCAGTCTCTTTCTAATTAAGTGTAATAAAAAGGGATAGAGATAAGAAATGACGCACAACTTTCACCTCAACAAAAGTCACGTGACCCTTGTGTTATTTAATTACTATAGTGTCACGTGATTTCTAGTTTTTTAATTTGAACTTAATAAAAAAAAGAGTGTAATTAAATTTGTATTCAATATTTATACACTGATTGTTCTAAATATATTAAAACCGCTTTCTGCCGTACTAATAACGACACCGGGGAGTTGCCGATGCCAGTGCAGCTCCTTAATGTTCCTTTGTCCTTGGTGAATGAACAAAAGTTGCGGGGGAACTCCCTACAAAAAAAAACCGGTTAACTCTACTATGGGGTAAGTTAAATACAAGCGTCACCTCCACATCGTCCTCCTCACTTTCCGCATCTTTCTCCACCGACAAATCCCACAAGGCGATTTGATTGTCGTCGCCACCGGAGGCGAAAACGGCCGAATCGGTGGGGTGCCACTCGACCGTAGTGACTGGTTCCGTGTGGTGTTTGAATGTTGCCAGCGGCGTTTTCTGTTGTATGGTCCTTAGGTCCCAAACGTGCAAAAACCCATCATCGCCACCGCTTACAATAAAGGGCTCATTTCCGTTCCAACTGATCACGTTCACGTCACTTTCGTGAGCCCTTTCGCACGTGATCATGCAAGCTTTCGTGGGATTCACTCTTGTGTCCCAAATCCGAATACTCTTGTCCACTGAACAGCTTGCCAGCACATTTCTCTCATTCGGTGACCTTACACACCCAAAAAATCACTAACTACCCCACCCAGACAGGACATACAAACCATTGGAGGTCTTCAACAGATTCCTGATGTCCAATCAAAGGTCTCTGGTCCACTTGCCATGTTGTGCCTTCTGAAGGGTTCCACAAGTGAATGTCTTTACGGCAATCACCTGTAGCCAAAAGTCCTGGCACTGTGGGGCTCCAATCCAAAGCAAAACCTTCAGTTTTATGTCCGCTAAACGTAAATATTGGTGTTGCCGTGTTTTGTTTGTTGTCTTTGTTGTATTGAGCCAACAGTTGGGGAGAGTCGACCACTTGCAACTGTGGCATCAAGTTCCAGATGTTAACTCTGCCTAGTTCGCTCCAAGAGGCCGCCAAAACAGTACCTTGTACTACAGCACTCTATAGTTTCACTAATAATTAGTACAGTACAAACCAAAAAGTCAACAAGACAAAATAAGTACCCTAATTCTGTTCACACAACCTTGGTGCTTTATTAAAGCACCCTCCATTTTAGGGTTGTCTACTTCATCCTCTTCATCGACAATTCCTCATCTTCCTCCTCATTATCGTTTTGTCCCGTTTTCTTTAGGTTGGACAATTTCATCACAATGAGATTGTTGATGTGCGTTTTAGGGGCTTGAGTGCCCGCCACAATATATGCAGTCAATGGGAAAGTTTCACGATTGTCTCCTAAACACATTTAACGTTAATTTGACGTAATTTAGGGCACCTTAAGGTTCATCTAGACTAAGTTGTGATTTGACTGTGACAGATCATGTGTAAAATGTCATATTCAAATTAAAACCTAGTCTAGGGTACCCTTAAATATGTTCCTGTAAAAGACAACCAAAAGGATTTTTTAAATTCTAATTGAAACTACATATTTTATTAATGGGCTTGAGGACACAATGATGTATTTTGACAGTTGGTAAAAATTCTGTCATATCACGTCATCCTGACGTCAGATTATCTTCTGGCTCCTTCTCCATACAGTGTCAAAACAAACCAGGCATATTTGTCAAACTAACTTGAGCTAAACATTCAAATTTGATCACCCTGTAGAAGTAATCTGACTGAACTCACCCAAACTGTCTGGTATCACATCGAAACTTAAACAGGGCGCGCTGGTTTGAGCTTGATGGTACATTACGTAGGCGGTGGGGTCGCACGTCAATTCCTCGCCCTCTTCCAGGGGCTGCCCCGGCAAATACACTTGTTTTGGTGTGGTGTTGGTGGTTGCAGTCTCTTCCATTGTCTCGTTTCCTTCCTCTTCCTCATTTTCGGAAGAACTACCGCCTGACACGTCCATTTCGTTATTCGACATTTTTTTCTGTGGCGTAAAGTGGAAATTTGCAGTTTTTCAGGCTTGAACTGAAGCAATGCACATTTTTGTTCTCACTGTTGTTGTCTTTTAGAAAATTAGGTTAGAATGAGAATTTAAATAGTTTTGACGTTTGACAGTCTTCTTTTAACGTTTCTTGGTTTTGATCAACTTGGTTGCTTTATTGAGGAAAAAACAAACTTTTCTCCAACATTTCATCTATTTTTAAACTAAATACAAGAAAGTATAAAAATATAAATTTGTCTACTTAAACTACTACGTCATTCTTAGGGCACCATCCAAACGTATGACCTCTCCATTTAGCAAAGGATTCTCAATAACGGCCTGTACCAAGTGAGCAAACTCATCCGGGTTGCCTAATCTGCTGGGAAAGGGCACTGACTTCTCCAAAAACGCTATAACTTTATCGGGCAGGGCCGACAGTAAAGGGGTTTTAAACAATCCTACAAAACTACAGTCACAAAACAGACTCTAAAAGTATTAAACATACCAGGAGCTATAGTAACCACACGAATTCCATCAGAAGCCAAATCTCTAGCTATAGGTAACGTCATACTGACTATAGCCCCCTTGCTGGCTGCATAAGCAACTTGGCCCATTTGTCCCTCATAAGCTGCAATACTGGCCGTATTAATCACCACTCCCCTTTGACCATTGGCATTACGTTCATTCTCTCCTATCAAGCCTACGGCCAGTCTTATAACGTTGAAAGTGCCTACAGTATTAACTTGTAACACTTTGGAGAAGTCTTCAAGGGCATGTGGTAGGTTTTTGTTGAAATTATAGGTCTTAAACGCCACCCCGATTCCTGCGCAATTGATCACATGATTGAGCTTTCCGAATTTTTCTTTGGCTACATTTAGGGCGTTTTTGATGTCTTCTTCTTCCACCACCTATTTAAATCAATTTCAGTATAATTAACAAGAAAGTAGTTTTGGGTTTTTTACGTTAACAGGAGCAAAAGCCACTTTGTCTTCCCCTATAGCCTTGGCCACTTCCAGTCCTTTGGATTTGGGTAGGTCACATAAAACTACTTTGGCTCCCTGGGATGCGAGTCGTTCCACAGTGGCTTTACCCAATCCGGACGCTCCGCCTGTTACTAAACTCACAGTACCCTAAAATTAATTAAAATGAGTGTTCAAACGTTCCTTTTCCAGTTTTAGTATAGAAGTCACTGGTTACTGAGTTTTGTCAGTTCAACAGTATGTGTGGACAAAATGGCGGCCGTACCTCTTGTAAACATAAGAATTAATTAAATGCGGTTTTATTAATTGTTAACTCCCGTAAAACAGCCAATCCAAAAAACTTACCTTCAACATTTTATTTTTAACTCTCTAAGGTCAACCGTGGATAGTAATATACCAACTGAACTACAAAACTTACAAATTTTCTTGCAAAAACACTCTGTAAGAGAAAATCAGCAAACAAACTGTAAATGTATGTGAAAATTGTCAATTTTAGTCGTTTATTACGCTAATTCACGTTCTATTGTGCTAACACTGAAAGCTGAAGCACACCAAACCTTTGCAAAACATGGAATGATTTTCTGACCAAAAGTGAGGTTAGGAAATTCAGATTTGTGTACAAACATAAGGTTAAAAGGTTAGTAAATTCTTAAATATAAGCCGTAATTCAACATGTTTATGGAATTTGTATTATTAGTAGGTTTGTACAGTATACAGTGTGGCTCATAGTGTATTTGTTGTTTTTTTTATTTTACTTTGTGGTTCCTACAGGGTGGGGTAACTTTGGGGGAAATGTTTTATACTTGTTTGATTTTTACAGTATTGAGACATGGCCTTAGTGTCCTACGATTATGGCAGTGGTAGTGAACCAGAGATCACTGATGAAGAGGAAGTCAACCAAGTTGCAGTAAACCCACAACGTTTGGTAAGTTAACTCAGATTTATTTATCAAAATACCGCTTTACTAGTGTATATTTACTAGTGTGGGACATTTGCTAGGCAATTAGGACATCAATGGACTTCCTTTTGTGAAAAATCACAATCAGAATTTAAACTTAAAAGCACCTTTTGTATATTGTTATGCCATTAAAATCCTAGGGTAATACTTGGTATGTAAGTGGTTGGCAACCGACAATACACTTTGGTGTATTAATGGTTGCCTATATACCAGGTGTTAACTGAGCTGCTAATTAACCATTTTTCTAATTTGTAGCAATTGTTGCCACATTAAACATTTTCCTAAAATGATCCTCCTGATTCTTTTGAGACAATAAAACCTTCTCATTGGTTCACAATGAAGAGTTTTCTGCTAGACAGCTAATAATCTAGACTAGAACTGTTCTTAACTTGATTTTATGGTAAATACAGAATGGAGAATCTTTCAAACCTGCAGAAGCTTCATCTAACCTGTTTTCTCATCTACCTGAAGCCAGACAGTCCACTTCAACTGCTCTAGAAGAAACTGAAGATCAGCTTGAAGACTTTATCCCCACCGTCAAGACTTTGAAGGAAAAAAAGAAAGTACAAATCACCATCCCAGCTCTATCAGACTTTGACGATTTAAATGAGGATGAACCGTTGAAAAAACGAATCAAACCTTCCGATAAAGGCAGTGGACTGTTGGGTTTGTTGCCTCCAGTACAAACAACACCGAAAACGAGCACAATGTTTGTCCCTAACACTGTCAAGAAGAAATTAATACCAGCACAGGTTAAAACCAGCAAAACGGTGGTAATAAAGAAGCGAGTGAGAACTGGAAGTGACAGTGATACGGACGGGGAGGATATTCCCGTTCCCGAGACGTTCGACGATCAAATGTGGGAGAAAGTGTGCGGCAGACCTAAATTCAAGAAACCAGTAAAAATCCACGCAGTCCAACAGGCTGAGGTGGAGGTGGAGGAGTTGACGAGCGCCCCCGAACCGGAGAAACCTTACGACGGCTTGGACAACACCGCTTTCAAGGAGCTGGTGGGCAAAACCAAACGTCCACTCGGCAACATCAAGTTGATCGACATTAACGAAGAAGAGATTATGCCTGACAAGGATCTGTGGATGACCAAGTCACTTACCGGTACGTTAACTTGTGTGAGTTAATCATTTCAGGTTTGTTAACGTGTTTTATAGATCCAGAGCTGCAGCCTAAGGCCGAACCGGAAGAAACAGTGGATCCAACTAAAAAACGCAAACACCACATCACCTACTTGGCTGAACGTGCTAAGGCCACTGAACAAGAACTGAAAGCTGCATGGGCCACCAGTAAAAATAATCGTATGATGAGTAGAGCCAAATATGGATTCTAGAAAGTTAAAAATATTATATTTTTTAAGAATTTTTATTTATTCACAGTACAAATTCTATACTAAAACACAGCAAACTAAACCCTCAGGACATCCTTTATCCGGTTCGGTTAAATAGAGAGGACATTGTTCCTGACAGTTGTTGTGTAGTTGGAGACAGTTTAAAACATCACGTTTAGCTGGAATTGTCAGTCCAGTATACAGTTTGTGATTATTTCTTGACCAATCACACACACTTACCCCTCACACAACAAACCGCTCCTTGAGACTTCTGAGCAGGACAGAGTTTCCTCAAATCTTCCCTTAAACTTCCAGTGCACTCGCTCTCTAGCAGACAATAACCATTTTGGGCGGCACACGTTTCTTCACGGTAAAAGTTTGACTCTAAAATTCAAGTTTCAATTACTATTTACGTTTTGGTTGTTTGTAATAATTTACGTATTTTATATAATGCAGCGGTTTGCTGAAGGCAGAGCAGAAATAACGCTAATAAAATGGTACATATTATCGACTTCATGTTTGGATGTTAAATGCTAATATTGTGGTTTTATCAGTTCGTATTTATGTGAACTTTCTTTTTTTATATAAAAAAGGTTACATAAGATAACTGATTAGCATTTACTGATGCGTATTTTAAATTTTTTTATGAATGCATTAACTGTGTCACATTCAAATTCATTTTAATACTTCTATAAGTCACCCAGCTCTACTTGTATACCTTTCTGGTTTGACGTTGTTGACGTGACGTATAATACGTCATCTGTCATTCCCAGTTGAAAGAGCAATAAATCTGCCAAAATAAATTCAGTTGTCAAACCGAAAGGGTTGTGTTTCGTGTTCCTTTTAAATTCCTTAAAAGTTTTCAGTTTTATTTAGTTTAACGTAACATCCACCTGAAATGTATCAGTAATGTGCCAACGTGAATTCAGTTCTTAAAACACCGTTTCGGAAACAAAGTCGATATGCCCGGTGATTTTCAAAAATCCGCCAAAAAGTGACCAAAAAAAAATGGAAGAAAAATCGGAAACGTCCAGTAGCGCGTCCTCGGTGCCGTTGTCGTCCAGGCCCACCGCCTTCACCATCGATTTCGATGATAAAAAAGTGGATTTACAACGACACAAGTCACTGGCAGAGAAATTCCAGCAGAGGCACAAAAGGGGGAAGTCCATGTCCAAGCTGGAGGGCGGTACGGCCACAGCCCCTACAACTGCTGGCAAGAAACACCCTCTAACCGGAAATTTGCCCAGGAAGTCCAGTTTTCAGTCTGAAGGTTTGTCACAGTCGGTTTTTGTTCAATTTTTGTCAGTTTTTAGTTTACTAGAGATTGATATGAAGGTATGATAACTACCCTAATTTAACCTAAAAAGTAGGTACCTAAATATAAGCTTTCTGATAGAGATAATGGCTTAAACAAGTTTAAGATATCCAAGCACTCAACCTGACTAGTACAGGCCTAAATTAAAATTCCACAGCACCTTATCAGTTTGTGGAAAAGAGTGAAATTGTAAATCCAGTTCAAGGACCTTTAAGAGAGTTAAAAAAAGAAATTTCAAGGTGGACACACTATAAAAATATAAACAAGCCATGACTCAGCTACCCAAAAATGTTTATTAAGTCACCATAAGTCACGCTAGGTTAGGTGCTAATTTACACCTTACTTGGAACAAAAAATCACTGTTAAAACAATAACAGAAAGTGATTCTAGGTAAATTAATTACGCCACTTTTTTTCTTGTAATGTTATGCGATTCTTGTTAATATTTCATGAGAGGCATGCAGGTCTGTCTGAATTATTATCATTCAATAGTCGCATTAAGCCAACTTAATTAAAGTGCTGGTGCCTTCTTTGTTTTAAAGGTGTAACGGTAAACTTAAAGGGGGAAATGAGGCAAGTCACTTAACCCAATAACTTGCCTGTGGTTTTGGTTAGGTGCGTGCACCAAACAATTTCCCAAGTAGGAAACATTGCCAGGAAGTTGCATTAAGATGTAGATTAAATATTCTTGTTGCAGTGATGCAAAGCTTTCAATGCGCAGGTAGCATGAGTCATTTGGAATGTCAGGCAATTCATAAAAAAAATGAGAGAAAGTGCTTTTATATGGGATTCTTATTGTTGTTTTAGGCTGGTGGATCTTAAAAACCACAAAAAATATATGTTTTATGATTCTCTTCCACATCTATATGGTTATGGTTAAGCAGAACTGTAGATTGGTCAAGAAAACCAGCTTTCAGTTTGATACAATATTGTGTATTAAATTTCTAGACTTTGGTCTAGATAAACCGGTAATAAACGGTTTCTTATAGGTTATTTCTCATCAGATGAGCGTCCAGAACGGTGCAAAAGCGCCAACGTGTCAACAAAGCGTGGTGACCTCACCCTACCTCTGGAGGACACCATTTCAGACCGAATGACGCATTCCTTCCCCAGCGCCACCTTAATGTCTTTGAATAGTCCTTCAGCTGGTTGCGATCTGCTCAACGTCTCCAGTCCTGAATTAGAACCAATCAGTCCTTTTAGTCCTAACCCGGAGGAGTCTGAAGAAATCGCCAATCAAACTGTGAGTTTCATTTCAGTCAAAAATGTCCCTACTTATTTCAGAAAATAGATTACAGTTGCAAGTTTGTTGGAGCAAGATTTGGACCGGAAATCGGACACGGTGAGCGAAACCGGAACGTACACTTTAGAAGGTGACAACTACTCGGAAGAGCAGAAAGCTCGTATGAGTATCGATAACGAGTTTAAACTCGAAAAACTAACGGTCGAAGAAAAAACGGTTGAATACATCAAAAGTTTGTCGATAGGGAAATATCTGTCGGAAGACTCTTCTTCTGTTTCCACGTCACAGATCAGCGGCAGCTCCTCAACAATTTCCAGCTTACAAAGCAGCTTTTCCGCTAACGGATTACCCCCCGTTCCACCGTTAAAGTCCAACGACAACAAATTCGAAATGCCCGTAAAAAAACTGCTCTCTCCCATTCTATCTCCGACGCAAAACGTGTCGATGGTGGATCGGCCTAGTCCAGTGCCAGTCCCAAACTCAAATTGGTGTCCCAAAAGAGTGACGAGGGCGCCGTGATTTCCGTGACGTCTAGCGGCGCTTTTCGCAGCAAAAGCGAGGAAAAAGCCAGGTTGGAACGGAGATTGAGCCTCACCAAGTCGGAGGTGCACGTGGAGGCTTACATCGACGGCAAGATCTACAACGAAGAAATGCTCAACAATAGCTCGGTCAGGCCGAGTTCGAATAGAAAAAGCAAACTGACTGCCAATATTGTTAATGTTCAAAGCATTGAGGTCAATCCCACTGATGTTGGCAGTGTTGTCAGTGCTAGTTTCAGTTTTGGGAAAACGGGAAATGTGGCTACTGGTAAGTTATGGTTTTGTTACTTCATACAAATCTGTGAGTGTTTGTGATTTTTTTGACCAATTAACTGAAACCAGAGTATTTTATAAAAATCTTCCAGTACGCCCCTGGTTTTCAGGTTGAATTTACTGGTTCCAGTGAAAATTCAGAGCCGTAACTGCCCAAATACTCAAATTACGTTCAAAATTGTGTTTCATGTCAAATGCGTGGGTTTTCAGTCACTTTCTGTTTGGTTATCCCAGTTTAACTGAAACTAGAGTTTTTTCTAAAAATCTTCCAGTACGGCCCTGGTTTTCAAGTTCAATTTACTGGTTCCAGTGAAAATGCAGGTCCGCAACTGCCCAAATACCCAAATTACGTTAAAAATTGTGTTTCATTGCAAATGCGTGTGTTTTCAGTAACTTTCTGTTTGGTTATTCCAGTTTAACTGAAACCAGAATTTTTCTAAAAATCTTCCAGTACAGCCCTGGTTTTTACGTTCAGTTTACTGTTCACATGACCTTTGTGACTGAATTTGATATTTGAAAACCATCACGTGACCTTCCCAAATACTTTTGGACTGTCAAAACGGTCACAGTGACCTTCAGGACAACACTAAGTTTAAAAACGGTCACGTGGCTACAAAGAGGATATTTTAACCTTTAGAAGAGTCACGTGGCTCTCAGTAATTACATTCGACCCTTGAAAATAGTCACGTGACCTTTGTAACATTTGATAAAATTGAAAACGAGCACGAGACCGTTAAAATATCATTTTAGCTTTAAAAACAATTTAACCTTAAAAATGCGACGTTCAGAAATTCTTTTTAAACCTAAAAATGTCACATGAGCTTTAGAATAACATTTGTAATTTAAAAATGGTCACGTGATGTTAAAAATGTTATTTTTAGCATTAAAAGCAGTCGCGTGATCTTTAAAGTATCATTCACGGTAATTGCATTGCTGTCAAAGTGACGTTTCTGACTTGAACCAGGTTCTAAGGTTGAACCATTGAAAACAAACGAAGCCTACACTAATTTTAGCTCGTTTGTGTCTCTCTCAGGACTAATAATATAGATACAGTTTGTTCTTACCCTTTATGGTGCAAACAACGCGAATGTGACGTCAGGATGACGTAATTTGACAGTTGGTTAAGTTACGGTTTTGCCAAACTACGTCATTGTGAGGTCACACTCTGGTTGCTCCATAAAGTGTCGAAAACGAACGAAGCCTACACTAATTTCAGCTCGTTTGCGTCTCCTTGCATTATCTTAAAACTCAAGCAGAGAATTATTGATTGACATAGAGCACCCCATTACAAGCTAAGTTTAATTATACAGGGTGTCTTAAAAATTATGTGCCAAACCAAAACTCTGTTCAATGACTTGACCACTTGTACAACAGTGGTTCAACCTTAGAACTTGGTTCAAGTCAGAAACGTCACTTTGATAGCAATGCAATTCATATGGAAAAGTCTAAGTACCAGTCGCAGTTCAACTGAACTAGTCTTTGAACTGTGATTGTACAACCGGACCTTAGAATATCAGTTTGTTAGTCTAGTTAACTTAAAAAAGCCTTCAGAGTCCCATTTTACTACATTGTCAAGTAAATTTACTGTTTTTTCTTAAAATTCGTATCGGTTTTTGTGTGTAAAGTTAATTAATAGAACCTTGAAGGAAGAAAGCTGAATTTCAAGTAGGTTAATTGTTCAAGGAAGTACTCTTCATGGTTACCTCAGCGTTATATTAAACCAGAAGAACCAAATCAATTGTTTTCTGTTATGTTTAGTTTTACCATATAATACAAGGTTAATTTGATTGAAGTTAACCTACCCTGACTTGATAATTTTTTTGTAGTTACAACGGGTCTGCCATTAACTCCAACAGGGAAAACGTCCCCTACAAAGATTCCATCCCCTATTCACACGTTATCGCGTCCGCGAAGCCGCAACAGTCTGTCCGGACTGCCGGACGACTTCGACACCGAAACGATTCTGAAACCGACCCGAAACTTTATCAACTCGCTACAGCACAAACTGTCGCTGGACAACAGCGATCCGGACAGCGACTACGAACAAAAATACGGTCTCCAGTTGAACAACACCGCCCATTTGTTGAAGCAACGCGCCCTACACATTCGGCACAATTCGTTGGACGACAAGGCGATCAACAACAAGCTGGAACATTTCCAGACCAAGAACCTGCAATCGATCGATCAAACTTACACGAACGTGTTTGGTCAATATCCCAGACAGAAAGTGGTGAACAAGGTGAACAATTCGCCCAGCGACAGCCCTATTCGACGGTCCAGCAGTTTTTCGAATCGTCATCAGATTGGCAACTCAATTAAGAGCAGCAATGTGCGAAAAGATACGAATCTGTGCGCCTCACCCGGATTGGGTATTCAGAAAAGCTCGTCCACGGCCTGTATTAAACCCGGATTTGGTGGCAATCGGGGGGGCGGTGTTGCCCATGAACATAGGAAAATTGATCGGTGAGTAGGTTTTTTTATCTCCCTGTAGACTCATGTAGTTCTAAATTATTGTAAATACAGTAATAAGTTTGGGGACACCGAAACGAGTTCCGAGGATGACTTGGAAGGTAGCTTACAAAAGAAAAAAGACCTCGGGAGCCTGTCAAACACACGATGCAACCGAACTTTTAGTTTGAGGCGAGCCAGGGTGGACAACGAGGCCAGTAAACTTAAGTGTCCCAACACACCGGAAATGCGCAGAAAAACGTTTCACGCTCCTGCGGTTAAACAGGAACGAGCCATTTCAGTTGACCGTAAACCGGTCAAAACCAACGAGGTACTGTCAGTTTAGTGCCTTTTTTAAAGATTTGTTTGATTGTTCGTTTTTAGGTTCAAAGTCGCTACTTGCTAAGCCTGAACAAACGTGCTACTTCGGTTACTAAGGAACTACCAAAACCGCCACCCAAACCCACTCCGAGTAAACCTCCGTCCACGTTTAACCGGGTGGAAAGTGGCCGATTTAGCATGCGCACTCCTAGAACTGCAACAACGCCAAATTCGGCACCTAAAAGCGGCAAAAAAGACGGTAACGATCTTGATTCGAGTGCGTTTTGCGTGAAAGTGCAGCAGCTGAATGGGTTTCAGGCAAAAACCCCAAACAGGGCAGCGGACCCAGGTGCAATTCATCTTTATCCAGCCGGGAAGTGGAGTTCCAGAACTGGAAGAGACGGAAAAGTTACGATCCCATGAAAGCGGCCGCCGAAGGCAAAAAGAAGGAAATTGAGAAACGTCTCGGTCCGGGAGCGGCTATGGCCGGCAAACTGGGGACGGCAAGTCCCGATAGTTCACCCTCTCACTCCGGATCAGTTCATCGATCTCAAGTGAGTTTAACCACACTTTTCAATGTTCCTCTATTATTATTGTGGATATTTAGCAGTGGGGCTGGGGCACTCTTTAGCAAGAGTGGGTAACCTGACAGCTTAAAAAAAAACAAAAGTCCAGGATACGAAAGTATTGTTAAGGTTAGCGAGTGACAGACTTTATAATGATTGGTCACTGGAAATCTGGCAACGTTTGTTAATTTATTCAGCAAATAATCCCAAGTGTCATTTTTGTAAATCACAGCACAGTAGGGAGTTTGTAATTGATCAACAAAAGCAGCTTCCAGCTTGCTGCTTTTTCTTGATTAATCACAATCCTAACTTAACCTATTCTACAGTGTGATCCAGTTTTAAGTGTCAATAATTCACTATTTATGTCATTTTCCTGAAGAACGCTTTCTAAGGAAGATACTTCAAATTTTAGTTTCTCAGTCAGACCGTTGAACCAATTTTGAATTCAAATTCATTGTTGAGCGTCTGAAACTGGATTTCGAGCACTCAAAACAGTCCGGAATTGTTTTTGAGATAGAAGATAGTCTTGAAAGTCGATTTTCCGAGCTGAAAGCAGTTTCAAAGCCCTAAAAATAGTCCAGAGTTTTAAGAAAATGAAAAGCACAGGAAGAAAACTCGAAAAGTTAGTCTTCAAGTCGTTTTTTATAAATCTAATATCAATATCTTGTATTTTAAAACTAAAATATTGAAAAGTGTTTTCAAATTATAAAAACTTACTTCAAATGTAAATTTTAAGCTTCTGATGTCAATTTTCATTGGTTCCCAGTCACTTTTTGGTGTTCAAGTCAATTTTCAATACTAAAGTTTTTCAACTGATCTGAAAACTATGACAACTGACTACAAAGGCAGTATTTAAGCTTCTCGAGTCAATTTTCCAGGATAAAGTCTTTAAATTTGTCAAAAAAACTATGAAAACTTATTGCAAAGACATTTTTTAAGCTTTTCAAGTCAATTTTTAAGTTGGGTTAGGTTGGTTTGGGTCGTAAACGAAGTTTCAAATCAGAATTTTATAAAAGATACTTATTTTTTCAAATTAAACAAGAAAAGTAACAGAAACTGTAATTTTTGAAAAATATCCAGTGAGGTAGAAAATAAGGCTTTCTCTATCTACGCCACTGGACAGTTTCGACATACGTCATTAACATCGCATAACGAGTATTAATTTCATATATTGAAGGACTGTATTTTGATTAGGAAGCATTTTTCAGCAAAATGACATTTTTTGATGGGCTATCGAATGATGAATTGTCATTTAAAACTGGACCACCCTGTATAAATTAACAATTGACTAACTGATCACAGTGTTGCCAGTACTTATTTAATCATTTTTTAAACACGTTGTTGCCAGAGAAAACCGTCTACATCCTATTATAAAGTCTTTATGTCGTTTTTGTGAGTTTGATTTCGTCTTGAAGTTACCGTTCGTCTGCCGGGTGTGTGTATTACTAAAGCTAGAACTCATCATTCGGAACATCTAAGAGTTACGTTTGATTTCAGCTAATTCAAGTCTGAAATTACTTGGTACTCCTCTGATGTACTCAAACTTTAGGTGTGTTCAATTTCCTTTACGTTCACTTGTGATTTAAGTGCCACCATACAAGCATATAAAGCTTTTTTGCATGTCACTCGTTGCTTCTGAGTGTGCGTAGTCTACGTCGCTTTACCAGAGTTAGAAAAGAAAAAATGTTTCAGAGCTTCCACGGAACGGCAGCGTTAGAGCAACTAATCAGTTCAGACGAAGAAGACATAACTTTCTCTGCCGATGAAGGTTTTAGTCCGCCTACACCGAGTCCGTGCGAGTTAAGTCCAACCAAAGTCAACTTAAGGCACTCGCTTTGGGACCGAATACGTCACTAACTTCCTTACATTTTCATTTTGTAGCCTTAAGGTGAACCCGAGTAAGTATGGATTTCCTTTAATGTTTCATAAACAAATCATCGATCCTTAGACAAGTGCAATATGGAAATTTTGTGATAAGTTAACGATTTTCTGTTTATAATCAACTCAACACACAAATTGACTTAACCAGTTGTTTTGCTGGTATTTTAAGTTGCTATTTTTCATCCAACCAAAGCTTTTTTGACGTCACAGTGACGTAATTTGACAATTGGTCTAATTACGGTTTTGCCAAATTACGTCATCGTGACGTGCTTGCGGCCACAGCGGCGTTGCCAAATTAATCTAATGTTGAACTAACCAAAATCTTTGATGTGCTAATATTGTTAATCCATGTTGCATTCGATTTATCGATGACATCAACCAAAGCAAAAATGTTCACCCACAAATGTCATTTTGACAGAAGAATGACTGCTACTGTACATACAATTAAGTTACCCTACAAGGTGTACTAACCTTATTCATTAAGGAAATGTGATTAAGTGAGATTACGCAGATCTTGTTAGTTAGTTATTATTCTGTAAATGTCCAATATCGTTGTGATCTTCTCTACTAATAAAAAAATCAATGAATCTGTTTTTCGCGCTTTAACCCAAATTATATACGTTTGTTTTCCAGATAAGGACAATTATTAAAGCTTACTTTCTATGTTAAATGGCTATATTAGCACTTTTCTTTAGTATTATACAGTTGGCTGTAAGCGTTACTTTCATCTTATGCACCAGACTTAAAATACACGAATTGATTGTTTTGTGTTTTATTCACCCTAGGAAAGTAGCGTTTTATACCCGCATTATCGAATACCCAATATTTTTTATATGTTGCATTTGTGTTTGTTTCAAATATTATTAAATATAGTAAATTTGCTTAAAAATTGTTTTTTTCTCCGCCTCGGTTGATTTGGCAACGTTGCGGTGTGTCACAACTGTCACGTCAAAAGTCAGAGCGCCAGCCAGGATTTCAATATGGCTGACATAAGTGACACTTGTTGGACGATATTTTTTTTGGTTTTGTGACAAAAGTTGAAACGAAAACAATATTTTTCGCGAGTTTTCCCTCTTTAGCCGTGCCCGGATGCTAAACAGAGCCGCCCCAAAGCGTCCAAGGTGCCTCAAGACCGCGTTCCCGGCGCCCCCTTTAATTATGTTTATTGTTTTGTGCCTTACCAGTAATTTCTTGGTTTCGTACAAAAATAGTGTAAACGTCCAGGATGAATAATAACAACTTCAATTCAGCCTCGACCAGATCACCTTCGTGAGTATTAGATAATTTGCTATAAAAAGAACCCGATCACCTATATAACAATTTGGGCCTTGCCTTCATTACCACCAATTAAAGGCAGGAATTTTATGACAGCATTACCCCTCTTAAGGAAAACGTTCATGCAACTCAAAATTGTTTACAGTCCAGTAGTAGGTGATTGTTTGATGACCCCTCCCATTCAACAACACAAAAATGCCACCATAAACCTTATTTTTGAGTTTGTTTAGGTTTGGTAATGTTGTTTTTTTCTCAAGTACAAGAATATGGGTCAGTGCCTTAAACAAGTATTTTAAATGTTTTTGGTTTTAAGTCCCTCATAGGAAACGCTAAATTAGCAACCTGATGTTGTAGGTATCTAGTCTTTCTCACAGCATTAGACTAGTAAATGATGACATTGTGTTAAGTACTGAGTATAGTACAAGTCTTGACAAAACTATATAAAATATTTACAAATATAAGGTTAGGTTACTAGTCTACAATTTTAAAAAGAGCTGTATACTGATATTGGATAGTTAAATTTCAAATGCCAATGTGCTAGTCAATTTCCAGACATAGATTTAGTTTCTTGGCTTGTGTTTCTACTTTGGTCACTCTGTATTTACACTAATATGTAATTAGTTTTGAACAGTTTGATAATCAGATAGCAACTTAACTGTCATAAATTGTGTACCTAATTTAGATTAGTGAGAGAGTGTTTAAAGAATCATTTATATAATTATTATATTTACTGTACAATCTTAAGCATTTTCTGCTTTGAACCAATACCTACTTATTTTGTTAGGTAGTAGAGGACTATTTATAATGTAAGTAAGCTGTAATTCCTAAAATCGAATTTTTAAATGATAAGGAAAACTGTTAAACAAATATTTACTTAAACGGTTATTCATGAAATTTTTGATATAATATAGCGGATATGCGAATCCGGGGGCTTGGGCGTCGCCAGCCACGAGCCCTGTAGGGCCGGGTCGTCCTCCATCGCTCATGGACCAGCAACACTCCCGTCCGAACGTGGTGCGCGTAGTTGTCAACCGAGACGGAGGCGGCTACGGCATGAAAGTGTCCGGCGACAATCCCGTTTACGTGCAAAGCGTTAAAGAAGGTTGATCACTTTGAAATTTAACCTTAAAGTATTAAAAGGGTTGGTTTATTTAGGAGGTCCAGCTGAAAAGGCTGGATTACACGCGGGGGATAAAATCCTTCAGGTGAATGGTACCAATGTGGTGCAATCCACTCACACGGATGTAGTAGCTTTGATTAAAGGTGGGCACCACTCCAAACGCACCTTAAATAATAATAAAATACTTTTTTCCAATTGCAGCCCATGCTCAAGTAGTTTTAACGGTCCAGCAAAGGTCCTCACCTGTACGATCTCCCAGTACTAGACCGTCTAGTGTTCCGTCCAGCACTAGAATCACCGCACCTCGTCCAGTTGATGTAAATTGAACCCTAAATAGCCTTGTTTACACCAGCAAAACTAAACTGAAATTTCAGAACGAAAAACAGTATCAATTACAACAAGAAAAGGAACAATACTATCGTTTAATGATCGAAAAAGAGCAGCACCACCTGGACAAATTGCGCAGCGAAGTGGCATCGTCGGTCAACGACAAAAAGCTTCTCGAGCTGGCCAAGGCCGAAAAAAACCTAAGGACTTTGCAGGACAACTTGTCCAGGAGTGTATCCGAGGTAACTGTTAGTTTGGCTAAATTTTCTGAGGGTCGGTGGAAGTTTAACTCATCGAAACTTAACAGCAGCATAGCCCGTCCGAATCTCATTGTAATCGTCCGATTTCCTCGCCGAACAATTTGTGCACCCCCGTTAGAGGGGGCAGTTTCGACGAGCCTCCGCCCCTGCCCAAGCGCAATAAGCACTCAGACATCAATTCATTGTTTCTAACCAACGAAATTAACGCTAACTCACCTAAAAGGGAGGTAAGTAGTCTGTTTTGACCCTGAAATTTTTGGTTGTGTCTTAACTTGATTGGTTAGGGTGAGTGACTAACTTAGCTGATATGCCGCTTTTTCTTTTTAATTTTGCTTAACCGGGGGGGCTTTCGTGTTTTTTTTTTCTAGACCGCGTCTGGTGACGTTCCCCCCCCACTACCACCTCGCACTTACCCACCTCACAACACGCACACGGGTGACGCGTCAGCGGCTAACTCCATCGATAAACAAATGTCTTACCCTTTAGTGGCCACGTGCACTCCCTTACGTACTGACGGTGTAAGTACGCAGACTCACTATCACACGCTTATCACACTGTGACTGTAATTTATTTATAGTGTTGAATGCGAATCAGAAAAAAATCAAATTATTTGCAGTGCTGAAGCGCTTATAAGCGATGATTATTTGTTACAAACGCCAAATAAAATTAAACTGTCAAATGTCAATGACATTTTTTGGTGTAAATTATTTACACAATTTATACAGTGTTTTCCATGTTTTTTTTTTTGGGTAATGTGGGATGAATGTGAGTCAGAAAAAAATCAAGTTATTATTTGCAGCACTGACACGCTTAAAAGCGCTAAATGCTTGTCACAAACGTCTAACCGACTGTCAAGTGTCAAAAAAAAATCCAATTCAATATGGCTACCACTAAAGTGACATTTCTTGTGGTGTTTTTGGAGCGTAATCGGTAATTTAGTGTTGTATTTCAGTCGGCCAACAACGTGAAACATCAACGCACAAAATCCAGTCCCGACTGTCTGGTGGGGCCGGATAATGGCGCGGCTGAGCCTCGACGACCCGGCACGCCCCCTGGCACCCCGCCGCCCCCCTATCCCAGTCCAACACCGTCGAGGAAATACCGCATGGGTGATTCCTTTGACGGGTCGTTTGACTTGATGTCGGTAAGTTTAGTCACGTGACACACCAGCCAAAAACTTAGGTCGGTGCTTAAATGTGATATTGATTGATTTCTGGCATTTTTAAAATGGCTCTAGAGGCCTCTGGCAAGCTAAAACAATCCTAGAAACGTTAAAGACACTTGTAGAGGTTTCTGGCATTTTATGGAAGATTCTCAGTAGCATTTAGAGGTCTGTAGAACTTTTGAAATGTCTCTAGAGGCCTCTGGCAATTTAAAACAATTCTAAGAAGGTTTAAAACACTTGTAGAGGCTTCTGGCACTTTTAGGAAGGTTCTCAGTAGCATTTAGAGGTCTATGGAACTTTGAAAATGTCTCTAGAGGCCTCTGGCAATTTAAAACAATTCTAAGAAGGTTTAAAACACTTGTAGAGGCTTCTGGCACTTTTCAGAAGGTTCTCAGTAGCATTTAGAGGTCTATGGAACTTTCAAAATGTCTCTAGAGGCCTCTGGCAATTTAAAACAATTCTAGGAAGGTTTAAAACACTTGTAGAGGCTTCTGGCACTTTTCAGAAGGTTCCTAGTAGCATTTAGAGGTTTGCAGAACTTTCAAAATGTCTCTAGAGGCCTCTGGCAATTTAAAACAATTCTAGGAAGGTTTAAAACACTTGTAGAGGCTTCTGGCACTTTTCAGAAGGTTCCTAGTAGCATTTAGAGGTTTGTAGAACTTTCAAAATGTCTCTAGAGGCCTCTGGCAATTTAAAACAATTCTAAGAAGGTTTAAAACACTTGTAGAGGCTTCTGGCATTTTTAAGAAGGTTCTCAGTAGCATTTAGAGATCTCTGGCACATTCAAGATAGTTCTAGAGGCCTTTTAAAACATTCTAGAGGCTTGTAGAGGCTTCGCACTTTTCATTTTAGAGGTCTTGCAAACTTTCAAAATTCTAGAGGCCTCTGGCAAGGGTTTAAAACACTTGTAGAGGCTCTGGCACTTTTAAGAAGGTTCTCAGTGGCATTTAGAGGCCTATGGAACTTTGAAAATGGCTCTAGAGGCCTCTGGTGTTTTAAAACAATTCTAGGAAGGTTTAAAACACTTCTGGCACTTTTAAGAAGGTTCTTAGTAGCATTTAGAGGGTTATGGAACTGTCAGAATAGTCCTAGAGTCTTCTGGCACCTTAAAACAGTTATGGGAAGGTTTAAGACACTTGTAGAACCCTCAAGTACTTTTAGGAAAGTTCTTAGTAGCAAAAAAGTAGCTTTCAGGCTTTTTTGACCAATCACAAACTACCCAGTGCGCTGAGATTTACCTAAATGCTCTCCATATGGACTGGATTAATTGTAACTTATGAATCTGACCGTAATTTAGCTTTAAGTTTATGGTTAAACAGAATTTCAAAACTGATCGTAACTTTGAAACTTGTTTGGCAACACTTTGGTGGATTTTAGTAGTAACTTACTCTATTTTACAGCATTCCGCTTCTGAATCGTTCCTCGATAACGACCGGCTAACCCCGCACAACTCACAACCAATCCGGGCTGCCAATTCGCGTATAGCCCAACAAACCATTATCAGCATGGAGGACGACGATATTTCCGATCAGGAAATGGTACACTCAGATCTAAAAATCTACTCAGTTTACTGAAAAACCGTTTCAGGATCAAGCTGAAGATCACGGCTACTTCAAGTCGCTCTCTCGCCTATGGGAGCACTTACCCCACCTGGCGGTATTTATGAACTACATCCTGTCCTCGAACTCGGACCCGAACAGTCTGCTGTTCTATCTTCTCACCGATCTCTATAAAGAGGGCAACGCGAAAGAAATGCGCAAGTGGGCGTTTGAAATTCATTCCTGTTTCCTTGTGCCCGGAGCTGTGAGTTCTCCCCCAAAACGCCATTATAGATTCAATTTAATTGTTTTGTTGTAGCCGTTACGGTTGAATAACGTGGACGAAAACATTGCCAGAGAGATAGACGACGACTTGACCAAAGTGTACGAAAAAGAAGAGATAATGAGAAAAATATTCTGGAAGGCTCGGCAACGAGCCAAAGAAGAGTTGACCCGACAGCTGGCTGACTTGCAACAAAAACGAACTGCAGGTCTGGGCAGCATGTACGGTCCAACTGATCAGGAATTAATGGTGAGCCTTTCTAACCTGACCTAAACACAAACAAAAACTTTTTTATTTAGGATCACTACAACGATAAAGCCAAAGAGGCTAAACTGTACGAGAGTTTGTTTGTCCCTAAAGTGGGGATCTATCTGGAAGAGATGGAAAAGGACAGTTGCGACCCTCAAAAGTATTATTTAGCCGCCTCCTTGATCACCATACTCACTAGAGTGTTCAAGATCTTGAAAGGTCCTCAAAACCAGGATTTAGACCGAATTCCCACTTTTGTGAATAAAGATCGTTCGTTTAAAGCCCGATTAGGTATTTCTTTCAACCAAAAAAAAATCACAATGGTAAACTGAAAGTACTTTTCGTAATTTCAGGTGTAAAGTTTTCCAGGAAACTCAGTCACTTAAATCATCAGTTCAGCGCGCAGCAATACTTCACTGTAACTTTATGCAGCTACTGTCACCAGATTATCTACGGTATCAGTCCCCAGGGATATCACTGCACAGGTGATTGTCAATTTATTGTATTTTTAACGGTGTTTTAGTTGCACTTTTAATTGTTTCAGTGTGTTCGATAAACCTGCATCGAAACTGCGTCAAACTGTACGAAGACTACTGTCCGGGACCGTTTAAAGGCAAAGAGGGCCGTATCAAACGACTGATAGGGATGCGGCACGAAAACAGCGACCAGAATCGACAGAGAAAAGTGTCTCAGTTCATTCAAAGTAAGTCCTGAAAGCGACAAGGTTTGTCAGGCTAAAGTATGCTTTCATTACAGACGAGAAGGAGAAACGGCAGCAAGAAGAGAAGGATAACTTGACGGAGGTTTCAGAAAACGGTAAGTCGTTTATTTAGTTAGTTAGTACCAGTTTAGTCAATAACAGAAACAATCCTGACAATGTACACAAACTTTGGATTACAAAACAATTAACAAAGCTTTAAGGCTATTTATCAGGCTGACCAATAAGAGGATCAAATTTATTGGTTAAAATATGAAAATTGACTTTTCTAGTCAAAGTAGTTACTTTTTAGTCAAATTATCAAGTTCAGCGTTACCAAAACAAAATCTCTTCTCAAATTTGGTCAGTTTGGCATCGTTGTAAAAAATGCTACCAAATTAGAAAAATGGCCAGTTTAGAAAAATGGAAAACCAAATTAGAAAAATGGTAACCTTTGAAAAAATCTGGTAAAATGTCACTTTGGCAACGTTGCAAAAATTTGATAATAAATTTGTAAAATTACCAGTTTAGCAACGATGCCAAAATTGTTTAAAATGTCAATTTGGCAACGTTGCAAAAATTTGGTGATAAATTAGAAAAATGACCATAAAATGTTTTGGCAACGTTGCAAAAATTTGATAAATTTGAAAAATGACCATTTTAGCAATCTTGCAAAAATCAGGTAAAATTTCACTTAGGCAACGTTGCAAAAATTTGATAATAAATTTAAAAAATTACCAGTTTGACAACGTTGCCAAAATTGTTTAAAATGTCAATTTGGCAACGTTGCAAAAATTTGGTGATAAATTTGAAAAATGATAATTTTGGCAATCTTGCAAAAATCAGGTAAAATGTCACTTAGGCAACGTTGCAAAAATTTGATAATAAATTTGAAAAATTACCAGTTTGACAACGTTGTCAAAATTGTTTATGTCAGTTTGGCAACGTTGTCAAATCTGTTTAAAATGTCAGTTTGGCAACGTTGCAAAAATTTGGTGATCAATTAGAAAAATGGCCATTTTGGCAATCTTGCAAAAATCAGGTAAAATGTCACTCTGGCAACGTTGCAAAAATTTGATAATACATTTGAAAAATTACCAGTTTGGCAACGTTGCCGAAATTGTTTAAAACGTCAGTTTGGCAACGTTGCCGAAATTGTTTAAAATGTCAGTTTCGCAACGTTGCAAAAAATTTGGTGATAAATTAGAAAAATGGCCAGTTTGACACCCTTGCGAAAATTGGGTAAAATGTTAGTTTAGCAACGTTGCAAAATTTGATAATAAATTTGTAAAATTACCAGTTTGGCAACGTTGTCAAAATTGTTTAAAATGTCAATTTAGCAACGTTTTAAAAAAAAAAACAATTTTTACCTAGAATACGGTAAAGGATATAAATTGGTGTCCATCTTCGGTTGGGAAGCTATTATAAATATTTAAAATACAGTCTCTGACGTTAGAATTTAGTGTTTTCTCACTTTGTATGGTAGAAAGAGTACAAAAATGATATTCTGATGTAGCTCACAACGTGGCAACATTGCTATCTTGATTTTGCATAATCTGTCAAATTGATAATGACAGTACTATTTGTTTGGTGGTGTTGCCATATTATCCGTCAAACAAACCAACGAATTCATTGCAATGCAACAAAACGGGAAAGGTCATGGTATTGTGTAGATTGCTAATTGGTTCGAGCAGGTAAAATCGCATCCCAAACCGGAAACAAGTAAGAAAATTAGGCGCACGTGTGTACTCCCGTACATCCGGGCATGTGGCGCAACCCCCGAGCCGTCTCGACGCCGAATTTCGGGATTTGCGCCCCCCTTAGCGTCGCGGGGTCCACCGATTCGCCGAATCCTTGGCTTTTTGATCATTCAGTCGATCGCGGCAGTCCCGACAGGACTATCTGGTTATCATTTGTTTTTTTCGGGGAGTGACGTTATCCGCACATGTTCGCCTACTTTATTAATAACAGTCCGGACGTGCGTTTGTTTTCCTAGGCGCTTCCTTGTTGCACCCACCACACTTTGGGTGGTTTTTTAGGGCCTTTAATACTGTTCACGTGACTGTGTGTGTGTCTGTGTTTATCAGGAGGATTAACGTAAAACCGTTCGGTATTTGCTACGACAGTGTGTTTATCTTTTTGCCCGACCTTGGCATTCTGATTTCTATATTGCAACAATTAAACAAATTCTAACCTCGCCCGTTTCCAAAAAAGTGTCATCGCCCAAATAAACCGACCCATTTTCAAGTTAAATAATTATTCAATTTCCTGTCTTTGCTAACTAGGTCTGCAATTAATATTGACGTATCATCGCTGCATTAATGAACAGTATCCTGTATAAGGAAATACCGTTTTTGAATCAGTGGTACCAAAAAAAAATAGTACCCACTGGCATATTATACAATGACTCAAAGAAAGTGTGAATGTCGAGGTTAGTTTGTGGTTAATGTCAAATATCTTAGAACCTAATAAATTATGTCATTTGTTATTATGTATTGCATATGCAAATGACACTATTTTTAGTGTCTTTGCATCACTACTAACCGCAATCGTAATGATTAATATATTCTTATCTCCCCCTCAGTTAATTTGGCGACTTTGACGAAAAATGGTTGACGCAAAATATGCGTTTAATTTTGGAAAATTTGAAACATTCACTGACGTCGGTCCTGGATCTTAAATTCGATGCAAAATTCAAATTAAAAGCGAAGGCAGGCGTTGAAATGCATCTTTTGTTTATAATAAAAATGCATGAAAAATTGCCACCTAATTCTTAAGTTAAACGATAACAATCTGACAACAGTGGTGAAGTCTTGATTGGTCAGCTGTCAAGTTAATCGACGCGTTAGGGTCGTAACTTCTTTTTCTGGATTAGTTTACGTATGTCCTAAATACGTTACATCCGGTAGTATTAGTGTTTACTAGTTATTTTTAGGTTTTTAAGTATCATTGTTTTATTGGTCGTTCATACCTGATTTTGCTCAAGCAATTGTTAGCTTTTATATATATAAAAAAAAAACCGTAGAGAAGATTTAAAATCAATTACCGTCAAGGTGCACTGACAGGAGGCGTAAATATTTGGGTTTCAAATCGTTTTACGCCGTTTGGTTTTTTGGCAAAACGGTGGGCGTTAACAAATTTATAGTTTCCACGCGTTTATATACGTAAAAAGTACATTTTTTTAATACAAAACGACCGATTAAACAAAATTCGCTAAGGTTAGAGAGGGGTCACGCTTAACTGTCTCTAATGCGACTTAATTATTAATATCTTTTCGGTTTAATTGTCGTGTTCTTGGCGGGGTCTTCCCTAAAAGATAAGACTGGGAAAAGGTCGTTTCGATTATCGATCGATAACAGCGGAAAATCAAACACAATTTAATTAACCCAGACGGATTTTATTGTTCACAGTCACGAAACTGATCAGAGGATAAAAATAAATTACAATTTGCGTAGATTTAACAAAGCTGTCGATAACACAGCTCTATACTCTCAGGTTATGCAACCAAATATACACATGTGCAGTATTTGCGATTGTGACGTAACGACCATTAATTTTTTTGGTTTTGATTTTTTATTATTCTGCTGGAAAATTCCTTTTTCAAGTGCCAGCCCAGTTTCGTTACGCAACTGGAAACTTTACCGAGGAGCGTTTAAACGGATTTTCCGTCTCAAGTATGCCTAATTTTAACTGCCACTTGAGTCCCTAAAAACGAGGTATTTCGGCCTGTTACGTAAAGGTGTTTCGCTTTCCCTCTCCCCCTAGTTTATCCCTCAGGGGGCACTCCCTTCCGTCCAAGGTCGTTGCAATAAGGAAACTACCTCTAAATCGAGCGATAACCATAACGCTCTACCGTTTTATGTTTATATTAGTGCTATATAGGGCGAATCCAGGGGCGTAGCCCAATAAGTTAGGAAAAGTGAAATGCGATTTTAGTGGATAATGTCTTACATGGAAGTGCCTGAAGAGAAACCGGGGTCCCTGAAGAGATCTAGCAGTTTCAAGAAGTTGATGCTGAAATTACCGAATTGGGCCTCCACTTCAGGTATGGATTAAAAAAACAATTTGGCGTAGGAAATATCATTCAGTGTTTGAACTTGTTAGATCATCAAACGTCGGGTCTGTGTGCGTTCGCTGTCAATCAAAAAAAGTTAAATTAAAAATAACACGGGACTGGGGCTCGTTCGCTTGAATGAAATTTTTCAGGAAACTACCATTTTCTTGACAATTCACCATTTATTCCCCCGTTGGCATTTCGTGAAAATGTGCCACGATCCGTAACGGAACCTATTTTTAACCGGGCGGTAAATTAATTTTTTCGGAAAGTATTTTCAATAATTCAAGGGCTCTGCATTTGCACGGCGCCAATAAGTTGGACGTTCCGCGCCATAAACAACTCTATTTTGATTGGTTTTAATTATAGCCGACTAGGATCCTCATTTTTCTTTTGAAGCCCCTTTGATTTACGCACTATGTATAATTACGATTATTAATAGTGGTGAGGTCTGAACAAGGCCGATATAGGTCCAATAAAATGGAAATTTTGCGCACCTCTGGGCAATAAAACGTTTAACAGCGCCAAGTTTATTTAAACGGATTTTTTACAATCCGATAATTGAATGCAAATAAACTGGTTGAATAGTTTTTATTGAAAAAACATCCCGTTGAATCAGTCACGTTTATTATTAGGATGTTTATTTTTCTCTCACAAGTCCCTAGGTTTAAGCTTAATTTGTTATGCTATAACGTCATTTTTTTTGTTTTAGGTAAGTGTCCTACGTCAGTCCCCAACTGTGGTAAGTGACACACCATGTGATATTCGTTGCACTACCCGTTTTACATAAAATCACGTTCATAGCTAAATTTAGCTGATCCATTTACAATAATTATTATCAATCCGAGTTAGAGATGACTTGAAACACAAGTTTAACAACGATTTGTTTACTTGCCGTTCCCTGATTCGATTTATCCTCCCACGCCGAATGAAAATCGATTCGCAAGCCCATTCCTAGTTGGTTTACAACCCTTCGGATGATTCCGGCGTACCCGAACATGGGAACCTGCGCCATGTTGCCGGTTTACGTTACACCAGCCTTGAACTTTCAATTCCCGTTTACACACGACGTTCTATTATTTGTTTATCTGTTGAAACTTGTTTTGCATTTGTCGTATTTTAATTATTAACGATTTTGTTGTGGTTTAAAACAATTAATAATTCGGACTGTTAACTGTCATTAAAAACGCGAAGAGCTGGCAACGTGGCGCGAGTTTTGACAGCAGCGACTGGGATCTGATTGAAATTGAAAACGCCCTGTTTCGTGTTTTTTTTTTACCTATTTTTACTGTATTTCCCGTGTTTTAGACGGATTTTTAGTGGTGTAGTGACTCGAATAAATGTGATTTTTAGTGCTAATTAGGTAAGTAAAGTCACCACACTTTCACAGCTTGGAAATTTCGATTTGAAAGGTCGCCATTGCTAATGTTTGCATTGTCTGTTAAGTGGGGTTATGTTTACTCTTTTTTTTTTGGAGTGCTATTTGGACCCCCCTAAATTTGCCCTTACAGCCAAAACTGAACTTTTTACAAGTCTGAGCAACGTTCTGTGTTAAATCCAGCAGGGAACCCCTTCAGAATATATTTATCTTACCTGTTATTTTTGTTCCAGTTTATGACCTATAAGACCCCCATAATATCTTTAATGTTGCCGCATACCTTGACTGGTATTTATATTTTCCTTGAGTTTGGCGAACTTATGTTGTTGTTGAACTATTACTAAGGTAATATTTGTTTTATTTGAGAGTCATATAATAGAGTTTTCAATTGGTACCTTTAGAGCAAAAGGAATGTATTTATATCCTGCTCAGTCAAATGTCATTGAAACAGTATGGCAATACACTAGTTTAGCATTAAATGTCATACAGTACAGTCAGAATAACTGATTGGAAATACCTTAAAATGATTAGTGGTACCATATTGATAAAATTGCAAATGTTTTGTTGAATTAGCAAGCAACAGGGGATTCGGACAGAGTTTTGTAAGGTTGTTAGTTACAATAACCTCTGGGACTTATTTAAGATATTATGCAATCACTGAAGCTTTATAAATGTCAGATACTTGACCTCTTCACCAAACTTCCTTCAAACCTGTAACTTTAAGTAAATATTGACTGTTTGAAATTTGCCAACTACTGATTGGCAGCCTGTGTCCTTAACTGACCTGTAGCCACCCACAGGTAAATGGACAACAGTGCCAACTTCCTCTCAGTCGGCCAAATGATTCATCGTTTTAATTATCATATAGAAAAAAAATTGATGACGCACAGAGCGTGCCGGTAGGAGATAATTAATATCAAATTTCTCTTTTCTTTTACTATAGGTATCATAATTGTATGCTGATAACTGTTACTTTTCTGGTAGCCTATTGTTACCTCACTTCCTAGGAGCATTAGAAAGCGTCGGTTGGGTGCCAAGTTCGGTTCGCGTCAGGTTCTTGCAGAAAATTAGAATTGGTGTCATTATCTGGTGACAAACCAATGATGAAAGCATGTTTTGTCAATTATTATCTGAGTTTTAGGGACTACTACGTTCCACTATCTAAATCGGCGTGTAAATGACAATCGCTTTTGTGTCAACATAAAAGTAACATCAATAGCAAGGTTAGATAGCCGCCTAACTGGAACAATCTTATAAATAACCATTATCTGTGCTATAAAGAATTCAGAACACGCCAGACTTGTAAAAAACGTTTGGTAGGTACAGGGGGGGCAGGCCAAATGATTTATTACGTGTAAATTTGTTGTTTTGACCACCACATCCTAACCTAAACCATGCCTTGAAGCTGATTTATCGCAGTGATGTGGTCCAAGCAAGCGGATACGAGGGGCAAAAATGCAACCTCCTTCAGGAGTAAAATAACTAGTAAAAAGTCCAAAAACGCCACCGAGACGCAGCAGCAGGATCTCGCCGACAACAAGCAGCAAGAGCAGCAGGATAAGAAGAAACTGGAGCAGCAAAACAAAGCTGCCAGTCAGAAAGGTGGTAGAAATCGGACGAGGAACAAAAACAAAAAAGATGCGGCTAACAACGCGAAAAAGAAGGAAGACTCGAGCGGTAATAACAGTGATAAGGTTTGTACAATCAAAGTCACTGTCATAAGTGTTGTTGTCTAAAAACTCCATTCAGCCAAATAGTATTAAACATGAGACTGAGCCCCTTGACGAATGCGATGGGGTTGTTCTAAGGAACGCCAGTAGGGCGGGAGGCAATACGAACGTGAAGCGTTATAGTGATAGTTTCGTGTTGGAGAACCAGTCAGGAGGTGAGGAGGCGGCTTCTGACGAAAAAGTTGTGGTGCCCACTGTAGCCCCCTTGACCCGGGCTTTGAGCGGGTTTTTTGTTATCGATCAAAGCAAGAAGCACAACAGGCGATTTAGTGATCTGTTTAGGTGATTAACTTGCTTAGTTTCACTGCAGAGGTTTTATTCAAATTTTCTAGACCTGCCAGTAGTAAGTTTTCTGGCAGTACCGAAAGTCTCAAGATTTCAATTAATTTAGAGAAAAACGTTCCTGATAAAATGAGTAAATCGGAGGCTAAAGACCGAAATAAGTCCAATAAAAAGTTGGACCCTCCTAAAAAGTCTTCACAGGTGAGTCAACTTAGATTTAATTAATGTGATCTAAACGAGGTTTTATAGTCTAAATCCTCGGATTTCGTTAAACCCACCACGGAAACCTCGAACTCATACTTGAAGCGAGTCAGATCGAAAATTTACAAAAGCAAAAGCGACGATTGCGCTAAAATTGAGCTCGAAAACAAATACAAAATATTGAAGCCTAAAAAGTCACTAGACCTGAACGGGAGAATCCCCGAAGAGGATATTGCTTCTCCTCCAGGTAAGGCAAACACACCAATATAATAGCCACAGGATTTAAAACAATTTTTAGGAGTTATACAAAAATCGTTGGGTCATTTCCATTTCGGCAGGCTGACTAGGCAAACCACCAATCTGGAACAGATCAGGTGATTTTTCATTCATTAATCTTGTCGTCGTTAAGTTTTCACAGTTTATCCATTGCAAAACTAATAATGAATTTAATGGGTAAACTTTAAACAAGTTGGGTACGTCGATGCTATTTCTCATCTCTATCATCTGTGTGATATATTGCTCGGTGAATTGATAAAGCCAAACCTACAATTGTGTATGTTTAAGGACTAGAGAATTGCATAAAGTAAGGAATTCACCGTAAATCCACATAACATCTGAGTACAGTGGTACACATGTTTGTATTGTATAGTCTACCTGATATTTAGGCAATCAGCAATACAAATGTATGGTGATAGAGTTGCCTAACGTTACTTAGTTAATAGTTGCATCCAAATAGTGTTTACGGTAAATTCCATTAAGTTGCAAATTGTTTGAAGGCAATTTTGACTTTCGAACATGTTTTACAGCTCTATGGGTGTAATTTTGATAGTTGTGAGTGTGCAAATGTTTTTTAGGCACTCACAAGTATCAAAATTAATTATTACCTATAGAGCTGTAAAACATATTATAAAGTACTGGTTTTCAGTATTTAATTTATTACAAAATAGTAGATTTTGTTATTGGCGTTTCAAGTTAAGATTGCAGCGCCAGATTGCCTAACCTAACATTATAAATAATATGACACTGTCACTTCATGTGCTAAATTCCTAACCAAAATCAGTGTAAACAAACAGAGAAATGACAGCTCGAATGCCGGAAACTGTTTTCAAAACTGATCACCAGAGGGAGTATCTCTTATCTTGAAACGCCAATAGTCAAAATTGGTTTGAAACAATCTGCAAGCATAATGGAATTTTAGGTAAGCACTAAAAGCAGGGATGTAAAATTTCCGAAAAATTAAATTTATGGAAATTTTTCCAGAAAATTTTCGGTAATTTGCCGGAAAAATTGGAAAATATAAAAATTCAAAAATAATTAGTTTTTTACATTTTTGTACTATTAACTTGAAAGTATTTAAGCAGTTGAGGTTAATTTTGAAAATAAAAAAAAATTTGAAAAAAATCAGTTCTTGACAATTCTAGTTTTTAATTTTTCAAGGTCAAACGGTGCATGGTACCAACAAAGTGTATAGAAGGTAAAAGTTGCATCCCATCTATGGTGCATTTGTGGTGAAAATTTCAGACCTCTAACCTGAAACGTTTCTGAGATATTGAGCAAAAACTGCAAAAAAACGATAGTCTACTTTAACGCCCTCTAGCGGCTAAACGGGACAACTTAGCCGTGCCGACTCAACGTCACGTGATAGCACCGTTCATTAGCTTTCTTTTGTTATACGGTGGTTTTATACAGGGTGTTTCAAATAAGCGAGTTATGGACGATTTTCTGGAAAAGTGCACCAAAATTTCTGCTTTCGAAAAGGGTGGTCAAAGTAAGGCTGTTAGAGCAAAAACAATTGAATATCGATACAAACATTTTACATCAAGTAGGCCTAGAATTTGACGTAGATTCCAAAAATTGCATAAAAAATTATAAGTTTGGTTTGTTGCTCAAATTTGGGACACCCTGTATACTGATGGATTGTCTAGGAATAAAGTATATTCAAATCTACAAGATCCAACATTATTTGGTATTTTTTTTATAAAATAAATATTAAAGGTTACAAGGATGTTACAAATTCATTAAATCACTTTTTAAACTACCCCATTGTATTGACAATAACTCGGTTATTTTGACAATTATAGGGTGGTTCAATATACCAATTTGTAGCCCTTGAAATTCTCATTTGACCACCCTGTATAGCGTTTTTACCTGAAACGTCGAATAACTGAGTTATTTACTGTTTTAACTGAGTTGTTTGTTGTAAAGTTTGATTTTGACAGTTTTTACTGTGACAGCCCATAACTCTGTTATTTTGACAGTTACAGGGTGGTTCAATATACCAATTTGTAGCCCTTGAAATTGCCATTTGATCACCCTGTATACCATATATAGTAGAAATGTCACGCTATCGAAAGATTGAAGCTTTTATACCGGGAATGTGTTGTCCAGAAGAGAGAACATATAGAACATCTGTTCAATTAAATCAGATTACTATATTTTTAAAAATTCATATTATTTTGAAAAGTGTTGTTTGTTTTCCGGTAATTTTTCGGAAAAAGTTGGAAAATCTGAAAATTCAAAAATAATTCGTTTTTTAATTAATTGTACAACAATCCAATTAAAGTTTAATGTACTTTTAAATTTAGATGTCTTAAATTATCTTATTAGAATGCATGATAAGTTTGACAATAACAATGACAAGTTTGACAATTATTTCCCTATCAAGGAAAATTTTCCGGTAAATTTCCAAAAATTGAAATTTTCCGACTCGAAAATTACCGCTTTTACATCTCTGACTAAAAATCATCAAGATTTTTTTATACTTCCTTAGGAATCCCTTATTTATGTAATGTTAGGCAACTCGATCACCATAGAAGTGTATTGCTGGTTGCCTAAATGTCAGTTGGTAAATAATGCAATCGGACATGTCAATCTTAGTGGAGAGTGGTTTGTTATTGGTAAAAAACGCAGTTCTCAGTTTTTTTTGACCAATTAGAAACTAGGAATGATGCCTACTATGTGCTGTACAAAAAGCAGTTTCCAAGATACCCAAAGCTAGATTTTCAACAATTTCAATTGCATCAAATCCGTGTTTAAAATGGGACGCCTTGTGTTCAAGCGTCCCAAGATATACAGGGTGAAAGTTTCAACAGGAAGACAAAAATGTATTCAGGATGACTTTTTGTTATTTTATTATACAGAAAAAATTCTGTGGGGTCTTATTTCAATTTTAGGCAACCCGTTATACATCAATCTCATAGCTTCCTTAAAAATGTACTGGAATCAGTGTTTGCAAACACTACTTGAGAGATGAGCAGTAGAATCGACGGTTCAAATAACCGTCTGATGTTTTAACGTTGATTTTATTTTAGTCGACCTTTTGGTTCTCAAAAATCGGTCGAGAACGCCCAATCCGTAGGTCCGGATCGTCCGATGTTGGCCAAATCAAAGTCGAGCAGCGCCATCAATTTGAGTTTGTTGAGGGCGCGTCGCGCTAAATTGGGCGATCAAACATCCGCGCCCCTTTGCAAAGACGAATTCGATTTTATAGCGTTCGGGAACGTACGGCCTTTTGGCTCGAACACTAGCCTACACAAGGTTCCCAGTTGGTTGCATATAAACAAAGGTACCCTACAGATTCCCCGTGTTTTTTTTTTGTCCCAAAAACTGTTACGGGTAGTGCAACGTTTTATAATTTACATTCAAATGTGACAGTTACTAAATTTTCAATGTTAATCTAGCCGATTCGAAAGTATCGTTGCATCCAGTGTCAAGAACTGGATCGGACCGTCGACCGGACGCTGTCCGGGAAGAATCTGCCCGGCCTACTGATGAGAGTGGTGCAGTCCAGCCATCAGATGGCGCTCTAGAACATTCCGAAACTGCTGCAGAGAAAAAAGAAACGGCGATGCCTCAAGAAAGGTAAATCTAGTCTGTTTGTTTAATTTTTTTTTGAAATAGTCAATAATTATATCAATCAAGCAGTTTTTGTGACGAAATTGCAGTTAATCTTGACTTTTGAGTGGTGCTTCAACCAATCTAGGACACTCCACCTAATCCTTTGTATGCTTTTATTATTAGACTATATTAAAGTCGACCACGCAAGCTAAAAATACAGTTGCAGTCCAGTTTGCCGCAAGTAGTGTAAACACCAATAATTAACCGCGTACACAGTATTATTGGTTTTTAAAAAATACGTCGGGAATCCTTTTTGTACTGATTATCAGTGGCGTTCGAAGATTAGATACAAAATTATCGATCGCTAGTAACACGTTTGAGATTCATTTTGGGATGTTTCACGTCGGTTTTGAGTGTGTTTCTGTGGTTCTAGGTGGTTATGGCAGACAGACACCTTATTTTTGATCTTTTGACCGCTGCCGCCCACCATAAAAAATCCAGGTGTGCCTTCAAAGTTTTCCTGTTAAATGATGAATTATGTAACGTTGTTGCGCATTTTTCGGGCCCTTTTCAATTATTTATTTTCCAATTTCGAAACGTGAAAGTGATCATTTTGTTGCAGTCCTGCCAATTTACACTCGAGCGGGGCCAAACGACGTGCAGCTGGACACATAAACCGGTCGGAGAGCGTCAAGGAGCAATCGGAAAAGGTAGGATATTTTTGATAAAACGCCACTTAATTTCCACTAAAGTGGCCTAGAATCACTCATCATTTTTTGTTTAGTCAACTTCACCAGGCAAATACCAGATTGCTCGCCAATATTGGCAACACTTAATTAAACTTACGAAAATACCCCGAATTTGCACTAATCTAATCTAAGTTTTATGTATTCAGATGCCAGTTTAATATTCTGTTGTTATATTAAATTGTAGTCAATATTTGGTAAGTCCATTAACGTAAACAAGGACTGCACTTTCAGTAAATAAGTTCAAAATAATCTCATAATAAGAGGAGTTGCAAAGCAATGCTAAAGATACACTTTCTAAAGTGCCATAAGGGTTGTAACGTCATTTGACAGTTGATCTGTTAGAAAAAGAAAGCTCAGAAAGTGCCTGTCAAAAATTCTAATATGGCCCAGTTTGTGATTTAAATGAATGTCACAATATTATTTGTTTGAATTGAATTTTGAGTAGTTTTTACTGTCCTGGACACAGCTTTATCGACCTGACTAAAAAAATCTTTGTTTTCTGGTAAAACCTCCTCTTTAAATATGAATAAATCCAAAATACTAAATAAAGTTTCCAGACATAATTTATGGTAGACGTTGAACCAAACCAACTGTTGAATGACGTCATATTCATTTTGACACACTCGCACATGTCATCTAGAAAGTTTGACACCATCTTTGTCCAGCTCATTTGCTCATAGTTCTCTCTCCTTGTCATAGGATTTCTATGAATAATTTTTCATACCTGAATAACCAAAAGTTATGGTAAGTTCAGTATTTGCATAAATCTCACCAAAAAAGCAGCTTATAGCTTGTCAATAATCATAAAACATATTATCCAGTTCTGGTGGATTTCAGTATTTAATTTGTTATGTTAGGCAACTGAATTACCATAGAAGTGAATTGCTGGTTGCCTAACTATCAGTCAGTAAATAACTTACAATCAGGAATGTAAATTTCCGCACAGTAATAGTCAAAAAAGCAGCTTTTAGCTCGCTACTTTTTCTTGACCAATCACAAACTACCCACTGTACTGAAATGTAAGCAAATTCCACAAAATGTGGACTTTTAGTAGGTTTGGAGTAATGTGTAATGTGTCACTGTACATACCACCAAAACACTCTTAAAACTATGTTGCTAGGCTCAAACTCAAAAGTCCTCAAAACAACTTATTTCTGACTTGGCAACACAGTATAGTTTCGAAAATTATTGCGGAATATACCTTTGTTTAGTATTGTTTTGTCAGTTTTCTTGCGTTTGGTTATTTAAGTTGGAACTGGTTTATAACACACATAAATAAGTTTATGGGTTTGTGTTGTGATAGTTTCTTTCTAGAAAAATAATATGAAACGTTTGTTTAGGTAACTGTGTACATGCCAAATCAACAAAATCAATGTTACATTATTGATTAGTCCTTTCAGCAGATACGGAAGCAACAAAGACGTAACGTCAGCGATCCCTCTCACTCTGTCAATGCCAACTATGACGCAGACAACGAGCCTCACACCGACCTGTCAAAGAACACGGACTCTGGTAGCTCGTCGAATTCGAGCATATCAGCTGTCAAGTAAGTGTTTGATCATGTTCACTGTACTTAAGCTAAAGGGGCTTTAAATAGTGGCAGACTATCGGAAAGTCCGTCCAATAGTATGGACGTGCATCAAGCCACTGTCCGCTCGAATTCGACTTCGGACAGTGACTTGGAGGGCGAGACGGACCCTTTGAACTGGCAGGAGCTGGTCACCGAAGAGGAGTTGAAGAAATTAAACCCCAACGAGAAGAAGCGCCAAGAAGTGATAAATGGTGGGTTTTGTGTCTGGTTTTAGTGTTTTTTTTTTTTAATTTAACCTTCTACAGAGTTGTTCCTGACTGAGGCTTCGCACGTTCGCATGTTGAAGGTGTTGTATAAGAACTTTTACAAAAGTTTGCAGAGTAGTCAACTATTGAAACCTGAAGAACTCAACCTGATCTTCCCGAATATCAAGGAACTGTTGGATATTCATACGAAATTTAATAATGAAGTGCGACAGCGGCGAAAAGACGATCCGCTAGTCAGACAGATCGGGGATATGTTGTTGTCGGCTTTTTCAGGTAAAACCCTTCGCTTTAGAGTTTGTTTTAAACTTCAATTGTGCGTCAAACGAATTGTAGGGCCTCAAGGGGAGCTCCTACAAAAAGCGGCGGCTACGTTCTGCGAAAGACAACAACTGGCGTTGGAGTTTATCAAAAAAAGGCGGGAGCGAGACAACAAGTTCGATTCCCTGTTGACGGAGTGCGAAAAGAAGAGATCGTGCCGTCGATTGCAGCTGCAAGGTATTGTGCCATACGAGATGCAGAGACTCACTCGGTATCCTTTGTTACTGGAGCGGCTTATCAAAAGTGTGGAAGCGGCCGAAAAGACATGTAGTGATTATACCGACGAATTAGTTAAACTTAGGTTAGTGTTTGTTGGAGTGTTTTTGTTTTTTTTTTTTACGTTTCGTTCAATTTTTTAGGCAAGCGCACCAATGTTCCAAGGAAATTCTTGGGTTCGTGAATGAAGCCGCCAAACAGGCCCACAACAAACACCGCCTCGAAGAAATCCAACGACACTTGGACGTTTCGAACTTTAGAAGTAGCGATCATCAAATCGTTAACGACTTTAAGAGTATTGACCTAACTAGGTAAGTCAGCAAAATTGTCTCTAGCCAGACTTACCCAAGGACGATCGAATGTGAGGTCACAATGACGTGATTTGACAGTTGGTCGCATTACGGTTTTGGCAAATTACGTCACCTTCGTTCTGCTCCTTCCATGGAGCAAATAATACAAAAAAAACCTTGACACTGAACCACAAATTCAGTTTTTATGTTAGAAGCTTCGTTTTTTTACACAAAATAATCATAAATAAATTAGTTTTTATTCCACAAACTTTCAAGATGGCGTTTCGCGAGTATTAGTGGTAAAGTAGGCTGTGCATGGATATCACTTTGATCCGCCATCAAGTGTTCCGGGCGAATTCAACGTCACGATGACGTAATTTGACAGTGGGTCAATACATTGTTTTGTTAAATTACGTCATCGTGACGTCAATTTTATGGCCTTGTCACACGGATGCACCGCCTACTTTGGTGCTATCTTAGGCATAGTGTTTTTATTTGTGTTTATTTCATAAATTATCAATTTTTCTCATTCAACTTGTTTTATTTGGAAAACGACTTCGAATTTTTTTAATTCATTTTTTTGACCACCCTGTATTAATTTTAAGTGGTTATTCCGTACCCACTCTTAGAATTAACCTTGTTTAACACGACAGAAAGCAGCAACCAAGAAAAAAGCGTTTTCTGTTTTAGGTATCGCGAATGTTAAAGGTATATAATATACCTATATCTAGAATGTGTCTTAAATAATATACAGGGTGTTTTATTTAAAATAAGCTACTCCCAGTATAACGCTAAAATAAACCATACATTGCAGATATAAGCTGATCCTAGAAGGCGGTTTGCAATTGAGGCGGAATAATAAAGCGCCAGTTCAAGTGCACGTACTCTTAATGGAGGAGATTGTAGTAATTTTGCAGAAGGAGAGTGAGAAATTCATACTGAAATTCTTCCAAACGGGGACGCCGTCACAGCCGCCCCTCAGCCCTATCATCAAAATGAATACGTTGCTGGTGAGGGAGAACGCCGTCTGTGAGTGTCCCCCGTCATTTTTAAACTGTCACTTCTGAAACTGACTTGAGTGTTTTGACAGGTAAAAACGCCCTGTTCCTTGTAAATATGTCGACGAATAACAGTCAGATGTACGATTTGTGCGCGGAGGATGAAGTCAAACGCGAGACGTACGTTGTTTGTGTGCGTTAGTTAACTCTTTCACTGTCAAGTTGAATTTCAGTTGGTTGAAGCACTTTTCGGAAGCGTCAGAAGCTTACAGTCGACGTGAGGGCAAACCGAGCCGAATCCCAGCCGCTCCGATGGTTTTACCCCAGTTGGAGCCGGATTCGGACGCGGAAACGCCACGAGAGTCGTCCATTGACTCGACCGCCACGGTCAATCTCAAACAGGAGGAGAACCAACCGTCCGCGGAACCGGAAACGGTTCCTACGGAAGAAAATCACCGGGTCAACGTTGAGGATCCGGGGGCGGGTGGTGATCAAACTCCCGGTGAGTGTTTTATTATGTTTTTGCACAAAAACACATGAAAAGTCACTGGAACCTTAGTTAAGTTGGTGTGGTTTTACAGGGTGATTCAAAACAGTACCCAATAGATTTTCTTTATAATTTTAGGGGATATGACGCATTGATGTGACAAAAAATTTTGTTTTACTTTGATTTTTCATTATCCTCTAAAACATTTTTAAGGTTAAGGATTCTATGGGGTAAATCGTAATGAATCATCTTGTAGGTACAGGGTGTGTCTTAAATTGCACTGAAAGTATGCAATTTTGCTTCCAATTGAAAATGCCCTCAATTGTCGACATTTTGTTAAACTTCGGCCAAATCTGGATTCCAAAATCACCCAGAATCCCGGCATTGGAAGCCCTACTTCCAATTAACTGACTTTGGCCTCTCTAAATAGATTCCAAACTCAATACAGGGTGTCTGGATTTAGAGTGTTTTTGACTGAAATGTGTATATTTTTGGAAAGCCCACAGTCTGGACTATCTTTTTGCTTCAGTGTCATTTTAATGTCAAGTGTCAAATAAGCGAGTTATTCAAGGTCAGTGTCGAAAAACCACTCTACAGAAACCCGCGTCACTGTACACTAGTTTTTTCCTATCTATCTGGGAAATGGGGTTTTTCCTGCCAAAACACACTAAATCCGGACACTCTGTACTTTCAGTCAAATTTGGGACACTCTGTACAGGTTCTGGCGAGGAGATTATTCTGAACAAAAACGCGCCAGTTTCACTCGGTTCGGATTTAACGGCTTACTGGAATTTAACCCGGACAACGTTCAATTTTTGTTTATCCGAGCACCATTTCTTTATTTTTCAATCGTTTCTTTAGGTTTGCTTTGAAAATAAAGGTTTCTATAATGCCTACAAGAGGTAGTGGTCAAGAAAGTCACTTTTCAGCTTCCTACTTTCTGTAAATTTACTTAAAAAGAAAGTTTAATAAACAAAATCCACGTGATGAAACCACAGTGATTAATACGTTTATACCGTGTGACTTGATTATTTAATCCGTTGTATTTGATAAAAATTTCCAGTACTAAAGCAAACTGCAAAATGTAGTTAGTCAATTCAAACTGCAACCATTTTGTTAATATTTATCGTTTTGACTGGACTAGATAAATATTCTTATGAAAAGTACTAGTTAAATGAATTTGCTGAGAATAGTAAACGTGTTTAATGTGTGCCAGTTAATTTGTTACCGATAAAGGAGATCATTTGTTTATATTGGACTGTTAACTTGAAAGAAAGGTTAGTCGCATTTTAATAGTCCATCTGTGGATTTGTCGAGGTTTCACTTAGTTTTTGTAGTGATTTCGTTCCACACGTACACATATTCGTTAATTATATTTGTGCAAGTTTCTGTTAACTTGTGTGAAAAATTGATACTTTTTGAAATAAGCGATTTTCTATCTAATAAGCCGTTTCGTGAGTGTTAATGGTAAAGTAGGCTGTGCTTGTATCATTTTGACGTTTCGTCAAGTGTGCCAGGCAAATTTGTCGTCACGATGACGTAGTTTGACAGCTGGTAAATATGCGGTTTTGTTAAAATACATCATAGTGACGTCAACACATGCCTACTTTGGTGTTATTTACGCGTATGTATAGTCGTCGGCATTAATTCGGTCGTTGCCCATCATCACTGAATTTAAACTAAGGTCCATTTTTTTTCCCGTGGCGGTTACGTCATTATTTGCCTTTCTTGTCTATTACATACGTTCCGAGCGCGATAGAATTTTGACGTCATCTAGTCACGTCGGCAATGTTTAGAATGTTTAGCCGACTGTCAGTTGGGACTGTGCCCTATGTTGCCACATCTTCCACGAGCAGATGTGAACCTGGTGTATTGTTTGTTGCAGTAATAAACGGACCGATAAATTATACAGATTTCGAAAAAAAAAGCATTTATTGCATGCAAAACATGTGAGATTCTTAGAATGTTTTTTTTCAAAACAATAATGTTTTCTCATTTTCATTTATAATTGCTTAATGAAAGATACATATTGTGAGGTTTAAAGGAGGAATTTGTCAATACGGCAACGTCCAAACAGGTGATTAAAAAGATGGATAGCCTAGCTTGTAATAAACGACGTGCGTAAATTTCAATATGGCGGAGCACTTGATGACGTAACCGCCACGGGAAAAAAAATTTACCATACATTCGTTTTGCTAAACGATTAGTTGCGAGCTATTGCGCTCTCTTTCCCACACGCTGTTATTACAACTTTGGTACCTAATGTTTTCTTTTAAAACTAAAAATAAACTTTATAATAAGGTGTCACTTTATCATGTGTGCAAGGCCAACTTGACGTCACCATGATAAAATTTGACAGTTGGTTGGTTAAAATACGTCATCGTGACGTCAAACTTATGAGAAGGCTTATAAGTATTCATGGTAAAGTAGGCTGTGAATGCATATCACTTTGATCTTCCATCAAGTGTGCCGGGCGAGTTTAACGTCACGATGACGTAATTTGACAGTTGGTTAACGTACTGTTTTGTTAAGTTACGTCATTGTGACGTCAAATTTGCAATACATGCACCGCCTACTTTGGTGCAGTTTAGCATAGAAGATTTTTTATTTGTCAAATGTGCCAATTTTCTCCATAGGTGACTTAATACAAACTTCCATTTAAAACACTTGACTTTTCGAACTTATTAAAAGTCTGAAACGATTGAAAAAGCAAAGCAAACCCACTACTAACCAATGGTGTTTTGGTATTATTTTATAGAGGCTACCAGTGGTGGTGGTATTCACATAACGAGCAAGGTGAGCGCAGAGGAGTGGCCGCTGATCCAGCCCTCGCAGGTTAACGTGCAACTGCCTCCAGTGCACATAGCGGAGTCGATTCTTACACCTTTAGGTACTGTCCTTGTTTAGGAGCACGCTCTTTTAATATATTTTAAACAACGCTTTACTTTCACCTACAAAAAACACCGAGTAGTGGTTTAAAAAAAAAAATTGTACAATCACAGAGCAAATTCGACGCAAAGACGCATTAGTGAAGCAAACGTTAGCGGAAAAAGAGAACCTGGTGGCGGACCTACTGTCCATTCCCAGGGAGCACTTTGAGCACATCGCCGACATGGCATCGATGACTGCCGAACAGGAAACCGAAACTCAGTCCGATATTGTGGATCGGTTACTTTCCAGTGTCTTCCAAGTAGGTTTTTTTGGCAAGAGTTAGTTCTGTTTTCCATTGTTCACCGTCACCTAGGTTGACATGTTGCAAAAGGCCGTAAACGACGCCCTAAACGTTTCGGAGAGCGACGTCATTGCCGCCAAAGGCAGTAAAGGGCCCGTTTGTCCCGGGCAAGAGCCCTCAACCCCAACAACTAACAGATCTGTGATTCCCAGTGTGCCTGCTACGTTAGTCGGCGAAATTGCCGCCTGTCTTAGCAAACAGCTTACCACTTTATTGGTAAGTAGGTTCCATACCGTCCGGGCAAAAATTACGATTTTTCTTTGCAGAGTGAGATCAGACAAGTGGAAGAGGATAGAGATAGGTTGCGTAAAGAAGTGCACAGTATGCGCGAGAAGTTGCACGCAGAGAACGGGTTACACAGTCCAGTGCCATTCGAAGAGTCGGGAGTATCTGACGAGAGCGCCCATGTAAGTTTCATTTAGTAATTATTAATATGTAATTATATTAATACTATTTTTGATCTGTACTGCCGGCGTAGAAAGGCTACATTATGTCACTAGTACCAAAGACTAAATGATAAGTATAGACAAACGGTGGCAATGGAAGTGGAAATTAATTTAAGTAAGTGGCGTGAGATGGCACCACTAAACGCGTATTCCTGTAATTTTAAAGTGGGACGCAGCAATTCAGATCTTTTTTGACTGTTGGAAAACACAGTCACGTGACCATTTGTACCTTATAACGAGTCACGAGATTTAGAGTTTAAAATTAAAAAACCGGTCACGTAATCTTTAAAATTGAATTTAATTATTGAAAGTAGTCACAAGACTTGACAAATAATATTTTGACATTTACCAGTCACGTGATCTTCAAAAATAAAATGTGATTATTGGAAATCGTCATGCGACTTTATGAACTGTAAAAAAAGTCACGTGCCTCTCGCTTATTTGACACTTGACATCAAAATGACGCTGAAGCAAAAAGATAGTCCAGGCTGTGGGCTTTCCAAAAGTGTATTTATTTAATTTGATTGGTTACGTGGTTTGGCCGCTAGAAGGCGTCAAAGTGACGCAGGTTTGTGTAGAGTTGAGGTACTGACTGGCGTATCATGACTGTCTAGGCGTCATCTATCGCTTTCAATCGTAATTACGGTTACGCTTTCCAAATTTACTGTTTTTTTTTTTTTTACTAATGATGGGCTTGTAGTAGGCTTGTTTTTTACCGAAAAAGTTTCTTAAGAATGTTTGTATTTCCCTTTAATATTTTCAAAAAGAAAAAAGTTTTGATAAGTTTTTAAAACAAAAAAGCCTTTTAGCTCCGCGGATTGACAAAATTTCGAAATAAGAGTTTTACCATTAAAATCCTTTCCCAAAAATCGAGCTTACCTAACCTAACCTAACTGGCCGAGAAATGGGGTTTTTGCGGTCAACACATTCCAAATCCATACACCCTGTGTATTTCTATTTTTCTACGCCTAGTAACATAAATATACTATTTAATTGAAATTAAATCATTTAGGAGGTGTTTTGCGAAGCAATAAGCGACGAGCAACCGATCTAAAAGGGAGGTGTAACACGAAACCAATGAGGATATATCAAAGTTACTAAGTGGTGTACATTTTTATATCGAACCTATCATTATGTAGATTGAAGATATTTTTGTATGACGCATTGATATATACATTAGCAAATAATAATTATATTACGGTCTGATCGGTGTTGAAAAAAAAAGTCGGTGCAATATTTTTTTAGGCTAAAACATAAGACGCGGGGTGTGTATTTAGTTTTTTTCCAAAAAAAAAAAAAAAAGACGAATCTCCCGCAAAAACAAAAAAATTCTAGTCCGTTTCTGTTAAAGCCCCGCAAACACAATGTCGCATTTACTCCTCCCGTACTTACGATGCCTTGTTGAATGGTACGTGCTTGTTCATTTTACACCAAGCGCCTTGATATATCAGATGTGATGATCCAAGTGCCGGTTCTCCCATTATAGGCGGTACCATTGTATATTTACGTGTAAATAACATCATTTAAGTTTCAATCAAAATTTACCTTGGTTCGAGACGGTGAAAAGTACTGTACTTTTTGCTCCCTCGTGTAAAGGACGTATAACAATTTACCTGAACATAGTATTGTATTTATTGTTATAGAGCGTAGCTTTTTAATTTAAACGTATTTTATATCCGATAAATGGGTGCTATTATACACACACATAAATAGAACCGCCAGCGAGGCGTCAGAGACAAACAAGTGCCTTTTTATCAGTTTTTTTCGCAAACCCGAACAGAGCAGCAGCATCCATTCGCTTTTTTTTAGTCGTAATAGCTTTATTATAAAAAAAATTATGTGTATTTTTAACCAATGAAACGTGCGGCATTTATGTAGATTTTTATTATGTTATTAATTTTTTTTTCTATTTCTTTTTTTTTTGTTTAATTAGCAATATCCACCCAGCTAATGTTAAATAGCGAAACGTTTATTGTTATGTATTTATATTTGAAAAAAAAAGGTAACAGTCCTCTTATTAGAATAATAAACACTTTTAAAATAGAGTCTGAGTTTTGATTTACTACTCCTGGTTGTTCAAAAAAAGCTGAACCCTACCCTTGCAATTCTGAGAGAGAAACAACTTTTTTGTTTAAACGGACATGAAGTACTCACTTCACGTACTGTTGTGTAGTGGCCGTGAAATGTACTTAACTGACTTCATATAAACTATATCATTCTTGAACGAAATAATAGGTATATGGCCTCCAGTTTTGGACACTTTTGTTCTGTAGGTAGTAAAAAAAAAACAAAAAAAATGAATAATCTTTATTTTATTCATCAATCAACAAAGCTTAAGTGTCTTAAATTTTAAAAAACCAGAAAAATATGACAACAATGTGACATATGAGTGTAAAGACAATAAAAACGATAAAAGTGTGCATGTTCATTGTAACATTTAAAATTGTATACAGAGTGGTCTTGGTTTTATTTTTCTCAAACTCGACAGAAAAATTTAATTAAGACCACTCTGTAGAGTGATATGGATAAATCATTGTGGCACAGCGAATAAATTGCATAATAATCTCGCAAACACGTACAATAATTAGTTTACGTATAAAACTCGTTATAAAGCTTACAAAGTAAACAATTTTGAAACTTTCTATTATAATCTAGATAGAATATAAAGTAGTTTTGCGTTATTATCTTGAATTCCTGCTATTGCTAAATTGTTGTTCATTCAACTCTTAAATTGTTCTTATTCTTTTGTTTAGAATACTTTGATAAACAAAACGTCTACAGTATTTAAGAGTATCGCACGTTGCCTACGTAAAGGTTATGTACAATAAGTAGCCTAGATTAATGAATCGCCTACGTCATTTTTGGTCGTTGATAAGTAGTAACTAGCCGAAACAAAGACAACAAAACAATCTCGGATAGTATGTACACAGTTTATAAAGCAATAGTACCAAAGCGTTTTCTTGGTCGTTCCGTGATTTTAGTTGCTCTTTGGTCTATTCTAGAAAAATATATTTCGCTTATAGAGATAGATATGTTTTTAAGGTAATTTCTCTAGAAACGTTAATTGGACCACGTTACAGTCTTAAAACTACTTAAGCAAAAACTAAACAGAATATTTACATTTTCTCAACATATACTGCTCTGTATATTGCCCCTGTCAATTATTATTATTAAAATGGTCCCGATAAAATCGAAAACACACCAAAGTTGGCAATAGCGGTTATAATCAGAGAGCTGCGATAACAAGTTAAGTTTGACTGATGCTAAGGACACGTGTCTTGTAGGTACTGGACGGTTGCCTATCTAAACTAACTACATATAAGATTTATATAAGTATCACCTCTAAATTGAAAAGACAGCTAAACGCTCGCTATTAGGGCTCCCTAAACATGTTTTTTAAACGCTAATGGAACAAGTTCAGTCTATGCTTATTCGAAAATATATGACGGTTATGCAACCCCATAAAAGGCCCTTAATACACTATTATTGAGCGAATTACCTCCAAACTAACCTCAAATAATAATTTAAAAAACAGGTGGAGGTCACTTACAGCCATTTTTTCCTCAAGCTGTTTCGTTTCCCCCACATTAGGTTGTATCATACTATGGTCCCTTGCAATTGTTGGGGATCCGTCGATGACGTAGGCAACGCCGCCTGAGACGACGACGTCATCGGTTCCATAAACGAGGGCGTGGTCAAGCCTGATTTTAATTTGGCAACACTGTCTTGTTTGATCGTACAACTCACCTATACCAGGCACGCCCCCTATCGATTGCAAGCTTAAAGTGCTCGCGTTGTGCTTAGCCCCGCCCAACATTGGTGGACTGACCACTAAGGCGGTGTTGCTCGAAATGATGGGGGGGCTGTCCTCTTCGGGCGGGGTTACTTCGAGGCCTATGCTGTCGTTAAGGGCGATTTTGATTGGGTTCTGGAAGGAAGTGGAAAAGTGCGAAAGTCCGATGTCCTCCAAGCTGCTTTTCCTTTTCGGGTTGCCTATGTTTGGTAAGCCTTGGCGCAACGAATTGGACCTTTTCGAAATTGAAAAATTGTACATTTCCTGACAAGTGGCCAAATAAGTCCAAAATTGAGCTACAAATTTTGTAAAAATCGAGATTACACTCATTTTATACTAATTCAGAGTCGGGGATTCCAAAAAAACGTGAAAACTCCCCAAAAAATGTTGTTTATCTGATTCACTCTTCTGTCAAACGGGTTAATTTAGGTTCTTCTCAAAATGTTAAGAACTCAAGATTATACTGGTTTTCGACTAATTTGGGGTCGGACAGTTCAAAAAACGTTAAGTCAAAATTGACAGTTTTAAGCACATTTTTGGAATCCTCATTAAATTTCCTATCTAATAACCTAAAAAACACTACAAAATTTGGAACAATCACATAGAAAAACAGTGTCAAAGTTTGATCTGCCAAAAAGACAGTCAGTGACAAAATCGCCTGCAAAACCCACTTGGAGTCAAAAAATGACAGTTTTAAGCACATTTTTGGAATCCTCATTATATTTCCTATTCAATAACCTAAAAAAACACTACAAAATTTGGTACAGTCACATAGAAAAACGGTGTCAAACTTTGAACTGCCAGAAACCCAGTTTCAAAAGACAGTCAGGGACAAAATCGCCTGTAAAACCCACTTGGGGTAAGAAAATGACTCTTTTAAGCACATTTTTGGAATCCTCATTAAATTTCCTATTCACTAACCTAAAAAATTTCTACAAAATTTGGTACAGTCCAGTACTCTACATTTATAATAACTCCCTCTGAGAGTACTAACTCACTACTAACCTTCTGAGTAAAATATCATCGATGACCCTCAGTGAATTGGATCGTCCTCTCTGATGAGTGGCTACAGTAGGGGAGTCGGGTAGTGACAAGGAATTCGATTTGGTGGTAACTAAAGGCGGAGGTCTTGGAGCTTGATAGCCGCTCAGACCAAGCCCGGAACCACGACGACTTCCACCCAACTGGGTGTTACTGCCCATTTGTTGCAGTAAATTTTGAGAACAAAAGCTGATGTTGGATTTACGCCGACTGTTGTGCCTTTCGAAGGTTTTCTGGGCGGAAAACGGACTGGGCCGCACCAAATAACTGTTTGAACCGCAACTAAGTGACGTTTAACAACAGTCGAAGTAAACTCACATTACGTCCCCTTCTTCCAGCTTCAGATCACAGCTTGGGTTGATTATGACGTAAGATAGGCTGCTCCGTTTCTCACTGACGTCATTATAGTCGATGGTGGGCAGATTTAAGCTTTCCATACGCGACCGGACTAAATTGGCGATCTCTGCCCGTTCGATTTGTTGGTTGTGGTTGTCTTTGGCTTCGTCCGCCATATTGATGGAGTACTGAAACCACGTGTATACACTCAGGTGATTGAGGTTATATAACAATTATTTTCAGAAAAAATGAACAAAATTCCGACGCTTACCATGGAGCTACGCCTGTTAGTACAACCGAGGCAGTTTGTCCCTTCTTTCGGTCGGTACGTTACCCCCACTCTGTCCGGGCCCAAATCCTCGTCCAGCTATTATCATAAATATATGCAACTATTACGTGCACTACCACAGCCCACTAAATATTATACAGAGTGTCTGAATTAAGTTGTGACACTGTGTATATTAACCGAAAATGTGAATACCCTATACACAGGGTACAGAGAGGATTATTGATTGAATTTAGACCACCCCATTATTACAAGCTTTATTTCTAGTTTTAGAAATTCACATGTGACACCCTGTATATTGTTCTTTTTTTTTTGATATACAATGTGATTTTATTTGACATTTGCCTAAAACAATTGCCTGTCAGAAAACGTTTTTTTCCTGGTTTTTGTGTTTTGTTGTATTAAACAACGTTGATTCTAAAAGTAAGTGCAAAAAATAATGATACGGAGTGGTCAAAAATTGGCCTCAAAAAGTCAGTTCTGACAAGAACGGAAATTCAGTTTTTCCTTCCAACACCCCAATTTTTATAATTGTATCTTGTTTCCCGACTAAAAAAAAACGTCTAACATGCCGTTTCGTGAGTATTAATGGTAAAGTAGGCTGTGCTTGTATCATTTTGACGTTTCATCAAGGGTGCAGGGCAAATTTGACGTCACGATGACGTAATTTGACAGTTGGTAAATATACGGTTTTGTTAAAATACGTCATTGTGACGTCCACACACGCCTACTTTGGTGTTATTTACGCGTATGTATAGTCGTCGGCATTAATTCGGCCGTGGCACGTCATCAGTGAATTTAACGTTTTAAACTACATAGTTGCGGGCTATTGCGCTCTCTTTCTCACACGCTGTTATTACAACTTTCGTACCTAATGTTTTCTTTTAAAACTAAAAAGAAACTTTACAATAAAATGATCAAAATTCAATAAATAACCCTCTTAGATGATTGTATTGTAAAAAGTTGGTTAAAAAAGAGAACCATTGCAAATCAATGCTCCTAGACAAAGAGAGAGAGATAAACTTTGTGACTAACATAGTTGGTTACAGGATTTTAATCATCGACACAAACACCAACCGTTGAATGACGTCACATGGCACACGTGACTCTCTGGAGCATTGATTTGCCATAGTTCTCTCTTTTGATCGTAAGATTTGTATGTATTAAATTTTAAAGTTTCCATCTAACGGGTGTTCAATAATTGTTATGGTCAGGTCGCCTATGGATGGCAATTGTCACAAAAAGCGTATGACTTAGGTAACGTTGCAAACAATTATTATATGACAGCTGTCAATCCAAACCATATACGAACTTATCAACGGCCCTACGTTCATGCTAGAACGAGAGAACCACAGCCAACTACGACCATAACAATTATTGAACACCCGTTATCTAGAGACAAGACAAAAGATTATAATTTTCTTGACACTTGGCGAATAAAGGATGTATGTACTTGTCGTTTTCTTCAAAAACTAAAAATATATACAAATTCTATCATATCCCTTTTAGATGAATGTGTTGTCAAAAGCAAGTTCAAAAAGAAAACTATTGCAAGTCATCGCTTCTAGACAAAGAGAGAGAGAGAGAGAGATAAACTTTGTAATTCCCCCTGATACCACGTGAGCAACCGTTAAATGACGTTACATGAAACACTGACACAAGTATCCTACTCTTTGTAGGATTTTTATGTAAAATTTTGAAGTTTCCATCTATCACAAAAAATTATATTTTTCTTGACACTTGGTGAATAATTTGAAGTTTTCATCTAACTAAACTCCAGAGACAAAAATTATATTTTTCTTGACACTTGGTGAATAAGGGACGTACGTTAAGATTTAAATGTGCTAATTAATCGTTCAGTTGAAAGATTCGTTAGTGAAAACTATTTTTAAATGTATCGTTACCATTTAAATATAAAAAAAACGTTAATAAATGTACTTTTGATAAGATGAAAAAGCCAAACAAAGCCATAATCATTTTCTTATCGCTACGTCTAGATTACATGCAATTGAATCTCCTCTTACCTTGACGCGTGCAATTTCGGGTGTTTACGGCTTTATTTGAGTGTAAAAGTGCAGAACCGCATGCCTTTTAGCAATAACAATACAATACATAAACGAAATGTATTAGAAAACAGCTTTGGAGATGATTTTATTAGTCTGTTCATCAAAGTCTGTACGGTGTAATATCGTATTTTATATTTTTCGTAAATTACCACCGTAATTTACCAATTTTTATTACCATTTTTAATTCTTATTTCATGTCATAGAAAATAAAAGATAGAGCAGATTTCAAGCTTTCCCAAAATATTCTCACAGGAGTTGATTGATCACACCGTTTGGCCGCTAGAGGGCGTCAAAGTTGCTTGACCATAAAATCACACAGTTTTTGACACACGTTGCTTTGTCCCTAAATTGCTCCCTTATTTGACAAGTTACGTCAATATGTCATAGAAAACAAAAGATAGAGCAGATTTCAAGAGTTACAAAAATATCCCCACATGAGTTGATTAATGCACCAAACGCATTCCACCAAAAATTTTAGGAGAAAAATTTCTCTTTTGCTTTTTCTGTTTCGAAGGAAGCACCGAATCAAAGCGTTAATAAATGGTCATAAAAAAAATTGTAAATTACCGGTAAAATACGACTAACATCACTGGTTATTACTCCGTAAATTCGGCAACCTTTTGGATTAAGGTATACAGAGATTACATACCAATATTACTTTTTAGCCATAAATATAACGTGTGCAATCGGTGGAACACTTATCGTAAAATGTGAACACTGGGAATTATAGAGCCGCCACTGTCGTTTCCTCAATCCGGTGCTTGTAGTACCACAGAAGCAAAATACATTAGTGACATTAGAATAAGAAAAAAACAAAGTAACCCAAGCGAGTTTTGAACAGTACTCGATTAGGTTTTAACGGTAAAAGTGCCATAAATTCATTCAGTGTGGCCATCAATTCACATAAAAAAAGAACAGTTGTTCACCGTTTTTACTCACCGATGGCACACGTACGCAGCTCGACCAAGTCGACGAAGGCATACTCACATGTGACGTATCAGTCAGGGAAGTGTCCTGAGTCCTGTAAATTCCTATAGGAATCTCGCAGGTCGTGGAACACAGTTTCTGGTACAGTCTGCCGTACGTTCTGATCCACATGTCTTCTTTACCAATACGCATCTAGGAGAACAAACACTATATTTGGTAGTTAAAGTGTACTGACTTACTGAAGTTAGGAAACCGGAACCGGGAGCTTGATCGATCCCCAATAACAGCCGTACAAAAGTGATGACGTAGTCCTTGACGAACGCTTGGTAAAGTAACGTGTCCAACATGCTGGCGCTGAATACGCTACCCGCAGCGAAGGGCAACCGAAACATGTAGGAGATGTGACTCCCCCGCTCTTTTTCCCTCTGGAAAAGTTTAGTTACAACTAACGCCCAACTGAAACGAGAGTGTTGCTAAATGTGAACGGCAACACTGTTCACTTGGTCACATCAAAAAGGCTATGGTACCAAGCACCCAACGTTTGGTACTTGGTAGCACCGCCTGTACAATTCTGAATTGGGGCTTAACTGTTTTTTGCTGTAATTGTTCCACTGCCAAGCTGTCTTTGGATAGCTGTGAAGGGTGTAATTAATACAGGTTTAAATGGGACACGGTTGAAGCAATTTAAATGGAACAAAAAAACGCATACCTTTTCCATTTTGGACAAATGTAGGGCGTACTTGTCATGCGCCCTAAACTGCATAAACCTCATGTTGCTTGATTGGGACAGTTCTGTAATGCTTTTGATGCTAGGGAAGAACCTATTAAATAACATCTAGATGAAACAACAAATTTCCACTCTAAAATTCAAAATGCGTACTTAAACATAGTTTGAACAGCCACAATGGTGTTGCAGTCTGACAGAGAATCCTCTTCTGCCGAATTGGATAACTCCTTATTCACCACCACGACGTTTTCGGCTAGATTGATGCCAGCTCTCAGTAGGTCATCCAAACTGTACAATCCGCTTAAATCACCTTATCTTTGAAATTTTTTTTAAAGCTTACCAATCAATTGAGCCTAACATCCAGTAAATAAGGGGAAAGTAAGAGATCGAGTCCAAAAAGGCAATGTCGGGCCGTCGTTCCAACAACAAAATGATCGGATTTAGGGAGTTTTTAGTCCGGAAATGCGCCCTTAGGGGAATAATAAAATTGTAGATACCGTTTGAGGCAAAATCGGCGGCCAGGATTATCGTCTTGTTTTGCCACTGGTATTCCCTCGCGTTCCTATGTTTCAATACCAAATTCAGTGACCGTACAGGGTGATTCGTTACATTTGCTCTTATCCTTATCTCTTGGACTTTCACTATTATTTATAAAATCAATCGACAATTTCATGGGCTACAAATTTGAATGAACCACCCTGTAACTGACAAAATAACAGAGTTATGGACTGTCAAAGTGAAAACGGTCAAATGCAAACTTTACAGCAAACAACTCAGTTTAAACAGTAAATACTTAGTTATTCGACTTTTTAGATAAAAACGTTATACAGGGTGGTCAAAAGAGAATTTCAAGGGCTACAAATTAGTATATTAAACCACTCTGTAATTGTCAAAATAACCGAGTTATTGACAATACAATGAGTATTTACAGGGTGATTCATTGAATTTTGTCCCAAATTTGAGCAACAAACCAAATTTATAATTTTTCAAACGGGGTGACCAATTTTTGGAATCTACGTCAAATTCTAGGCCTATTTGATGTAAAATGTTTGTATCGATATTCAATTGTTTTTGCTCTAGCAGCCTTACTTTGACTACCCTTCTCGAAAACAGAAATTTCCAATTTGAGCAAAATTTTGGTGCACTTTTCCGGAAAATCGTCCATAACTCGCTTATTTGAAACACCCTGTATAAAACAACCGTATAACAAAAGGAAGCTAATGAATGGGGCTATCACGTGACGTTAAGCGGACACTACTAAGTAGTTGTCCCGTTTAGCCGCTGGAGGGCGTCAAAGTTGACTCTCGTTTTTTTTGCAATTTTTGGTCAATATCTCAGGAACAGCAAGCAGTTAATGTAAGATATACAACATTATGGAAAAAATTGCAAATAACAGTCGGACTCAGAATATCAAATAATATGACGGGGTGTATTCATTTAAAAAAACCTAACTTTGTGTCATACAGCTTTTTTGATCCACCCGGTATATTAAAAAGTAAATCCTGCAAAACCTTCAGGTCGTGGACTATACGTAGTTGACATTTAATAGTTGATGAGAGAAGGATAAGAGCAAAAAAAAATGTAACCAATAACCCTGTACATAAACTCTCGGACTATTGCATTGTCTACAGTCACATGACTGCTGTACATTTCAATAAATACTTGTCACGTGATGACGTAAGCAAAGTAGTATAGTCCAAGCTCGTATGTTACCATTACTAAACTCTGAATCCTAATGAGCCGTCCACTTACCGGTAATTGCAATGTTCGCAAACTTGAGCAAGCTGCAAGCAACACAGTGGTTTTTTCTGCTTTAATAAGTAGCAGAGCGTAGGGCTGACACCTATATAGGGTGATACCGGCGGGAAGCCCTTTACTATGCTGTGAAAATGTATTCTTTTGAGTTATCATCAATTCGGCCACAAAATAAGCCTAACCATTCAGTGTTGCAGTGTTAAAAACTCTAGGAAAACACCACTCGGGTGTGGTAGTTATAAATTGTATATTAAATGTAGGTGGCATGCGGGTTTTGAACCAGAAAATAAGGGAGGTTCGAAAAGAAAATTGAGGGACTTACCTAAGACATTCATCATGCCATGCAGGTCGGTCGAAGTCCAAAGAATCGTCGGAAAGACTAGACCTAGAGGAATAGTGCAAGGTTCGGACAGAGTGGCTAATTAAGAGAATCGTTTTTCTAGCTGGGGCACAACATCAACGATATCTTTACGTTAAATTAATTAAATGAAGATATTATCGATGTTGCAGCTACTAAAGTACAATGTGCACGAATGCGAACATTTTAGTGATTTTAAGGACTATAATAGAATGAAAAGTGACTAAAATTATTAATAATGTAAAACAAGCCACATTCTAACGCCTCAGTCCGAAAACTGGCTACGTGCATAAAAAAATTACATAAAAGAGAGAGAGGGAAGGTCCAGTCATGCATTTATGATATTATGGGTGTGTGTTTAATTGAAAATGACAGTTCGCACACCAAACTTACGCAATTTTTTCACTTGGCGACCGCCAGGGGACGTCATCGTCCAGTTCGTCCTCGCTTTCATCCCCCTCGTCCGCGTCCACTTCTGGTGTACAACTGATGTTCAAACTGCTCCCCGTAAACATGTCAGGCACCTAAATTGTTCACTTAGAAAACCAACAAGGCAATATCGGATTAGCCTACCGGCAGTATGCTCGGTCTCCTCGAGTTCCTCCTTTGATTTATCGCTTCCGGACAGAGTAGGTTCATATTGTCCCGAGGTATTTCCAGGTGATTCCCCGTCACCGATATATCCACTGATATCGAACCCGTAGACTCTTTTAGGCACTGTTTCGAGTCGCTCAAAGGACTAGTGGCTGCGGAGGTTGAATTTGTCAAGAAATTTCAAAAAAAACGTAACTGTAAGAGCCTTAAACCAAAAACACTGATAAGTAATGAACAGCGTGATAAATACCCAAACTTGTGTGTTGTCAAAAAACATTTAAAGCTCCTATCAACTAAACTAGCGTAATACGATGAAATGCGGCAACGCTGCTCGATTCACTTGATTTAACTACGTACTATGATATAATAACTGATGAAGAAATTAAATCCAAAAATATATTTCACTTACTTATAGAACTAACGAAGTCTGGCAACAGAGCATCTTTTTTTTTAATCAAAAATCCACCTACACAACCCAAAACATTCTTAATAAAATTTGTCACTTTATTACCAAAATAGTTTCAGTTTACTCGTTTACTTTGACAGTTATGACATATGTGACAGTAGTTTACTAGCAATTACAGTGATTTATGAACATTTTACACAATATTTTAGGCACTTTAAGCTATATTGTGTAAAAAAATGAAGCTTGTAACTTAAAAACGAAATTTACGGTAAATTTCTGAAGAACTTACTTGAAAAATGGCATCAATGCGTTCAAATTCTGTTGTATTGAAAATTTTAAATGAGACACCCTGTATATTATTACGTCATTTGATTCAGCGTGTCAAGGCCTACAAAACGCGCCTCACAAATGATGTCTGGTCTTACATGAAAGTTGTTAGAGTGAATTATAATTATCTGAAAGCTCCTAGATTCTTTTGAGAGCAATTTAAAGCTTCTAGAGCCCTTTAGATAGTTTCAAAATTATCTGAGAGTTTCTAGAATATGCTAGAAGCTTTTGGGAAATTGCTAGAAAGTTTTGGAAGCTTCTAGGTAGTTTTAAAAGCTTCCTGCTTATTTGAAAAACTTTTGGACTGCTTTCGGAGCTCATAGATTGTTCTAGAAGCTTTTAGATTGTTGAAGAATTATTTGGAAGTATCTAAAATGTCCTAGAAGCTTTTGGCAGTTTCTGGACAGTTTTGAAAGCTTCTAATTGATTTGGCTACCTTTTGAAATGCATTTCGACTGTTTTGGGAGCATTTAAAAGTTTCTAAGACTTTTTTGGAGCTTTTAGAAGGTTGTGGAAGCTTATAGACAGTTTTGAAAGCTGCTAGTCTCTTTGGATAGGTCTTGATATATTTTTCGACTGCTTTAGGACTATTTGGAAGCTTCTAGATTGTCCTAGAACTTTTTGAAAGTTCTTAGAAGTATCTGAAAGCTTGTAGACAGTTTTGAAAGTTTTTAGACTGTATTATAATTATCTGGAAGCTTCTAGATTCTTTTGACAGTAATTTAAATATTCTAGACTGTTCTGGAAGCCTGTTAGACAGTTCCAATATTATCTAGAGTTTCTAAAATATTCTAGAAGCTTTTGGGAAATTACTAGAAAGTTCTGGAAGCTTCCTGCTTATTTGAAAACCTTTTGGACTGCTTTGGGAGCTCATAGATTGTTCTAAAACTCTCTGGGAGATTTTAAAAGTTTCTAGGAGTTTATAGATTATTTTAGAACTATCTGGAAGCTTTTAGATTATTTGGTAAGTGGTTTCAAGCTCCTAGATTGTTCTGAAAGTTTTTAGAACGTTTTATAATTATGTGAGATATTTAAAATCAAATTTGACCTACAGAGATTTTGTTTGGTCGCAAAAATGGTCACGTGACCTTCAGCACAACATTTAGACTATTCGAACCATAAGAAGAGTTGAGTGATCTTTAAGATTCCATTGGACGCTTGAAAATAGTCGTAAAAATGATCACGTGTGGCTTTTAGAGCAACATTTTGACCTTAACTATAGTCAGGTAACAGCAATCATGCTATTTGAACTTTAGAAAGACTGGAAGAGTCACGTGACCTTTTTGAATCCATTCGACACATGAAAATAGTCACATGACCCTCAGCAATTCCAATTAATCGTTAAAATGGTCACGTCATTGCAATCATGCTGTTTGAACCACGTGTAACCTTCAAGTTTCAATTCGACGTCTCGTAGTCGTAAAAATAATCACGTACGTTACATGGAATAGAGAATAAGGTTGTTCCCTACATTCGTAAATAGTCAGTTGTTTGATTTTTCTGTATTTTCCTGTAAGAACCAAGAAAGCAAACGAAAAGTGGAAGGCCAAAAAAACATGCGGTGATACCAACACTCACTGACACACGTAGGCACTTGCAGTATAAGCTGAGGGGGTTTGGTACCATCTTTAAATTGTAATCCGTGAGGTTTAGTTTCCTCCTTCACCTCGCCGCCGCCGCCCTTGTCCCCGACGGGGACCTCGGGCGTACTGTTGGGGTTCGTCACGCTGAACGACGAGTTCTCCTCCTTGGTAATGCTAAAGTAGTAACAAGTGTCACTTTTTTTCATTATATGCCTGGGACCTGGATTCAGTAGAATGGTGTCCTCGTAGAATTCGGGTAGTTCAGCAGGACGCACCCCGATTAACGCCACTCCATATCTGGAAATAGATTTGTTGCATTTTTTTGTTTTCAAGTAACAAACACTACCGAGGAGTAAACTGCTGACTAAAAGTTTGTACACTAATTCCTAATATGCCAGAAATGCCCAATAATTCCTACAATAACTAACCTAACTTAACCTAGCCTGACAATACCCACTAACTTCCTGAATTACTACAACTGGGAGAGTCCAACCAACCTTTTTTAATTTATACATATCAGGAAAGATTTTTTCTTGATTTTTGTGTTTTGTCATGTTAGACAAGGTTTGTTATAGGAATGGGCACAGAAAAACGTCAAAACATATAATACAGTGTGGTCAAAAAATGGGTCCTAAAAAAGAACCGAAAGTCTACAAAACTCTGCTTATTCTTATAATTCTGTCTGATTCTTTGTTCGAAATTAAAGAAAGCTTGTATTAGGCCACTTATTTAAAAAAAATCATTTTTTAAATTGATACATTGAACCACCCTGTAACTGTCAAAATAACAGTGAAATAATTCAGTGAAAACTGTCTTTATTGTCACACACCTTGTATAGACTTTTATATGTCAATGGATAGAAAATAATGGCCGCCTGTGTTAATAGGTTGCTTAGTTTGGCTATGTTTTCCTTCCTAATTTCTTTAAAGGATTTTTTTTCTAAATCGGGCAAGTACGGCCCTGATATTTGGCATAAACCTAGCACAATGATAGCCAAATCTAGGGTAGTAGCAAAACTGTAGAAATACAATCATTAAGGTCGATTTTTGCTTGCACTCACTGGCCAACATAACGCAACACCCATTAGAATAGCGGCGGTGTTTCAGGCAAATTTGACCCTTACGAAAATTGTCATTTGAAAAGAGTTTTTCAAAAAATTTCTATCCATTACGTCGTGGTTGACCTAAGTAAGTCACGTGACCGTGTTTTCCTAATTTTCCAAGATCAAATTAGCCTTTAACCGGTCAAAAAAATGTTTGTGGTGCACCCTCTGTCACTAAACCGTAAATAACACGAGTATTTGTAGCACTTTGTATATACTTTTATATGTAGATGGGCAGCCAATGAAATGAGCTTTCTAAAAATATCTCTAATTGGGTTGATAGGTTGACGGTTTGGCCGCTAGAGGGCGTAAAATTTGACCAATTTTTGTAACACTTTTTTGGTGCATACTCTTGTTTAATCCTCAAAAACTCGCTTAATTGCACTATTTTTGGTGGAGATTTATACATCAATGGACAGCCAATGAAATGAGCTTTATAAAAATACCCCAACTGTGGTTAATAGGTTGGACGGTTTGGCCACTAGAGGGCGTCAAAGTTGACTAATAATTTCATGACTTTTTTGGTGCAATTTTTTGTTCAATCGTCAATAACTAGCTCATTTGCTACACTTTGTATAAGCTTGTATATGTCAATGGATAGCCAATGAAATGAGCTTTTTAGTGGCGTAAAAAAATTGATTGATCAGTGGTACGGTTTCGCCGCTAGACAGTCAAAATTAAAAAAAAGTAAAATTACAAAATTCATAATTCTTCCTTGTTTTTCAACGGATTTCATTAAAATTACCAAACTTTATTTTATTTATATTTGAGTGGTAGATGTATTTTAAATTTTATTAATAGTTCCAACTTACTTTCTATGTGAATGGAAACTGGCGTAGGTAAAACTTTTCCCTTCGTATTCCCCAAAAAATCGACTATCCCCTAGGATAATGTGGTAGATTTCGTTGCCAGAACAACGCCCGTACAGTCTGTGCCATTCTTCCTGTGACTGTTGACCCTCTCTACAAACAATTCCGATGTTCTTAATCTCAAAAAAGTCTATTGTACAGTTTAATGGAAATGTGAAATCCGTTTCAGCACTAAATATTCACTTAACCATTCAAAACTTATAATAACCTTTTTAAGAGTGTTACTCCAAGAAGGTAAAAGATACAGCCTGTCATTATTAGTTACTTTATTGTGCGAAAACTAGAGAACGAATGAAAGAAGTAAACTAATCGGAAAAGAAATACTCACTGTCCTCTTGAAGTGTGTAACAACAATGTGACGAGAGTGGAGGCACCGGGACAAGTGCAATTGTTTGCGAGCAGGGCGTACTTGAACTCGTCTTCACAGACAACAAACTCGGCAAACTTCACGTGTAACTTGTTTTCCGGACGAAAAATCTGCACGTATTGGGCTACGTTCGGGGCAAAGTCTTTCACCGCCCAGCTACGCAATATCGTGTGCTCGTCCTGGAAATTATTAGATTAGACAGTTATTTCGTGTGACTTAAAACTTACCGCAGCAGTTTTGTCGGCATAATTTCGAGCGGCTAAAATAAAACAAGCTTCAGCTTCACTCATGCGCGCCCTCACCAAGTCACCGTCCTTCAAACAGGAACCCTGTATGTAGATGACGCGTTGCGCCCATATCGGCACCTGCAGAATCATCCTCATGGTGGTATCCAACTCCATGGGGGAGAGCAGTACCACATAGTAGTCCTGGAGCAAGGGATGGGCGTAGAACTCGTTGAGGAAGTCCATGATTGTGTCCGCGTGCAGATTGGTGCTGCACACCACCACGTGCTTTTCGGATTGGGCGCGATGTGACGAATAGGAACCGCCCAATTTTTGACGTTCCATCCACGTGAAGGCCAATTGCTCAAACTACGATTTCACAAAGTGAAAATAATATCACCCTAACCAATAAGAATATACCTGAGTGGGTAGGACTATAAGAGCCACACAGATCATGATCACCATGTAGAGCTGAGAAGGCCAAATGTCCGGTACAAAATCACCGTAACCGACCGTAGAAAAGGTGACTACGACGTAGTAGGTGGCTTGGAAAAGGTTTAAATGACGATGCCCGGCTCTTTGGAAATGTTGGATGCCACAAACGCTGGTGAACACCAGACAGATCAACGTTGCCGATAGTATAGTGAGTTGTTGCGATAGTGCCGATTGCGATTTTTGCATTGCTCGATGTAAGTCGTTCTGATGTTAAAACCGTTAAACAAACCAGATTTAAACTGTTCGAGATACTTACAAACATATTTTCTAAAGAACGTTTGGCCAGCCAACAGTTCAAAAATACCGGTATAAACATCGTCCTCAAGGGAGCGTAAAAAATCTGAAAAGACCATGAACAAAAAAAGAAATGACATCAACCACCCCTTTAGCAAATGTTTTAATAAGGTCGCATGCAAAACCCATAAAGCTTATTGGAAGGGGTTAATTCGTGACAAAAAGTGTTATTATAATAAAGCCCTTCAATTAAGGTCATGTAACCTGGATCAAACCCATGAAAAAAAACCAATCGATCTTTATTATAGTTTTTAGTAGTACAGATCGATATTTGCTGCGTGAAAACAGTTCAAGGATCAAACTAATTGAACTAAGCAAAGTCTGGAATAATAACAAACCAACCTACCAAGCTAATTTTTTGATCACACTCCAGTAGTGCAGAATTTGCGTAAATCCCAGCACTATTTGCGTGATTTTTCACCCATTCACAAACTAATACACTAATCCCACAAATAGGAAAATACGAGCGCAAAGTTATAATAATTTTCAAATTTCAACCACCAAAATCAAAAACTTGCTGACATTTTGACGTCCCAATTGAGGTTAGGTCGACTTTTCGATTGGGGGGATTAGGTTCAAAACTAGAGTATTGCTGTACCGTTCCAATGACGTTTGATAGAGAAGGATACACATACACTAGTAGGCACAATGCTTAGCGCGGTAGGCGTAGCTTACAATTACAACGTTGCCAAGAGCATCAAGTAGTAATAACTTATTCATGACGTCAGCTATCAAGATTTTTTTTCAAATTTTCTTTATTTTTTATGTGGATATTATTAGGCTATAGGTAGCAAGTGACAACAGGACAAACTGCACTGCTTCAAGGCAATCTCTTACCGTTAACTTACTATACGTCAAACTGGCAGGCTTTTTGAACAGTAATATACTGGTTTTTCTAAACATTCTGGTGGGCTTTTTGAAACTTAAAAAATTTTGTGGTTTTCTATCCTAAATTTTTTGGACGAAATAAAGAAAAATCATTGTCATAAAATACCTTATAAAATTAAACTTGCAAAGTGGGACACTTTAAAATTAACCATCATTATCAAATCCGCCCCTCGAAGCAATTTGTGTCGAGTTTATCAAATAATTTATTATATCGGAACAGCGGGGAGGCTTTTGTAGCCCCCTTTCCGTTGTAGCCGCGTGTTAATTAAGACAAGAACATCATTCTGAAGGGTTGGAATCTGATTGCGCCGTTCTACGGTGCTGTGTCTAATTCTCAAAACGGATTAATTGAGTAATTAACGACAAAGGGTGCGCGGATTTAGTTTTAATCGTTTCTGGCGTTCTTTAATTTGTAATCAAATCGCCAGATTAAGGATTTTTGTGTTACTGCCTTGAACCAGTTGGAACAATCTCCCACGTCCAAATAAACACTCACAACTTAAATATTTATTTAGAGCAAATACGGAGGGATCGATTATATGATTTTACTCGATTCGGGGTTAGACAATATTTACTTCCGGATCTTAGATTTTTCTCTTTGGTTGGGGTTTTTTTTTTGAGAAAGAAAATCGATACGGTACAGGGCAAAAATGCACTGTGAATTGTTTATAGCCGCCCTGACCAGCACCGCAGTAACCTACATTGCCTCCATAGATACCGGAATGGGGGGGTGGGTATTAATCGATGTCAAATAAATAGATGCGGGGGTGTTTTTTGATTCACCTGTTGGGTTAATTGACCATAATAACGAGGACATGGGTGGGTTTTTTTCCATTACTTTTCCACTCCCAGACACCGAAAGGCTATTGTTTTTAAAACCACAAAAGACTTACCGTAACTGTGAACGGCACCGTGTTCAGGATTTCTAGAACGAAATGGAACGAGAGAACTTGCTGCCATATATTACCCTGCAACAATAAAACGGCATTCAATTTATCTGGGTCCGGGTTTTGCATTACAACCAGAGTTTAATAGAGATAAAGTGGCACAATTTGGTTCCGGACCAGTTTACGCTGGCAAAATTTAATGGAAAACCCTTTCAAAAGCATTTTAGAAAATGCGAAACAATTTTTCTCACCTGCGGAGTTACTATTTTCAGCCTCTTTATGTGAGTGGTTAGTGTGTGATTGGTCAAAAAAAAGCTAAAAGCTGCCTTTTTTGACCAATCACAGGAACTAACCTCTGTCATTCTGGCTTTTGCGTCACATATCTCTCTCATCACGTTCTTTTTAATTGCCTTTAGGACCATTTAGAAAGCGCTAGAGATCTCTAAATAATACTGAGAACCTTATAAAAACCAGAATCAGGGAAATGAAAACCTTTACTTAAAAGTAATAATATAAATACAGTTTGTTCTTACCCTTTATGGTGCAAACAACGCGAACGTGACGTCAGGGTGACGTAATTTGACAGTTGGTTAAGTTACGGTTTTGTCAAACTACGTCATTGTGACGTCACACACTGGTTGCTCCATAAAGTGTCAAAACGAACGAAACCTACACTCATTTCGGCTCGTTTGTGTCTACTTGCATTATCTTAAATCTCAAATACAGAGTTATTGATTGAGGTAGCACCCCATTACAGGCTAAATTTAATTATACAGGGTGTCTCAAAAATTATGTGGCAACTGACAATCTTCTAAAAAGTGCCAGAGCCTTCTACAAGTGTTTTAAACTGCCAGCCCCTTTCCATAACCATTGCCAGAGGCCTCTAGGACCATTTTGAAAGTCCCATTGTCTTTACAAGGCTTATGAGAAGCTTCTAATAAGTGCCAGAAGCCTCTACAAGTGGTTTAAATTGCCAGAGGCCTTTAAAACCAATTTGAAAGTCTCATAGCCCGTAGAACGCTACTGACAACCTTCTACAAAGTGCCAGAAGCCTCTATATCTGTCTGATTGTGAGGCAACAGTCAGACTATACATAATTTGATGCACGTTTAACCAGTAGTAGTTGGTTAACTGTAAATTCTGGAAACTTACCTTATACCCGAGATATGTCAACAGAAGAGACTCGACGAGACTGATAACGGCCAGAACCACCTGGACCACCCACAGTTCTATTGGGCGGTTCACCCACAAGATGGCGTCCCAATTGATGATGGGATTCTCCTGGAACTTCTCCTCGGTCAAGTTGGCGGACAAGATGTATTCGGTCTTGTTGCCCGGTACACAGCCATAACTAAATCACAAAAATTACCAGACAGGCGAACAATAAGCGGTTTGGATGAACCTTCAGGGAAAAAGGCGAATCGAATTTTCTGGATTTCTGCTCAAAACTCGACTTATTTCTTAATTAATAACTGAATTTGAAATGTAAGACTTAAGGTCAAAGGGCAACATCGACAGTCCCACTGAACACTTTGCTAAACTATAAACATGGAAATTAATACTCCAAGTGCACCACCTCTAGAGACCGACTTTCCTTCAAAAAAACCGGGAGGTTGGAGCTTAATTTCCCCCGGTTACCGTTTTCGCAAACTGTTTTGAAAACGATCCCGCCTTTTCCCTTCGGGAACAAAATCTAAATATTTTTCCTTACCACGTTGCATAAGTGGGATCCAGGTCGGTGATGACCCGAATTATATACAAAGCACATGTAAGTAGTTTTAAAAATAGATTCGCTATTCGTATCCTAAGACCTGAAACAAACAAAAAATGGGTTTAATCCACCCTTTGGAGGGGTTTAAGGGGGAGAAAACCCCCCAAAACAATCGCAATCAATAAGTCAGGTCTGACGTTGATTTAGCACTAAGCTAGACCAACCCAACTGTTTAGATTTAAATCTCTCGGGTAAACCCAGCCACAGAATGTATGTATATCTCATGTTGACTGAAAAATGAAAAATTCATCTCTCTTTCGATACCAGTAATCTGGAATAACGTGGACTTTTAAGTTTCCACTGGGTTTTAGGAAATATCCTCTTTAACTCGATTTTTCCCAGAAACCGGAGGGTCAAAACGGACGTATTAATTAGTCAAACCGTAAGTGATAACGGACCTCCAGGGATACCATTCTGCGGTTAAACGGACCTCCTTCATTATTCACCCCCCTTGGTCCAGTTCAATCCCACTTGTAAAAGTTTACCTCCGCAGCGCACCAAGTTGATGTATTTTTTAAGCTTTCTCTGACCTATATTGGTTGAATCAACAATCGGTTTGCCTAAACAGAAAAATCATTCTTATAGACAAGTTAAATTTAAATCATTTTTTATTACTCGACAGTTTGGTAATTATGCTGCACTTTAACCGGTTTTTCGGTCTCGATTTGACGAGTTAACAGTTCCTTTAAAATTGCATGATCCAACCTATTAAACGGTATACAATAATTCCGGATGACGTGTCAAAACGCGTCCGGTCGTTTTCAAAATGAATTACGATCCACTTTTCAGCATTTTCGAACTTGATTCAGCGTATAAATCGGAAAATTGCGTTATAATTAAGCCGTAAGTCAATCACACTGACTATACCGCATTATACATGCAGTAATGAGAATTACGTTTGGTTGTCATAATAATTCATTGTCATGCTAATCAGTTGTGGTCACGTGACCACAATTTTAATTTGTGTCATAATTGACAAGAGTATGATGGTCACTTTATTTAATTTTTCCATGATTTGACAGTTACGTGATTATGATTTAAACTTTCGCGATATAAAACCTTAAATTTTAGTAGCTACAATGGCATAAAGTTTGCTATTCAATTTTTATGCACTGGTTTCACCGGAACCTGAATATCTGCCTTATTTGATGGACATGTCATAGACTTGTATGTGTCAATGGATAGGCAATGAAATGGGCTTTCTAAAGATACGGCAACATGGGTTGATAGGTTGAACCGTTTGGCCGCTAGGGGGCTTCAAAGTTGAGTAATGTAATAATAATCAGTTCAATTTTAATGCACTCTTTTACTTGAACCTAAATAACTATCTTATTTGACTAACATGGTATGGACTTTTATATGTCAATGGATAGCCAAGGAAATGAGCTTTCTTAAGATATAGCTCTTTGGGTTGATAGCTTGAACAGTTCGGCCGTTAGGGGGCTTCAAAGTTGACAGTTCAATTTGTATGCACTTGTTCACTTGAACCTGAATAACTGGCCCATTTGACAGGATATGTCGATGGATAGCCAATGAATTGGTCTTCTTAAAAATTGCAAGGCTTGATAGCTCGTATCGTAATGGAACGTATAACGAAATGGAACGAGAAATGGGAAAAAAAGCAGCAAGCTAAAAGCTGCCTTTTTTGACCAATCACAGGAACTAAGCTCTGTCATTCTGGCTGTTGTGTCACATATCTCTCTCATCACATATAACAAAGATCGAATATGTGCTTTATAACATGGTAGTGTCAGTTTGACGGCTCAATAAATGTCAGGGTTGGCAGATTAGGGGATTTTACCCGAAAAATAGGATTATTTTGTTCAGTCAGAAGTCTCTAGAGTTATTTTGAAAGTGCCAGAAGCCTCTACAAGTGTCTTAAACATTCTTAGAGTTCTTTTTAATTACCAGAGGCCTTTAGGACAATTTAGAAAGCTCCAGAGATGTCAAAATGATACTGAGAACCTTATAAAAACCAGAATCAGGGAGATGGGAACCCTTACCGAAGTAATAATATAAATACAGTTTGTTCTTACCCTTTATGGTGCAAACAACGCGAGTGTGACGTCAGGATGACGTAATTTGACAGTTGATTAAGTTACGGTTTTGTCAAACTACGTCATTGTGACGTCACGCTCTGGTTGCTCCATAAAGTGTCAAAACGAACGAAGCCTANGAGCGTNATACNGGAANANACNCTGCTNAANCGGGCTCGCGCCTNANCGTTANNNAGANNCCCGCAGGGAGCGGGCTNACTCCGCNGCAAGCTTTNGNTCGGCCNTANCTCTTNAACGATAGCATCCCNTNCCCGAACGCACGAACGTGGANCCTACCGCGNGATNACNCGTCCCCCCNGAGNGTTACAAGCTTCCGANCNNGATGGTGCCNGCCCTNNCTGNGCTNATNTNNCNANNCGGGTATACCTGGGTANTCTATNGGAGGACNGCATATANNANCCNTCAGNGNGGNCGCATGGCCNTNTTNTCTNTNTTATGAAGNNATNCNTTTGNCANTCTAGNNTATACNCCACCCCACNAACACAGTAGGCNNACCTNANGTACCACNACNCATNCNNANCCNTTCNGGNTGTCGATNTGANGGTTTGCNCAANGTNTATNTCANNANNAGCAGCATNTNNCCCTNCCCGCGATTTTNAGCNACNCTAGTGAATANATGGTGTTTACGGCTTTATTTGAGTGTAAAAGTGCAGAACCGCATGCTTTTTAGCAATAACAATACAATACATAAACGAAATGTATTAGAAAACAGCTTTGGAGATGATTTTATTAGTCTGTTCATCAAAGTCTGTACGGTGTAATATCGTATTTTATATTTTTCGTAAATTACCACCGTAATTTACCAATTTTTATTACCATTTTTAATTCTTTCGGTATTTCATGTCATAGAAAATAAAAGATAGAGCAGATTTCAAGCTTTCCCAAAATATTCTCACAGGAGTTGATTGATCACACCGTTTGGCCGCTAGAGGGCGTCAAAGTTGCTTGACCATAAAATCACACAGTTTTTGACACACGTTGCTTTGTCCCTAAATTACTCCCTTATTTGACAAGTTACGTCAATATGTCATAGAAAACAAAAGATAGAGCAGATTTCAAGAGTTACAAAAATATCCCCACATGAGTTGATTAATGCACCAAACGCATTCCACCAAAAATCTTAGGAGAAACATTTCTCTTTTGCTTTTTTTTGTTTCGAAGGAAGCACCGAATCGAAGCAGTAATAAATGGTCATAAAAAAATTGTAAATTACCGGTAAAATACGACTAACATCACTGGTTATTACTCCGTAAATTCGGCAACCTTTTGGATTAAGGTATACAGAGATTACATACCAATTTTACTTTTTAGCCATAAATATAACGTGTGCAATCGGTGGAACACTTATCGTAAAATGTGAACACTGGAATTATAGAGCCGCCACTGTCGTTTCCTCAATCCGGTGCTTGTAGTACCACAGAAGCAAAATACATTAGTGACATTAGAATAAGAAAAAAATAAAGTAACCCAAGCGAGTTTTGAACAGTACTCGATTAGGTTTTAACGGTAAAAGTGCCATAAATTCATTCAGTGTGGCCATCAATTCACATAAAAAAAGAATAGTTGTTCACCATTTTTACTCACCGATGGCACACGTACGCAGCTCGACCAAGTCGACGAAGGCATACTCACATGTGACGTATCAGTCAGGGAAGTGTCCTGAGTCCTGTAAATTCCTATAGGAATCTCGCAGGTCGTGGAACACAGTTTCTGGTACAGTCTGCCGTACGTTCTGATCCACATGTCTTCTTTACCAATACGCATCTAGGAGAACAAACACTATATTTGGTAGTTAAAGTGTACTGACTTACTGAAGTTAGGAAACCGGAACCGGGAGCTTGATCGATCCCCAATAACAGCCGTACAAAAGTGATGACGTAGTCCTTGACGAACGCTTGGTAAAGTAACGTGTCCAACATGCTGGCGCTGAATACGCTACCCGCAGCGAAGGGCAACCGAAACATGTAGGAGATGTGACTCCCCCGCTCTTTTTCCCTCTGGAAAAGTTTAGTTACAACTAACGCCCAACTGAAACGAGAGTGTTGCTAAATGTGAACGGCAACACTGTTCACTTGGTCACATCAAAAAGGCTATGGTACCAAGCACCCAACGTTTGGTACTTGGTAGCACCGCCTGTACAATTCTGAATTGGGGCTTAACTGTTTTTTGCTGTAATTGTTCCACTGCCAAGCTGTCTTTGGATAGCTGTGAAGGGTGTAATTAATACAGGTTTAAATGGGACACGGTTGAAGCAATTTAAATGGAACAAAAAAACGCATACCTTTTCCATTTTGGACAAATGTAGGGCGTACTTGTCATGCGCCCTAAACTGCATAAACCTCATGTTGCTTGATTGGGACAGTTCTGTAATGCTTTTGATGCTAGGGAAGAACCTATTAAATAACATCTAGATGAAACAACAAATTTCCACTCTAAAATTCAAAATGCGTACTTAAACATAGTTTGAACAGCCACAATGGTGTTGCAGTCTGACAGAGAATCCTCTTCTGCCGAATTGGATAACTCCTTATTCACCACCACGACGTTTTCGGCTAGATTGATGCCAGCTCTTAGCAGGTCATCCAAACTGTACAATCCGCTTAAATCACCTCATCGTTCAATTTTTTTTAAAGCTTACCAATCAATTGAGCCTAACATCCAGTAAATAAGGGGAAAGTATGAGATCGAGTCCAAAAAGGCAATGTCGGGCCGTCGTTCCAACAACAAAATGATCGGATTTAGGGAGTTTTTAGTCCGGAAATGCGCCCTTAGGGGAATAATAAAATTGTAGATACCGTTTGAGGCAAAATCGGCGGCCAGGATTATCGTCTTGTTTTGCCACTGGTATTCCCTCGCGTTCCTATGTTTCAATACCAAATTCAGTGACCGTACAGGGTGATTCGTTACATTTGCTCTTATCCTTATCTCTTGGACTTTCACTATTATTTATAAAATCAATCGACAATTTCATGGGCTACAAATTTGAATGAACCACCCTGTAACTGACAAAATAACAGAGTTATGGACTGTCAAAGTGAAAACGGTCAAATGCAAACTTTACAGCAAACAACTCAGTTTAAACAGTAAATACTTAGTTATTCGACTTTTTAGATAAAAACGTTATACAGGGTGGTCAAAAGAGAATTTCAAGGGCTACAAATTAGTATATTAAACCACTCTGTAATTGTCAAAATAACCGAGTTATTGACAATACAATGAGTATTTACAGGGTGATTCATTGAATTTTGTCCCAAATTTGAGCAACAAACCAAATTTATAATTTTTCAAACGCGGTGACCAATTTTTGGAATCTACGTCAAATTCTAGGCCTAATTGATGTAAAATGTTTGTATCGATATTCAATTGTTTTTGCTCTAGCAGCCTTACTTTGACTACCCTTCTCGAAAACAGAAATTTCCAATTTGAGCAAAATTTTGGTGCACTTTTCCGGAAAATCGTCCATAACTCGCTTATTTGAAACACCCTGTATAAAACAACCGTATAACAAAAGAAAGCTAATGAATAGGGCTATAACGTAACGTAGAGCGGGCAAGGCTAAGTTGTCCCGTTTAGCCGCTGGAGGGCGTCAAAGTTGACTCTCGTTTTTTGCAATTTTTGCTCAATATCTCAGGAACAGCAAGCAGTTAATGTAAGATATACAACATTATGGAAAAAATTGCAAATAACAGTCGGACTCAGAATATCAAATAATATGACGGGGTGTATTCATTTAAAAAAACCTAACTTTGTGTCATACAGCTTTTTTGATCCACCCGGTATATTAAAAAGTAAATCCTGCAAAACCTTCAGGTCGTGGACTATACGTAGTTGACATTTAATAGTTGATGAGAGAAGGATAAGAGCAAAAAAAAATGTAACCAATAACCCTGTACATAAACTCTCGGACTATTGCATTGTCTACAGTCACATGACTGCTGTACATTTCAATAAATACTTGTCACGTGATGACGTAAGCAAAGTAGTATAGTCCAAGCTCGTATGTTACCATTACTAAACTCTGAATCCTAATGAGCCGTCCACTTACCGGTAATTGCAATGTTCGCAAACTTGAGCAAGCTGCAAGCAACACAGTGGTTTTTTCTGCTTTAATAAGTAGCAGAGCGTAGGGCTGACACCTATATAGGGTGATACCGGCGGGAAGCCCTTTACTATGCTGTGAAAATGTATTCTTTTGAGTTATCATCAATTCGGCCACAAAATAGGCCTAACCATTCAGTGTTGCAGTGTTAAAAACTCTAGGAAAACACCACTCGGGTGTGGCAGTTATAAATTGTATATTAAATGTAGGTGGCATGCGGGTTTTGAACCAGAAAATAGGGGAGGTTCGAAAAGAAAATTGAGGGACTTACCTAAGACATTCATCATGCCATGCAGGTCGGTCGAAGTCCAAAGAATCGTCGGAAAGACTAGACCTAGAGGAATAGTGCGAGGGTCGGACAGAGTGGCTAATTAAGAGAATCGTTTTTCTAGCTGGGGCACAACATCAACGATATCTTTACGTTAAATTAATTAAATGAAGATATTATCGATGTTGCAGCTACTAAAGTACAATGTGCACGAATGCGAACATTTTAGTGATTTTAAGGACTATAATAGAATGAAAAGTGACTAAAATTATTAATAATGTAAAACAAGCCACATTCTAACGCCTCAGTCCGAAAACTGGCTACGTGCATAAAAAAATTACATAAAAGAGAGAGAGGGAAGGTCCAGTCATGCATTTATGATATTATGGGTGTGTGTTTAATTGAAAATGACAGTTCGCACACCAAACTTACGCAATTTTTTCACTTGGCGACCGCCAGGGGACGTCATCGTCCAGTTCGTCCTCGCTTTCATCCCCCTCGTCCGCGTCCACTTCTGGCGTACAACTGATGTTCAAACTGCTCCCCGTAAACATGTCAGGCACCTAAATTGTTCACTTAGAAAACCAACAAGGCAATATCGGATTAGCCTACCGGCAGTATGCTCGGTCTCCTCGAGTTCCTCCTTTGATTTATCGCTTCCGGACAGAGTAGGTTCATATTGTCCCGAGGTATTTCCAGGTGATTCCCCGTCACCGATATATCCACTGATATCGAACCCGTAGACTCTTTTAGGCACTGTTTCGAGTCGCTCAAAGGACTAGTGGCTGCGGAGGTTGAATTTGTCAAGAAATTTCAAAAAAAACGTAACTGTAAGAGCCTTAAACCAAAAACACTGATAAGTAATGAACAGCGTGATAAATACCCAAACTTGTGTGTTGTCAAAAAACATTTAAAGCTCCTATCAACTAAACTAGCGTAATACGATGAAATGCGGCAACGCTGCTCGATTCACTTGATTTAACTACGTACTATGATATAATAACTGATGAAGAAATTAAATCCAAAAATATATTTCACTTACTTATAGAACTAACGAAGTCTGGCAACAGAGCATCTTTTTTTTTAATCAAAAATCCACCTACACAACCCAAAACATTCTTAATAAAATTTGTCACTTTATTACCAAAATAGTTTCAGTTTACTCGTTTACTTTGACAGTTATGACATATGTGACAGTAGTTTACTAGCAATTACAGTGATTTATGAACATTTTACACAATATTTTAGGCACTTTAAGCTATATTGTGTAAAAAAATGAAACTTGTAACTTAAAAACGAAATTTACGGTGAATTTCTGAAGAACTTACTTGAAAAATGGCATCAATGCGTTCAAATTCTGTTGTATTGAAAATTTTAAATGGGACACCCTGTATATTATTACGTCATTTGATTCAGCGTGTCAAGGCCTACAAAACGCGCCTCACAAATGATGTCTGGTCTTACATGAAAGAGTGAATTATAATTATCTGAAAGCTCCTAGATTCTTTTGAGAGCAATTTAAAGCTTCTAGAGCCCTTTAGATAGTTTCAAAATTATCTGAGAGTTTCTAGAATATGCTAGAAGCTTTTGGGAAATTGCTAGAAAGTTCTGGAAGCTTCTAGGTAGTTTTAAAAGCTTCCTGCTTATTTGAAAAACTTTTGGACTGCTTTCGGAGCTCATAGATTGTTCTAGAAGCTTTTAGATTGTTGAAGAATTATTTGGAAGTATCTAAAATGTCCTAGAAGCTTTTGGCAGTTTCTGGACAGTTTTGAAAGCTTCTAATTGATTTGGCTACCTTTTGAAATGCATTTCGACTGTTTTGGGAGCATTTAAAAGTTTCTAAGACTTTTTTGGAGCTTTTAGAAGGTTGTGGAAGCTTATAGACAGTTTTGAAAGCTGCTAGTCTCTTTGGATAGGTCTTGATATATTTTTCGACTGCTTTAGGACTATTTGGAAGCTTCTAGATTGTCCTAGAACTTTTTGAAAGTTCTTAGAAGTATCTGAAAGCTTGTAGACAGTGTTGAAAGTTTTTAGACTGTATTATAATTATCTGGAAGCTTCTAGATTCTTTTGACAGTAATTTAAATATTCTAGTCTGTTCTGGAAGCCTGTTAGACAGTTCCAATATTATCTAAGAGTTTCTAAAATATTCTAGAAGCTTTTGGGAAATTACTAGAAAGTTCTGGAAGCTTCCTGCTTATTTGAAAACCTTTTGGACTGCTTTGGGAGCTCATAGATTGTTCTAAAACTCTCTGGGAGATTTTAAAAGTTTCTAGGAGTTTATAGATTATTTTAGAACTATCTGGAAGCTTTTAGATTATTTGGTAAGTGGTTTCAAGCTCCTAGATTGTTCTGAAAGTTTTTAGAACGTTTTATAATTATGTAAAATATTTAAAATCAAATTTGACCTACAGAGATTTTGTTTGGTCGCAAAAATGATCACGTGTGGCTTTTAGAGCAACATTTTGACCTTAACTATAGTCAGGTAACAGCAATCATGCTATTTGAACTTTAGGAAGACTGGAAGAGTCACGTGACCTTTTTGAATCCATTCGACACTTGAAAATAGTCACATGACCCTCAGCAATTCCAATTAATCGTTAAAATGGTCACGTCATTGCAATCATGCTGTTTGAACCACGTGTAACCTTCAAGTTTCAATTCGACGTCTCGTAGTCGTAAAAATAATCACGTGACTTACATGGAATAGAGAATAAGGTTGTTCCCTACATTCGTAAATAGTCAGTTATTTGATTTTTCTGTATTTTCCTGTAAGAACCAAGAAAGCAAACGAAAAGTGGAAGGCCAAAAAACATGCGGTGATACCAACACTCACTGACACACGTAGGCACTTGCAGTATAAGCTGAGGGGGTTTGGTACCATCTTTAAATTGTAATCCGTGCGGTTTCGTCTCTTCCTTCACCTCGCCGCCGCCGCCCTTGTCCCCGACGGGGGCCTCGGGCGCACTGTTGGGGTTCGTCACGCTGAACGACGAGTTCTCCTCCTTGGTAATGCTAAAGTAGTAACAAGTGTCACTTTTTTTCATTATATGCCTGGGACCCGGATTCAGTAGAATGGTGTCCTCGTAGAATTCGGGTAGTTCAGCCGGACGCACCCCGATTAACGCCACTCCATATCTGGAAATAGATTTGTTGCATTTTTTTGTTTTCAAGTAACAAACACTACCGAGGAGTAAACCGCTGACTAAAAGTTTGTACACTAATTCCTGATATGCCAGAAATGCCCAGTAATTCCTAATAATTCCCAATAACTAACCTAACTTAACCTAGCCTGACAATACCCACTAACTTCCTGAATTACTACAACTGGGAGAGTCCAACCAACCTTTTTTAATTTATACATATCAGGAAAGATTTTTTCTTGGTTTTTGTGTTTTGTCATGTTAGACAACGTTTGTTCTAGGAGTGGGCGCAGAAAAACGTCAAAACATATAATACAGTGTGGTCAAAAAATGGGTCTAAAAAAGAACAGAAAGTCTACAAAACACTTCTTATTCTTATAATTCTGTCTGATTCTTTGTTCAAAATTAAAGAAAGCTTGTATTAGGCCACTTATTTAAAAAAAATCATTTTTTAAATTGATACATTGAACCACCCTGTAACTGTCAAAACACCTTGTCCACCACCTTTATTGTCACACACCTTGTATAGACTTTTATATGTCAATGGATAGAAAATAATGGCCGCCTAAAAGTTGTTGATAGGTTGCTTCGTTGGAAACCCTTACTTGAAAGTAGTTTGTTCTTACCCTTTATGGTGCAAACAACGCGAATGTTTTAGTTTGACCTTCCTAATTTCTTTAAAGGATTTTTTTTCTAAATCGGGCAAGTACGGCCCTGATATTTGGCATAAACCTAGCACAATGATAGCCAAATCTAGGGTAGTAGCAAAACTGTAGAAATACAATCATTAAGGTCGATTTTTGCTTGCACTCACTGGCCAACATAACGCAACACCCATTAGAATAGCGGCGGTGTTTCAGGCAAATTTGACCCTTACGAAAATTGTCATTTGAAAAACAAAAAATTTCTATCCATTACGTCGTGGTTGACCTAAGTAAGTCACGTGACCGTGTTTTCCTAATTTTCCAAGATCAAATTAGCCTTTAACCGGTCAAAAAATGTTTGTGGTGCACCCTCTGTCACTAAACCGTAAATAACACGAGTATTTGTAGCACTTTGTATATACTTTTATATGTCGATGGGCAGCCAATGAAATGAGCTTTCTAAAAATATCTCTAATTGGGTTGATAGGTTAGACGGTTTGGCCGCTAGAGGGCGTAAAATTTGACCAATTTTTGTAACACTTTTTTGGTGCATAGTCTTGTTTAATCCTCAAAAACTCGCTTAATTGCACTATTTTTGGTAGAGATTTATACATAGAGGGCGTCAAAGTTGACTAATTTTTTCATGACTTTTTTGGTCCAATTTTTTGTTCAATCGTCAATAACTAGCTCATTTGCTACACTTTGTATAAGCTTTTATATGTCAATGGATAGCCAATGAAATGAGCTTTTTATTGGCGTAAAAAAGTTGATTGATCAGTGGTACGGTTTCGCCGCTAGAGACAGTCAAAATTAAAAAAAAGTAAAATTACAAAATTCATAATTCTTCCTTGTTTTTCAACGGATTTCATTAAAATTACCAAACTTTATTTATGTTTAAATTTTATTAATAGTTCCAACTTACTTTCTATGTGAATGGAAACTGGCGTAGGTAAAACTTTTCCCTTCGTATTCCCCAAAAAATCGACTATCCCCTAGGATAATGTGGTAGATTTCGTTGCCAGAACAACGCCCGTACAGTCTGTGCCATTCTTCCTGTGACTGTTGACCCTCTCTACAAACAATTCCGATGTTCTTAATCTCAAAAAAGTCTATTGTACAGTTTAATGGAAATGTGAAATCCGTTTCAGCACTAAATATTCACTTAACCATTCAAAACTTATAATAACCTTTTTAAGAGTGTTACTCCAAGAAGGTAAAAGATACAGCCTGTCATTATTAGTTACTTTATTGTGTGAAAACTAGAGAACGAATGAAAGAAGTAAACTAATCGGAAAAGAAATACTCACTGTCCTCTTGAAGTGTGTAACAACAATGTGACGAGAGTGGAGGCACCGGGACAAGTGCAATTGTTTGCGAGCAGGGCGTACTTGAACTCGTCTTCACAGACAACAAACTCGGCAAACTTCACGTGTAACTTGTTTTCCGGACGAAAAATCTGCACGTATTGGGCTACGTTCGGGGCAAAGTCTTTCACCGCCCAGCTACGCAATATCGTGTGCTCGTCCTGGAAATTATTAGATTAAACAGTTATTTTGTGTGACTTAAAACTTACCGCAGCAGTTTTGTCGGCATAATTTCGAGCGGCTAAAATAAAACAAGCTTCAGCTTCACTCATGCGCGCCCTCACCAAGTCACCGTCCTTCAAACAGGAACCCTGTATATAAATGACGCGTTGCGCCCATATCGGCACCTGCAGAATCATCCTCATGGTGGTATCCAACTCCATGGGGGAGAGCAGTACCACATAGTAGTCCTGGAGCAAGGGATGGGCGTAGAACTCGTTGAGGAAGTCCATGATTGTGTCCGCGTGCAGATTGGTGCTGCACACCACCACGTGCTTTTCGGATTGGGCGCGATGTGACGAATAGGAACCGCCCAATTTTTGACGTTCCATCCAGGTGAAGGCCAATTGCTCAAACTACGATTTCACAAAGTGAAAATAATATCACCCTAACCAATAAGAATATACCTGAGTGGGTAGGACTATAAGGGCCACACAGATCATGATCACCATGTAGAGCTGAGAAGGCCAAATGTCCGGTACAAAATCACCGTAACCCACCGTAGAAAAGGTGACTACGACGTAGTAGGTGGCTTGGAAAAGGTTTAGATGACGATGCCCGGCTCTTTGGAAATGTTGGATGCCACAAACGCTGGTGAACACCAGACAGATCAACGTTGCCGATAGTATAGTGAGTTGTTGCGATAGTGCCGATTGCGATTTTTGCATTGCTCGATGTAAGTCGTTCTAATGTTAAAACCGTTAAACAAACCAGATTTAAACTGTTCGAGATACTTACAAACATATTTTCTAAAGAACGTTTGGCCAGCCAACAGTTTAGAAATACCGGTATAAACATCGTCCTCAAGGGAGCGTAAAAAATCTGAAAAACCCATAAGACCATGAACAAAAAAAGAAATGACGTCACCCCTTCAGCAAATGTTTTAATAAGGTCGCATGCAAAACCCATAAAGCTTATTGGAAGGGGTTAATTCGTGACAAAAAGTGTTATTATAATAAAGCCCTTCAATTAAGGTCATGTAACCTGGATCAAACCCATTAAAAAAAACCAATCGATCTTTATTATAGTTTTTAGTAGTAAACAATACAGATCGATATTTGCTGCGTGAAAACAGTTCAAGGTTCAAACTAATTGAACTAAGCAAAGTCTGGAATAATAACAAACCAACCTACCAAGCTAATTTTTTGATCACACTCCAGTAGTGCAGAATTTGCGTAAATCCCAGCACTGTTGGTGTTCCACCCATTCACAAACTAATACACTAATCCCACAAATAGGAAAATACGAGCGCAAAGTTACAATAATTTTCAAATTTCAACCACCAAAATCAAAAACTTGCTGACATTTTGACGTCCCAATTGAGGTTAGGTTAGGTTCAAAACTAGAGTATTGCTGTACCGTTCCAATGACGTTTGATAGAGAAGGATACACATACACTAGTACGCGCAAATGCTTAGCGGCGTAGGCGCAGCTTACAATTACAACGTTGCCAAGAGCATCAAGTAGTAATAACTTATTCATGACGTCAGTTATCAAGATTTTTTTTCAAATTTTCTATATTTTTTATGTGGATATTATTAGGCTATAGGTAGCAAGTGACAACAGGACAGATATACTGCTTCAAGGCAATCTTTTACCGTTGACTTATGGCGTATTCGATTGGCAATCAAAATGTCATTTAAACAGTATGGCAATATACTGGTTTTGAATTAAACATTCTGGCGGGCTTTTTGAACTTAATATAGTTTTTCTATCCTATTTTTTTTGGACTTAAAGTGAGTATTTTGTCATAAAATACCTTATAAAATTAAACTTGCAAAGTGGGACACTTTAAAATTAACCATCATTATCAAATCCACCCCTCGAAGCAATTTGTGTCGAGTTTATCAAATAATTTATTATATCGGAACAGCGGGGAGGCTTTTGTAGCCCCCTTTCCGTTGTAGCCGCGTGTTAATTAAGACAAGAACATCATTCTGAAGGGTTGGAATCTGATTGCGCCGTTCTACGGTGCTGTGTCTAATTCTCAAAACGGATTAATTGAGTAATTAACGACAAAGGGTGCGCGGATTTAGTTTTAATCGTTTCTGGCGTTCTTTAATTTGTAATCAAATCGTCAGATTAAGGATTTTTGTGTTACTGCCTTGAACCAGTTGGAACAATCTCCCACGTACAAATAAACACTCACAACTTAAATATTTATTTAGAGCAAATACGGAGGGATCGATTATATGATTTTACCCGATTCGGGGTTAGACAATATTTACTTCCGGATCTTAGATTTTTCTCTTTGGTTGGGTTTTTTTTTGAGAAAGAAAATCGATACGGTACAGGGCAAAAATGCACTGTGAATTGTTTATAGCCGCCCTGACCAGCACCGCAGTAACCTACATTGCCTCCATAGATACCGGAATGGGGGTGGGTATTAATCGATGTCAAATAAATAGATGCGGGGGTGTTTTTTGATTCACCTGTTGGGTTAATTGACCATAATAACGAGGACATGGGTGGGTTTTTTTCCATTACTTTTCCACTCCCAGACACCGAAAGGCTATTGTTTTTAAAACCACAAAAGACTTACCGTAACTGTGAACGGCACCGTGTTCAGGATTTCTAGAACGAAATGGAACGAGAGAACTTGCTGCCATATATTACCCTGCAACAATAAAACGGCATTCAATTTATCTGGGTCCGGGTTTTGCATTACAACCAGTTTAATAGAGATAAAGTGGCACAATTTGGTCCCGGACCAGTTTACGCTGGCAAAATTTAATGGAAAACCCTTTCAAAAGCATTTTAGAAAATGCGAAACAATTTTTCTCACCTGCGGAGTTACTATTTTCAGCCTCTTTATGTGAGTGGTTAGTGTGTGATTGGTCAAAAAAAAAGCTAAAAGCTGCCTTTTTTTGACCAATCACAGGAACTAACCTCTGTCATTCTGGCTGTTGCGTCACATATTTCTCTCATCACATTAAGACAAAGATTGAATAAGAATATGTGCTTTATAACATGGTAGTACCAGTTATTGTCAGTTTGACGGTTCAATAAATGTCAGGGTTGACAGATTAGGGGCTTTTACCCGAAAAATAGGAACAGTTTTTCAGAGTGTCTTAAACCTCCTTTTTAATTGCCTTTAGGACCATTTAGAAAGCGCCAGAGATCTCTAAATGATACTGAGAACCTTATAAAAACCAGAATCAGGAAAATGGAAACCCTTACTTGAAAGTAATAATATAAATACAGTTTGTTCTTACCCTTTATGGTGCAAACAACGCGAACGTGACGTCAGGATGACGTAATTTGACAGTTGTTAAGTTACGGTTTTGTCAAACTACGTCATTGTGACGTCACACACTGGTTGCTCCATAAAGTGTCAAAACGAACGAAACCTACACTCATTTCGGCTCGTTTGTGCCTCCTTGCATTATCTTAAATCTCAAATACAGAGTTATTGATTGAGTTTGAGCACCCCATTACATGCTAAATTTAATTATACAGGGTGTCTCAAAAATTATGTGGCAACTGACAATCTTCTAAAAAGTGCCAGAGCCTTCTACAAGTGTTTTAAACTGCCAGCCCCTTTCCATAACTGTTTTAAGTTGCCAGAGGCCTCTAGGACCATTTTGAAAGTCCCATTGTCTTTACAAGGCTTATGAGAAGCTTCTAATAAGTGCCAGAAGCCTCTACAAGTGTCTGAAACCTTCCCATAACTGTTTTAAATTGCCAGAGGCCTCTAAAACCAATTTGAAAGTCTCATAGCCCGTAGAAGAAAGACCGTAGCCCAAAGTTGGTTAACTGTAAATTCTGGAAACTTACCTTATACCCGAGATATGTCAACAGAAGAGACTCGACGAGACTGATAACGGCCAGAACCACCTGGACCACCCACAGTTCTATTGGGCGGTTCACCCACAAGATGGCGTCCCAATTGATGATGGGATTCTCCTGGAACTTCTCCTCGGTCAAGTTGGCGGACAAGATGTATTCGGTCTTGTTGCCCGGTACACAGCCATAACTAAATCACAAAAATTACCAGACAGGCGAACAATAAGCGGTTTGGATGAACCTTCAGGGAAAAAGGCGAATCGAATTTTCTGGATTTCTGTTGTAATAAGAGCTTAGCCGAGAATCGCCAGAAATGCTCAAAACTCGACTTCTTTCTTAATTAATAACTGAATTTGAAATGTAAGACTTAAGGTCAAAGGGCAACATCGACAGTCCCACTGAACACTTTGCTAAACTATAAACATGGAAATTAATACTCCAAGTGCACCACCTCTAGAGACCGACTTTCCTTCAAAAAACCGGGAGGTTGGAGCTTAATTTCCCCCGGTTACCGTTTTCGCAAACTGTTTTGAAAGCGATCCCGCCTTTTCCCTTCGGGAACAAAATCTAAATATTTTTCCTTACCACGTTGCATAAGTGGGATCCAGGTCGGTGATGACCCGAATTATATACAAAGCACATGTAAGTAGTTTTAAAAATAGATTCGCTATTCGTATCCTAAGACCTGAAACAAAAAAAGGGTTTAATCCACCCTTTGGAGGGGTTTAAGGGGGAGCAAACCCCCCAAAACAATCGCAATCAATAAGTCAGGTCTGACGTTGATTTAGCACTAAGCTAGACCAACCCAACTGTTTAGATTTAAATCTCTCGGGTAAACCCAGCCACAGAATGTATGTATATCTCATGTTGACTGAAAAATGAAAAATTCATCTCTCTTTCGATACCAGTAATCTGGAATAACGTGGACTTTTAAGTTTCCACTTGGGTTTTAGGAAATATCCTCTTTAACTCGATTTTTCCCAGAAACCGGAGGGTCAAAACGGACGTATTAATTAGTCAAACCGTAAGTGATAACGGACCTCCAGGGATACCATTCTGCGGTTAAACGGACCTCCTTCATTATTCACCCCCCTTGGTCCAGTTCAACCCCACTTGTAAAAGTTTACCTCCGCAGCGCACCAAGTTGATGTATTTTTTAAGCTTTCTCTGACCTATATTGGTTGAATCAACAATCGGTTTGCCTAAACAGAAAAATCATTCTTATAGACAAGTTTAATTTAAATCATTTTTTATTACTCGACAGTTTGGTAATTATGCTGCACTTTAACCGGTTTTTCGGTCTCGATTTGACGAGTTAACAGTTCCTTTAAAATTGCATGATCCAACCTATTAAACGGTATACAATAATTCCGGATGACGTGTCGAAACGCGTCCGGTCGTTTTCAAAATGAATTACGATCCACTTTTCAGCATTTTCGAACTTGATTCAGCGTATAAATCGGAAAATTGCGTTATAATTAAGCCGTTAGTCAATCACACTGACTATACCGCATTATACATGCAGTAATGAGAATTACGTTTGGTTGTCATAATAATTCATTGTCATGCTAATCAGTTGTGGTCACGTGACCACAATTTTAATTTGTGTCATAATTGACAAGAGTATGATGGTCACTTTATTTAATTTTTCCATGATTTGACAGTTACGTGATTATGATTTAAACTTTCGCGATATAAAACCTTAAATTTTAGTAGCTACAATGGCATAAAGTTTGCTATTCAATTTTTATGCACTGGTTTCACCGGAACCTGAATATCTGCCTTATTTGATGGACATGTCATAGACTTGTATGTGTCAATGGATAGGCAATGAAATGGGCTTTCTAAAGATACGGCAACATGGGTTGATAGGTTGAACCGTTTGGCCGCTAGGGGGCTTCAAAGTTGAGTAATGTTCTCAGTTCAATTTTAATGCACTCTTTTACTTGAACCTAAATAACTATCTTATTTGACTAACATGGTATGGACTTTTATATGTCAATGGATAGCCAAGGAAATGAGCTTTCTTAAGATATAGCTCTTTGGGTTGATAGCTTGAACAGTTCGGCCGTTAGGGGGCTTCAAAGTTGACAGTTCAATTTGTATGCACTTGTTCACTTGAACCTGAATAACTGGCCCATTTGACAGGATATGTCGATGGATAGCCAATGAATTGGTCTTCTTAAAAATTGCAAGGCTTGATAGCTCGTATCGTAATGGAACGTATAACGAAATGGAACGAGAAATGGGAAAAAAGCAGCAAGCTAAAAGCTGCCTTTTTTGACCAATCACAGGAACTAAGCTCTGTCATTCTGGCTGTTGTGTCACATATCTCTCTCATCACATATAACAAAGATCGAATATGTGCTTTATAACATGGTAGTGTCAGTTTGACGGCTCAATAAATGTCAGGGTTGGCAGATTAGGGGATTTTACCCGAAAAATAGGATTATTTTGTTCAGTCAGAAGTCTCTAGAGTTATTTTGAAAGTGCCAGAAGCCTCTACAAGTGTCTTAAACATTCTTAGAGTTCTTTTTAATTACCAGAGGCCTTTAGGACAATTTAGAAAGCGCCAGAGATGTCAAAATGATACTGAGAACCTTATAAAAACCAGAATCAGGGAGATGGGAACCCTTACCGAAGTAATAATATAAATACAGTTTGTTCTTACCCTTTATGGTGCAAACAACGCGAGTGTGACGTCAGGATGACGTAATTTGACAGTTGATTAAGTTACGGTTTTGTCAAACTACGTCATTGTGACGTCACGCTCTGGTTGCTCCATAAAGTGTCAAAACGAACGAAACCTACACTCATTTCGGCTCGTTTGTGTCTTGATAGCCAATGAAGTGGGCTTTCTTAAGATCTTTGGGTTGATAGCTTAAACAGTTTGGCCTTTAGGGGGCTTCAAAGTTGACAGTTCAATTTGTATGCACTGTTTCACTTGAACCTGAATAACTGGCCCATTTGACAGGCATGCTATGGACTTTTATATGTCGATGGATAGCCAATGAATTGGTCTTCTTAAAAATATGATTGCAAGGCTTGATAGCTTGTATCGTTTGACCGTTAAAAGGCTTCAAAGTTGCCTAATGAAGTGAAGGTCAGATGACAATTTTCTAAGTAAATTAGTTTGAAATTTTGAGATCACACTTTTCATACGCCATTTGGATAGGTCACGTGACCAGTTGCCCGGCCTCGAAAGCTGTCAAAAGTCACGTGACCAAATGGCACGTATTCGATTTTTACAACCTGGAAACTATTTTTTTTATGCAGAAATGCGATATCAATGGTTTTGTCATAATTGGTGAGTGTATGACGGTCACTTTATTATAACCTAGCTTATTAACTTCCCCTTACATTGCACAGGAAAATTGACAGCCGACCTGACTTATTGATTATCGTTTTAGATATAAAACTCTTAAATAAAAATACTTACTAGATCTTTGATTCTTAATAAAATAGATTTGCAGTCGTTCCTTAAAAGTATTTTCATTGACGTAATATTCTACTCGGACCCTGAAACAAAAGAAACACGACTTTTAGGACAGTTTGGACGTGACCGAGTTAGAAACAGTTTTTTTTTTGTTCTCCCTGTGTCGATGTGTATTATTGCACCACCCCAGTGACACTAATGCACCCTCGCAATAACATTTTCACTGTAATTTGTTCTCACAGACGATCAAGGGGTGGAGTGTCTAAATCCCTACGATTTGGAGGGTTGGGGGGGGGGGTTGTATGGTCCTTACCTGGGGATAACTTCGCATAACATTTTTCGCAGCTCGATCGGTGACAGTTGAGGATCGGAGGCACTCCCGAACATTTTGACTTGAGTATGTGGATGATTTAGTGTCGAAACGTGTACCCAGTTTGACGCTGTTAAAATAACGAAAAAAAGGTGGGAACGTTAAGGGGGAAAGTGACTTTTCCGTTTCTATTCAGTGACTGTACAAGTTTGCCAAAAAAGTGCTCGGTGTGAAACTATCCCGCATTCAGTTTACCATCTCGCTAAAAAACGTGTATTCTTGCTGACGTCACGCAACCCTCTTTTAAGCTAAAAGGGAGACAGATGACGTAGCTTTGTGACGTAATCTAAGGCTAATGTGTAATGGAGAAAAAACAATGTCATACACGTTTAAGGTCATAAAATGACATTTAAGTGCTGCAATTGTGGTTTCCTGAGAGTAAAGATGACAGTTGACACGTCAGCGTATAAAACTGTAAATATATACAGAGAGTGCGGTTTGATGTAATCGATTTTTTTCTTACGTGTGTTTAATAATTATTATTCCCGTTCGTGACATTTCATGTCAATGCTTTTAGTGTGTTAAAATATACTATATTCACCGTTAATAAGTCTAATATTCGAATGAGTTAAACATATAATCACGTTGAAACATGCAAACACTACATACAAACATTAATATAGAACAACGAGAATTACCGCTCGGCCTTAGGTTTGGAGGGTGTTACGGCCAATTGGTTGGTGCACACGAAAAACATGCAAAAGGGAAATAAAAGAAAATCGGTCGGTTCATTAAATATAAACAAAGAGAGTGAATGACACGATACAATCAACAAAATTAGCCGGAGAGTGGAAAGTAGGGCAAAGAGATATATCGAATCCGGCCAAACTAAGTGCAGTGGTCGGGGGTAGGTGGAAACGAGAAAAAAACAATAAGAAAACCCAAACCAAACAGCGACCGCGGGTTGGTAAAATGAGGGCAAACCTGGGTATTCTGTCGTAGCTGTCCCAACTCGTCAAGCAGTTGTACGAGGAATATCTACTGGAAGAACCCATAATAACCAGGTCGACACGAGCGTAGCGCCACGACGGAGCGCCTCATATTCACACCGCACCAGGCGCCACACGCCACTGCACCGCGACGTCGAAAACGTCGGCGGCGACGCTTTACGCGACGACGCTCCTCCCTGAACGCACGCACCTTTTGGATTGTTGTGCGCGTCTTTTGTTTTATTAAACAACAAATAGACAAGTGGAACCATCTTTGATGCAGCACACAAACTATTGGTGCTAGAGATGTGTAGTGTGGCACATCACTATAGTGTGATTGGTTACAATTTTGCTATTATCCATATCTCATCTAACTATTGACTTTATCGAAAAATGTCAAATACAGGATACAGTTTTGCAGGATTTACTTTTTAACATACCGGGTGGAGCAAAAAATGTCAGACTTCTAACTTGAAACGTTCCTGAAATATTGAGCAAAAACTCGAGAGTCAACTTTGACGCCCTCTAGCGGCTAAACGGGGCAACTTAGCAGTGCCCGCTCAACGTCACGTGATAGCCCCATTCATTAGCTTTCTTTTGTTCTACGGTGGTTTTATACAGGGTGTTTCAATTAAGCGAGTTATGGACGATTTTCTGGAAAAGTGCACGAAAATTTAGTTTAAATTAGGGATTTTTTGGGCCTACTATACTAGCGGCGACCATTTTGGATTTTGCTCAATCAAAGTGACTTTTTTTAACTAATTTCAACCTGGAGAACACAAATCTGACGTCCATTTTGCTCTAACTGGCACCGTTTCGGAGATGACCTTGAATTATGTAAATTTTGACACTTTAGGGCGTGGCACCCTTGCAAAATGACATTTTGACAAATGACACATTTTTGTGCTATTAACCTGAAGGTATTTAGGCAGTTGAGGTTAATTTTAGAAAATAAAAAATTTTCTAAAAAAAATCTGAACTTGAAATTTCTTGACAATTCTAGATTTTAATTTTTTAAGGTCAAACGGTGCATAATATCAAAAAGGTTTAGAAGGTAAAAGTTGCATTTAAATGCACTGTTTCACTTAAACCTGAATAACTGACAGCCCATTTGACAGTTACAAGGTGGTTCAATATACCAATTTGTAGCCCTTAAAATTCTCTTTTGACCATGTTGAGTTGCTTTGCTGTAAGTTTGATGGACCACCCAGTATAATGTGTTTTCCTAAAATGTCGAATAACTGAATTATTTACTGCTAAAACTGAGTGGTTTACTGTAAAGTTTGAATTTGACAGTTTTCACTTTGACAGCCCATAACTCCGGTATTTTGACAGCTACAAGGTGGTTCAATATACCAATTTGTAGCCCTTGAAATTCTCTTTTGACCACCCGGTATAATGTGTTTTCTGTTTAATTAAATCACATTACTATAAATACCCTTGCATACACTTATAAATAATAGATGATAAGAGCAAATGTACCCAATCACCCCGTGCACAAGGGGAAAGTTAGTAAAATTCGTAATTTGCCAAGAAAACACAATAATAATTAGACCATTTGAGGCAATAGAAAGCTCTTATTTTAAGCACAAAAGTCTTGTGTATACCAAGCCAATAACCAAACAAAACTATTCAAAGGAAATTATATTGAAAATGTTTCACCATTAATCAAGTCTCAAACACAGCTGAAACGCTCAATCTCCTTTCAAATTAGTTAGCCAAGCAGGAATTCAATCCAAACCAGCAGATTTGTTCCGAAATAATCAACGACAAATTGGCGAAAGCGCCATCTACAAATCCCTGTAATTGACAGCCCTTCTATTTCCTGTTAGGGATTATACAATCTTGACAGGATCACGTCGTAACCGTACAATTTAACCGACAATCGATTGAAACATGAATAAAAGCGTTTTCTAGCCGAGTTCGTATTGAAACTGCAAGATGTCACTACGAATCCACACGCACTTTACATTGTTTTGGCGGTGGGTTGGAGAAACTTTTACTACCCTTACACGCACACAAAATTTCAAAGAAAACATTCAAGAGATAAGGAAATGATAAGTAGTGACAAACTCAAGTTGTTTGTTACAAGAAAAATATAATAGTTTCCTTACGGACAGCTGTTTTCGAAAGTTTTCCTCCAATCGATAGTTCGGCGTCTGCCAGCTGTAAAGAAAGCAATAAAACTTCCCTCCTTGTTACCTTAATTGTTCAACCCAAGATGGAACATAGAGAGTTTCCTCTTTCAGGGGTTTTAACCTCAATTTTTCTACTCGGATAAGTTTCAATCAATTATTTACATGAATGTTGGAGGCAGTAGAGGAAGACTGATTATTCAGTACTTTTAAAAGTAGAAAAAAGTTTTATTGTACTACTAAGTAATGGAAAAATAACGTAAAACTCTCTATTACAGTAGATTACTGAAGTTTGTGCAGTATTTGTATTTTTAGACACTGAAGTAAATCACAGCATTGTTTCTAGTTTGTGATTGGTCAAAAAGCAGCAATCTAAAATCTGTTTTTTTTAGACCAATCACAAACAAGACAATAAAAGAACTGATCAAACATTTGAGCGGTACTCAAAAGTAAATCGACTTTTGCATCAGGAAGACACTACAAAATATCGACAGGGACATAAATTTGAGCACAAAAGATGAACGAGGAAATGAATATTGACACGACAAGCAAATAAAAATATATCGAATCAAACTTGGGACTCTGGATAAATAAAATTTCTTGGAAGAAGGGAAACGATTTGTCCGTGACAATAAAGTGTGGACCTGGGGGATCGCTGTTTCCAAGTTTTCTCAACGTTAATCGAAAAAACTAGTTGGCCGCGTTCGTTTTCAAGCTCCATCCACAATGACGTATAATTTGACAGTTTGTCAAATTATGGTTTTCGCAAATTACGTCACGGTGATGCTAAGATTGGTCGGCAATGTTGCCACGACGCTTTTAATAATTACAAATAATGCCACAACATACAGAGGTCTGGAAATAGCAAAATTATGTTATGAGCAACATTGCAGTCAAAGAAAGAGCGCTGTTGCCAACTACTAAATAACATGAAAAATTGCTGATATCTAATAAATAATAGCCCTAATGCCCGTTTGCAGTTTTGCTTCTAGAGCAGTTTACCAGCTTCCTAAAGCTTCTAGACTGGTCTACAAGGTTTCAAATGCCTTAAAAGCAGTCCTGAACCTTCAGTGCTGTTTAAACTGTTCAAATGCTCCTAAAGTAGTCTAAAAAGGCCATTTTAACTAATTATGGCATGGAGAACACGAATCTGGTGTCACTGACTTAATTAGGACATTTTTGACAGTTTTCAAGACATAAAAGTTATATTTTGACAAATAACACTTAACGTCACATTTCTACCATCCCGCGCCTCTTTGAGGGGCATACATGGTTTCAGTTTTCGAGATATTTAGAAAAATGTCAAATTTAGAAGAAAAGTAATCAAGTCTTACCCCCTCTGGCGGCCAGACGGAGCAAGTTTGTCCCTAAGAACCGTTTAGTAAGGTTATGACGAAAACTGTTTACAAAGATGTTTGATAGGCGGTTTTAAGCAAATATCTCCTTTAAGCGACTCTTTAGAGAAAAAGTGCACTAAAGAAATGTTGTAGAGAATAAAATTCCCTACAACTTTCTCTCTTTACAGTTTTTTGATATTTTTCCAAATAACAGAGATATGATGCACTTTTTGACTCATCAACCATGAAAATTGTCTTTCTTCTTAGGATTTGATTTGAGAGACCACAATTTTTCCTTAAATTTTTGTAGGAAATGTCAAAATTGTCTTTCTTTTTAAAATTCGACTTTAGCGACCACAATTTTCCCCAATTTTTTTAGGAAAAATGTTAATTTGACTGTCAAAGCAAGTTTCAAGTCAATTAACCACTTTTACACTTAAAAATTGACTTTAAATCCGAAACTAAACACCATACATATTTATCTCAAAATGTAGGTGTCGAAATGAGGAATCGGAAAATGTAATAATATACAGGGTGTCCCATTTAAATAAACGCGAATTTCTAGCTTTGAACGCCAAGGAAACACTTTTTCCTCACCCAGTTTAGGAAGACAAGCGCACCTTTAAAGCTAAATATCTCAAAAACTGTAATACTTTTGCATACACATATTTAGCTCAAAATGTAGGTCTTGAAATGAGGAATCGGAAAATGTAATAATATACAGGGTGTCCCATTTAAATAAACGCGAATTTTTAGCTTTGAACGCCAAGGAAACACGTTTTCCTCACCAAGTTTAGGAAGACAAGCGCACATTTAAAGCTAAATATCTCAAAAACTGTAACACTTTTGCATACACATATTTAGCTCAAAATGTAGGTCTCGAAATGAGGAATCGGAAAATGTAATAATATACAGGGTGTCCCATTTAAAAAAATGCAAAAATCTAGCTTTGAACGCCAACGAAACACTTTTCAAACACCCTGTTTAGAAAGACAGGGTGGTACCAAGTTTTGAACTAATTTTCAGTAAAAAGTGCATTAAAGTAGTTATTGGAAAATATTTCCAAAACTGTTAGATTTACAAAAAAAAACTACAGAAACTCCAAAATGCTTCTCAAGCAGTCGAAAGCATTTCAAAACAGTCTAGAAGTTTCCAAAAGCTTTTAGAACGTTCTAAAGGCTTCCAAATGATCTTCAACTAATCTACAAGCTTTCAAATGCCTTAAAAGCAGTCCAAGTAGTCTAAAAAGATTTTAAAACACTACAGAAACTCCAAAATGCTTCTGAAACAGTCGGAAGCTTTTCAAAACAGTCTAGAAGTTTCCAAAAACTTTTAGAACAGTTTAAAAGATTCCAAATGTTCTTCAACTAATCTCAAAAGATATGAAAACAATCTAAAAGCTTTAAAAAAATTCTAGAAGCATCTGAGAATTTCCAAATGCTTCTAAAGCATTCCAGAACCTTCATAATGCTCCTTAAGTAGTTGAAAAGGATTTTAACAAATTTCAAAACAGTCTAAAGCTTTAAAACATTTCTAGAAATTGAACTAAAAAAAAATTGCATTTTTGAAAGAGTTTTTTGCTTTTTTAAGTAAAATTTTCTTTTTAAACGCTTTTTTTCACGATTTTAGTGCTTTTTAATCCGGACTTAAGTTATTTTTAAAATTTTCCCTAATTAAATACAACAACATTTCAACCTTTCCTAGCAAAAGCACCAAAACTTGCTGGCAACATTGCATGTTAGGTGTGAATCTGAAACCAATAATTACACTATTTTTGACAGTTGGAATTAATAAAACTGCTTAAATTATGCAAACGGGCAAAAAAGCTACATTACCACCACCACTTGGCATGAAAAACCAATAAAATCACACTACCCCAACAATTTTGTTATTTCCCACACCTGTATATAGAGCAACATACAGTGTGAAACATATAAACAAATAATATTTACATATGAGCACCTGGGTATCTGCAAGGCCACTTCGTCAAGGCTATCGGAGGGGGTGAGGGGAGGGCGTTCGAACAGTCTGCTGGGCGCTAAAGTGAGGGGCGTGTCTACAGGTAAACGGTGCACGATGGTACCCCGTCTCGTACGTTGGCGCTGTTGCCGTTGTTGTTGCTGTTGCTGTCTCTTGCGTTTGTCCTCCTCCTGGGCCCGGCGCAGGTTGTGCAGTCGAAAGAAGTACATAGACATTATCCTACAAAATTTAAAGTTTTGTGAGTTTTTGCCTTTAAGGTGTCACATGATAAAAAAGGGGCAATTTTTAGGAAGAGAGAGAGTATTTTTCCTTTTTCATCACATTACAGCTTGCAACGACTCACTGAATGTCAGTCAGACGTAACAAAGTTGTAAAGCAACAACAACCCAGCTAATTTGGTATCATCAATCAAAATAACTTCCGAAATCGATCGAGGATATGTTTCTGTCCCGAATCTTTATTTCAAGGGGCTTTTCCTTGCCACCGAGTCAGCAAATGTGATTAAGTTTCTCCAAACGCCCACGGGAGATCTGGGGAATGGTGTGACATTTCTGTTGTTTTCGTATGTCTACCAAGTTGGTAGTTGTTTGTGATTGATTATAAAAAGCAGCCAACACGAAAAACGACATTTCCTGAATCGATTTCTATTTGTTATCTGATTTGAATAATAGAAACCGATTTACGACTTTTGTCCCTCAGCTTCTTTGGGTTTTAAAAGCCTACACTACACCCAGCCCTTGGGTAAATACTATATGCATGGAGAATGAAATGAAAAATCGATATTTTCAAGCTAGTTAAGGGTTATTTACTATCACCTTATCGTTTAATTAATGACGCGATTAAACTTGTCGTAAAGTCGACATTTCATGAGGACTTACGCCCTTAAAACAGGTTTTAATTAGCTTGGTAGACTTGATTTGTTGTGGAGTTTAATTTCAGTTTTGTTGCGCTTTAAACTAGCTAAAGGGGGCCCCGTCTTGTTCTAACGTAATTAGCCAACACACACCATAGAATGGATTAAACTAATTATAAGGGACACTGTTCTGGAGTTTGGGTTTTCAATTAACTAGTCCCTTGTCATAAAAATAATGACCGAAAATTGAAAACAAACACGTATGGCATGAATATAGTGTTTGGCCTGGTAAAGCTTCAATTAAGCCTTCCGATCAATATTGAAATTGGGAGCTTAACTCCCATAGGTACGCATAAAACTTTGATTTATTCCCCTTATGCAAATAATAACGTTGGAATCAACATTTTGGGATTGCTTATCAATTATTTACGCCCGTTTTAGATTATTGTTTGTTGATAGAAAAAAATCAATTTCAAGAAAAAAAAACTGATTTCCAAATAGTATGTGGTTAAAAATAGTTCATCAATCTGCCGTTTGTCACCTAGAGCAGTTATGTTCATTTTAGTGTTGGATAGCAAAATGTAATAATATAAAATAAACAAAAACATTACTGGTATATAAAGCTTAAAATCCCTATTCAGAAAAGTCCATTTCTTATCTCATATAGCCATCCAGAACCGTCCGGATTTAGAACAGTTTAGCCAGATCCAGCTTAAAAATAGCTTTACCCTTAAAGCTTTTATAACAGCAAGTTTAAATATTTTTTTAACCATAATAATTAAATAACCATGCAAATACTTCTGCTGGCATATTTAAACTGGAATGCCTCTGTGAAGGCTTAATAGAAAATGCCTGCACGTAAATTTTTAATGAAAAATAACAACTGACCAAAACAAACCTGTTTGGTCCGCTATGGTGGCAGCCGAAAAAAAATACTACCCGCAGTAGCAGGTGAGAATCACATGATTGACCTGGTGCTAGTTCGAAGTCGTCGAAGAAGACATTTCGACCGGTGCGTTACGACACGGACGCGGACACGTGTTCGACTCCGGCCTCCTCCATAGTCGGTGAAGACATCCAGGGAATGCGTTGCCATGGTGGAGGAAGCCGCGTGCGCATCTCCCGTCTCCCACTTTCGAATGGATTTTCCAAATGGAAAAGCACGTGCTCTCGGTTTAATGCGACCGCAAAGTTTATTAAGGTTTTTGGGGCCACCCGCAGTTTTTACGATGAAATCTGTAAAAAAGACGTGAAGTGAGTACGATAACCCCCGAAAATGTCACGGTAACAACCAAACGTGTCTTTCTAGAGAAAATCATTTTGAATCCTATTTTATTTGGGAGAAATTTGAAAAATCAACAAACAAACAATGCGGTTATGGTAAATTTTACAAAATTGACAGTCACAAAAATTGTCAGATTGATAAACTAGTCACGTGACTTCATCTGTTCACATCGCCAACTGTAAAACGAACGAAACTTGAATGCACTGTCAAAACATAGAAGCGTCCTCCCCTTTCAAAAATCGTAAATAAACCGGCCTATGCTACCGTCCCTTTGAAAACTCGTAAATAAGACCGTCCTGCTAAGAGGTTTTCCTAAACTATCCAGGCTACAATTTTTAATTTAAATTTGAACTGTTACCCGCAAAAATCAACTGAATTGTGCAACCACGGTAATAAATATTGAAGCAATAGCTGACGAACTAATACTTTAGCACACCAAAAGGCGAAAATAAGTAACAAATCCCGACTTACCGGACATTTTTACGTCTGAAATCGACAGTTTTTCTTCAAAAATGTGCTTCAAACTGCCTCAAGTCATAGTACGACGTTGAAACCTTACAAATACATACTTTTCCAGTCGGTTTTAGTGGAAAAACCTTAAAATAACGAAGAAAAACACGCACCACAAACTTTAGCCACAACTGATATGTTGTTTTGTTTTTTGATTGACAATGTTGCCAAATGTATCGTTGTGATAACTGACAGATATCTGGATTGTTTTCTAAATTAAATAAACATGATGATTGGATGGCTGGAGGAGTTTTAAGTATAACCTAAAGTTATTTCTTCAACTAATGCTTAGTTTCTCCGGAAACTGACAACTGTTGCCACATTTTCAACACTATTTTCTAGAGTGACGTTGCACTTTGTAGCTCTACAAACCGCGTTGTTGCCAAATCAACTGCAAGTTAAACAAAAATAATGCTGAAAGACAGTGAAATATGAGTTTTTTTAAGGTTTACCTTTCGCTTTTAAGATAAAATTCGTTCTTTGACACGCACACAGACGCTGAAAAAGTTATATTATCATTCATTTGAGACTTTTTTCGAGCGAAACATTACCAAGGGCTGAGAAGAGAGTGTAATCGACTTTTTTAAGGCAAAAAGCGCCGCAAAGAGTTATTTTGTTCGGTAAATGGTCCGTAAATTGCTCCCTTTAAAAACTGTCGCATGCCCTTAACTAGTTAAGTGAAAAAAGTGATTTTACCTGCTGGATTTATGAACGTTAATGGATTTTAGGTTAGGTTAGGTCCCTAGTTAACATGCAACTTGTAATTGTATAATAATAGAAATTTTGTTACTTACCTTGAAATGGTTCAGGACGCACTATTTCACTGCACTGACTAAACTTGTACTCTGTACTGTAGTCATCGCTATTTTGAAAATTATTGAGCCATTAAAATGGTTTAGGCTAGTAAACGCGTAACAAACATTTTTTTGTAGGATGAATGTTATTGGTTTGTTGTTCAGATTGTTCCACCAGGTATAGTAAATGTGCCACACAAGTAAAGAACTCGTTGGATAAACTATGTGTCGTATCAACGACTTACCGTTCGTCCAACTTCCAGGAACTGCTCATCTCGCTCCAGGCGCTCATACTACGATTTCTGCGTACCAAGGTGGGTCGATAATAACTATCGTTGTCTTCCTGGAACATTTCGGCTGGAAAATTGACCCGAGCCCTTCCGACAAGCGGGGAGGGCGTAGCGTCGTTGTTTGGCAACATCGTGTAGTTCCAGGTACCCTCCTCGGACGCGAACGCTTTGAGGGGCTCCATCTTGACGAAGATTTTTGGAGCCACGATTCTAACCTGTCACATAGAAAACGGTTGAAGGTTTGTTATTGTTATGATTAGAGAACTTTGTGTGACATGCGTCAGCGCGTTAAAAATTCAACACTTGGTCACGTGACATCTTGTGCTCGAATGACGTCTTGGCACACTGACACATGTCACAACGTCCATCTTTGTTCAGAGCGTGTATGTGCTATAGTTTTCTCTTCTTGTCAGTATAGGGCCGGGAAAATTTAAATAAACAATTATTACAAAGGGGTGGTACTTTTACGGTCAAAAAGTAATAAGTCTGTCCTTGAAGAGGGATGTTTTTACATCAAAATATGGGTGTGTGAATGTAAATTCATCGTGACAAATTGCGTTCGTATCGATTTACTGCGGGGGGGTTTCGTAACTTATACTAAAACCGTAAATTTATACAGTTCCGACCGCATTTGAGCAAAAAAATTGTATTTGCAACTGGCATGCAGAAGACGTTTTCAGGGATTTCATAACTTTCAGAGCGATCAGGGACAGGAGACTGGAAACTGTAAAAAAAATCGTTCAGCATAGCGTATACTAATAATAAAATGCCAAACTACAATGAGTTCTAAATCTTTACTGATGAATGTAGTACAATATACAATATACAGTAAAACAAAATGATATAAAGCAGCAACCCTCTACGAATGGTCCAACAGCCTATAATCTTTGCAGTTGGTTTTACCTCGTTTCAGGGGCACTAAGTCACAAAAATTCCTACAATAATTTCAGGACGCGCATTTAAATTGGGAATAGGGGAGACTCAGCGATCTGTGCTAGAGCGCGAAAGAGACTGGCCCATTTTGCGCCAAAAGGCCAGAACAGCCCCTAATATCGATCCCCCCGTTTCAAATTTGAACCAATGAACTTTACATGGGACACCTTTTGCTGGAAAAGGACCGCGAAAATGTTTTCTTTCAAATTTCTTGGGAAAATCTCTGTTTTAATTATGAATTTGCTTTCAGGCCTAAATTCTTCCCATTTAAATATTTACTATCTCAAAAAAAGGAATTTGCTGTTATATTAGATCGTGATGTAACCAATTTGGGTCTTCTATTTTTATTAATCGATTCGAGGTCCAACAAACCTAATTTTAACAAATTATTTTTGGCAATCACTCAACAGCAAATACCCGTTCATCAATAACCAATCAAACGTCTCACTCTAGTCAACAATTCTTTCTATACCAGTCAGTTTAAAGTGAGAAAATGTCTGGAGTGGACTTGTTAAAGGAGGCAATTAAAAAGAAAGATGGCGACCAGCTCTTCAAAGCCGAGGAGGACTTTAAGGCGCTCATGGGAGATGAGGAGGACACGGTGGCCTTTGTGTTTCAGCACATCAGCTCGGAGGAGAGCAGTCTGACGTCATCGGTGGCCAGAACTACCAGGGGGATATTGAGTTTTGGTGCTGTGGTTAAAGGAGAAGTGGACCGTCACTCGGAGAAGGGGAAATTGGAGAAAGTCGAAGAAAGAAAACCCGTAAGTATGTTTTTATTGAACCACCCTGTAACTGTCAAAATAACAGAGTTATGGGCTGTCGCAGTAAAAAGTGTCAACCACCCTAGTTTACAGGGTGATTCAATGAATTTTTAACATTCTTGTAACTTGTTTAATTTTCATTTTATAAAAAAAAATACCAAATATGAATCTTGTAGATATTTATATCAGTATACAGTGTGTCCCAAATTTGAGCAACAAACCAAACTTATTTAATTTTTTATTCGATTTTTGGAATCTACGTCAAATTCTAGGCCTACTTGATGTAAAATGTTTGTATCGATATTCAATTGTTTTTGCTCTAGCAGCCTTACTTTGACCACCCTCCTCGAAAGCAGAAATTCCCAATTTGAGCGAAATTTTGGTGCACTTTTCCAGGAAATCGTCCATAACTGGCTTATTTGAAACACCCTGTATAAAACCACCGGATAACAAAAGAAAGCTAATGAACGTGGCTATCACGTGATGTTCCAATTTTTCCGGAAAATTTTCTAGAAAAATGTTCATAAATTTAATTTTCCAGAAATTTTACACTACTTTTCTTCAAAATTACTGAAGAGACTAATCAGACAGCTTATTACTTAGTTTAGACATTGGAAACCATCTTTGGTGGTGGAAAAAACTGAAGTAATCTGCAACGAGGGCGATCAAGCAATGCTGCAGGTGCAGATCAACGGTTACCCCAAACCGGACATGAGGTGCACTTTCAAGGACCTCCCTATAACGCCCAGCCCTAAATACAAGTAAGTGTGGTTGCCTACCGCTCCAAACCCCCTACTTACTTAAACTTGTAGAATTTACCACGAAAACCACGAGCATATTCTGCTGCTTGTGATCCGAGACGTTCAACTTGAAGATTCAGGATTGTACACCATAATGGCGGAGAATGAGATCGGTTTTGATTCCGTTGATATCAACTTGACTGTGATCAGTATAGTATGGTCAACCCTTAAGAAGTTACAGTCTAATTTATAATGTGGTTTCAGGGCAAAAATACCCGGCCATCAAGTCCAAAGTGGAAGACTTAACCATAGGAATAGAGGAAACTCTAATTGTAAGCGCTGAAGTGGATGGGATACCCAAACCTGATGTTCAATTCCTAAAAGAAGGCAGGGAGGTGGAGGTTAGTGACCACGTGGAAGTGGTAGACAACCATCCTACCTACACTCTAGTTTTGCGGAACACCACCCTTAAGGATACAGGCTAGCCACGAAACCAAAAATACCTACAACAAAATGACAGATGATTTTTAGGGGTGTACTCCATCGTGGCCACCAACTGTCTAGCTCAGGCGTCACACTTTTGGGGCGTTTACGTTTATAGCAAACCGAAACTGGTACGCAAATTGGGTCCCAACTTGGAGCTCTACCAAGACCAAACCATAACCTTGAAGGCTAAAGTCCTGGCCGAACCGCGTCCCACCATTAAATGGTTCAGGAACAACACCCAGTTGGTTGCAAACCGACGCGTTCACATTGACGACGAGGATGGGTTTTACGTGCTTAAAGTGAGAGGAGTAGTGATCCAAGACGCTGGGATCTACACTTTCAGAGCTGAAAACAGTTACGGTGTTGCTGAAGATCAAGTTAGGATTGACGTGAAGAAAGCCCCCACTATTCTAGAAGCTTTCGATGATGCTTTAGCTCTTGAACAGGACGTTTTTCATATTATTCATGCTGTAGAGTTTGCTGTTAGGCTGGAGGCTTTCCCATACCAGAAGTTAAATGGTAGTAATTTAGATACAGCGTTGCCAAATTGTTTTTTCGTTTCCTTTAAAGGTACTTAGACGGGGATGAACTAAGGGAAGACGTTCCAGAATTAACTAGAGTACAAACTGACGACTGTATCAAACTGATTGTAAATGAGCCAACCACTGATTTATCCGGAGAATATTTGTGCAGAATAATCAATGAGTGTGGACAGGCTGAGGCAAGAGCCCGATTAACAGTAAATTGTTCTCCAAGAATATTGGTGCAATTGAACGATGCCACATTGGCTGAAGGTACGGACGTCAAGTTGGAGGTGGTAGTGCGGGGTTTCCCAGCGCCCTACTTTAAATGGTTCCGGAACCACCAGGAGTTGGATCCCGACGAACGCATCCAAATGGGCATGGAGATGTTTGGCAAGAAAAAATACAAAATTTTCTGCCTTGTTTCTGACATTTCGTTTGCCGAAAGGGGAGAGTATGACGTGGAGGTTACCAATTCGTTTGGCAGTGTCAAGAGTAACTGTATGATTAACGTTTTAAGTAAGTACAAGTAAACAGTCACTGTCACTTTCAAAACGTCGTTTATTACAGCAAAACCAGTAATTCTAGAAGCCAAAATGACGGACGCTGTCATCAAAGAGGGGGGAGACATAACCTACACGGTGACCGCGTTCTCCAATCCTTTGCCCAAGGCCACGTGGTTGTGGGAGGGACATCCCATCGATCCCACTCAGAAAAAGGACAGAAACAAACTGATTACGTCACCGAGCGGAACGGAATTTAGGTTAGGTATACGTGCGGCCAAAATGGTGGACGCGGGCGTATACCAGTGCGTTTTAGACAACTGCGTCGGCTCGACTAGGCAACGAACCGCTTTGGCAATCGTGCGCAAAAAAGAAGACGACTAGATTTACTACTTGTTCCTAATTATCGTTCAAAATACCACACACACTTATATTTTGTTTTATTTAAGCCCTTATGTATACATTTTGACGTTTGACAGTAAAACAAGCTCAAACTACGTTATTGTGACGTCAAAAAAGTTCTGCACGCTCCATGGACAGTGAAAACGAATGCGGCTATGGATTATTTGTATTCGGTGGTTTTTTCCGTGGTGACACATGACATTTTCTTCATGTGCGCCTCTCTCAAGGTTTCCACGTTGTTTTTCCTGAATACGTCGGACATGAAGGAGTGAGAAGCTTTTTGGTCTTTGCAATCGGATGAAGTGCGACCCACTAACCAATCTCCGGTTATAGTCTCGCTGCCATCGCACACTCGACATTCCCCTACAAATTTAATCGACTTAAATCACATAACCTAAAAATTAGTCAAAATTAGCCACTAAAACTAATATCAGCCATTTTTTTTTGACTATGACGTCACCATCAACGAGTGACAGGAAGAAAGTGGTACATGAAACGCAAGTAATTAAACTCGATTAGCTTTCTTGTCAGCGTTGAATTGGATTTTATAAATCGCAGCGTCAAATTTCAAGCACTGGCAACGGTGTAATGGTAAAACAAAACAGTATAATGACAGGCGACCGCAGGAAGCCGATTTAATTAACCTCAAAATCATTAATCTTGTTGTTTTTTTATTTGTTTATCATTTAAAAAAGAACAATTCGGGCGTACGTGCAAAACCCCAATGAGACAATGTCCGGGACACAGGTACGGAAAAAACAGTATTGACAAACCTGTGAGAAAATGTTCCACCAGAAGGCCTATCAGGAAATATTAACCAAACAACGACAACATCCAATTACAGTTCGAGTTACAGATACGGAATTTTCCGTAGTGTGTTTCTTTATAAGTAACACAAACTATAAGTAAAAATAATTAAATTGTATGCAGCCTATTTTCTATTTTTTTTTCGAATTTGATTAGCAATAGCAGGATTAGCATCAAACTGCAAACACTGGCAACGTTGTAACAGCCGAAAGACTAATGACAGCCGACAGCAGGAAGCCGGTATAATTATAACCTCAAAATCAGTCATATTTGTGTTTTTTTAGTTGTTTATCATCTAAAAGACAATTCTTTGAGGCTTGTTTGAAGTGTTTAGTGTGCAAAATTTCCAGAATAGGTGAAAATAGTAGACAACGTCCGGGGTACAGGTGTGGAAAAGGAAGAAACCGACGTCTGGAAAAATCCTGAGACTTTTGGAGAAAATTTACAAGTGTCTAGGAAATATTAACCAAAGAACAAGACCGGATTACCACAGGTACAGAATTTTCTGTAGTGTGTTTCTTTATGCGTTAAAATAACCCTATTTTCCATTTTTTTTTGTTCGAATTTGATTAGCAGCAGGATTAGCCAGGTATGTCAAACTGCAAACACTGGCAACGTTGTAACAGCCGAAAGAGTAATGACAGACGACAGCAGGAAGCCGGTATCTAACCTCAAAATCTATTATTTCAGTTATATTTGTTTTTTTATTTGTTTATCATCTAAAAAACAATTCTTTGAGGCTTGTTTGAAGTGTTTAGTGTGCAAAATTTCCAGAAGAGGTGAAAATACTAGACAGGTCCGGGGTACAGGTGTGGAAAAAGAAGAAACAGACGTCTGGAAAAATCCTGTTTTGGCGAAAATTTACAAGTGTCTAGGAAATATTAACCAAAGGTAAAATAACACACTATTAGCTTACTTAGTTTATATGCCATTACTCACCAAGAAACAAAGCGACCCTTCTGCCTTTATAAGCCGTCAAAGAGATAATAATCTGCGCTGATTGTGGAAAGGGTATCTGTGCGGTCACGTTCCAATTATCTTTCCCAATGAAACCATCTTCACTAGGTGGTTCAGTGGGTCGCATCTTCACCACGGGCATTCCGTCCTCTTTCATAATATGAAAGGTCATCCCTCCCGATTCACTGTCCCAATAACCGGCAACGTTGCACAGGGCGCCCTCTTTACTCGAACCGTGCCCTTTTTTGGAGGCTACGATGAGGTTCTGCACGTCCTCCAGCACTTTATTGAGCTCGTTCGATTCGCTGGTAGATTTTAGACGATCGTTGATCAAACTGTCCACTACGGTTTCTTCAGTTTTCGATTCTTCCTGACGATTTTCGGCTTTTCGTTCGTTTTCGTTGTGATGTTTGACACCGCCCCTGCCTAGAATAGCCCTTCCTGAACTGGTTTCTTGTAGGTCATCTTCAGTGTGTCTCTGTGCCTGTAATATATAAAACTTTTTTTAAACTAAAATGGGAGTGGTTGTCTGGAACAGTGACCACTTTTTTTTTTAATTTGGTTCAAATTTGACGTCACTGTATAGGTTGAGGAGTCTCGAGTGGCCACTGTTCCAGACTTGAACTCAACCTACAACACGTGGGTGACATTGTTCTCAAGGGCAATCGGTATGATTAAAGGGACAACGGTGAAATTATCGCCCAAATTTGACTCCGTCAACAATTGTTCTTCGAGTTTATTTAAGGGCACCACGTCTCCGTCTTTAATGGCGTACATATCGTTATGGTCTTGCCTTTTTCTCCTTTTCGGCTCTTTCAACTCCTCGATGAACGCTTGCAGCTCCGGACTTAACGGATTTCGTTTTATGTACTCTCTGGTGCGTCTAGCGATTTCCCTTCTAGCCGATTCCCATAGTTTGGCGTTTTTCCGGGCCGGATTCGTGGTTTCGCAGGCTAAAATCAGGGACAGCACGAATAAGATCTGAACGAGGCTTGACATGAGACTTGACAGTATAATCAGTCAGTATACAGGGTTGTCAATCAGAAGAATGAACAAAGCAAATGTTGGTGCACCTCTAAGTGTAATTAATTCAGTCCAAAAATAACTGTTCAATGATTATAGAAGCATTGATTCTCGATCGTATAGCGTATGTAGCGCGTACCCAGAATAGATCCAAAGTTATGGATGTGGATGCAAAAAGTGCCGCCGACTAGTCCTCGTCCGTAAACTTCATCGAATGGTTTTATGTTTAGTTTTTTTTCAGTTGTTTAACGCGTTTAATTAACCGAGTGTAATTAGGTTTGTAGTTAAGTGGCGAATGATTAAAAATAACCCTCAAAATCAACAACATGTGTGCGTTTCTCGAAATATGCAAACATTGATGTGTCGTATGCAAAGCGTTATTTCATTGCCAAGTCTGAAAACATATTACACACATATTCTGTAACCTTAAAAATTTTGAGTACGCTTTTTCTATATATTACAACAATGAATCTGGCACAAGACCAATTAATTGATATTTTAATCCGTTTGATTGACTTGACACTCTTTATTTAGATCAATGCAATTTTAACCATAACCTGCTCATCAAATTAGCACAATTTGTAATTCTACACCCTGAAATTCCAGGTCACTAATGTGTGTAATTACTTTTTAGGTACTAAAATGAGTTATGGCCTCACTTTACAAGGAAACGACTAACGTAAGTAGCACAAAAAAACGGGTTTAACAACCATTTTTTAATCAGTTGACTTTTCCCACAGTACACGATTAAATTGCATAAGTTTTTCCGGAAAAAACGGGCCTATTCAAGGAATCGACCGTAGAGAGAACGAAATATCAATGTTTTTTACTTTACGCCATCCAGTATGTAGTAGTTTTTTAATCCGCTTGCGCACAAGCTTATTCAATGCAACGCTTCTTCTTAACAAACCCATGAACATTAACAAACAAGAGCTTGTAATTTTTGTAGATACCTGGAGAAATCCTGGTGGCCTGGCAGGACTACCGAGCCAATGGCAGCGACGAGTTGGATTTACAGGAAGGCGACCAAGTCGAGTTGATCGAAATTAATGATCCTGCTTTGTCTGCCAAGTAAGTTGTTAAGAGTAAACAAATGTTTGTGTAAGTTTGACATTTGAAATGACATTTTTCAGGCGGATGAAGCTGGATCCGGACCTGGACAAAGTGACAGGATCCAGCGAGCTTTTAGATACCAGTGCAGCGCGTCACAAACTTTCGGTGAAGCCCCGGCGTACCCACGTCAGTTCTAGACATTCCCCCACCAGGTTAAACGTCAACGCTCGGTAAGCCATTTATTACAGGATTTTTCCTGGAAAGTTCCCAGTACGGCCCTGGTTTTCAGGTTTAATTAAGTACCTTCATCAGTGAAAATTTCAGTTCCGTAACTGCTCAAATACCCAAATTATGGCCCAAATTGTGTTTCTAGTTAGTTGAGTAGGTTTTCTGCAATTATCTGTTTGGTTTTGCCAGTTTAACGAGATTCAGGATTTTTTTCTGGAAACTTTTCAGTACGGCCCTTGCTTTGTGGTTCAATTAAGTACTTTCAGTGAAAATTTCAGGTCCGTAACTGCCCAAATACCCAAATTATGACCCAAATTGTGTTTCTAGTTAGTTGAGTAGGTTTTCTGCAATTATCTGTTTGGTTTTGCCAGTTTAACGAGTTTCAGGATTTTTTTCTGAGTTCAATTAAGTACAGGATTTTTTTGTGTTTCTGGAAACTTTTTGGTTTTGCCAGTTTAACAGTACTTTTCAGCGGCCCTTGCTTTGTGGTTCAATTAAGTACTTTCAGTGAAAATTTCAGGTCCGTAACTGCCCAAATACCCAAATTATGGCTCAAATTGTGTTTCAAATTGTGTTTCTAGTTTGAGTAGGTTTTCTACAGTTTGGTTTTGCCAGTTTAACGAGTTTCAGGATTTTTTTCTGGAAACTTTTCAGTACGGCCCTTGCTTTGTGGTTCAATTAAGTACTTTCAGTGAAAATTTCAGTGCTAGTTAGTTAAGTAGGTTTTCTGCAATTATCTGTTTGGTTTTGCCAGTTTAACGAGTTTCAGGATTTTTTTCTGGAAACTTTCCAGTACTGCCCTTGCTTTGTGGTTCAATTAAGTACTTTCAGTGAAAATTTCAGGTCCGTAACTGCCCAAATACCTAAATTCTGGCTCAAATTGTGTTTCATGTGAATTGAGTGGGTTTTTTGACATTTTCTGCTTGGTAATTCCAGTTTAACGAGTTTCAGAGTTTTTTTCTGAAAACTTTTCAGTACGGCCCTTGCTTTGTGGTTCAATTAAGTACCTTCAGTGAAAATTTCAGGTCCGTAACTGCCCAAATACCCAAATTATGGCTTAAATTGTGTTGAGTGGGTTATTTGCCATTTTGGGTATTAAGCTACCACTAATGATAAGTCAACTTGCTGCTTTTTTTTGACCAATCACAAACAAGAAAACATCATTTTGACAGGTGGTTAGTGCGTGAAGTGAGCGGCAAAAAGAAAGAAGGATGGGTGCCGTGCAGAATCCTCCAAACGGCCGACGATCCCACGATGACCAGTTCGGGATTACCGGGAGACGCGGCCTTCAGAAGACAGTAAGTTACGGTTAACTTGACGTTAGTAAAACGCCGTGTTAAACGTTCGTTTAACCTACAGGGCTGTGGTTAAAGAACTGGTGGAGACCGAACAGGAGTTTGTCCGCGATTTGGACTACGTGGTGCAGAACTATTTGATCCCGACCGAATCCGGCAAAACGCCGAAAGTTATTAAGGACAATTTCGACGTTTTGTTCGGGAATTTAAAGGAAATTGCCGAGTTTCACCGCACGTGAGTGCCCCGTCACGTGACTGAGTCACTCAACTCCTATTCAATGATTTTTTCCAGAGTATTAATGGACGGGGTGAAGTATTACGCGAACGAACCCACGCTTCTCGGAAAAGCGTTTCTGAGGTTAGAACGAGATTTCGATAATCACGTGAACTATTGCAGGGACGAGCACCGAGCTCAGGAGTTTCTGGACACTTCTGATCAAGCTTTCAATTATTTTACGGTAAGTTTTCTGATTAAAAGGTGGAGAAACTAGTTATTCAGTCAGTCAACTAGAGATGGCGCTATACGTACAGTATTTTGAGTGAAAATTGTATTGTTCAGTGAGTTTAAATTCATAAACAATTCTTAGAAGATGTACAACACTTTCAGAGGCTTCTGGCAATTTTTAGACGGTTTTTAGAAGCTCTTGACAATTTAAAACAATTTCTAGAAGGTTTGCAGTATCTAGAGAGCTCTCGCAGTTTAAAACACTTCTGGAAGGTTCTGGCGGTTTTTAGAAGATTGTCAGTTGCCACATAATTTTTTAGACACTCTCTAATTCAATCAATAACTCTGTATTGGAGATTTAAGATAATGCAAGGAGACATAAAAGAGCTGAAATGAATGTAGGTTTCCTTTCGTTTTGATACTTTATGGAGCAACCAGAGTGTGACATCACAATGACGTAGTTTGACAACACCGTAATTTAACCAACTGTCAAATTACGTCATCCTGACGTCACAATCACGTTGTTTGCACCATAAAGGGTAAGAACATGCCTCTGGCAATTTAAGACAGTTCTAGAGGACTCTGAAACTTTTCAGAAAGTTCTCAGTAACATTTGGAGGTCTTTGGCACATTCAAAATGATCCTAGAGGCCTCTGGCAATTTAATATAGTTGTCAAAGACTCTGGTACTTTTCAGAAAGTTCTGAATAATCATTTAGAGGTCTCTCGTACTTGTAATATGTATATTCAACAAAAAGGGTGTATAGTTAACGCCCTTATTCTCCGGTTATTCTTATGATAGGACATTCCTATACAGGGTGTCACGAAGATGACGTTGAATTTTACGATTATATTGGAATTTATCATCCGTATTAGCAATATCAACCGGAGATCTAAAAATACAACTGCAAAGGCTGCTTGCGTAAAATTCCTCCCACTCGCTCCACAAAAACAAGTTTATTTTTAATGATTCCGTTACAATTTTTCTGTATTTTTTTGCTCAATCTTCTTGCATTCTCCGTTCGTATAACTAGCTAAGGTCACGTTAACCAGGTTAACTGAACTGGTCGAATTCCAGCCGCAAAGCTGTTGCGGCACAGCTTTAGGGGCGCTTTTAGCATGTTTTTTTTTTGGGTGGAAAAATTAAACAAAACAGTTCAGGGAATCCAAACAATCCCATTACGTACTAGGGACATTCAAAACCGACGGCATATCCGGGCGTCGCGAAATCGCCATGCCTTTTTTTAGAATGGGCGTCGCGACGCCGCTGATGTTCAGTCGAGTGCCGTCCGTCGTGTGTGTGCACCTCCGTCTTATTTCAACCTGGATTTAACCCCGACCAACAGGTAGGAACCCTCTCCTACGTCACTGCGAGGCCCTAAAGTCATTTTTGTGACCTCACCGGCGCAAACGGTTACGTAATTATAATGCGCCGGCGTCCTTTGATTGTTCGCCACCCTGTACACAGTTATTATTTATTTCAAAAAACAACAGTACATTTTATGTTTTATATTTTTATTAAATCATTCAAACTGTGACACAGAAGTCTCTAGAGTTATTTTGAAAGTGCCAGAAGCCTCTACAAGTGTCTTAAACATTCTTAGAGTTCTTTTTAATTGCTAGAGGCTTTTAGGACAATTTAGAAAACGCCAGAGATGTCTAAATGATACTGAGAACCTTATAAAAACCAGAATCAGGGAGATGGGACCGAAGTAATAATATAAATACAGTTTGTTCTTACCCTTTATGGTGCAAACAACGCGAGTGTGACGTCAGGATGACGTAATTTGACAGTTGATTAGGTTACGGTTTTGTCAAATTACGTCATTGTGACGTCATATTCTGGTTGCTCCATAAAGTGTCAAAACGACCACGAACTTGACACCCTGTATAATATTATGTTATTGCTTTCCTTCAACTGTTTTTATGACTGTGATACCCTATTATTAGTCCATACATTTTGTTGGCTTATTTAATAACAAATAGCAAAGTTTTGCTGGATTTGTTTTCTAATTGAGTGTTTGACCTGGAAATTGGATTATTTCAGTGTTACACCAGCCAAATTACATTAACATATTGCCAGAAGTTGGTTCTTTTTTACAGTTGATTGCAGTTTGGAGGCCAAATTATTCCAGTAGTTTTTTTGGACTCAAATCAAACTACATTGCTAATAAACTTTGAAATGGCGCCACTCTGTCAGTCTTCCTCCTCTCTCTGAAAATCAGCAAAACTCGTAAACTGTCCTCCCCTGTACATGATGTAGATTTCGGACAAAGGTTTTTAATACTGTTTATGCTGTGTTCGACAAACAGCAGGCGGTGCCAAATTCCTGTTCTATTATACGGAGATACGTTCCAGATTCTAGTTAACAAATAATTAATTTAATATAAATGCCTGTGCAAGTTCACGTTTAGTTCAATAAACCTTTACCTCCTATATAGGTACCATTTCAATGGGACAAAAATATTTCAGCTATTTTTGTAATGAGCCGTCATTTTCCAACTGATGTTGATTAAACAACATTTCTCCAGGCTAAATGTAACAGACGTTGAAAAGAATAATTATACGGGTTATTTATATTTTGGCAAGTGGTACGGACATCAAAATTCGCTCCGGTTGATAATGCGAATTCAAAGCATTTCGGCACCGGTTACGTAATTATTATTTTTTTTGTTTTTGCAGGAGTTGTCACAACGTTTGGGTGACGACAAAAGCATCTCCGAACACTTGAAACTTCCGATTCAACGCATAAACGACTATCAACTTCTTCTAAAGGTAAGTGGCGTGCTAAGTCTACTTGTGATTGGTCAAGAAAAACAAATGTCAACTGTCACATATTTCTCTTATGATCTAACACAGATGTGGTTCGCACTTGAAACAGTTGGTTGTCACCTTGATTCTCGCACATCGATTGCTTACATTAGAAATGTGTGTCAAGATGCAACAAAGCTCCTAAATGTAAATTTTTCACGAAAACCTAGGTCGTCTTTATTTAAACTGTCTCTGTGCTTTAGAAGGGTGAGAAATGCATACTCTCAAACCTCCCGATCGTAATACAGACAGAGATAGAAGAAAAAGAGTTAATAGACGTGCTGACATTGGCTGAGGTGGGCGAGAGTCGAATCATGAAGTGGGTCAACATTTCGCTATTTTCGTCTCGCTCTAAATATACACACTTTTAATGAATATTCTCGTGCGAAATTCGAAAAGCGATAGTTTCAACGTTAAAGCAAAATTTCTTTGTTTTAAATCTAAAATCTAATCTAATTGTTGCCACCCTGTGACCTGTACACTGTCATTTTTTACGGTTATAACGTCAAAATTCGCAGTAGTATGGAAGTCGACAATTGCATTTACTATTTAGGGGTTTTAGCTCTAATTTTTATGGTGATTTTCCTGTTCCGACGCGTATTTTAGCCTTATGTGTTGCATCTTCAACGGTTTGCACAACTTTATCACCAGCGGTCCCACACTCTGCCTGATCGAAACCTTGTTGGTGGCTGTGCTGATTTACCAATTATGCGTTGTTCTTAGTCGTAGAATTAGTTGAAAACTGTTTTGCAGGAGTTGGTAAGGTACAGCGCGTGTCTTGGCGAGAACAACGCCGATCTTCAAAAGGCCCTCGAGTTGATGCTAAGCGTCCCTCATAGGGCTCAAGACGACAAGTTTACATCGAGCATCGAAGGGTATAAGGGCAGCGTCCATAAGCTAGGACGGTTGCTAGCCCACGATAGGTTTAGTGTCACTTTTGGTGACGTCACAAAGGAGCGTTACCTATTTCTCTTCAAGGCTCGCGTGCTTATTTGCAAGGTTCGACGCATATCGGAGGACCGATCCATATTTCAGCTTAAAGATATCATCAGGGTAAGTTTTGCCCCTATAAGATTACTTTAAGATTATCAAAAATTCTGATTACAGCTACCTCAAGTCGAAGTCAAAGACCACCCAGAAAGCGAGCACGAGTTTGAGCTAGTCGACAAAGTTGGTGGACAATCTTTGATTCTTAAGGCTCAACGGGACCGTATTAAAACCGTTTGGTTGCGGGAAATACGCGAATACGCCAAGGATCACGGTGAAAACGAAGAAAGCAACAGCGACGAGGTAGCATCACCCCCAGCAACCCCCAAAACCGACCAGTCCAGCTTCGAAGAAGCCAAGCCCCAGCCCAAACTTGCTGGTGAGTTGTACAGAGGGTGTCTCATTATAAACCTTCCCTCTCCTTTAACTTTGTTGTTTTTGAGGTTGAAAGTTGTAGAATTTGTTCTAAAAATTTGAAAGCAACTTACTTGAATTATACAGGATGTCCCAAAAAGGTGTGACAGACCAAACTTATGTTTAATATCTGTAATACTTTTCTCAAAAAATAAGAAAAAGTACATTTTTTAAACAACCCTGTGATCGTTAATTCAAAACCAATCAGTTGCGTAGCACTCTGTTTAAACGTCAATAACTCGGTTATTTGACAAGTGACAGGGAAAATGATTAGAAATAAAATTGTAGAGGACATTCCGAAAAAATACCATAAATCCAATCAGTTGCGCAGCACTCAGTTTAAACGTCAATAACTCGGTTATTTGACAAGTGACAGTGAAAGTGATTAGAAATAAAATTGTAGAGGACATTCCGAGGTTTCCAAAAATACCATTAAATCAGGTGATCGAGTTCACCGTTTAGCCGCTAGAGGGCGTCAAAGTTGACGGTTAATTCAAAACCAGACAGCTGCACAGCACTCAGTTTAAACGTCAATAACTCGGTTATTTGACAAGTGACAGTGAAAGTGATTAGAAATAAAATTGTAGAGGACATTCCGAGGTTTCCAAAAATACCATTAAATCAAGTAATTAGAATTAATAGAAATCATGCCGACTGGATTACCAAAGCAATCGATTTTGATCGATTGAATAGAATGGTGGCCATTTTCAGCATTTACGGTCTTTTTTTTTTTTATTTAGGTTTGGTTTTGAAAATAGTGATAATAATAATTTTCTTTTGTCTTTTCTCAATTAAACTCAATTAACCAGGACCGTTTATAATGAGACACCCTGTACCAACCTAACAAGGAATAAAATCCTAACTATTTTTATGTAGGTGTCAAGAAAACTGCACAACAAGACAATTTAGTATCCGAGCTTAAGCTTGCCGTAAAGAAGAAATCTACTGAAACCACTTTGATCGAGAAGAAACAAGCCTTTACTCTAGGTACTCCCGATTAACAGTGACGTTGTTCACACTAATCACGTCAACGCTTCCAGGTTCAACAAGCACAACAACCGACCTAGTGCAATCGGACACTTTAAAGCAGATTTTAACCCCTGAGTCTGAAGCGATCGAACCTTCCGACTATCATTTAAAACGAATCGAAGCAGTCGAGCCTCTTCGTCACGTCCACGACCCTCGAAGAAGCTCTTCGAGTTCTTCAAGCGATCGAACTTTGGTGCCAGAAGTTTCGGCTCAACAGGAAGAAGTTGATGAAGGTGAGAGTGTTGGTTTAAACTCCTGACAATGTACTAACAGTTTTTTTTTTGTGAAAAACTAGCTCAGTTAAGGAAACTAAAAGCTGTCGAACCTTTGACCCAAATCAACAGACGTCGAGTACCGGAAGAGAAAGTTCCTTACCGTCCTAAACCGTCACCGGAACAAGTACCAGGAAGCGCTTTAAGCAAGCTTTATAGCATCGAATCGCTAGGAAGTAGCGATACAGTTCTGACCGATTTTAAAATCGGAGTCGAGTTTAATGTTGAAGTTTCAGACGATATGAGCAAAAGATACACATCGTCGACTCGAGGTTAGGATTTTTGTTGAGTTTTCTCCTGACTGTTTACTAACCGTATTAAGCTCTAAAGCGCCTGCTTACTAACCACACTTTTACACTTCACGTACATAGAGACGCAATGTGAGCTTAAAAGCTTCAAAAAAAGCGCAATTAAGGTTTTTGTGACAACAAAGTTACGTCCACAGACCCGGGAGGGTACGAGTCATCCTACAGTCGCCGTACAGCTCAATCGTACTCAAGTGAGGGTGGAGACGTCCCCTCCAAGTACAGCAGCGAATCTACAACTAAATACAGTTCCACCGACCCTTTAGGGTCTAAATACGACACTCTAACCAGCTCAAAATATGATACCGGTTCCAAGTATGACACTTCTAAGTACGACACAACCTCCAAGTACGACTTGGGTTCCAAATATGACACGTTAAAGTATGAACCATCCAAGTACAGTTCGATTCTATCTTCGCCTTACGTTAAAGACGACGATGATGATTACACCTCCAGCTACTCCAGGAAACCACCGTTAAGAAGCTCCGCTCTAGGGGATGATAACGGTGACGGTTATTCCTACTCCAGGAAACTTCGTGTCAGTGACGACGACACTACACCCTACTCGAAAAAGTACTCAACCAGCAAAAGCATCACCGAGGGTGAACCTGGTGAAGGTTATTACAGCAGACGTTCGATAAGGGGCACCTTGGAGACTGAAGGCGACAACGATCATTATACAATCAGGAAATCGATTAGAGGCACTGTGGAGGGCTTAGAACCCTCTGATACTACCGATTACACCTCGAAAAGAACCCTGGGAGTGGATTTAGGCTCAAAATACAATCGTAGATCCGTATCGGCTGAAGGAAGCGAATCAAGCAGATACAGCATTCGTTCAGCATCAGGAGGCAAACCGAACGAAGACACTGAAGAACTCATTAATCGCTACACGAAAAAACGCAACACTGCAGATGAAGAAGAAGACGTGTACGCAAAATTCTCCAGGAAGTACTCGAGGACGGAGTCCGCGGACAAATCTGCCGAGGAGGAGGTGCCCAGGTACTCACGCAGGGTGTCTAGGAAGGAATCGATAGAACCCAAAAATCCGGAAGATGATCCCTACGAGCGGTACGCGAGGAAGTACCTGAGAAACCAGGAGGCGCACGAGGAGAAGTCAATATCGAAACGAAGCGCCGAAGAGGAGGAAGGCCAGTATTCCAAATACTCGAGCAAGTATTTGAGGGCTGAGTCTAGTGATCGTTCGCAGAAAATTGACGAGGGTAAGTGTTAGCCCACATGAAAAAATTGGTTCTAGAACATTTCAGACACTTACAGACAATGCACGTAAGGTTTTTTTTACTGTCACTGTCTTGTAATTGTGATTCCCTTCTTTGGAGCGTTCTCTGTGACTTTTGACAGTTAAATAATGTCACAGAGCATTTCTTTGCCATTTACTGTAGTAGGGGCCGGTATTTCCATCTGCTAATAAACTTCCTTGTAAATATACTATGCCCGTTTGCACAAAAATATCATTAGGTAATACTTTACTAGGGTTTACTTAATATTTAAAAGATTCTTCTTCTGCATCGTGTTAGAACCGAATTAGTGGCTAATTTATAAATTTAAAAATATAATTAATAATTAATTTAATTAAATAATAATTCTAATTCCATTTGTATTTAGTATTTTAGATTTGAAAGCTGTAAGTACTCTAAAATGTAATGAAACTTATAACTGAGTTAAATTATGCCAGCTATCAGTGTCAAACAAATAATAGCCTCTGGCAACAGAAAATGTTTTCTAGAGGCTTCTGGCAGCTTCAAAGCACTTTTAAAAGGGTTCAGAGGGCTCTGGCAACTTAAGATGGCTTCCAGAGGCATCTGGCAACTTTAAAACAGTCTTAAAGGAGTTTAGAGACTTTCTGGCAATTCAAGATGGCTTCCAGAGGCCTCTGGCAACTGAAAATGTCTTCTAGAGGCTTCTGGCAGCTTCAAAGCACTTTTAAAAGGGTTCAGAGGCCTCTGGCAACTTAAGATGGCTTCCAGAGGCATCTGGCAACTTTAAAACAATCTTAAAAGAGTTTAGAGACTTTCTGGCAATTCAAGATGGCTTCCAGAGGCCTCTGGCAACTCAAAATGTCTTCTAGAGGCTTCTGGCAGCTTCAAAGCACTTTTAAAAGGGTTCAGAGGCCTCTGGCAACTTAAGATGGCTTCCAGAGGCATCTGGCAGCTTAAAATAATCTTAAAAGAGTTTAGAGACTTTCTGGCAATTCAAGATGGCTTCCAGAGGCCTCTGGCAACTCAAAATGTGCACTTTTAAAAGGGTTCAGAGGCCTCTGGCAACTTAAGCAAAACAGTCTGAAAGGAGTTTTTTCCAAAAAGCACTTTTAAAAGGGTTCAGTCTTAAAAGAGTTTAGAGACTTTCTGGCAATTCAAGATGGCTTCCAGAGGCCTCTGGCAACTCAAAATGTCTTCTAGAGGCTTCTGGCAGCTTCAAAGCACTTTTAAAAGGGTTCAGAGGCCTCTGGCAATTCAAGATGGCTTCCAGAGGCCTCTGACAACTTAAAATGTCTTCTAGAGGCTTCTGGCAGCTTCAAAACAGTCTTAAAAGAGAGTTTAAATACCTTCGATATCACCTTGTATTTCCGTTATTTCTGGCACGCAAAATGTCAGAACTGTCATTTGTCATTTGGATTTTTGACAGTTTGCTTTGCCTACTTATGTGATCTATAGAGGTATTGTAACGTGTTTTACACCGCTCTCTTTCAAGAAAGAGAGTTTAAATACCTTCGATATCACCTTGTATTTCCGTTATTTAAAAGAGGAAAATTCTGAAAAAATTTAACCTTATTTGACCTAAACCCACTTGACATGCACGCAAAATGTCAGAACTGTCATTTGTCATTTGGATTTTTGACAGTTTGCTTTGCCTACTTAGTTAGTGTGATCTATAGAGGTATTGTAACGTGTTTTACCCTTTATTTTTGTTATTTGAGGGAAAAAAAAACTATTTCAGATTTACTTTTGTAGGAACGCCATTTTGTTTAACTAACTCTCAAATATGACCAATAAAAATTGTGAAAAAAATTGAAGTTGGCCTACTATATCAAGGCCATACCAGGCCAGAAAATCAAGGCTGTAACCATCAAATTTTCATAAATATTATAGAAATTTTTCAGAATTTTAATCCACCATATAAGGCGATGGAAATACCGATCATATGTGTATCATATTATTCAGTTACTTAATTCTTTAGAAGAATCTTCAGTGAAAAAATCGTTGGAATCCACATTGAACGGCAAAGGGACCAAGTCGGAACTGTACGAATCCAAGGAACAAAAAACTGAATCGTACAGTAAACAATCCAGGACCGAGTCCCGGCTAGAAGAGACCAAAAAAAGCGAAACGTCGGAAACTAAGGTAACCGAAACAGCTATGGCCGAACAGCACACCGCTTCGCTCGTAACCGAAACCGCTCGTAAAGTGTCGTTCTCGTCTACCACCGCCGAGACCGCTTCCACAGCTACCAGAAGAAAATCTTCTGTAGCTGAATTAACCGCATTGCTTGCTAGAAGAGCTTCCGGCGTTCAAACTTTAAGCGAAAGCGCTGAAGCAAAAACGCACGTTTTAATGTACTCGGGTGCTGATTTGCAGAGCAAATCGCGCACTAGCAGCGAATCCTTGTCCGCCACCATGAGAGCGAGCAGGGAGAAATCCGCTGAGGACAAACTGGAAGAGATCGAGGGGGGTAACCGTCCACATTTCATCAAAACAATCAGAGGAACCAGTATTGAACGTAAGTTTTTTTCACGTAAACTGTCCTGGCTTCAGTGTAAATCTTTTGCACCTTCTCTCTCTCTGACTTTTAATCTTCATTTTCGGACTAATAAAACTAGCCGGTGAAAGCGCCTTTTTCGAGGTGTTGCTTAGAAATAAGCCGACCGATTTCAAGTGGTTGAAAGACAGCAAACCGCTGAACGAGGACGGGAGCATGTCGGGACGTATCCAAACCACCGTGGACGAAAAGGGGCAACAGTATAAATTGGTGCTTAAACAGGTGACGGAGGAGGATGGCGGTATTTACACCGCCATCGCGCAGAATGACAAGTCGAACGCGGCCTGTTCCGCGCAGCTGGTGGTACACGAACGTTAGTAGGCTGTGCTTTTTTTCTACATGTTGGTGTTACTTATGTGTCCGCTCCATTCAATGTTGCCAGGTTTACCGTTTTTGTTGTTCTTCTACCGTTCTCCAGTTTTTTTTTGTATGTAATCTACCGTTTTTAATTACGTTATTGCCATTATGTGTCGGTTGTGAAACTTTTCATATACTTTTTCAGTTTATTGAATAAGGATTCTAAAAATGCGCTTAAAACAGTCATTTTCTTACTCCAAATTATTCTCTTAAACACTACTCACGTATTCAGAATTCAGACAACGTCACTATTGTCAGAATTGTCAAAATTTTACTAGAATTTGCAAGAATTACATTTTAACACAGTTTTCGAAACAAGACGATTTTCTGAGATTTATGACAGTTATTTTGACAATTGTCACTTCATAGTTTAGCTAAATAGTCTTCTGAAATCACGTGACAACTGTCACTAACGTCAAAACTGTCAAACCATGCTTGTTGCCTCAAGTTGCAAAAATCAGGATTTAAAAACGTATTCTTGCAGTATTCGATTTAAAGAGTGTTTTTTGAGTTTTATGATTTTTGACAATGGTCACGTGACTGTCTAGCTAAATTATCCTTTAACACCACGTCACTAATGTCAAAACTTAAAAAACAATTATTAATGAAAAAATAAAAAAAATTTATAGCAAAAATTATTTATTAAAATTTTTGACAACTAAGACACCCTGTATAATAATGTAAAATGTTTTTTGACTGATTTGATTTTGACTTGGCAACACTGGCTCTATTTGTTATAAAAAGTCCCCTCAAAACCCCCCCCCCCCCCAGGGAATTTGAACGTGTTTAACCCTTTTTTTTTGTATTATTGGTAACCAAATTGATTTCTTGGAAATTGGCTTACTAAATTACTTATTCCTACAGTATTATTCTAGTTTTTGAATAATTTATTTGGGTTGAGTTAGGTAACCGCAAACTGTACCAAAATTGGCTAACAACCCTGTCCTTCCCACCCTCAAAGCGTGGTTTAAACATGTTTAAAACACCAGAACGTTTTTGTAGTATCCACCGAGGAACGTGAAGAAAGAGCAAAAAGCGACCATCCCGAGTTCCTGGTGTCCATGAAGGACGCCGAACTCCTGGAGGACACCTATCTCAGATTCATGGTTAAAGTGGTGGGGGAACCCAACCCGGAAATCAGTTTGTACGTATTTTGTACTGTTCCGGTGATAGTTTGACTGTTTAGGTTAGTTTCAAGGATGGAAAAAAAATCTCCGACTCGGATAAACGTATGCAAATCATCCGGGAACATTCAGACAAGGGCTTCTACGAGTTAGTCATTCCCGAGGTGAAAAAAACTGACGCGGGGGTGTACAAGTGCGTTGCCACCAACAAGTTTGGGGAGGCATCTTCAGAGGCTACAGTGACTGTGACAGGTATACTATACTATCTTTAAGAGTTGAAGCAATTTTAAAGCGGTTTTCAGACAACAAGGAAATCTTCGAGGAAATGCCCGAAGGGGAAATTTTACCACCCGGAGAGAAACCGGATTTCCATTGGAAGAAAGATGGGGCTCCATTCCAACCAGACGAACGATTCAAAGTTCTAATGGGTGACGATGAGGATTCTCTGGCTTTAGTCTTCCAGCACGTCAAACCTGATGACGTGGGGCTCTACACTTGCGTAGCGCAAACCTCCAGAGGTCATATCAGTTGCAGCGCTGAGCTTACTGTACACGGAACCGTCAATCAACTTTTCAGGTACCTTTTGTTGTGCGGTTAAAGCGTGAAGTAACCTTTCCGGTTGTTAGGGAACCAGAGAAACCGCAACTAATAATTGACAAACGTGAACCGATAGTAACGGCAGGAAACCAGGCAATGCTCGAGCTACAGGTGAAAGGTTACCCCAAGCCCCAGGTTAAATTCGAACTTGACGGCAAACCCATCGAACCAGGCACCAAATACAAGTAAGACTTTAACCGAGTGATTGATTATGTGATGGACAAAATAATCGTTTATCAGATTCTTGTATGAAGACGAGGAGAGTATGTCACTAGTGATTAAAGATGTCAAGAGTGAGGACGCTGGAGTGTACAAAATAACCGCGGAAAACGAAATGGGGATTGACACTGCCGAAATGAAGCTGTCTGTTAGAGGTTAGTTAATCTTTATGAAACTGACCCTAAATAGTTTAAAAGTTCGGGTTAAAAACATATTTTACAGCCACACACTACAAAGAGGAGTATTTTGAGAAAGAGACACACTTTATCACAGTTAACGGTAATTTTAACCACCACTCGATGTTGTCTTTAACTTTCTGTTAACTTCGTAACAGAGCACACTCTTTTCTTAAGTGTCACTCACTACAGGGTGTCCACTAACTTTGAAAATGGTTGGATTTATCCTAATTAGTTTCGATACTCCACAGCCCCGCCCAAGATCAAAAACAAAATGGAGGACGTGTCCGTGCACGCTGATCTGCTACTTAAAATGACTGCTGACATCGAGGGCATCCCCGAACCCAAAGTGCAATTCTACAAAGACGGCAAGGAGATCAAACAAAGTGAACGCGTGAAAATCGTTAAAGAAGGAGAGAAACACACTCTAGTCGTGGAGAAAACCACCCTAACTGACACTGGTAGGTTACATCCATCCTCGTTTTGCATAATTATAACAACTAGAATCCGGATTTTTAGGAAGTTTGCTTTTTGTTTATAATAAAAGCAATTATTTACTTTTTTACGCTAAAACACGTCATTTGACAGATTTTTTGCTTTTTTCTTTTTAATTTAGTTTTTTGTGCTTCTTTGCTGCTATTTTTTGTATGGTTTTGAGATATTGAAGGGCTCTGAGAGGCAAAAACATACTAATTATCTGTTGCAAAATTTGAAACTGTCCAAATAATTTGCAATTGCTCCGTAGTAGTCTAAATTATTTCAAAACACTATGGAAGCTCCAAAATGCTTTGCAAAAGCTTAGAAAACAGCCTAGAAGCTTTTAGAACAGTCTAAAAGCTTCCAAATGCTCTTCATCTAGTCTAGAAGCTCTCAAAACATTTCAAGACAGTCTAAAAGCAGTTCAACAGCTTCCTAAAGTTTCTAGAACCGTTTACAAGCGTTTCAAATGTCCTAAAACAGTCTAGAACCTTCAATGCTTCTAAAGTAGTCTAAAAAGATTTCAAAACACTACAAAAACTCCAAAATGCTTCCAAATCAGTGGGAAGCTTTTCAAAATGGTTTAGAAAAGCTTTAGGAACAGTCTAAAAGATTCCAAATGCTCTTAAACTAGTCTAGAAGAGTCTAAATCATTCCAGAACCTTCAATATGCTCTTTAAACTGTACAAATGGTCTTCAAGCAGTTACAAAAAAAATTGAAAATTTCCAAAACGGTCTAAAATCTTCCGTATGCTTTTAAAGCGGTTTAAAAGCTTCAATTCTAGAACTTGACTTCAAAAAAAGTAAAAAAATCTCTAAAAGAGTGCTTCTTTAGAACTTTTTTAAGGATTTGTATACTTTTTTGTTGAAAATAATTATTTTTTTCACGCATTTTAGTGCTTTTTAATCCGGACTCTAATAACAATTCTTATCACTAGGTTCCTACTCGATTGTGGCCAGTAACGAACTGGCCCAAGTGTCACAATTTTGGAAGGTGGATGTGCACAGCAAACCGAAAATTGTCGAAAAACTGGGACAGGACAAAGTGGTCTCGCAGGGCGAGAATTTGGAATTGAAAGTGAAAATCCAGGCCGAACCGAAACCGGAAGTGAAATGGTACAAAGACGACCAAGAAATCCAGTCGAGCGAGCACTACGTCATCAAGGAGGACGGGGACGTTTATTTGCTACGAATCACCGGAGCTGTGACTACGGACGCGTGCAAATACAAATTCAAAGCCTTGAACATCCACGGTACTGGCGAGGACGAGGTTAGGGTGGACGTGAAGAAGGGCCCCAAGATAATCCAGGGTTTGCGCGACATGACCGTCACCGAACACGATAAAAACGTTTGTCTTGATGTCAAAATGGAGGCGTTCCCCAAACCGGCAGTCAAATGGTGAGAATTTGCTTAAGTAACGCCACTCTGGAGTCGTCTTAACGAGTTTTTTAGGTACTTGGATGAAGTGGAAATTAAAGAAAGCAGAGCGGAATACACTCGCATAGAGTCAGATGACGGTGTCAAACTGGTCATAAAAGAAGTGAGCAGCGAGCTGTCAGGCCAGTACACTTGCAAGCTGAGCAATGAATGCGGAGCAGCTGAAACAAGTGCCAAATTGACAGTTAACTGTACGTTTTCAGCGGTTTTTTGATTTATGCGACTGACTTGAAGTTGTATTGCAGGTGCTCCGAGAATTGTGAAACACCTCAAAGACACATCAGTTGAAGAAGGCGCTGAACTTCATTTGGAGGTTGAAGTGGACGCTTGTCCGCCACCCACCGTAAAGTGGTTGCGAAATGGTCGAGAAGTGTCCACAGACGCCCGCATTAAGATCACTAGAGACAAACAAAGATACGAAACCTTACATTTAGCAGTTAATTTGATCAAGTACGAAGAACAAGGAGAGTACGAGGTGATCGTCACCAATTCCTTAGGAACAGTCAGCAGCAAAAGCTTTGTAACTGTACACAGTAAGTTTTGTTTTTTTTTTAATCAGTAAAATACGATGAAGAGGTAAGTCAGTGACGTCAACTGTTTTTCCCTCCTTTTTGTAATTGTCCTACACAACTATACACAAAACTCTAGAAGTCACACACACTGACGCTATCGAAGAATCTGAACCTCCACCTAAGGCAGTCAAAATAGAGGAAATTATCCAGGAAGTGGAGCCTGAACTCCCCAGGAAACCACTAACCACAGATGAGGATGACGAAGACACTAAACCTAAAAAACAACAAGGTAGGGTAACCTAACCTACACGCATGCACGTGTACGCTTCAGCTTCAAATCACCCTCCATTGTTTCACAAAAACAAACAGGTAAACTAGCCCAGAAAGACGAACGAGAGGAACAACCCTCCAAGTTGAAGGCGACGCCAGAACCAATCGTAGAGGAACCGGCATCTCCGGAAATTCCTAAACGAGGCGTATCGGCAGTGATCGAGGAGGCTGAAGAACACTTTGATGAAGAACACAAACCGACAACACCTCAAATTGAAGAACCCCCTAAACCCGGCCGGGGTAGAACCCTCGAAATACAGGAAATCGAGGACGTGGACAATGATCCACCCAAATCACCGGAGGTCGAAGATGTCCGAATGAAATTTAAAAAACCCCAGCCGGCTGTAACTGAAGTTATTGAGGAGGTGACGCTAAACAAAGCTAAAGTCCCTGAAGAAGCCGAGGCCAGTGTCAAAGTACCAACAAAGGGTAAACCAGCCACATTAGACAGTGCCGAAGACGAAGAAACTGTACGAAAATATGAGATTCAAACTGGGCAAAGCAAACCAGCAGAAAAACCGGACGAGGAAGAGCTACCCAAGGCTAAGAAGGCGCCTGAAGGTATTACACACTAAACCTTTTAAAGTCACTCATCCATTTTATGATATACACGGTGGATTTTTTGTTTTTGATTTAAAACTTTGATAAATATTTCCAGTCCACTCTGTATATGCGTATACGTTTAATGTCTGTAATTAATGTTGGTTTGGTGTGTTTTGGGGGGCAGCTAACGTCACCACAGCTTTAATAATCCAGCTTAAATGGAAGGTAAGTGGTTTTTGGCACGTTCAGGTACGCACTCGTTAATACGTTCACTTAATTTTTAATATTAATAAAGCAAACTAAAAGTAATCAAATACAAATTTTATTGAAATTTACATTTTAATTGCAAAGTCAATAAAATTTGTAGTAAATTTATTAAATTAAATAATTAATATATTACACTCAATTAACACTAACGTGTTGTTTGGGGTTCGTTGGGTCCCAAATAGTGGGAAGCGGCCATTGGGAGCTCTCGGAAAATTTGTATTTTTCACCTTTTTCTGGTTCGCTAACGTCACTTTACCTGTACAGTGTTGCCAGCTTGATGATTACCATTTTTCGGTCACATGATTTGTATTTTACAATTTTAGCTTTCACCACTCTCTGAATCTTATTTAGCACTTCAAGTTATCTTTTTCTAGTCACGTTACCGTTTTTGATTAGTGCCATTGTGCTTTTACAGTGTTTCCAGTAAAAATTGCATTTTTCATGTCACGTGACGTGTATTTTACAATTTCAGCTTTTTCCACTCTGTTTAAACTTCAGTTAGAAACTTTTCACCTTTTTGTGGTCTCGTGATTGTTTTTCACTAACGTCACTTTGCCTTTACAGTGTTACCAGCTTGAGGATTACCATTTTTCGGTCACATGATTTGTATTTTACAATTTTAACTTTCACCATTCTCTGAATGTTATTTAGCACTTCAAGTTATCTTTTTCTAGTCACGTGACTGTTTTCGACTAGTGCCATCGTGTTTTTACAGTGTTTCCAGTAAAAATTGCATTTTTCATGTCACGTGACGTGTATTTTACAATCTCTTGGTACATGGTCAATGTGAGGTTCTAGACGGGTCAGGAGACTTTAAAAGCAGTTAATCCAAGATCGATTTTTGTTATTATTAACAAATTGCGACGTTGCCAATTTTGCAAGAGTAAAAGCAATACAGGTCAATGATTAACGCTCATCAAACGTAAAATCTACAAGGAAATTGCAAATTTTGTATTTCTTATTTCTCCTTTTGTTGATGTAAACTAATAGTGATTGAAAATAGGCAACATCGCATTTTGTTATAGAAAATATTTCAAAACCGGTAAAAATCGTAAAAGTCCATGTTTTTAGCTAAATTTACGATATTTTGTGATATTTTATTGGCTAAAATGGGCTTGGACCCATTGGTGTCGAGCAATTGTTTCTTTGTCCTTTTATCTAAAAATATGGCTTAAAATGGTCCAATTTAAGTAGATTATGGGTTAGGAAACCCAACCAAAATCGTGGGTTGGCTTTTTTGAGGTCCTCTGACAATCCTACAATCTCGCATTAACAAAAACACCGGAAATTTCTGCTCACTGCTAAAATGTAGGGCGAAAATTCAAAAAGTTTTCCTATTTTCCTAAAGCTCTCAATGATCGTTTCCCAACTATTTGGGACCCAAAAAGACTCAAATTTAGAGTAATTGGCAACTTGGTAACCGATAACAAAATGTATGTAAGTGTTAGCAACAGTGTTGTCGTTTTTAAGGCCCTAAAAAATTTGAAAAACAAAAACGACAACACTGCAGAACTCTCCAATCTTAACCGTCCTGATTGTGCTTTAGCTGTGCCTGTAATCTTGGACACCAACATGAAAGACGGTTCAAGACCAGAATCCCTGGACATCACCTACATTGTTAGAGGATTTGCCAATCCTCCTCCACAGGCGGTTTGGACCTTAAACGTACGCTCTTCAATCTTTTTTAAGTTCAGTTGTATCACTATTTGACGCACAGGGTAAAGAAATCAAACCTGACGGACACCTGAGGATGACAGCCAGTCAAAACGGTGAAGAATTCAAGCTCGAAATCCTCAAATTGGAACTGAAAGACGCCGGAGTGTATGAGTGCATCCTGACCAACCCAGTTGGTAGTGTGACACAACGAGCGGTTTTGGAAGTGACTCGTGAGTTTCACTATTGTAATGTAGTAAAAGTATTGAAAGTGTATTTGCAGCCGAGTCTGAGTTACGCAGGCCCAAACTTAAGGAAGGACTCAAAGACCAAACCATCGTAAAAAAGAACGGCGTCACCTTCAAGGCTGTTATAGTAGGAGAGCCGGTGCCTGACGTGAAATGGTTTTTTACTCTCCTTAAGTGATCTTAGTTCCTCCAGTTAATGAGTGATTTTCAGGTTGAAGAACGGCAAACCAATCTCCAATGCAGAGTTTGAGAAGAGCAAAATTGTGCTGGAGACCGAAGATCATGATGTTGATGACGGCCTGAAGGAGTGCACGTTTTCACTTACAATCCCACGCTGTAGGGTGTTAATTTATCATCCAAGGGCATGTTATCATAGGATGATTTTTCAGGTGAAACCTCCAACCAGGGTAAATACACAATCCAGGCCAAAAACAAGTGGGGTGAACTGGAAGACAGCGCCCAGCTGACTATAGTACTGCGGCCGGAAATCGAGGGACCCGAAGACGTCAAAGTAGTACCGGGAGAGGCCACAGAGTTCACCGTAGTGGTGCATGTAAGTTTGTTCAATCACTTTTAAGCCGGTTACGTCACTTGTTACACAGGCCAATCCGGAAGCTCAAGTTTTGTGGACTAGAGACGACAAAGTCATCAAAGCCAGCGACCTTATTTCTATTGTGGAAGATCGCACCAATGAAACCTACAAATTGGTGTTCCACAAGGTTTTACTAGCTGACGAAGGCTACTACAAGGTTATTGCCAAAAATGACTTGGGGGAGAGCAGTTCAGAGGCTCGATTGAAGACCATTAGTAAGTTCAATTCCTACTTGTTTTAGTGTATTTCGTTCATGTAAAAATTGTGACGTTACAGAAGAGGCGGAACCTACAAGTAAGTTACTGTGAACTGAAGGTTTTCGCTTTTTTTTTATTTGATTAGCAAGAAAATACCGTGATTTAATAGCTATTTATGTACCAAGGGCGTTAAGAGAGAACATAATGCCTGTGGCGTGAGGGATAGGTTTTGGTCTGGGCCTTAATTCTTGAAGTCAGAAAACGGAATTCTCAAGTGTTGATAGAATGTGACAGAACAAAACTGACAATGACGGGTTTTTGTCACATTCTTCAGGCCTTTCTCTTGATAACTCGCACCCTGATGGACATTATACTCTCCCTAACGCCTGTGATGCATACAATATTTTATGTTTCACCTAATTCAGCAATTATTTACTGTTTCTGGCGTTGAAAAGTAAGATATTAGCGGTATGTTGTTTAGTGTTTATATCACCTGAATGATGTGTGTCAGTCAGTGAAAATAGCAAAAGCTGGACGAAATTTTAGAGAATTTAAAAGAAAATGCTGCAAACGGTAACGAATACTATATTTTGTTACTAGGCCTAGAAAAAGGTGTAGCATATACTAGTTTTTTTGTATAGATTTGGAATGTTTTGACCGGAAAACCTCATTTCTCGGCCAGTTTTAAATACGAAAAATGTAAATTCTATATTTATGACCTTTTGTGGTGCAAACAACGTGAACGTGACGTCACGATGACGTAATTTGACAGTTGGTTGTTGGATTGTTTTGTCAAATTACGTCATTGTGACGTCACATTTTGTTTGCTCCATAAAGCCTTAACGCGAACAAGCTAAACTCATTTCAACTCTTTTGCGGATCTTTAATTAAATCAGGCTTGTTTAAAAAACCACCTTATTTAAAAAAAATAGTTTAGGTAGGTTTTTAGAAAGTTTTTAGTGGCATTTAGAGACCGTTGGCACTTGGCTCTCGGAGCTTCTGGCTTTTGGGAAAGATTCACTCGTAGAAGGCTCTGGAACTTTTCAGAAAGTTCTTAGTAGCGTTTAGAGGTCTTTGGCGTATTCAAAACAGTCCTAGAGGTCTCGGTACTTTTTAGAAGGTTGTCAGTGGCATTCAGTGACCTGTGGCACTTTCAAAATGGCTCTAGAGGCTTCAGGCAATTTAAAACAATTCTTGAAAAAGTTTAAGACACTTGTAGACCTCTGAACACTATATTCTACACCGTTTCCAAGATATTATTTCTTCATAATGTTTAGGTGAAACATAAACTGCCTTAGTGTTTTTTTTTGCAAAATATCGCTTTATTAAGTGTAATATAATAATTGTCATGGCACTATGCTTCAGTGTTATATTTTTATAACTTTACACTCTCAGTAAAAAACAATTTTTTAGCGGAAAGACCCAAATTTATTACCGGTTTAACTGACGACCAAATCGAAGATGGTGGTGAGTTTTCGGTAATGGTACGTGCCGATGGTTTACCCAAACCGGAAATCAAATGGTATCTGAACGGAAAAGAGATCGTGGAGGATGCCAACCATAAAATCGTCACTTCGAGTGACGCGCAAGTCACCAGCACCCTCGCCGTCACCAATTACAATGCAAAGGACGCCGGCAGTGTAAGTGAGTGTGCGTAATTGAGGAGCTGTTCTGATCTCCTGATTTTTCCAGTACAAAGCTGTGGCAGTTAATGTGGTGGGGGAGGCCGAAACTACGGGACGTATCACCATGATTCAAACCCCGCCCACTCTATCCAAGAAGCTGGACAGGAATTTGGACGTAAACGAAGGGGAACCTTTAGAGTTGAGAGCCAAGATTGGTGGAAGCCCCAAACCAACGGTAGGTGGTTTATGGTGATTGACGCATTGTTTAGAGTGCTTTTTTTGCAGGTTCTTTGGTACAAAGACGGAGAACCGATTTCCCCAGACGATGACCGTGTTCGAACTACATTGTTGCCAGACGGTACAGTCAAGCTGAGCATCGACCAATGCAAAGCTTCGGACAGTGGCGCCTACAAATTGGTGGTAAAAAATCCAAATGGGGAAACGGCCACTTTATGCGCAGTAGCAGTTGCACGTGAGTACTTTTGGTATCGCGCCTACATTGTCAAGAAATACTACGACGACTGATTGGTCCAGTTTGTGTTTTGATTAGTAAATTGCTTTAGTTGGCTTTGCTTTGTTGTTTTATTTGCTTTTTAACCTCGTCTACGCGAGAAGACGCTGCTAGCGGCTACATTGTCTAACTAAAAAATTGTTTAATTAAAATTGGTTTGACAATGTAGCTGAATAACTGAACAGGTACGTTCCGAAACAGCCTCTTCTTGAATTAAACCATACCTTTTTTTCCCCATTGATTTACAGCCAAACAACGCAGACCCAAATTCCTGAAATGCTTCAAGGACCAAAAAGTACCAATAGGCAAGGAAATGCGCCTGGAAGCCAAAGTAGAGGCTTATCCACCTCCAGAAATCAAATGGTTCAAGGACGGAGTCCCGGTCAGGCCTTCATCCAATGTACATTTCGAAACCCACCCAGATGGACGGGTAGCCTTGGTCGTTGATATTATGAAACCCGAAAATGCTGGACATTACGAACTTAAGGTTGGTAGAGTTGGCAAATGCGCACGTGTGAACTAACAGTAAATGTCGTTTTCAATTAAGTGCCTATTTTTGCTAAAATTGTTTATTTCACATGTTTGAATTAAAAAGCTGTTTGATACAATCTGAAATCAGGGTGTTTTTACCCTTTAGGGTGCAAACAACGGGACTGTGACAGTCAGGATGACGTAATTTGACAGTTGTGCTTTTGGACAGTTACGGTTTTGTTAAACTAATTACGTCAATCTTGGGTGTTTTTAGGTCAAACAACGGGAATGTGACGTCAGGATGACGTAATTTGACAGTTGGTTCAGTTACGGTTTTGTTAAACTACGTCATTGTGAGGTCACACTCTGGTTGCTCCATAAAGTGTCAAAACGAACGAAACCTACACTCATTTCAGCTGTTTTGTGTGTCTCAAAACCTGCTATTATTAATACATGGTATATAACACGAAATTGGTGCAGGTTACAAATAAACTGGGAGAAGCGGTTGGAGATGCTCTCATTACCACCGAAAGAAAACCTACCAGACCGCAATTTGTACAGTCCTTATTCCCTCAAACTGTAGTGGAGGGTTTCCCCGTTAAATTGGAGGTGAAAGCCGAAGGTTTTCCCGCCCCCAAAATCACTTGGACTAGAAACGGTGCCGAAATCATCTCCGATAATAAACACGTAAAAATCATCGACAATCCAGATGGTAAGACGCGTCAAAATTAATGTTGAATCGTAGTATTTATGGAAATTGATACAGGCACCTCGGCGCTAGTGATTGACGCGTGCAATCAAATGAGAGACGCCCTCACCTACAAGGCAGTGGCCACGAATTCAGCCGGAGAGGCAGAAACTGCCGCACCTCTAACCGTACAATCCTCCAGCAAACCGGACGAACCTGAAGAACGTCCGATGTTTTTGCACAAATTAAAGGACGTGTCAGTGGACGAAGGTCAACCATTGATCCTAGAAGCACCTTTTACTGGTAATCCCATTCCTACTGTTCGGTGGACTAAAAATGGCGTCCCGATCGAACCTTCCGATCGCGTATTAATGACTTGCGACGGACGAAGGGTAACTTCCCACAACGTTTCACCTGAATTGAGATTTCAGTTATGACTTTTAGGTGGGTTTGAGAATCGACAGGGCCGGTCCGGCCGATGCCGGAGTTTACGGAGTTACAATCACCAATCCTCTAGGTGAAGAGTCGAGTGAGGGCAAGGCCACAGTGAGAAAAGTGTTTCAACCTCCAGCGTTCACTCAACGATTCACCGATCTTCAACAGGTCAGTCGTGTTAATTTTATTATTAGTTGCTCAACTATTATTGTTATCAGATGCCGAACAGAGATGCCAAGTTTCCGTGTAGGGTGACTGGGGTACCGCAGCCGGAAGTGACCTGGACCAAAGACGGGGAACCACTGCGCGAAACTGACAAGTACCACATAAAGAGGGACGGCGATTTGTGCTGTTTGTACGTCCAGAACTGTCAACCGGAAGATGCGGGAGTCTACAGAGCCACGGCCACCAATCCAGAAGGACAAGCCGTGTGCACGGCTACTTTGGAGGTTGTCAAGGAAATGTAAGACACTTTCTCGTTGTAGTAATAACAATCAGATTGGTTTTACTTGTTTTGGTCAGTTTTGTCGCCATTTTGTTTTTAAGCACTTTGGGCTACAAATCCGTAAAAAGAACCACCCTGTAGCTCATCAACTAACCGAGTTATGGTTAATCAAAGTTGATCAACTTTTTTGGAAATTTACCGTTTTGGTAACTTTTGTCGCCATTTTGTTTTTAAGCACTTTTTCCTAGGACAGTGATTGGCGCTTACAAGGTGGTCAAATAAAGACTCTTTGGGCTACAAATCCGTAAAAAGGACCACCCTGTAACTCATCAAATAACCGAGTTATGGTTAATCAAAGTTGATTAACTTTTTTGGAAATTTACCGTTTTGGTAACTTTTGTCGCCATTTTGTTTTTAACCACTTTTTCCTGGGACAGGGATTGGCGTTTACAGGGTGGTCAAAAGAACACTCTTTGGGCTACAAATCCGTAAAAAGGACCACCCTGTAACTCATCAAATAACCGAGTTACAGGGTAATCAAAGTGGATATGTTTTCTTACTTTTGACGCCATTTAGTTTTTGACGTTTAATGACAGTTTTATTATTGCCTGACAGCTGTCTAAAGTCATTAAACAGTCCCGTAAAACTGTAAAATGTCAAATAGTCGCGTCTCTTTGATGAATCACGCCGGAAACTATTATTCGCCACTCTGCGAAGTTAAATTTGACAATTGTGACGTTAAATGACAGTTCAAGACGTTAAATTTGACAGTCGTGACACTATACAGTGTGGCTCATACTTGTTATCACTATTGAAACTCATTGAGCAGTGTGAGATGAAACTATCAAATGCAGAACAATAATTGTATTTACACTTCAATAGATCTTCAAATTTTACATTTGTGTGACACTTTGATATGTTTCTTACGTCACCTGACAGCTGTCAACTGTCATTCATGCCAGTCATTATGGACACGTGATGTTAATTAAGAAACGTTCAAAAACAAACTAGTAAAGTGACTGTAATTTAATACTTTTCTTTGTTTGCACACGTTCTACTAGCCACCCTGCATGGTCTTATTGGTCATGGGGTTGCTTTAAAAATTATGTAACATTTGGAAAGCTGCTGCCATAACTTTTGCTTTGTAATTCGTCTTTTTCGGATAAATCAATATTTCTTGAGACATGGGACGTTAATTGAGAAATGCTCAAAAACGTCCCGAGATATTGACCTGAAAAAGGCATTCGCGTGTTAAAACAAAACCAAAAACAATTATTGGTCAATTGAGGACTACTTTCTACTACTCTTTGTGGTCTAAATAACTCCTCTTTAAATTGTTTGCTATTTAAAATAATATTCTTGGTCTATTTTCCTAGTAAAGTCCAACAAAAAATCGAACCACCCACTTTCCTGAAACGTATCGGAGACACGGAACTGTATAAGGGAATGACGGCGAAATTTACGGCTTGCGCTACTGGTATCCCAGAACCAGAGGTGGAGTGGTACCATAACGACGAGAAAATCTTCCCGTCGAAGAGAATCCGCATGGACAAGGACACCGCCGGACTTCTAAGGCTCAGTATCCTGGGGGTGGATCAGGACGATTTAGGGAAATACTCTTGCAAAATTTTCAACGACCACGGCAGCGATATTTGCCATGCCACCCTTAAGTTTGATGAAGGTTTGATAACTTCGAATTGGTTTGGTTTGGTTTTACATTTGTGATGGTTTTTAGGGCTGGAGGCGAAACCAAAACGACCGATGACAGACCAGTATACTGAGTTTGACAAGTACAAAAGAACTGGTGCTCCCGTGCCTTTGTCTGACCCCCCAATCATTTCCCAAATGACTGACAGGTTTGTCCAACTTACTTTTGAAACTTCTGGTAATTTTACGGTTGATATTTATCCAGGCACTGCACGTTATCCTGGAAGCCTTCAATCCCTTCAGGACCTAGAGAACCTGTAACCTACCAGCTGGAAATGTGCGAATTACCTAACGGAGACTGGTTCACCGTACGTACTGGCATTAGAAGTTGCACCTGTGGGGTGCGCAACTTGGAACCGTTCCGCGATTACAAATTCCGCATCAGGGTGGAGAACAAATTTGGCGTTAGCGATCCTTCTCCTTTCGCCCTCACTCATCGTCAGAAACTCGAGCCGGAACTGCCCAAGTTCCGGCCGTATTTGCCGCCCGAAATCGATTTTCGTCCAGAAACCTCCCCCTACTTCCCTAAAGACTTTGACATTGACAGACCGCCTCACGGTGGCATGGCCCAAGCTCCAATTTTCCTCAGACAGGAACACCCAACTCAATACGGGGTCAAGGACCAGAACACCAATTTGTTTTGGTTCGTTTACGGTTATCCCAAACCGAAAGTTAGTTTCTACTTTAATGATGAGCTCATTGAATCTGGTGGAAGGTTTGATTGGAGTTACACTAGAAACGGTCAGGCTACCTTGTTTATTAACAAGTAAGTATACTATACAGGGTGATGATATATTAGAAGTTTTCGCTAAAATTTGGTTGGGTCCAAACTCTTCATCCTGTTTCTAATCCTAATTTTGAATTAATACTTTCCTTGCACAGTTTCTTAGATATTTCATAAAAATGGAGGATTTGTCAGCAAAACTTTAATTAAACTCTGAAGTCTTGAATGGTTTGCTGATGTGCCCTTTTGTCCTCAGTTACATGGTTGAAAAACCCAGAGAGAGAGAGAGAAAATGAGAAAAACCTACATGGTGGTCAATATTTACTTTTTAGTCAGACAGATAGAAAAACTGTCAAAAGTTCGTTTTTTTAAATGGATTCTTCGTTATTTCATGGTTTGTAGTAACAGAACATCTGACTGAGGACCAAAGGTTACATAACCAAACCTTTCAGAACTTAATTAATGTTTAGACTACCGTTTTGCTGAGAAATCCACTATTTTTATAAAATATCTAAGAAACGGTGCAAAAAAATTTCCAAACTTTGTCTTTTCAGTGACTGCTGGGTTTTGGTTCAGTACGTCCCTGTTACTGGACTGTCATTAACGATTTTTTTTCCTGCATACTGTCAGTGACTGGGGGTATTAACAACCAAAAATTCAGGACCGTACTTTGTCTGGTTTAAGTGGCAGAAATTTCCAAACTTTGTCTTTTCAGTGACTGCTGGTTTTGGTTCAGTACGTCCCTGTTACTGGACTGTCATTAACGATTTTTTTTCCTGCATACTGTCAGTGACTGGGGGGTATTAACAACTAAAAATTCAGGACCGTACTTTGTCTGGTTTAAGTGGCAGAAATTTTCAAACTTTGTCTTTTCAGTGACTGCTGGGTTTTGGTTCAGTACGTCCCTGTTACTGGACTGTCATTAACGATTTTTTTTTCCTGCATACTGTCAGTGACTCGGGGGTATTAACAACTAAAAATTCAGGACCGTACTTTGTCTGGTTTAAGTGGCAGAAATTTCCAAACTTTGTCTTTTCAGTGACTGCTGGGTTTTGGTTCAGTACGTCCCTGTTACTGGACTGTCATTAACGATTTTTTTTCCTGCATACTGTCAGTGACTCGGGGGTATTAACAACTAAAAATTCAGGACCGTACTTTGTCTGGTTTAAGTGGCAGAAATTTCCAAACTTTGTCTTTTCAGTGACTGCTGGGTTTTGGTTCAGTACGTCCCTGTTACTGGACTGTCATTAACGATTTTTTTTCCTGCATACTGTCAGTGACTCGGGGGTATTAACAACTAAAAATCAGGACCGTACTTTGTCTGGTTTAAGTGGCAGAAATTTCCAAACTTTGTCTTTTCAGTGACTGCTGGGTTTTGGTTCAGTACGTTCCTGTTACTGGACTGTCATTAACGATTTTTTTTCCTGCATACTGTCAGTGACTGGGGGGTATTAACAACTAAAAATTCAGGACCGTACTTTGTCTGGTTTAAGTGGCAGAAATTTCCAAACTTTGTCTTTTCAGTGACTGCTGGGTTTTGGTTCAGTACGTCCCTGTTACTGGACTGTCATTAACGATTTTTTTTCCTGCATACTGTCAGTGACTCGGGGGTATTAACAACTAAAAATCAGGACCGTACTTTGTCTGGTTTAAGTGACAGAAATTTTCAAACTTTGTCTTTTCTCCTGCATAGGGAAGTATTAACATTAATTACTAGCCTTCTTGCGAGGAATTCAAAAATGAGATTAGAAACAGGGTGTTCCATTTGAAAATGAAAAGTTGTTGATCTGGCAACACCGCAAAGTCCAAAATATTTTATTAGATAGAAAGTATTGAGTCGTTCTCTAGATACTTCTAATATCATCACCCTGTAGTTTGTTTGAGTGAGGCAACATTTTTAATCATAAATATTCTAGAATGTTGGACAGAGACGTGGGTTGGTATGAGTGTGTGGCAAGAAACGAACACGGTGAAGCGAGACAAAGAGTACGTCTCGAAATAGCGGAAGCCCCTTACTTTATCCAGAGGCCGGACATTGAGTACGGCTTAGTACGAGGCCGCATTCAGTTCGTAGCTCGAGTGGTGGGAGTACCGTACCCTGAGTTAAAATGGTACCGAGACTGGAAACCTTTGGCGTCGTCCAGTCGCATTAAAATCACGTTCCGCGAACCAGACACCACAATTTTAACGATCAACGATGTGATTTACAAAGACGAAGGGCTGTACTCGGTGTCCGCTCGTAATGTGGCAGGTACCGCTTCTGCCAGCGCCATGTTGTACGTGGAGGACGACGACAGGGAGTTTGGAATCAGAACGTACACAAACATTTCACCAATCAGACCTCACAAACGTCCAATCGCAGATTACTACGATCTTGGGGACGAATTGGGTAGAGGCACTCAGGGTGTCACCTATCATGCTGTAGAGAGAGTTAATGGTAAAGTTGGTAATATTTCGTGGACGAACTGTTATTTTGATTATCTAAATAGGTCGCAATTGGGCAGCCAAGATAATGCACGGCAGAGGCGATTTAAGACCGTTCATGTACAACGAATTCGACGTTTTGAATCAGCTGAGGCACAAAAAACTGATTGCGCTGCATGACGCTTTCGAAACTGACGACACTCTGGGGCTGATTTTGGAACTAGGAGCTGGAGGCGAGCTGGTGCCCGACTATTTGCTCAAAACCGACTATTATACAGAGAGTGATATCGCCGGATTTATCCGACAGCTGCTTCAGGGCCTGGAATATATGCACGGGCGTGGTTACGCCCATATGGGACTCAATGTAAGTTTTTCACTTCAACGTGACAGTTTTCGTTTACTATCCGGGTGTTACTCTAGAGTAAGTCAGCAGTTGCCAAATCCACGGCTCGTATCACATGACTTTACCACTCTATAACCCAAAAACTCAAATTTGCCTTAACTTAAAATGTATTAACATATTGTCTGCAAGGTTTTCTTGTTCTTTTCAAGTCGGAACAAAAATTCCATTTTATACTTTGATGAAGCTACTTTTGACATTAGATTGGCCATTAAGGACGTGCTTGTGTGTCTGCTCAGCTGTCACAACTGTCAAACCAAAACCCATAGAAACGATAATTGTCTTTATTTGCTATTGACAGTTTTAGACGTTTGATTGGTGGTTTAGGGTGTAATCAGCTGCCAGAACTGTCAAACCACGAACGATGGAGATGTTAAAAACACTTTTTTCCTAAACTTTCTTTGGACACTTGCTAAAACTGTCACGACTGTCAAAACTGTCAAACAAGGGTTCATGAAGTGGTTAAGTGCACTTTTTGTCTTGACTTTAATTGAAAAGTTAATGAAATCAAAAAAATACACTTTACACCTCCATGAAGCTAATTTTAACAGTTTTGATGTTAGATTGGGGATTTAGGGCGTTTCTACCAGATCACACAATTGTCAAACAAAAACCCATGGAGATATTAAGTCTATTAACCTCTTCTAGACTCCTTATAAAATCTGCTGAAACCAAAAAAATGCACTTTACACCTCCATGAAGCTAATTTTAACAGTTTTGATGTTATAGTGGCAATTTTAGTGTGGTTAGGCGTCTACCCAGCTGTCACAACTGTCACAACTGTCAAACAAAGACTCCCCATTAAGGTGTTAAGTGCATTCGTTTGACAAATTACTAAAACCACATAATTGATTTATTTATACATTCACGTTGCTACTTTTGACAGTTTTGACGTTCGTTAAATCAATTTGGATACCGTTGCTTGCTACTAAATGTTTGGAACAAATCATTCATTTTATTATTCAAAGTTTTTCTCAAATTTAAACATTGTGAGGTTGATTTTAGTGCAATTTTATTTGGACTCACTGTATAATTTTGATTTTGCTGTTTTTTTTTAGTTGGGTGACTTGTTGATCGCCCATCCAGGTGGTGATGACCTGAAAATCACCGATTTTGGCTTGTCCAGACAAGTGAGCATGGCACACTTGTACCCATTGATGTACGGAGTGCCTGAGTACGTGAGTCCCGAGTGCGCCAATAACGAGGGAGTGGGCTTCGGTCACGATTTGTGGAGCGTGGGCATCATCACTCACATTCTACTATCAGGACGATCACCATTCAGGGGTGCCAACGATCGTGAAACCCTCACAAGGTATTTTAATTTAAAAAAAAATTGATTGGCACTAGTTAAGAGTGATTTGGTTGCGCAGAATCAGAGAAGGAACTTGGTCGTTCGACGATGAGTGGTGGAGTAGAATCAGCGCCGAAGGTCGCGATTTCGTTACCAAACTTTTAGTCTACCATCCTGATGGTAGGATGGACGTGCGCGCTGCTTTGAAACACCCGTGGCTGGAAAGGTGCGACAGGAGGTACCAGGATGAGTTCCAGATCAGCAGCCGATACCTCAGAGACTACTGGACTTTATACAGGTACCCCAAAAAACCTTCACCAAAGCAGATTTAATAGAGGAATTGCAGGGAGTGGTACGACAACGCATCGTGCAGAAACTGGTTTAGGCGTAGGCCGCTCGAGGGCGCTTTCACCCACCCATCTAAAATGGTGTATCCACCAGGGGAAGTGTACACGCCCCGTCCGTCTCCACCCAGAGGGGAGAAAACTCCAAGGACTCGAACGTGGGAGGATCAGTTACCCACCCGATCGCCGCTCAACTACGAAATTGGCGCTTTTAAGTCGGAGAGCCAGTAAGTTTGGGTTTTTGCAAAGCGACCAGGAGGGAACGAAGAATGTGACATTTTCAGCTACCAAAATGGCCCGGACACTTACTTGCTGCAGCTCAGAGACGTTGATTTTCCGGTACGTCTGCGCGAATACATGAAAGTTGCCGTAAACCGCACCCCTGGTTCTTCCTACATTATGTCAGACGACAACGGATATGATTGGAGCGTAAGTTTGCTTGTGGGAATCATTTTGACAGGTGTCACGTGACTGTCTATGTTAATGGTGTTCGAGTTTTATGTGACAGTGGTTACAAACATCAAAACTGTCAACATTCACCCAATCGGAGCATGAATCTGTCAAAAGTAGTTAACTCGCAGTGTTCGAAATAAGACGTATTTTTTATCGGTTCCTAACAACTAGTTTGACAGCTGTCACGTGACTATCTAAGGAAATAGTGTGCCAGTATCACGTGACAACTGCCACTAACCTCAAAACTGACATGGGTTTGCCCAGTTTGAACGTGAAGTTGCAAAAATCACAGTATCAAACAGTTTTCTTTTACCTATTCCATCCCAGTCGTGGTTTTTAGCTTCTCGGTCAGTATTATGACAGTTGTCACATCATTGTCTAATTAAATAGTGTATCAGTATCACGTGATTGCTGTCAAAGACGTCAAAGTTTGCTAAACCAAAACATAAAGCTGCAAATTTCAAAGTTTAGTATTTTTTCTATTTACTGTTCGAAACAAGACGTGTTTTATAGCTTCTTGATCCATAATTTGACAGTTGACAGGTCACTTTCTAAAGAAGTGGCGCTTTAGTGTCACGTGACAACTGCCAGAAACGTCAAAACTGAAGAGAAACTGAAGGAATGGTCATAAAGCTCTAAAAATTGTATCAAAAAGATTTTTTGAAGTATTCGAATCAAGTCGTGGTTTTTAGCTTTTCGGTCATTTTTTTGCCAGTTGTCACGTGACTGTCTAATTAAATAGTGTTCCAGTATCACGTGACCACTGCCAGAAACGTAAAAACTAGCAAAAATGTTTGGTTTTTCTACAATACGGTAAATTTGCTGATTTTTCGAGACAGACTCCAATAATCCGAGAGCGTCGTAGATTCACGGACATAATGGACGAGGAAATTGACGACGAAAGAAAAGCACGAATCAACCGATACGGTACAAACGACACTCCGTACATTAGAAGGTTGAAACGTGAACTGGGCTCCCGTTTGGACACCTACGTGGAAGCCGAAGCCTTTTTGGAGAGCAAACAAGACGGCAGAGGGCCCTTCTTCCGGGAAAAACCCCAAATGACCGCCATGATGGAAGGAAAAGACCTGGAACTGACCTGTTTGGCCGTCGGGGAACCCACACCGATCGTACAGTGGTTCAAGTAGGTCTTTTTCCCCGTTAGTGGTTTTGGTTGAGTTGAGATTTTTCCAACTAGAAACGACTCGATCGTGGCCGAGTCGCATCGCATCAAAATCTTCACCGACGCCGAGGGTCGTTCGCATTATCGCCTCACTCCGGCCCTGGCTTTCGATCAAGGCATGTACAAAGTGGTGGCCAGGAACAAGATTGGTCAGACCATTGCCCGTACCAGAATCGTACTGGGTTTGGTACCGGACGAACCGGATAGTCCTGAAGCTAGCCAAGTATCCGACACTGAAGTGTTGCTACAGTGGAGACAGCCCAAACATGACGGCAATTCCCCCGTAATTTGTTACAGGTAATGTCAATTTGGCAACACTGGGAAAAATTTAGTCAGAAGCTAGAAAAACTGTCAGTTATTTATTAAGTAAATGTTTTACTTTGCCAGGAAAATTTGACGGGTCAAATACCGGTAAATTACACATACACCGCTTTTCTCCCTGACTGTACCAAGTTTTGTAGTATTTTTTCGGGTTAATGGATAGGAAATTTAATGAGGATTCCAAAAATGTGCTTAGAACTGTCATTTTTCCACTCCAAGTAGGTTTTACAGGCGATTTTGTCTCTGACTGTTCCTTCAAACTATGTTTTTGTCAGTTCAAACTTTGACACTACTTTTCTGCACGACTGTACCAAATTTTGTAGTGTTTTTCCAGGTTAATGGATAGGAAATTTAATGAGGATTCCAAAAATGTGCTTAGAACTGTCATTTTTCCACTCCAAGTGGGTTTGACAAGCCAATTTGTTCCTGACTGTCAAACTGTGCTGAAAAGTTGCCAAAATCAGGATTTAGAAATATTTTTTTTGCATTATTCGATACAATACATCACTACTTAACACTGATTTAGTATTACCAATAACCAAGCATCACATCATACTACGATTTTAGGCTGGAATACAAACTGTCTGACGATATGGAGTGGGTCAAAAAAGCGGACAACATCGACCACGAATTTTATTTGGTGACCGGTCTGGAAGCGAACCAGCCTTATATCTTTAGATTGGCAGCTCGGAATGCGATTGGTTGGAGCGATCCTGGGGTACCAACGGCCCCCGTTCTGACCAAATCCCCCGGTAGCGAGAAAATCCAACTAAGCAAAGCGATGGCGCATCTCCAAGCGATTACGGACAGCGGACGCGAGGTCGAGGAGGAGAAACCGTTCAAAAACAATTATCAGGTGGAAACCGAGCCTGTGGAATGGGAACACTCCAGCATTCAGGAGCATTACAACTTTATATCAGAATTGTCGAGAGGTGGTATTTTAAACGATCAAAAATTTGGTTTTAAAATGCTTTTTTCGCGACTTTCTAGGGCAATTTAGTACGGTTCTGAAGGCCGTGGACAAAAGAGACGACAAAGTTGTAGTGGCTAAAATTTTGGAGATGGCCAATCAGAAGCAAAAGGATGACGTGGAGGGTGAATTTGCTGCTTTGCGATCGTTACGGCACGAACGCATTGCTGGATTGCTGGCTGCCTACCATTCAGGGGAAAAAGCAGTGTTTATCCTGGAGAAACTACAGGGTGCCGATGTTTTGACTTATTTGGCCAGCAAACACGAATATACCGAACAAACTGTGGCCACTATTATCAGTCAGGTAATTTTACTCGCAACACTTATTTATTACAGTCCGGATTTTTAGGAATTTTGGGCAGTTTAAAAGCTTCCAAAAGTATCTAGAACCGTGTACAACGTTTCAAAAATGCTTCCAAACGCTCCTAAAGTAGTCTAAAAATGTTTTAAAAAACCACAGAAACTCCAAAATGCTTCTAAAACAGTCGGAAGTCTTTAAAAACAATCTGGAAGCTTCCAAATGCTTTTGGAACAGTCCAAAAGACTTCAAATACCCGTCAACTAGTCTGGAAGCTCTCAAAAGATATCAAAACAGCATATATCTAACTAGTCTAGTCTTCTTATTTGAAACACCACCAGAAAGCTCCAAAATGCTTCTAGAGGGCGTCAAAGTTGGCAGTCGGAAGTTTCAGGTTCTAAAAAAATGCAATGGAATGCAAGTTTTACCTTCTATACACTTTTTTGGTAAGCTTCCTAAATGCTTTTCAGAGTAACAGTTTTTTTTTTTTCCAAAAGAATAGTACAAAAATGACGTCAAAATGTCATTTTGCCCCACGCCCTAAAGTGTCAAAATTGACATAATTTCAAGGTCATCTCCGAAACGGTGCCAGTTGGAGCAAAATGGACGTCAGATTTGTGTTCCCCAGGTTCAAATTAGTTAAAAAAATCACTTTGATTGAGGAAAATCCAAAATGGTCGCCGTTAGTATAGACCCAAGAAATCCCTAATTTAGATTAAATTTTCGTGCGCTTTTCCAGAAAATCGTCCATAACTCGCTTATTTGAAACACCCTGTATAAAACCACCGTATAACAAAAGAAAGCTAATGAACGGGGCTATCACGTGACGTTGAGCGGGCACGGCTAAGTTGCCCCGTTTAGCCGCTAAAGTTATAAAAGTATATTAATTTATTAAAGTGCCTTGGAGTTTCAGCTTTAGTAATTTTATCCACAGATAATGTACTTTATGGAATTGCCTTTGAATCTGAACTACATTTGACGGTTTCTTATTCTGAATTACGCTTAACTGAACTACATTTGGAAATGCCTCTAAAGCCGTACAGGTGGCTGTTTTGAGGAAAATACTTTTGCTTTTTAAGCGCTTTTTTTCACAATTTCCGTGCTTTTTAATCCGGACTGTACTTAATAATCATTTTTTGACCAAACTTTTGCAGGTTCTCGATGGTATACAATACTTGCACTGGCGTGGCTTGTGCCATTTGGACTTGCAACCAGACAACGTGGTAATGGCCAGTTTGCGTTCCGTCCAGGTGAAACTAGTGGATTTAGGTTCGGCGCACAGAGTAACCAAATTGGGTACTAAAGTACCTGTCGTAGGCCACCAGGACTACGTCGGTACGACTTTCCTTAGTAAACTGTGGCAACTATTTTGTACTAACTTATTTGACAGCTCCGGAGATTTTGGCCGAGGAACCGGCGTTCCCGCAAACCGACATTTGGTCGGTCGGTGTCCTGGCTTATGTAATGTTGTCCGGAACGGTTCCGTTCCGCGGCAAAGACGCAAACGAGTCCAGACAGAACACGTTGTTCGTTCGGTACCGGTTCGAACACTTGTACCAAGAAGTGTCGCAAGAAGCCACCCGATTCATTATGTTACTGTTTAAACGGCAACCAAAGTACGTTCTTAACCTAAAAATTTAAACCGAAATTAATTTTTTTGCTCTGTTTTCAGTCACAGACCTTCACCGGATGAATGTCACGAGAATAGGTGGCTTTTGCCCACGGACTATATGATTAAAAAACGTGAAAGAAACGTCTTCTTAGGTCACAGAATTAAGGCAAGTCTCTTTAATAGTCCCTATTTAACCAAAGAGTCTGAAGCCCTCTAGCGGTCAAACTGTTCCATGTATCAATCAATGTTGTCATATCATTACAAAGCTCGTTTCATTAGCTATCCATCGACATATAAAAGTTTATACCTTGTCAATCAAATAAGGTAGTTTTTTAAGTTTAAACGAGACAGTGCATGAAAATTTGACAGAAAAGTTTGGTCAACTTTGAAGCCCTCTAGCGGTCAAACTGTTCAACCAATCAATCAATGTTGTCATATCGTTGGAAAGCCCGTTTCATTAGCCATCCATCGACATATAAAAGTCCATACCTTGTTAGTCAAATAAGGCAGTTTTGAAGGTTTAAACGAAACGTGTATTCATCATGTAAAGGGCTAGCAGCAGTGACGTAATAATTGTCGTTCCTTGTCTATTAGTTGTGAATTGATCAAGACAGAATTTTAACGTCATTCACCGGGAATCTAGAAGGCTCAAGCTGACATAAGTGAATTTCAATCTGACGTCACCATTTATTGCGTCACTGCCACTTGCCTGTTTAGATAAAAAAAGATAGAACTATACTAAAAGCATATCTGGTTGCCTAATAAAAAAATATACATGGTCCAGGGAAAACATGTTTAGTGGTAGATTATCATTTTTTATTTTTGCAGGAGTACTCAGAAGAGTATCACTCACAAAAAGAGGAACTAACCAAACAGACTGCAAGTGAACTTGGAGGCAAAGCCTTATTCAGGTCTCACAGTATACAAGATGAACTCTCAACAGCATCCTAGATAGGACACTATTTACTAATTATCACCATTAATATTTTAGGTACTTTTATTGTTATTTTGTATATAAACTAAACTGAAGTTTGAGCTTGGTTACACGTTGCTGATCTTTTATTTGTTTACAGAATTTTTTGGAGTTTTGTTGTTTAAAAATATTCAATAAAGAGATATTTAAGTTTTCAATTTTGCTTGTGCCACAACCGCCCGAACGTGTTTAGAGATCGTTTCTAAGGGATTTTTCTTGAAAGTATCATTGTTTATTAGAGCCTTGAAGGTTTTCACTCCTTGCACCAGTTGCTTCTTTCTTTTTTTCGCCTTGGCTATCCCTCTAGACTTTTTTGGTTCCTCTGGTGTATATTTGACGTTTGTCCGATTTTTCAACAGCGACTCTAAGGATGGTAAAGCATCCCTCAAGGGATTTACATCACCAATTATAGGGGTTTTGCGTCGTTTCTTTTCCGCTTTCTGTTCTCTCTTTATACGACCGAGCACGTCGATTTTCTTCATAAATCGTTCTCTTCGCAGCTTTAGTTTGTCTTTCTTAGGTAAGGGCTGGGTTTTAATGGTGGATTTTTGGGATTTAACGCTCCTGGTGTCGTCTGACAGTTGGGTTTTTAGGGCTGCAACGTCAATGTTGATACCTGCAAACAGGTTGTCACTCGGTACAGTAATAGGTAAATGGGGGTGGTTTTCTTTAGCTGGAACGTCCTGGTTTTGGGTGGATTCATTTTTTAAGGTGGCGTGGTACTTTTCACGCAAGCGTCGTACTTTTCCCATAGTCTATAAGAACGGTTTTTAATAAATACCACAAAACTCACTTAAAAAATTAGAAGTGCTTACCTTAAAATACACTTTAAGAACCCTATTTTTCAATAAAAAAAACCTTGAATACACACTACACAGCTTTTTAAAAATAGGTTAGGTAAGTAACATAACCCAACTTTAGCATGTAAATAAAAATAAACACAACAAACAAAATTATCTCTGATAGATGGCGCAACTTGTGTCACGTGACATTGTGTTTCGCTTACTGTTTGTTGTCACATGATCAGCACTCTTTTAGAAAAAAAGGGATAAAACCAAAACAAAAATTCATGTTATTTCCTATTTCCTAGTTTCTAGGGCACACTAGAGGCACTTTTTTTCGATCCACAAATTCGGATCCAAACGCGTTATGATCTAAAAATCACATGACACCATACCGAACCAAACAAACCGAAAGAAAATGGCTCCAGGTACTCAGGGGGACAAAAAGACGTATTTTGGCGAAAGTATTAACCTGAGTTTTAAGCTGTAGCTTTTAGTATAGACCATCTTATTTTATCAGAATGAACTAACAGTTAAAATGAGATCACTCACCTCGCGGTCCTCTTCAAATTCAGAATCTCAGCGGAAGTATGCGATTGCAAAAATTCGCAAAAACGACGGGTACTTAACCGAACTCGTAATCGTACGCAACACTGCCGCTTATTGGCAAATTATCGCGACTACTATAAAGTTTTTTTGCACGAAAAACCTCTTTTTCCGAAGAAAAACAAATTTCCACAATACAAACTGTCACCATTATTTTCGCCATATTGGAAATTTTGACAAGCGCCTTCTAGTTGCCAAAAATGTCAATAATTTTGACAGTTGACATTGGTTTTGTGTTTATTCTAATATTAAAAAAAACACCTTTGTTATTCCCCTGTATTCTACAACTAGTCCGTGTAGCCAGATCGTAAAATTAAGGCAAGAAAGAAGAACCAGGATTTAGGATTGTTTTTAACCAAATAGAAGCAAGTGGGGTAAGTTTGTTTGTTGTTAGTTATCATTTCCCATCAGAAGTTGCTATACAGAAATAAAACACTACTTATAGTCTTAATGTATTTATTTATAACAAAATTAAACCATCCTCCTGAGGAGTTCATTAATTTTGTCTTCTCTGTTACCAAAGTCACCACCTTCCACATAATGGTTGGCCTTCTTGCGCCATCCTCCAGTTGGGGTGTTCAGCTACAAAAACACCCCAAATTCAATATCACATAAAGAAATTATTATTACAGCACACTCATAATCAAAAAATGTATCATTGTTGAAATACCACAAAATTAATTAAACTAATAAAAATGTGGCAATCATGCAATGACAGAAACTCTTTAACCAACAGTTATTAACATGTCACTTATCAAGAAAAAAAAGATAACATGCAGATCAAGTTGGTCGAATTAAAAGCAAAAAGTGTAGGAAAACTAACCTTAAAAGGCCACAAGAAGTTAGAGGCATATTGGAAGTTGGAGCCCACAGTGAAGATTTCATGGATCAAGTCCTCAACACAAATGATTCCAGACTTGCCCAATCTGTCTTCAATAATCTGATTGCTGGTGATTGCAATCCTTTGACCGTTTACCTGAAAAGTACACTCACAATTAAACATAACCTACAAAAATAATTAGGTAAAGTACCTTAGCAAAACCTCTCTTGTAGATCAACTCCCTGACTGACTTCAAGTTAGGGTAACCCCATGTAATGTAAGGCTCACAGATTCTCAACATGTTAATGGTGGACTTGTTCAATCTCACAAACACTCCATTGTTGATTTGAAGCAGTCTGAACAGCTGGAGCACCTTGCGCACTTTAGGTGCCACTTTGTTGATACTAAAAACAATCGCAAATAATCTAAAATCTTAAAAACATAAACAAAATGTTAGTTTCCTTTACAATGCTCTGGACAACAGAAATAAGCCAGAACATGAACAAAAAACTTTTTTAATTTTAGACAGGATGGAAAGTGAGGTTGCAGTAGTTAACAGCCCCACTATAGAAACTGTCTGCACTTATAAAAAAAAAATACTGAAAAAGCCCTACTCACCCCTTAATACGCATTACAAAAGCCAACCTAGCCTCACCGGGAACATAAAAATTGCCCTGGTTCTTGGCCTGTCTGATCAACCTGATTTCATCACGTTCTTTCAACCGGTACTCCTTCACGTACTGCTCAGCCCTCTTGAAGATTTCCTTCCTCTTCTTGATGTGCTCACTCTTCTTTTTGATCTCAGACTGGAGCCGTTTGGCCCGGGATGCCGCCCTCCTCTTACGGTGCTTCAGTACCGACTCTGGTACTGCCGGCAGCCCCTTTACCGTCTTCGTTTTCTTTTCGGCCCTAAAAGTGTTAGAAAAACTCCCATTAACCTCAGTATAAGACCAGGGTATCAGATGTAAACACGGCACTTTTCAACTTATGTTTACAGAAGTTCTCGGAGATTTGGAATAAAAATATTGGGGTCAATTTAAAGGGAATAGTTTTGGAAACTAGCTGGAAAAGTTAAAAAAGCTAATTTATTTAGGAATATCAGGATGATTGCAAAATTAAAAAGTGGAAACGAACTTACGTCGGCGCCATTTCAAACACAGAACTAGAAGAATGAAAGTGCTACCAATTTATCTAACCTAAGTTTGTCTGTCACTAGTGTCACTAATGTCACTGTCAGAATTGTGCTGTTTAAAATTATATGGTGGTACACCGCCTTCTCTACAAGAAAGCCAAGAAGGTGCATTCCAAAAATTCCAATATGGCCGAAATATGGGATTGACAGTTTGCATTTGTTTGTATTGTGGAAATTGAGTTTTTTGAGAATTAGACGAATGTTTACGGTTTAAAATCAAAACTTGAGGTTATTTGCCAAAGTAATTGTTGTTTATATGTTTATTGTTCTAGTGAAAGTGTAGTTTGTGTTCATTTTATTGTGTTATCACTATTGTTATTGTTCCTTCATTGTTCTATAATTTGTTGTTGGTTTTTTCAACTTAAATTCTATTGCATCTACAATATGCCGTCACACTTGTTGTTTGCCAAATTGTAAAAGCAATTTGGAGAAAGGCCCAAAAGTGTCCTTTCCTTTCCAAAAGACCCTGCTCGAACCCAACAGTGGTTGAAAGCTTTGAACTGGAATGATTTTACTCCAACACAATACTCAGTGGTAAGTACAATATGCTTTCTCATTCAGTAAACTTATTGCCTCTTACATACATACATAGGTATGTGAGTAACATTTTGAGGCCGCCTGCATTTTGAGAGCAACAAAGGTTTACTCTGAAAAAACAGGACAGCTTTTAGAAGTTCCATTGGCACATTTACATTTTAAAAGAAAGGTCTTGGTAATAATATAAAACCCATTTACCAGTTTTGCTTACCTAGATTCAAGGATTTCCAAATTTCCTTTGATTGAGCAGTTTTTACATTAGTTTGTTCCTACTTTCCAAGACAAAGGGTTCTAACCAAACTTGCTTTGGCTGGACTTTATTGGATATAAAAAGCCATATCTATACATATCTGGATCAGGAATGAAGAGTTCTTTGATTTTTCACTTACAACTTCTAATCAACTACACGAAAAAGTAAAAAAAAACATATTTTCTACTGCATATCCATAGGTTTGTGTACAAACAAAAAATTCGATAACGCCGCCATTAAAATGACATTCTAGGCTTTCTTGTTAAGAAGGCGGTGGGTGGTAGCATTGGAAAATTATTTAAAAATAAACGTATTGTTAATCAATGTTAAAAACTAGTATTTTAAGGTTTAAGGTTCTTTTCTCAAAAATAATTACCTTTCTGCAGGTTGAATGCCAGATATATTGGACAAGTTTCACGTGAAGCAGTTCGTTAACTGCTACCTAGGATCACGTGACACATTTCATGTTTGTTTTACTTCAAAATAGGCAACCATAAGTACAAATCTAACCTCAAAATAGTAACGTGTTGTTTTGTTTTATTCCGGGGGGACTAAAACAGTAAATTACCTTCTAAACTCACAATGTCCGTCTCTCAGGGTAAGTCCAATCTATTTACATAATCAAATAATCAAGCTAAACTAAATCTTGTGATTTTTTTAAGTGCTGCTTCAAGTCCTAAACGATCCAGAGGAGCCCCTGGTAAAACGGCTCAAGTTAGCCAACAATGCATTTAACACCACCCAAATCCAGATCAGACGTAAAGAAGCCCTGATTCTGCGATGGGCCTTGTCCACCCAAAACCACCCCCAAATCAATGAAAGTGTAGTTAAGTGGATCACATCTCCTGAATTTAAACAAATCACTTTAAACGACATAACTAATGAAGAAATTGCTGCTATTATTAAGGTATTTCAAGTTCCACATCCATATTAATACTTTTCTAATTTGAATGTGTGTGTTTACCAGTTGATTCAAAATAAACAATGCGAGATTGGGGTTCAGGTGGTTGTACAGCTGTGCAACAATCAAGTTTTCCAGCAGTTTTTCAAGTATAATCCTAAAGATTATTGTGAATTGCTTGCATCCAGTGCTAAAAGTATTGACAAACCTTATGAGTATGTGGAATTTATTAAGAATCCAGTGTTATGGCCTCAGAGTGTTTTGGCTAATGAGGAATTTGCTAAATTGTTTGTTGATTACTTGTTCCCAGTGTTAGTAGAGAAAACCATACAGTTCAAGCATGTGTTTAAAGAATCTTCTAGAATTATTGAAAGAGTTAGTATAGTGTGATGGTTAAAAGTGTTTTTTCAGTGTGTGATTTTCTAGGCAATTCTCCAAGGAAACCTCAAACATTTCACTACATTTCTGGATAAAGTGTTTGTTGGTGAACATGAAGAAAACACTATTGCACAGTCAGTGTTTAAGTTCCTGGCAAAGTTGCAACATCAGGATGTTGCAGTGTATTTTAAACTGTTTTACTCTGCATTTTGTGACTGTTTTAAAGACCCAAATTACCCATTTAAATGCCTGCTACTACTTACCCACTTTTTGAAACTAGATTCAAGTGCAAACTTCACCTTTAACCTACCATTTAAACTTAAAACACACCAAACCCAACTTAGCCAAACCTTAAGCACAATCCTAGAATTGCTGGATGTTTTAAGTGGTAAAAGCTACCAAGACTGCAATATACCTGACAATATTTCTTTATCAGAGTTTTTAAGGAATCTAATTAAGTCTGTAACATCTCTAAACCCTACAGTACTTCAAATTATCCTTAAATGTATCACCATCAATCCTTTAATAATTGAACCTGTAGCCAGTAATTTAGTGGTTTTTATTATGACACATGACTGCTCAGAATTTAAAGATGACTATGAACAAGTTGTAGTAGGCATTTTTGAAGTGTTCTCCAAGCTTCACAGGATGGAAAACTTTATCGCAAAACTAATTCCAGCACTGAAATCCATCCTGGTTACAGGCAATCAGACTTTTAGTAACAGTCCAGTGTACGAAATGAAAGCAAAACAAGACTTGTCAGCTGCAGAACCACTCACTGAACATAAAGTACACAAAATGTTTACTCACACCATTGTAGACTACATATCCGCGTGTCTGATTGGTTTGGCAAGCTGGCAGGTTATTAACGTTTTCAAATCGTTGTTGCACCACTTTAAAAACGCTACAGAAGAGTTTGCAGAAGGGACTTTTTCTGACGGTTAGTTAGTAGGCAAATGAAGTGAACGTTGGTTTAAATTAAGTGTGGTTTTGCAGATAGTCCGGGTTTAGTTTACATGGAAATACTGGGGTTGCTCACCTCAACTTTGCTGCAAAGCATTAAAATAGCGGATCACACTGTCGCTCAGAATGTGGTTGTCAAGTTTGTGGACGGATTGGAGGAGTTACGGTCTGTTTTGAAGGATTTTAGTGGAGCCATTTTGAAAAGGCAACACGTAAGTACGGTCCGGTTTTTGTTTACTTTTTGAACCACCCTGTAACTGTTAAATCAACTGAACTATGAACTGACTTACTGATCCGTGACTTTTAAAATAATTGGCTGCCTTACAACTGTCAAACTTTCGCTCCATGGAGCTGTAAATGTCACTAAGAAAAAATGCATTTTTCGTGTCAACACCGCGTAAAAATCGTATTATTAATCTTTTGTGTTAAATATTTGATGTAAGGTCGACATTGGCTTGAAATTTATTAGCATTTTATTGGTATTTTCGGTTAAAATTCAGATTAATTATAAGCGATTTTGGTCCTTTTTTATACAGTTTGCAATGCAAGACAATAATGCAAATAATTCACTTAATTCGTGTTTTTCACTACAGACATTATACAAGGTGGTCAAACAATAATTAGAAGGGCTTCAAGCTGATATATTGAATCATCCTGTAACTGTCAAAATAACCGAGTTATCAAAGTGGAAATTGTCGAATTCAGATTTCAATTTTATTCAATCTATTTTTATCACTAAATAAGTCAAAACCTTTTACTAATAGACATTATTCTGTCTAACCGAGTTATTGACGTTTAAACTGAGTGCGCTGATTTGTTTTGATTTAACGGTCAACTTTGACGCTCTCTAGCGGCCAAACGGTGCACTCGATCACCTGATTTAATGGTATTTTTGGAAACCTCGGAATGTTCTCTACAATTTTATTTCTAATCACTTTTACTGTCACTTGTCAAATAACCGAGTTATTGACGTTTAAACTGAGTACTGCTCAGATGATTGGTGTTGAATTAACAATTAACTTTGACGCCCTCTAGCGGCCAAACGGTGTACTCAATCACTTGATTTAATGGTATTTTTGGAAACCTCGGAATGTTCTTTACAAGTTTATTTCTAATCACTTTTACTGTCACTTGTCAAATAACCGAGTTATTGACGTTTAAACTGAGTGCTGCTCAGCTGATTGGTTTTGATTTAACAGTCAACTTTGACGCCCTCTGGCGGCCAAACGGTGCACTCGATCACTTGATTTAATGGTATTTTTGGAAACCTCGGAATATTCTCTACAATTTTATTTCTAATCACTTTTACTGTCACTTGTCAAATAACCAAGTTATTGACGTTTAAACTGAGTGCTGGTGGTCACAAGGTGGATTGAAAAATTGACTTTTTCTCATTTTTTGAGCAAAGTTTTATAGATAAGTCCATCAAAATATATATCGTTGAAATCGTCTCGACGTGCTCTGTTCAACAGTTAAATAATATACAGGGTGTTCCATTAAAAAAAAAACATAAGTTTGGTCTGTGACACTTTTTTGGGACATTCTTTATACTTCAAGTAAGTTGCGTTCAAATCTTTACAACAAATTCTACTATTTTTGTATAAACATTTTTTTTTCTAAAATCATGAACAAAAAAGGCATTTATAGTGAGACACCCTGTACATTGACTTACTTAACGCTCTGTAATTTCCATATTTAAGTAGGGAGATTAGACTTGTAACTTAAAAACTGAAAGTGCTTATTTTACCTCATTTAAGGCTCTTGAAAATTGCCAAAATTACACTTTTGACAACAATTTTTCCAAATTACTGAATTAGGTTTATGTAAACTTCCAGAACCACATCACAATGAGAACTTTCCTAAGCTTAGCCTACATGTGGGCTGAAGTCTACATTACCCTAACCTACTACTCGATGAACAAAGAAGTAACAGTACCAACGGTCTCTGATTATTCCGGTGATTCCCTCACCTACCTACACTCGTACATGACGAGAACAGAGTGGCAACTGGTGGAACAAAGAATCACGAATTTCGGACAGCCACCCTGCACCAGGCTACTCCAAAAACTCTACCTACAAAAGCTGCACGCTATGCTGCTTTTGGAGGAGGAAGTAAAACCGGAAGCGATTAGCAACGTTGTCAAATGGTTACCCACTCACTTGAAAGCCTCGTGGCAGGATTTCGTGGAGGACAAATTTGCTGTCCGGGTTCTGTTAAAGGAAATTGACCGAGCAAACTTGATTTTTCTGGGAGAGAACCTGGTTGAACATTTCCAGCAATTAAAGCGTTCTCACGTGACTGACTCAGCTCTACTGACTAACGTCACTCTGTGGGTTCTGATCGGGAAAATTAATAAATTGTTCCGGTTAAAGAGGAAACGCGATTCCGAGCTGGGGCACAGTTTCAGTGAGAAGGTTTTCAACGTTTTCCCTGAAGATGCTTTTCTGAGTGTCCAACCTGGTGGTAGGTTTAGTGAGGCTCAAGTGAACGAACTGTTTGACTTGTGGCAAGACGATGCTAGTACTAATATACAGAGCAAAGAGGACAAATTGTTTGGTTACTTGGAAACAATGAGGATGTTACCTTTTATGTACAGTGACGTTCAGATACAACAAATGGTTTTACTGTATTTACTAGCCTTGACTAAGGACGTTAGAAACTGTTCTAGTCGTGTCAAAAGTCAGGTTGAAAACCTTTTAATCGGTTTGTTAATTATGTGAAAATAAACTAATTTTAGTAACTAAAAACTGTTAATTTACAGGTGTTATACAAACCAGTAAGTGGCCTTTAATCAAAGTGGTTAACTGGGACATTCTGATTAAGCATGTGTTACCAGAGTTGAACAGGCATGAACTGGTTTTCTCTCTGCTGGTTGACAACGTGTTTCGTCATGACGACTGTCTTATTAATCAACTGGAACCTTTGATCACTCATTTAGGTGATTTAAGACACTTAAATTTTGCTATTGTAGTCCTGCAAGCTATCAATAAGGTATGATGGTTATAATTTGAAGCACTTCATTATTACGAAACATTTTAAGGCATTGCCGGTATATTTCAATAAGATTTTGTGATATTTTCGTTGGAATTTTGAGCGAAATTGCAGTAGACAATATAGTGTACGATGGTTGTCCAAATTGTGCTGGCTAGAAATTGAAAATACAAAAAAGTTGGTTTTAGTGGCTCGCCTTTAAGATGCTCTGTTCCACTCTCGAATTATCCTACAAGCAGTTTGAACCACCCTGCATAACAAAATTCACTGAAAATTGAACAGAACAACAGCAAATCTTTGTTACATGAGATTCAGTTGAAACAATATTCATTACAAATTATTATAATAATTTACCAATTTTTCAACGTTTAAACTGCATTTTTAAGGTCACGTGACTGTTTTTGACAGGTGTCAGTTGGCTTTGACAGTGTTGCAAGCTCAAAATTGCATAATCAACGTCACTTAACGTGTATTTTGCAATTTCAGCTATTACAACTCACTAAATTTAATTTACCAAATTTTCAAGTTTAAATTACATTTTAAAGTCACGTGACTATTTTTTGACAGGTGTCAACTGGCTTTGACAGTGTAGCAAGCTCTAAAATTGCATAATCAGTCACGTGATGTGTCTCTTGCAATTTTCCAGCTTTTACAACTGTCTAAAATAGTCTTAAATTTAATTTACCAAATATTTGAATTTTAAACCACATTTTAGAGGTCACGTGACTGTTTTTTGGCAGGTATCAGTTGGCTTTGACAGTGTTGCAAGCTCAAAATTGCATAATCAGTCACGTGATGTGTCTCTTGCAATTTTCCAGCTTTTACAACTGTCTAAAATAGTCTTAAATTTAATTTACCAAATATTTGAATTTTAAACCACATTTTAGAGGTCACGTGACTGTTTTTGACAGATGTCAGTTGGCTTTGACAGTGTTGCACGCTCTAAAATTGCATAATCAGTCACGTGATGTGTCTCTTGCAATTTCAGCTGTAACAACTGTCTGAAATAGTCTAAATTGAATTTACCAAATTTTTAAATTTTAAACCACATTTCAAACGTCACGTGACTATTTTTGACAGATGTCAACTGGCCTTTACAGTGTTGCACAGAATTGCATTTTCAACGTCGCGTAGAGTGTACTTTGAAATTTAATTTACCATTTCCCAAAGTTTAAACAATTGCGTTTTGAAGTTCACGTGACTGTTTTTGACAGATGTCAACGGGCTTTTACGATGTTGCAAGCTCAAAAATTGAATTATCAAGTCACGTGACGTAATTTTTACAATTTTACCAACGTCTAAGTTTAGGTTCTTTTAAATGATGTGCGTCTTTATTTGACGCCTGCTAACCTGGTTACTATGACAGAAGATTCGTGCAAACGTCAAAGTATAACGTAAATTGTAAAAGCTGACATGCTATAACTGTCACGTGACCATAAAACAAATTAATTTTAAGCATTGTGGGGTATTTTAAAGGCATTTCGGCGGTCTACCCCTCGTGGTTAACGAACCAGGTTTACTCCAACTTTTTTAAAGTCACGTGACTGTTTTTTGACAGGTGTCAACTGGCTTTTACAGTGTTGCAAGTTCTAAAATTAGCAAGCAACTAAACCATTAATAACAAACTTTTCCAGGCAAAAAAATCGAAACTACCACAAACAACTAAAGACCAATTAACCGAACACAAGGACCAATTAATAAGTAAAATGTCCAAGTTGGTGTGCAAATCCACTCAACTGGTGGAAGCTTACGCCATCTGCCTGAAACACTACCTATCCACAGCAGAAAACAACCAATCAGATAAACTATTAAAAAAACTACCTTCCTACCTGGACTATTGCTTCGGCGACGTGTCCAGTGAGAACAGAAAAGGCTGCGCTATTCTATTCAACTTAGTCTTGGAGAAACGCAGTCAAATTGCTACAATTCCCCACGATGTTGTAACAAAAATTTGGGGGGCGTGCAAGGGAAATCAGCTAACCCAGGACTACACTCACTTAGTGAATTTGATCGTTTGTTCGATCCCTAACGAGGAGTTTGGGAGGCTTGTGGATGATTTAGTGCAACTGACGCTTAGAGAAGTGGGGAAACAACTGAAAACGTGGGAGTCTGTGATAACTTGCGATGTAAACCCAGTCAAAATGAAGACGTTACAAAAAGGGCTTCAAAGTGTGCTTTACCATCTTCAGGCTGTTTTAAAGACAAACTGTCTGGAGGAGACTGTGAAGGACATAATACATTTGCAGCAATGCATTATACAAGCCCAACACGTTAGTTTTGTTGTAACTTTGTTTGTTTCTGAATTGAAATTGTGGTTTTGCAGTTTATCCTCTCACCTCCAATAATCGACGTAATAATCTCCACTCCAGCTATTTTAATCGCTAGGAAACCTCCAAATTTTGCGTTAACCTTCACGCAAGCAGTTTCGTTACTAGAACTCCAACTGAAACACCGCAATCCTGTGGTAATGGACAGGCTTCCAGTATTTTTGCAACAATACAGAGTGTTGCTTAAAAGTGTTAGTTCTAAGAGCAATTCGGACGTGTCCGATTTGGATGTGAAAGTAGCTGGAGACTGCGTGCACAGATTGGAAAAATTGACCAAAAACTTAGCGGGCAATAAAAAAGATATGAGCCGGATTGCTTGCTTTTTGATCGCCGATATTCTGGAACGTTACGAACAAATCAACTTGTACCCCAACGTTAAGGTAAACTTTTTCTAATTGTTAACCAAATTTCTGATAAGTTTAATTGCAGTTGCACTTAAATAATTGCGTTTACGCGCTAATTTCTGTGTGCGATCATCACGCCGTGTCCTACATGATGAGAGCTTTGACGAGAGCGTCCACCGAAATGTTTAAATTAATGTACGAACATTACAAGAAATACTACATGTTTACGGGCAAAGTGTAAATAAACCCAAAAGAAATAATAAACGTGTATGTCTGGTTGCCTATAGAGGAAAGAGTCGCTGCGTGAACGAAAATAGTAAAATCCCTGGTTAAATCAAATTAAATCCGTGATTTATATTTTACAATTTTTATCTTCGCTATTGTTTAAATAAGATTTTGCACATTTTTGTTTGAGTTTAATTTTTTTTTATGGTCACGTGACTGGTTTTTGTGCCACCATTCTTGTACAATGTTGCCAGCCCAAAAAATTCATTCTCAAAGTCAATGTGTATTTTACTATTTAAACTTTTACCACTGTCAAGATTTCATTTAGTAAATTTTCCCAGCGTAAATTACGTTTTTTATGGTCACGTGACTGTTTTTGACTAATAGCCTGTACAGTGTTGCCAGCCAAAAATTATCATTATTCGGTCAAGTTACTTTCGCCAGAGGCCTTTGGCAATACAAAATGGCTGCCAGAGGCCTCTGGCACGTTAAAAACAGTTTTAGTAAGCTTAAGAAGGTTTCAGAGGCCTCTGGCAATACAAAATGGCTGCCAGAGGCCTCTGGCACGTTAAAAACAATTCATAGTAAGCTTAAGAAGGTTTCAGAGGCCTCTGGCAATACAAAATGGCTGCCAGAGGCCTCTGGCACGTTAAAAACAGTTTTAGAAAGCTTAAGAACGTTTCAGAGGCCTCTGGCAATACAAAATGGCTGCTAGAGGCTTCTGGCACGTTAAAAAAACAGTTTTAGTAAGCTTAAGAAGATTTCAGAGGCCTCTGGCAATACAAAATGGCTGTCAGAGGCCTCTGGCACGTTAAAAACAATCCATAGTAAGCTTAAGAAGGTTTCAGAGGCCTCTGGCAATACAAAATGGCTGCTAGAGGCTTCTGGCACGTTAAAAACAATTCATAGTAAGCTTAAGAAGGTTTCAGAGGCCTCTGGCAATACAAAATGGCTGCCAGAGACCTCTGGCACGTTAAAAACAGTTTTAGAAACTTAAGAACGTTTCAGAGGCCTCTGGCAATACAAAATGGCTGCTAGAGGCTTCTGGCACGTTAAAAACAGTTTTAGTAAGCTTAAGAAGGTTTCAGAGGCCTCTGGCACGTTAAAAACAATTCATAGTAAGCTTAAGAAGGTTTCAGAGGCCTCTGGCAATACAAAATGGCTGTCAGAGGCCTCTGGCACGTTAAAAACAATTCATAGTAAGCTTAAGAAGGTTTCAGAGGCCTCTGGCAATACAAAATGGCTGCTAGAGGCTTCTGGCACGTTAAAAACAATTCATAGTAAGCTTAAGAAGGTTTCAGAGGCCTCTGGCAATACAAAATGGCTGCCAGAGACCTCTGGCACGTTAAAAACAGTTTTAGAAACTTAAGAACGTTTCAGAGGCCTCTGGCAATACAAAATGGCTGCTAGAGGCTTCTGGCACGTTAAAAACAGTTTTAGTAAGCTTAAGAAGGTTTCAGAGGCCTCTGGCACGTTAAAAACAATTCATAGTAAGCTTAAGAAGGTTTCAGAGGCCTCTGGCAATACAAAATGGCTGTCAGAGGCCTCTGGCACGTTAAAAACAATCCATAGTAAGCTTAAGAAGGTTTCAGAGGCCTCTGGCAATACAAAATGGCTGCCAGAGACCTCTGGCACGTTAAAAACAGTTTTAGAAACTTAAGAACGTTTCAGAGGCCTCTGGCAATACAAAATGGCTGCTAGAGGCTTCTGGCACGTTAAAAACAGTTTTAGTAAGCTTAAGAAGATTTCAGAGGCCTCTGGCACGTTAAAAACAATTCATAGTAAGCTTAAGAAGGTTTCAGAGGCCTCTGTCAATACAAAATGGCTGTCAGAGGCCTCTGGCACGTTAAAAACAATCCATAGTAAGCTTAAGAAGGTTTCAGAGGCCTCTGGCAATACAAAATGGCTGTCAGAGGCCTCTGGCACGTTAAAAACAATCCATAGTAAGCTTAAGAAGGTTTCAGAGGCCTCTGGCAATACAAAATGGCTGCTAGAGGCTTCTGGCACGTTAAAAACAATTCATAGTAAGCTTAAGAAGGTTTCAGAGGCCTCTGGCAATACAAAATGGCTGCCAGAGACCTCTGGCACGTTAAAAACAGTTTTAGAAACTTAAGAACGTTTCAGAGGCCTCTGGCAATACAAAATGGCTGCTAGAGGCTTCTGGCACGTTAAAAACAGTTTTAGTAAGCTTAAGAAGATTTCAGAGGCCTCTGGCACGTTAAAAACAATCCATAGTAAGCTTAAGAAGGTTTCAGAGGCCTCTGTCAATACAAAATGGCTGCTAGAGGCCTCTGGCACGTTAAAAACAATTCATAGTAAGCTTAAGAAGGTTTCAGAGGCCTCTGGCACGTTAAAAACAATTCATAGTAAGCTTAAGAAGGTTTCAGAGGCCTCTGGCAATACAAAATGGCTGCCAGAGGCCTCTGGCACGTTAAAAACAGTTTTAGTAAGCTTAAGAAGGTTTCAGAGGCCTCTGGCACGTTAAAAACAATTCATAGTAAGCTTAAGAAGGTTTCAGAGGCCTCTGTCAATACAAAATGGCTGCTAGAGACCTCTGGCACGTTAAAAACAATTCATAGTAAGCTTAAGAAGGTTTCAGAGGCCTCTGGCACGTTAAAAACAATTCATAGTAAGCTTAAGAAGGTTTCAGAGGCCTCTGGCAATACAAAATGGCTGCTAGAGGCCTCTGGCACGTTAAAAACAATTCATAGTAAGCTTAAGAAGGTTTCAGAGGCCTCTGGCAATACAAAATGGCTTCCGACAACAAAATGGCTTCGGTCAAGTGACTAGTGTCACTTGGCGAATACAGTGTTGCCAAGTCAACCTGTGTTTCTAGCTCAAATTGCATTTTTAGTCACGTGACGTGTATCATGAGCTAAATTAGATTCAGCGAATTTTCACAGTTGAAACTACATTTTTATGGGCACGTGACTGTTTTTAACTATCGTGTCACTTTGCCTGTACAGTGTTGCCAGTTCAAAAACTACCATTTTTTGGTCACGTGATTTGTATTTTACCAGTTTTGCCTTCATAACTGTTTAAATTGGATTTTGCACATTCTAGTAATTCAGACTACCTTTTTATGGTCACGTGACTATTTTTGACTAGAGTTACTTGGCGAATACAGTGTTGCCAAGTCAAAAATTGCATTCCCAAAGTCACGTGACGTGTATTTTACCATTCAAACTGTTACCACTGTCTAAATTTCATTTAGCCCAGTTTCACAGCGTGAATTACCTTTTATGGTCACGTGACTGTGTTTGACTAGTGTCACTTTGCCTGTACAATGTTGCCGGTTTTATTTGGAATATAAAGCATCAGGTTGGAAGAGCTTTTTGTAAGCACGCATGCCTGTTAGTAATATGTTACTCTCGGTTGGAACGAACCTATTAAAACACAGAGGACTGTTGATAGTTTGTGATTGGTCAAAAAAACAGCAGCAAATAAGCTTTTCCGACCAATCAAATGTTGTACAAGTTACCATATTTGATTTGATTATCTTGGAAGGTCACCTGTTTCGTTATAAAAGCTAATTTTTATGTGGGATGTGTGTGATTAAGCAACTATTTACAACGTTTGCGTTAATTAATTATTAGTTTTTAACATAATTCGGTTTATATTAGGTGAGTAATCATACCTGTTTACACTGATTAGCGCTTCTACTACGCAAATTACAATAAATCACGAGATTCATACTAAATTAACATACTAAAGTGATAAAACACTAACGGTTGCTCAATACTTTGAATTTTACAGTGTTGTCACGTGTATATTTGACTCATTATACTCTGGAAGGTTCTGCAGTTTATTAATTATTAAGTAAATTTGGTGATGATTGAATTTGGCGCGACATTTCTTATTATTACACAGACATGAATGCTTTTCATTCATTTATTATTCACGGACGATTCAGTGTAAAAAATACCGTTTACTACAGGTACCTAGTTACAGGGTGAATCTCAAATAATTTGTAATTAACTTCAGCATAAAAATCATTTTTTTGATCACATTGTATATACAGTGTGTCCATAAAGTATGGAATAATGTCACCACCAAAAAAATTAATGTTGGCAACACCGATAAAAAATATTTTATAAAATTTCATTGGTAGGCACCGTAGCACGTGATGCACAGCACACTAGAATCAGACGTAAACTGCGCATGCGCAGTATCGATAATTGGCATAGGAAACCATAATTACAACAAACAATTTTCATAAATCGAATTTATTCCATACACTGATGGACACACTGTATATTATGAATGACATCATCGTGACTCACCTCTCCCCTATCCGTGACGTCCTCAACTACGCCATGTCATCCGGCTCACTTCCCCTCTCTTGGCACGTTAAACCCACGTAGTCCGTCTCTGTCCCACTAAATTAGAAATGACAACACATCTCCCGCGTCCCCTCCACATTCTCCTTACCAGCCAAACCATTGAAAATGTTTTATTTAAGCGTCGATCGCGTTACGTGTCCAGTTTTACGCCGGGCGGTGTTGTTGTAGTGTTTGAACAAGTTTTACTAGCAGAAAACCGGAAAATTTTGACAGGATGAGCGGAAATATCGGTAAGTAAAGATGTACGACTGCTCATCTAGAAGGCCGTTTTGTTTTCTGTAAAGGAAGAAGAACAGTGTCCAAGGCTTTCTAGATTTTTTAAGTATAGGAATGTGCTGTTTTTCGTTGATATTTCAAGTCAGCCATGTTTTTTTTAAATTATTTTTAGTCTAAAACACACAACAAAATTAAAAAAAAATAATAACTTTGACCTTCGATTGGTATTACTTGACCACCATAACATCGTTTATCCTTTACAACAACATAATCGTCTATTTATAGAAGTGCAGTCACAGTCTAACTTGTAAACTATTATTATTCATTAACTTGATTGAGTAACGCTTAGAATAGTCTTATTTCCTAAATTATGTTTCTACTCGTGAAAATACTGTAGGCACGGCCCTGTACAGTCGTGTTGCATAATTCATGCCACACAACCATAGTTAATTAATTTGTTTATGGTTGGATTTCTATGGGACCTTTTTTGGGTTTCACAATGTAACGGAGCAAACGTTGGTNNNGNAGCNNGAAGCTGGNGCAGNANGTGGANCNCTACCNNATCAGTNTNCATCGTAATNNGCNACNANTNNNCTCTGTGCCNNTTGGAGTNAGCCNNATGACGNTAACTGAGCGCAGGNACGGGGGTTGTCCGCATATAGGTNCGTANCCAAGNTAGNNNTNACCNGNATTGNNNTCNNCTTACATAGCTCGGGNCCNNCCACTCANTCNGTANCCNAGCGGNCNACCGAAGGTTCTCCCNCAGAGNTANACNAACACGACANGTNAAGGCCGACGTATTAGGAGATGGATGCCTGATTGAAGGCGGAGTGGGGNGANCGTGTTAGCATNCCTTGNTNATTTACAATANGTNCCATNTNCNGGNCGCTANATGTACNAGCNANCNTNNGTTNCATTCGACTTTCCGNGAGNTAGGNTCTCTACNATGANCNCCAAATCNGTCTNTAGNTGANCGTNATNAACCTATTCGTANGCGAANACTANGGGGGCNGGAGTGAACCGACATTTGGTCGGTCGGTGTCCTGGCTTATGTAATGTTGTCCGGAACGGTTCCGTTCCGCGGCAAAGACGCAAACGAGTCCAGACAGAATACGTTGTTCGTTCGGTACCGGTTCGAACACTTGTACCAAGAAGTGTCGCAAGAAGCCACCCGATTCATTATGTTACTGTTTAAACGGCAACCAAAGTACGTTCTTAACCTAAAAATTTAAACCGAAATTAATTTTTTTGCTCTGTTTTCAGTCACAGACCTTCACCGGATGAATGTCACGAGAATAGGTGGCTTTTGCCCACGGACTATATGATTAAAAAACGTGAAAGAAACGTCTTCTTAGGTCACAGAATTAAGGCAAGTCTCTTTAATAGTCCCTATTTAACCAAGAAGTCTGAAGCCCTCTAGCGGTCAAACTGTTCAACCAATCAATCAATGTTGTCATATCGTTGGAAAGCTCGTTTTATTAGCCATCCATCGACATATAAAAGTTCATACCTTGTCAATCAAATAAGGCAGTTTTGAAGGTTTAACCAAAACGTGTATTCATCACGTAAAGTCTATTCCAGGGCTAGCGGCAGTGACGTAATAATTGTCGTTCCTTGTCTATTAGTTGTGAACTGAGCAAGACGGAATTTTAACGTCATTCACCCGAAATCTGGAACGATCAAGCTGATATAGTGAATTTCAATCTGACGTCACTGCCACCTGCCTGTTTAATGCAGATAAAAAAGATGGAACTATACTATGAGCATATCTGGTTGCCTAATGAAAAAATATACATGGTCGACGGGAAAACATGTTTAGTGGTAGATTATCATTTTTTATTTTTGCAGGAGTACTCAGAAGAGTATCACTCACAAAAAGAGGAACTAACCAAACAGACTGCAAGTGAACTTGGAGGCAAAGCCTTATTCAGGTCTCACAGTATACAAGATGAACTCTCAACAGCATCCTAGATAGGACACTATTTACTAATTATCACCATTAATATTTTAGGTACTTTTATTGTTATTTTGTATATAAACTAAACTGAAGTTTGAGCTTGGTTACACGTTGCTGATCTTTTATTTGTTTACAGAATTTTTTGGAGTTTTGTTGTTTAAAAATATTCAATAAAGAGATATTTAAGTTTTCAATTTTGCTTGTGCCACAACCGCCCGAACGTGTCTAGTAATCGTTTCCAAGGGATTTTTCTTGAAAGTATCATTGTTTATTAGAGCCTTGAAGGTTTTCACTCCTTGCACCAGTTGCTTCTTCCTTTTTTTCGCCTTGGCAATCCCTCTAGACTTTTTTGGTTCATCTGGTGTATATTTGACGTTTGTCCGATTTTTCAACAGCGACTCTAACGATGGTAAAGCATCTCTCAACGGATTTACATCACCAATTATAGGGGTTTTGCGTCGTTTCTTTTCCGCTTTCTGTTCTCTCTTTATACGACCGAGCACGTCGATTTTCTTCATAAATCGTTCTCGTCGCAGCTTTAGTTTGTCTTTCTTAGGTAAGGGCTGGGTTTTAATGGTGGATTTTTGCGATTTAACGCTCCTGGTGTCGTCTGACAGTTGGGTTTTTAGGGCTGCAACGTCAATGTTGATACCTGCAAACAGGTTGTCACTCGGTACAGTTATGGGTAAATGGGGGTGGTTTTCTTTAGTTGGAAAGTCCTGGTTTTGGGTGGATTCATTTTTTAGGGTGGCGTGGTACTTTTGACGCAGGCGTCGTACTTTTCCCATAGTCTATAAGAAAGGTTCTTAATAAATACCACAAAACTAACTTAAAAAATTAGAAGTGCTTACCTTAAAATACACTCTCAGAACCCTATTTTTCAATAAATAACCTTGAATACACACTACACAGCTTTTAAAAATAGGTTAGGTAAGTAACATAACCCAACTTTAGCATAAAAATAAACACAACAAACAAAATTATCTCTGATAGATGGCGCAACTTGTGTCACGTGACATTGTGTTTCACTTACTGTTTGTTGTCACATGATCAGCACTCTTTTAGAAGAACAAAATTCATGTTATTTCCTATTTCCTAGTTTCTAGGGCACACTAGAGGCACTTTCTTTCGATCCATAGTTTCGGATCCAAACGCGTTATGATCTAAAAATCACATGACACCATACCGAACCAAACAAACCGAAAAAAAATGGCTCCAGGTACTCAGGGGAACAAAAAGACGTATTTTGGCAAATGTATTAACCTGGGTTTTAAGCTGCAGCTTTTAGTATAGACCATCTTGTTTTATCAGAATGAACTAGCAGTTAAAATGAGATCACGTTTTGTGTTTAGTTTGCTTGATAGATACAAACTGGCTTTCAATAGACCATTTTTTTTAGTTCAAACTTGTTGAATTACCTATGTTCTGTAGTTCTAAGCATGTTACAGCCTAAATATCATTATACAGTCAACTTGAAATAAACTATAAAAAGTTACTTACAAATAAAAAATAGTCTAAAATTTACGTCAAAAATAGTTTGCCCCTTCCACACTAGATGGCACTGAGATAGTTATTATTTCCCATCAGAAGTACATACACAAATAAAACACTACTTATAGTCTTAATGTATTTATTTATAACAAAATTAAACCATCCTCCTGAGGAGTTCATTAATTTTGTCTTCTCTGTTGCCAAAGTCACCACCTTCCACATAATGGTTGGCCTTCTTGCGCCATCCTCCTGTTGGGGTGTTCAGCTACAAAAACACCCCAAATTCAATATCATTCGTAAAGAAATTATTATTACAGCACACTCATAATCAAAAAATGTATCATTGTTGAAATACCACAAAATTAATTAAACTAATAAAAATGTGGCAATCATGCAATGACAGAAACTCTTTAACCAACAGTTATTAACATGTCACTTATCAAGAAAAAAAAGATAACATGCAGATCAAGTTGGTCGAATTAAAAGCAAAAAGTGTAGGAAAACTAACCTTAAAAGGCCACAAGAAGTTAGAGGCATATTGGAAGTTGGAGCCCACAGTGAAGATTTCATGGATCAAGTCCTCAACACAAATGATTCCAGACTTGCCCAATCTGTCTTCAATAATCTGATTGCTGGTGATTGGAATCCTTTGACCATTGACCTGAAAAGTACACTCACAATTAAATCTAACCTACAAAAAAAAATTAGGTAAAGTACCTTAGCAAAACCTCTCTTGTAGATCAACTCCCTGACTGACTTCAAGTTAGGGTAACCCCATGTAATGTAAGGCTCACAGATTCTCAACATGTTTATGGTGGACTTGTTCAATCTCACAAACACTCCATTGTTGATTTGAAGCAGTCTGAACAGCTGGAGCACCTTGCGCACTTTAGGTGCCACTTTGTTGATACTAAAAACAATCACAAATAATCTAAAATCTTAAAAATATAAACAAAATGTTAGTTTCCTTTACAATGCTCTGGACAACAGAAATAAGCCAGAACATGAACAAAAAACTTTTTTAATTTCAGACAGGATGGAAAGTGAGGTTGCAGTAGTTAACAGCCCCACTATAGAAACTGTCTGCACTTATAAAAAAAAAATACTGAAAAAGCCCTACTCACCCCTTAATACGCATTACAAAAGCCAACCTAGCCTCACCAGGAACATAAAAATTGCCCTGGTTCTTGGCCTGTCTGATCAACCTGATTTCATCACGCTCTTTCAACCGGTACTCCTTCACGTACTGCTCAGCCCTCTTGAAGATTTCCTTCCTCTTCTTGATGTGCTCACTCTTCTTTTTGATCTCAGACTGGAGCCGTTTGGCCCGGGATGCCGCCCTCCTCTTACGGTGCTTCAGTACCGACTCTGGTACTGCCGGCAGCCCCTTTACCGTCTTCGTTTTCTTTTCGGCCCTAAAAGTGTTAGAAAAACTCCCATTAACCTCAGTATAAGACCAGGGTATCAGATGTAAACACGGCACTTTTCAACTTATGTTTACAGAAGTTCTCGGACATTTGGAATAAAAATATTGGGGTCAATTTAAAGGGAAAAGTCTTGGAAACTAACTGGAATTGTTAAAAAAGCTAATTTATTTAGGAATATCAGGATGATTGCAAAATTAAAAAGTGGAAAAGAACTTACGTCGGCGCCATTTCAAACACAGAACTAGAAGAAGGAAAGTGCTACCAATTTATCTAACCTAAGTTTGTCTGTCACTAGTGTCACTACTGTCACTGTCAGAATTGTGCTGTTTAAAATTATGTGGTGGTAGCATTGGAAAATTATTTAAAAATAAACGTATTGTTAATCAATGTTACAAACTAGTATTTTAAGGTTTAAGGTTCTTTTCTCAAAAATAATTACCTTTCTGCAGGTTGAATGCCAGATATATTGGACAAGTTTCACGTGAAGCAGTTCGTTAACTGCCACCTAGGATCACGTGACACATTTCATGTTTGTTTACTTCCTAATAGGCAACCATAAGTACAAATCTAACCTCAAAATAGTAACGCGTTGTTTTGTTTTATTCAGGGGGGACTAAAACAGTAAATTACCTTCTAAACTCACAATGTCCGTCTCTCAGGGTAAGTCCAATCTATTTACATATTAAACGCGTTGTTAATTAATCAAGCTAAACTAAATTTAAGTGCTGCTTCAAGTCCTAAACGATCCAGACGAGCCCCTGGTAAAACGGCTCAAGTTAGCCAACAATGCATTTAACACCACCCAAATCCAGATCAGACGTAAAGAAGCCCTGATTCTGCGATGGGCCTTGTCCACCCAAAACCACCCCCAAATCAATGAAAGTGTAGTTAAGTGGATCACATCTCCTGAATTTAAACAAATCACTTTAAACGACATAACTAATGAAGAAATTGCTGCTATTATTAAGGTATTTTAAGTTCCACATTGATTAATACTTTTCTAATTTGAGTGTGTGTGTTTACCAGTTGATTCAAAATAGACAATGCGAGATTGGGGTTCAGGCGGTTGTACAGCTGTGCAACAATCAAGTTTTCCAGCAGTTTTTCAAGTATAATCCTAAAGATTATTGTGAATTGCTTGCATCCAGTGCTAAAAGTATTGACAAACCTAATGAGTATGTGGAATTTATTAAGAATCCAGTGTTATGGCCTCAGAGTGTTTTGGCTAATGAGGAATTTGCTAAATTGTTTGTTGATTACTTGTTCCCAGTGTTAGTAGAGAAAACCATACAGTTCAAGCATGTGTTTAAAGAATCTTCTAGAATTATTGAAAGAGTTAGTATAGTGTGATGGTTAAAAGTGTTTTTTCAGTGTGTGATTTTCTAGGCAATTCTCCAAGGAAACCTCAAATATTTCACTACATTCCTGGATAAACTGTTTGTTGGTGAACATGAAGAAAGCACCATTGCACAGTCAGTGTTTAAGTTCCTGGCAAAGTTGCAACATCAGGATGTTGCAGTGTATTTTAAACTGTTTTACTCTGCATTTTGTGACTGTTTTAAAGACCCAAATTACCCATTTAAATGCCTGCTACTACTTACCCACTTTTTGAAACTAGATTCAAGTGCAAACTTCACCTTTAACCTACCATTTAAACTTAAAACACACCAAACCCAACTTAGCCAAACCTTAAGCACAATCCTAGAATTGCTGGATGTTTTAAGTGGTAAAAGCTACCAAGACTGCAATATACCTGACAATATTTCTTTATCAGAGTTTTTAAGGAATCTAATTAAGTCTTTAACATCTCTAAACCCTACAGTACTCCAAATTATCCTTAAATGTATCACCATCAATCCTTTAATAATTGAACCTGTAGCCAGTAATTTAGTGGTTTTTATTATGACACATGACTGCTCAGAATTTAAAGATGACTACGAACAAGTTGTAGTAGGCATTTTTGAAGTGTTCTCCAAGCTTCACAGGATGGAAAACTTTATTGCAAAACTAATTCCAGCACTGAAATCCATCCTGGTTACAGGCAATCAGACTTTTAGTAACAGTCCAGTGTACGAAATGAAAGCAAAACAAGACTTGTCAGCTGCAGAACCACTCACTGAACATAAAGTACACAAAATGTTTACTCACACCATTGTAGACTACATATCCACGTGTCTGATTGGTTTGGCAAGCTGGCAGGTTATTAACGTTTTCAAATCGTTGTTGCACCACTTTAAAAACGCTACAGAAGAGTTTGCAGAAGGGACTTTTTCTGACGGTTAGTTAGTAGGCAAATGAAGTGAACGTAGTTTTAAATTAAGTGGTTTTGCAGATAGTCCGGGTTTAGTTTACATGGAAATACTGGGGCTGCTCACCTCAACATTGCTGCAAAGCATTAAAATAGCGGATCACACTGTCGCTCAGAATGTGGTTGTCAAGTTTGTGGACGGATTGGAGGAGTTACGGTCTGTTTTGAAGGATTTTAGTGGAGCCATTTTGAAAAGGCAACACGTAAGTAGGGTCCGATTTTTGTTTACTTTTTGTACCACCCTGTAACTGTTAAATCGACTGAACTATGAACTTCAACACAAATACTGACTTACTGATCCCTGACTGTCAAACATTCGCTCCATGGAGCTGTAAATGTCACTAAGAAAAAATGCATTTTTCGTGTCAACACCGCGTAAAAATCGTATTATTAATTTTTTGTGTTAAATATTTGATGTAAGGTCGACATTGGCTTGAAATTTATTAGCATTTCATTGGTGTTTTCCGTTAAAAATCAGATTAATTATAAGCGATTTTGGTCCTTTTTTATAAAGTTTGCAATGCAAGACAATAATGCAAATAATTCACTTAATTCGTGTTTTTCACTACAATTATACAAGGTGGTCAAAAAATAATTAGAAGGGCTTCAAGCTGATATATTGAATCATCCTGTAACTGTCAAAATAACCGAGTTATCAAAGTGGAAATTGTCGAATTCAGATTTCAATTTTAATCAATCTATTTTTATCACTAAATAAGTATCAATAAGTATTTGACCTTTTACTAATAGACATTATTCTGTCTAACCGAGTTATTGACGTTTAAACTGAGTGCTGCGCAGCTGATTGGTTTTGGATTAACGGTCAACTTTGACGCCCTCTGGCGGCCAAACGGTGCACTCGATCACTTGATTTAATGGTATTTTTGAAAACCTCGGAATGTTCTCTACAATTTTATTTCTAATCACTTTTACTGTCACTTGTCAAATAACCGAGTTATTGACGTTTAAACTGAGTGCTGCTCAGCTGATTGGTTTTGATCGGACTTAACGTCACTCAACTTTGACGCCCTCTAGCGGCCAAACGGTGTACTCAATCACTTGATTTAATGGTATTTTTGGAAACCTCGGAATGTTCTTTATAATTTTATTTCTAATCACTTTTACTGTCACTTGTCAAATAACCGAGTTATTGACGTTTAACCAGAGTGCTGCGCAAAGGTTTTGATTTAACGGTCAACTTTGACGCCCTCTGAAACGGTGTTCTGATTTAATGGTATTTTTGAAAACCTCGGAATGTTCTCTACAATTTTATTTCTAATCACTTTTACTGTCACTTGTCAAATAACCGAGTTATTGACGTTTAAACTGAGTGCTGGTGGTCACAAGGTGGATTGAAAAATTGACTTTTTCTCATTTTTTGAGCAAACTATTATAGATAAGTCCAACAAACCATGTATCGTTGAAATCGTCTCGACGTGCTCTGTTCAACAGTTGAATAATATACAGGGTGTTCCATTTAAAAAAAAAAACATAAGTTTGGTCTGTGACACTTTTTTGGGACATCCTTTATACTTCAAGTAAGTTGCGTTCAAATCTTTACTATTTTTGTATAAACATTTTTTTTTTCTAAAATCATAAACAAAAAAGGCATTTATAATGAGACACCCTGTACATTGACTTACTTGCTCTTAACGCTCTTGTAATTTCCATATTTAAGTAGGGAGATTAGACTGACATAAACTTACCTGTTACTGCGCATTGGAACCCTTCTGGATCTATTTAAAATTGCCAAAATTACACTTTTGACAACAATTTTTCCAAGTTACTGAATTAAGTATGTAAACTTCCAGAATCACATCACAATGAGAACTTTCCTAAGCTTAGCCTACATGTGGGCTGAAGTCTACATTACCCTAACCTACTACTCGATGAACAAAGAAGTGACAGTACCAACGGTCACTGATTATTCCGGTGATTCCCTCACCTACCTACACTCGTACATGACGAGAACAGAGTGGCAACTGGTGGAACAAAGAATCACGAATTTCGGACAGCCACCCTGCACCAGGCTACTCCAAAAACTCTACCTACAAAAGCTGCACGCTATGCTGCTTTTGGAGGAGGAAGTAAAACCGGAAGCGATTAGCAACGTTGTCAAATGGTTACCCACTCACCTGAAAGCCTCGTGGCAGGATTTCGTGGAAGACAAATTTGCTGTCCGGGTTCTGTTAAAGGAAATTGACCGAGCAAACTTAATTTTTCTGGGAGAGAACCTGGTTGAACATTTCCAGCAATTAAAGCGTTCTCACGTGATTGACTCAGCTCTACTGACTAACGTCACTCTGTGGGTTCTGATCGGGAAAATTAATAAACTGTTCCGGTTGAAGAGGAAACGCGATTCCGAGCTGGGGCACAGTTTCAGTGAGAAGGTTTTCAACGTTTTTCCCGAAGATGCTTTTCTGAGTGTCCAACCTGGTGGTAGGTTTAGTGGAGCTCAAGTAAATGAACTGTTTGACTTGTGGCAAGACGATGCTAGTACTAATATACAGAGCAAAGAGGACAAATTGTTTGGTTACTTGGAAACAATGAGGCTGTTACCTTTTATGTACAGTGACGTTCAGATACAACAAATGGTTTTACTGTATTTACTAGCCTTGACTAAGGACGTTAGAAACTGTTCTAGTCGTGTCAAAATTCAGGTTGAAAACCTTTTAATCGGTTTGTTAATTATGTGAAAATAAACCAATTTTAGTGACTAAAAACTGTTAATTTACAGGTGTTATACAAACCAGTAAGTGGCCTTTAATCAAAGTGGTTAACTGGGACGTTCTGCTTAAGCATGTGTTACCAGAGTTGAACAGGCATGAACTGGTTTTCTCTCTGCTGGTTGACAACGTGTTTCGTCATGACGACTGTCTTATTAATCAACTGGAACCTTTGATCACTCATTTAGGTGATTTAAAACACTTAAATTTTGCTATTGCAGTCCTGCAAGCTATCAATAAGGTATGATGGTTATAATTTGAAGCACTTCATTATTACGAAACATTTTAAGGCATTGTCTGTATATTTCAATAAGGTTTTGTGATATTTCCGTTGAAATTTTGAGCGAAATTGCAGTAGACAATATAGTGTACGAATACAGGGTTGTCCAAATTGTGCTGGCTAGAAATTAAAAATACAAAAAAAATGGTTTTAGTGGCTCGCCTTTAAGATGCTCTGTACTTTCCACTCTCGAATTATCCTACAAGCAGTTTGAACCACCCTGTATAACAAAATTTACTGAAAATTGAACAGAACAACAGCAAATTTTTGTTGCACGAGATTCAGTTGAAACAATATTCATTACAAATTATTATAATAATTTACCAATTTTTTAACGTTTAAACTGCATTTTTAAGGTCACGTGACTGTTTTTGACAGGTGTCAGTTGGCTTTGACAGTGTTGCAAGCTCAAAATTGCATAATCAACGTCACTTAACGTGTATTTTGCAATTTCAGCTATTACAACTCACTAAATTTAATTTACCAAATTTTCAAGTTTAAATTACATTTTAGAGGTCACGTGACTGTTTTTTGACAGGTGTCAGTTGGCTTTGACAGTGTTGCAAGCTCAAAATTGCATTATCAACGTCACTTAACGTGTATTTTACAATTTCAGCTTTTACAACTGTCTAAAATAGTCTAAATTGAATTTACCAATTTTTTAAATTTTAAACCACATTTTAAAGGTCACGTGACTGTTTTTTGACAGGTGTCAGTTGGCTTTGACAGTGTTGCAAGCTCTAAAATTGCATAATCAGTCACGTGATGTGTCTCTTGCAATTTTCCTGCTTTTACAACTGTCTAAAATAGTCTAAATTGAATTTACCAAATGATCAACGTTTAAATTACATTTTAAAGTCACGTGACTGTTTTTTGACAGGTGTCAGTTGGCTTTGACAGTGTTGCAAGCTCAAAATTGCATAATCAGTCACGTGATGTGTCTCTTGCAATTTTCCAGCTTTTACAACTGTCTAAAATAGTCTTAAATTTAATTTACCAAATATTTGAATTTTAAACCACATTTTAGAGGTCACGTGACTGTTTTTGACAGATGTCAGTTGGCTTTGACAGTGTTGCACGCTCTAAAATTGCATAATCAGTCACGTGATGTGTCTCTTGCAATTTCAGCTGTTACAACTGTCTGAAATAGTCTAAATTGAATTTACCAAATTTTTAAATTTTAAACCACATTTTAAACGTCACGTGACTATTTTTGACAGATGTCAACGGGCCTTTACAATGTTGCAAGCTCAAAAATTGAATTATCAAGTCACGTGACGTAATTTTTACAATTTTACCAACGTCTAAATTTCGGTTCTTTTAAATGATGTGCGTCTTTATTTGACGCGTGCTAACCTGGTTACTATGACAGAAGATTCGTGCAAACGTCAAAGTATAACTCGTAATTTCAGGCGACCGTACAAAAAATGTCATTTTTTTGTTTGTCAGAATTTGAAAAAACAGTCGCCTTACCTTAGAAAATGAATTTTAAGCTTTTGGGGTCTTTAAAATTTGGAAGAACAGTCACGTTACCTGAGGAAGTCATTTTTATTGAATCATTAATCTTTATGACATTTTTGACAGTAGTCCAAATGTCACGTATAAATTGTAAAAGCAGACATGCTATAACTGTCACATGTCCATAAAAAAAATTAATTTTAAGCATTGTGGGGTATTTTAAAGGCATTTCGGCGGTCTACCCCTCGTGGTTAACGAACCACGTTTACTCCAACTTTTTTAAAGTCACGTGACTGTTTTTTGACAGGTGTCAACTGGCTTTTACAGTGTTGCAAGTTCTAAAATTAGCAAGCAACTAAACCATTAATAACAAACTTTTCCAGGCAAAAAAATCGAAACTACCACAAACAACTAAAGACCAATTAACCGAATACAAGGACCAATTGATAAGTAAAATGTCCAAGTTGGTGTGCAAATCCACTCAACTGGTGGAAGCTTACGCCATCTGCCTGAAACACTACCTAACCACAGCAGAAAACAACCAATCAGATAAACTATTAAAAAAACTACCTTCCTACCTGGACTATTGCTTCGGCGACGTGTCCGGTGAGAACAGGAAAGGCTGCGCTATTCTGTTCAACTTAGTCTTGGAGAAACGCAGTCAAATTGCTACAATTCCCCACGATGTTGTAACAAAAATTTGGGGGGCGTGCAAGGGAAATCAGCTAACCCAGGACTACACTCACTTAGTGAATTTGATAGTTTGTTCGATCCCTAACGAGGAGTTTGGGAGGCTTGTGGATGATTTAGTGCAACTGACGCTTAGAGAAGTGGGGAAACAACTGAAAACGTGGGAGTCTGTGATAACTTGCGATGTAAACCCAGTCAAAATGAAGACGTTACAAAAAGGGCTTCAAAGTGTGCTTTACCATCTTCAGGCTGTTTTAAAGACAAACTGTCTGGAGGAGACTGTGAAGGACATAATACATTTGCAGCAATGCATTATACAAGCCCAACACGTTAGTTTTGTTGTAAATTTGTTTGTTTCTGAATTGAAATTGTGGTTTTGCAGTTTATCCTCTCACCTCCAATAATTGATGTAATAATCTCCACTCCAGCTATTTTAATCGCTAGGAAACCTCCAAATTTTGCGTTAACCTTCACCCAAGCAGTTTCGTTACTGGAACTCCAACTGAAACACCGCAATCCTGTAGTAATGGACAGGCTTCCAGTATTTTTGCAACAATACAGAGTGTTGCTTAAAAGTGTTAGTTCTAAGAGCAATTCGGACTTGTCCGATTTGGATGTGAAAGTAGCTGGAGACTGCGTGCACAGATTGGAAAAATTAACCAAAAACTTAGCGGGCAATAAAAAAGATATGAGCCGGATTGCTTGCTTTTTAATCGCCGATATTCTGGAACGTTACGAACAAATCAACTTGTACCCCAACGTTAAGGTAAACTTTTTCTAATTGTTGCTAACCAAGTTTCTGATAAGTTTAATTGCAGTTGCACTTAAATAACTGCGTTTACGCGCTAATTTCTGTGTGCGATCATCACGCCGTGTCCTACATGATGAGAGCTTTGACGAGAGCGTCCACCGAAATGTTTAAATTAATGTACGAACATTACAAGAAATACTACATGTTTACGGGCAAAGTGTAAATAAACACGGAAGAAATAATAAACGTGTATGTCTGGTTGCCTATACAGGAAAGAGTCGCTGCGTGAACGAAAATAGTAAAATCACTGGTTAAACGATTGTAGTGAATGATTTTTTTAGTCACGTGATTTATATTTTACAATTTTTACCTTCGCTACTGTTTAAATAAGATTTTGCAAATTTTTGTTTGAGTTTAATTTTTTTATGGTCACGTGACTGGTTTTTGTGCCACCATTCTTGTACAATGTTGCCAGCCCAAAAATTTCATTCTCAAAGTCAATGTGTATTTTACTATTTAAACTTTTACCACTGTCAAGATTTCATTTAGTAAATTTTCCCAGCGTAAATTACGTTTTTTATGGTCACGTGACTGTTTTTGACTAATAGCCTGTACAGTGTTGCCAACCAAAAATTATCGTTATTCGGTCAAGTTACTTTCGCCAGAGGCCTTTGGCAATACAAAATGGCTGCCAGAGGCCTCTGGCACGTTAAAAACAGTTTTAGTAAGCTTGAAGAAGGTTTCAGAGGCCTCTGGCAATACAAAATGGCTGCTAGAGGCCTCTGGCACGTTAAAAACAATTCATAGTAAGCTTAAGAAGGTTTCAGAGGCCTCTGGCAATACAAAATGGCTGCCAGAGGCCTCTGGCACGTTAAAAACAATTCATAGTAAGCTTAAGAAGGTTTCAGAGGCCTCTGGCAATACAAAATGGCTTCCGACAACAAAATGGCTTTCGGTGGCGTCGGTCAAGTGACTAGTGTCACTTGGCGAATACAGTGTTGCCAAGTCAACCTGTGTTTCTAGCTCAAACTGCATTTTTAGTCACGTGACGTGTATCATGAGCTAAATTAGATTTAGCGAATTTTCACAGTTGAAACTACATTTTTATGGTCACGTGACTGTTTTTAACTATCGTGTCACTTTGCCTGTACAGTGTTGCCAGTTCAAAAACTACCATTTTTTGGTCACGTGATTTGTATTTTACCAGTTTTGCCTTCATAACTGTTTAAATTGGATTTTGCACATTCTAGTAATTCAGACTACCTTTTTAAGGTCACGTGACAGTTTTTGACTAATCACCTGTCGAATACAGTGTTGCCAAGTCAAAAATTGCATTCCCAAAGTCACGTGACCTGTATTTTACCATTCAAACTTTTACCACTGTCTAAATTTCATTTAGCCCAGTTTCACAGCGTGAATTACCTTTTTATGGTCACGTGACTGTGTTTGACTAGTGTCACCTTGCCTGTACAATGTTGCCAGTTTTATTTTGAATATAAAGCATCAGGTTGGAAGAGCTTTTTGTAAGCACGCATGCCTGTTAGTAATATGTTACTCTCGGTTGGAACGAACCTATTAAAACACAGAGGACTGTTGATAGTTTGTGATTGGTCAAAAAAACAGCAGCAAATAAGCTTTTCCGACCAATCAAATGTTGTACAAGTTACCATATTTGATTTGATTATCTTGGAAGGTCACCTGTTTCGTTATAAAAGCTAATTTTTATGTGGGATGTGTGTGATTAAGCAACTATTTACAACGTTTGCGTTAATTAATTATCAGTTTTTAACATAATTCGGTTTATATTAGGTGAGTAATCATACCTGTTTACACTGATTAGCGCTTCTACTACGCAAATTACAATAAATCACGAGATTCATACTAAATTAACATACTAAAGTGATAAAACACTAACGGTTGCTCAATACTTTGAATTTTACAGTGTTGTCACGTGTATATTTGACTCATTATACTCTGGAAGGTTCTGCAGTTTATTAATTATTAAGTAAATTTGGTGATGATTGAATTTGGCGCGACATTTCTTATTATTACACAGACATGAATGCTTTTCATTCATTTATTATTCACGGACGATTCAGTGTAAAAAATACCGTTTTTCATTTACAGGGTGAATCTCAAATAATTTGTAATTAACTTCAGCATTAAAATCATTTTTTTGATCACATTGTATATACAGTGTGTCCATAAAGTATGGAATAATGTCACCACCAAAAAAATTAATGTTGGCAACACCGAAGAAAAATATTTTATAAAATTTCATTGGTAGGCACCGTAGCACGTGATGCACAGCACACTAGAATCAGACGTAAACTGCGCATGCGCAGTATCGATAATTGGCATAGGAAACCATAATTACAACAAACAATTTTCATAAATCGAATTTATTCCATACACTGATGGACACACTGTATATTATGAATGACATCATCGTGACTCACCTCTCCCCTATCCGTGACGTCCTCAACTACGCCATGTCATCCGGCTCACTTCCCCTCTCTTGCTTGGCACGTTAAACCCACGTAGTCCGTCTCTGTCCCACTAAATTAGAAATGACAACACATCTCCCGCGTCCCCTCCACATTCTCCTTACCAGCCAAACCATTGAAAATGTTTTATTTAAGCGTCGATCGCGTTACGTGTCCAGTTTTACGCCGGGCGGTGTTGTTGTAGTGTTTGAACAAGTTTTACTAGCAGAAAACCGGAAAATTTTGACAGGATGAGCGGAAATATCGGTAAGTAAAGATGTACGTCTGCTGCTCATCTAGAAGGCCGTTTTTTTTCTGTAAAGGAAGAAGAACAGTGTCCAAGGCTTTCTAGATTTTTTAAGTATAGGAATGTGGTGTTTTTCGTTGATATTTCAAGCCAGCCATGTTTTTTTTTAAATTATTTTTAGTCTAAAACACACAACAAAATTAAAAAAAATAATAACTTTGACCTTCGATTGGTATTACTTGACCACCATAACATCGTTTATCCTTTACAACAACATAATCAGCTATTTATAGAAGTGCAGTCACAGTCTAACTTGTAAACTATTATTATTCATTAACTTGATTGAGTAACGCTTAGAATAGTTTTATTTCCTAAATTATGTTTCTACTCATGAAAATACTGTAGGCACGGCCCTGTACAGTCGTGTTGCATAATTCATGCCACACAACCATGATTAATTAATTTGTTTATGGTTGGATTTCTATGGGACCTTTTTTGGGTTTCACAATGTAACGGAGCAAACGTTGGCAACGCCAACTGAACATTTTTGTTTGTCCTAAAAAGTGATTGGTCTAAAAGGCTGCTTTTTTGACCAATCGCAGAGTAGCAGGATTACGGTATTTTGATGATTATTTTCTCCCAAAACGTCAACAGAGTAATCTAAATTGTCCCATTTTGGGTGTAACCATGCATATATAGACCAAAACTGATTCTGAACGAACCTAAAAATAAGCACATTCCATGCCAAAGAACATGTGAAGTGCATTCTGGAGGACTTTAAAAATAGGTCAGACTCATAGACGACCAGCAGGAATCGATACAGCTGAGAGAGTTGATTGGAATAATGGAAATTTATTAAAAATAACCTTTAATGCAGCCTTATTCCTTAGAAAATCCTTGGTTTTGGGTTGGGAGACCAGAAAATCTATTTTTTACGTGCAAAAAGCTTTTCAAGCATTTTTTTTACACGCGATTGTGCCTTAACTCACGCGAAATCTGATAGGAAATGGAACGATTGATGGGTTTTGCTTATTACCCCAGCCCTACAGGGACGGAGATTTATGAAATTATACCCAAATATTATACCAACCTAAATATAGCCAAGGTTAAGGAAATATAAACATTGTTATGTTTATAGTGGGCCAATTATCGCAATTTGCTAACCAAGGGCAATTTAAATTTACCAAAGTTTGTTTCTTTATTAAAAAATTATACAGGAAATCAATAGAGAGAGAGAATCATTAAAAAAGCATTGCTCCAGACAAGGATGAAAACAACTTTGACATGTCACTCTGTCTGGTCAGCCTTTTTGATTTTTGACAGACTGACACATGTCACTGACAATGATTTTATAACTTAACCTTAACTTTGCAGAGCTGTTCACCGAGGACAAACTCGAATACTGTTTCTTCCCCAACAGTTCTGGATTCGTCCAAGTGAGGGTGAAGGCCCCGCATGACGCGCACATAGCCCTCTGTTCGCAAGCTGCCGAAGTAGACCCGATGTACGAGATCTTCATCGGAGGTTGGGGCAACACCAAATCGGTACGTGTTTACTCCGGCTGCTTTAAATCGAACCTCTCTGAAATGTTTGTTTGTAGATTATCCGTAAAAACAGGACTAAACCGGACGTGGCAGAGGTACCCACCCCCAACATTCTAAGCGATGGGGAGTTTCGGGGATTTTGGGTTCGTTGGGATAACGGAACGATTACCGTTGGACGTGAGGGTGATCCAGCTCCGTTTTTGTCCTGGGCGGACGTGGAAAGGGTACCCATTGAGTATGTGGGCGTTTGTACCGGATGGGGCGCCAGCGGAAACTGGGTGATCCAACCACCAAGTGGTACGTTCATTTGCCTCTCTGTTTTTAGTTAATAATCTAAAGAAACTCAGTATTTAGTAATAATGGGTAAATATTTTACTTTTCTCTCCGACTGTACCAAATTTTGTAGTGTTTTTCCAGGTTGTTGGATAGGAAATTTAATGAGGATTCCAAAAATCTGCTTAGAAACATGATTCGGTCACTCCAAGTGGGTTTTACTGGCAATTTTGTCCCTGACTGTCTTTTCAAACTGTGTTTCTGGCAGTTCAAACTTTGACACCGCTTTTCTCTCTGACTGTACCAAATTTTGTAGTGTTTTTCCAGGTTATTGGATAGGAAATTTAATGAGGATTCCAAAAATGTGCTTAGAAACATGATTCGGTCACTCCAAGTGGGTTTTACTGACGATTTTGTCCCTGACTGTCTTTTCAAACTGTGTTTCTGGCAGTTCAAACTTTGACACCGCTTTTCTCTCTGACTGTACCAAATTTTGTAGAATTTTTTTAGGTTATTGGATAGGAATTTCAATGAGGATTCCAAAAATGTGCTTAGAAACATGATTCGGTCACTCCAAGTGGGTTTTACTGACGATTTTGTCCTTGACTGTTCTTTCAAACTGTGTTTTTGGCAGTTCAAACTTTGACACCGCTTTTCTCTCTGACTGTACCAAATTTTGTAGCTTTTTCAGAAACATAGGAAATTTAATGAGGATTCTAAAAATGTGCTCAGAAACTCCAAGTGGGTTTTACTGACGATTTTGTCCCTGACTGTCAGATCACAATTTTACTGATTTTTAAATTTTTGGCACCAAACCAGTTTTTCCTAAATAATTCGAAAACGGTTAAAATAACAAAAAAAATGCAAGAGACCAAAAATGTTCCTAATCAACTCTTTAACCCAACACTGTACGTTTGTCCCATAAATTTACCTGGTAAAATTGGTAAATTTTCCTGTCACACAGAATTTTACTTTTACTACCGTAAATTTACGCCCATCATTAGAATTTTGTGGTTTTATTTGTAAATGTTTTAAACAACGTAATCGCACACATTAATAACGGTAAAACTCTTCAAAAATGACAATCTGTCTGTCAAAAAGCAGACAAATAAAAAAACGGTGTTGCCACTAGTTACTAAACAGAACCGTTCCCACAGATCAGGGAGGTAATCGAGCACCTAGAGGAGTAGTAGGTGGACAGTGTTGGGTGGCCGCTTCTTCCGGTCAAGTACCTCCAAGTGGTTTCGCCGGAGGCGAAGACAACGGAGAACCAATCTACGTCATCAGAGCCAACTTTAACGGAGGTTTGATACCCGGCAAACTGTTGTCCAGTCACGGACAAGGTTACGTGGCTTGGGGTGGCGCCGAAAATCCCGTCCAAGAATACGAGGTATTCCTTTACAATCGGTGTTGTACAGTGTTGTTGTCAAATTGACGTTTCAGGTACTGTGCGACTTTCCTGGACAGTGGTTGGCCACTTCCGGCGGTTCCATTCCGCCCAACGCCGTCCCGGCTGGACAGAGCGAAGATGGAGAAACCCTGTACGTGGGTAGGGTGGTGCATGATGGTTCTTTGAGTGTGGGCAAAGTTCAACCCAGTCATGGTGTCCTGTACGTTCCATATGCCGGACAGGAACTGTCCTTTGGCGACTACGAAATTTTGTGTTCTTAAACACGCTCCAAGCTTTATTTACAGTTGCCTTACTTAGAACTTTAGGCTGTCAATTTGATGAATATTTAACCGGAATCTCAGGCTGCTTGAATATACGTTATCTTTATGTATTTTTGCTATTTTTGTAAAGGATTTTATCTACAGAGTTGTTTAGGAATAAGGATTTTATTTATTGGTAGTTCATGTAATAGTTATAACCAAGAATGTGAAGTTTCAGTTATAAAAGTCTGTTAAATTATGTATTACTGATGTTTAATAAATAAGTTTATAGTTACATAAACTTTTTCAATCAAATTTCCTTAGAGAGCAAAACCAGACTCTCATAAGTACCAGCAACAGTACCAACCACCCCAAAAGCTATAATAAGGCCATTTTTGATCACAACCATCCAAGTGATCTCACCAAACGCGTATTTCGCCGTAATATCGATTAAGGCTGGAAAAATAGCGATTAAAGCCACACTGAGAAAAGCTCCCACAAAGGAGAGTAGGATTTGGAGTCTTGGCACTGCCTCCGCCATTACAACTGTAAAATACTCAGGTTCAGGATACTTTCACTATGTAAAAGGGGGTTTGTTTACATATGGTGAGAACCAGGGCCGTTCTGAACCAAAACTCCGCTAAATTCGGGTACCTGAAGGGCCCCAACCAGTACACAATTTTTGGCCAGGTTATGTCCACAGCCACGTACAGCTGCAGGGAGAAGCTGAAGCTTACTCCCAGTGAAATTAGGAGAAGCACAAATTGGGCCAAACTGAAAGTTTACACAAAATACTATACAGGGTAGCCGTTTTACGAGTTTCACCATGGAAATCTCCGGTATTTGAACAGATACAAGGAAGTTTAAATTATATTATACCATCACCAACTTTCATTTTTCTTATGGACGCGGAAAATTATGTTATTTGCAAAGAACGCCTTGAAAATGACATCTCAAATGACACTAGCCACGTGATATTACCGCCACATGCAAAAGAATGATCATGTGACAAACTGCTGATGACACAAAAGGCGCTCTAATCGAATAATGTCCGTTTCCTCATCATCAAGTTTAGATTGTGTTATTTTGCACTTGATCTGTCACATTCAAACCTCAACTTAGCTTAAGTTGTAGTTGTCTTAGTGTTTTTCATATTTTGATATTTTCGATAACTGAAAATGTCTAAACAATTCAATGAGAGGGAACAGTGGCTGATTTTGCAGGAGATGTTTCATGTGACATACAGAGAGTTTGCCGCTTACCTTTCTTTGCAGGTTTACCATCAAGAAAAGAAACACACACAGTCCAGAATCACTATCAACACCAACCTGCACAATTCAAATAAAGTAATTTTACGAGTAATTAACGGCACTGATTTAATTTTTCCGCTCTTGTTTATATTTTGCTTTGTGAGCCTTGTCAAATCGGTAAACAACTGAAGCACTGTCAATGTCAATTGTCAATGAATTTTATTTTCTGTCCTTTGCTAACCTTAACAACACACTGATGCCACGTTGCCGAATGCTCTAGTAAAAAAGATATTGATAGACAACACCGCTTTCTTACGCTGACACGACGCATTTCTAGGGGCGATTACTTCATCTATCAACAGCAAAAAACAAAAAAAGTTTCTTAGAAATGGCTCTATAACCGAACTTTACAATATCTCTCACTTAAATGGTGTTCCCATAACAAAAACCTAAAAGCTGCTTATTGTTGTCAAAAAGTGAGACTTTTTATGTCATTAATGATAATGCTACGTTGTAAAAAGAGGAAAAATGACACAGTAACATTAATTTTTAGTTACTTCATCAAATAAATCAAGGAAAACCCAAAATAATGCGATAAAATAACATCAATCAACAATTGTTTAGAAAATCCGTGACGTGAACAATGTCATGGCGGTTTGTGATTTCCAAAGGTCACGTGACTTCCATGTGAGTTTGTAATCGTCGTGTCATGTGATTTTTAGAACATGAGTCAATACCGTAATTAGAAAAAATAGCCCATTTCAAAAATGTCAAAATCCAATATGGAGTCCTCAATTAAAATCAAAGTTGATGATGGTAACTAAATTCCGAAACGTTGTAGAGAAGGAATTGTAACCGAGATCTCCATGGTGAGGCTCGTCAAACGGACACCCTGTATACAGGGTGTTACAAACTTATAGGACATGTAGGAAGTACAAAAATTAGTAGAAACAGCTCTAAAATGTCTTTGGATCTTGTATAGTTTTCGAGTTTACCAAAGACCAGTTTAGGATATTTTTTTAATGGAACACTCTGTATATGATAATAAACACCCTGTATCTTGCCAACTAAATTTGACGACATTTGTCTATACAGCATGTTCTCTGCTAATTTTTGCATTTCCTACACCGGTCTACGAGTTACTATTACGTATACAGAGTGTTCAGAATAAGTAGGCCCACTATGGGAATCTCAAAAACGGTTAAAGATACAGATTTGCTCTTCCACCGCCTAAATTCCTTCAGGTTAATGATACAAAAATGACGTAAAGTGTCATTTGTAAAAATGTCAACTTTTAAGGGTGCCACGCACTGAAAACCGTCAATATTGACATCATTTCCAGGACATTCCCAAAACCGTGACAGTTGGGGCAAAATGGATGGGTTGGGTGTTCCAAAAAAAGTGAAAAACAATTTTTAGTTTCCGAGAAATATCTCTGTGTAAAAAACGAAAATTGTCAAAACGCTTCACTTTGACGCCTTCTACCGGTCAAACTATCACACCAATGACTTTTTTTGAATACACCGTTGAAAAGCCCTTGGCCTGGACTATATTTTATTTTTAGTAACCTTTTGTTGTTACTGTTAAAATAACTGAGTTATTTTAGGTTAAAGCAAAAGTGGTTAAATCACTTTGAAGGTTTGTGAAGCTTGACTTTGACGCCCTCTAGCGGCCGAACGGTGCAACCGATTAACATAAATGAGCACATTTTTGGAAAGCTTACGATCTGAGCTATCTTTTCACTTCAATCACTTTTGGTCGTCAACTGTCAAATAAGCAAGTTATGGAAAATTTTTGGAAAAAGTGCACGAAAATTTCACTCAAGAAAGAAATTTAATTTTATAATAAAAGAAAAATTATGTTTTAACTAATTTTTTAGTTACTGTTTTTTTTTATTATTATTGAAAACTATTTTCAATAAAACATGTTATATTTTCAATTTTAATCAAACTTATTCCATACTTTATGGACACACTGTATTTTATATCCAACTCTGTATCTCTAACCGTTTTCACGATCCCCTCCTACATATCACTGTGGACTGTATTTTGAAACACCCTGTATAATTAATACAAGACTTTTTGTACTATTTGGTAGTGTCTAAATTGAGGGTTACAGTCTCCTTAGTGTCTACACCAAACTGTAAATACGTCACCGCTCCGAAGAAGATGTAGGTGATAGTCACCAGGTGTAACCCTATGTTGAGAACCCCATAAGTTTCGTTAAACTGTTCGGGTTCGCTCATTTCATTGTACAATATCAACACCTGTACACAAAATCATCAAAAGCTAAAGTGTACAGTAAGTGGTACTAAATACTAGTCCAATTCCTTCAAAAGCAAAGATGCTCTGTCCAAAAAAGATTGCAAACTCGGTCACTCCAGGGAAATTTAGTCCCACAGGACACTGACTTGTCGGTTTAATCAAAGCATAGTAAAGCACTATCCCTATGCTGGTTAAAAGGGTGAAATTTGCTACCACCGATAGGTAAGCCAGACATTTTAAAGTTCTAATCCAGCAGGTGATCCAAATGGGAATTGTTACCAGAACTATAATCCAGTGAATGTCCGTGGTGTATTTGTAAGCATTCATCAGCTGCAACAACCCCCAAATTAACCTCTGGACAGAGAGAGTAAACTGCCAAAGCACCTCTCGAATGTTCCAGGAAATAAACACCAAGTAACAACTGCAAAAACCCATTTGCGCCATAATTAAGAACACATTAACAGTCAATTTGGCTACAAAAGCCCCAGCGGGGAAATTAGGGGCGGCTAGGGCAAAAGCCAGCTTAGCCACCTCGGCATAGTCAGGTATCCTCTCTAAATTATAATACTTGTGAAGTTTATGGGCAGAATTCACCTGGAAACCACAAACAACTTGCAAATTCCACCAACTTGGTGGTAATAAACTTACCAGAAGATGAGCGCAATGCAAACAAACCATCCCAATAACGAAAGTAGTGATTGGTCCAATCAGCAAACCAGAGTTCTTCATGGCGTCCCCCATTGAAAATATCCCAGTACCCACGTAACCCTTAACCAGGTGCATTAGGGCTTCGCCATACTTGAAATTGTGGTCACTCCTGGTGGGGGTGCTGGAACCGTACAAATTAACCAAAAGTGAATTAAAGTGGTTCTTAAACAAGCTTACCCTGACTAAGGCTTACCCTAGAAGATATGTGGACTCTTTGGGTTGGTTTGTGGGGCTCATTGTGCGGTTTGTCAGTTTGTTTGTCATTCTGTCAGTTTGGTGAAGGTTATTTGTTGGTAAATATCAGCTTATTTGTGATTGGCCAGGAAAAAGGAGCAAGCTGACCAATCATTATTGTTTCTGGATGCCTTCAAGACAATTTTCTGTACAATATTTCCTAAGATAACAAATTAATTGTTTACTCATTACAAGTGGTAAGCATACAATTGTAATGCTTATTTTGTTTATTTTTTTCAAATGCAACTCAATTTTATCACAATAATAACCTTGCACCTATTAAACCACTTGTGCTAAATACATTTTTTTTTACATTCTGCACAGTAAAAAATGCGTTTTTTCACAAGACTAATGTGCATTTGTGGTGAATTTTCAAACTAAATGAGTCATTTTAATGACCAATCCATACATCTATTACATTTAATGGCTGGGCGCATCTTTATGGTGACTAACCCATCATTTTTTGGTCGACTGACTGCATTGAATGCAACCTTGGCGGTTTCAGTGGATATAACATCATTTCACTCTATTTTACTGTCGATTTCGACCTTCTGTATTTTTTTCCTTTGACAGAATTCAGCGAAAGTCTAGAAAGAAAAAATGTAGTTATTTTAATTCTCCACCAAACCCATAGAGGGACATTTTGTCCTTAAGGGCCTCGGAAAGGAGATATTTGCTTAGGAATGTAACTCGGCCACATGGTAAAATTCAGGGAAATGTTAGGGAACAAAAATTGTAGAAAATTTAATTTTCCACAAAAACCTAAAAGAAACATTTTGCCCTAAAAAGCGTCAGAAAAAAGTTATGTTAATTAGTTTGAATTATTTTTAAAAATTGTGACGCTCTGTAAAAACAATGTTCCTAGGAAAAAAACAACTAAATGGTGATACTTGCTTAAGTTGGGACACTCTGTATACGATAAGACACGAGGTCAAAGCCTGCTAGTTCTTCAAGCACACGTACATTAATTATGCATTACTGTCAAACCATATTAGAGAGAGTATATTTGAATAAGACCTTACTAAATGGTTTTTTTTGCTAATTATTTGCTGTTTGCCATGACATTCCGATGTTTCAGCCTATTCAATAACAGAAAAGCAGTTTTGTTTGCACAGAATGGAATTAATAAGGTTCAATTTTGCGTACCATCAAAATCAACTGTAACGGCAAATCCCGTTAGGTTTCTATTTTGTTTTCTGCCAATTTCGACCTTAAGTACATCCATCAATGTCAAAATTACAATAACAAAAAGATTTAATAAAATAAAATTATTAATTATTATTTGTTTTATTATTAAATTAAATTCCCAATTTGAGCGAAATTTTCGTGCACTTTTTCTAAAAATTTTCCATTACTTGCTTATTTGACAGTTGACGTCCAAAAGTGATTGAAGTGAAAAGATAGCTCAGCTCGTAAGCTTTCCAAAAATGTGCTCCTTTAAGTTAATCGGTTGCACCGTTTGGCCGCTAGAGGGCGTCAAAGTCAAGCTTCACAAACCTTCAAAGTGATTTGACCACTTTTGCTTTAACCTAAAATAATTCGGTTATTTGAACAGTTACCACAAAAGAGCACTGAAGATAAAATATAGTCCAGACCAAAGGCTTTTCTATGGTCTATTCAGAAAAGGTTATTGGTGTGATAGTTTGACCGCTAGAGGGCGTCAAATTCAAGCTTTTTGTACATTTTTGCTTTTTACACAGTTTTTGAGATATTTTCCGGAAACTAAAAATTGTTTTTTACTTTTTTGGGACACCCTGTACTCAGTCGGTAATCTAACCACCCTGACATCCATTTTGGCCCAACTGTCACGGTTTTGGGGATGACCTGGAAATCATGTCAATTTTGACGGTTTTCAGTGCGTGGCACCCTTAAAAAATGACATTTTTACAAATGACACTTTACGTCATTTTTGTATCATTAACCTGAATGAATTTAAGCAGTGGAAGTTTATTTTAAAAATTCAAAATTTTTCTCTAAATAAATTCAAAGGTACCCTTTAAATTTGTTGACAATTTTTGTTTTTAATTTTTTAAAGACAAACGGGGCCTGGTACCCAAAAAGAGCATTGAACGTAAAAGTTGCACTTCCTCAAGATACATTTGTAGTAAAACTTTCAGACCTCTAACTTGAAGCGTTCCTGAGATATTTAGAAAAAACTACAAAAAAGCAAGGTCAACTTTGACGCCCTCTAGCGGCCGAACCGAGATAATTAGCCGTGTGCGCTCACCGTCACGTGAGAGCACCATTCATTAGCTTTCTTTTGTTATACGGCTCGTATATACAGGATGGTTCAAATAAGCGAGTTATTCACGATTTTCCGGATAAGTGCACCAAAATTTTGCTCAAATTAGGAATTTCTGCTCGATTTGAGGGGCGGCCAATCAAGACTGCTAGAGCTAAAACAGTTGAGGATCGATACAGATATTTTACATCAAGTAGGCCTAGAATTTGACGTAGATTCCAAAAATCTAATAAAAAATGGGTAATCCCATTTAAGAAATTATAAGTTTGGCTTCTCGCTCAAATTTGGGACACCCTGTATACTAATGGACACACTGTATGTGATTGACTGATCAAGACGTATTTTGGCGAAAGTATAGAATGAGTTAAAATGAGACAGATATTGTAATTGAACACCTGACGTCAGAATACGTCTTTTGACTTTCCCACATCAACAAACTGACCAGCGCCCTCTATACTGGTAAGCCTAAAATGTCACTTTTAAAGGCGACGTTAGCGATTTTCGTTTTATACAGGTGTGGTAAATCCAAAAGCGACCATAGGAAAACCGTGTAACGGACAGAGAAACGTAGGTAATTGCATGCGCGGGAGAAAGACAGAAAACGAAAAAAATATCAAGTAGGCCATATTTCTAGCGCGCTGTTGCCAAACGCCGTAAGTAAGTTTGTCGAGGGTATTGAATACTTACGGCGTTTGGCAACAGCGCGCTAAAAATATGGCCTACTTGATGTTTTTTTCGTGTTCTGTCTTTCTCCCGCGCATGCAATTACCTACGTTTCTCTGTCCGTTACACGGTTTTCCTATGGTCGCTTTTGGATTTACCACACCTGTATACAATCGTATGCAGACGCAGTAAGAAATATGTTTTTTTTTTTTATTATTTCGCGTAGTTGATTGCCAAGTTGTGAGTGAAAAAGATTCAGATATGTATAGAAAGAGCTTTTTATACACAATCAAGTCCAGTGTAAACAAGTTGGTTAGAACATTCGTCCTGGAGAGTACAACACACAGTAAACTATGGTTTAGACACTGTTCAATATGAGAAAAATTCTTGAAACTAGGTAAGCAAAACTGGTAAATGCTCCTTATGTTATTACCAAGAACATTCATTCAAAATACCTAACAAGTTTACTGGACTATAGAAAGCACTTGTACTTACCATTGAGTATAGTGTTAGGGTAAAATCATTCCACTACAAAGTGTTCAACCACTGTTGAGTTCAAAAACACGAAAAGTCTTGATTTTAAACCGTAAAAATGCATCTAATCCTCAAAAAATTCAATTTCGACAATACAAACAAACGCTATCCCCGCCATATTGGAATTTTCTGACAGGGCACATTCTAGGCTTTCTAGAGTATAGTAGGCGGTGAACTGAAACTAACGTCGTAATTTGACAGTTGACCAAATTATGTTTGTGTTTTGATTCTGGCTATGACGTCACTAGTACCGTTATGGTAGTGATTTTATATGGAAAACAAACCAGAGTGTTATAATATACAACAATCCGGATTCAGCTGTGCGTTTGTTGTGGTGGGGCGACTAGTGTTTGACGTAAACAAATCATTGAGTAAGAAATGTACAACTTAAAAGTGGCCAAGGTGCGAAACAGTTCAGTAGTACTCTTTACGGTTCGGTACCATCGACGTATTAGCCGGTACCGCGGTTCTTTCTGTTTTTCTACTTTTATATCGTAACGGGTAAGTTTCTAGTGAAAGTTTTGGAAACCTATTTAAGACACAGTGGACTAGTTTTGCCACTTCCTGGACCTATAAATAACCAGGTCAGAAGGATGAATTTTCAGCTATTTTTACTTTCTTTTAAATTACAAAATAGTAGAAGAAAAATGCTAAAATATTCTATTGAACGATTAAACTACTAATTGAAATTTTTTTTAAAACGCTTAACGAGCTTGCAAGAATTAATCGAGTTGATCTCTTCTAAGTCGATTAATATTTATTAGGAGAAATCCATGGATGGAAACCTTGGTACAAGTTTTCTTTAACCAATTATGGACTTTTCTTTACAGATTTAATTACAGAGACTACCAGAATTAGGCCAATTACATTCAAGCTGATTTGAAAAGAAAATTGGTTTTAAAAATATATGCACTGGTTGTGTAGCTTTTGTGATTGGTCGAGAAAAAGTTGAAAGCTGCTTTTTTTCGACCAATCACACACTACCCTGAAGCCGTGCTATAAGGACGAAACCTTGTACCTTTTAATCTTGTAGAGAATTGAATTTTCTACAACTTTCATTCTTTCCACTTTTTTCGTATCTTCTCAAATAACGGAGCTGCGCTTAGTCGAAATAGAGTTAGTTTTAAAAGGTGCATCCATGTCACTTTTTGCCTTGAAACTCCTCAGGGAGGCCCTAAAGAGCAAAACCTCCTTAATACAACCTTGTAGAGAATGAAATTTTCTACAACTTTCATTCTTTCCACTTTTTTCGTATCTCCTCAAATAACGGAGCTATGCTCAGTAGAAACAGTAGAGTTTTAAAAAAATGTGACCGCTTTCAATTTAACAATGACGGGTGTTCAATAATTGTTATGATCAGGTCGCCTATGGATGGCAATTGTCACAAAACGCGTATGTCTTAGATAGCGTTGCAAACAATTATTATATGACAGCTGTCAATCCAAACCATATACGAACTTTCAACCACAGCCAACTACGACCATAACAATTATTGAACATCCGTTATTATTTTTGAAGAATCACGTGAGCGTTTTTCAGTTTGAGCTGACATTTTTAAAGGCACGTGACTGTTTTTACAGGGAAAATGATCACGTGACGATTTTCAATCATCAAATTAAATTTTAAAGGTCACCTGACTGTTTTAAGTGGCAAAATAATATTTTTATGATTTATTAGACCATTTGCACCTTAAAAAGAGTCACGTGACAATAAAAATATCAGTCTGAACGTGAAAACTGTCACGTGATTTTGAGGATGACGTTTAACCTTAAAACGAGTCACGTGATTTATTGTATCAGTTCAAAACAAAAAAAAAACGATCATGTGACTTTCAGGCTTCTGTTTTGCTTTTCTGGGTGTAGAAAATCATTCTGAACATTTTTGGTCTCTTGCAAAATTTTTATAACTCTAACCGTTTTCGAGATATTCGATTTTTTTCAAAAAATTGCATTAACATTTTCAAAATTCTGTATCTCCGCCCTTTAAGGGGTTTCAGCGACTGAAAAAAGCTTAAAATGTTCGCCTTGAACTGCTCTTTCACCTCATGTTAACTGAAACACGCAAAAACATATACAGGGTGTCCAAAAAACACAAAGGAAAAAGCGAAATTTGAAACTAACGCTCTGTCAGTTGTGAACACGTTTACTCGGTTCTGAGCGGGTGTAAACCTAGTTTGCTGGGTGCAGAAAATCATTCTGAACATTTTTGGTCTCTTGCAAAATTTTCATAACTCTAACCGTTTTCGAGATATTCGATTTTTTTCAAAAAATTGCATTAACATTTTCAAAATTCTGTATCTCTGCCATTTAAGGGGTTTCAGCGACTGAAAAAAGCTTAAAATGTTCGTCTTGAACTGCTCTTTCACCTCATGTTAACTGAAACACGCAAAAACATATACAGGGTGTCCAAAAAACACAAGAAAAGTAGTTCAAAAATTTGGTAAAGTGATGTTTGTACTTGAACACCTGTGTACAGGGTGAGTCATTGAATTTCAGTCACCCCTAATAAGAAAGAAGGAAAAGTACAAATCTTGGCTAAATAATGCGTAGAAAAATTATTATTTTATGCTTTTCTTATCAAATTATATTTGGCCCTCGATAGGGGATTGCCTGCAATATTCGCTATATTGTCCTCATTATTTAAATTATACCTGTACAATAATTATCATTTTATAATCTTCCGTGTGTCTGATATTACACAAAAAAAAACCGGATAAAACCAGTTCACTCCCTACATGATCATGCAAACACGAAAACCGTGAAAATATGCAAATTTCCTGAAAATCACCGTGCCAGAGTTAGGCAACCAGCAATACATCAAAAATTAAAAAAATTGCGTTTAATTGATATTTTAAATGTGTGCAAGGTTAAATCTGATCAAGGATCACTGGTTTGACCTTCACCAGTATTAACCTTCGCATTATAGGAACTGAAAAACGTAGATGGTACTTGAATGGTACCAAAACATGCGAATATGTGAACAAGTTTTTTTTTTTTGTTTGGGCCGGATTTTTCGACTGGTACCCGAATACCAACGGTCAGTTGCCCGTGGTACCTGTACAATTGGTGGTTCATTAAATGAACAAAATTTCTTGGTACTTTTGTGATGTAAGTTGTTTGGTCAGGAAATATAACACCGATTTGACTTTGGGTTAATAATGAGTGTCTACTTAAGGCACAAATTGCTTTTTCGTGACTTTTTTTGCTACAGTTGGTGTGTGGTACCTTTCATTGGCTAAATATCCTTGCTATTTCAATGTTAACTAACTGTTAAATGCACTTTTCGTTTACAGAATGGAGTTGCAACACAAACAGACAATAATTCACGTGAACAACGGGAAAGAACAACCGTCCCAACCATGGTACGCATCGAAAGAAAGCTGCACCTCTGAAAAAAGGTATGATCAACCTTATTTCCCAAAGAAAATCCACCATTTTCACGTTCCATTTACAGAGTGTTTAAACTAGAAAATTGTTTCAGCAACTGTGATTCGTTTATGACGTACCAATCAAAGGACCCCATTATCAGTATACCTTTGGACAAAGTCCCGAACAAAGACAAAGTGCCTGAGGCAAGTGGTGGGGGACATGGAATCCCAGTGGAGCACCCCACTTCGTAAGTTTTGATTTTTTTTTATTAATTTACCCAGATTTACCAAAAAAAACTGTTTTCTATCACTGGGACACACCCTGTATAGAGAAGTCACCAAAATGTCGTGTTTTTCTTTTATTTTTACTATTTTCCTGTAATCATCCCTACATTATTATGGGTATAATTAGAATTTACTTGAAAGATATTATTTTTCTGTCATGGCTGTCGTTAATTTGAAAAGTAATAGATCTGAATCTCTCTACACTTTTCGTGCACCCCCTGTATAGTAGCGACACTGACGGACTGTAAAACTTTCAGGAATTAGTTTAGAAGTTCGTTACGAACATTTTTGCTCTCTTTCAAATTTTTCGGAACTTTCACCGTTTCTGAGTTATTTAGCAAAAACTGGTTTAATGCAACAAATCAGTTGAAATTGTGGTTTGAAATTTGAACACCCTGTAACTCGGTTATTTTTGCGAGTTTGGGGAGGTTGGACCACTTAAATTAAGCGTCTTGAGCCCCTCTTTCCTGTGGTGTTGAGCAAAAAATTATATCTGAAAAATTGCGTACAGGGTGACCAAAAACAGTCAGTCACCATACTTTTCATGCACACCCTGTATACTGGAAGCAAAAACGGTCCTGCAAACTTACGGTGCTGGGTTGAGAAGTTATTTAGAAACATTTTTGCTCTCTTTCAAATTTTTCGGAACTTTCACCGTTTCTGAGTTATTCAGCAAAAATTGATTTAATGTCACAAATCAGTTGAAATTGTGGTTTGAAATTTGAACACCCTGTAGCTCGGTTATTTTTGCGAGTTTGGGGAGGTTGGACCACTCGAATTAAGCGTCTTGAGCCCCTCTTTCCTGTGGTGTTGAGCAAAAAATTATATCTGAAAAATTGCGTACAGGGTGACCAAAAACAGACAGTCACCATACTTTTCATGCACCCTGTATACTGGAAGTAAAAAAGGTCCTGTAAACTTACGGTGCTGGGTTGAGAAGTTAATTAGAAACATTTTTGCTCTCTTTCAAATTTTTCGGAACTTTCACCGTTTCTGAGTTATTTAGCAAACACTGGTTTGGTGCAACAAATTTATAAATTAGTTGAAATTGTGGTTTGAAATTTGAACACCCTGTAACTCGGTTATTTTTGGGAGTTCAGAGTGGTTCAATCACTTAAATTAACCGTCTTGAGCACCTCTTTCTAGTGGTGTTGAGCAAAAAATTCTATCAGAAAAATTGCGTACAGGGTGACTAAAAACAGTCAGTCACCATACTTTTCATGCACACCCTGTATACTGGAAACAAAAATCGTCCTGCAAATTTACGGTGCTGGGTTAAGGAGTTGATTAGAAACATTTTTGCTCTCTTGCAATTTTTTTGTAACTTTTACCCTTTTCGAGTTATTAGGACAAACTCTTTGGTGCAACAAATTTACAAATCAGTGAAAAAGGAAAAGGACAGTCAGGTACAAAATCGCTTGTAAAACCAACTTGGAGTAACCGAATCATGTTTCTAAGAACATTTTTGGAATCCTTATTAAATTTCCTATCTAATGACATAAAAAAACACTACAAAATCTGGTAAAGTCTTGGAGAAAAGTGGTGTCAAAGTATGAACTGTCAGAAAGACAGGTTTGAAAGGACAGTTTCAGGGAGAAAAGTGGTGTCAGGTAAAAAATCGCGTGTAAAACCCACTTGGAGTAAGAAAATTATTGATTTAAGCACATTTTTGGAATCCTCATTAAATTTCCTATTCAACAACATAAAAAACACTAAAAAATGTAGTACAGTCAGAGAGAAAAGTAATGTCAAAGTTTGAACTGCCAAAAACAAAATTTGTAGAGACAGTCAGGTAGAAAATCGCGTGTAAAACCCACTTGGAGTAAGAAAATTACAGATTTAAGCACATTTTTGGAATCCTCATTAAATTTCCTATTCAGTAACATAAAAAAACACTAAAAAATTTAGTACTGTCAGGAAGAAAAGTGGTATCAAAGTTTGAACTGCCAAAAACAACATTTGTAGAGACAGTCAGGTAGAAAATCGCATGTAAGACAGACTTAGAGTGAGAAAATGACAGTTTTAAGCACATTTTTGGAATCCTCATTAAATTCCCTATCCAATAACCTGAAAAAACATTACAAAATTTAGTACAGTCAGCGAGAAAAGCGGTGTCAAAATTTGAACTTCCAGAAACACAGTATTCGTAATTTACCGTTCAAATTTTTCTGGTAAAGTAAAATATTCACTTTACTGGTATCCGATCGAGCAAATGTGACGTCACCATGACGTAATTTAACAAAACCGTAGTGTAACTAACTGTCAAATTACGTCATCGTGACGTCACCTGTGCTAGTAAAGTTTAAAACCAACTATAGAGTGTATATGTACGTCATTACTTTGAAATGTGCGTTTCACTATAACAGATAAATTATCGACCGTTGACATATATGTCAGCGGCCGGTGCAACAATGAACTGAAAAGTACCATTAGTTACATGGAGGTGACACGCGATTTTAGTAATTAAATATGCCAAACGACCAATGAAAATTGTTATAAATTACAAAAAGTATTTAGTTATTGTTTCGTCCATTATTTTGTCTATATAGTACAGATAAGGAAGTTTCATGATAAAAGTAAATTGCGAATCAATGCTCTAGACAAAGATGGAGATAAACTTAAGTGACAGGTGTCAGTGGGCAAAAACGGAAGTGACGTCATTTACATTATCCATCTTTGTCTAGACTCTAGAGCATTTATACTTCTCTCTTTTTATGGTGGGATTTCTTCAAAATTTCATACCTCCCTTATGCAACAGTATTTTTTAAATTAAAAATGTATTTTTAGGTACGTGGAAACGTTAATGCATCTGTTGAAAGGTAACGTGGGTTCTGGAATATTCGCAATGGGCGATGGGATCAGAAACGCGGGCATCATTTTCGGACCGATTGTCGTTCTAGTGTTGGGCGTAATTTGCACTCATTGCATGCATTTACTGGTAAGTTTTTGGATGATTTACGATGCTTAATAACATGATTACCGGATTATTAGAGTCGAGGCTCGTTTACATGCGGTTTTTGTGTTTTTTTGTTATTGTTCCAAGACCTTGACACTGCGTTATGCAAACACTCAGGGAAATCACCCATTATCAGACTTTTGGTGTTATTAACTCGCCTACGCCGCCTAGAAAATGCAAAGGATGTAACTGGTTATTAACAAATTCCTGAATTTTTTCTCGTTAACCCATGTTGTTGTTCAATATGGTTGGTAAACCAGTTCAAACTGGTAAACACACCAACTGCTGGTATTTACCATTTATAGATGGCAATTAAATACGACTTTGCGGTTTTACAGTAATTTACATTCTAAGACCATATATTTACATATATTTCTTCTATAAGGTTGCATAAACACCTTGATTAGTAAATACTATCCTGATTGTCCTAGTACGGTCAAATGAACGATAATAATACACTTGTTAAACTATTTATTGACTTTTTAAATTCTTTCAAACCGTAAACTAAATGCTAATTTCTAATTCATTAACCACATTCCTAATCAGTTAGCACATTCAAATGGCCAATTTCTTGACAATGGAGTGATAAACAAACTCTGTTAGGCAAACTGAAGCTAGTAGGACGTGTTTTTTATATTTGTTCAAAGCTAAATTGCCTACAATTTATCCTAAATTATAAAAACCAACATACAATGCGCCTGATGGTAGGCAACCACACTAACACGAACAATCAATATGTGTTGCCTATATGCCTAAAACTGTCCAGAATGGTGGTAACTACAGCTAATTTACCACCAGAATCGAATTCCTCAGCTCAAAATTGCTTAAAGCCAATTTTTTTTCTAGATAATTCTATAAAAAACAGTTTCAGTTCAAACTATAAACTTTGTTGCTATAGACACTTTAACCTAATTTAACCTAACCTAACCTAACTTCAAACGGTTGTAATTCCTTTGTATGCGCAGATAGCAAAAAAATATTAAGAATGAAAGTTGCAGGAAATTTAATTCTCTACAAGAGTAAAAGAGGGCAGTTTTGCCCTAAATCGAGTTTTAAGGGAGATATTGTATTTGTGGTGAATTTTCAAAATTTCAGTTCAAACTGTGATTCGTTTTGGTGTCACTTACCACTGAATAACTTGGTTATTTGATCGTAGGTAGGCAAGGTAATCACCTAACATGCTTTCTTGACAATTGGCAAAGGAGCCAATTATAAGGATCAGCTAAAAATGTATTTTCTGTCATTTTTGCTTTCCTGAGTCAAAATTCGATTTTTTGCCAAAATTGTCAAGAATTGAATTTTCTATCAGGAGCACAAAAAGTGCAAGAGGTAATTTAAGTTTTCTTGACAATTGGCGAAGGAGCCAATTATAAGGATCAGCTAAAAATGTATTTTCTGTCATTTTTGTTTTCCTGAGTCAAAATTCGATTTTCGATTCGAAAAAAACTAAGAAGGAAAGTTGTAGGAAATTTAATTCTCTACAAGGGTAAAAGAGGGTAGTTTTGCCCTAAATCGAGATTTAAGGAAGATCTGTAATTTCGTAACTATGCCGGAGTTAAACTAGTTAAAATAGTACAAAAAAAATCGCACTCAGAACTTCAATATGACTGTCCTGTGTAAATAACGCCTTGTTGACTTTTAGAGAAGACACAGTCTTACCCTTTATGGTGCAAACAACGCGAATGTGACGTCAGGATGACGTAGTTTGACAGTTGGTTAAGTTATGGTTTTGTCAAACTACGTCATTGTGATGTCACACTCTGGTTGCTCCATAAAGTGTCGAAAACGAACGAAGCCTACACTCATTTCAGCTCGTTTGGAGATGGGCTCAAAAGAGCGACCGGCCAACACAGCGACCGGTCAGAACAGCGACGTGAGAGATCGGGATGAGCGTAAGGGCGACTTCGGCAATCTTCGGTTTTATTGGTGGAGGGGGAAATGGCAAATGATCATCGGTTTTCGTTCCTATTCTAACCTCACATTATTATTAATTAAAATATTGTTTTGTTTGGTTGGAAATATCTTGTCTTTGATTATTTTAATATTGCAATAACAGATACTGCAATATATACCTATTTTCTGGCCTCAAACTATCTGTGGTGTTCGTCTACGTGTTGGTGTAATTATTTTTCAGGTTGTGAGGGTACCTATTTTTAAGGCAACATTTTAAACAATGAAGTGTAATAACCAGTGTTTGAACTGTATTATTTAAATAATACAGCTAGATATCTATACTATAGCTGTTACTCCTTATGGTTTTATTATGTTATTTGTAATTTACATATACCATTACATTTAGACAAATCTTTAAAAGTGTAGAAGCAGCTTGAAATCAATATGTGTTTGTATATTATTATTATTTGGAGGGGTGTCATCTCTATGATATAATTTGTCCCAATATTTCCAAATCCCCAATTCCTTATTAAATTATTTCTGATATATTTCAGTCTAAAATGATTAGGCCCAAAAAGCTGGACATCCAATTTAAAAACAATCTGTTTTTTGTTGTGTAAATGAAATGAATACAAAGACTAACCTAACCTAAAACATCTTATTTTGTCACAACATAACCTAATTCTTCGGTTTCTGCCTTAGCAAAAATGATGGTGATGAGCCAATCATACCTTATAACTTACAATACATGAATAATATTGCGCTCATGCGCTCTCTGATTATGCATGCCTTATTAATTTTGCGCAATACATCAAATCAAAGAAAAATCTGCTTTTGTTTCATTCAATCCCTATAGTCTTAGATAGATAGATACAGATTTACTTTAACTATTAAATAATAGGCTTTGTTTTTATCTTAGGTAAAAAGTATACACCCAACTTAACAGTTATTGTCACAGCTCAAAGTTCTCACAGCAATGTAGGTAGTAAATTACCATACAACAGGACTAATAATGAGTTTGTTGTATAATCTACCTTTATTTTCTCCTTACTTGAAAATATGTAAAATACATCAATTTTATTTAATTTAGTAGTGATATGGTCGATATGGAAAATACTTAGAATTTTTTTTTTCTCATATTAATTAAATTAAAGGGAGTTTTGCAAAAACCTCTAGGTGTAGACCATTTAATATCCCTATACTTTCAAAGATAGTTATAGATCATTTTGTTTTGAACATAAAAATTCAAATTAATGTAGAATTTTTTTAAGGATTTCATCGTCTTTAAAATAGTTAGTTTTATCCATTTATAGGATATAACAACCAGAAAAAACCTGAAGAATATACATGTACTATGTTTTTGAAAAAAAAATATCAAAACTTTGCCACCACAGACAAAGGCTTGTTACACAGTGTAATAATTACACAGTGTTAACATGTGCACATTGTTATCAAGTCCTGCTAAATTTATTACATATTGCCCGTTATATAAAATCATTAAAATACTGTCTTATTGCAAGTATCATAACTATCCTACTGCTAATGTTTATAACCTCTCCTTATTTCCCCATTTCTATAAAAACCACTATTTATGTTTTACCATTAATATATGTGTATGACCATTATGATAGTTACTTAGGACCACGAAAAGAGCACTTAGAATAAGCACCTAAAAAGATATTGTCGATATGACATACATACTTATAGTTACTTTATACATGGTAACATAATTTTGGCATTATTCATTGCACAACTTGTGTCAAAAAATTACACAGTTTTATAAGAAAAACATGGAGAAACCCTATAAAAGTAGAATGTGGTGTCTAATTTCCTAACAATGAAAAATCAGAGGAAAAGTCTGTTTCAGTCAGTTTCACTCAAATCTCTGTCAAAGTAATAGGAGTGCTATTTTTTAAATTTGATGGTGTGTCCATAATTTTCTGAAGATATTCATATTTTGTTACCATTTTACTAGGTTTAACAATTATACAGTGTCAAAAACAATGATTATTTTATTATATCCTCATGCTCATAGGAAAAATTGAAAAAAAATAAAATATACAAAAGCGAAATAAATTTAATAATAATTTATTTTTCTTTAATAAATTAGTAAAAATAAACATAAACATAGCCTAATTAAACTTTTAAACTCTTAAAACAATGTATTAACATAAAAGAATAACATTTCTACCAACTTACAATAGCACATATACTTATATAAATACCATTTAATAATACATTACCTAATTAGTGTAATGGAAACTATAAATTTCATAGATTTATTTAACTGTTAGCTCCCATATGATATTACAAGTTATATTATCACAGACAAGTTTATATAGAATCACTACTATAATATACAAACTATAAAAGCATATGTAACTTTAGTTGGTACTGCATTGGTGTGACCTGCATGCAAATCAAAAAAATCATCAGTTTACACTACAATAAAATGTAGCAATTCATGGATCTAGAAACAAAAAAAAAATGATACACAGAGAATATGAGAAGTAGGTATTAACTAGGTAACATACCTATACTTACATACATATTAAACAATGTGTAAATCAACTAGATTTATACCTCAACAGGTATATGCTGAAGCTGGATGCAGTTTTTTCAAATGTATTTGCCTCTCGGTTTCCAAATACGGTTTCCATTTGGTTTTTATTAAATACTGTCTTTAATAACCATTGTGTTACTTAATAAAAGTTCCAGTATACTTCATGCACATTGGCTATATGAGCTGTGGGGGCAGATTATCAAAGATTTTCTGAAACAAAAACGAAAATGTTGAAATTATAAGTCCTACATAATACCATTCCACTTACCTGTTGCAACTTTCCTCAGGAAAACTCGGCTGATGATAAATATAACCATGCCCAACTATAAGTAATCGATTTAACTCTGATTTACCAGTCTAAAACTGTCCAGTAATAAAAATCAATCACAATTTGAGTAAATTTCCAATCAACATGTAAACAAAGCCGCCATTATTAAATATGATTTGCTGTCCGCATTCCAAACTAAGAAGGAAAGTTGTAGGAAATTTAATTCTCTACAAGGGTAAAAGAGGGTAGTTTTGCCCTAAATCGAGATTTAAGGGAGATCTGTAATTTCGTAACTATGCCGGAGTTAAACTGCACACTAAACAATTCTTGACACTGAACTGACTGTTTTATCGTTACTAAACCACTAAATTTTTTAGTTAAAAGCGGCCAGAAACCTAAACGAATACAAAAAACTGGAGGTGAGCCCCGATTTCGCCAAAACCGTGGAACTTTGCTTTGAAAACGGTCCACCGCGGTTACAGCCCTTGGCCAAAACCATGAAAAGGGTGGTCAACGTGTTCCTTTGCATCACCCAACTGGGATTTTGTTGCGTTTACTTTGTCTTCATCTCCGAGAACATTAAACAAGTAAGCGCTTTGAAACAGAAACCAAATGACTATAATTGTACGTTTTTGTGCAGGTTTTGGACTACTACGGATACGTTCTGGACGTTCACTTGCACATGGCCGTTATTTTATTACCAATTTTACTGACAGCACTGATCCGCAACTTGAAATACCTGGCCCCTTTCAGTACTTTGGCTAACGTACTTATGTGCATTGGCATTATTATCGTCTTGTACTATTCCTCACAGGATATTCCAAGTGTGACAGAGAGACGTTACATTGCTGACTGGCAGCAATTGCCTTTGTTCTTTGGGACTGCCGTCTACGCCTTTGAAGGAATCGGTTTGGTACGTTAATTCAAAAACCATATAAGTGTCCGGATTAAAAAAGACAGTTTAAAGAGCATATTGAAGGTTCTGGGATGATTTACAGGCACTTGGAAGTTTCCTAGAATTGTTTGAATACTTTTGGACTATTTTCATATCTTTTGGGAGCTTCTAGACTAGTTGAAGAGCATTTAAAATCTCTTTAGATTACTTTGGGAGTATCAAGGCATTTGTAGACGGTTCTAGAAACTTTTGGTTGTTGTTGAACTGCTCTAGAAGCTTTTGACATTTTTTGGAAGCTTCTAGGCTGCTTTGTAAGGTTTTGCAAGGCATTTTGGAGCTTCTATAATGTTTTGGAATGTTTTTAAATTTTTTTTTAGACTACTTAAGAGCATTTCCACATTATACCATATACTACCCAATTTCAATAGATAATTGGTATGTTTTTGTCTCTCAGAAGCCTTCAATATCTCAGTATAGCTACTGCAATTGTAAATTAATAGCAAATAAGCACAAAAAACTAAATTCAGCACAAAAAGAGGAAAAAAAACATGAAAAAAATCTGTCAACGTGTTTTTGGGTAAACCATTCACATTTTAGGTGTCAAAGCTTGGTTGCTTTTGCTATACAGTGTGTCCATAAAGTAATTCGGTTAAAGTACAGAAAAATATCTGGCTGCATTCGTTTTCAAGCTCTATGGAGCGAGCAGAGCGTTTTTGACGTCACAATGACGTAATTTGACAGTTGGACAAGTGGTGCTTTTGCCAAATTACGTCATCGTGACGTCAAAAACGCTCTGCGCAAAGCGGCCCTTCAGAAAAATGCCCGGCCACGCGAATTTTTTGAGAAAAAAATTATACATACAGGGTGTCCTAAAATCGAGGATGACCCTATTTCTATTTGATTTTTAGAATCTACGTCAAATTCTAGGCCAACTTGATGTAAAATGTCTGTATCGATCTTCAAATGTTTTTGCTCTAGCAGTCTTGATTGGCCCCTCAAATCGAGCAGAAATTCCTAATTTGAGGAAAATTTTGGTGCACTTATCCGGAAAATCGTGAATAACTCGCTTATTTGAACCATCCTGTATATACGTGGACTATAGACATTTACTACTGTTTCTGAGTTGGAAACCAACAGACCTAGAGTACTGATTTTGTGGTTTTCCCCCCAGGTGCTACCACTACAAAACGAGATGAAACAACCGAGAAAGTTTACGAAAGCTGTAGGGGTACTGAACGTAGGAATGGTGATTGTGACTGTGATGTATTTAGTGGTTGGATGTTTGGCTTATCTGAAATACGGGGATGATATTAAGGGTAGCGTGACTCTGAACTTGCCCCAACACGAAGTGTACGTTATACTGGCATCACTTTAGTCGCACTCTTTCTCATTTTCTCGTAAAACCAGGTTGGCGCAGTCAGTAAAGGTGATCATCCCCTGCGGGATCTTGCTAACCTACGCCCTGCAGTTTTACATCGCCGTTGACATTATATGGCCCAACATTTTGGCGTTCTTAGGGCCCAACGTCAAGTATCCAGTCTTTGCCGAACTGACTTTCCGATCATTTTTGGTTCTACTAACTTGTATGTCTCATCACTGATTAACTAGCAAATTATTCAAGTTTAACCACATTTCAGTTGTACTCGCAGAAGCCATTCCATTTCTAGGACTATTCATTTCGTTAGTGGGAGCGGTGAGCAGCGCCGCCCTAGCGCTAATCTTCCCCCCTATTCTGGACATGGTCAGTTCCACGTCATTCGGACAGCTTACCACCGTTGCTACAGTGAAAAATAGCTGCATTATCTTGATCGGAGTGGTGGGAATGGTGACGGGCAGCTACGAGAGTATTTCCGCCATTGCCAAAGCGTTCAGCAGCGAAAGTTAGAGCAGAAAAACCACCGTGATGGTGTTTTTTAGAGGCTCCACGCCAAGTCCGCCCGTTTTAGGGCGGAATGTTGATTTAACTGATAATTATTGATTTTATTTGTGCTGTTAAGTCTGTAACGGGCAAGACAGTTGGGACGCTCGACTGTTTCAAACAAAATTACGCTGATGCGGCTGTTACGATGTGATTTGTTAAATGCCTGATGAGAATTTATACTTTTTTTGTTTAACTAACACGAGTATTACATACACTCAGTTTATTTTGATAGGAACTAATTTTTAGGGCAACTTTTTGTGATATTTTCAGTGTTTCTAGACAGTTTTTATGATTAATTGATGCTGTTTTTACTTAAGATTATTATTATAATTTATGCTGACAGACACGTCGTTTAATTGTTTTTACCATGGAAATGGGTCAATGTAGGTAACTTAGGTTGTTCATTTCTTTCGGTTCATTATCAGTTATGATTCTAGAAAATGGGTATTCAGTGCATTCACCATGTGTCAAGATTTCTGCGTTGGTAATGAAATTATTTCCTGGTTACTCAACAAAACTCACTAACTCACCTCAAATAACGAAACTACGTTCTGTTGAAGTCACACTATGGTCACGATGACATTGATAAACAAAGTTTACAATTTTAATGCAAACTTTATTACAAATTCAGTTTTTAAGTTAGAAGCTAAGAAATGCGTGATCAACGCATTCACCACGTGTCAAGATTCTTGATGGAGTTACTTTCAAGCTCTCTGAGCGAACCAGAGCGTATTCAACGTCACGATGACGTAATTTGGCAGAACTATAATTCGACCAATTGTCAAATTACATCATTCTGACGTCACATTCGTCTGGCCATGGCGCCTAAAAACGAATGCGGCCAAAGCAGTTGAGTGCATTTTAGACAGTTTTCATCCTGTAACTGTAAATAACCTTTAAAGGTCAAAATTACTTAAAGACCGTGTCAAATTCCCTTATTATAACATTTTTTCCCTGAAACTCTGCTTCTTGCACTGTAGGTAAGACGACAAAGAACACATGACAACATAACCACACATTACAAACCTAACCTTAAACTCCATTTCATAATTATTGTTATAAATAAACTTAAAGTACAATAAATGGACTTATAAAGCGTTTCCCACAATCAAAATGTTAAAAGCAACCGCAGATTTGTTTTTTAAAAGAGTTGGTCCTGTAAGACTGGCATCATCAGCAGCAACTTTGCCTGAAGAACGGTTGCAGTCTTTTCGCAGTTTAGAATCCGACCCAACCAAGCACACTATCGACCATTTAGGACAGCTTTACACGATTCCCCCTAAGGAGAAAAGTATCCTTTTCCAGCATGGAGGTTTACCAAAAACGTACGAAACCGGCACCAAAACATTCAATGAGACTTGTATCATGGTTAGGGAGCCTGCATTGGACATTATCAACTGTTTAAACAACTTGGATTACAGCAAACCCCCCGTTAGGTTTGTGTTGTTTGGTAAAAAGGGCACTGGAAAGTCCCTGTCTTTGGCTCACGTCCTGCATTACGCCCACAAAAGTAAGTTTCTAATTGTGCACCTGCCTTGGCTTGGAAACTGGATGCGTCGCCCTAAAGACGTCAGCAACTCGGAAAATCAAGAGGGCTTCTTTGATTTAAACATCGATGCTGCCACCTGGCTGCTGCATTTCAAAGTGCAAAATGCTGAACTGTTGAAAAATCCTGATTTTAAAGTGTCAGAGGATATTAACTGGACTAAACGCGAAACCACCCCCAAAGGGGCCAGTTGGTTAGAGCTGATCGAACACGGCATTAGTCGCATCCGATTCGCATCTAGTTGTGTTAATTATTTATGTCAGGAAATTAAATCACACACCGAACAAGGTGTGTGTAAGACTTTAGTTGCTGTGGATGGTTTCAATGCATTGTTTTACCCAAACACTCGAGTTTTTGCTGAACACAAGCGAGTAATCCCTCCCAACAAAGTGACTGTGACTCAAGGATTTCTTAGTTTGAGTAAATTTGATTGGAAAAACGCCGCTGTTGTGCTTACAGTGGATGAACTGGTTTTGAAACAAGAAGATCAGATTTCCCACTATCCCAGGTATCTTCTAGGGAAAGAAGGTTTTGAGCATTTAGATCCTTTTGTACCCATTGAGGTTAAAAGCCTGACAAGGAAAGAACATCGCAGCATTATGGATTATTACCGGGAACGACGATGGATCCAACCATATCCTGGACAAGACGATGAACTGTATTTTTTGAGCGGCGGCAACTTTTATGATTTAGTACATTTGACTAGACCTTTGTAATGTTAATTTGTTAATAAAACATTAAAACGTTTTTTTACTACGTGCAGTTAATTTTGACAAATTCGTTGTAGGTTAGGTTTGCGTGTCCACAAAGGAAGACCCGCTACAATTTGAGATAATTTTTTAATGAAACTTTTATTAGGAAAAATCAATTTAACACACGCAAATCTGTATAAGGACCTTGAGTTTGTGGTCCAATTATTGTAAAAAAAGAAATAGTGGGCACCCACCGTGACGTCATATAACAATGAGTCACGTGACCACTGTTGTTATATTACACCAATCTGAGATTAAATTTTACACAAATCAACAAACACCAATTTTAGATTAACTAGAATAAGCAGAAAACGTTAGAATTTGCAAAAGTAGTAAAAAAACTATTTTTTTTTGACATTTTAAAATTTAATATGGCGCATGGCGTGTGTGTGAAGTGAACATAGCTCCACTACGGTGTGTCAATCTGTCAATGTCAAACTCAAACAAATTTTAGGTTAGGTTAGTGGTTTTGTTTGTTTTTTTGTAAATTTATCTCAAAAAAACTGGAAAGTATCCTTAACAATGTCTAATTTCCAAAATCCTGACAAGCTTTACGTAAATTTTACAGGCAACATCTATAGTGTGGTGTATTTTTCCAAATTATCAGGAAGAAACCGATTAGGTATGTCACGTACAAATGGATGAGCCAAAATTGGTAATATAAAACTTCACAGGAACCCGGACTAAAAAACCCAGGAATTAATTCCCCCTGAAGCTATAGGCGTGCGCGTGAATTTCCTACACAAAATATAAAACACAAAGCAGCGTCCCTGACTTGTATACTCTGTGTTTATATGCTGTTCTCTATGTATATACAGTGAAGCAATCAGCTGATTACTAAGGTAAGAGAGTTGTGTTCCTTTTACAAAAATCTGTTACCAACATTAATTATGTAGTATACAATATAAAGAAGGATTGTGTTAAACCTCTACTACCAGAAATAACTTGACTGCCAAGAAACAAACTCATTTGTGTTGAAATCGCTTATTTTGATAGCAAATCTACTTGTGGAAGATTTTTTTATATAAATCACCGCGATACACTGTCTATTTTAAGGAAGTTTGCAATTTGCCAACAATGTTTTCTATTAATAACACATTTTAATACCTGACATCAGAAGTCAATAGGCCCATTAATAATAATTGGACAGTGTGACACTCTGTATACCAGTTACAATCCCAATTGGAGCAGTGTAAATTGTTTGTTATTAAAATTAAATAGGAAACCGTTTTGTGACATTGATGATTTCCTTTGTTTGTTCTAATTACTTTGTTTACTCTGTTAACTTTAATTGGTTTATATTCTATACCTGAACTGTTTAACTTAAGAGCAATTTTCTGATTTAAGTTTGTACAAGGGGAATTACAGTAACAGAGAGTCACCTTGATAAATGATTGGAAGGACATTGTCAACTCTTCCAAGGTTTATATCAGCCAAACTAATAGAGAGCAAATTTGGGCGAATTTACCTTCACCCTACTGCTAAGTCATTTATCAAATCTACACTAATAATGCTAATACATTGATTAGTACCTTAACCGGTTTTAAGTGGATTTTTCTTTGTGTATAACTGGTTGTCTACGTCTTGACATTGACCTTCCCACTACTTAGTACCAGGAAAACTAATTGTCTGGGTCTGTGCCAGTTTTTTTGACTCCCACAAATTTAAAATTAAAAGAATCTCATGCGCCAGGTGAATGATTAATAATACAAGGTCGAGTTTGTTATCTTTAAACTGATTGTAACCAACCTTTGATCCACCCTGTAACTGTCAAAATAACAGAGTTATGGGCTGTCACAGTAAAAACTGTCAAAATCAAACAACTCAGTTTTAACAGTAAATAACTCAGTTATTCGACGTTTTAGGTAAAAACTCTATACAGGGTGGTCAAAAGAGTATTTCAAGGGCTACAAATTGGTATATTGAACCACCCTATAACTGTTAAAATAACCGAGTTATTGACAATACAATGGAGTAGTTTACAGGGTAGTTCAATGAATTTTTAACATCCTTGTAACTTGTTTAATTTTTATTTTATAAAAAATACTAAATATGAATCTTGTATATATTTGCATTTATTGCTAGATAATCCATCAGTATACAGGGTGTCCCAAATTTGAGCAACAAACCAAACTTATAATTTTTTGATTTTTGAAATCTACGTCAAATTCTAGGCCTACTTGATGTAAAATGTTTGTATCGATATTCAATTGTTTTTGATCTAGCAGCCTACTGTGACCACCCTCCTCGAAAGCAGAAATTCTCCATTTGAGCGAAATTTTGGTGCACTTTTCCAGAAATTCGTCCATAACTCGCTTATTTGAAACTCCCTGTATAAAAGCACCGTACAACAAAAGAAAGCTAATGAACGAGGCTATCACGTGACGTCGAGCGGGCACGGTTAAGTTGCCCCGTTTAGCCGCTAGAGGGGGTCAAAGTTGACTCTCGTTTTTTGCAGTTTTTGCTCAATATCTCCGGAATGTTTTAGGTTAGAGGTCTGAAATTGTTACCACAAATGCACCTCGATGGGTTGCAACTTTTACCTTCTATACACTTTTTTGGTACCATGCACCGTTTGACCTTGAAAAATTAAAAACTAGAATTGTCAAGAATTTTCAAGTGTCATACCTTCTGATTTTTTTAAAGAAAAATTTTTATTTTCAAAATTAACCTCAACTGCTTAAATACCTTCAGGTTAATAGTACAAAAATGACGTAAAGTGTCATTTGTCAAAATGTCATTTTGCAAGGGTGCCACGCCCTAAAGTGTCAAAATTGACATAATTTCAAGGTCATCTCCGAAACGGTGCCAGTTAGAGCAAAATGGACGTCAGATTTGTGTTCCCCAGGTTCAAATTAGTTAAAAAAATCACTTTGATTGAGGAAAATCCAAAATGGTCGCCGTTAGTATAGTAGGCCCAAAAAATCCCTAATTTAGATAAAAATTCCGTGCACTATTCCAGAAAATCATCCATAACTCGCTTATTTGAAACACCCTGTACAAAAGCACCCTATAACAAAAGAAAGCTAATGAACGGGGCTATCACGTGACGTTGAGCGGGCACGGCTAAGTTGCTCCGTTTAGCCGCTAGAGAGCGTCAAAGTTGACTCTCGTTTTGTGCTTTTGAATTTTTAGATTTTCCAATTTGTTCGGAAAATTACCATTAATTTAATTTTCCGGAAATTTTACATTCCTGATCACGTGGTGACCTGACAGATCGGACAATCCAAACTCGTCCTAATTTAGTTGCTAGGGTGGAATTTCATTTGTATTAATCCTCAAATGCTTAAAAATAAACCATAAAATCGTTATCATTTCATAACAAATCACTGCTTAAATATAATCTTTTTATTACTGTCAAATTTTAAGGGTTTTCCGATGTAATTCCAGTGATTATACTTTTGACAGTTTGTAACGTACATTGGTTCATGTTTACCGCAAATTTCCCAACTTATTGTAGTATCGAGTTTTACATGCTATACACTCCACTTTGATGCTATCAGGAAATGGATTAATTCCCCTTTTTGTGCTTTACAACTTATCCAATCCATTCACTTAATTAGTTTGCTTGTAATAACTCTTATCAGACCAGTTTAGTTATTTTCAGTAATCGAATTACGATGGTTTGGGTTTGGATGGACTTAATGAGTATTTGTGTAAATTGTAGCTGGTGATTGGTCAAGATCCAACTGTCATAAAAACCAATAAAAATATCAATACTGCTCTGTTTGGTGACTGTGTATATGCAACAAGTAGTCGAAACAATTCAAAGGTGAACAACACCTGAAGTACTCTTAATCCAGTTTCAATGGGTTGCCAAGTGTGGCAACACTGTTGAATCAACTCTTATAAACTGGTATTAATTGAGCTTTAATAAGGAAAGTGAAACCGTTTAATTGGTGACGTGTATACAGAGTGTTTCCTACATACCAACAAAATAAAACAACCTCGAATTGAAGAAAAATTTAAAACGCCATTTTCCCGTAATTTGTGTGTGTGTTTTAGCATAGATAACAACAATAGTTAGTTGGTAAACATTTTATCAATAAATTAACGAGTTTATTTACATAAAATTTGAAAATAACTGCGTACTCGATTGCTGTTGATCAGTAGTGTTTTAGCTTTGAGACTGTCAAGTTGTCTAATTAGTTGATTTTTAGATCGACAATGCCCAATTTAACTCTGGAACATTCACCGAACGCGGTGTTGAACAAGACAGTGTTGCAACGGTACATGAGCCTGCCAATTCCCGATGGAAAGGTCCAGGCCACCTATATCTGGATCGATGGTAGTGGAGAGAATTTGAGAGGCAAAACCAGGACTCTGGATTTTGTGCCTAATAAGCCAGAAGGTATTTTCTCCGTTCAATTTGATTGGTCAATCGGTTGATGAACTCGGTGATCTTTTAAATTGATTGATTTATCACTAATCTGTTACAGTAAAAAAACAACTTTCTATAATTATTACAAAATTCGTACGGGTCGTTGAAATGAAAGACCCAACTACGCAAGCTGCGTTTGTTAAGAAAATGTGTTATTACTTTTGATAATCTGTTATATTTTAACAGCAATACATTTTAAAAATAAGATAAAACACGTGTGGTATAGAAATTTCAAAATCATACTTGATAACAAGAGAGAACTACTTGCAAGTCAATGCTCTAGACAAAGATGAATGTTGTAAGTGACTTGTGTGCCAAAAACTGTGTTTTTTCAACCTTTTTTGACCAATCACAAATTATATTACCCACTGGGAGAGATTGTGTTATTTTACCAACTGACATTTAGGCAACTAGCAATACACTTCTATGTTAATAGAGTTGCCTAGTAGCGCAAAATTAGAGTATTGTACTCTTTATATGTATTATTATTATGATTTATTATGAAAATGCTACATTTTGAGTGGTTTATGGTTCTCGTAGACCAAAAACTAAGCGGGATATAGTGATTTGACATCAAGTTTCCATCAATATAGCATAGATTGTCCCAAAGTAGGATGGTCTTGGATTTGTACACATCCTGTACAACACAGAATATTTTACATAATTTTAAGGTCACAGTTGCAAAGTGGACACTGTAAGCTACATTTTGAGTGGTTGATGGTTGTCGTAGACCCAAAACTAAGCGAGATATAGTGATTTGAAATTTTGACATCATTTTGTAAAGAAAAAATCACTTTTGACACTAAACTATTTTTAATTCAGTATCTCAGAAACAAGTAGAGTTACGAAAAAAGTGCTAGAATACAAAAATACTTTAAAGAGCATTGTTAATCCAACCCTACAAGTCTGAAGGAGCTCAGATAAAGTTTTCACCAAACAGAGTGTTCCAAAGTAGGATGGTCTTGGATTAGTACACATCCTGTACAATACAGAAGATTTTGCATAATTTTAAGGTCACAGTTGCAAAGTGGACACTGTAAGCTACATTTTGCAGGGGTTTTGGTTGTGTTTGGTTAAAAAAAAACAGATTCAGACCAGCAACAGTGCAATGGAAATCCTTTTATTTAATATGTACTCACTGTTACTGTAATATGCTAACTGAATTTGTAAATGTATCACGTATTGACATTTTGGCGTGGTATAAACGTTTTATCAACACGTTTAGCGACATTATCAGCTTTATTATGTAATTCGTGTATGTTTGCCTTGACAACGTTTACCTTCTCAATTAACCGTAACAAAACAGAGACTATATTAAGTATTATACAGGTGTGGTAAATCCAAAAGCGACCATAGGAAAACCGTGTAACTGACAGAGAAACGTAGGTAATTGCATGCGCGGGAGAAAGACAGAAAACGAAAAAAATATCAAGTAGGCCATATTTTTAGCGCGTTGTTGTCAAAATCCACCCTGTCGACAAAATTATTATTGGCAACAGCGCGCTGAAAATATGGCCTACTTGATATTTTTTTCGTTTTCTGTCTTTCTCCCGCGCATGCAATTACCTACGTTTCTCTGTCCGTTACACGGTTTTCCTATGGTCGCTTTTGGATTTACCACACCTGTATAGATTTGAAGTGCAGTTTTTCCACTTTTAGAACTCCCAATTTGGAACTACGATGGAAGTTCCACGTACCAAGCCGAGGGCTCCAACTCGGACACATATCTTTACCCAGTGGCCATTTATGCCGACCCTTTTACCGGGGGCAACAACAAACTGGTCCTATGCGACACTTACAAGTACAACAAAAAACCCACGGAAACCAACAAAAGGTTATTTTTTTTCCCTAAAAAAATTGGTTGAATAGTGTGGAATGGTTATTTCTAGGCACACTTGTGTGCAAGCCATGGATGCGGCCAAAGACACCCAACCCTGGTTTGGTATCGAACAAGAGTACACCCTTTTGGATATGGATTTAAGGCCCTTAGGTTGGCCTAAGAATGGTTTCCCCGGCCCTCAGGGTCCCTACTACTGTGGCGTAGGGGCTAACAAGGTTTACGCCAGAGACATCGTCGAGGCTCATTACAGGGCTTGTTTGTATGCTGGAGTTAACATTTCTGGGACAAACGCCGAAGTTATGCCAGCTCAAGTAAGTTTTTGTTTGAAAGTGTGTTGGAAAATTATCATCGGGATGTGCATCAAATTTTTTTCCAACATTTACTATTTTTTTAAATTTGCCGGTTTTTTTAGTAACATACGGCGCCTTCACCATACATACAGATATGGAAATTTTAACCTCATGTCTCACCGACAATGGGGAAAAACGTAAAAAAAAATTTTTACCGTTTTTAACAGCTTTCGGTGAATTACCACAGACGTGTATTTTGCGATTTTCATTTAAAACTATAATAACTGAGAAATTGAGCATTAAAAAAAAACTGTGACGTCACATGCAGTTTTCGTCACTATTTGGCAACGTTGTTTGTTTGTTTCGAGTTCCAATGTTTGGCAACGCTGATACGTATTTTATTCCGCGTCAAGAAGATCACGTCACCCTAACCCTATTTTACTGTTTATGGTTTTGCCGCTTTTGGATTTGTTTATTTTTTATTGCTGCATACATCAAATGCTAATAGTTGTAAATATGAATTTAAAAAAATGGTGTTGCAATAATACTTCTCAAGTTTCGCCATCCAAAATGTTTCTGCCTGTGCCGAAAAATCTGGTAAATTCGGAAAACATGGAGCATTTACCGTGCACTTTGGCGTAAGACGTGAAGTTGCAAAAACTGCTTTGTACTGTGAAGATTAATTTATGGTAAGTAGTATATGATTGCTCAAGTGTAGAAAGTACATTTAAACACTTGGAAAGATTGAAAGAAAAAGTTTACAAAATAAAAACAATTATTGAGGTTAAACTGTGGTTATGGTGTTATATTGAATAATTTCTTGTTTGCTGTAGGTCAACGTTGTCAATAAATCCATGTCGATCTTTGTTTCATGTATTGCCTCTCTTGCACTCACAAACTGATTAAATGCGACGTTGCCAAAAGTAAAAAACTGCATACAAAAATATATTCTTCAACAAGCTGTACAGGGTTTCTATGACACCCTTTTCAAAAAAATCAAATTGACGGAACAAACCATTAACCATTAAGGTATAAATTAAATCTGATTACAGTGGGAGTATCAAGTGGGACCTTGCGAGGGCATTTCAATCGGTGACCAGCTTTGGATTTCCCGTTACATCCTGCACCGAGTAGCCGAAGATTTTGGGGTTATCGTAACGTTTGATCCCAAACCCATGGAGGGTGACTGGAACGGAGCGGGCGCTCACACCAACTTCTCCACCAAAGCAATGAGGGAAGACGGAGGAATTCTGTAAGTATTTGTTGTCAATTCATCAATTTTTTTGAGGTTACATTTGCTCTTATAACTAGATTTTTGGAATTTACGTCAAATTCTAGGCCTACTTGATGTAAAATGATCGATATTCAATTGTTTTTGCTCTAGCAGCCTACTTTGACCACCCTCATCGAAAGTAGAAATTCCCAATTTGAGCGAAATTTTGGTGCACCAGAAAATCGTCCATAACTCGCTTATTTGAAACACCCTGTATAAAATCACGGTATAACAAAAGAAAACTAATGAATGGGGCTATCACGTGACGTTGAGTGGGCAGGGCTAAGTTGCCCCGTTTAGCCGCTAGAGGGCGTCAAAGTTGACTCGCGTTTTTTGCAATTTTTCCTGAATATCTCAGGAACGTTTCAAGTTAGAGGTTTGAAATTTTTACCACAAATGCACCTCGATGGTATGTAACTTTTACCTTCTATTTACTTTTTTGGTACCATGCACCGTTTGACCTTGAAAAATTAAAAACTAGAATTGTCAAGAATTTTCTAGGGTGTGATTTTTTTGAGAAATTTTTTTATTTTTAAAATTAAGCTCAACTGCTTAAATACCTTCAGGTTAATAGTACAAAAATGACGTAAAGTGTCATTTGTCAAAATGTCATTTTACAAGGGTGCCACGCCCTAAAGTGTCAAAATTGACATCATTTCAAGGACATCTCCGAAACGGTGTCAGTTAGAGCAAAATGGACGTCAAATTTGTGTTGCCAAGGTTGAAATTAGTTAAAAAAATCACTTTGATTGAAGAAAATCCAAAATGGTCGCCGTTAGTATAGTAGGCCCAAAAATCCCCACTTTAGACTAAATTTTGGTGCACTTTTCCAGAAAATCGTCCATAACTCGCTTATTTGAAACACCCTGTATAAAACCACCGTATAACAAAAGAAAGCTAATGAATGGGGCTATCACGTGACGTTGAGTGGGCAGGGCTAAGTTGCCCCGTTTAGCCGCTAGAGAGCGTCAAAATTGTGCTAAATTATTTTTGCAGCGAAATCGAAAAAGCCATCGACAAACTGAGCAGAAACCATCTGAGACACATCCAGGCCTACGATCCTCACGGAGGAAAGGACAACGAGCGAAGATTGACCGGTAAACACGAAACGTCCTCAATCCACGATTTCAGCGCTGGTACGTCCCCATCAAAGTGGAAAACCAGAAAAAAAACATAATTTTGTTGTATTTAAGGTGTGGCCAATCGTGGCGCTAGTATTCGAATTCCACGTGGTTGTGCCGAGGACAAGAAAGGTTACCTGGAGGACAGAAGACCGGCCTCAAATTGCGATCCTTATTCTGTCTCTGAGGCCATTGTGAGGACTTGCATCCTGGACGAATAAAGGGTGTTGTCCATTACTCTAAAGCATTTTTTTTTTAATTATACTTGTTCCAGTTGGTTATACTAACAATCTGCATAAATAATATACTCTCGTTGATGTTTTAATTTAAAAGATATTGTGTGCATTCGTTATTTTTTTAGTTAATACCCACAACATTCCCTGTTTGTATATTAAAGGGGTTTGTGACGTAAACGGACGTTATATAGTATATTTTCGCACGTATTTACTGTTGTAAAGTGGATTTAATGAATGTTGTTACAATAAATATAATTACTACATATATTTGTTAATTGCTACACTCTGTTTCACTTTTTTAGCTAAACTCTGTATGAAACAGTGTTGCCAAGTCAAAATATGTATTGACGGTAGAATAATCGGTCAAAAAAACGGTAGATATAAACCGTACTTCAAAAAAACCAGATTTTCATTGTTCCAACACGTCTCGTTTCGAAAACTGTGATATTTGCAGATTCTAGGCCAATTTTGACATTAGTGACAGATATCACGTGATTCTAGAATTTCAAAATCTAAAAAAACAGTACAAAATTTAGTACAGTCAGGAAGAAAAGTGGTGTCACAGTTTGAACTGCCAAAAATACAATTTGTAGAGTCAGGTAGAAAATCGCGTGTAAAACCCACTTGGAGTAAGAAAATTACATATTTAAGCACATTTTTGGAATCTTCATTAAATTTCCTATTCAATAACATAAAAAAACACTACAAAATTTAGTACAGTCAGGTAGAAAAGCGGTGTCAAACTTAAAATAACACTGCAAAATAAAACATGTGGATTTGGCGCAGTATATAAAATGTTCCACAACCCACATAATGGCAATGGTGTTAAAAACTGTAGATTACATTAAAAAAAAAACAGAAAAACGGTAGATATACCGTTTTAACGGTAGACCTGGCAACATTGGTACGAAAAAAAAAACAATTACAACTAGAACATAAAACATCAATTAGCAAAACAAGGCACCAATCATCGAATTAACACACAGTTACCCAGCAGAAACCCAAAATGCTACTCCGCTTCACTGTCCCGCTACTTTTAGCCCTTCTGAGCCCCACAGACCATCAACTCATAAACGTGAAAACCGTTTTTGAGCTCCCCAGCTGGCTAATCAAACCGACAACCCCTCAAGATGGCGTCCTAGCCGCCAACTACGTCACGGATGAGGACTTTTACCAAATCCGAGTGGACGTGAGTTCCTTGGATCCTGACCAGATCAGGATAACCATTTTGGATCATCAGACCATTCAAATTGAAGGAAAACGCGTTAGTAAGTCCGGTGGTATGGACAGGGATGTGGAAAGAAAGTTTGCCGTTCCTTTGGGCTATGACGTGGATAAGTTCTCAGTCGATATAGATCAAAATGGTGTTTTGAGGGTTGCCGTACCACGTAAAGGTGGAAAAGCTTAGTTTTTTTTTGGTTTAATAAAAACATTAAAGTAGTATAGTGTACTTTCAGTTTGTTTTATTGTACTTACAGTTTGAGAACTGATGATATGTTTAAACAGAAAAATTCAAAATACACATAATCAATGAACAGAAGAGAGAACGATTGCAAAACAATACTGTCGACAAAGATGGAGCCTGTGCGCGCCAGAGCGGATGTGACGTCATATGAGGTTAGTCAAGTAAGCATTTTTCCAGACCGCTGATATATCTACGGGTACGTTTTAAATTAAAACTTAATAAAACCAGGATTAATAAATTAACTAGCATTATTAAGGCAAATCCAGACTAAAGTATAAGAGTTTAAACGTGGAGTAATTAGTAGTGATGAGCGTAAACGGAAATACGTAGTCAGGGCAAGGTGTATCCTTCAACCTGTCACTTCTGTCATTTTGTTGTAAATGTCAAAAGTACCGCGTCTTTCGGAGTTAAATTTGTGGTAAAAATGTCGAGGGCAAAACCAAAATGCCAAAAATGCGAAGAAAAGTGCGGAAAAGGCAAAGCCAGTCCTGAAATTCTAACCCAGCTGGAAGCCGGTTTTGAGAAACTCCACAAATCCGACTCGCCTTCCATGCTAAAACGTTTCCTAACCCGCGATGTTCTTGACAAACTTAAACTAAAAAAGACCTCATTTGGTTGCACTTTACTCGATTGCATTCAGTCTGGTTAGTATACAATTTTACTTAAAAAACAAATAATAATAAAAATTGAACCATTCCAGGCCTTGATAATTTGGATTCCTCAATTGGAGTGTACGCAGCAGATCCAGAATGCTACGACGTGTTCGCCGACTTATTTGACCCGATAATCCAGGAATACCACAACATTAAGCAGTCAGACAAACAGCCCCAAACCGACTGGGGTCCTCTGAACATCCTGGGCAACCTCGACCCCCAAGGAGACTTTGTCCTCTCCACCAGGGTGAGATGTTGTCGCACCCTTAAAGGTTACCCATTCAATCCGTGCATGACAGAAGACCACTACAAAGACATTGAGAATCAAATGCAAGAAGTGTTGGGCGGGCTAACTGGGGAATTGAGCGGCGCCTACAATCCTTTAACCGGAATGAGCAAAGACGTTCAACAAACGCTGATTGACGACCATTATTTGTTCAAAGAAGGCGACAGATTCCTGCAATCGGCCAACGCTTGCCGATTCTGGCCGACTGGACGTGGAATCTTTTTTAATCAGAACAAATCGTTTTTGGTGTGGATCTGTGAAGAGGATCACTTGAGGATTATGTGCATGCAACCTGGTGGGAACGTGGGGGAGGTGTACAAACGGTTGGTGAATGCCGTGTCTGAGATTCAGAAGAAGATTAGTTACGTCACTAGCGACCGTTATGGGTTTTTGACTTTTTGTCCTACTAATTTGGGTGAGTACCGTAAAAAATACTCTTATTTCCATATTGCCTATTTTGATTTAACCAAAACTGTCAAAAGTGGTGGACCGCCATCTTGCTTTTGTATAGTTTGGCTGTTCGATAACAGATGGCACTGAGATCGTTTCTGGGTTTCTTTAAGTGTGGGAAAAACTGTTTAATCACAAAAACGGTAGACCTGGCAACACTGCCTTGTGGTGGATAGTTGACCAAGTATGGAAATGTTTATTGACATTTTATTTAATTTAAACTGTTGCTTCTACATATTTTGACAAAATAAAATTGAAAATATCAAAAATCTACCACAACATACTTATCATCGTTATGCAACACTGATGAATGCAACGCAATCGAATTCCTCCTGGGTACGACAATGTTAAGGGTGCCGGCATAGTTGAGACGGGCGCTCAATCTGTCAGTGTCGTAGCTTCTCGGTACCCGGAACCGTCTGCTTACCGTCCTGGAAGTGGCCACCCCATACCGGTTTACGTAGCGTTTTTTCGCTTCGACCCGGACGTTTTCGCGGTCCAGAACCTTGACTTTGACTCGATCGGCCTCCCGATCGTACGCGCTCAGATCCACGTGAATTTCGAACAAGTCCACGTCCATTCGAGTGGACGCCGGCATCACTTCGTCATCGTCGTAGTAGGAGTCGGGAACGTAGCCGAACGTGGAACCAGCCGCCTGCGCCAGCACCCATTTCGGTACCGTAACAGCCCCGTCCAGGGTGTCGCTTTTCACTTGTAGCTCGACTTTGTCGTTGTTGTCCATATAGGGTGACCCTAACAGGGCCAACATTAAATAGGACAGTTGTTGGGGACTGACTGCTGCCACCGCCATCTTCTGGACACTCTCTGCGTGTGACCGGGATGATCTTTGATTTATAATAAATGGGGGAGCATCGAAGCGTCCCAAATTATACTTTTTGGGACAAATTATAGAGTGGCCACATCCGTTCTGGGATAGTTTTCATTGGTCACGCTGCTAAATTAGCCGTTTTAACGGTTCAACTTGCGAAAACAGTGCACACGTGCGTAATAAAGGGCCTACAGCATGTCGATGCAAAACAAAAGATAATTAACCGTAATTTTTGTTAAATACCGTTTAACTTACAACACTAATTATACTATAAACTCAATTATACAGCGTGTCCCGAAGTATGGAATCACTTTCAGTAGCAATTGCTTCTGTACTAAGTTTTTTTTTCAGTAACATACGGCGCCTTCACCATACGTACAGATATGGAAATTTCAACCTCGTGTGACGTGTCATTTGACAGTTGGTCCAACGTCACTGACAATTGAAACTATATAATGATTCTCTCTTTCTATCAAGTGTTATACAGTGTGTTCGTAAATAATGGAATAAATTCGATTAAAATTCAGGATTTTTCAGAAAAATGTAAAATAGTAGTTAACCCTAGAAAATTCTTGACAATTCTAGTTTTTAATTTTTCAAGGTCAAACGGTGCATGGTACCAAAAAAGTGTATAGAAGCTAAAAGTTGCATCCCAACGAGGTGCATTTGTGGTAAAAACTTCAGACCTCTAACCTGAAACGTTCCTGAGATATTGAGCAAAAACTGCAAAAAACGAGAGTCAACTTTGACGCCCTCTAGCGGCTAAACGGGGCAACTTAGCCCTGCCCGCTCAACGTCACGTGATAGCCCCGTTCATTAGCTTTCTTTTGTTATACGGTGTGTTTATAAAGAATGTTTCAAATAAGCGAGTTATGGACGATTTTCTGGAAAAGTGCACCAAAATTTAGTCTAAATTAGGGATTTTTGGACCTACTATACTAACGGCAACCATTTTGGATTTTCCTCAATCAAAGTGATTTTTTTAACTAATTTGAACCTGGGGAACCCAAATCTGACGTCCATTTTGCTCTAACTGGCACCGTTTCGGAGATGTCCTTGAAATGATGTCAATTTTGACACTTTAGGGCGTGGCACCCTTGTAAAATGACATTTTGACAAATGACACTTTACGTCATTTTTGTACTATAAACCTGAAGGTATTTAAGCAGTTGAGCTTAATTTTAAAAATAAAAAAATTTCTCAAAAAAATCGGAAGGTCACACCCTAGAAAATTCTTGACAATTCTAGTTTTTAATTTTTCAAGGTCAAACGGTGCATGGTACCAAAAAAGTGTATAGAAGCTAAAAGTTGCATCCCAACGAGGTGCATTTTTGATAAAAACTTCAGACCTCTAATCTGAAACGTTCCTGAGATATTGAGCAAAAACTGCAAAAAACGAGAGTCAACTTTGACGCTCTCTAGCGGCTAAACGGGGCAACTTAGCCGTGCCCGCTCAACATCACGTGATAGCCCCTTTCATTAGCTTTATTTTGTTATACGGCGGTGTATACAGGGTGTTTCAAATAAGCGAGTTATGGACGATTTTCTGGAAAAGTGCACCAAAATTTCGCTCAAATTGGGAATTTCTGCTTTCGAGGAGGGTGGTCAAAATAAGGCTGCTAGAGCAAAAACAGTTGAATATCGATACAAACATTTTACATCAAGTAGGCCTAGAATTTGACGTAGATTCCAAAAATCGAATAAAAAGTTTGGTTTGTTGCTCAAATTTGGGACACCCGGTATACTGTGTAAGTATATGCAAATATCTATCTATCATACAAGATTCATATTTGGTATTTTTTTTTACAAAATGTAAATTAAACAAGTTACAATAAGGATGTTAAAAATTCAATGAATCACCCTGTAAACTATACTCCATTGTATTGACAATAACTCGGTTATTTTGACAATTATAGGGTGGTTCAATATACCAATTTGTAGGCCTTGAAATTCTCTTTCCACCACCCTGTATCGTTTTTACCTAAAACGTCGTTTCGAGTCGTATCTCAATTTTGGGACACCCTGTAATCCGAGCATTTTTTTGAAAGATAATTTCCTGAATTTTAATCGAATTTATTCGATACTTTATGTACACACTGTATGTGATTTGAAAATGTTGTCGAGTTCGTAGAACTGGACTTACAATACGTGCATGCTTGGTTGCAGTGATATGGAAATTTTTTAAAATTCTACTTTAGGAACTCGACGATGTGCCCAACTAAAATCTTAAATTGTTTCAGGCACAACAATTCGCGCCTCTGTCCACATAAAACTACCAAAACTGTGCCGAAACATGGAAAAATTCAACGAGTTGGCCGCCAAATACAATTTGCAAATTAGGGGCGCCGCGGGGGAGCACAGCGAATCCGCCGACGGCGTTTACGACGTGTCAAACAAGCGCCGATTAGGTTTAACCGAGTTTCAATGCATTAAGGAAATGTACGATGGCATTAGCGAATTGATTAAAGCCGAAAAAGCCGTTAAATAAAAAAAGTTTTCCATCAAATCTATGTTTCCTGTTTTGTGTATTACTGGTTGTCTACCTCAACAACACTGTCAAATTAGCAGATTTCTGCTTGTTTTTCCCAGGTTAACCACACAAACTTAAAGTTTTCCAGACTAGAAACAAACCACTAATATAAATAGAAAAATATTTATTACAAAAAAATAATCGAGTAACCATTTCAATCGTCAAAATCAGAGTCGGAGCTCAACAACAAATTAACACACTCAACGCCCTCGCTGCTCTTCAAACACGCATCGATATGGATTTGCATCCGTCCTTCTTCAACCAATCGTAAGCAATAAGGACAGTGATACGTTTTGTTCGGCTCTTCAACCTCCTCCACGCCCACGTGACTGGTATCAAAGACGTTACTAATGCTCATACAGTCTTCCAAATGCGAACTGAGATCGGTTTTGACAATCTGCTTGCCGCAAGCCAAACACGGCGTTGTCTGATCGTTGCGGCTGTCAAAATGTCGATTCACGTGACTTTCGTAGTCCACAGAGGGCACTGGCGTCGCACATATTATACACTCTTTAGTGTGATTTTTCGGATTTTCCAGACACCGATCCAAGTGTTTATCGAAGGTTTCTGAATCGACTGCGCTGTTGCAAACCGGACATTCCACCTTAGCTTTTTTCGGGGCTTTAGCAGTGTTGCCGCGTTTATCGAATTTTTTAAGCCAGTGCTCTCTTACGGTAGCGTAATCTTGGCTGGGTAAGGAAGAGGCGCTCAAAGACCGGCCAATACCAGCAAAAGATTGTGTAGTTGAATTAGTGGTCCCTTTTTTAGTAATTACATAAGTGCTACTCCCAGCATTTTTGGTTCCTTTAACCTTATTCCCAGTTAAGTTGGTAAAGCCTACAATGTTGCCAGACTGTGTTAGTGGCTTTTCACTAGAGTTTGGTAGCGATTTCAGTCTAGAACGTTCGGTATCTTTAGGTTTGGACGTGTTAGCTCCAGTAACAGTAATGTACTTCCTGATATCGTTAGTAGATTTCTCTGTATTAGTAGATTTGCCTGAATTTTTGGTTTTTGATTGTTTTCGAGCTGTTTCAGGACTTTTCACCTACAAACCACTACGTTTTCACTACAGCAACCTTAACATTTGATAAGTAAAACTTCCCTACACCAACGAACATAGTGGAATCAATAAAAAGTACGCCACTGTCATTACCAGTAAGCCTTTTAGCGTTTTTAAGTTCGCGTGACCAATTTTGACAGATGTCGACTAGCCTTTACAGTGTTGCAAGCTCAGAATTGCATTATCAACGTCACGTGACGTGTATTTTGCTATTTAAGTTTTTACAACTGTCTGAATTTAATTTAACATTTTTCTAAAATTTAAACTGCGTTTTTAAGGTCACGTGACTGTTTTTGACAGATGTCAACTGGCCCTTACAGTGTTGCAAGCTCAGAATTGCATTATTAACGTCACGTGACGTGTATTTTACAATTTAAGTTTTTACAACTGTCTGAATTTAATTTACCAATTTTCCAAAGTTTAAAGTGCGTTTTTAAGGTCACGTGACTGTTTTTGACAGATGTCAACTGGCCCTTACAGTGTTGCAAGCTCAGAATTGCTTTATCAACGTCACGTGACGTGTATTTTGCAAATTAGGTTCTTACAACTGTCTGAATTCAATTTACCAATTTTCCAAAGTTTAAACTGCGCTTTGAAGGTCACGTGACCAATTTTGACAGATGTCAACTGTTATTTACAATGTTGCAAGTATAAAAATTTAATTATCAAGTCACGTGACCTAGTTCGTACAATTTCACCACTGCCCACATTTAAATTACCAATTTTTCAACTGTTTCTTTTAAATGATATCTATTTGACAAGTGCCAACTTGGTTACTATGACAGAAGATTCGTGCAAACGTCAAAATATAACCCGTAATTTCAGGCAACCGTACGTACAAAAAATATTTTTTGTCACAATTTGGAAAAACGCAGTCACCTGACCTAAGAAAATCAGATTTAAACTTAGGGGCCAAGGTCAAATCAAGTGTCAAAAATTTGACCTAACCTAAAAACTGTCACGTGACTTTTAAAAAAAAGAATCAATTTCAAGCCTTTGGGTCTTTAAAATTTGGAAAAACAGTCACATTCTGAACAACAGTTTTCAAACTATGTACTATGTACAAATTATCCTGCAAACGCTCCCAGCCCATATTTCAACCTCAAAATGTCATGTACAAATTGTAAAAGCAGCCATTAATTAATCTAACCTAAGGTCAAATGTGACAAATCAGACAGAGTGCACCCTTAACCTCAAATTAGTACCGAAAAAAAAAAATGCTATAAGACAGCCCTGGTCCCCCCTACAAACAGTACACAACCAATCAAATATTTACCCAACTAATTTACTGTGTAAATCAAAAAACTCACCTTAATAAAATTACCCCCACAATTAGCCTTGTGTTCGCCCCACCATCTGTCATTAGGACCGGGCGCTCTATTGGTAGCCCTGCGCACCATACCAAAATAAGGTTTGCGATGTTGACAGGGACCGTCACAGCGCCACCAGTGCTGCTGGTACAGCCTGACTTCGTCATGGAAATCATGGTAAACCGTAATGTTTGTACCTAGAATGGATCTAACCGAATAAATAAACAGAAAAAATGTCAGACAACTAACCAGCCTCCCCATTGATCCTGTACATGTGTTTGTGAAACTCTGGACCGTGCCCGTCTCTGTCCCGGTTATTATTAGTTACAAACAAGTAGGCGTGAATCATTTCGTGTAGTAAAGTTTCCACCAAATCCTTTCTGGGACGCAGTTTTAGTAAGGGCTCACTCAATGTGATTGAACACATACCACCCCGTCCTAAAGCCTGTTAACTTAACTCGACTAGCAACAAAAAATTGGGGCACTCACCTTGGTAGGAGCATATGCCAGCACAGGTGGTCATGCGTTTACTCCAAGCCACTGTAACAGAGCCCAGATTTTTCCAGAAAAATTTCTGATCAAAAGCAATAAACAGTGTATGCACATCAGGAGTAGGGTCTATAACCTCCCAGGAAGGGTCCACAAGACATTTGGAAGTGTTCGCATTAATGGGGGACTTGTAAACTAAGTTGTTTGAAGGTCTTTCGATTGCCCCTTCCTTGTTGAACTGTTCTTGCAGTTCAAGTGCCAATTGTTGATCAGATTTGGTACTTTCTTTTTTACGTTGATGCTCCCGCTCCAGCTTATATTGCAGAAGTAGGGCCGTTTGAAAATCCACTTCCATAACTTCAGTAATTAAACTAAAAACTTTTTAAAGCAACACCACCTAGAAACATAAATAAAGGCAGCGGCTCTAAGGTGGGGGATTTTTGCATTTCTCCTTAATTATGTTCTTCTAAATAACGCTAGACTAACACTCCCGTCAAGTTTTCATAGATAACAATCACAGTAACAAATAAAATGCAAAAAATTATTGAAAATATACAAATTGGTTAAGCCTCTAATCCGAACGGTTTTGGTTGTTGTCAAAGTCAAATAGATGGCGCCCACTGTATAAAATCATTGAGCTGAAAATATGGATAAGCCATGCAATGTATGCAAAGATAGGAAATTAAAGAACAATTATTCATGCTGTGTAAAGCAATTTATTTAAAACAAACAAAAAGACAGTTTAAAGTAACTTAAATATAGCTTGAACCTACTTGAATAACTTGTTAAAGACCTAATTATCACCCCCAAACATCCCCATATTTGGTTTTAGGCACTGAACCTGAAGTTTTATTATAATCATCACTAAACTCAGTCCTGATTGGAGGATTTAAGGTGGGAGATGGAGGTTGTGAAGGCCTGAAATTTAATATTTAAGCAAACTTTGCGTAAACCCTAAATAGACCCACCTGTAACCGGGCACTCTCTTCTGCTCATATTCTTCCCTATTCCTTTTCCTCAACTCTTCATAAGTGGTTATATGTTTCTGTTCTGGAGGCATTTCTTCCTCATGGAGTATTATTGGATCTGTAACACCCCAAATGTAATTTGTTAAAGACACAAAACTGGTTGTATACTGTCTATTGAAGGCCTAAATGAGTCGTCCAGCTCATCAGGAAGAGGCCTACTGCCATAATCAAAACTTTGATTTGGACTTGGTATGTCAGTGTAAGTGTCTGGAATACTGCTAAATGGGCTCACTGAAAATGGTGAGTCCAGCTGGTCATCACTACAAAACCACATCAACAACCCTTTAACACATTAAAAAACCTTAAAACACTCACCCATGCTCAGGTATCCCCAATCTTCTAGCCTTTAAAGCTTGTCCAACTTTGCTGTTTGGTAAAGCCATAAATTTTTCAGCACATTTCGAGTGATAGGAGAATTTACCTATGAAATACCCTAGCACAACGCCCATGCACACTTTGGGTATAGCCCCAAACCTGGGACTGGCCTTTAAGTAACCTTTAGACTCAAATTAGCGCAGTTTTGAGGCGAAATGGTGCAACTAACCTGATTGGACTCCAAAGTAGGCCAAACCACCTAATCCTGTCCCGAGAGGGAGGCATCTCGTGTAAAAACTTTCCTTGTTGCACTCTCTAAGGACTCGCAACTCTTCCGGCGTAAATTGATACTGAAATTCTTGATTTAAGTGGATTTTTGCAGTGGTGATATTTTAAATTGTACCTGCTGGTTACGACGCTGCGCGTAGGGACCTGGAAATGGTGTCTTACGTTCGGATTCATCCCCTGGATTATTCATTACTAGTTTTTTAACTTAATTTCTTGCTATCATTAATTAAAATTTGATTTTTTTTTAGTTTTAAGTCGGTAAACACTGGGGTGACTTTTGCCAAACAAACCTAACCTAAAAAAATGACATTCTTGAAGTACTTAATATTGATAATTTTGACAGTTGACAGCAGAACGCGTGCTTTTTTGAGGTTATGTACCGTTAACCTCTTTTTCTTTCAGTCTCACGTAAACTGTTTTGGTGCTTTTTCCGTTAAATCACTCAAAAAAACACAGCAAAGATGCCTAGATCGAAAAGGGACAAAAAAAGTAAGCAACAAATAACAATCACATTGAACAAGCCTAACCAAAACAATCATTACAGTCTCACTAACCAAGACGGACAAAAAAGGCCTGGCCCTTAAACAGCGTATAGTGGAGGACGTGCGTAACTGCGTGCAAAAGTACAACAGCGTGTATCTGTTCAGTTTTCGTAATATGAGAAACGAAAAAATGAAGGAAGTGCGCGAACAGTGGAAGCCGAGTAGGTTTTTCTTTGGCAAGAACAAAGTGATTGCCATAGGGCTGGGCCGGACCCCCGAAGAGGAAATTGAACCTGACTTGCACAAGGTAAGTTGCATTAACTGATTGTCTCAAGTTTTACAAAAATTTTTGCAGCTTTCTGATACCATGAAAGGCCAGTGTGGATTGTTATTCACCGACTCTACTAAAAAAGAAGTGACTGGTTGGTTTGATGATTATGGTGTGGAGGATTTTGCCAGAGCAGGCTTCAAAGCCACCCAAACTGTCCAGCTTAAAGAGGGGCCACTAAAACAATTCTCCCATTCTATTGAACCTTATCTTAGACAGTTAGGAATGCCAACTAAACTAGACAGAGGAGTGGTCGCACTAATCAAAGACTATGAGGTGTGTAAGGAAGGTGGGATTTTAACTCCAGAACAGGCTAAAATACTTGAACTGCTCGAGTACCGGCTGGCAACTTTCAAGCTGATTTTAAGGGCTAAATGGAGTAAAGGTGAAGGGTTTGAGGTTATCACACAAAATGAGGAGGAAGACTGATTCTATTCATTTTAAATGTATTTTTACTTTGTAAATAAACCTTTTTTGACTTACTTTATTTAACCAAGTGAAGAGGATTTCAAGGACTACAAATTGGTGTTTCTAACCACCCTGTAACTGTCCAAATAAGGGAGTTATAGCCTGTTGACCTGGAAACTGTCAAATTCAGATTTTTTTAATTGTGAAAGGATTTTTGACAGTTGTGACATAGAAATTGTGTCAAAAAGTATCCTGGTGTCACCTGACAACTGTCAAATTTGAATTGTTAACAATATCAGGTCAGGACCACAAAAACAACTATTTCCTAATAATAATAGTTATATTACAATAAATCTTACTATACTAATTACTAAAAATAAAAAATGGAATAAAATAAACGCCTTAACAGATTATATAACATATTTATATATTATCATAATTATTATTAATAGGGATGTTAAAAAATAAGTGAAGCTGCACTACAGGCAGTGTTAAAAGTGTATTTTTAAACTGAAAATTACAATTTTTCTTCTTTCTTTTATTGTTTTTATTTAATTTTAGTCCGAAAATTGTATCACAGAAAGGAAAAAATGAAAAGTTTTATTGTAAGTACTAAATATATTAAAACGTTATAGTTTTGTCGTAGAAAACAGATTGAATTCAAACTGAGTCATCTGAAAATTGAATTTTTTACATAAAAAAACAGGTTATGTACAGGGTGTTTTCAGGTTAGAATCTCAGTAACGGTTAAAGTGGGACAAATTTGCGATTTTTATTTTTTTTTTTATTAAAATTTATAATTTGTTCTGAGCTGTCAAAAGCTTTTAAAGTTTCACTAGGGCTGTTTATACTCGTTTTCGACTAATTTAGGGACGAGGTTTACAGCGCAACGTAACTGTGATCCAAACGTCAAAAATGACAGATTAACTGTCAAAAAAAATCAAAAATTGAGTTTATATTCGTTTTCGACTAATTCAGGGACGAGGATTAAAGCTCCGGCAACGTAACGTGTTGTCATCACATTTTTTAGAGCAAAAATGTAGAGCAGGTCACCCTCTACAAATGGCGGTGAAAAATGTGCAAAGCGATTCGTTTCAGTGAGTTAGGGAGGGTTTTCGGTTTTCGTTAAGTTAGGTTAGGTTTTCACGTTTCCCATCTCGAAAATGGTGACTGGGAGCAAAAAAGTGCAAGAGAGCAAAAATGTAGAGCAAGTCACGCTCTACAAGATGGCGCTGAGAAATCTAGAGAATTTTCCTCTCGTTAAAAGTTGGGTTAGGTTTAACCTGCGCAAACCCACAAAAAATCGTAACAAACACGCTAATTTTTCCTCTAAAACTGTTACCGAGATCCCGAAAAATTGCCACAATACAAAAAAACAACTGATACTCACCGTGGTACCACCATTTAGTTTTCTTTGGGTTCTTGTTACAAGTCTTAACGTAGAAAGCATTGTCAGGAGGGCGTTGCTAAACAAAACCAAAAAAACAATGAAAAAACAAGTGAAATATTGAAAATTGTGCGCGTACCTTTTCCTTACAACTACTGAGCATGGAAATGATGGAAAGGCAAACGGATTGCACTGACAATGCTGGCGACCAATCGTCAGTCAGTATTGATAAACAAATGTGACCGTTACTGTACACGTGAGGATGGACTGGGATGTTATTGCCGATGAATATAACCTAACAAAACAAACAAAATTACTATTTTAAAGTTAAAAAAAAAAATAAATAATTTTTTTAAATTGCCATTTTCAGCCTGTTTTTCCATTTTAAATTTTTTTCTTAAGATTTATGACAGTTATTTTGACAATTATCACGTGACCGTCTAGCTAAATAGTGTTTTGAAATCATGTGACAACTGTCACTAACGTCAAAACTGTCAAATTGTACTTAAAAGATGCATAAATCAGGGTTTAGAAGTTTCCTTGCAGTATTTGACATAAAACGTGTTACTAACATTTCTCACAGTTGTTATGTGATTGTCTAGCTAAATTATCCCCTAAAACTACGTCACATCTGTCACGCATGTCAAAGCTGTCAAAATTTGCAAAAAGTACAGTGTAACACAGTTTTCCAAATGAGACACGTTAAAACTGTCGTTTTTGGACATATTTCCCTTTAATCGTGAATAACTGAGTTATTTGAAACTTTTTGGAGAGAGACATAGGAAAGACGGAGATAGCCAATAAATGGGGCTATCACGTGACGATAAGCCGGCCAGGCTAAACTGCACCGTTTGGCCGCTAGAGGGCCTCAAAGTGGACTAAATTTTTTGATACATTTTTGTAGATTTCTCCAAAACTTTTTTGATTTAAGGTTATCTAATATTTTTGAATTATTCTAGGGCCAGTAAATATTGACAACACTGGCCCCAACAGTTGGTTAAACAAGAATTTTATCAAATCAGCACAGTTCTTTGCACTTTAAGGGCATATTTCTAATAATGGCAGATAAACAATGCAAAACTCACCTCCGGGGAGTCAAATGGATATTTACTACTAAACTTAAACTGCAACTGGAACTGTTCACCCTCGTACAGAGTACCATCAGCCCCATCCATTTGTATAGTCCATCTGGATAAGGGAAAACTGATAAAACCCTTATCAACTAAAACTCAAAGTGCACTTACTGCAGTAAATTTTGTTCGGCCTGTTCGGCGTCCACTAAAACCCCCGGGGGCGGGTCCTTAATCAGCGATAACAGCTCCTTTTGTAAACGTCTCTGTAATGATGAATTTAAGAGAGAAAAGTGGTGGAAATTGGGGCCAGGGACTTACCTCGGAAGGCGACATGGCACTTGTTTACACCGACTCGGTTCAGCCGCATAAGTGCTCCTACAAAGACATGGTCGAAATAGCCCCGAATTTAGGGAAAATACATTAGAAAAGAGCTTGCCCAAACCTAGAAAAACATACAAAACAACTTGGAATTAAAATGAAAATATTATTCACTAGATTTAGTGACAATTGATACGACACTTTTGACAGTTGAAAGGAGTTTGAAGGAACTAGGGATGTGCTCTGGCAGCCGACGCATTAACGCTGTTGTACGTCAAGGGTTTTGATTTGAATGTGCTATTTTACATTCCATTTGTTACATTCTAAACTGAAATTAGTTTAAACTTGGCTTGTATTTTTTACACGCCGTAAACCGTAAAGGACCGGCATTTATTTACTTGCCCATCCCTACTAGTAAATAATAGTTGACAGTACTGGTAATGTCATTTACGTCCAAAACTCGCAATGGTGGGGGGGTAAACCACAAAAAGTGACAAGTTGTCAAAAACAGTGGGTTGTACAAAAACATAAAAAAAGACGCAATTTACCCTATAATTAGTCTAATTAACCCTTTAAAAACTGCCCATTATGATTAACATAGTCTGCTCAAAAAACCACACAAGCCAATAAGTAAAAACCACCAAATTATGTTAACGTCCTTTCTAGGAAGTCCCACTCAATAACCAGGTAAGGCAATCTTTTAATATAAATCGAATTTAAACCATTTTTCAAGTCTTTTCAGCTAACTGAACAGTAATATTACAGTAAGTGTGTAATTTTTAGCCAAAATGGATGTATCAGGATCTGGGGGAAGCCTCAATATGAGCATAGGAGCCGAAGTGGTTTATGGTACCCATGAGGATTCCCATGTTGTTATGTCGGAAAAGGTGCAATCACTGGCAGGCAGCATATACCAAGAGTTTGAGCGAATGATTGCCCAGTATGATGAGGACGTTGTCAAGACTTTGATGCCTTTATTGGTTAATGTTCTGGAGTGTTTGGACGCTGCTTACCAACAAAATCAGGTTAATACTGGCAGTTTTAGCACTTTTACACTTAACCTAACCTAACACTGTCCACTTGAGGCTTTCAAGAGACTTTTTATTACATTCAGTGAATAGGAATGATGTTAAAACAATTTAAATAACAAGTTGTTTGTTGACTGACTGTTTTTGGTCACCCTGTACGCAATTTTTCTGATAGAATTTTTTGCTCAACATCACTGGAAAGAGGAGCGCAAGACGGTTAATTTGAGTGGTTCAACCTCCCTGAACTCCCAAAAATAACCAAGTTACAGGGTGTTCAAATTTCAAACTACAACTTCAACTTCAACACTGCATTTTTGTATACCAAAATGCCTTTTCCCTTACAAAATACCTTAAAATTTCACTTTTTGGAGGTATGGACACTTGAAAGACAATTTTCGCAACGTTGCCATACTGATATTTTACCAGAATTTTGCAATGTTGCCAAACTGGTCATTTTTCTAATTTAACGTTGCCAGGTTATCACTTTAGACAAATAAAAACTAAAATTGCAGCGTTGTCAGATGCTTTCTTTTAAAAAAAATGCAAGTTTTACAGAGTTGCCAGATTGTCATTTAAGACAAAAAAAAAACAATGTTTGAACCATGTAACAATTGAACTTAAATGCATCTATGTACTTAGTTAAAATAGCCACCTTGACAAGCGTTTAAATCCGATATGGCGGCGGTCAGTATAGTAGGCCAGGAAAAACCACTTGGTGCATTGAAGCCTTTTGGGCCTGTAACTCCCTTAACTGGCCCTTTAGGACAAAATTACTTGAAATCAATGTTATAGAGAGTGAAACTCCCTACAACTCTCTAATTTACACTTTTGTTGTAACTTCTCAAATAACGGAGCTAGGCTCTGTTGAACCTACACTTACTGAATCACTTGAGTGCATTGAAGACACTTTTCGGCCTGTAACTCCCTTAAATGGCCCTTTAGGGCAAAAATGTTTTGAAGCACTCTTGTAAAGCATAAAATTCCCTATAACTTTCCAAATTTACACTTTTGCTGTAACTCCTCAAATAACGGAGTTTTTTTAAATTTCATCCTGTAGGAACAAGATGTCGAACTGGAATTGCTTAGAGAAGACAACGAACAGTTGGTCACCCAGTACGAAAGGGAAAAAGGCGCTCGGAAAATCTCAGAACAGAAACTCTTAGAATATGAGGACGCTGCCGAAGGTTAGTGTAAGCTTAACAGGTCCAAAGGGACAATTAATTAAATAATTTTCGTTTAGGCGAACGAAAAGAGTTAATTTCAAGGCTCGAAGCCTTGGAAAGTATAGTGAGAATGCTCGAGTTGAAGCATAAAAACTCGATGGAGCATGCCAGCAGATTGGAGGAAAGAGAAGCCGAACTGAAGAAAGAGTACGCCAAATTACATGAACGGTAAGTCGATTTTCAACGGATTTTTGACAGAAAATTTAAAATGGCCGCTTTGGTCGCCCATTTTGTTTTATTATTTTCTAAATCTACGTTCAATTTCCGTTAAAATGAGGTGCAACATCGTCTTTTGACAGAAAATTTAAAATGGCCACCTTGGATGCTTGGATTGATTTTTTGATTGTTTGAACATGTTTTAGAAATGTTCGAAGTGTTCTAAAAAATGTTCGCAATAATCTAAACATGTTTGTAACGTTCGAAAATTGTTTCGAGACGGTTTTGGCTGTTTGACTATTATTTTGACAGTTGTCACGTGACTGTTTAAGGAAATTGCGCTCCAATATCACGTGACAACTGTCACAAACGTCAAAGTTTGCCCAACCAAGGCATGAAGCTGTAAAAATAGAAGTTCAATACAGATTTCTTGTACTGTTTGACAGAATACGTGTTTTGTAGCTCGTAATCCATAATTTGACGACTGACACGTGACTGCCCAAGTAAATGATAATTTTAGATCACATGACAGCTGTCATAAATGTCAAAAAGTTGTCACGTGACTGTCTAAGGAAATAGGGCTCCAATATCACGTGACAACTGTCACAGACAGTAACAATACAAATTGCATGTTGATTTTTTTTCAGATATACGGAACTGTTCAAAACCCACGTCGACTACATGGAACGAACGAAATTGTTATATTCGGGACAACAATTGGTAAACGACAGGGCCGAAGCGGGTCGGATCAATTCGAACCGTTTGAATATGGGCCGTAGTAGCGGCCCAATTTCAATCGGTTTTGAGAGCCTACAAAATGCCGAAATAATCGACAGCGATTCGCCAATCAGTAGTGCGCATTCGTCGCCCAGGTAACCTCAAATTTCAGCCTAAAAGTCGCACTTTAAACCAAACGAACAGAACAATTATTGTGGAACTTTTATCACACTTAGAAACTTAGGTTATTCTAAGGTAAATTTGAAAATTAACCTTAATATGTTTAGTATGGTTAGATAGAGGGCTTTAAGAGCTATCACGTGGTTTTTGTCCGGTCACTGAACACAAAAAAATAACCGAGTTGTGGCTTTGGAAACTTTAACCTTTATACTCTCTGAGGAACGATCAAAGCGGAACAGGTTTTGTGCGACCACTGTGTAAATTTGGAAATTAACCTTAAGATGTTTAGTATGATTGGATAGAGGGCTTTAAGAGCTATCACGTGGTTTTTGTCCGGTCACCAAAACTAAAAAAAAACAACCAAGTTATGACGTTTTTAAGTAACTTTCTTGGTAACTTTTGGGTTCTTGTATTTTACCTCTTTTAGCTGAAAATTGCTTAATTTTTACTTTCCGTTAATAATAATCGTTCTGTTCTTGGAAACTAAATAAAAAAATAAAAAAAACTAATAATTCATTTTTCTTTCTTTCTGTTTAGTCTGCAAGGTGAAATGGATAATTTGGGCAAACACGAGGTGCTAAAAGTGGAACGAGGCCAAGAGACCGATTCGGTGAATCTGGAAAACAAAAGTGTCGTTACGTCACCGGTGAGTCCGCCCGGTTCACAAACGAACAACAACAGCCGGTTGCACACGAAAAAAGAACAGAGAAGCGGCAACACTTTGTATCAGGAGTTGAGTTTCCAGGTAAGTGCCGGATTTCGTTTTTTTTTTGCCAGTTTAAGTTGCCCCAGAGGTCTCTGAACCTTTTTAAAAGTGTTTTGAAGCTGCCAGAAGCCTCTAGAAGACATTTTGAGTTGTCAGAGGTTTCTGGAAGCCATCTTGAATTGCCAGAAGGCCTCTGAACTTTAAGACTTCGAAGTCTTGTAATAATGTTAATTATCACTTCTTATTACATTTTGCGTTTAAATTACTAATATTTTTCTTGTGTAATTCAGGATGGCGACGGAGACGACGATGCCACTGACATTACTGGTAAGTACCCGAAAACTTGTCAAAAATGTCTAAAAAACCGTTTTTTTTTCTCGTTTTAAGGTGGTTGGGTGCATCCAGGTGAATACGCTTCATCAGGTAAGTGGTTTAGTCCACTTATTGGTACAAGCATTCAAAATGTAAATATTTCATTGGTTAAGGGTCAGTTTTATCGGTTCAGTTTAACTTTAACACTCTAAAACTGACTTAGAACCTGTACAACTGGTTGCATAATATGCATCCAATACTAATGGTAATTAACTTGGTTTGTTTCATGGCTTGGACTAACATTGCTACTACGGATATTTTTACAGTCAATGATAATTTTTACGGTAAGTAGTTTGATTAACCGTTATTTTAGTGTAAATATTGGGTGATTAACGGTGATGATGTATTAAGGGGATAGGCAGATACGAGAGGAAGTGTCGTTTGTCATTACATTAAAGTCAAATTTTTTGACAAGAGAGGACAGAGTTAAGCGCAAATGATAATAAATTTAATTTTGTCAAGAATTATTAAAATCCAACTTTTCTTACGCTATAATACGAATTCTTGTTAGTTTTGTCATTTTACAGCTTCACGGAGAAGATTTTGATAGTTTATGACAAATTGACGTGCTTCAAACAAACAGGTACACACGTCACAACGGTCCAATCTCGTGGACCTATAAACCAGCATTTAATGTGATGTTCAGCTGTATTAACTGTATAACAGTGCTTTTAAACTGGCTTTTGTGCTTTTATTGCTTTATCGAGTGGTGTTTGTCAGTTGCCACCATTGTGACAGATGTAAATATGTCCAAAATGGACGCGTTGCCTGTCAAAATGTAACTTCTGCAGCTATAACGTACATGTAACGTAGTTTAACATTAATTTAAACGTTTTCCAAGTGATTGCTTTAGTTGTGTCAGTCTCACGTGACTGTTTAAGTAAGTAGGGTTCTAGTGTCACGTGACAACTGTCTGATACGTCAAAATCTGGTCTGTAAAGCTCAAACACTCGAAACACAGTTTTCTGGCGGTTGCAGAGACATGATGTGCTTTACAGCTTTATGGTAATTATTTTGATAGTCACGTGACTGTTTAGGTAAATAGTGTTCTACCGTCTTGTGACAACTGTCTGATACGTCAAAACAGTCAAATAATGGTCTGTAAAGCTTAAATACTTAAAATACTGTTTTGTTGCAGTTACATGACGTGCTTTACAGCTTTATGGTAATTATTTTGATAGTTGTCACGTGACTGTTTTAGTAAATAATGTTTTAGTGTCACGTGGCAATTGTCTGATATGTCAAAACAGTCAAAATCTGCTCTAAAGAGCTCAAACCACCGTTTCAAAATACCATTATCTGGTGGTTGAAGAGACTTGACGTGCTTTGTAGCTCCATGGTAATTATTTTGATAGTTGTCACGTGACTGTTTACGTAAATAGTGTACTTGTGTCACATGGCAACTGTCTGATGTGTCAAAACAGTCAAACTTTGCTTTGAAGAGCTCAAACAGTCAAAATACCGTTTTCTTTTGATTGAAGAGACATGACGTGTTTTACAGCTCCGTGGTAATTATTTTGATAGTTGTCACGTGACTGTTTACGTAAATAGTGTACTAGTGTCATGTGGCAACTGTCTGATGTGTCAAAACAGTCAAAATCTGGTTTGAAAAGCTCAAAGTGTTAAAATACAGTCAGTTGTCTGGCAGTTGCAAAAACTTTACCTGCTTTACAGCCCCACGGTAATTAGTTTGATAAATGTCACGTTACTGTTTAGGTAAATAGTGTTCTAGTGTCACGTGACAACTGTCTGATACGTCAAAATCTTCATCTGTAAATGCCAATTGACATCTGTCAAAAACACAAAAACAGTCACGTGATTTTTAAAATGTCAAATGGTTTAAATGTTTCTGAAAGTAACGATAATAGGAATTTTCGTTTTTGTTTACATTTTTTAAGGTTATATTAGTTTAAAAATAAAACGAATATATTTTCAGGAATGGGAAAGGAAGTCGAAAACCTCATCATGGAGAACAACGAATTGCTGGCAACCAAGTAAGTTCAGTTTTTCTTAAAAAACAAATTTTCTTCGAAGTTATTTTGACAAGTAAAACTGGAAAGTATACAAATTCAAAAAATTCTTACAGAAACGCATTAAATGTGGTGAAAGACGACCTCATAGTGAAAGTCGACGAACTAACTGGAGAGATTGACATGCTCCGAGACGAAATTTTGTCGTTGGACGTTTCTAGAACGAAACTAAGGTAACACTTTTCCTTAATTTTTACTTTATTTAGTTAATTACTACTTCTATTTGAACTTATTTTAATTATTTAGTATTACAATCACCGCGTTTTACGTAAAAATGACGTCACGCAAACACGGCTCTTGCGTCACGAGGCACGTCCCGTCGCTTAAAGCTCCTACGCGGCAAATGCTCGCGATCCAATTAAACCTGCCTATAGGTATACTGTGATTTTCAGTTGCTGTCAAGTGACAGCTGTCAAATTTAGTACAGGCATTATCTTAGGTCAGGATGACAGCTGTCAAAAATTCTTAGGTTAGGTTAGGTAAGTCTTGCCCTTCCGTCATTGACCTGTCAAATTGCGATGAGTTTTCGCACTTTAAAAAGGTTCCCCGAAGATGTCCGACAACAAACTTGACTGCAAATTTTCCAAAAATCCGTTATTTTTCAGGGAGCGAGTGAGCGAGCTGGAGGACGAACTGAAGAAAGCCAAAGAGGCCAACGAGGCCAAACAGGAAGCGGACGACGAGGGTGACGTTCCCATGGCGCAACGAAAACGATTCACCAGGTTCGAAATGGCTCGAGTGTTGCAAGAACGCAACCAGTACAAGGTAAGAACACTGTCTGAGGAAGAAAGAAAAAACTTTGTCAATCCCTGACAACTGACAATACAAAGAATGATTTTGTCCCTGACTGTCCTTTCAAACTGCGTTTCTGAGAGTTTAAACTTTGACACTGTTTTTCTCTCTGACTGTACTCAATTTGGTAGTGTTTTTTTAGGTTAGTGGATAGGAAATTTAATGAGGATTCCAAAAATGTGCTTAAAACTGGCATTTTCTCACTCCAAGTGTGTTTTATAGGGGATTTTGTTCCTGACTGTTCTTTCAAACTGCGTTTCTGGTAGTTCAAACTTTGACATCGCTTTTCTCTCTGACTGTACCACATTCTGTAGTGTTTTTTTAGGTTATTGGATAGGAAATTTAATGAGGATTCCAAAAATGTGATTAAAACTGTCATTTTCTCACTCCAAGTAGGTTTTACAATCAATTTTGTCCCTGACTGTCTTCCTGACAGGTCAAACTTTGACGCCGCTTTTCTCCTTGACTGTACCAAACTTTGTAGTGTTTTTTAGGTTAATGGATAGGAAATTTAATGGAGATTCCAAAAATGTACTTAAAACCGTCATTTTCTCACTCCAAGTGAGTTTTACAAGCAATTTTGTTCCTGACTGTCTTTTAAAACTGTCTTCCTGACAGGTCAAACTTTGACAGCGTTTTTCTCCCTGACTGTACTAAATTTTGTAGTGTTTTTTATGTTATTAGATAGGAAATTTAATGAGGATTCCAAAAATGTACTTAAATCTGTCATTTTCTCACTCCAAGTGGGGTTTACACGCGATTTTGTCCCTGACTGTCCTTTAAAATCAAATTTTAGATCACAATTTCACTGATTTGTAAATTTGTTGCATAAAACCAGTTTTTGCTAAATAACTGAGAAACGATGAAAGTTACGAAAAATTTGAAAGAGAGCAAAAATGTTCCTAATCATCTACTTAACTCAGCACTGTAAGTTTACAGGACCGTTTTTGCTTCCAGTGTACAGGGTGTGCATGAAAATTATGGTGAATGACTGTTTTTGGTCATCCTGTACGCAATTTTTCAGATAGAATTTTTTGCTCAACACCACTGGAAAGATGAGCTCAAGACGGTTAATTTGAGTGGTCAGACCACTCTAAACTCCCCAAAATAACCGAGTTACAGGGTGTTCAAATTTCATACCACAATTTCAACTGATTTACAAATGGTGCCAAACCAGTTTTTGCTAAATAACTCAGAAACGGTGAAAGTTACGAAAAATTTGAATGAAATTTAAAATGTTCCTTAACCCAACTGCGTAAGTTTCACAGTCGGTCAGTGCCGCTACCATACAGGGTGTGCATGATAATTATAGTAATGATTCAAATTTTCTAATATTTTTTGTTTCTTAATTTTTCTTTTAGGAACGACTATTCGAACTGCAAGAAGCGGTCCACTGGGCTCAAATCCTGCGCGCGTCCCGGAAACCAAACACGGACAAAACGACTAATCGAGGCCTTTTGAGTTTCTTCCAGAAACTGTTCATCCGCAGGGAACAGGTGGAGCGACCGATGGTGCCGCACCTGAAGTACCAAACGGCCACCAATCACGTGACTCCAGGTTGGAAGGCTTTGCCTAGAATCCAGGACAGGACCGGCGAAATCGAAATCGGTACGGAACTGTAGTTTTTTTTTTTTTTTTTGAAAAAATGGTACTTTTTTGTGGCTGTGATTAATCGGAGAATTTTGTGATTTTTTCGGGGGATTTTTCATAAAAGCTCACTGCAGAATTAGCGATTTAGTGCCTTTTTTGATTCAGAATCAGCCAAAGTTTTGTTATACGTTTTTAGGTTAAAATCAGGTGCCAATAAGAGGGTTTTCTGACGGTTAAGAAGTAATTTTGACACCTGACAGTTGACAGATAGAGGAGTAATCCACTAAAATGGCATCTAGTGACTTTTTAAAGGGCATTTTGACAGGTTTGAATGCCAAACTAGCTGTTATTCTAATTTATCACCAAATTTTTGCAACATTGCCAAATTGACATTTTAAACAATTTTGACAACGTTGTCACCCTGGTCATTTTTCTAATTTAGTACAATTTTTTACAATGTCGCCAATCTGGCCAAATTTGAGAAGAGAATTTGTTTTGGTATTTCTGAAAAGCAAAATTTTACTTTTTGATATTTTGACCAATAAATTCGATCCTCTTATTGGTCAGCCTGATAAATAGACTTAAAGCTTTGTTAATTGTTTTATAATCCAAAGTTTGTGTACATTGTCAGGATTGTTTCTGTTATTGACTAAACTGGTACGGTAATTAAGTACAAATTTTGAAGGTTAGGGTTTTTTTTTGAAGGTATTTTTAGGTGAAATGCTTGCTTTTCAACAAAATGGCTGTGTGCTATTGTATCGTCATCGTCCCTAACCTAATTTAAGGTTTTTCTTTGGCCTAACAATGTCCATTTCCAGTCCTTTAACTGTTTCTGTCTTCTGTGTAGAGATGGGCAAAATTCGGGATTTCCTCCAGGAAAACTAGTTTAGAATTTGTTCGAGTAATTTTTAGACACTTTTGACACTTTAACCTTGAATAACTCGCTTATTTGACGCTTGACGTTAAAATGACACTGAAGTAAAAAGATAGTCCAGACTGAGAGCTTTCCAAAAATATACTAATTTAGGTTGATTGATTAAGTGGTTTGGCCACTAGAGGGCGGCAAAGTGACGCGAGTTTCTGTATAGTGGTTTTTGGACACTTTTGACAATTTGACCTTGAATAACTCGCTTATTTGACACTTGACGTCAAAATGACACTGAAGTAGAAAGATAGTTCAGACTGAGAGCTTTCCAAAAATATACTTATTAAGGTTGATTGGTTAAGTGGTTTGGCCACTAGAGGGCGGCAAAGTGACGCGAGTGGTTTTTGGACACTTTTTTTGATTTCCGACAATTGCCCATCTCTATACTGCTGCACTAAGTCGTGTTCATTGTTCAGGTTTGTCTCGAACGTTCTCCTATGACATTTTTGACACATTTTTTCAGGTCGACACCGGCTTTTTCTAACTCGTTACTACCAAACGCTAGAGACTCGTAAATTCCTAATTTTCTTGATGCTTGTCCCTATTCTGGTTTTTTTGGGTAAAGACGTTTTCTGTTTAAATATTTTGTTAAAAAATCCCATTTAGAATTAGAATCTACCTTAATTTTTTTAGTATGGAAAGTTGCTCAATAATTATAAAATTTAAACAAAATATAATAATTATTATTTTTACTATTTATTATTGTGAATTTCGACATAACATAGTCGTAGAACGTGCCATAACCTAAAACTTATAATAAGAGCATTTTCGGGTACATAACGTACGGTAATACGTATTATTGTTTTTTTTTGTTTTTGTAATATATTTTTTGTTGATTTTCCCGTTTTGGGTATTTTATTCGGCCTTCCGTTTACTTACAACTTAGTCTCCGAGTTGTACAAAGTAGTGTATTGGAAGACGGTTGTGTAAGTAAACAGTTTAACAAGATACGATCAGTCATACAAGTTTTTTCTTTGTAGGTTCCGAAACGTACGCCATACGCAAAGCTCTGGAAAGACGGGAACAATATCGACAGGTAAGTGTTTTCATTATTTCAATCAGCAAAAAATTTCACACACTAGAAATGTTTGTGACAAAAATGTACAAAAAAAAATCAATCAACTTTGACGCCCTCTAGCGAACAAACGGAGCAACCAATCAACTCATGAAGTGATATTTTCTGAAAGCTCACATTCTAAGCAATCTTTTCCTCTGAGTGACTTTTTGACGTCAACTGTCAAATAAAGAAGTTATTCAAAGTAAAAACAACGAGGGTCACAATAAAAGACAGTTGTGTAAAAGGTGACTTTAACGGCCTCTAGCGGCCAAACGGAGCAACCAATCAACTCATGAGGTGATATTTTCTGAAAGCTCACATTCTAAGCAATCTTTTCCTCTGAGTGACTTTTTGACGTCAACTGTCAAATAACAGAATTATTGTAAGTCAAAGCAAATGACTGTAAGAAAAGCATTTTTTTGGTATTAACACAGTTCCTCTATTTTGAATTTTCTGTCAAAATTTTATTGTCGATTATATGATTATTGAGAGTGATTTCTCGCGGCTAAAATACACTGTTGCCTAATTGTTTCTGAAATAAATAGGTTAGAGCGCACGTGAAAAAAGACGGAGGACGACTACACGCGTACGGCTGGAGCCTTCCGGGAAAAGTCACCCCATCCGACAACATTGTAAAACAGTCCGGAAGCGTTCCAGTTCCGGTTCCGATCTACTGCCGACCATTGGTCGAAACCAATCCGAACATGCGCATATGGTGCGCCGCCGGTGTCAATTTGACGGGAGGCTTTACCAAAGATGGCGGACTGATGGTCTGACAGTTCTACCAACCGAACCAATCAAAAAACCTTAATAAAAACGTTAAATTCAGGTGGGAGGAAGCGTGTTCTATTCGGAAGAACCGAAAATTCCTCAATCGAAAAGCGAAAACGAAGTGGCCAACTTGGAAAAGGAGTTGGAGGGATGCAAAGAGGGCGCTTTGCTCGAAACTAAATTAACCTCAACTGTATGGATTGTGACTACGATGCAACGCGCCAGCGTTGTTACGGTAAGTTTTGCGAATCTGGTGACTGTTATATTGCAAAAGTTTGGTTAGGTGATCGATGCTAACAATCCGGCAGAGTTGCTCAACAGTTTTGGGGTGTCTTCCGCCCCCGTTTTGTGCATTGCCAGCGTTCCAGGTGCCAGTCCCGATGATTACATCGATACTCCCATTGAGGTGCCAGTGGAAGAAGGTATGATCATTTTACCCTATAAAAACCCGGAATCGTTCTGAAAATTAGTGTAGCTGACTGGACTTTTAATGGGCTACAATTTTGCTCTCTTGCATTTTTTTCGTATCTCTAACCGTTTCGGAGTTATCTCTAGTAGAAATTGAAAGGTGTCAAACATTTCAAAAATTGTCCAAGAATTTTAAAAATAGTCAAAAACTAAAATAAACCAAAACAACGTAAAATTGTCATTTTCAAAGACAACATTTGACAATTAAACGTCGGTTTAAAAAATGTCAAAAATTTGTCAAACCGTTTTCAAAAGTCAAGAATTTTAAAAATTGTATTTCAATTTGTATGTACGTTGTAATTTGAAGTATAACAGTTGTCAAAAATTTTTGATTTTGTCAATAAAAATGGTAAAATTAAGGTTACCAAAATATTTTAACATGACAAATATATATTTTTTTTTAAATGTCAAAAATGTAAAAAAAATTGTCAAGAATTTTAAAAATTGTCAAAATTGAAAGTGGTTGAAAAGGGTAAAAAATTTCAAGTATGACAAAAACATCAAATTAACTACTTTTGACAAGACCAAATAAAATTGTCAAAAATGTTGACAGTTGAAATTTTGTTTTTAAATTTTTAGTTCAAGAAGCCAAAGTAGAATCAACCGAACCGCCCAAAGAAGAAACGGCCAACGAATCAACGCCTGCGCAATTAAAAAGTACCAGAAGCCAGGAAGAAAGCGAAGAAGCCGCTTTAGTAAGCGCTTAAGCATATTTTTATTTTTACGCAATTTTTTTTTTTCATTTTTGCAGTTGGGCAAGATAACGTTGGTGGAAAACGACGAGAGCGCCACCTGTACGCGGGATCGGTACCAAAACGCGGAGAAAACGAAGCGGGAAGCCGCTGACAGCACTTCGGAGCCCAACGAAGAGGATTCGTCGAGCGCTGCGGCTGGCGGTGACGCGAAATCGAATGACAGTCCGTCACCGAACGTGAATCAAGAGGTAAGCATTTTTCTCGTGCCATATCCCTGAAATTGCTCCATTAATGGTACTGTCATTTTTGACAGCTGTCAATCTAACCCAGGACAATGACTGTACTAAATTTGACAGCTGCCACTTTGCTACAACCAGAAATTTTGACATTTTAAAGGTTTCATTAAGGCAGTAAATGCTAATAGAGTTGTAATTAACCAAAACGATACAACATCTTGGTTTTACAGCTTCCTAGCACTACCCCAGTCAATTTTGACAGTTGTGACAGGTGTCACGTGATTTCGTGGCCTATTTCAAACTGTCAATAAACGTCATAATTGTCAAATATGACCTCTTGAAGCTGTAAATACAACTTGAACTGTAATTAACCAAAATGATACACCGTTTTAGTATTTTATAGTTTCATAGTACTGTCAAGTCAATTTGACAGTTGTGACAGGTGTCACGTGATTGTATGATCGATCTCAAACTGTCATTAAACGGCACAATTGTCAAATACGGTTTTGTGAAGCAATAAATGCCACTAGTGTTGAAATTAAGCAAAACGTTGTTATAGCTTCGTACCGCTATACCGAGTTAACTTTGACAGTTCTGACAGGTGTCAGGTGACTGCATGTTTTTATATCTGTCATTAACCGTCACAACTGTCAAATAATGGGTAGTGGAAATGTAAATGCGACTTGAACTGTAATCATCATCAAAACGATTCACTATTTTGGTGTTTTATAGCTTCATACTACTACCCAGTCAATTTTGACGGGTTGTGACAGGTGTCATGTCTTTTTCTGTCATTAAAAGTCACAACTGTCAATAAACAATGTTATTTATTGTAATCAGGTGTTGTCGAGCATTCTACCAACCATGTGGCTGGGAGACGAACGCGGTCACATCTACGTTCACTCTTCCGTAGCCAATTGGGCCCAAAGACTACACACGGTCAAACTAAAGGACGCTGTGATTAGTATAGTGTAAGTACGGCTTATTCACGGTATTTTTGGATCTGCCCTAACCATGGATTTTTTCAATTTTCAAACTTTGACAGCATTTTTCTTCCTGACTGTACTAAATTTTGTAGTGTTTTTTTATGTCATTAGATAGGAAATTTAATGAGGATTCCAAAAATGTTCTTAAAACTGTAATTTTTTCACTCCAAGTGGGTTTTACAAGCAATTTTGTTCCTGACTGTCTTTTAAAATTGTCTTCCTGACAGGTCAAACTTTGACGCCACTTTTCTCCTTGACTGTACCAAACTTTGTAGTGTTTTTTATGTCGTTAGATAGGAAATTTAATGGAGATTCCAAAAATGTACTTAAAACTGTCATTTTCTCACTCCAAGTAGGTTTTACAATCAATTTTGTCCCTGACTGTCCTTTAAAACTGTCTTCCTGACAGGTCAAACTTTGACAGCGTTTTTCTCCCTGACTGTACTAAATTTTGTAGTGTTTTTTTATATCATTAGATAGGAAATTTAATGGGGATTCCAAAAATGTTCTTAAAACTGTCATTTTTTCACTCCTAGTGGGTTTTACAAGCAATTTTGTCCCTGACTGTCCTTTAAAACTGTCTTCCTGACAGGTCAAACTTTGACAGCGTTTTTCTCCCTGACTGTACTAAATTTTGTAGTGTTTTTTTATATCATTAGATAGGAAATTTAATGGGGATTCCAAAAATGTTCTTAAAACTGTTATTTTTTCACTCCTAGTGGGTTTGAGAAGCGATTTTGTCCCTGACTGTCCTTTAAAACTGTCTTCCTGACAGGTCAAATTTTGACAGCGTTTTTCTCCCTGACTGTACTAAATCTTGTAGTGTTTTTTATGTTATTAGATAGGAAATTTAATGAGGATTCCAAAAATGTGCCTAAAACTGTCATTTTCCTACTTGAAGTGGATTTTACAAGCATTTTTGTCCTTGACTGTCATACTGTGCTCAAAAGTGGCAAAAGTCAGGGTTTAGAAAAGTTTTCTTGCAGCATTCGGTGCAAACAACGTGTCTCTGAGATTTATGACACTGGTCACGTGTGACTGCCTAGCTAAATTATCCTCCAAAAACCACGCGAGATCTGTCACTAATGTCAAAACTGTCAACATTTGCAAGAATTACAGTTTAACACAGCTAACTCCACTTCAACTCTGTGTAGCTCCGTTATTTGAGGAGTTACAAAAAAAGTGTAAATAATGAAAGTTGTAGGAAATTTTATCCTCTAGAGGATTGTAGTTTTTGATCTCAGGAGCATCGTTAAGCAGTTAGCGAGGCAAGAAGTGAAGTATATTTATTAATTTTTTCTTTTGGTTTACTCCCGTCACTACAAAATTCCATGGTTGGGTTAGATCCGGAAAAAACCAGACTTTAGGTCGCGATTACTACGGTTCCAACACTAATCGAACCCGTTTCGCAGTCACGTGAACGGAAGAGTCGTGGTCGCACTGGCCAACGCTCAAGTGGTGGTGTTCAAGCGCTCCGAGGACGGCGAATGGGATTTGTCCAGATACCACGTGGTGCAAATCGGGTTACCCTTTCAATCGGTCCGACATTTGGCGGTGGTGGGGGATCGAGTGTGGTGCGGGTACCGGAACAAGATTCACGTGCTCCAACCGAGAGAATTGACGATTTGCCATACTTTAGAGGCGCATCCGAGACGGGAAAGTCCGGTAAGTCGATAGAACACTCTAGAATGTTCTAAAACGTTCCAAAATGTTTCCAAAGATTCTAGAACGTTCTGGAGTATTCTAGAAGGTGCTGCAGTGTTCTGGAATGTTGTAACAGTTTCTAGAACTGTTTAAAGACTTTCAAAAAGTACTAGATCGTTCCAAAAGGCTAGGAAAGGTTCCAGATTGTTCTGGAACGTTCTGAAGAATTGGAATTAGTTGTAAATTTTGCCAAACAGGTCCGACAGATGGCGTGGTTGGGCGAAGGAGTGTGGGTGTCGATTCGTCTCGATTCTACCATGCGACTGTACCACGCCTACACTTACCAACACCTCCAAGACGTCGATATTGAGCCTTACGTCAGTAAAATGCTGGGTAAATTTAAAAAAAATGGAAACCACGCAATGTTGTCAAATTTCACGGATTTTCGTCTATTTCAGGAACTGGAAAGTTGGGTTTCTCTCTGGTTCGTATCACGAGCTTGTTGATATCGTCCAATCGGCTGTGGATCGGTACCAGCAATGGAGTGATCATTTCGGTACCACTAAGCGACGGTACCAGTAATTTGGGTGCGGTGTTGCCAAGAAGTTTTACCGTTCCTGGAACAAGTAAGGTTTTTTTTTTCACTGATTTTAACGCCCTCTAGCGGTCAAACGATGTGAGTTACACAAAGTCATGTGATCATATTTGGATAGCTCACAGTTTGGACTATCTTTGATCTTCAGTGTCATTTTGACGTAACTTGTCAAATAACCGAGTTATTCAAGGTCAAAGAAAAAAGTGTCAAAGTCACTGTTTTGGTCTGTTACGGACGATTTTAACGCTCTCTAGTGGCCAAACCATGTAAGTTACCAGGTCATGTGGTAATATTTTTGGATAGCTCACACTCTGGACTGTCTTTGACCTTAACTGTCATTTTGACGTAACTTGTCAAATAACCGATTTATTCAAGGTCAACCGAAATTTCAGGCGTACGAATGAATCCAACGCCCGGCGGTTATATTCCTTACTGCTCGATGGCGCAAGCGCAACTCAGTTTTCACGGTCATCGGGAAAACGTCAAATTCTTTGTCGCCGTCCCTGGACACGGTGGTAAGTACACTTCCGCTCACTTTACATCCTCGAATCATGTTATCACCCGAAAAACCAGCAGAACTAGGCCTCAAAGTGGTGTCAAAATCATATTTGACAGTTGTGATGTTTAATGACAGATAAAGACTTGACACGCTGTCATTTGTCATCTGTCACATCTGTCAAAAGTGCTATGAATCTATAAAACCAAGTTGTTGTGTCGTTTTGGTTAATTACAGCTCTATTAGCATTTACTGCCCCACCGAAACCATATTTGACAGTTGTGACATTTAATGACAGTTAAAGACTTGACATACAGTCACCTGACACCTGTCAAATCACTTTGATGTTTACTTTGACTTTTTTTTAGGTGTGAGCGCAGCTTCCACTCCATCCGAAGCAATGGCTGCGTCTGTGACGTCATTGGGCGGTAAAACCACCCAACAGCCGCCCAACTGTATGCTGGTCATATCCGGTGGGGAAGGTTATGTGGACTTTAGAGAGGGTAAGTGCAATTTAATATTGTTTTGACAGTTTTCCGTTGTAGCACAGTATGTTTGCGATGTTTTTGGATCTATCCTATCAATGAAATGACGTTTCTCCACTTGGGTGACAGATACAGTCAAACTGACAGCTGAAATGGATTCTACGACCCCGAATTAGTCGAAAACGAGTACAAACACGACCGCCGCATCTCAATCCAAAATGGCGGAAGCTGACGGCTCACGCGGCCATTTTGTTTTTTTCGAAAAAAAAATCAAGTTTGTACTGGTTTTCTACTAAATCGAGGACGAGGAATTTAATGGTAACGTTCATTTTTGCATTGTTTCAACAAAAACACGATTTTTTTAAAGAAAAACTTTACCAAAATTACGTAAATTTGTATCAACGTTATTTGAGAGAGGAAAATTGTGAAAAAACTTGACGTTACAGTACTAAACCTATTTGACATTTGTGCCAAATGTCAAAACTGTCACTTGTCATTTGAATTTTTGACAGCGTTTTGAATGTTGGTTTTGCCCAGTCAGTGTGCCTCAGGAAGATAGTAACGTGTTTCACTCTGTATCTCAGTTATTTCAGGGAGGAAAATTCTGAACATTTTTGACGTTAGACCACTTGACATTTGTGCCAAATGTCAAAACTGTCACTTGTCATTTGGATTTTTGACAGGGAAAATTCCACGGGTAGAGTAGATCCCAAAACATAGAATAACTTAAGGCGGTTACGATGACGTAACCGCTCGTTTAGTTGGAACAAACCGTAGCTTAGTACAGTAGCGCATGCCAAATACTGCAAGCATGAACACGTAGATTGATGACGTTGGGATTCCTGGGTGTTTCTTCTTCTTTCCCCTGTCTCTACCTTAAAAACCGGGTTTTTTTGGCCAAAATTGTCAGGTTTAAGGTGGATTTTTACCATTTAACCGCTTACTAGACAAAACAAAAATTTAGTCCGGGCGCATATGTACGCTAAATTGTCCGGTAAATTTCCAGAAGACGATTGCCAACCCAGAGACGAAGCTTCGCATTTGTTGGCTTGGCAAGTTAGTTACGTTGAACCTGGGAATCCCACGGGGTAGGTCACATTCTGATGTATTTTTTTGTGGTGGTTTAAGTAGTATTGGCACTCGGACTAACATCACTCGCACGCGTTTAGAGCCTGCGCTTTCACTACCGAATAATTGTAGGAGAAAAGTTTCGACATTTTTTTTGACAGAGTTGCCAGCGAGTGACGGCTGTCAAATTTTGTCAGGTCATTTGACAGGTCAAGTTGACATCTGTCAAAAAATTTTAGCTTCAGCAATCAACTACTTTCTGAGAACACTTCAATTGTTTGTTGAGGATTAAACTGAACATAAGCCACATCTAAAACTGTTTTATAGCTCCACAGTACTACAGAGTCAATTTTGACAGTTGTGACAGGTATCACGTGACTGTAAACCACATACACAACTGTCATTAAACGTCACAACTGTCAAATATGTCCTCCTGAAGCTGTAAATACAGCTAAAACTGTCATTAACCGTTATAAGTGTCAGATATTGTTTCGTGGAACTGTAAAACCAACTTGAAGTGTAATTAACCAAAAAGGTACACCATTTTGGAGTTTTATAGTTTCATATCACTATCAAGCCAATTTTGACAGTTGTTATAGATGTCACGTGACTGCACGGCTCATCTAAAACTGTCATTAAACGTCACAACTGTCAAATATGATTTCGTAGAGATGTAAATACAACTTGAAGTGTAATTAACTAAAAAGGTACGCCATTTTGGAGTTTCTTAGTTTCATAGCACTACCAAGTTAATTTTGACAGTTGTGATAGGTGTCACGTGACTATAAATCGCATCTAACACAGTCATTAAACGTCACAACTGTCAAATATGGTTTCGTGGAGATGTAAATACAACTTGAAGTGTAATTAATCAAAATGGTACACCATTTCGGTTATAAAAAATTTGAAAAAATTTAAATTTCGTTTAACCGTTCTATTATGTGAATTTCGATTTAGGTGACGAAATGGAGGATAGTATCATAAGCGACGCAGCCGCATTCGAACACAATCAGGGAGAACTTAGTCATTTGATCGTTTGGCAGGTGTCTTTGAACTGAAAAAAAACACTAAAAATCAAAGGTTGCTTCAATTAATAATTGCAGTGTACACTGCCTCGTTATTACTATATTGTGTATTGCAACAGTTACCGCAGTTTTAAGGTTAGATTTCAATTCAAACGCACTGCGCAAACGCGTGGTTTAGTTAATTCTTTTTTCACTACTAAGGCAATTGTTTTTTTTTTTGAAAATATCGTTTTAGAATGAAATAGAGCAGCCAGTTTTAAGACTTTAGTCAAAATATAATATGTAAATTATGTTGATTACTTAATTATATTGTATATTATATTATAATGCGAAATTTCTTATACTTATAACATAATTATAAAAGAAAAGCACTGTTTATTTGTATAATGTAGACGAGGGCTTTAATCGTTGTAAGAATGTACTATTTATAGTAGTTTGGTAAGTTATTGTGCTTTTATGTTTAATTAAATTATACTAGAAACTGCAGGATTTTTTAACAACAGTACAAGCTTAACCCATCCCTAGCGGTGAAAGTGACAGCAAAACAGCAAAAATCCCTCTTTAAAATGGAAAAAATTAATTCCAACCACAGTACAGCCCTACAAGCTTAACCCAGCCCTAGCGGTGTACCTCATATACGAAAGTGACAATTGACACAGTCAATTGACGTGGGCCTGGTTGTATTCTAACCTCAAACGTCAAACAACAACAAAACCAGGTTTTGTAAAGCAAAAATCCCACTTTTTAACCGATAAAAAGGACTATTATGACCTATTTAAAGTCGTGGGAAGAGTTTGAGAAGGCCGCGGAAAAACTCTACCTGCAAGACCCATCTAAAGTGCGCTACACAATGAAGTATCAACACTCGAAAAACCAGCTTTTACTGAAAATGACCGATAACACAGTGGTAAGTACTTTGGGCAGTTCTAACCTATAAATCAGGCCCTAAATAGCGAGGGGGCTCAGTTAAGTCAGTTTTGTTTGTAGTGTCTTCAGTATAAAACCGAAATTGCTCAGGACCTGCGGAAGATTGATAAGTTTATCAATAATTTGGTTCGACATATGGCTTCGAAGGAGGCGTAATTTGAGTGAAATTGACCTTGTTTTACAGCCCTGTGCATGACCAGTCGTTTTTAAGGGTTACGTTTAGACTGTGACTGTTCTAAAACACTCCTTACAAAGTCAAGCACAGTCTGAAGTTTAACCTTCAAAGTGAGTGTAATTTCCTGGGGCTGCAACTGGACATGAGTACTTTTAAGGTTAGTTTCGTAATGGGGGTGATTGAGGAAATGGTATTTTAGGCTTTACCAGCACACATTTTGGTTCTGTGTGGTAAAAATACCATTTCCCAGACTAGCAACCATTATTTTATTAATATTTCCATGTTTTCTAAGTATTTTTGGGATTAAAGCAGTTACTTACCTTACAAGTGTTGAAAGTGATATTTTCCTTTAACACCCTGTTATTTTAACAGTTACAGGGTGGTTCAATATACCATTTTGTAGGCCTTGAAATCTTCTTTAGACCACCCTGTATAGTGTCTTTACTGAAAATTTTATAAAAAAAAAATCAATGTCAAATTATCATGTATAACAACAAGCACTCTCTCTGACGTCATTGTGATGCTGTTGGCAAATAAACACGTGACGTCACTGGCACCTATTTTATGACCATAGACCTCTTTATACAGGATGGACCACGTTGTATATCATGTAAAAGTGGTTGATTAAATTTGGCAACACCGCAAAAGCTGTGTGATCTAGAAGCTTCTAAGCTAGTTCAAACAACTGATTACGTGCAAACCACCCTTACTGTATAGTAATCGTGTATAATAAGACTTATAGTTAGTATACTTTGTAAAAAAATTAAAATACATCGTTTCTAGACGTTTTCATGGTCTAATTTTGCTGTTTTTTGACCCATTTACCCTAAAATCCAACCCAAGTATCAACACTGTATAATCACTGAAAATTGACAAAATTTGTATTATAGTAAGAAAACAGTAGAAAACCCTGAACTGTCAGCTTTTTTACTGTTTTTTCGATTTCAGTAGATTATTGCGAAAAGAAATTCAGTCAATTTGTCACTGAAACTGCGTTTTATTCACTTGTTTTGCTGTTTTTAGCTTCCATCGAGTATGGTGGATTTTACTGTCAAATTGTGACGTTATTTTGACAGTTGACACTACAAACTTTTTATGTCAACCAAAAGGTAATTTAAGGGCTACAATTTGGTAAAAACTAGACTGACGCAACTGTCAAACCGACCGAGTTACGAGCTCTCAAAGTAAACAAAGTTTAAAAGAGCATTGCAGTGCAACGTCACCTTTATTGTCGAATTGTGAGGTTATTTTGACAGTTGACACTACAAACTTTTTGTCAGTCAAAAGGACTACAATTTGGTCAAAACTACAGTGACATAACTGTCAAAATGTATTAAAATGGTCAAGCGAGCGCTTGAGCGCTGATTGCAAGCGCTTAGGGCCTACACTCGGCCCTCGGAGGCACGCGCCCTTCGCACAACTAGTTCGAAAGGGCGCCGCGGGCGTCGCGACGCTCGCCTTGTCCCTCGTCATTCTGTGCGAGCGCCGCCATGTCCGGCGTTCGATTTTCGGAGGTTCGTCGTCGCGACGCCCGGCCATTTTTTCGATTGTTCGCGCGATGACGTCGACGACGCCGCCATAAAATACGGGAAAATGGTCAGGATGGCGTCCAATATGGAGGAACACGAGCGGAAAATCGTCGTGGAATTCGTTCATCTGCTGGAAAAATCGAAACAACTGTTCAACGGTTTAAGGTGAGTTTTTGGTGTGGACTGTCATTGGGGGTGGGACTTGATATGTCTCCGTTTTAAGGGGGTTGACCGCATTGTGTAGCGCAAACTTATACCGGGGGGGTTGTAGGAAAAAAATGGGGTGCGCAGGGCCAGGAGGGGAGGGGAAACACTTCATTTTCTGTGTCACGCCACTGCATACAAGTTTTAACATGTAACTCCTTAAGGAGGCCCTTAAGGGCAAAAACACTTTAATACAATCTTGTAGAGAATTAAATTTCCTACAACTTTTCTTATTTACACTTTCTGTGTAACTCCCCAAATAACGGAGCTACGCTCAGTCGAAATGAAGTTAGTTGCAGAAAGCAGTATTATGCACTTTGGGAAATTTAGTCCACTCTGTATTATTGAATTACTCAGTTATTTGACGTTTGTACTGTGTTTGACACTATACAGGGTGGTCAAAAGAGGATTTTAATGGCCTTAAATTGATATATTGAACCACCCTGTAACTGTCTTAATTATCCAGTTTTTGGACTGTTAAGCTGTCAAAATAACTAAGTTTTCACCTGTCAAAGCTGACACATTATACAAACATGACATTTGACAATTTGGAGAGAACACTGTGTGCTACGATCTGTCAAAAGAATCAACTCGATACCTGTCAAAATAACCGAGTTATGGGCTGTCAAAGTGACTACTGGAGTACAAATCGTAACGTTCTAGTGCATCCGGGCAAATTTCGTGCAATAACTCGGTCAGGTGACATTTTTCGTACAAACGTGTTATTTGACATTTTGTAGAACATACTTTTAGCTACAATCTGTCAAAAAAATCACCCTGATACCTGTCAAAATAACCGAGTTACGGGCTGTCAAAATGGAAAAAGAAAACTTTCCTGAACTAAATCATCGTTTTGTATACAGGGATTTGCCGCAATACGGGCACAAACAATGGCAGGCGTACTTCGGACGAACATTTGACATCTACACGAAACTGTGGAAGTTCCAGCAGCAGCACAGACAAATCCTGGACAGCAAGTACGGACTGAAACGCTGGCAAATCGGAGAAATCGCTTCCAAAATTGGACAGCTATACTATCACTATTAGTAAGTGATCCACCCTGTGTATTACATACTGTTATCCATAAATTACCAGTCGTAAAATTGTAGTAACACTGTCCAGGGGTTACTGTCCAAGTGTCCTGAAATTTGATCAATATTTTGAATTGTCCACTGGACACTTTATTAATCTCTGTTTGGTGTGAATGACCACTGGACATTGTAGCCAAGTGTCCCAATAACACTGTCTAGTGGTCAAAGTTCAATGCTTTACAGTTCAAGTGTCCTAAAATCGGTGATTTGGACACACTTGGACAGTGACAAATGACGGATGTTGTGGCAAACAAAGCTTTAAAAGAGCATTGCAGTGCAACGTCAGATTTATTGTCGAATTGTGACATTATTTTGACAGTTGACACTACAACCTTTTTAAAGTAGTCAAAAGGCAGTTTGAAGGGCTACAATTTGGTCAAAACTAGACTGACGTAACTGTGAAAATGACTGAATTACAGGCTGTCAAAATGTACAAAGTTTAAAAACTGCATTTCAGTGCAACGTCACCTTTATTGTCGAATTGTGACGTTATTTTGACAGTTGACACTACAAACTTTTTATGTCAATCAAAAGGTAATTTAAAGGGCTACAATTTGGTAAAAACTAGACTGACGTAACTGTCAAACCGACCGAGTTACAGTCGTAAAATTGTAGTAACACTGTCCAGGGGTTACTGTCCAAGTGTCCTGAAATTTGGTCAATATTTTGAATTGTCCACTGGACACTTTATTAATCTCTGTTTGGTGTGAATGACCACTGGACATTGTAGCCAAGTGTCCTAACAACACTGTCCAGTGGTCAAAGTTTAATGCTTTACAGTTCAAGTGTCCTAAAATCGGTGATTTGGACACACTTGGACAGTGACAAATGGCAACTTTTGACAGGCTGTCAAATCTGTCATTTTTGACGTGACGTCCTTGATTTTTTCAAGTCAGGGCAGCTGGGATTTGTAATTTTTCTTCCTTTTACTAATTCCGGGCGATATTCAAACAAAATGGCGGTCGTTTTCTAACCGAGCACAGTTTGGTGCAACCGCACAACTTTGACAGCTCGTAACTCTGTTATTATGACAGCTACGAGGTTGATTCGAACGTCAAAATGTTTGCCAGAATCTCAGCTTTACTTTACAGTTTAAGAACTAGCGAAACCAATTACTTGAACGAAGCGTACTCGTTCTATTCGGCGATCCGCGGCCGAGCTTACTACTCGCGAGCAGCAAAAGAAGACAGGTAATTCGCAGAATTAGTTTTAGGAAGAATTAGGTTAAGTACGGTCATCAGGTTGGATTCCAGGTCGGAATTGATGGTGAAAAAGCTGCGTTACTACGCCCGATTTATTGTCGTTTGCCTGTTACTGAGAAGAATGAAATTAGTTAGAGAATTGATCGTAGAATTAGACAGACATATCGCCGATTACACGAGTACCTACGAACCGGACGACCAAATCGAATGGAGTCTGGTCCTGGACGAGATCAAAGCGTTCATCGCTTCCGATTCGTTGGTTACGGTCCTGCACGCTGACACCAATCCTATTGTTTTATCGCACAGGTTTGTACACATTTTGCCTTGTAACTCCTTAATGATGTCCTTAACGGCGAAACTTTGTACACCATCTTGTTAATCAGTAAATTCTCTACAACTTTCATTCTTTAAACTTTTTTCGTATCTCTTGAAATAACGGAGCTACGCTCAGTCGAAATGGAGTTAGTTTTTAAAAAAGCAGTTTGGTGCACCCTGTTACTTTTTTCCTTTTAACTCCTCAGGCAGGCCCTTAAGGGCAAAACCTTCTTATTACAATCTTGTAGAGAATTAAATTCTCTACAACTTTCATTCTTTAAACTTTTTTCGTATCTCCTCAAATAACGGAGCTACGCTTAATCGAAATAGTAGGGTTAGTTTTAAACAAGTGTGACGGTTTTAAATTTAACAATATCATTTTTGAAGAATCACGTGATTGTTTTTCAGGTTTGAACTGACATTTTCAAAGTCACGTGACGATTTTCAATCATGAAATTTAATTTTATAGGTCACGTGACTGTTTTTTAACGTCAAAACGTGTCCTAAAGACCACGTGACCGTTTCTAAGCTTAAACTGATGTTTTTTAAAGTCACGTGACTCTTTTTAAGGTAAAAACGATCACGTGAGTATTTTAAATTATCAAACTTAATTTTAAAGGTCACGTGACTGTTTTTTAACGTTAAAACGGATCCTAAACACCACGTGACTGTTCCTGAGTTTAAACTGATGTTTTTTAAAGTCACGTGATTATTTTTAACGTTAAAACGGACCCTAAAGACCACGTGACCGTTTCTAAGCTTAAACTGATGTTTTTTAAAGTCACGTGACTCTTTTTAAGGTAAAAACAATCACGTGACTATTTTCAATCATCAAATTTAATTTTAAGGTCACGTGACTATTTTTTAACGTTAAAACGGGTCCTAAAGACCACGTGACCGTTTCTGAGTTTAAACTGATGTTTTTTAAAGTCACGTGACTCTTTTTAAGGTAAAAACGATCACGCGAGTATTTTAAATTATCAAACTTAATTTTAAAGGTCACGTGACTGTTTTTTAACGTTTAAACGGATCCTAAAGACCACGTGACTATTCCTAAGTTTAAACTGCAATTTTTAAAGTCACGTGACGATTTTCAATAATGAAATTTAATTATTTTTATTTTTATTATCGTCATGTGACCATTTGCACCTTAAAAAGAGTCACGTGACCGTTTTTAACGCAAAAACAGTCACGTGACTTTAAAAAACATCAGTTTAAACTCAGGAACGGTCACGTGACCATTCAAATACTGGTTTGACATTTAAAACAGTCACGTGACTTTCAGGAAGCCGTTTTGAGGTTGAAATAAAGTCACGCGACCTTAAAAAATAAATTTGCAGAGTGACAGCCGTCACGTGACCGTTTTCAATGTAAAAAAAGTCACATGACTTTTTTTAACTTTTGACTATTTGACATTGACATTATTGACATTCGGTCAAACTGTCAATTCGATAATGTCGTCGCATATACAGATTTGGTGGAATGCGCGAGTATTGACAGAAGTGACAGGTGAAAAAAATGACATCTGACAACTTTGACAGGTTGAGTCCATTGACCACGCCACCGGTGGAGAAGAACCAGTACATGAATCTCACCCTGCAAGAGATCCTGATCGTGGGCAGTTCCTCGGAACAGGTCAAGTTTAGTGAATTGACCATGGATATGTTCCGGATGATTCAGACGTTGGAAAGAGAGCCTCAGGAGGATTTCAATCATATCTATGATGCTTCGCCGGCACCCGGACGGGTACCTTATAGTGTGCCTGGACAGAAAGGGTTAGTACAGGAATTGAACCACTATCATACGTTTAAAATTCATGAAAATTGACTTGAAGGCTTGAATTTTGCCCTTGAAGTCAGTTTTCAAGGTTTACAGTCCAGTTTCAAGTTTCCAGTGTTGAAAATCGTCTTCAAATCCGTAAAAATTGACTTGAAGGCTTAAAATGTGTCTTTCAAGTCAATTTTTATGATTTTCAGACTAATTTCAAGTCTCCAAACTTGAAAATTGCACTTGAAATCCAAGAAAATTGACTTGAATGCTTGAATTTTGCCCTTGAAGTCAGTTTTCAAGGTTTACAGGCCAGTTTCAAGTTTCCAGTGTTGAAAATCGTCTTCAAATCCGTAAAAATTGACTTGAAGGCTTAAAATGTGTCTTTCAAGTCAATTTTTATGATTTTCAGACTAATTTCAAGTCTCCAAACTTGAAAATTGACTTGAAATCCAAGAAAATTGACTTGAATGCTTGAATTTTGCCCTTGAAGTCAGTTTTCAAGGTTTACAGTCCAGTTTCAAGTTTCCAGTCTTGAAAATTGACTTCAAATCCATGAAAGTTTAGTTGAAGAATTAAAATGTGTCTTTCAAGTCACTTTATATGATTTTCATACTAATTTTTAGTCTCCAGACTTGAAATTTGCACATTTTAAGCTTTCAAGGCAATTTTCAAGACTTGAGGCTTGAAATCAGTCTGAAAACCATGAAAATTGACTTTCAAGTTAATTTTCATGGGTTTGACGTCAAATTTCAAGACTGGAGACTTAGAATCACCTTAAAAACCATGAAAACTGACTTGAAAGACACATTCTAAGCCTTCAAGTCAAATTTCGCGCATTTGAAGTCAATTTTTGAGACTGGATACTTGGGATTAGTCTGAAAACCATAAAAACTAACTTAAAAGTCACATTCTCAGCTTTCAAGTCAATTGTCAAGACTGAAAACTCAAAAATAGTCTGAAAATCATGAAAACTGACTGGAAAGACACATTTTGCTCTTTCAAGTCAATTTTCATGGGTTTAATGTCTTTCAGAAGGTTCTAGATTGTCTAGAAACTTTCAAAAGGTACTAGACCGTTCCGAAAGGTAAAAAACGATTCCAGATCGTTCTGGAATGTCCTGGACACCTCAGGAACGTTCTGAAAGCTTCTAGAAGACTTAAAATGTGTCTTTCAAGTCACTTTTGAAAGCTGAAAGCTTCTAGAAGACAGATTTGGCACGTCAATCGAATATTGACCGTTTCAGATACTTGGAAAACGGCGATCGACCGGGCAGACGGGACAATCCGCACAAATACCTCTTGTACAAACCGACGCTGAGTCAAATTTTGGTGTTTTTGGCCAGCGGCTTCAAGGAACTGCCCACCAACGGCGCCCTCCTGCTCTACCTGTCGTGCGACGGTTGTTTCTCCACGTCCAAACACCCGGAAGACAGTAAATTCCCCCAATTTCCCGTATTTTATGAGTGTTACGACCGTTTTGGGTTGCAGTGGGATACGATTTGGGCGGCGTGTCGACCACCAGTAAACGCGACGTCGAGCACAAAAAAACCAAAGAAGTACACTGCCTTTATCCTGGTGATTTGTATCCCTTCACTAGACGTCCTTTGTTCGTGATAGTCGATTCCGACAATAGTTTCGTTTTTCAACACATACCCAAGTATTTCGGACAGCCTTTAGTTACTTTGATGTCCCCGCAAGATGTGCCGCCTGCCTTCCAAGGTAAGTTTCTACGGAATTTGTTCTGAAAGTTAGTGGACCTGACTGTACTTTTAGTGGGCTACAATTTTGCTCTCTTGCACTTTTTTCGTATCTCTAATCGTTTTGGAGTTATCTCCATTTGAATTAAATTGAATATTACAGCGACGAGGGTTAGGAATTTGAAAACTTTTTTAATTTTTAACCTAAAAATCACGTTTTTACTGTTTTTTTTTTTCCAGACCAACAACACAACGGATCGCTGTTTACGCTATTCCTGCACTCACCACTAACCGCCTTCTGCTACTGTTGCAACATCAACAGCATCGCCATCCACCATTGGGAACGTTGCCAATCGTTCGTCGATCGATTTGTCACCGAAGCTTCCCGTTTGTTCACCAGGGCGCGCCTCGATCTCTCCTATTTGCAGTTCTTCGGCGACGATTTCCTGCGCCTGCTCCTGTTGCGCTACGTGTTCTGCGAGGTGGTGCTGCACCTGCACCGGGCGTTCCGCGGGCGGCAGTACCGCCCGCGTTGCCAACCGCCCCTGCCCGACGCCGAACTGTTGGAACATCCCTCGTTGCAACACTTGGTGCTCGATTTGGCCGCCCATTTGGAGGTTAGGACGCATTTCCTTGAAGGACACGAGCTCGAATGATCCAGGCGAGTTTGCTAATCTAAGTAGGCTTAGATGTTGTCCTTCACTGTCCTTTCAAACTGTGTTTTTGACAGTTCAAACTTTGACACCGCTTTTCTCCCTGACTGTCCAAATTTTGTAGTGTTTTTTTAGGTTATTGGATAGGAAATTTAATGAGGATTCCAAAAATGTGCTTAAAACTGTCATTTTCTGACTCCAAGTGGGTTTTACAGGCGATTTTGTCCCTGACTGTCCTTTCAAACTGTGTTTCTGACAGTTCAAACTTTGACACCGTTTTTCTCCCTGACTGTCCAAATTTTGTAGTGTTTTTTTAGGTTATTGGATAGGAAATTTAATGAGGATTCCAAAAATGTGCTTAAAACTGTCATTTTTTGACTCCAAGTGGGTTTTACAGGCGATTTTGTCTCTGACTGTCCTTTCAAACTGTGTTTCTGACAGTTCAAACTTTGACACCGTTTTTCTCCCTGACTGTCCAAATTTTGTAGTGTTTTTTTAGGTTATTGGATAGGAAATTTAATGAGGATTCCAAAAATGTGCTTAAAACTGTCATTTTCTCACTCCAAGTGGGTTTTACAGGCGATTTTGTCCCTGACTGTCCTTTCAAACTGTGTTTCTGACAGTTCAAACTTTGACACCGCTTTTCTCCCTGACTGTCCAAATTTTGTAGTGTTTTTTTAGGTTATTGGATAGGAAATTTAATGAGGATTCCAAAAATGTGCTTAAAACTGTCATTTTCTGACTCCAAGTGGGTTTTACACACGATTTTGTCCCTGACTGTCCTTTCAAACTGTGTTTCTGACAGTTCAAACTTTGACACCGTTTTTCTTCCTGACTGTCCAAATTTTGTAGTGTTTTTTTAGGTTACTGGATAGGAAATTTAATGAGGATTCCAAAAATGTGCTTAAAACTGTCATTTTATGACTCCAAGTGGGTTTTACAGACGATTTTGTCCCTGACTGTCCTTTCAAACTGTGTTTCTGACAGTTCAAACTTTGACACCGCTTTTCTCCCTGACTGTCCAAATTTTGTAGTGTTTTTTAGGTTAATGGATAGGAAATTTAATGAGGATTCCAAAAATGTGCTTAAAACTGTCATTTTATGACTCCAAGTGGGTTTTACAGACGATTTTATCCCTGACTGTCCTTTCAAACTGTGTTTCTGGCACATCAGACGTGTTTTGTCGCTTTATAGCCTTATGAACAGGCTTTTTGACAGTTGCCGCGTTTGTGACACACTATAAGATGACGGTTAGGCGCACTAAACATTTTAGGTGCCACTGATCTTAGAGGAACATTTTGAGAGTAACTGGAATCTGATGTTAGGCCGATTAGCAGACATTTCAAAGGGGAATTAGGTTCGGTTAAATAAAACTCAACATTTTAAGTATCACTGATTTTTTTTTTCAAATTAACGGGAACTTTTTAAGAACCACTGGTAATATTGAGGTTTAACTAGATTTTACAACATTTTTGGCTGCACTGACTTTAGACCAAAAAAAAAAAAACTCCAAAAATTTATTAACATTTTGAGAACCTCTGACTGTAGAAAAAAATGTTGATCGTCTCAAGAGTGTCAATAAGACATTTTGGGAGCCACTGACAGGTTAGGCTAAGTTTTTCACGTCGGCCATGAAAACTGGACAGAAAACCTTGGTCAAGTTTGATGCCCTCTGGCGGCCAAACGAGTCAACCGATCAACCAATGTTGCCATATCTTTGGAAAGCTCATTTCATTGGCTATCCATCGGCGTATAAAAGTTTATACCTTGTCAGTCAAATAAGACAGTTTCTTGGGTTTGAACGAAACCAAAGTGCATGACAATTGAACAGCAAACTTTGAAGCCCTCTAGCGGCGAAACGGTGTGACTTAGCGATGCTCACTCAACGTCACGTGATAGCCCCGTGCATCGTCTATCTACGATCACGTGACTTTTTTGGTAAATGTTTCAAATAAGCGAGTTATTCACGATTGAACCGACATTTTGTCTAAATCACAGTTTTTAAAGTTGTAGGGTTACAAAGAAGTTTTTGAATTTTTACGGTCAAACGGTGCGTCCTACCAAAAAAGTGTATAAAAAGTAAAAGTTGCATCTCACCCACTAACATGCATGGTAAAATTTTCATACCTCTCCATCAGACAGTTTTCGAGATATTTGCAAAAAACTAAAATTTCGTTCAAATACTGAAAATCCGGTTATGTTCCAGGTCCTCATCCTCATGGTCAGCTTCGGGGCCAATATCCTGGTTACCAGCCCCCAGACTCCATGAGGTAGAGCCCCACAACGGATTCTGTTACGTCACGGTGCCGTACTACGCGTTTGCGATTGCGCTGTTGCTGGTGTGCCGCGTCTATGCCGCCGAACTGTCTAGAATTGTCGCGCGAATCGGCAACGTCGCGCACGAGCTGGCAACGTTGGATTACGTCGCGCCGGACAACGTAGTCGCGATTTAAAGTAACAAAACAAGAGAGCTTTTCGTAATTTGTATTAATTATGGACTTTAAAACAATTTTACATGTTTATTATTGTCAGTTGGCGTAATGTGCATTGAATTAATTTTTGTGATCAACTTCAACTCTCCGTAACTCGGTTTCTGTGCAAAATTCAGGGAATTTATAAGAGACCAAAGTTGTAGGGAATTTAATTTCCTATCGAAACCCTTAAATAGTGTTTTGCCCTAAAGGGCCTCAGAAGAGAGATATTTGCAAGAGAACGTCTAGTGGAGGCAAAGTGTCTGACTTAAGGAACTTTAACCTTCCGTAACTCGGTTTCTGTGCAAAATTCAAAGAAATTATAAGAGACCAAAGTTGTAGGGAATTTAATTTCCTACCGAAACCCTTAAATAGTGTTTTGCTCTAAAATGCCTCAGAACGGTGTTATTTCCCAAAAACTTTGTGACACTTAATGACAGTTCAAAAATAGCAATATTGGACCACCCTGTAAACTGTTATCAATGCACGTTACCGCGATTGTTATATACAAGAAACCGACTAGAGGAAAACCTGTGTAACTGACAGAGAAACGTATCGATAATAGCAGAAGCGAGACATTGATGTCATCTGTCAAAAAATTAAATTCTAACCTTAAAATACAGCAAAATAAAAGATGGCAAACACCGACTGACTAGAGTAACCTAACCTATTATTACACTGAGAAATGTCAAAAAAAAAACTATAAAGCACGGTTGAACGGTAACAAGCAATATACAAAGTACATTTAATGCATTTTTTATGTGTATGGTTGGGATTTTGACAGTTGTGACTGTTTTGACGTTTGTTCAGGTTGTTGTCTAAACTGACATTACACTAAAAACTGTCAAAATACAGCTCACAAGACAATGAAACTAATTGAAAGGCAACTAACATTAAACAAATTACATTAAATGCATTTTATATGTTTGTGGATTTTGACAGTTGTGACGTTCTATTGACGTATTGGGACAAGTAGTGTGATCTGACAACTGTCAATTTTTTTTTTAGGTTTTCTGTCCTTGTCTCGCGCCTGCCATTACCATCAATCTTTCTCTCTCTTTTACACGGATGGAGCACTTGAGTCTTTCATCAAATCCGTTCACTTTTTCCGGTCGTTTCGAGCGTTTGTTCCGTTCAAAATGGCGACTGTCAAAATAAACCTTATTTATTAATTAAAGTTTAACGCAATCCAAGAGTTAATGCAATTATTAAACTTAGTTTAAATCGAGAGTTTTGTGCTGTATAAAATTTATTGTAATATTAAGTATAAATAAGTTTAAAATTTTTTATTTTATGGTTATTCTAGGGTTTTAACACTTAAACGCGATTTAAAATGACATAAAACAAGAAATAAAAAAATCCTTTAAATAATACTTTTGGTTTGGTCGTTTTATTTTCTTTGACAGATAAAAAATAGATAAGAAAATTGCCATTTAGCATATTTTTATATTAAAGCAACATTTTAAATAACTCAAAAAACTTTTAACAATTCTGAAATCGCACCAATAAAAGCGTAATTATTATTAGTATACTGTGCGTGCGAGCATCCACTCTGACGTCACGCGACACATTCGCCTCGCCTAAACCATGTTGACAGAATAACCCAAGAATTTGCAGTGTTGTCAGGATGTCCATACGTCAAACTTCTCAAGCACTGTTGCCAGGTTTTCAACTTAGACTTAATAAATCAAAGTTTTTAACCATTTTAGGTATGTTAAAGTGTTTTTTTTTAATATCATCCTCTTGTAAGCAAAGTTTAATTCCATTTAAAACCACACCACAAAGATTACCATTAAATCGAAGAAAAGCGGGAAAGTTGAGGTTAGTACTCATAACCTCACTAATTTAACTGTGTTTATGTTTGTTGTTTTAGTTTAAATTTTTCAGTGTTTAGCACGCAAAAACCAGTAAAATCCTTCCAATTGTCCCTCCACACTAAAGAAATAGCAAAAAACTAAAAAATGGCCGAGAAACTGGAAGATCTAAACCTACCAGCCACTACAGTGGGTCGCATTATTAAAGAATCCCTTCCCGACCATGTTTCGGTGGGAAAAGATGCCAGAGCAGCCCTATCCAGGGCCGCATCCGTTTTTGTGCTCTACCTCACTTCGCAGGCCTCACAGGAAGCGCAACGAGACAGTCGCAAGACACTGCTGGGAAATGATGTTATCAAAGCCCTGGAAGAGCTGGAATTTGAGGAGTTTATTGAACCTTTACAAGCTGTGCTGAAAGGTAAGTTTCTGTTCTTTTGTAGCTCCTCAAATAACGGAGCTACACTCAGTCAAAATGAAGTTTGGGGCATCCTTCCACAGTTTGCCCTGTAACTCCTTAAGGAGGCCCTTAAGGGCAAAATTTCCTTAATACAATCTTAGAGAGGATTCATTTTACTACAACTTTCCCGATTTACACTTTTTTGTAGCTCCTTAAATAACAGAGCTAGGCTCAGTCAAAATAGCAGTTTGCTGCACACTCCTGCAATTTGGCAACAATGTTTTTTTTACAAATTTTAACTAAACTCGGCAACATGTTAATATTTCAGTTGCCTTTCTTTCTCAGTAAAAGCCAACAATTAGCGCTATTGCCAAATTTCCACATTCAGTAAATTAAAACTGTTAAAAGAAGACTGAAAGCTGTCCTCCAGCCGCCATTTTGCCTTTCAAGCTGAAACAAAGGCAATTTTGACAATTTTAGACATTTGAATGTTTCTTTCAGACCTAGTCTGGTGTGTCATGAATGTGTCAACAGTCAAAATGCGTTCCATTAAGCTATAAAACTGCAAATACATCAAAAAACATTGTAATTTAGTAAAATCTAAATTTTTAAACTCGGATTTGGCGTTTTTTTTAGAATTCAAAGAATTGAAAGGTAAAAAAACGTCACCCAAAAACAAAAAAGCACCAACCAATGGTACAGAACCTGAGGAGGATCCAGAAGAAGAGGAAGGAATGGAGGAAGACAATGATTAAGTTAAATATTCCAATTTTAAGGCATTATTGCCAATTTTGTTGTTATTTTTTGTATTAATAAAATATTCCAAATTAAATAAGAGAATTTATTGTTTCGGGTAAAAGTAAAAGTTATTTTTCCAGTTTTTAGGTCAATTTTCTCATTAAAAACTTAGAAATTAGCATCAGAAATTTAGAAATTTGAAAATATCAAAATCAAGTGATTTTAATATACTTTCTTTAGGGCTAATTCAATTTCAGGGTTTCTTTATAGTTTTACTGTCATTTTGGGCTGGATTTTGACAGTTTTGAAGTATGCCAACAGTTGACAAGAGACAGTTTCAGTTGTCTAGTGTCAAAATTCCAATTTTTGAGCTGTCAAATGTTTTTCCAAAGCAATTAATAAGGTTTTATTGGGATTTAAGCTTTATAGAACGAATTGAAGGCCTAATTTGACAGTTTTGACGTATCTAACAGTTGTCACGTGACATCAGGATACTTTTTGATATAATTCCTACGTCACAACTGTCAAAAATCCCTCACAATTAAAAAAGTCTGAATTTGACAGTTTCCACGTCAACAGGCTATAACTCGGTTATTTTGACAGTTACAGGGTGGTTCAAAATACCAATTTGTAGCCCTTGAAATCCTCTTTCGACCACCCTGTATATAATACAAGCAAAAATGCTCAGCAACCAAGTTATTTAATAAAAAATACAGTGTGAACTAAATTACAGTCTAAGTTTGACACTTTACACTTCAACACCCTGTAACTCGGTTTTTGACAGTTACAGGGTGGTTCAAAATACCAATTTGTAGCCCTTGAAATCCTCTTTCGACCACCCTGTATAGCAACAAAGTGACAAATGTCACTAACATGACAGTCGCCATTAACGCGCGTTGATTTTTGTGCACCTTTCTGTTTGATCGCAAATAATTCGCTTACTTGAAACTTACACTCTGTATAAAACCACCGTATAACAAAAGGAAGCTAATAAATAGGGTTTTGACGTGACGTTGACTGGACATTGCTAGGTGGCACGGTTTGGCCGCTAGAGGGCGTCAAAATTGACAACAACAAATTTTGCTCTAACTCTCCCCCAAGGCCATTTTGACAGTAATCAAACATCCCTTGTCATGTCATCTGTCAATTTTTTGACAGTGACGCAATAAAACAACACTTACTTACGAAAAAACACTATATAAACCCGTTTTTTTTTGTTTTTCACTCAATTCAGCTCTGTAAGGTATGCAACTGGTAATACAGTCCCTTCTTCTCAATCAGCTCACTGTGAGTACCCAGTTCTGCTATCACGCCTTCATTAACCACACAAATCAAATCGGCGTCTTGAATGGTGGTTAATCGGTGAGCAATGGTCAAACAGGTTCTGCCTTGTTTAGCATTGTCCAGAGCTTCCTGAACCACCTGGAACCATCCAAAATTAGCTGGTACTTACTGGAACCAGGTCGTTTCGGAACCTTTTCACTTTCCGCGTCCAACGCGGAGGTGGCTTCGTCCAGGAGAAGCACTTTTGGGTTCCTCACCAACGCTCTGGCGATGGCGATTCGTTGTTTTTGTCCTCCGGACAATTGAGTGCCTTTCTCGCCCAGTTTAGTGTGGTACCCCTGGAAAATAGCGGTTTTTGTGCTTTAAATTGCCCCAGAACTGCGAGTAGGGAGTAGGGAACCACTCCAGACCGACAAAACTGAAGATTCCGTACCAAATTGGCTACCAAAAGGTTTTTAGGCACTATTTTGTTTGAACCTAAAAAACTGCCTTATTTGACTGATTAAGGTATGGACTTTTATACGTCGATGGATAGCTAATGAAATGGGCTTTCCATTGATATGCAACATTGGTTGATTGGTTGAATCGTTTAGCCACCAGAGGGCGTCAAAGTTAGCTACAGTTTTCTGTACACAATTTATGCACTGTTTTGTTTGAACCTAAAAAACTGTCTTATTTGACTGATTAAGGTATGGACTTTTATACGTCGATGGATAGCTAATGAAATGGGCTTTCCAACGGTATGCAACATTGGTTGATTGCTTGAACAGTTTGCCCGCTAGAGGGCTTCAAAGTTGACCCTAGAGACTTAAAAAATGCTTGTTGTACTCTTCCATTCAATCCTAAACAACTCCCTTATTTGGTAAACATCTTCGAAAGTTTTATATGTCGATGAATAGCTGTTGAAATAGGCTTTCTAACGGTATGCAACATTAAGGCTGATTGGTTGAATAGTTTGGCCGCTAGAGGGCTTGCCAATTAAAGTCAAATGAATTATTGGTTAGTGGGCGTTAATATTTAAAAAAATAGTTTCTGATTGGTCAGTGGGCGTTGCTTAAATCTGGTCAGTGTGCCTGTTTAAATCAAATGAATTTTGATTGGTTAGTGGGCGTTAATATCTAAAAAAATAGTTTCATTGGTCAGCGTTGCATTCTGATTGGTTGGTGGGCGTTAATTTAAGTAAAAAAATGAATTTTGATTGGTTAGTGGGCGTTAATATCTAAAAAAATAGTTTCTTATTGGTCTTTTAATTGGTCAGTGGGCGTTGCCACTTAAATCTGATTGGTTGATGGGCTTTAATATTTAGGAAAACTCGTTCTAATTGGTCAGTGGGCGTTTCCTGTTTAAATCAAATGAATTTTGATTGGTTAGTGGGCGTTAATATTTAAAAAAATAGTTTCTTATTGGTCAGTGGGCGTTGCCACTTAAATCTGATTGGTTGATGGGCTTTAATATTTAGGAAAACTCGTTCTAATTGGTCAGTGGGCGTTTCCTGTTTAAATCAAATGAATTTTGATTGGTTAGTGGGCGTTAATATTTAAAAAATAGTTTATAATTGGTCAGTGGGTGTGTCAGTTCTTTTTTTGTTTTGTTTCTGGCAGTTCAAACTTTGATACCGCTTTTCTCCGTGACTGTACCAAATTTTGTAGTGTTTTTTAGGTTATTGGATAGGAAATTTAATGAGGATTCCAAAAATGTGCTTAAAACTGTCATTTTCCCACTCCAAGTGGGTTTTACACGACATTTTTAGTTAGTAGTAGTTAGTCAACTTTGACGCCCTCTAGCGGCCAAACGATTCAACCAATCAACCAATGTTGCATATCGTTGGAAAGCCCATTTCATTAGCCATCTATCGACATATAAAAGTCCATATCATGCCAATCAAATAAGGGAGCTATTCAGGTTCAAACAAAACAGTGCATCAAATTTGTACAGAAAACTTTAGCTAACTTTGACGCCCTCTGGTGGCCAAACGATTCAACCAATCAACTAATGTTGCATATCGTTGGAAAGCCCATTTCATTGGCCATCCATCGACATATAAAAGTCCGTACTTTAGTCAGTCAAATAAGACAGTTTTTTAGGTTCAAACAAAACTTGCTCAACAGAACACTTTTAGTGTTGTTTCTATTCTAAGCACTCACCTGAGGCAGTTGAGTGATGAAATTGTGTATGTTAGCCTTCTTTGCCGCTTCTATGATCTCAGGTTCCGGTACCACTCGACTATTATCGCCGTAGGCGATGTTTTCTCCAATGGTTCTGCTGAACAGATTGGGTTCCTGCGACACTATACCCAAATGGGACCTGGAAATTGAGGGTTTCGAGCAAATTTTTAGGCTTAAAAGTGGGGAAAATGGGTACCTTAACGAGGGTAAAGTGATTGACTTAAGGTTCTCCCCGTCTAAGGCCACGGTACCCGATGAAGGGTCGTAGAACCTTTCCAACAGTTGAATTATGGTGGATTTGCCACAACCACTAGGACCGACCAAAGCAACGGTTTTGCCCTGCAAAACTCGCAAATCCAGTCCTTGGAGGACGGGGATTTTACTCCTGGTGGGGTAGGAGAAGTGCACTCCAGAGTACTCCAAGTTACCCTCAGCCTAAAAAGGAACAGAACCCTCAGAAGACACTCAGTCACATTTTATCCCAGTACGGCCCTGTTTGTTAGCGCATTTTAATGATTTTTTTTCTGGTCACTAAGTACACCCCTGGCTTACTTTGACAGAAAAATTGTAATTGTCAGTCAAGTGGTTTTTGCACAAAAAAATGTCAAACTTTGATTTTGCTTGAAGTCGAGTTTGGGCTCAGTAGACACTAAGTGACACTTTACCCCACTACGGCCCTGTTTGTTAGCGCATTTTTAAGAATTTTTTTTTGGTTACTAAGTACACCCCTGGCAACATCTGACAGAAAAATTGTAATTGTCAGTCAAGTGGTTTTTGCACAAAAAAATGTCAAACTTTGATTTTGCTTGAAGTCGAGTTTGGGCTCAGTAGACACTAAGTGACACTTTACCCCACTACGGCCCTGTTTGTTAGCGCATTTTAATGAAATTTTTTTTTGGTTACTAAGTACACCCCTGGCAACATCTGACAGAAAAATTGTAATTGTCAGTCAAGTGGTTTTTGCACAAAAAAATGTCAAACTTTGATTTTGCTTGAAGTCGAGTTTGGGCTCAGTAGACACTAAGTGACACTTTACCCCACTACGGCCCTGTTTGTTAGCGCATTTTTAAGAAATTTTTTTTTGGTTACTAAGTACACCCCTGGCAACATCTGACAGAAAAATTGTAATTGTCAGTCAAGTGGTTTTTGCACAAAAAAATGTCAAACTTTGATTTTGCTTGAAGTCGAGTTTGGGCTCAGTAGACACTAAGTGACACTTTACCCCACTACGGCCCTGTTTGTTAGCGCATTTTTAAGAAATTTTTTTTGGTTACTAAGTACACCCCTGGCCCTGTTTGTTAGCGCATTTTAACATCTGACGACAAAAAAATAATTGTCAGTCAAGTGGTTTTTGCACAAAAAAATGTCAAACTTTGATTTTGCTTGAAGTCGAGTTTGGGCTCAGTAGACACTAAGTGACACTTTATCCCCACTACGGCCCTGTTTGTTAGCGCATTTAATGAAATTTTTTTTTCTGGTTACTAAGTACACCCCTGGCAACATCTGACAGAAAAAAAAAATTGTCAGTCAAGTGGTTTTTGCACAAAAAAATGTCAAACTTTAATTTTGCTTGAAGTCAAGTTTGGGCTCAGTAGACACCAAGTGACACTTTACCCCACTACGGCCCTGTTTGTTAGCGCATTTAAATGAATTTTTTTTTGGTTACTAAGTACACTCCTGGCTAGCTCTGACAGTAAAATCACAAACCTCAGTGAAGTGGTTTTGTCAGAAAAAAATGTCAAACTTGCTCAATGCAAAATTGTTCTGCAGAGGCACTAAAGTACTTAAAAATCAAAGTTTACCTCAGTTTTCCGTTGAGCATCGGCGGTACTACCAATTTGTGGTATCCGATTGATTGCGTTCATCACAGTTTTGGCTGCTTGCAGTCCTTTCTCCAAATTGGGGGTAAACGCCAAAGAATTGGCTATTGAGCCAGAGCCCATCATCAGAGCCTGGCAAACTCTGCAATTTTCGTTACTTTAATAACTAAAAAACGAAAACAGCTATCAAAATGGTTTTTGCGCAGGAATGTAGCCCTTGATGAGGGCAAAAAATGACCAAAAAATCACCTCAATAGCTCTTATACAGGGTGAGATATTTACATTTTAAGAGTACATTTTTTTTTTAGGCTAAACCAACAGGAACACTTTTTGACAGGTTTGTTTGACAGGTCATAACTTTGGTTGTGTGTGAGCTACAGGGTGGATTTTTTTACCAAAATGTAGCTAAAACAACGCTTTATTTGACCACCCTGTACAATTGTCCGGAAATTTTGTTTGTGACAGCCCCAGAAGGAAATATATGTCAAAGTGGCACCAAAGTCAACAAAAACACTGTTTAGTTTGACAGGTCGTAACTTTGGTTGGGTGGGAGCTACAGGGTGGACTTTTTTACCAAAATGTAGCCAAAAGAATGCTTAATTTGACCACCCTGTACAACTTGTCCAAAAAAATTTGTAGTGACAGCGCCAGAGGAGAAAACGTCAAAGTGACACTCTAAGTCAAAACCAACCAAGCACTGTCTAGTTTGACAGGTCGTAACTTTGGTTGGGTGTGAGCTACAGGGTGGACTTTTTTACCAAAATGTAGCTAAAACAACGCTTTATTTGACCACCCTGTAGAATTGTCCGAAAATTTTGTTTGTGACAGCCCCAGAAGGAAATATATGTCAAAGTGACACCAAAGTCAAGAAAAACACTGTTTAGTTTGACAGGTCATAAGTTTGGTTGTGTATGAGCTACAGGGTGGATTTTTTTACCAAAATGTAGCTAAAACAACGCTTTATTTGACCACCCTGTACAATTGTCCGGAAATTTTCTTTGTGACAGCCCCAGAAGGAAATATATGTCAAAGTAAAAATGTCAAATTATTCAATCTCTCGTTTGTGCACCTTTCTATTTGTATGCAAATAACTCGCTTATTTGAAACACTCTGTATAAAAGCACCGTATAACAAAAGAAAGCTAATAAATAGAGCTATCACGTGACGTTAACCGGACCGCGCTAAGTTGTACCGTTTGGCCGGTAGAGGGCGTCAAATTTGTCAAACATATTTTTTGTACAATTTAGTGAATATCTCGAAAACTACTCCACCTAGAGAGTTGAAATTTTTTTTTAAACCAACTAAAATCATTTAGGTTAAGTTAATAACGTACTTGAACAAATCACCGTAGTGGATCCGGTCGTCAACCATCAAAAACCCTCCATAATACATGCAAGTGGAAAAAGCGAAAAACAGAATTGCCCTGGAAAAACCCAGGATCAAGGCCCTTCCATGGGAATTTTTTAAACAAATTTTAATGTGCGGCACTAGTTCGTTGATGTACAAATTGTAGAAAATGTCCTCACAACCCAGAGAAACTACGGTTTTAATGCTGCCCACAGCCTCCACAGCAATCTGAAACAAAAAGTGCTGTTTACAGACAAAAATCAAACAAAATCACCCTGTAGGCTGCTGCAGAAGGGCATTCTGAACATTTTTGGTCTCTTATGAGATTTCCGTAACTCTAACCGTTTCGGAGATATTCGACTTTTTTTGAAAATTGCGTAAAAAAATTTCAAAATTCTGTATCTCGCTTATTTTTTGACTTTTAGCGGTCGTAAAAAAGTCAAAATGTTTGTCTCGAAAAGCACTTTCGTCTCCAGTAAACTGCAGCGCGATCAAACATATACAGGGTGTCAAAAAATTCAAAAAAGGAACCACCATAAATCAGAAAGTATGATTGAGCCAAATGTGACCGCGTTTACACCATTTTAAAAGTACGAGACTGGTGTAAACATAGGCATTCCTATGCAGAAAGGCATTCTGAACATTTTTGGTCACCTGTGAGATTTCCGTAACTCTAACCGTTTCGGAGATATTCGACTTTTTTGAAAATTGCGTAAAAAATTTAAAAAATTCTCTATCTCGGTTATTTTTTTACTTTGAGCGGCCGTAAAAAAGTCAAAATGTTTGTCTTGAAATGCTTTTTCGTCTCCAGTAAACTGTAGCACGATCAAACATATATACCACTTTTCGTACAAATTTGGTTTGACAGGACAATTTGACAGTTGGAATTACCTTAGTAGACTTTTGTAGTGACAGTTTGTAGTCGTCGCTCTCTTGCGACAATTGTCTGCGTTGCATAAACGTTGCTATGACGATAATGGGTAGAAAAGCCATGGCAACCAAACCCAACCTCCATTCGTAGTAAACGGACAGGAAAATGGCAACAGCGAGCGTGGATAAAGCGCTCATTATAGCACCGATCCGTTGTCCGGTGGCCTGCGTAATCAAGCACTTTACGCGCGCAAAAACTAGTGCGTAACGCACGCTTTACTCACGCCCTGCACTGAGGCCGCCTCGTCGGACAGTCTGGCGCAAAGCGAACCGACTCCGTGCTGTTTCCGGTCGTAGTAGGCCATTTCCTGTTTGAGCAGCGCCTCAAACATTCTACTTCTGATTCGGTAAGTCAATATTTGGCCTGCTCTACCAAACATGTACATCTAAATACACAGGAAAGAAACGTGACGTAGATGGTAGTTGGTTTGGGTTTTAGTGTATCTGTACCTGAAGAAATGTGGCAACCATGGACAGTACCCCGGCTAGGACGAAGTACAGGCAGTACTTGTTGGTTTCCTGGGTGACGTAGTCGGGAGCGTTGCTTTGCAGTACCTGGAATGAGTGAATTGTTTGAAAAGACAGTCAGCGACAAAATCGCTTGTCAAACCCAGTTGGAGTCAAAAAATGACAGTTTTAAGCACATTTTTGGAATCCTCATTAAATTTCCTATCCAACAACCAGAAAAAACACTACAAAATTTGGTACAGTCAGGTAGAAAAGCGGTGTCAAAGTTTGAACTGCTAGAAAGACAGTTCAAAAGGACAGTCAGGGACAAAATCGCTTGTCAAACTCATTTAAAGTCAAAAAATGACAGTTTTAAGCACATTTTTGGAATCCTCATTAAATTTCCTATCCAACAACCAGAAAAAACACTACAAAATTTGGTACAGTTAGGTAGAAAAGCGGTGTCAAAGTTTGAACTGCTAGAAAGACAGTTCAAAAGGACAGTCAGGGACCAAATCGCTTGCCAAACCCACATGGAGTCAAAAAAAGACAGTTTTAAGCACATTTTTGGAATCCTCATTAAATTTCCTATCCAACAACCAGAAAAAACACTACAAAACTTGGTACAGTCAGGTAGAAAAGCGGTGTCAAAGTTTGAACTGCTAGAAAGACAGTTCAAAAGGACAGTCAGGGACAAAATCGCTTGTCAAACCCATTTGGAAAGTCAAAAAATGACAGTTTTAAGCACATTTTTGGAATCCTCATTAAATTTTAAGCCGGNCTTAAGANTATTNACCGGTCAACCTGGATTNTCCCCTTGGNTNANGAGCTTNGTNCTAGTCCNCCCAAAGCCACCNCATTTNATNCNNGC